>JAPDNY010000010.1:86775125-88025125 GCA_029375565.1 Gekko gecko | reverse complement strand
CACCTGCTCAGCTTATGCTGACACTTATGTCTCTGAAGACATAACAGGTTGATTTATCTGAGCCTTAACTAGTAGTTCAACTTGGGGGAGGGGTTAAAAAAAGCCAGTTTCTTGCCTTTTTAAATTTGAAACCATGTAATCCAATACTGCTTGTGAACGGTTACAATGCAAAGATTTGCAAAAAGTGAGAGTAATGATTTTTTTCTGTTATGTATATTATTTGCATATTGATTATTATGTAATAAAACTTTTGTTTATACTGCTAACTTTTAAAGAAAGGGCTGTTTTAAATTCAGGGGCATCTACTTTTCTGTATAACTTTATTTGTGTGGGGGGGTTGTCTTACATTCAGAGTTGTCTTCCTTTCAAGTAAATATGGTATGTGATTCTCTTTACCTTCCTATTCAAAATAATGTACACATTTGGAACCAGCTCTTTCCTTCCATCTGTACAATTGACAATAATAAGAAAGTATTCCTGTCTGTCAATGCAATCCAAAAAATAATTTCCCAGAAGCAATCTTCCTTACACAGACCTCAGTAGGATTCTGAGTAGACCTGCTTAGGATAGCACTGTCTATATCTCTTTACATTGGGAAGTAATTGTGGAATGCTGTGCAAAGAATTATAATTATGGAGATTCACCACAGTTCCCATGTGGAACATTCTTTAGCCTGCTCTGGTCTCTGCTAGGCCAGATGACTGTCAAGGACAGGCACAGCTGCCTTCCTTTAATTAGCCCAGTGGTATCCCACAGAAAAAAAGCCTCCCTTTCCCTTGGATAGCTTTATGTTCCCAGTTGGGTTCTAAACTTCTTAAGGATCTGATCCAAATTAATTGAGAGACATCTAAGCATTCAGATCAAAGCAGGCAAAGTGTCTGGCTGTGACAGACACAAATGAGACCATTAAATGTCCTTTGAACATCAACACCTTGTTTACACCATTATTTTCTCCCACCAGAAATCAAATACTCTGCAATAAATTGAAGGTTATATGCTTTTCAGAATTCAGTTTTCCTCAACTAAGATTATTATACTAAATTTTATTGAGGACAAAAGCATGCACAGGAAATTTATTAGCTCTTATCCCTTATCCCTCATTCTGCAGTGCTGGTGGTAGCCGCTATAAAAAGGCTGACTTCAACATTTTTAAAATTAAAAGAAAAAAAGAGCTCTGTACTATCAAAGCTAGCTAACATGTTAATCTAACTTTTGGCTTTTTGTACATATCTAACATTTAATCATCAAGGATGACAGCTTTGTATTCTCCTCTAAATGGTTTTATCTCTGCTATGAGAAAAAATAAATAATATTAAAGGCTTGAGGGCTGAACCCTGGGAAGTCCTAAATGACCTCAGTTTCCATTGAAATTAATTAGGTTCGAAGTTTAATTCAAGCAAATTCTTTAACTGAGTTCAAGTACTTGTCAGAGAAGGAAAGTGGCAAAGGACACTGCATTAAGGACTGAAACATCTAGAAGGAGGGAAAAGTTAAGTGGACTTACAACCCAATACATTTTCCCTTGGAGAAGAATTTTATTTTATTCTTGTGGCCTAAACTGGTTTTCCATATTTGGAACTGAGAAGACTATTCCTTCCCTCTTCTCCTTCCTTAGGTCAAATTAAGATTGGTAAAGACTGAGTTTAGGAAGGAAAGCAAGAAGAATATAAGAAAAACCAATGTTGGATCAGGCCAATGGCCCACTCAGTCCAACACTCTGTCACACAGTGGCCAAAAATACCAGGTGCCATCAGGAGGTCCAGCAATGGGGTCAGGACACTAGAAGCCCTCCCACTGTTGCCCCCCCCCCCAGCACCAAGAATACAGAGCATCACTTGCCCCAGACTGAGAGTTCCTACCTAAACCTTGTGTCTAGCCACTGATGGACCTCTGCTCCTTAAGTTTATCCAATTCCCTCTTGAAGCTGTTCATGCTTGTAGCCGTCACCACCTCCTATGGCAGTGAATTCCATGTATTAATCACTCTTTGGGTGAAGTATTTCCTTTTATCTGTTCTAACCCGACTGCTCAGCAATTTCATGGAGTGCCCATGAGTTCTTGTATTGTGAGAAAGGGAGAAAGTACTTCTTTCTTTACCTGCTTAATCCCATGCATAATCTTATAAACTTCGATCATGTCACCCCTCAGCTGTCGTTTCTCCAAGCTAAAGAGCCCCAAGCATTTTAACCTTTCTTCATAGGGAAAGTGTTCCAACCCTTTTATCATTCTAGTTGCCCTTCTCCGCACTTTTTCCAATGCTAAAATATCCCTTTTGAGGTGTGGTGACCAGAATTGTACACAGTACTCCAAATGAGGTCGCACCATTGATTTATACAGGGGCATTATGATACTAGCTGATTTGTTTTCAGTTGCCTTCTTAATAATCCCCAGCATAACATTGGCCTTTTTTATTGCAGTCGCACACTATCTCGGCATTTTCAGTGAGTTATCTGCTATGACTCCAAGATCTCTCTCTTGGTCAGTCTCTGCCAGTTTGGTCCCCAACAACATGCATTTATAGTTAGGATATTTGGCTCCAATGTGCACCACTTTGCACTTGGCCACATTGAACCCCATTTGCCACACTGACACCCACCCACCCATCCTTGACAGATCCTTTTGGAGTGCCTCATGATCTTCCCTGGTTCTCACGAACCTGAACAATTTTGTGTCATCCGCAAATTTAGCCACTTCACAGCTTACGCCGAACTTCAAATCATTAATGAACAAGTTTAAAAAAGCATCAGATCAAGTACTGATCCCTGTGGTACTCCACTGCTTAGCACCCTCCACTGAGAAAATTGCCCATTTATACTCACTTGTCCTTTTATCCTGTGACTATTGAGCTTACTTAGGAGCCTTTGATCAGAAACTTTATCAAAAGCTTTCTGGAAGTCTAGATAAACATCTATTGGGTTCCTCTTGTCCACATGTTTGTTCACTCCCTCAAAAAACACTAACAGGTTAATGAGACAAGATCTTCCCTTACAGAGCCCATGCTGAGTCTGCCTCAATAGGTTTTGTTCATCAGTATGCCTACTAATTCTCTCCTTGATAACAGTTTCCACCAACTTACCTGGTATCAATGTCAGACTGACTGGCCTGTAATTTCCCGAATCTCCTCTGGAACCCTTTTAAAAGTGACATTAGCTAACTTCCAGTCCTCAGGAATGGAGGCAGATTTTAATGAAAGATTAGATATTTTTGTCAGGAGATCCACAAGTTCACATTTGAGTTCTTTCAGAACTCTTGGATGTATGCCATCCGGGCTTGGTGATTTGTCAGTTTTTAAGTTGTCTATCAGTCATAGGACCTCCTCTCTCGTCACCTCAATCTGACTCAGGTCTTTCAACACCCCTCCTGAAATCTGTGGTTCTGGAGTGGGCAAGCACTTCTCATCTTCCACAGTGAAGACGGAGGCAAAAAATACATTCAGCTTCTCAGCCATTTCCCTATCATCCTTCACTACTCCTTTTACCCCTTGATCATCCAAGGGCCCCACTGCCTCCCTGGCTGGCTTCCTGCTTCTAATGTATTTGAAGAAAGTTTTATTGTTGGTCTTTGTTTTTTGCTATATGCTCTTCATATCCCATTTTTGCCTGCCTGATCACAGACTTGCATTTTATTTGCCACAGCCTGTGTTTCCTTTTATCAGTCTCCCTGAGACTAGCTTTCCACTGCTTAAAGGAATCCTTCTTACCTTTTACAGCTTCCATTACTTTGTTTGTTAACCATGTAGGCTTTTTTCTATACCTATGTGTGCCATTCCTAACCTGTGGTACATATTTTATCTGAGCTTCTAGGATTGTAGATTTAAATAGAAAGAAACAACCCTTCATCTGTCATGAAGAGAAAGGGCCTGCTGATTTTGTGCTTGTGGTGGAAGAAGGCTCTGGATGGGAACCAACAGCAAAATGGAGTGCTTCAGATGCCCTTCTCATGCACCTGGTTTTACCTGGACACCAATGGGAAAATGTGTTACTGGCCCAATTTGATGCAGAATTAGGATCTGCATTAGCATCTTCCAGTGGTAGTCATGAGATGGGCTGATGGTCCTTCCTGGATTTACTTGTTTGATCCAGACTTCAGTAGTGATTGGTCAAGAGCTGACTTGAAGGAAAATTTTGAGACTGTACCCTACATTTCGGTAGTCTCCAGAAAAAATTCCCAGACTACAGGACTGTCCATAAATACATTAACCTGGGTGGCAGTTCTGTGTCAAGATGTGGGGAGAATGGGCACAGTTTTGCTGTTCTAGGACAAGTTTTATTTTGTTTTCTCCCTTCAGGCTCTGAACTCTGCAGCTGGTATATACAGAAGAGAAAGCCCTACAGATACTTGAGGAACCATCATCACAGAATGTTGTATACGTATTTCCATTTTTCCAAATGGATCAGAATGAATACAATGAAAAGAAGCAAAGGTGTGGAGGTGTAGGGACTCAAGAACTCAAAAAAAAATTGCTCAACCTTTGTAATGGAGAAAAAAGAAACAAGTATAGCTTCAAAAAAGGCTGAGACATTACACAATAAAGGCGATGTATCATTCTACCCAGTTCAGCTAATGCTAATAGGTTCTTCCACTGCAAAGAGCTTTGTGGAGAGGAAAGATGGGAAGAAAGTTTTGCCATTTGTTATGGATATAACCCATTGTAGCCATAGGATTTAGAAAGCACTATTTGGCAATGAATATCTACACTGTGTATAGAAAGTGAGTTCTTGTATTTTTTATTCCAACCTAAGAAGAACAATGCCAATGAGCTCATTCATTTGCATATTAATATCACCATGATTTTTGCCTTAGCCTGCATGTATAAAAAGGAGATAATATATCTCTGTAGCAGAATAAGCAAGTTATCCTAAGCATTTTTCTTTTTACTGCAAATCTGAATAGCCATCATATTCATTTTGACCTCCATTATAAGAAGAGAGCAAAAAAATTGAACCCCAAGCCAAAATTATGGTGCAATAAAAGATTCCATCAGTCTTTCTCTTAGGAAAATATTGATCCCTCTATGTAATTGCTCCATTATCGGAGGCTGCTGTACCATTAGATTCCTCCAGCATTCAATTAAACTAATGCTCGTTTCTTTTTTACAGGGGCCAGTAATAGAGTTTGGTCTAATCACTCATGTATTCTTTTAAAAAATTCAGTGCCATAATGAGAGATAGATAATTTATAGAGTTCTTAACCAAAGGGAACTTAACAAAACTAAGGTTGATTCCTGCTGATTCTACGTGCAGACATTGACACAGAAAAGTTAAATAATTTTTTTTGTGACAATGGAAATTAAAAATAGTACTCGAACTGAGGTTCAAAGTAAATGTATTAATCCACATAATCCTTCCTCTTCCTGTATTTCTACCTACCCTTTTATCAGTGCTGTAAAAGAAGTATGGAGTTGATAGAATTTTACATCATAGTCCAAGGATGAAATCTTAGCAGGTGAAAATTCCTGGTGGACCACTGTCCTGAAGGGCTGCTTCTACTTTCCAGTGAAAGGTAACCCACCTCTCCCTGCCTGCCTGTACCCTGAGCTCTCCCCAGCCCTGCCCCCACCATGTTTCCTCTTCCTTCCTGGGGTACTCCTCTTCATCTTGCCAGCAGCCTTTGCCATCACTTTGCATGTGATCTCACTCTGCCCACTACCCTTCCTGGATATGGCAGCCCTCTCCAGCCTGACATATCTTTGTGCCAGGCAGGCAGGAATTGCATCATCCAACTTTGCCTGGCAGGATGAAGATCCTATTAGGACCTGGAATACAGCTGTTAATTCTTGAGCAGCCCAGCCAACTGACTCTCAGAGGAGGTATTTATGTCAGCTTCCCAATCTGAAGCAGTCATTTTTCTGTAAGCTAGCCCACCCACTCATTTTTAATAATGCAGGAAGGGAGCATTCACTGGAGAAGACCCTGATGCTGGGAAAGATTGAAGGTCAAAGAAGAAGGGGATGGCAAAGGATGAGATGGTTAGACGGTGTCATCGATGCAACAAACATGAAATTGAGCAAACTTCAGTGGACAGAGGAAGACAGGAGGGCCTGGCGTAATCTGGTCCATGGGGTCACGAAGAGTCGGACTCGACTGTGCGACTGAACAACAAAGCTTGTTCCAAGAGAGCTCATTTTTGGCCGGAGGAGTCAGGCAGGGTTGTGAACGGACACCTTTGGTTCTGAGCAGCCTCAACCAAACCCTTACTTGCTTCAACAGTACATGGGGAAGAGAGTTCAGGTTTAACAACTCTTAGTACAGTTTGGATGACATAAACAAGGCCACTGGCAATGCTGGCCAAGTTTGGAGCCAGGTTGGATTTGCCCACAATTCTGGTACTCATTGGAGGCTAATAAAGTATGCAATGCTTTACTGAAGTTTTAACAATATAGAATAGCCAACAGTAGCCTAGTTTAACCTGCACACTTGGTGTCTCTTGTTTTTATTTGGGAAAATTTATTTATTTACTTAATTTGTACCCATTTCTCCCCAATGGGGACTCAAAGCAGGGAGCCATTCTTCTCTCCTCCATTTGATCTTCACAATAACCATATGAGTTAGGTTAGGAGAGATATGACTGGACCAAGGTCATCCAGCAATCTTCCAAGGGACATAAAGATTTGAACCTGGGTCTCCTAGATACTAGTCTGACACTCTTAACCACTGTAGTCACATTGGCTACAATCCTTTCCCAAGAACAAATGTCCATTGTGAAAAGGACCTGAAAGTTGCACAGATATGGGCAGTAGTCCCACTAATTTCAACATAAATCATGCAAGCACAACTATACAGTGGACTCTATTGCCAGTCATGTGTTTTCTGCTTGGAAGGAGATAGTGTGGCTTGAATTTAGGCTAATTTTTTGTGGGCACAAGGACTCCTGTCTGCAAAACACAGTTTCTCCCTCTCCTCTCACAGAAGCCCCAAATGCTCTCCCCACCAGCAATTTAGGCTGCTGTTAGAAGGGGGAAGTTGGACTCCATGGATGGAAGTCCTTGACCTTCTGTTATGTGTTGTCAGAATAACACAGGCCTTATGCATTAGAATGGGGACAATTAAATCCTTAAATTACATCCTAGCAAGGGGAAAGACAGGTATATAGTGATCTATGAACTAACCAAAGGAAACTAAAACCCAGCTGTAATTTGCACATTTGGCCAAACTGTGATAGATTATTACTATTTTGGCCATTGGGTTGCCCGGTCTCTTGTTATGGTGGGAGACCTTCCGCCCCCACTTGGAGCGGCAATGGGAGAAAAACAAATGACACTGTGGCTTATGGTGTGATGTCACTTCCAGGCAAAACTTGGAAGTTTTCTCCAGAAGTAACATCATCATGCATGATGCCAGTGCACCTGCAGATCCCTGCTGACCTGCCATGTCCCCCACATTTCCTATACCTTAATCTCCATTACCCAGAGTTTTGAAACAGACATAGAGAAAAACTTTGGGCCTTGCACCCCTAAATTCTGATTGTGTTAAATATATCTCCCAGGCTGCAGGAAAATTTAGAAAACTGTTATTATGGACTGGAGTTGTGTATCAAGACCAGCATCCTAACTTGTGCCAAGACTTTGATATTACAGATGGGCCCAGTCAGGCTGTATCAAGGGGAGAGTGTATCAGTTTGCATAAGAAGAGATTCCTGTTATTTTCACCCGTCTAGGTAAGTTTGCTTTGGAAAGCACTTTAAAATTAACATAATTTTTTATTCTCACATCAGGCAAAGGACTTTCATTTTAAGTTAATTATTCCCATCAAATGCATAGATCTCATAAACAAAGGAACAGGTTTGGCAATAAAAGACTGAGCCATTAAGCGACAAATGGCAGTAAAAGGAGCAGGGAAAAAGAGATGCAGCATAATTTGCTTCAAAAGGAAGGTTTTATAAAGGTCTTCATCTTCTTTTTTTCACTACAATGTTTTGGACTTCTTAATTAAACCTTCTGCTTGATATTACTTTTTTGATACGACCACGCTGATGAGGGAGAAAATTCTGTGCTGCAAAAATTGAATTAGCCCCACGGAAGATAGCAAAGAAAACAATTCTCTGGAATAAGCTGCAGACAAAAATGAAATTATTCACTACAGCACTGTTTCATGTAAATTGTTTTATTATTGAGATTTGGGCTTGATTAGATTTTCTTCCTGTTCAGAGCAGATGACAGCATTAGGAGGACTTGATATTAGACACAAGCACCAGTCATCTTGCCTCACGGGGTGTTTTCAATAGGCAAGCAAAAAGTTCTGGTGTTTTTTTAAACTCCTTCAAAAGACTCCCCCCCCCCTTGTTGAAAATCTTTTGAGATGCTAAATGTATCAAGTCTGGAATCCTGAATGGATTATGGCCAGAACTACAAGTTACTGGAGAGATATAATGCATAGCTATTCAGTGCTACAGTCCATAACTGGCAATGTACAATCACTCCTTGCCCTTCATCATGGTTTGATTGCAAATTGTGAGGAGGACTCTTGTGAGCATGCACCAACAGTGCCCCCACCCTGGACAGCTGCCATGCTGAATTACGACAATTGTGCTGACACAAACCCACTCAAAATATCACTTGTTTTGAATTGTAATCAAATCAGAGATGTGACTGTATTGGGTGCTTGGCTCGGGAGAAAACAGGCACTGACAGCAAAGCAGACTTTTTTGAATTCATTATTTACAAACAATCAAAGTATACCTGTCTGTTAACATGAATTTTGGGGCTCCAGCTGGAGACAAACAGTAGGTTTTAAAGAGAGCTGAAGATGGTATGCCAAGGACATTATTGATGGCCATGAGCTCCCACTCATTTTTCTTGTTGTGTTATAACAGAAAAGCTACATAGCACAAACAGCCATTTATATTCAATTCAATTTATTACAGTCTTAGACCAGGAAACAATTCAATAAGAGGCAAATAAATAATCGGTAAAATAATAGTAAAATTATAAAATCTAATAACATCTAAAATTATAAACAGGAATCTAAAAAGTTTAAAATACAGAGAGGGTAAAAATTTATGTTAAGATCAAAGGTTAAAAATAAATCTAGGCCTATCTGTACTTCTTTATCTCACAACTTTAAAAATTTCACTCAGCTACTGTATGCATTTTCCAATCTTTGTACACCTGTGCACAAAATTTAGCCACTATTCGGGTTGTTTCATGGTTCGTATAAGACAGATGATAGTAAAGTTTAATTTTATTTGATCTGCCAGGGAAATTTCTGATCAGCGGCTCAATGAATTTTGATAGAATTTCTTTGTGTCTAGGGCAGTTAACGAAAATATGCTCCATTGAATCAATTTCCTTTAGAGAACAACAACAGAGCATATACATATAGGGGACTGATTTAAACCTCCCTTCCAGTACCACAGAAGGTAGAGTTGAACTTCTTGCCAATGTAAAGGCCATTCTGGAATTATTTGATTCAAGAAAATGTAAGTATGCTACAGGAGCAGCCACATATCTAGAATTTGGAGGTGAGATAAAACCTGTGAGTCCTATGAATATTCATTTGCCTTTCTATATCTGTCACTCTTTGTTTAACAAGAAGTTTGGCTTGGTCTGGCCCATAATTCAAAAGTTCTTGGGGATATAAACCCAGTTTTCTGATAGTTTCCAAAACTATTTTCTGCCAACTGGATTGAAAAGAGTCTTGGAAGGTTAGGGAGAACAACCCTTGTTGATTAGTGTTCCCTGCCAGCCATTGGTAGATAGATAGCATGCAGTTTCTTGCTTCTACCCAAATAATTCCAGTCTCTGGTCTAACCCAGGAGTTTGGTACACATTTGGGTACTTGCAGTATTGCCCTTAAGAATTTAGACTGCACTCTCAAGTGGAGTGAAGGAAGAGGATGGAGGCCCTAAAATTGTTCCATATAATAGCTGGGCCAGCGATTTCACTTTAAACAGTCTAAGAGCAGCCGGTACATAATGCCCTCCTGTGTCTGACAGAATTTAACTATGCTCTTTGCTGTTTTTTTCTCCTGTGTCAGCTGCAGCTCTATTATGAATTGTTTTTACTCCAGAAGCTTGCAGAACTACTCCCAGATATTTGAAGCTGGTGACTTGTTCTAACCTATGACCTTGGAGCTCCCAATATCTAATCTTCGGATTCTTCCCAAAAGCCAAGACTTTGGTCTTCTGATAGTTAATCATGAGGTATTCGGCCTCACAATAGGCAGCAAAAAAAATTTAGCACTCGTCTCAGCCCAACAGGAGTTCTGGAATGTAGTACAGCATCATCTGTATATAGCAAAACTTGAATATGCTGATTTGCTATTTTAGGAGGGTGGAATCTGGGATTGTTTAGAAAATCTACCAGATCATTAATATGATAAACAAATAGGGGGCTCAAAGGCAACCCTGCCTAGCCCCCTTAAATGTTTGGATGGGATCAGTCAAATGCCTGTATTGGCTACACCTCACTCTGAGAGCTATTTGCACGTGAATGGCCCTTATAAGAAACAATAATCACCTGTCAATAGAGGACACCTGTAATTTCCCCCATAGTTGGGTTCTGTTTACTGTAAGGCAGCTCTTAGATCCACAAATGCTGCATAAAGTAACGTTTGACCCCCAGAAGCATATTTTTCGATTAGGTGGGCAGCATGGTGACACACAGGAGACACCGATCCAGGAGGCCCCACCGCCAGGTGACAACCCACCCCCGACGGCCCCATCATCCAAGGCTCAGAGATGGGAATGAGCCTGGATGGTGGAGGACCGAAGGGGAGCCTCAGGGGCAGCGGCAGAGGGAGAGTGACCTCGAACCCCCCAGGAGGAACCAGGGGGAAGTACCCTGGAAGAAACCCCACAGGGGTGCACCCGTGGGTGTCCCCACAGCGCCAGTTAGTTCCCTCCCCAGGAACCTCCTCACCTCAAGCTCAACAACGCCAAGCCCTACAGAAGAAGCAAACAGTCCTGCAGCCAGCTCCCATCCCTGAAGTCTGGAAGGGGCATGGCCGCCAGCTGGCTCTAAAAGGGTAGATGCCGCGGCCAGTAAGGGAAGGAGGCCAGGAGGACAGACAGCTCCCAGAGCCAATGGGGTGGCAACAAAGGGGAGAGGGAGGGACCATGTGTTGGTGGAAGGCAATAAAAGAGTGGTGGAAGCCAGAGCTGGGGAGGAGAGACGGAAGGAAGTGGCCTGTCAGCCGTGGGGGCCTCATCCTTGCATATACTCCTAGAGAGTAGACTGCCAGCGGTGACACAGCCCTGGGCCCTCTCCCACATCCTGGCTGTACCCCTCTGAACTATCCTTCAACCAGCCAGGCCCAGGGAAAAGGCACCGCCCCCAGGCTGGATGTGGGGCATGACAGAGGAACTACTATGGCCATACCCCAGTCCCTTGGGATATGACCAGTTCTGTCAATGTATGTGAATAGATAGGCTAAAAAGGTAGCCCACCAGTCTATGGTTAGATTAAGCAGAGGGAAAAATTGGTATGATTTAAAACATTTTTACATTGCTTCCCCAATGTTTCTGATATTTAAATAAGTGGAGGCATCTGAAAATACCCTGTCATATGCCTCCACTTATTTAAATACTAGTAATATAACTTTACTGGTGTGTGTGGGGGGGAATCCAAAGTCATCTGTCTTGTTTTGGTACTCTTTGTTCCTTTCTCTTCTATGAAGGTACTCATCTCTTAAAGTCGCAGAGACACTTTTCAGAACAGCTCTGTATACTACATGGCACCCATTTCACCCCTTCCCTGAAGCTACTACACCCACTGCTGCCTGAGTAGATCATCTAGATCAAAGGGCACAGCTGTCATTTAATGTATATACTTTTCCCAGTCTGATACAGAACTGGGCTTATCAAATTTGATTTGATTTTTTTTCTAAACCCAATTTTGTAATCCAGAAGTTTCACTGAGTTCCCACTAACATCTCTGGGAGCATGACAAGGCTTCAGCATCTATTTCACCCATTGCCACTAGCCATTGAATTACAAGAGCATTCTAAATTTCCCAGTTAAGAACTCCTGAATCATGTTGTTTCACAGTGTTCCCTTTAGCCATTTTTTTCTGGGGCTGGTGGCTGCAGTAATGATCAGGAGATACCTGTGCAAAACTTCTTCTTTATACCTAGAATGCTGAAGTCAATGGTTTTAGAAGCATGTAATTCCATTTGGGATTAAACTGGGAACTCTATGCCCCAGGATTTAGGCGATATCTCTAGTGAATTCCAGACATGCATGAACCCCGTGACTACTTTTGAAGGCACTGCAGTTAATATTGGGTAACTGTTTAGCAGTACACCTTGTAAGATATATTTAGAATTGATCATACTGAAAACTACCCACTTGGTTAGCAATTGCAAAAAATGACCCAGTTTCATAAGAGCAGTGGCTGAGCAAACTCCTCAGATGGTTGTATCATGCATTTTTCTTGCTTTATGTACATTGATTCTCAGTTTGCAAAGATCTGAGTATCCTGTTTTGTTTTCCAAGGGTAAATCCTTCAGGCATATGCTGTCCTCTGTTATGAGGACAAATGGGAAAGCAAAGCACATTAAAATTCAGGAATGTGGGAATGAAAATGACAGTAAAAACTGTGCCAAAAGTTTGAGTTATTTCTAAACATTAAACAAAATCACTAAGAAATTTCCATATTTAATTAATTACCCTTAGTTAATTAAGGAACACAGAAAAAGAACAATCAAAATAATAAAGCCTTGATGGCAGAACAGGAAAATGCATAAGTTGAAGTGTGGGGGGTTCACTGAAAAATGAGTATGTTTATGAGGCGTATTATGCCAATTTTATAGTATAGTGGCTAAGAATGTGAGTTCTGAGATGGGAAACCTCCAATTCAAATTTCGTCTCAATCACAAATTCACTAGGTGTTCATCAGCACTAGCATTTTTGACAATCGAAACGCAGGACATGAACACTATAAAGGATCTAAAAATACACTATTGTCACTACTCGGTCAAATAAAAACATCAAGCATCTATATGTGTGTGTGGGGAGAGAAATAATGGGGAGATATGTCTCCATTTTGTGGCCTTGTACGCCTTTGTGGTATGTGATCAGTCTACCTGTCCATCCATTTTAGTCTGACCTTGGTCTAAATCCTAGTGGGGGGGGCAAGACAAAGTAAGTTAGATTGGCTTGGAGAAAGGACCAGACCATATCTGCATAACTGAATATTAATCTTGGAAAATACAGAATACAGAATATAGATGTACTGTAAACAAATGGTACATCACATGTGCCCAAACTAGCTTCCTTGTAAGTTTTAAATTTTAGTTTATTATGTAAACAATGAAGAAACGCTAGTTAAATCCATAAGAGCTAGTAAAATATGATAATGTATGAAGCATAAAGCCCCATAAAGAGGAAGTTAGCCCAGCTGTAGCCATTTATAGTTATAATAATGTCCTTGATTTTGCTAAGTAATCACTAGGGACACTGCAAAATAACATGCAGAGCTTTGTAAACTGTTTTGCATAGCTTGAAATCAGCACCAACATATATGGATTGTAGATCACTTCCTTTTTAGATAAAGCTGGCAATCCTGTTCTCTTTCATAGAATGCAGCTGTCTTAACTATTGGACAGTGCTTGCTATTTTCCAGGGCCAGCCTAACACTAGGTAATTGCAGAAGGCTGCAGAGGGCAGTGCTTGGTGTGTGAGGACAGCACAAGCTGTAATTTAACAAGAGAAATATCATTCCATAAATCATGAATAAGCATCCTATTGTCGCGGCTGCGGGGTGCCCAGGTGAGCCGGCAGCTTAGATGGAAGGGAGGTGGTTTAAACTCCCTCCCTTTCCATGGTTTCCTGTGCATCCCAAAGCTGCAGGACATGTGGGAGAGCTGGCACCTTAGATGGGCTGCTGGGAGCAAGGGCCAGGGCTTGGTCATGTGCCCACCCCCTGGGCTCCTCATTCCCAGAGCGCCACTCCTGTTTGCTCCGGCTCCAACCAACCCCTGAGTATTACAACAGAGTTTCTGGTGATTCCTAAAAGAAGTTTGGTAAGACTCCCCCAGGAGTCCTCCATGCACACATGCTGGTTGCCAGTTGCTGGCTGCCAAATTTAGGTATGTGTGACCTACTTGAGCCTGTTTGGCAGGTTACTTTTTCAACATTTTCCTAACAGTACAGTACAATGCAATAATGTACTGTTTATGAATGCACATGTTCACCTGATAGAGTTCTACTCCCTTCCTAGAGTTATCATTGCTGCATGCTGATCTGTAGGCAATAGCTGATGAAGAAGGCATTTCAGTCATGTAAATCAGTCATAGATAACCCACTTGTCTTAAAAAAAAAAAAAAAGCCTTACCATTTGGTGTTCATCTATGTCCTTTGACGTTGATTGCTGCAAATCTGTTAGGATCAGAAGCATATTGTGCATGTGTGTGCCTTTGCAAAGCCTGTTGGGAGATGTAGTTTCCCACCTATGTGCCATTTAAAAGGCTTTTAAACTATTGTAATACTCAAAATTGATTGCATAGTGAAGAGGACCCAAAAAAGATGAAGTGCATTTTAAAAGCAAGTTCTTGATCAGTGAAAAGAATCTGAGATGCAATTCATGGTTTACGAAGTGCTTCCTTCTTTCAGGGAAAACACTTCCTTGCATTTCCTAGGCAGTTGATTGTGTCATGTGCAAGAGCTGCTGTGACTGGCTCTCTGTTTTGGTTACAAAACCTGGAGATGTCAAAGAAGGTGATGGATCATAAAGAAATGAAATTTAGCAACCATGGCTATTGCACAGATCACAGTTGTCTGGAAGCTGATAAAGTCGTACAGTGCTAAGGTGAGGAATGTGAACACATTCACAGAAATTGTCAGCATCCCTACTTTGGCCCTGAGATTCAAGTTTTTAGGCTCATTCTCAACACTTTAGGATGCAACTTGAAATCTTAGGCTGTCACTCACACACTTGAAGGCTTTGTCTAAGCATTCAATACATGTCTATTTATGTATAGGTGTTAGTAATCCATCACATGTACTATGTTAGGGTTAGTGTATAATATCCAAATCAGTTTTATTCTGTGTTGAAACGTCATCTCTTTAAAAAGATGAATCTCTTCACATTCTTAGATATCACATGGTAAAATTGTTAAACAGTGTATAGAAGTATCATGAGCAACACTATTCAATATGGCTTCATTAGTGTTTTCTCTTTAAATCACAAGGTTTGAGTTGCTAGCTACCTAGCAACTGTAATTCTACATTCAAAGCATTCTACAACTGTTATAGGAAAATCCAGGTATTCCCTACACAGTGTAAGCATGCAGTAAGTTATCAATGCTGGTATATTTTTTGAAGAATAATAGCTTTCCTATCCTTCTCATATAGGTACCATAAACTGCTGCTGTTGTCTCACACATACACACTCAAACACAGACCTTTATTGGCATTACAGCACAAATCCAAATAAAATACACTGGAATCTGTGGTGCTATTGTCAAATTGAAGTGGGGAGCTGTGTTGGTCTGAAGCAATAGAACAACGTTACAGAGCACTGGCACCTTTAAGACCAACAAAATTTAATTCTGGGTATAAGCTTTCGTGCACATGCAATACATCAGTTTAACAGAGGACTGGAAGAAGAGTTAAATCATTAACATCTTCCGGTATTGATTTCCTAAGAGATGCAAAATATGAGAACTGAGTATTTCACATTATACATAATTGGTTGTTGATATTAAAGTGAGATGAAGAAATGGTCAGTTTTCCTCTGTCATTTAGTAGTGCTGACATTAGATTGTTCGGCATTTACTTCTGGAAATCCATTAGTAACACAACACTGAAATTTATGCACTTCAAATGGCATCCATTTAGGCAATGTATCCACACCCACTTTCAGAGATTGTTTATTTATCTACTTACTCCATTTATAGTCTGCCTTTCTTGCATGGACTCAAAGTAATTACTTAATTTAAAACAATGTAAAAAGAACAATAGAGAACATACAACCAACACTGAATAAGTCCAAGTCAAAATTAGATAGCAATGCACTGAAAGCAGAATAATGCATACAAATAATTCAGCACAGCAGACCTTTAAAACTTGTGAAAAATGTAATATCATGTAACATATAAAAGGAACAAAGCAAACAAAACTGACCATATTTCCACAAATGTTAAGCAACCTTACTCCTGGATTTGGGAATGCCCCCCAAATATCTCCATCCCACACATTGTTGGTACTTCCTAGCTTATTAAGTGAAATATTTTATGATGAGATGTATAATATGACGTCCTATTCATACAATACATTTCCTAGCACTGCCTTTTGATTCATGGTTAAATTCATGAAGTGATATCTTGGACTAACCATTCTGCTTTTTAGTCTGATGCAGTTTTACAAAAAGCAAGTTTTGCTGCTGAATTCCGTGAGACTTATGTTGAAGTCAGTGGTCATAAATATGCAATCCCATTAATAAAAAACAATCATTATTAAATGAGAATTGGCATCTCATTTTCTTGGAAGGGTGAATATTAATAAATGCATACTTTATTTTGAATGTTTGCATTATTCATCATTAATCAGGGGAGTTTATAATCCTCAGTGTAATCAATTACTATTTACAGAAGGAATCATTACATACTCTTAATTATGCTTAAAATTTTCATACACTTAAATCCCCAATTTAAATGAACATTTACCCGTGAAAGTCTGTTCCTATTAAGATAATGCACAAATGTAATATTGTTGTGCTGCCACTAATCTTCTAGTTTGAAGTCATGCTATCAATTTTTAGCAAGAAAGTTGATTTACAGTGGGTGGGGCTTGAAAAACATTCTCAAAGATTAAGGGTAATTTTTATGGTCTTTGCAAGTAGATATACTCCCACTGTATGGTTTTAAGTAACAAACACATAACTTCAAGTTAATTTCTAAAATCATAACTGTGGCATTTCATAGCTCTCTACCTTGAAGAAATACATGGATAGACCAGGCCTAGATTCTACATCCTCAAACTGTGAGTGACATGCCAAAGACAAACTTTTAGCTATGTATTGTGGTTGCTGGGAACTTAATCTTTTTTTATAATAATAATAATAATAATCATTATTATTATTATTATTATTATCATCATCATCATTATCATTATCATCATCATCATCAACAACAAATTTTAAACCTTTTACAAAAGAGAAGCATTCAATGAAATTTAATTTACAGAGAGTAGAACATGGTACAAACCAATAAACTTTCAATAGTGATTAACTAACAGAGTTTTAAAAGTAAATCAAATCATGATACAAAGGGTTTCTTGGAAGAATATCTTTTTCCATTAAGTAACTTATAATTGGGAACCAAACTGTGACAACTGAAAACAAATCAGCCAGTATCATAATGCCCCTGTATAAATCATTGGTGCAACCTCATTTGGAATACTGTGTACAGTTCTGGTCACCACACCTCAAAAGGGATATTTTAGCATTGGAAAAAGTGCGGAGAAGGGCAACTAGAATGATAAAAGGGTTGGAACACTTTCCCTATGAAGAAAGGTTAAAATGCTTGGGGCTCTTTAGCTTGGAGAAACGACAGCTGAGGGGGTGACATGATCGAGGTTTATAAGATTATGCATGGGATTAAGCAGGTAGAGAAAGAAGTACTTTTCTCCCTTTCTCACAATACAAGAACTCGTGGGCACTCCATGAAATTGCTGAGCAGTCGGGTTAGAACAGATAAAAGGAAGTACTTCTTCACCCAAAGAGAGATTAACATATGGAATTCACTGCCACAGGAGGTGGTGGCAGCTACAAGCATGGACAGTTTCAAGAGGGAATTAGATAAACATATGGAGCAGAAGTCCATCAGTGGCTATTAGCCACAAGGTATAGATAGGAACTCTCAGTCTGGGGCAAGTGATGCACTCTAGTCTTGGTGCTGGAGGGGGCAGCAGTGGGAGGGCTTCTAGTGTCCTGGCTTCACTGCTGGACCTCCTGATGACACCTGGTATTTTTGGCCACTGTGTTACAGAGTGTTGGACTAGATGGGCCATTGGCCTGATTCAACATTGGCTTTTCTTATGTTCTTAACTTTATTTTGGTACTATATAGCTGAAGTCTTGTTTGAATTAAAAAACAACTTAGTCATAATAAAATAATCCCAGATTCTTAGTAACCATTGTTGAACAGAGGGGGAATGACTATCAATCCATTTTGTTGCAATCACCGATTTTGCAATAGACAATAAAATTGAAATTGCTTCTTTTTGTCATGAAGTCAAGTGTAATTTATCAACTTAATCTTTTTGAAATGCCAGAAGATATACTGGCTGTGTTCAGACTAGCAGTTTGCAGTGGGAGCCAGTCATGGCAAAAAAGCCCCAAAATAAACTGTTCCGGGTTTTCCCAGTCACAGGGCTGACAGATGCGGGATCATACCAGGAGAAGGTGTGCGGGAGCGTTCAGACTGCTGGCCCAGAGGTACAGCTGTAAACGGCTTTTCCCCGGTAAATTGGCTGGATGCCTATGTGTGTATGGGCGCATGAATGCTCATACGCACATAGGCATCCAGCCGATGTGGGGAGGATCCTATTGTGCATTGGGTGGTAGACCAGAGCACAGCCAATCATATGCACCTTATGCGGTACAGCAGAGCACAGCCAATCATATGCACCAATCATATGCACCAGGAGCAACGCGGGTTGCTCCCGGCTTTTTGGCTGAGCATTCACTTCTGGGAAGTGGACTGATGTGGGATAAAGGCACTCTTCGGGATTTGCTAGCACTTGTAACAAGTATCTTTTTAATGCGGGAGCAAAGTGGAACAGCACGGGTTGCCTACAGGTGGGGAACGCCAGGCAGGTGTGCCTGTGTGAATGCCCCCTTTAATCCTCTTGGGAAACGCGGCTGAAAAATGCCTATAGCGGGGCAAATTGCCAGTCTGATCTCAGCCATTGGGTTTACAGAACGGTGTCATACAGGCTGATGGGCTGCATTTGGCTTGGTGGGTTCCCAATTTGGTATGACTGCTTTAGACTTACACCTTTCTTAGCAGTAAACACATGCATAAAAGCTACTGCTACAGGAGTTAGTCTCAGGCATCAAGAAAGAACATTTGAGTCATCTAGCATGACATTTATTCAGAGCTGGCATACATCTCAAAAGAGTCTGGGGTCTGCTAGGCTACCAGCAATGACAACATTCAATCTAGCATCTTGGAGTTCATAGTATGTCATGGAGAATGATGGCATGAGGGCAGCTGAGAGCATACAAATGACCTCAGAAATAGTAGTCATGTCCCCCAGTGTTTTGTTTTGTTTCTGGAGGTGTGAATAGAACCGATAGGTAGTCTTCTGGGATTCTCTTTCATGCCTGCTTACAGCAAGTGGCCTTTCTGAACAAAATATTCCTCTGCAACAATTGTAAACAAATGGATGCCATCTCAAAGCTGAATCAAGAATCCTGGTTAGTAGTTTGGAAACTAATAATAAAGAATTTAAACTGCTAGATCTATGCCCAGTCGAGCCCATGAAAACTGCACAGAGTTAATTGTGTATAATTCCATGTAGTTTTTTTTCTTAACTTGGTGAAGATACTGTTAATTATACCACCTTATATTACACAAAAATTATTATGGCTACTAGAAGTAATACATTACATATGGTTGCTTTTGGTATTTAAAGCTTGTCTTTCTGTCTCCTCTGCATGTCATGGAATTTCTTGTCAATAAGGTATCTTATATTAATTGCAAAAGTGCACACTTCAGTCAAGTACTTCCAGGTGGTTCATGCTCCTAAATAAGAAGTACTGTTTTTGCACAGAAACAGGTCAACTAGAGCTCTCTCCATGGGGCTGCCCTTGATGACACTTGAGAACATTCTTTCTTGCCTTCTTGTGGAAAATGTGTCACTAAGAATTAGGGATGCTCACTAAGTTTCCTACTGCTATAAACAATGTTCCCTCTAAACTGTGGAGTCTTGTGAACAAAACTTCTACTTTGTGAGCTACTGGCATTAAAGTTGTGAGCAAGAGATTTGACTACTGCATAAATTAGTTTGCTTTGGAGCCATCCTTCCTGAGCTAAGACAAAAATGTGTGAGCCAGAGACTAAAAAACTGTGAGCTAGCTCACATTAACTCAGCTTAGAGGGAACACTGGCTATAAATCTGATCCAACTATGATCTGACCATTTACATTGAAATGGGTCTGAATGCACTTTTCCCCATTCACTGCACTGGATCCAACCATATTTCCCACTGGTGAAAAAGGTAGTTGACCACCAGGCTAACCTATGCTGAGAATGATGGGCCCTTAATTTACAGAAGCCATGTGAGGCAGAGGCTATGGGTTATCATGCATGCACAGTTTACTGCAGAGAATCTGAACAGTCAAGCCTTTAAGCTTGATGTTGGATTCTGTGCCTGCCGTATTTATTCTCCTTTCTTCAGTGTATTTATTTTGCAGCTACAACCCAAAAATGCAGCTTTTTCTTAATTGGGGTGGGGCTGTAACTTGTGGTACTTGGGGTGGTGTCCAAAGTTTGTAAACTTGTGCAATTGCCTTATCGCAGCTGCACAGTAGCCTCAAGTAAGGGCCTTCTATTTAAATCCTCATGGTTCAGTTCCTTGAATGAAAGGGAACACAAAGGAACACAGGCAATTTCAAAAAAAAAATATCCTGAAATTGACCAAACTATTTCTGAAACTGACTAGAGCAGCTGCGAAGCTCCCTTTTCATATGGCCAAACTCTTGTGGATTCTCTGTTTAAGCCCAGCCGCAGGAGAAGCCAAGCCAGCTCAAGGACTGGGCTGGTATTTTTTTACTGCCATTTTTTGGTTCGGGTCTATTGGACCTCAAAAATTTCAAGATTTTCAAAAAAATCTTAGATCCAAATACTATAGTAGTATTTGGGTCCATGATTTTTCAGGAATTTTTCAGGAATCCCGAAATTGTTTCAGGTCCAATAGGCCCAAACCAAAAATTATCAGGGAGAAAAATTGCACACTTCTAGTAATTTGTCCATCTCCCCCCCCCACAGCGATCCGAGACTAGCGATAATCTCATATTGCTAGACTCATGCCAATGCAACAAAGATGTAAATTGCTAATAGATAGGCCTACCACTTGAACAGAAATTTGCAACAGGTACTCTCTGAGTTCAGTGTTCTTGCTTGGAAATACTTTGTGGTAATGTACTCCAGCTTCTCAAATCCATCAAGGTCTTGCAGCGTTCAAAATTACTCTTTCAAAATTGATTAAATTACAATAAAATGGATAGAGCAGTAGCCAGCTTGGAAGGTTGCAATAATAGTACAGGTTTCAACAACAGCATAGTTACAACAGCTAGACCAATTACACTAAATTTAAGCCCCCTATTTTACTAATTAACTTTTCTCACACATAATGTTACTGTTATCTTACTTTACCCAAGATGATAAGAACCTAGAAAATCTTATCCACTTCACCACAAAACCCAATTTCCCTCTGCCGCTAACCTCCACTCACTGATTCTGCCCCTAATGGCCTAAACCAACTAGTCCCTGTGGGTTACACCTAAATGCAGAGATTGCTCCCAGCACAATCTCTTCACAGCACCACCTGGAGGCCAACTAGGGAGCTACAAGAGTCTGGAGGGCCCAGTCAGATCCACTGAGATAAACTGACTAGCTGGGCCAGTGAGATCTTCCTTGGAAATATAAAACTTTTACCTCTAGGCAGGGCCTTCCATTCTGAGCAGTTTATAGAAAGGGTGAGGATTTTATTGTCTAATAGATCCTGATACCTGACCTTTTCCTGTATCTAATGCCTGTCTTTGCCTTCATCTTAAACTCTAATACAGATTCTGCCTCCTTGTATGACACAACCAGTGTTCCTGATAAACCTTGGGACTATCCCCATAGATCCTGACTTCTGCCTGGCTGACCTTCTGTCTACCTTTTGTCTTCTGGTTATCTGACTAGTAGTGTGACTTTAGTGTATTTTATCTTGTCCTAACTGTTCTCTTACTTTAGCACCTGAAAGATTCTCTCTTATATTTAACACATTTCACGCCCCCCATAACAATGAGACAATGATCCCTTATTATCTATTAATCTGAAAATCTATCTAGTGGGATATATGATGTCTAGCAAGCTATGACATAAAACAGCTCACAAAAGCATTTTGATGTACATAGTATTTAATATGACAATCCACATAGTTTAACAGTATATAGCTGCAGTCCTCAAAATATATGCTTTTAATAAGCAGGCACTGTAAGTAAAACTACATATACACCTGACATAATTTCTATATACATAGCAAAACATAGTTCGCTACTTTGAAATATTATTTAATAAATGCTCATATTTTATGAAAAACCCATAGTCATAACAGGCAAAAATGTAACAATCTTTTCTGGAGTAGAGTTTAAAGAAAACGATTTTGCCTATAATATTATATTAGGCTTATATTTCCTTAATTAGGTTGATCTTTCCTTAACAATAACTTTTTTCTTTTCATTAGAGCATCAATGTTTAGGCAAAATCAGGAAAACACCACAATTAGTATAGGCATATCAGTGATTAGACTTTACCCTAAAATCAGTTGTCCAGCGGTGTCAGCCCCACACTCAACTGCTCCAGAGGAGATACTAGTGAGGGATGGCCTCATCCAAGCACAGCGGAGGCAGGCAGTTCAACCAGAGGCTGTGGAAAAGGGACCAGACCATGCGCGGAAGTGCACAAAGCCTCAGAAGGGAGGTGAGGCTCAGGCAGCAGACTGCATCTGAGAATAGGCCATAGGAAGAGGCCATCACCAGGGGCCTCCTTGGGCCTGTGCAGGCAGGCAGAGCAGCCTCTTAAAAACTCATTATAAAACACTATAAAAACACTCAAGGGTAGGATTTTACTGAAATACAACAGTTATGGATGACTGATATATATGATTGTGAATGATCTAATTGTCTATATAAACAATTGCCTCCTGAGTAGAACAGTTACAAACCAAGTATGGAAGGTAATAAAACTCAATTAGGCTGTATCAGAACTTGCATTCATGAGAGCTCATATGCTCTGAACTGCATGATTAATAAAGAATGCAGTGAAGCATCCTGCTGAACACCCACAGACTGAACTATCAAATCGAGCATCAAAAGTCACGTCTCTGTTCATAGCCAGTGAATAGGGTGCAGACCGAACCAGCAGATGTTTGAGCATTCCTAGTCCTCTGGAAGGCCACTGCAGGGAAAGAAGACACTAACCTTTCACTCCTCTCTTTAGATTGTTTTCCCTGCAGAAAAAATATGCTTAAATATTTGGAGGGGATGCTTCCATGCTTGAGAGGAGATGGATGGAGCATCATGGCAGAGCGTCAGTTAATTACTCTCAGCATTCTACAATTAAGAAAGGTACATCTGCCCACCAATCTCCAATTTTGATATGTTCCCCTCCCCAAATGAAACCCAAACAAATGGTAACCATGTAAACCAAGCTTGTTATTCCAGTTTGGCCCTTGCATCTGTTAAACACTGTTTATTATGCTTATGCTAATTTGCTGCTCACTCTCTACCTATATGTATCGACTGGTAACGTGTGTTTCCCCTAACTTTTGCTATTCACCTCCGTCAGGTTTTTTTTTTTTTTTCATTCTCCATGGATTCCCGCCCCCTTCAGCACTCAGTTCACATCCTGGTCGCTGTTTTCCCAGGTTTTCTGAGAGTGGTTTTGTTCCAATTTTTCCCTTGTTTTGATTCTGAGCTGAAGATAATTCAAAAGCATGCAGACTACCTCAGATTTTCCCCCTACCCCTTGCTGCCCCTTGAAGGCCACTCCCCTGCCCACATCAAGGTTGTTCTGCCCACTCTGTATCTTCCTCCATTCATCAGTGTGCAAGCTCCATTGATTACTTCTTCCCATAGTTTTTTGTTTTTGTTTATTTATTATGGTGTAAGGTTTGAGTTAAATAAAACTTCATTTTTAATTATTTTACTTGCAAGTTCTGTTCTTCATTTAACCTCCTAGAACTGCACACACACATCTCAGAACATACTGAACAGAGCCCTGGAGTCTCTCACCCAGAGTTCTGGGTTTGTGCCCCATGGCACATTCTAAAGAAAGGGAGAATACTGTGCATTTAATGGCTGCACCAGGAAGCAACATTGATTATTCTGTCTATTTTTTTCTAGATTTCAAGCTGCCAATCCACATTTACTTGACAATACCCATGGACCTCCCAGCATTCATCGCTCAGATTAACAGATGAGTAGGGATGCTGCCAGACTGTGCAACAAATTTGCTTTGAGTCAAAAGTTTAGGTTTCTTTTGTGGTTTCTCCACTCTCTAGATGAAACTGTGGTGGTTGTTTCCCCCCCCTGATATTAGTCTATTGAAATATTTACATTAAAATTCCTGCTTGTATCAAATGCATATCATAAAATAGCGCACAAATGTAATAAAAAAGACTCAAAAATGGGAAATCTGCCACTGAAAGCAGTCTTTTCAACCATGTGTGGAAAATTAAAAGAAATTGGAAACATACATATTTGTACATCCCTGTAGGTCTGGCACATCGCAATGTGCAATTAAAAATTCATGTAGAACTGCCTCCTCCACTGACGTGAATATATGTACCTTTGTGTGTGTATGTGTGTACAAGCACTGTGTTGCCTCTGAACAATATCCTAAGAATTCCAGTTCTTTTATGAAGACTTTAAGTTTAACTTGCATGACTTCTTTTGATTTTGGTAAACAGGAATCTAGTGGCATTCTAACGACTAAGAAAAATTTATTCCACCTCACGCTTTTGTGGGCCAGTCCCCCCAAATATTGTCATAATACTCCTATGTATTTTTGCTGTGACAGACTAACCAAAAGAAGAAAAAACACTCGCATAGTGGCCTTGAACCCTCACATTTGCAAGACCACCTCTCCTGCTATGTTCTGCCATGACAGTCTTCTCCTATGTGCTGCCATGACAGCTTTGCTTATCACACTTCTTGTGTGCCTGCCTACTAACTTCTTGCATGCCTGCCTACTAACTGGCAAGACCAACTACTGCTTGTACATGTGATTTCTTTGTTGTGGACCCCACCTTGTTGCCTGAGAAGATCAGGAGGGCTCCTGACATTCTAAAACAACGTAAAATAGAGTTTTCAGGAGAGATCTTCCGTTAAGGCAATAGGTTCAGGAGAATGGTTCAGGAGGTGCTTTATAATGAGAAAGGGACTGTGGACTATAGCAGTGTGTACACAAAGTATTATCAGTCTGCTGCACATATTACCCTGTGGTTCCTGCATAGTTTCTATTGACATAATACCACTTTTTCAGTATACCTGCACTTTGAAGCATAAGAACATAAGAGAAGCCAATGCTGGATCAGGCCAATGGCCCGTCTAGTCCAACACTCTGTCACACAATGGCCAAAAATACCAGGTGCCTTCAGGAGGTCCACCAGTGGGGCCAGGACACTAGAAGCCCTCCCACTGTTGCCCCCCCCAAGCACCAAGAATAGAGTGCATCACCTGCCCCAGACCATGAGTTCCTATCGGTACCTTGTGGCTAATATGATATGCTAATCTTATTTAGATTTCAGTAATCCTAGTTCTAGAGCAGTATGCAGTCTCTGCATACTGATTGTATCAATTTACACTATGTAATCTGCTTTGAGTATCAGTGAGAAAGGTGGACTATAAATATAGTAAAGAAATTAATAAAAGTATATAAACAGAGCAACATGAGGTTTATATATTTGATGCATCTTCTGCCCTTTTGCTATGTTATCTCCATCACCTTTTTCAGTAATTTGCTAAGACTTTCCTGTCAAATGTACCAGTGGTTGCTGTCATCTTTTAAAATATTTAAACTTCTCCAAAGTCTTGGTATTCTGAATTGAGAACAATGGTATTCTGATTTTTAATATAAATCTGGTATTTTGTCTGATAAAACGACACATAACAATTTGATTTCTGTGTAGTGTTCTTAAGGGAAAACATTTACAAGCATTTTCCAAGCCTCTATATACTTGTAAATTTATGGTTTCACTGTGCCATCTATGCAACTTATTTCCCAATAGAATGGTACACAGAAGACCTATAACAGTCATGCTATTTAGCCAATTGTTGCTGCTGTTTTTAATTGGCTTTGCTCCCATTTTAATATTAATATGCAGAAATTAGTGGATGAAGCTTTGTTTGGAATAAATATATTTCCAATATCAGATGTATGCTCATCTGATATTGAAGGCAAAAACGATAAGAAAAGTTAGAACCTTGGGTGATTCTGTCATTCACTGATACATCAGGATGGAAAAAGCATGTTTAAAAGATTTGAGGAATACATTTACAAGTGTATTGAGGCATGGGAATCATCTTCCATCATTCTTATCCACATTCAGAGTTGTCCTACTGGGGTAAAACAGCTAACCTGTAGTCTGCATTCTTTTATCTTTTTGCCTTCCCCTCTAAAATGCATTGTTTTTACTGTATAACAAAAAGAAAACTTTGCAACTCCCATTTAGTTTCATTTGCAGGCCAAGCTCTGAAGGGAGAGGCAGAAGGATGGCAAGGCAGATCCAGATCCCCCCCCCCCACAACAAGTACTGAAGACAAACTTGAGTTAGTTGGAGAAGAACTGGCCACAACTTTATTAATTATAACTGAAAAGAGCCTTGGGGCAGCATGGGCAAACAAATCCAGGGCATTGACCAACCCACCTGCCAGCCACTGTACAAGTACCCCCAGCCCACCTGCTGGGGGGGGAATGCCAAGGGATGGCAGTCAGGAATTCCACATGGGTGTAAGCCATTATGTGGTTTCCCTGACCACTTGAATGTGAGGGCACCTTGACAGCCCCAAGCTGGGCATGTACCTTGCAAGCCCTCATCCCAAAATCCCTTAAGAGGATCTTGAAGATGGGGGGAAATGGGCATGCAGGCCAAAATTCTCTCGAAATGGATATGTCCCCATACTGACAACACCAACACAGTTGTGACAATGAGACCATAGGAAAACAAGAACAACTATAACAATGTGAAAAAATGGGAGGGCTGAGTGGGTGAAGCCATGAGGCAGAGTAGCTGAGCATATTGGTGGGCCTTAAAAGTATCAGGCAGTAGTTTATGTGAAAGATTTTGACCTGAGACCTTGGAGAGCTTTTGCCAGACGGAGTAGCCAGTGCTGACCTTGATAACTATGATCTGACTCAGTATAAGGCAGGTTCATACACAGCCCACATCTAGACATCTATGTAGTAGTGCTTCAGCATAGGAGTGCATTAAAATTTAAGCTGAATATTAACTGAAGCAAGGATGAATAAATGTTAACTATTTCATTTTCTATGTTTTATCAGGAGTTTTAGTTTTCAGTTCTGGCTTTTAATGCTGTAAAGGGGAGGGTGGGGTATAAACCTAATAAAATAAATAAATATGGATTCACTCATACTGTGTATGCATGTTATATGGAACACACACATATATGCATACATACATATCTATATATGTAATAACAAAGGGTCTCTCTGCATGTGGATATCTCAATCCGCACATGGAGGGTAAATAGATTTTCCTGCACACTTGGGGCATTCCTCAGGTGTGCATAAAAATCTGAAATGTTGAAAAAACTATATGGTCAAAACCCAGGGCTATTTTGGGGCAGGAACGCACAGGAATGAAGTTCTGGCTGGCTCCCAAATTGGCCACATCCAGCAGAAACTCATTAGCATAATAGGCCACACCCAACAACAAAAAACTCATTAGGATTGGCTACATTAGGGGTGTGTGGCCTAACATGCAAAGAAGTTCCTGCTCCAAAAAAGCCCTGGGTTTTGACAACAAACAAGGTAAACAGAATAAGAAGCAAAAGGTGGATGTGGCTGGATGACCACACTTCTGGTAACATGGGGGTGTGGCCTAATAGGCTAATGAGTTGTGCTGTCAGGGGTGTGGCCTAATAGGCTAATGAGTTGTGCTGTTGGGTGTGGCCTATTATACTAATGAGTTCCTGCTAGGTTTTTTCTACAAAAAAAGCCCTGGGGGATACTTAAATCCCTCCCAAAGTAAAGGAGCATTCCCTGTGCATGCACAGAGAATACACTTATCACTAGGAACTGTGGCGGAGGCAGGGCTCACCACCATTGCCACTGGGGGGAAGCCTTGGTGGACCAGCTGGGAGCCACACTGGGCTTGCTGCCATTGCCTCTGTGTGGGGGGGAAGCCTTGGTGGGCCGGGCAGTCCTGCCTGCTGGGCTCACCTGCAGCCAACTCCTCCTCCATGTGGAGCTCCTGCTGTTTCTGTGGACCAAGAGCTGTGGGGAATACTCGCCCCCATGAGTATCATGGGTCCTCCTTCTTGTATATAAATAATTCTCAACATCTCTGTTTGTTCTCATAGTTGGATTGAGACTGCCCTTGAATACAACCTGGAAACTACAGCTGGTCCAGAATGCAGCAGCCTGACTGTTGTCAGGGGTTAGCCACCAGGAACTCATGTTGACTAGTCTGTTTCCAAGTTCAATTCAAGGTGCTAGTTATGACTTATAAAGCCCTTCACCACCTGGGACTTGAAGGACTGTCTCCTTCCATATACTTGAAGGACTGTCTCCTTCCATATGTCCCTGTGATCTAACTATAGTCATCAAGCAGCCATCTGTTGGCCATCCGACCACTTAAAGTGGTCCATCTGGCACTGATCAGAGCCTGAGCCTTTTCCATTGTGGCTCCAGTTCTGGGGAATGGGCTTGCTGAAGAGATTTGGGGGGGGGCCTCCCTGGAGATTTTTGGGAGGTACTGCCAGTTTGCCAAGGCCTTTAAGGGGAGTGGGATTTGGAGTTTATTTTATTTTTGGTTTTAGCTGGGGGTGTTTTAACTATTACTGTAAGCCACCTGGAACCAAGAGAAATGGCAGGATATAAATATTTAAATAAATACATAAATAAATACATTTCTTTATGCACAAAATAAGCAAATGCTTAGACTTTGGGGGGGAAGGTGCAAGGAAGCAGAAAATGGTGTAAAAATAAAGAATATCCATCTCAATTTACATGAGGGAGAAGTGAAACTGATACAGGAATTTTCAGGTTATAAAAGCAAGAATAAAAAATTGAACATTACTTCTACACTGAAACAACTACAAGATTTTTTCTATACTGGGCTCAGGTGCAATTAATGGGTTGGGTCCTAAGATGCCCTTCTGTTGAAGGAATGATTCTTCAACTCACAAAAAGAATCTGAATGGAACCCACAAGTGCCTTTCAATCCACCAGTTCAGTGCAACAAGGGCTGAGTTCAGACTGGCAATTTGTCCCGCTACAGCCATGTTCCAGCGACATTTTAAAAGCGGATTAAAGGGGCATTCACACAGGCACATCTGCCTCACGCTCCGCAACCATAGGCAACCCGTGCCATTCCGCTTCACTCCTGCATTTAATAGATACCTCATAAAAGTGGTAGTAAATCCTGGAGAGCACCTGTAACCCGCATCAGTCCTCTTCCCGGCAGTGTGACCACTTGGCTGATAAGCTGGGAGCAAGCCGGAACAGCAGCAGCAGTTTGATTGGTCATGCTCTGCTGTTCCGCCCAATGTGGTGCCAGGATCCTCCCCCAATTGGCAATCTGCCAGTGGTCTGAACACTCCGGCTCCAGCGCACCTCCTCCTGGTATGCTCTCATATCAAATGGCCCCCGTGTGACCGGGAAACCCTGACTGGCTCCCAATGCAAATTGCCAGTCTGTCCTCAGACAAGGACAATGTGCTCAGCTCTGATGCTCAAGATTGCTTGCATTCCTTCAAGATGCAGAGAGAACATTTATCCAACAAAGAAGACAATAGTGCAATTCTAAGAATAATTACCCCCTTGTAAGCCCACTGACACACTTTTTCATGCTCCTTCTTCATGGTTCTCCATGAAGATAGTACATTACAGGTCTCCTGCTAGAATTTGAAGAATAGAGTTTTAAAGTAGTTAATCTGTTGACTACAGATCATTTTAACATTTGAATATTGAATTTAATTATGAAGGTATCTGATAAAGGGAGCTTTGACCCTTGAAAGCTTATACCCTGAAAAACTTATTGGTCTTTAATGTCCTAGTGGACTCAAACCTAGCTGTTCTACTGTAGACCAAAACAGATATCCTCTGAAACTATTTGAATTTAATGGTATCTATATGCCTTGAATTATGTGTGAATCCTTAAGCCTTATCCCACCTTCTAATCAATGTGACTTCCAGTAGATTTTCAAGTGGAGACTGGATGACCATCTTTCGGGTATGTTGTAGGTATGTAGGGCTATCTTTTGGCAGAGTGCAGGGGGTTGGACTAGATGACCTGCAAGGTCCCTTCCAACTCTAACATTCTATGATTCTATGAGATGTTTATGTTTCTGTGGTCTTTTCAGTACAGTATGGTGAGTGGCTTTATCTTAGTACAATATGTACTTAGTGAACTAAGTGGCCTGGAAATGATAGCACTATGCAGAGCTTATAGAAAAGGGGTGGGAAGAACCATAACTTTTTGAAGCAGCCATATCTCCTTCCTCATGTACCAGTTGCTTTGTTCAAAAAACAGACTTTCCAGAAAGTCCCTGATGCACTATGCACATATTATGGAATTAAAACCCTTCGACAATGATAAATTAATTATGAAAACTGCGATTGATCACTGACGTTTCCACTTTCCTTTCAATTCCTCACTCTGAAGCACTAGTAATGCCCTAGTCTTCCTTCAGTGACATTTTCACAACCTTTTTCACCCGCTCAGGCAATCGCCATCTTTTTATTCTTGAATGTTCGTTTGAGAGTGCTATGGCGCTGTAACACAACCCCAAAGCAGCGTTGTGTTACAATGCCATAGCACTCTTAAAATAATGTTTTTTTTAAAAAAGACGGAGATCTCCTGCATGGGTGAAAAAGGGCGGGAAAACAAAGCAGAACAGTCTGAAATGACAAACCACTTCAGAGTCGGCTCCTTATCGGTAGGGGAAAGGCTGTGTGAAACAGCCATCCCTGTACCAGTTTATTCCAAGACAGTACGATAACGGTTTTGAAAGGGTAATGTGAAATGCCCCATATCTCAATCTTCTTCTTTTCTTGAAGAGTTAGATGCCTTTCTTTATAGCACTTCTGAACCATTAAATCACAGAGACTGTGCAAGATTTTTAAGTTTACTCTTTTCTCAGCATCATAAAACTATTTCTTTTGGGGTGAGGGTGGTTGTGTGAAGTCAGTTACTCAGTAACAAAAGCAGGCATTGTCTCTGCAACAACAAGAGCCTAAAGGAGTGCTGAAACAGTGGTGCTGGCCAGCTGAGAACTGCTCGGATTTGTAGGCACAGGGACCTGGCTTGAAACTGTGTGGGATTGGTGGTCCCTAGGCATTCTTTGCTGGGATTGGAAGTCTCTTGGGAAGGTCTTGGAGGTTGCATAAGTGTAGAAGCTGTTGCAACATGGCTTCTTTCCAGGTACAAAAGCAGCTTCAGAAGCCCTGGGCCATATGGCAAAAGACTGACTGGGTGTGTTCAGACGCGCTGTTTAGTCCGCTTTCGGCACGCTTCAGTAACGGATTTTGTGTGCACTTTCACATACCCAACATCTGCGCACCATCCCCAGTCATCGCTTTCTGGCTCAAACCCCCTTTAAAATGGAGTATTTTGTTACCAGTTCCCCAAGTGGTGTTTTCCTGATTCTCTGGTTCTAGCTGCACTTTTCTGATATCTGATCACTCCTGCGGTGTCGAGCCATTTCTGGTTTAAACCCTCTCCCCACTTGAAAGCTGCCTGAGGCTTCCACTTTTCACCTGCCATTTTTTTATGCATTGGCGGTGTGCACATAGGCGGAGCTCCGCCACTGTGTTTAGAAAACTGACATTTAAACAGTCATTTGTTTTAGCATTTACATGAGTTCAGGATCTCACAGAGGCCATTTTCAGGTCAAACATTTAAAGGGAAGTCTTTTTGTTGGAGGGGTTGGATTGGTTCGCCCTAGTGGTTCTGTGCATGCGCCATGATAGTTCCCCCTTTCTACAGAGGGGCACCTATGCACATGCGCAAATTGAGAAAAAAATTAAAAACCACCGACGCATGCTCCCGTGTGTTGGTAGTGTAGACAGCGGGGAGCGCAGCAACTGCTCAGTAAAGTGGGATAAGGGAGGTAAGTGTGATTGTGATTATCCAGATCAAGTATAATCCAGTCAGAAACTGAGCAATTTAAACCGCTCTCAGCACGCCATCTGACCGCACCCACTCTGTGTCCGTCCCATGCTATTTGTTTAATAGATGCAAGACATATATGTGCTTTATTTAGGCTCGTAACACAGCTGAAGCCTCGTTTTATCTACCCAGAAGTCTGAAACAATCTTGTGTGTCCTTTTTTAAGACAGCAGATCCTGACCTTGGTGCATGCCAGGCATGACAAATAAGGCTTGACTGATCTTCTGTGGGATTGTGAAGAAAACATCCCCTGTTGTGATGAAACTGTCTTGTTTTAGTCTGCATTAGGAAATGGCATGTTAGTTTTTAAAGATTTTCTTGTCCCTAGGGGAACTGGAAGGATGACTCAGAGTGCTGTTTTGTTGTAACCTTTCTGGCAAGTCTAAGTGGTTTGCTTTTACAAGTGGAAAATCTTCAATATCTCAGGTTTTTCCATGGCTTCCTGGCCTATCTGTACAGTTTGAAAAAATAGAGAATTATCTGGGTGAATCCTGCAGTGTTCGGAGTCATCTTAAAAAGAACAGGCAAGGAAGTGCATTTTCAGAAATAGTTTAACTTCTACTAGAAAACTGCTAAACACAAACACCAACCTGGTCAGACTTATTTTGTATTGACTTCTTATCAGTTTACTTGTTGAACTGTCTATTTGAGCTCTATTGTATTTTGTTATTTTAGATGGTCTGTTAATTGTTTCAGACATTTATCTCTACTAAAGTGGCACACAGTTTTGTTAAATTACTTTTTTTTGGTAAAGACTAATGCAGTATCCAGAAGGATCTGCAAGTTCTTCTGCTGCTTTTAATATCAGTGCTATAAAGCCTTGTCTACTACATATTTTGGTCAAGTGAACCCAATTATGGAGAAATGCCTGTTTGAAAAAAAAAAAGGGTATATCTTTAGTACATGTTTTTATTTGTTGGGCTATTGCTTCTGGAGTATTTTATTTCTTTGTATTTGAGCCCTTTTATTCTGAACAACAACAAAAAATAAACTGCAGAATAGCCTGCCTTCCCATCTCCATTTATCACTAACAAAAATATATTTTATTTCCTTGTTGTTGTTGTTGTGAATAACTTTGCCTGAAGAAATACCTGCAGGATTCAAAGGCTTCCAGTCTAAATAAGTATTTGGTTCAATAAAAATAGCATGTCAGTCATTCACTGCAGGGGAGGGCTGCAGCTTTCTATCTTATATGTAAGCAAAATACCACTATGCTCTCAAACTTCACCTGTAGGTATAATCCGTTCTTTCAGCTTAGTCCTAGGATGAAGTGGGCTAAAGTCTGCACTAAACATCTGTGTGGTTCATCTGGGGAACTGGAGTTTGGGAAGGCTGTCAATGCAAAGTCCAGGAGTTTTCAGAGAGATTTGGCATCTTCATATTCTTATTACTATTCTTATAATATTTCTGTTATGAAGGATGTTGAAAACCAAAGTGGATTGTGAAGAACTACAGGAGGATCTCTCAAAATTAGGTGAAAAGACAACGATGTGGCAAATATAGTTCAGTCTTAATAAGTGAAAGGTGATGTAAATTCCAGGCTTTAAATATATGCTGATGGGGTCTGAGCCAACTGTGATTGAAATTGAAAAAGACCTTGGGGAAAAAGTATCTTCAGCTTGTGTTCACTGCAAACAATGGAACAGACTCATCGGTTGTAGCTTCACACAGCCTTCAAGTGGCCAAAATCACTCCAGCCACACTTACCCACACATTTATGCTTTCATCCTAGCATTCCATGAAACAAAGATCAGCTGATAATAAGAAGCACACACTAACATTGCAGGCTGGGTAAAAGAAAGCATAAATTCAGTCAGTTCAAAACACCAACAGTGTGGTGTAGCGGTTAAGTGTGGCAGTTCAGACCCAGCATGGTGTAATGGTTAAGAGTGGCAGACTCTAATCTGGAGAAGCAGGCTTGATTTCCCACTCCTGGGTGACCTTGGGCCAGTGACAGTTCTCTCAGAATTCTTTCAGCCCCACCTACCTCACAGGGTGACTGTTGTGAGAAGGGGAAGGGAGGGTGATTGTAAGCCACTTTGAGATGCCTTAAGGTAGAGAAAAGGGGGTGTAAAAACCAACTCTTCTTCTTCACATTGGGATTTGGAGCAGAGATTGCTTTCATCTTCTTGGCTGCTGACCTCCTATCGAGATCTAAAATGGGGAATGTGACCCTGCTAGTTCTGCTGGATCTCTCAGTGGCCTTTGATACTATCAACTCTAGTATGCTATTGAGCCACCTCTCAGCACTGGAAATAAGGGCACAATAATATGGTGGTTCAAGTCCTATATGGGGGGGGGGCAGTAATCTCAGAAAAGGTTGAAGGATTTCTGCTCTGGCCCATGACTGTTGATATGTGGGGTGCTGCTGGATTCAATCTTATCCCTCATGCTATTTAGTATCTATATGAAGCCACTGGGAAAGATCATCAGAAGGTATGGGCTGTGATGTCACCAATATGCAGATGATACCTAGATCTACCTTTCTTTTCCACCTCATTCTGAAGATGCTGTTGATGTTCTGAGGCAGTGTTTGGAGTTAGTAATGGGGTAGATGATAGTGAACAAGCTGAATCACAAGACAGGATGAAGTGGGCTAAAGACAAGACAGAGGTTCTCTGAATTAGTAAAAAGGCAGACCAGGAACTTCAGACCTCCCTTATCTTGGACGGGATTATATTTCCCTTGAAAAGCCAAGTTTGCAGCTTGGGAGTGTTGCTTGACATAGCAGTCATCTTCAGAAATCAGGTAGCTGCTATGGCTTGGAGCGCTTTTGCCCAGCTCTGGCTGGTGCATCAACTGTGTCTGTCCATGGATCAGTCAGATATATCCAACATGATGCATGTCTTAGTTAAATCTAGTCTGGACTACTGCAATGCTCTTTTTTTGAGGCTACCCTTGAAGAGTGTTCAGAAGGTACAGCTATTGCATAATGCTGCAGCTAGACTGCTGATAGGGGCCAGCTATAGGAAGCATATGTGCCCAATACGACAGCATTATACTGGCTACTTACCTACACCTGAGCCCAATTCAAGGTGTTGGTTTTGTCCTTTATTTATTTTATTTATTGGATTTATACCCTGCCCTCCCCGCTGAATCAGGCTTAGGGTGGCTTACATAAAGGTGTTAAAACAGTTTAAAAACAAATAAAATCCAAAGTGCAATGCATACATATATTCCTATGCAACAACAGTCATAATCCAAAGTTTTTGTAACAGGAGTCTGTTAGTACAAATTTGGATGATGCAAACAATCCCAGGGAGGCTCCAACTTATATCAGGATCATGGATGTTAAATGTGGTCAAATGCCTGGTGGAAAAGCTCTGTCATGCAAGCCCTGAAGAACTGAAGTAAGTTAGGGTGTTCTGTTGCTTCGTTGTGAGCATGCCACCACTGTCTCTCTGGCTGTCTTAGCCTCTGTTTCATCAGCCACAGCTCCGGGGTAACCATGGAGCCAGCCTACCAAGGGGGTGCAGAAGGCATTGGGGAGTGATCTTGTTGATGGCTGCAGAGAGTCGGGTATGCCAGTCCTCCACCAGCTCATCCAATGAGCTACTGGGGGCATAGGATCTCGCAGAGCCATCTGAAGCCAAATAGGGTCCATTTGGCTCTGCTGGGTTTCCCCATTGGAAATAATGGAGGTAATGGGGGTAACCTGTTTGGGTGCCCATAGAATTGGGCCCACTGGTCCAATTGCTTTGGGATATGGGGGTTTATGTGGGGAGAGGCTCCTGAAGCTACCCTGAAAATTTGGAGCCTCTCCCTCATACCCCTTCCTCCCAGAGCCAGTAACAGCACCGTGGAAAAAAAGTAACTTCCCCCCACCATAGAGAACAATGGAGAGGATGGGGCCAACCTGTTTGGGGGCCCATAGAATTGGACCCCCTGGTCCAATGTTCTTGAAACTTGGTGGGTATCTTGGGGAGAGGCTCCAGCAGCTACTCTGTGAGTTTGGAGCCTCTCCCTCCCCTCCAGCCCCCAGAATATACCCTATGTTTTCACCATTGACTTCAATGGCTCATAGGATATAATGGGGCCAAAATTGACATTCATCTGGCCAAAAGACTCCAGAATTGGCCAGTACTGCCGAAATTGACATGTGGGAGTCTTTCTGCTGGCCAAAATTGATTCTGCTCAATTCGGCCAAATCCAAATAGGGCCACATTTTTTTTTTGCACACCCCTAGAGCCAGAACTCTCAGCTTGCCTTCCATGCTCCGAGGCCTTACCTCTGTGTCTATCACTATCCAGGGTCTGGTTATCATGGGACAGCTTACTGTTTGTGCACCACCAGGGGAGTCTCCACTTGCCAAGTGACTGCCCCTCCCCTTCCTCCTGGAGCCCCTTTTAAAGTAGTGTATCCAAGATGAGGGAGGTCTATGTGATACAGAGAACCACTAACAGTACTGAAAGTTATAAAGTATTTATTAAAAAGAAAATGTTCACAAGCCTACTCTTAGCACAGCGCCAAACTGAGCAAGGGAGTCAAAAGAAAAGGGTAAAATACTATTCCTCTATCACTCTCACTCCCTCTATATATGGCCTAGCAGATGTTAAATATAAGGAAGACTCCTTAGCTTAGGAAGTTATAGATGTTCTACAGGGGTCCCATTACTTTCAAGTCTCTTTCAGGTGTGCAAACCAGCACATGGCAATGGCTGCCTCCTCCACATCTCAGGGGTTCTGTCTCAGCTGGAATCAATAGTTTTATCATTCCTCTTTCTCTTCCTACTGACCTGGTCAGGTCAAAGATACTTTTCCTGAAGTCTCCAAGCCTCTGTTTCTGCTTGGGCGGGGGGAGTTTGACCATCCCTTTGCCTCTTGATAGACATATTAGCATTTCTAAAAGTGCGGCCAAGGTGAGGCTGGAAGGCAATTGACTTGACTTCTCCCTCCTGCCTGTTCTCAGTAAAGAGAAAGAAAAACTTAAACACAAAGCAGAGGTTTCGCTCAGTTTAAACCTCCAAAGAAAAATGCATTTCTTCACAGTTTGCAAGGGAAGCCTCACTGTCGGCCCCCAAGTCAGCTACTAGGCCTCCCTCTGCCAGGCAGGACTCAAACCCAGGCATGCAGCCCCTCAGGGCTCTCTCCCACTCTGCAGGAATGGCAGCAGCAGCAGTGGAAGTTCTAGGCTGAAGTGCCACAAAGGAGATGAAGTGCCCTACTGGCTGCACATAACCTCCCTGTAGATCTAGAGCAGAGTGCTGAGGATAGTACTTCCTCTCAGGATCCTGACCAAAGCACAGTGCAGTCACAGGAGCTCAACTGCCTGCCCATAGGGCAGTTGAACCTAATTACTTCCCAGCCTATATAGGGTGAAGTTTGGGAAAGCTGCCTTGATGGATCAATGGTCCACTTTGTGCAGCCTGTGTTCCAGCTCCTTGCCTCCCATTCCAATGCTTGGCTGCCAGCTCCTGTTGATGATCTAAAGTCTTGCTACCTGAGGCACCGCTTCTGAGGAGACCTAGCCAGCCTGGCCTGCAGAACATAAGATGCACGTGGTGGCTGCACTGAGGTCAAAAGTCAGTTACTGGTCAAGGTCCGCTTTTGTCCTTTCCTCTTGATCCTCTACAGTGGTTTCAGCCACTAAATGAGGTGGAATCAACCCTGTTGGTCAGAAATTATGGGTACAACCCATAGTACTAAAGTAGTATCTCAAATTCCAGTGATTTTTTGTGTGTGTAATATAATAAATGTGATTTCTGACATATCAATTTGGATTTCAAATACAAATACTAATTTGAAATAACCAATCTGAAAGTGGAGTGAAGTTTAGTGATATTTATGTTCCACTGGAACATAATGTATTCATACAATACATATTTAGACCTACATTCAGACCAATCTGATTTTGTGTCCAAATTCTGCTATAAATTATGGCTGCTTTCCAAGCATACACCATTGATTTAGCTTTACAACAGATCTATAAAAATGTAATCATAAAGATGATTTATAGTAATGCTTTCTTCTGCACACAAAGAAAGAAACAGATTTACTGATTATTTATTGAAGTGACAAGAATTAGCCTAGACAACAGTCTATTAACTGAGATGCAGAGACTTTCCTTAAACTACATTTATTGCAACAGGGATTTAGCTATTGTGATAGGTGCCATATCAGCTATGGGCATCCTTGGAAATGAAAGCCTCCAAGCGTTTTAATTTTAATTGGAATGTTTAACTGACTGTTTTATTGTAGATATGTTATAGTTTCTGTTGTGATGTGGTTTTTATAGATTGTTTTGTTTGGGAGACGGTGTTAATTTGTTTTGCAAGGAACTTTAGGTGCTTTATAGTGCAGTTTCCTATTGTCAAGGACCCAAGCCTGGAGACGTTGGGGGAGGAATGTGGGGAGGATGGGGTTTGGGGAAGGACCTCTGCAGGCTTTAATGCTAGACAGTCCAACTTCCACAGCAGCCATTTTCTCCAGGCAAGTGACCTCTGCCATCTGGAGACCAGTTGTAAATCTGGGAGATCACCAGCCACCACCTGGAGGTTGGCAACCCTATTCATGAAACAGATATCAGCCATTTTCTAAGAACCATATTACTTGGTACTAACTTTCTTTGCCCTCCATGGCATCAGCTTCACTTTTCACAAGAAGAGAACAAATTCTTTAAAGGGGAGGGATTACAATGCAGAGGTCAGTGAGGGCTGGCTCAAATTCACGTGAACATTGCGAAAGGAGGAAATGGTGAGATAGGTTTGGGGAACATGTTGCCCATGCACAAATGCTCTTTTCATGCCCCTTTCATTAGCAAACTCTAATTGATCCCAATATTATTCTGATCTAGGGTAAAACTAGATAGTACTTCCAGTATTGGTAGATGTTAAAATTTTGTAAAGGGAGCTAGAGGGCTTAGATATCTGAACTGGGTCACATATCTTCTAATCACAAGATTAAGAAAAAAATCTTACTTGAAATAAATAACATTTATATATGGTTCAATTAAAACAGGAATAGTTCTTTACCCTGGATCTTCTTCTCATGTTTAGCTTGCTCCTACTTGTATTAAAAGATGAAAATGTTTCTTTTGTTCTAAACCTTTTCTTCTCTGTAGTAAGATCAAAGGAATTTTGTATGTTGAACTCTTCACAGCTTTGCTGCCTCTAATGGTTAATACTTCTAAACTTCTCTCCTTGACTTATTATGTGCAGAGTTTCCTATAGTTATAATTCTTTGAAAAATCCCAAAGTCTCTTCAATAACAAAATATAATAACTAAACACATTAAGATGGTACAGATGATGAAAAAAGAGTACAGAGCAGAGAGGCCTCAGTTTCTTCTCTAAACAGCCTAGGGCAGGGGTGTCAAACATACCGCCTCTAGCCTGCAAGCAACTGGCTCCCTCCTGCTTCCTTCTTTGGGGCTGCTGCTGCATTGCAGCTCACTTTTGCCCAGCTCCCTCTGCTGCTTCCTTCCAAGTCTACTTCCTGCGTCCTTTGGTGTAGTAGTTAAGAGTGCTGATCCTAATCTGGGATTCCCCACTCCTCCATGAGCAGCTGCTGGTATGACCTTGGGTCAGTCATAAGTTCTTCCAGAGCTGTTCTCTCAGCCCCACCTACTTCATAGGGTGTCTGTTGTGGGGAGGGGGAAGGAATTGTAAGCCTCTCTGAGATCCTGGAGTTGACAACCCTCCTTCACAAAGTATACAAGTCATTTTATTTGGAATTAGATTAGTTTGGAATAAATAAATGGTTATAGCCTAGCACAGTGCCTATAAATATAGGGGGCTTCAGCCCCTTGACCTTGTTAATGGTTGTCAGAAGAAGAAGGAGGAAGAGGAGATTGAATTTATACCCTGCCCTTCACTCGGAGTCTCAGAGTGGTTCACAATCTCCTTTCCCTTCCCCTCCTCACAACAGACACCCTGTGAGGTAGGTGAGGCTGAGAGAGAAACTGCTCTTTTCAAAAACACCTCTAACAGAACTATGGCTTGTCCAAGGTCATCCAGCAGCTGCGAGTGGAGAGTGGGGACTCAAACCTGGTTCTCACAGATTAGAGTCCATGCACTTAACCACTACACCAAACCAGCTCTCTAACTACTGGCCTAGTTTCCAAAAACTATAGAGCAGTCCAAATAGGTAGAACTGAGAGACTAAGTGCATGTTACACAATCCTTGCGTCACATTGGGGTCTGTCACGATAACTTTCTATCAGGCATGTGTTGTGACTTCCCCACTAGAAATTCAGTTCCTGGGAATGCAGGTTCAGGATTGAGCCTTCTCCCTGTCCCATTTTCTCACCCTGAAACATCTTTCAGTGTAGCTGTTTGCCCCACTGGGGAATCCTACATCAGACCCAACAGTGGCTCCTAGGACTGTTTTAGGTTGGGAAGATGCCTGGGAGGATGCCAAAGCCACTTTTTGCACACCATGGGCCTGATTCGAATTGGGCCAATGGGTGCTAAGGAATTAATACCTCCCCCCCCAACAAAACTTAAGCTGTTTGTAGAGCTAACCCTGGCCTGGTTCTGCAGATTCTCAGTAGGCTCTGAATTCCTGCAGACTGCTAGCAGGGAGACTGAGAAGAAAAGCACTGTCTCTCCTGCTTGCTCTGAGGCATACTGGGATAGCCTCTTAAAGAGGCAGTACACAACACCTCTCCCCCCAGGTTGAATATTCAGCCATCCAAGCTGGATGTTTTCGCTGCCACTGTGGTCTTCCCCTTTGGCTTGATTCAACTGCAGTCACAGCAGAGGATACCTCTTCCACAGGTAACTCAGTAACAAGATCACCACTTCTTTGCGAGGAAGGAGGATGATCCTTATTGGCAGGATCAGGATGGCCTCCTCCAATTAATTCTGAACCTGATGTTGGTGGCTTGATTTCCTTAGAATTTTCTGTTGAAGAATTACGAGTGTCCATGTGACTATGCAGTCTGGGGTCTGACCTTTATATGGCCTGTGACTTCCACTATTTTAGATGGAACCCACTATGAACCATTTCCATAGTTCCAAGCCCTTATAGGTTCCTGAGCAAAGAAGGTATGCAGATTTGTAGCTGTCAAAGCAGAATACAACTCCTGTTCTTTTTTAGACTGCAAATGATCTAGGCATGATCTAGGCATGTCCTGAGATGACATCCCGTAAGCAACTCAGCTGGCATCTAGTCTAGGCCACCACATATAACTTCTTGCCAGTGCCTTCATTCACACCATACCTGGGTGTGCTGCATGTAGAGTTCTTAGTATGACTCAGTGTCCTGCTTCTGGAATGACCACCTGTTTCCCTATAATAGACAACCCTTATGAGGTGATGACAGTTCATACTGCATTCTAGCAATCTGTGCAGCCTGAAGAGGGGGTTCTGGCATGGATTCCAGCATAAGTACTTCCATTGGTGGAGGAATGCCAGAGTCAGGTATCTGCAGTGGTAGATGGTTTAAGCCATCCATGTTTGCAATTTCTTTCCCTGCCATATAAATGAGGTTATAATCATAAGCATTCAGCATAATACTCCAGTGTTGCATACAGGGAGATAAAATGGGAGGCGTTGGTTTATCTTTGGTCTTTTTCATGTATGTGAGTCTACTTCTATTTTGCATCTTTATCTAACAGGCAATGAAAGGTTCTGCTATAGTGGCTTTGTTTTTAAGAAAATGTGATAAAAATTTAGGAGTCTTAGAAATGCCTGAAGATCTTCCTTGCATTTTGGTCTAGTGGCATATGCATTGCCTTTACCTTATCCTGTGTAGAGTGGATACCAGCTGCATCAACAGAATGTGATACTGGGAACTCCCAGCTGGCATTTCTCTTTCTTAACTATGATGCCTGAAAGAGCAAACTTCTACAGAACCTTTTGAGTCAATTTACGAGCTGCTCCTTAGAGGAGGCCATAATTAACACACCATTGAACTAAGGCACAACCCCAGGAATACCTGCTAATAAATTTTCCATGAAGTGCCAAAAGATTCCTGGTGCCACTGAGATTCCAAATTTAAGATGCTCCACATGAAAAGCCCCTCTGTGTATAATAATGGTTTGAGTATCTGCAGCTTTATCATCCACTATCAGTTGCTGACAGGCTTGAGCAAGGTCCAGTTTAGCAAAAAGCTTTCCTCCTGTTAGTAACTGGTTTATGGCAGGCACTGGATATGGTCTTGCTTGAGTGGCTTAATTACAGTACATGTGTAATCCCACAAATATGTACATTGCTGTTTGGTTTCAAGATAGGAACAACAGAGTGGCCTAGGTTGTGTGAGTTGCTAGCTCTATAACTCCTTGTGCAATGAGCCAATCAGGTTCTTCCCTGATCTTTAGTTTCAGGGCAAAAGGAACATTCTGGGCTTTCAAACAAATAGGAGTTATGGTAGGGTCCAGTTGAAAAGCCACTGGTAGATCTTTGTATGCTCCTAATGCTTCAGTGAATATATGTGGGAACTCATATGCCAGTTCTTCCAGTATTGCTGGACAGACACTATGTACTCTTTGAACACTGATTCCCAAACGTGTGAACCAGTTTCTTCACAGCAGGCTTTTACAAATGACTTTTGTAACTAGCAAGGGTAATATATGTCTAATAGGTCTATAGCAAACATCTGTATCACACCTTCCAAGGATCTGGACAATCTGTCCATTGTAGTCACAAAGGCAACATTTTGATCTGTGTAATTTAGGAGAATGGTTGTGGAATAGCTGTGAAAATGTGTTTCTGTCCATGATGGTGGATCCAGCCCCAAAGTCAACTTCCATTTCACACTTCTGACCATTTATCTCTACAGTGGCAATCATTTCTGGTCACTGCCTCTCGACAGCATGAATATGTTGAATGGAGTACAATGTTTGTACTTCCTCCACAATGAAACCTTCCAAATTATGGGCAGTTTGAAGCTGGGTATGTTTTCCTCACAGTCTTTGTTTCCTGTGATTAACCCTTGACTGACAAACCCTTTCTATATGACCCCCTTTTTTGGCAAATATGACACTCAGTGTTCCTGAATCTGCATTCACTTTGTTTATGTTGCCCTCTACAGTTTAAACATATAGTACTTGATTTACATAATCCCAAGGATGTAGATGTGAGCTTCTGTACTTGCTCCTCATTTTATTCCTGGGTTTGTTGGAGAATGTGGGTGTCAGTGGGGTGCCTATTATGAATTTATCTGACATTACATGAAGCATCTTCAGCTGCTAATGCTTGTTGCTAGGCTGCAGCAAAAGTCAGATTCTGTTCAGAGAATAGGCACCCCTGGATGGCTTCATCCTTAAATCCACAGATGAGCTGATCTCGTACAAGCCTTCCAGAAGAGGGAGTCCCACCCAGCACCTGCCCGAGCCAGGTCCAGCTACCCAAAGAGGTGCAGATGGGAGAGGTTTGCCTAGCTGCGCTGGGGATGTGCTCTGCATTTCGAAGTGGAACTTCAGGGTACCGCGCCTATGAGTGCACGGTCCAGGCACACACCCCCACACCTCAGCTCCTTGAAGAAGGCAGCAAAAAAGCCTGCGTTTCTCGAGGGAAGGGGGGTGCCGGCGGCAGCATGTTACTTCTTCCTCTAAGAGCGTCTCGCCCCTAGCCAAGCAGGGCATGAGGAGAGTGGAGGCGGGGGAGGGGAGGGGCGGCAGGGAGGCCAGTGCCAAGCCCTCATTGAGACTGTGCCCTTGGCCATGGCCTACATTTTGTCTATGGCAGGCCAGCCCTGGCTGTTTTGAGAGCTGTAGGCCAAGGTTTTCCTGGCCTGGTTCTGCAGATTCTTAGTAGGTTTTGCACTCCTGCAAGATGCTAGCAGGGAAACTGAGAAGAGAAGCACTGAGTCCCTCCTACTCTTCTGCTTGCTCTGAGGCCTACTCTTAAAGAGACAGTACACAACACACACACCACTTGTTACATACATTGAATGGAACATGAGACTCAAACTTAGTAAGAAAAATATTGTATATACTGGACACAGATTGTGTATGCATTTACCGTAACTTGTGAACAACCCCAGTATTTTAATTGACTATATTTTTATTTATTGTAGAAAAAATGTGGACACATGTATAATTATAAGATTACAATACTGTGCATGCACACATACATACCCCTTAAGAAATATTTTGATAAGAGGGAGGGAGTGGAAGGAGAAGAGAGAAAGATACAGATAGGCAGTCATACAGACTTCATCTGCTTAACTGCACCCAAATATTTGCCACATCACTGGGTCAAATCTGTGCAGACCTTTCTTCCCTATTAGATGAACTTGGAGGATGTTATTTTGATTAAATGTCACTTGTCTTCTCCTTATTGCTCACTCTCTGAGAGACAGATGTGCACACATTAGTTCTAAGTTTCACATAAAGTTGTCTATTTCTGGGAACCACTGGTCTCTGTAGATTGGAATTGTATTTCTGCAACATGGTAATATTCCTGAGAGGAACATCAGCTGTCAGAATTACTTTTAACATAGCTAGGCATACAGAAAATTTCTCTGAAAACTAAGATTCATTATTCTACAGTGATTTGTTGATATATCATCTGATATCTTAACTCTGCTTTTGGAAAAATGCAACACATCATCTTTGTGCACAAAATATTTTAATTTAGCTTATTTGTAGTATCACCTTCCTGTCCAGGTAAGGGCATCCAAGCCAGTTCACAAGAAAATATACCATCACAAAAAGTTACTTTAAATACATTTGATCTCCCTCACCCTCAAAATATCAGCAAAGCTGTTATGTATTTACTTATGTGTTACGCGATATCATCTAAACCGGAGTTTCGAGCACAAGCTCCATTGACTCTCAAGTATCCTAAACCCTGCAATTCGATTGGTCGCTGTTGTGTAACAGACCAATCTGGAAAGACTCTGACCGATGGTGGGAATGAATCCCAATGGTCCTAAGCTCTCTATTGTGATTGGACATCATGGTACTAAGGGGTGTGGCCCTGCTAGTTCAAAATGTATATATTGCATCATTCTATGAAAGTTCTTGTGTGTTGTGTTCTGAGCTGAATAAATGAATCACTTGTTTTAGAAATGTTGCCTCTATCTCAGTATATAACAAAAGCCACATCAAGTATTTCAGTAAAAACTGTAAATGCACAATGTCTGCAAGAAAGGACACAATAAAAGCAGCCCATACCCCAAAATTAAAGAGAAGGGAAAGAAAAAGAAAGATCCCACCAAACCTCTCAACAATCTATGACAGGCATAGTCACTGTGAGCACCTGCTGTTTCTAAGTATACTGGTAATTCCAGTTCTGAATATTTGGCATGTGCTGGTTTGCTTCAGAAAACCAGAAGAAAAACAGTAATCATCTGAACCATCAGCCCAAGTTCCATTTCCTCAAATGTAGCTGATTTTATCAGTGGGATACCAGATGTTGGTTCTAAACCAGAGGCAAGAGCAGATAGCATAATGACTTTGGGCAGTTCTTGAGGAACACAGATGGTTCACAGTTAGCTCTCTAAAGATTCTTTCAGTTCTCTTCCTGCATTCAAACAGGCAAGCGTGCCCTGGCACAACCATAGGGCCCTCGGACATTGATATAGAAAATATTTAGATAATGAAGAGTATTTTCTAGAATATGAAACTGAATCAAGATAAGACAGATGTAGATTACTTAGTGCAGGGAACAGGCACTCCTCCATGAGATGGTACATGGCTATCAGCTAGTGGGATGCATACTACCAATGGGATGCAGATGTAGTCTAGGTGGGACACAGTTTTCATGTTACTAAGACTTTGCTCTCCCTCAGGCCTCACATCCACCTGAAAGCATGTTGTGCTATCTCATGCTAGCTCTACCCACCATGGATTGTCCATCTGTGGCCTTTTGGTATGCTAACAGCAGTCACAGAATGCCTTTGAACATGTAAGTGTCCTTCTAGAGAAAAACAGACTTTTCATTTATATCCTGATAAAACCCAGATTATTTGATTGAGTGACTGATGGGATGTAAGATATGAAATGTTGAGAACCAGTAAAACCACACTTTTCAAAAGATCAGATTTGTAAACATTTGTAAACTATTAAAGTCCAAGATGGAGGTGGTGGTCAGAAGTATATTTGGCTGATTCTGCTGGTAAAATGTCTGCATGTATTTCTCTCTGATTTAGACCTTGTTCCATTATACACAGCAACCAGTCTATACACTGGTAATCCTCTCCTCAGATCTCTATGATGACACAAAGACCTCATTTCCTCAAAAACAAATAAAAGTGCTTCTGCTGGATTAAAAATGGCATGCATCTTTTCCCAAGTAACTTTTAATATGGTATTTCTTTGGGAAATTAGGGTGGGGGTGGTGTTTCCAAATTACTAGTTTGGAATCCTTGTCCCAGAACCTCAAAGTTCTTGGGATTTCTTCAGAATTCTCTTATGTTAAAAGGAAAAAAATCTTGAATCTTACCTTTCATTAATGTTCTTGTCTTGTTCTCATAACACTATGCCAGCCACTCTGCTTCAATAAAGCACCTCTACGGAGTATGGCTGCCACATTCACCAGTCCCATCCTCTTGCATAACCCCTCAGCCTTTTCCACTCCACTTTCCTCATAGCACTGGCAGAGGAAACTCAGACATGACTGGTGATTACATTATGATCCTGTCCTCAAAGAAACATCCAAAAGGTGAATAATTATGAATAAACTGACAGTGAATAATAAGGATGAAAAAAATCTCAAATAGATATTTGAATGAAATACTTACCATGCTAATACTTTTCATGCTCATATCTCAATATTCTTAAAAAAGGTATTTAAAGTGTTTAGTAAAGGGATGAACAAATGTTTCCAGTTTCATTTCTTTTTTAGTCTTGCTTATATTTTGCTCAACAGTTTCAGTTTTCTGCTTTCTGTTCTTGGCTTTGTTTATGTGTTTTTTTTTACATACAATTTATATGAAACTTCCATGTTCAGTGTTTGGGCTGGATCCAGCCAGCTTTTGTCTACATAGATCCCATGACTCCCAGCAGAGCCTTTTGGGTGGTCAAAGGAAACATTAACTTACCTTTTCTACCTGTGGAAAAGTTGGATGGCTCAAAACCCTACATCATTTATATATTTATTGATTTCTATCACACCACTCTGCTCAGAAAACCTGTTTTGTTTGGGTTTTTACCAGAGGATGAGCCACTTTATTTATTTACAAAATTTGTATGCTGCCTTTCTAACCTTACAAGGTCCACTGAGGTGGCTAACTTTTTAAGACATACATAATAAAGCCACATTTTAAAACCATTAACATCAACCCTCACCCAACACTTGTGTTGTCTCAGGCTGAAGAAGGCTTCAGACTTTACTGAGTGGGGTGATAGATTTTTGATATATAATGCTTAATTTATTGATGCACAAATATTGTACCCATCGTCTCTCCCAAATAAAGACAGAAGACAATGAAAATTGGCTGTAGCAGCTTTGTTTAAATGGTTGATCTACTCATAAGCTACTCTATCTGAGGGTGGACTGCTTGCAGTCCTTCATGGCTACCTTCATTTGAGCAACAGTACATATCTTCCAAATGCAGCCAGCAATGTATTGCCAGTTTTATCTTCACAAACTATGCTGAGGGGTGCCCAGCATTTTTGTTCTCTCCAATGCACCACATAGACAACTAAAGGACCCAGGACATTCCCTCCCAAATTATCCCATTGTAGAATGACTGGTGGGCTGCTCAGAAACAGCCCTTTATCATTGCATAATGCCTCAGGGTTGCTATCAATTTGCCCTACCTATAATGAGCAATCCATCCTATTCCAGCCAACTGAGTTATGGCCTAACCAGACAAAAGGACCAGGCCAAAAAAAAAAAATCCTTTTAAGTACCAGTCACAGGAAATCCCCAAAATCATTGCTTCTGCAGTGATGAGCTAATCCTATGTTGCCACTTAACACCACACAACAAATGAAGTAGAAGTGTTGGTTTTCATATCCTGCTTTTCTCTACCCTAAGGAGTCTCAAAGCAGCTTACAGTCACCTTCCCTTCCTCTCCCCACAACTGTCACCTTGTGAGGCAGGTGGGGCTCAGAATTGTCACTGGCCCAAGGTCACCCAGTAGGCTTCACGTGGAGGAGGCAAGGAATCAAACTCAAGATAATTCTGCGCTCGTTTGTCCTGCCGTTGTATCACCACATTGCAACACAAATTTCCCTCTGCATTGCATGCCGCTCCCATTCTCCTTGTGCATTGGTTCAGTTTTGACCTTCCACATTGATTTATTGCCATCTAGTGCTGACTCTGAGGTCACCCTGGCATTTCCCCAGGTTTTTTGGAATTGGTTTTGCACCAGACCATTTGTTCATCCCCACCACCGATCCACAGTGAATAAGCAGACAACTTGACATGGATTCTTTTATGTTCCTCCTTCCTCTGTTCAAGTGTTGAAGTAATATGAGGGCGAATTGTGATGGTTTTAAGGGTGGCAGTGCAGAGAAAACATTATGGAACTGTACATGTACAATGCAAGCATATATCCTGAGCCAAAATGGAACTGGCTCCACAGCAAAGAGAAAGTGGATTATAAACCAGATGCAGAATCACCCTCAGTTCTCCAGATGAGAGTCCACCACTCTTAACCACTAAACAATTTAGGGGAGGCAGAGAGCCATTTTTATGCACTTTTCTTAGCCATGCCCCAGAGCTGAGCAATAACTTCCCAACCAATCAACACCTTGTTCCTCATTTGATACATAAGAGGACAAGACAACAGCATCCCTTGTATCAATAGAAAGGGACAATTTTTTGCTGAAAAGAAAAAATGCAGCACAGAATTAAAGGTCACAGGAGAAGTTACTGGCAGCCAAAGCTAGGAACAATTATAGGGGTTCATTCTAACAGTACTGAGGAGGGGTCCTTTTGTAGAAAAGGAGGTGCAGGTGCTCATTAGCATAACTTATTTGCATATGCCACACCCCCTGACATCACCAGAAGTGTGTCAAAGGAACACCCACTGCTCATGCTCCACCCCAAAAATCTCCAGGTATTTTCCACCTGAGATTCAAACCTAGGTCTCCCAATTCCTTGTCTGAACACTAACCACTACACAACACTTCATGGGACAGCAGCTGTTGAGCAATAGCAAGCAGCTGGGCCTGCATGAGTTATGCAAGTTGCATGGTAGCTACTGTCAGGTCTCTCTCCCCTTACATTTTACTGACAGAAACAAATGCTGGGAGAGATATTAATTAAAAGGGTAATGTTTATAGCAGTCTTGAGGACCATGTGTTCTATTGCACTTTCACACCCATTAAGACCAGACAAGGTATAATCCCAAACAGACATCACACCAGCAGCCATGTACTCAATACTGTCCATGTTTGCCATCTATCATAAAGACAAGTCATTTATCACTCCAACTGGAGCCTAGCATCCCTACCCCCATTCAATCTCAGCTCCCTCCCTCCACCTCATACTACCCCGCTTGTGCTTCTACTCAGAAGTAAGGGTTCCTTTAAAAATTATGCCCCCCCCAAAATTTAAATCCTCCCCCCCAAAAAAATAAATAAATAAATCCTGGCTACAGGCCTGGGGAGAATCCTCTCCCAGCTCCTCCTCCTCCTCCAGACAGGCAGGCGAGCCAGGGCATAAGAACATAAGAACATAAGAGAAGCCAATGTTGAATCAGGCCAACGGCCCATCTAGTCCAACACTCTGTCACACAGTGGCCAAAATATAACAGGTGCCATCAGGAGGTCCAGCAGTGGGGCCAGGACACTAGAAGCCCTCCCACTCCTGCCCCCTCCAGCACCAAGAATAGAGTGCATCACCTGCCCCAGACTGAGAGTTCCCATCTATACCCTGTGGCTAATAGCCACTGGTGGACTTCTGCTCCATATGTTTATCTAATTTCCTCTTGAAACTGTCCATGCTTGCAGCTGCCACCACCTCCTCTGGCAGTGAATTCCATACGTTAATCACTCTTTGGGTGAAGAAGTATTTCCTTTTATCTGTTCTAACCCGACTGCTCAGCAATTTCATGGAGTGCCCACGAGTTCTTGTATTGTGAGAAAGGCAGAAAAGTACTTCTTTCTCAACCTGCTCAATCCCATTCATAATCTTATAAACCTCGATCATTTCACCCCTCAGCCGTCGTTTCTCCAAGCTAAAGAGCCCCAAGCATTTTAACCTTTCTTCATAGGGAAGGTGTTCCAACCCTTTTATCATTCTAGTTGCCCTTCTCTGCACTTTTTCCAATGCTATAATATCCTTTTTGAGATGTGGTGACCAGAACTGTACACAGTATTCCAAATGAGGTTGCACCAATGATTTATACAGGGGCATGATGATACTGGCTGATTTGTTTTCAATTCCCTTCCTAATAACCCCCAGCATAGCGTTGGCCTTCTTTATTGCAGCTACACACTGTCTAGACATTTTCATTGAGTTATCCACTACGACTCCAAGATCTCTCTCTTGGTCCGTCTCTGCCAGTTCAGACCCCATCAACGTGTATTTATATTTAGGATTTTTGGCTCCAATGTGCATCACTTTGCACTTGGCCACATTGAACCCCATTTGCCACGTTGACGCCCACTCACCCATCCTCAACAGATCCCTTTGGAGTGCCTCACACTCCTCCCTGGTTTTCACCACCTGGAACAACTTTGTGTCATCTGCAAATTTAGCCACTTCACTGCTTACTCCCAATTCCAAATCATTAATAAACAAGTTAAAAAGCATCGGACCGAGTACTGATCCCTGTGGTACCCCACTGCTTACCACCCTCCACTGAGAAAGTTTCCCATTTATACTCACTCTCTGTTTCCTATTTATAAGCCAGTTTTTGATCTACAAGTAGACTTGTCCTTTTATCCCATGACTATTGAGCTTACTTAGGAGCCTTTGATGAGGAACTGTATCAAAAGCTTTCCGGAAGTCAAGGTAAATAATATCTATTGGGTCCCCCTTGTCCACATATTTGTTCACTCCCTCAAAAAACACTAACAGGTTAGTGAGACAAGATCTTCCCTTACAGAACCCATGCTGAGTCTGCCTCAATAGTTTTTGTTCATCAATGTGCCTACTAATTCTTTCCTTAATAACAGTTTCCACCAACTTACCCGGTATCGATGTCAGACTGACTGGCCTGTAATTTCCCGGATCTCCCCTGGAGCCCTTTTTAAAGATGGGAGTGACATTAGCTACCTTCCAGTCCTCAAGAATGGAGGCAGATTTTAAAGAAAGATTACATATTTTTGTCAGGAGATCCACAAGTTCACATTTGAGTTCTTTCAGAACTCTCGGATGAATGCCATCCGGGCCTGGTGATTTATTAGTTTTTAAATTGTCCATCAGTCGGAGGACTTCCTCTCTTGTCACCGCAATCTGATTCAGGTCTTTCAAACCCTCTCCCAAAATCGGTGCTTCTGGAGTGGGCACTGGGCCATGCCTTCTCCACCTCCCAACCAGCTGGCCAATGTGGCCAGTGGGGCTTCCAGCCCGGCTCCAATTCAATCCCCTCTCTGCTGCTCCGCGCTGAGGCCATAGGGGAAAGAGCAAGGAGAGGCCTGTGAGGCTGCTGGCTGGCAGGCAGGGAAAGGGCAGTGGTAGAGAGTCCTCCGGGTGGCCCAGACAGTCAGGGGGCCTGTGCTGCCAAGGAAGTTGGGGGGCCTTAGCAGAAAGTTGGGGGGCGGGGCAGGATTGTTACTCCCAGAATGCCATTCCTGTGCATTCCTGCTCAAAATGACCCCTGGTACTGAGTCATCTTGCCCTAACCCAAAGAAGATTTCTACTCTTAAGCTATAAAATAAAAAGTATAAATATAATATTAAAGTGAAACTATTTGCATACTTAAGCACTTCCTGCTGAAAGAAACCTGGACATTAGTAGATGTTGACTGAGATATTCAAGCACTGGATCAAGCAGGAACAACCTCCAATTTTGTTTGCTACAGCAGAGACTAAGGAGCTATCCTTATTTGTCATCCTGCCTACCTAGTGCAAAACTGAGCAGAAGCCTTCAGCATTCTAAAGATAGCTTCTTGTCATTGGAACTAAATTGGGAATGAAAAAAGTGAAGACTGAATTAAATTCAGGATGAAATTGAGAAGTGCCAGGTTGAATGAAATGGGTAATAGTAATGGGAAGGACACAGAAAGGAAATGAAACATGTCCAAAAAGAAATGCCCAGAGGTTATCAGTGGCATGAAACGGAGCAGAAACCTGTAAGAGAAGAAGAGAGGCACTGTGAATGAAAAAAGCAATATAAAAACTACCTGGAGAGTACGAAAAGTGCATAAGCCTGGAGAAAACCCATATTTGTTTATTGAGAAACTGTGTATGTCACTTTTCTTAGTTTTAGACATTCTGGGGATCTTGCAATAATTCTAGAATTATACAACAATTAAAACACTAATTGAAACAGTTGTAAACCAGAAATCAGCAAAAGACTGTAACTACAAAGAACAGCCAGTGAAAGAATTGCATAGATGGAGGGGAGGGGGGGATAAAACCCTCAATATGAAAAGACTTGTCAAACACAATGGATCCATGTGACTACTAAAAGAAGACTCAGATGGTGTTGGATGTTTCCAATAGATACCTATCTTAATTCAAAAGGTGGGACAACTAGGAAAAAAGTTTCCAAAGGTACACTCAGCCGTGGACAGGTATTTATTTATTCATTCATTGGATTTCTACCCCGCCCTCCCAGCCAAGGCTGGCTCAGGGTGGCTTACATAAAATCAATATATAATCTCTCCTTATAAATAATTATCTTTTGGTTTCGCAAGATTCCATGCGCTCCCATTGACTGTAAAATGCCCTCCCTCAGCCATTGGCCCATCAGCCGCCACTCAAGAGTACTCGCGTGCCATTGGCCAGGTGCTGGGTCTACTCCTCTTCCCCACCCACTCCCCCTGGCAGACAGCTCTCTCTCCTGAGGAAGACAGTTCTCTTGACTCCTGTGAGGGACTGTCCCCTCAGTGGCTGTTGGTAGGCAACCAAGCTTGGTTCTGTGAGTAAAAAAACAAAGGACTTTCTGCATAACCCCCTCCCCCACCCATAACCCCCTCCCCAACGGCCACTTTCCTGTCAGAATAAATGGAAAAAGGTTCTTTCTCCTGCTTAACTTCAGCATGGCTGGCTGGCTAATGAGGTGGGCCAGCAACCATCAAACCATTTTCTTCAACTCCCCGCTGTGCGGCTGACTTTCCCCTAGGGCTGCCAATCTCCAGGTGGGACCTGGAGATCTCCCACTGTTACAATTGACCTCCAGATGACAGAGATCAGTTCCCCGGGAGAAAATGGTTGCTTTGGAGGGTAGACTCTATGGCATTATCCCCTGCTGAGTCCTTCCACACACACCCCAAATGCTGCCTTCCACTGGATCCACCCCCCCCCCAAATCTCCAGGTATTTCCCTAATCAGAGTTGGCAACTGTACTTTCTCCTCTGTCAGTAAAAGGCCCTTTACACACCTATGTTGGCCTTTGGGAGAAAACTCATTGGGCCCAGTCCTGATCAGGTTGCCAGCTCCAGGTGGGCAATTCCTGGAGATTTGAGGAATGGAGCCTGGAGAGGGTGAGGTTTGAGGAGGGGTGGCACCTCAGACAGGCACGATGCCATAGACTCCACCCTCCAATCCAGCCATTCCCTGATGGGGAACTATTGTTGCCAATCTCCAGGTGGGGGCTGGAGATCACTCCAAATTACAACTGCTCTCTAGGAGGGATGAGGGAGGAGATGGAAAACTAAAGGTAGGTTGATGGTTGGCTGGGAGGGAGATAGGGTTGTCAACTCCAGGTTGGGAAATTCCTGGAGATTTGAGGGGTTGAGCCTGAAGAGGGTGAGTGTTGAGGAGGGGTGGGACCTCAGACAGGTACAATGCCATAGACTCCACCCTCCAAACCAGCCACTCCCTCCTGCGGAACCACTGTTACCAATCTTGAGGGTGGGCTGGAGATCACTCAAAATTACTACTGCTCTTCAGGTAGCAAATGTTAGCCGAAATGCTTATCTACACATTGATCGGTCTAAACTTATATTGAGTTCTGGTCTATGTATACAGAGAAAGTAGTTTCGCCCAGAAAACCAGTTTCCCAAAAGAGCTTGACAAGGTTTCTTTAGTAAAATCAAATATTCTCTTTAATGAAAAAAAACTTTTGAATCACAGGCAAACAAAACAGATGCATACACACATACACACAAGTTCCTTTAGATACAGTAGTAATGGAAAACCATATGGGGTTTTAAACTAAAAGATATTTAGGAGGGGAATACATGTGATACTTATTTGTTTCCTGAAGCTCAACCTTCTCAGTGAAGAATACAAGAATTGTTCCTAACTAAGGATATTCTTACTGCACACTGTTGGAACCTGCCAACACGTGTGAGGAATAAATGACTTGCTAGCTGGTTGGGGAAGGCGCGAGGCAGGAGGCACCTAACAAAAGGTGAACCTTACTTTTATCAGGTATCTTGGAGGCTGGCTTTGGGGTCTTCCAGTCTGTCCCATCCCTATACCATTGGCTATAGGATGTGGGCTACCCTCCTACTAAGGTGGGGCAATATTGGAAATCTACACCTTTCATTAAAGAGAACATTTGGTCCAAGGTGCGAAGATGGGTTGTCATGGAAAACTTAAGAATGCATATGATTCTGGCTTGGTCCAAGTCACAAACAGGAAACAGCCTTAACACTTGCAAAATACCAAGCATCCTGTGGGTTACGTGTGGAATTCAGATTCCTCAATGGTAGACAGGTTGTTGTTTTTGTCATCCTTCTAGCAGACTATAATGGAGATGCTTTCTTGTTCCCAGTGCCTGATGGGTAGATGTATGCATACATGTGTGTGTGTGTGTGACTTCATTAGCATGAAAGTACCGACTGCAGGGCAGCTTCCTAGTACATGTGGTCACATCAAACAAAGCACACAGTTCTCCCAGACCAAAGACACTTACAAGCACCATTCAGGTGTGTGTGCAGGTCAGAAAATAACAAATAAAAGCATTTCAAAAGTACATCTCCTAACACAAAGATCAGTTCCTCTGGAGAAAATGGTGGACTCCGTCATTATACCCTGCTGAGATTGCCACAGCAAATTGTCACTGAGTGCCCAAAGCCGGGGCACTCTCCCAGAGCCTCTTTCTAGAGCCCGTTGTATTTATTTCCACAACGGGCCTTATTCCTAGTTTACAATAAAACATGAATATCAATTTAGATTAAAACAATTCTAAAATAATTTAAACTATGCAACACAAGAATAATAACACAATAAAGTACTAGTAACATTAATTTCCTGATGGCTGTGATTACCCAATCCACTCTTCCCGTAGTTGGTGCTTCAGTCGCTGACTCAAGCTGTTATTGAAAGTTCCGAGGGAACAAAGGGCTCTCTCACCTTCGGCTATCAGTTGTTAGTTGTTAATGGTGGTGGTTAGCAGTGGTGGCAGCTCCAAAAGCCTGGCAGAAGAGCTCCATTTTACAGGCCCTGTGGAACTGCACAAGGTCTCACAGGCTCCTGAAATCCTGTGGGAGCTCATTCCACCAGAGTGGAGTTGCCACTGAAAAAGCCCTGGCCCTGGTTGTTGCCAACCTGCCCTCCTTAAAAATTGGGAGGGTCAGTAGGTTCTGGGCCCTTGATCACAGTGCTCTCTGGGGAACATGTGGGGAAAGGTGGTCCCTCAGTTATGCAGGTCCGTGGCCATAAAGGGCTTTAAAAGTAAGAACCAGCACCTTTAAATGGATCCAGGCTGGATGTGTTCCTGGATAGGGATTCCCATCAAGAGCCTGGCCACAGCATTTTGCACCAGCTGCAGCTTCTGAATTTGAGACAATGGCAGCCCCATGTAGACAGCATTACAGTAGTCCAGTCTCAAGGTGACCATTGCTTGGATCACTGCTGCCAAGTCGTTGCGTTCGAGGAAGGGAACCAGCTGCCTGATCAGCTGAAGATGGTAAAAGGCCGATTTGGCAGTGGCTGCTACCTGGGCCTCCATTGTTAAGGAGGCATCTAGGAGCACTCCCAAGCTGGCACCAAAGGAGCCCCATTGAAGGTCAGAAATGGGATCCCTACTGTTGATCTGCTCTGACTCAAACACAGGACCTCCATCTTTGTCGGATTCAGCTTCAGCCAACTCAGTCTAAGCCAACCAGCCACGGCTTGTAAAGCCTGGTCCAGATCTTCTGGTTTGGAGTCAGACTGGCTGCCAACAACAGATAGAGGTGGGTGTCATCTGCATACTGGTGACATCCTAGCTCATGCCTCTAGGCAATCTGGGCAAGGTGGCACATATAGATGTTAAATAGTATCAGGGACAGCACTGCCCTTGAGGCACAGCACAATCCAGTGGGCAACTCTGGGATAGTTGTTTCCCTAGTGCCACCCTTTGTCCCCGACCTTGGAAGAAGGAGACAAGCCACTGCAAGACCAGCCCCAGAATTCCAGCATCGGTGAGGTGGTGGGTCAGTAGCTGATGGTCAACCATGTTGAACACTGCCAACAGGTCTAACAGCACCACCATTCCACCCCGTTCCAGATGAACACTGCCAACAGGTCTAACAGCACCACCATTCCACCCCGATCCAGATGCCTTTGGAGGTCATCTGTGAGGGTGATCAGTGCTGTCTCCATCCCATGGCCATGGTGAAAGCTGGACTGGAAGGGGTCTAAGATGGAAGCATCATCCAAGAAGCCCTGTAACTGAGTTGCCACTGCCCTCTCTATTATCTTACCCAAATAGGGCAAGTTGGAAACCAGCCAAATTGGCTGGATCCAGAGATGGCTTTTTCAAGAGAGGGCAGACTACTGCTTCCTTAAGTGCCCCTGAGAACAGCCCCTCTGAGAGAAACTTGTTGATAATCTCCCAAAGGGCACCTCGGAACCCCTCGGAACCAACTTTAATTAGCCACAAAGGGCATGGACCCAGGGAGCAAGTGGTAGGGCATACAGTTAGGAGCAACTTGTCAACTTCCTCTAGGCTGAGTGGGCTGAAGTGATCCATAACCTGACTAGAAGATGCGCATGGAGCCTCGAGTTCACTCATTGTATCAACTATGGTGGGGAGGTCATGGAGGAGCAACAGGACTTTATCTGCAAAACTTTATCTGCGATAGCTCACAAAAGCCTCACAGCTGATGTCCAATTCCCTATCATTTGGTCTGCCTTGTGGCAGAGCAGTAATGGACTGAATCATTCTAAACAATTGGGCTGGGTGTGAGCTTGCAGACACAATCGCAGCTGTATAATATTGTCTCTTAGCGGCCTTGACTGCCACTTCATAGGATGTCATAAAAGTCCTATAAGATGTTCTTGAAGCTTCATCGTGAGTGGGCCACCACTGTCTCTCTAGCTGTCTTAACCCTCACTTCATCAGCCACAACTCCTGCTTAAACCATGAAGCAAGCCTAGAACGAGGGTGCTGAGGGCATTGGGGAGCGATCTGATTTATGGCTATTGAGAGTCAGCTATGCCAGTCCTCGACAAGCTGATCTAATGAGCCACCAGAGGGCTTTGGGTCCCAAAGAGCTATCTGAAGCTGCACCAGGTCCATTTGGCTCTGCGGGTGAGCCAAAATAGGCTCGCCACCCAAACAGGGTCAGAGTGAAACATTCAAACAGGACTTCAAAGCAAAGTGGTCTGACCATGGTACTGCCAAAGCAGTAATCCGGTCCACTGTAATCCCCACAGTGAAGATCAAATCAAGCCTTTGCCCAGCCCGGTGAGTGGGAGCTGTTATAAATTGGGAGAGTCCTAGTGCCACCATGGATGACACCAGGTCCACTGCCTGAGTGGAGGTTGCATCATCAGCATGGACATTGAAATCACCCAGGACTATCAGTCTAGGGTGTTCCAATGCCCAGCCTGATATGGCCTCCATCAGGGATGGTAGGCTATTGGTCAGTGTGTTGGGTGGTCAGCACACCAACCAAATCACCACACTCTCCCCAGCTTCCCATACTAGGCCAACACACTCTATGCCTGTGATCCTTGGTGACAGGAGCACCCTGAAGGAGTAAGCCTCCCAAATGAATAAAGCAACTCCTCCCCCCTGCCCCCGGTCCACAATTGGTGAAGAACTAAGAATCTGGGAGGAGCCAACTGGGAGAGAGCTACTGTCTCCCCTTCTCGCACCCAGAAGGTTCCACAAAGAGGAAACAGAGAATGATTATAAAAAAAATAAAAATAAATTAACAAAGAAAGAGAATCCAAAGGATGAAAATGAACAGTAGGCTCTAAATAGGCAAGTGACATAAATCTCCAGAGATTGAAAGTATCAGAATATAAGAAATAAACAGCATATACATGATGCAGAGCTGAACTAAAATGAATTCATTAGTTTTTCTTTACAAGACATATAGGAATTATAGTTCTTTGAGGACAACTAAAATCCTTGACTTTCATTCAGCCCTTAAGTGACAATTCTCTAAAGCAACTACCTGAAAACATTATGGGGATCACATATGGCTCCCAGGATGAGACAGGGATATAAGATTTACAGAACCACCCTGATCAGAGTTAGGCTCGTCTAAGGGCCAAACAAGATGGGAGTGACATCCCTGGGTTTATCCCAGGGACAGCAACCATTTTAAAGAGTGAATACCTACCTGGGTACTGCATTGTGGGGGCCCAACCCCATTAGGACCACTGTGCCTTGGAGGGAGGAGATCCTGTTCTTTCCCTATGCAGACCCAAAATGATGCTAGGGTCATTATTTGCTCTCATGCTTCCTTGGTGCCATTTTGGGTCAGAAAAACAGGATAGTAGGAGGCAGGAACCACTCCTGCCCCTGCACTGCATTAGTCCTGATCAAAATCAGACCCTGTATCCCAAGTATAAAGGAGCTCCTGGGCATGAACTCACTCTTTCAAATGGCGGTATATCGCCAGAGTGAACTGAGGACACTGTCTCATCTAGTTTGGCCTTAGTACACAGAAGTCAATGGACTTAGAAAATTGTAACTCTGCTTAGGATGGCACTGTTATTTCACTGAACTTGTATAACAACTATATTTCCCATAATTGGGTACCATGAGATATGAATGTTAAGGCTCCTGTCCCATGAACAAATAGACATGTAGAACTGTCATTCTATAAAACAATTACAGCAGTTATCAATAACAAAAACAAACAGTAATACAGTCACATTTCTAGCAAAGTTCAGGAATAATCCAATTCACACTTTGGAGTTTGCTTTCAGTGAATTTTCTGCAACAGGATTTTGAAAAAAGCCAATAACTGACTGCAGGCCACTAATAGAACAGAGAGGCCTTCAGAGCACAAGCACTAACACAGACTAACATACAGCAGAAAATAGAAACAACAAGAGGTAGGCTGAACTGCAAGAGAAAACATTATACTCCCTACACCGTAGAGAATGCTCCACAACTCCCCCTAGGGTACAAGTGGACTAAACTACTTTATTAGCTGTATTTACAGTAACTAGACTCTTAGCAGGCTGTTGCTCCTCCAACACACATTACAGTGACCATGAAGAAGAAATGCAAAGGATATTTACTCTGATTAACAGTAGAAATACACTTGAAGTAGGTATAATACTGACCAGTATCATTTGTGCTAACATTTTTTTTTTTCATTACAAATACTTGCCTGTACATCTCCCACTCTGGTATGGGATAGTAAAACTCAAGTCTCCCGTGACTATTTTTCACACTCTTTATTACTTTTCCAATGGGCAGTTTCATAAAATGTTGGGAAAGCTTTTCCAGATCAACAGCAGAAAATGTCAAGACAATAACAATGGACAGAGCTGGCTCAAGGCATGAAATTTTCAAATGGGCTGTGTGAAACAGCAGTATAGCAATTGAGTCCATATAAAAGCTCTGAAATGTTTTTGTTTCAGGATTGCATAACCACATGTTTGGGGCTTAAGGTCTTGAAAACTGCCTAGAGAAAGCCAAATTGAAACATTTGGCATTGCGGGCAGAAATTAGAAAGACATTTTTTGCCATTTTTCTTCCTCTGGCAAGCTTTTTTCCAGAGCCTGTGGAGAAATGAGACATCCGACTCTCAGATTTTTTGCAACATAATCCTAAACGCTGAAATCAAGAGACTTAAGAGAGTATAATTCTGTTTAGGATTGCACTGTTAGTCTTTTAGCCACTTATTTACATTTTTTAAAATATAAGCATAATTTTTAGCTTGAATGTGAAAGAGATCAGAATAGGTAAGAGAAGTTCCTGGTTCAGGGGTCAAAGGGATGATCTGTAAGGATGTTATGTATTAAGCTCAAATTGCACCGGAGAACTGACCTAACTTGAACACCTAAACAATAGACTACTAGGATCCTAAAAGGGAAGTATTGAACTGGAGTTTTCTTGTAAATAGCCTGTCACTGGGAGTGTGTGTGTGTTGGGAGTGGTGTTCTGCATGCCTATAAACAGGGCTCCAGCCCTGCTAGATTTGTCTTAGAGTTTAGCTGAAATCACTAATAAACTATGAGCTGATCACTCAATGCGTCTGAACCCAGTATATTTCAAAAGACTTCCAGGGAAGTATGCAGCTAGTTAAACCAGTCTGTTTCATGATGTTCTGGTCAGCTTTCTGTTACTGGCAAGTGCTGGAATATCTCAATCCAGGGTGTTTAATTGCTCAACTAACAACCGAATACAGAGCTGTTGGGATTAAATCCATAAAGAAATATAATATCAACTAAAACTGTTTTAAACTTTCATCTTAACATCTTTCTGTAAGGTAGAACAGCACCAATTAAAACAACAAAGCAACTATACATATTTCTTTTCTTAAATTCTCAACATGTTCTACAGCCGCTGCTTGAGTAGTGATGTTGCTGAAGGTTGGTATAGAAATGTGAAGGTGGAAAACAAGTTGTCTAAATGGGTCATATTGAATTAAACATTTCCTATATTCACCAGTGGCACTACTTCAGGATTCAGAAGAGTTCAAAAACAGGAGTGCAGAAATTATAGGAGAAGATTTTAATCAAGGGTCAAGGTTTGTTCTTGGATATATTCAAGATTGTCAAAAAGTTATATAGACAGAGGTTACAGATGTCTTAGGGTTGCTAGGCATGTCCTGGCAACCAGTGGGAGTCCAGAGTGGCACAGACATGGGGGTGTTGTTGGATAATGGTGTGAGGTAATTTCCAGGGAAAACCCAGAAGTGACATCATGCCTCTCTAAGAATCACTGGAAGCTAAAACCATAGAGTTCCCTGTAATTCCTAGAGTAGACTGATGTCACTCTTCTGGGTTTCCTCTGGAAGTGACATAATGCTGACAGCTATTTGTTTACATTACTCTTCCCCTCTAGATGCAGATGCAATGGCAGGAAACAGAAGCCAGTAGCAGGGGATTGCCCACCACTACTGGAAACCTGGGAACCCTACCCCAGATTCAAGATATATTTATTTGGATGGGAACTAATAATCAAACCTTGTTTAATTGGGATCACACGGTCATCAAAATATATTATTTCCTCATGTCATTGAAGAGGTTAAGGCCTAATGGCTTCATGTCATTTACTATTTTAATGTATGGAATTTCTGGCCATCAGACTTATACTTGGCTGCGGGAAATAATGAGCCAAAAAATGCCTAGCAGGGTCCACTCACCTGGAACAAGTTACAAAAAAGACATGTGACAGTAAATAAACAGTACCTCAATCTATACAAACATTTAGCTACTCAAATATTTGATCATCTTCATGTTTGGATTGTTTTTCTCACATCCATATCCTGGTGTGGAGCTAATTGTATCTGTGTGAAATATGTATATAGATTGATCTGTAGAAATGAATGGACATAAGATCTTAATGGAGTAAACCACACCAAAATACCTTGTTCTGCTTTGACCACAATATATTTTAGATTCTCTATGTTTAAATCTTTATGAACAAATTATTATTTTTTCTTCAATAAAAATGTAATTTCCAACTGACACAAAATGGTGCTGGTATTATTCTACAGAGACTGGTAAAAATGTTCATTCTTGTCAAGAATCTGCATTACACAGCAGGCAGAAACTTTAATTTCACTGTTGGCCTCTGAAAGAGTCTATAAAGCTGAGATCTCTATGCAGAAGTATCAGCCATGTTATAGATTTAGAGTGTCCTCAGTCACCTGCAAATTGCTGGTTTTTATTTTTTTTGCTTTTCATTAAAAAAAGGGGGAATTGAAATCCAGCATGAAGTCCTTGAATGAGGGAAAATATGTGGCTGGCCTTTAGGAAAACATTCTATGCTACTTGTATAATAAGCTACTGGGAGGAATATGGGCTTTTAGGAAAATGTCACGGAGTTGTTGCAGTTGTCTCACTACTGAGAAGAATTATTTGTAGCGCTGTGTGGGTACGAGGGTTCACCTTGTGCTGGGGTCATTGGTCACTTATCACTGTAGGAGTCATTTTGAGTAATGGCAGAAGCAGTTTGCTTTGCTAAATGAATGTTTCTCATCCTTTTCAGGCCAAAACAACACAAAAGACTATTCCTTCTGTTGTCCTTTGTTTGACAAACTCAAAAGAAATTGCCTATGACCTCAGGTGATCATAGAATTTGGTATAAAACCTAATTTAATTTTTCAAAAAAGTCTGGAAATGAAGTTTAAAAGTTCAGCCTGTAATGGAAACAAGCAAGAATGCCCTGTAATTCATTCCTTATTTTTTGTTTTGTTTTCCTTCCCTTCAAAGTATGCAAAAACCATTCTTCGAGCCCAAACTAAGCATGACTGCAAACTCGTGGCCACCGAGAGGATGCCATTGCCATTTTAAATGTGATTTTTAAATGCCACAAAAGCCTAATCAGGGTGGGGCCCTTACAGCATTTTAAAATCACTTGTGGTCACAAGCTTTCCATAACATTTTGTTTGGCCCTTGGAGAGTCAAACAGCTGGGGAAAGCATCTGGATATTAAATTCCCAAAACTCGAAAGCTAAATCAAGAAAATTATGGATTAGATCAATTGATTTGCTATGCTTATAGATGCTTTTCTTTGGTGCAAGAATTTATGTGCTAATTCAAGGATTTCTTATGTCAAGAAAAATTTCCTTGTGCTGGAAGAATGGATCTGCAGATAGAAAAGAGTGGGGATGTGTTTTTCATTTCTTTGGTTTTTATGTGTTGCTATTGTAAGCTTTTTTCATTCTGCCCATTTGCATAGCTTATATTCTTGCTCCATTTGTTTTGTGCCATTTGACACAAAGTATATGTTGTACACCATTTAGGGATCATCTGTATAATTAGTATCCAAATAATGCAAAAACATCCATTAAAATGCTTGAATTAAACAGGAGAAATTCAGTGTAAGGAAAAAGAAAATGTAATGGTAACACAGGTTTAGATTCTTCGGGGGGGGGGCTGAAACTATGGTAAAATGGCTCTCATTACAGCTCTGACCTAGATAGCCTGTGAAAGCCCAATCTTGTCAGATCTCGGCAAGTACTTGGATGGGAGACCTCCTTGGAATACCAGCAGTTGGGAGGCAGGGCAGGCTTTATTCAGCCACCTCTTTGAATATCCTCCAGGCCCCCAGTAGGGGTCAGTCACCAGAGGCTGCCATGACTTCCAAATGCACACACAGTCACCAGAGATCGCCATGATTTTCAGGTGTACACACACGCATATACCCATGCACGCACACACATAACCCCTCCCCCCCAAAATTGGCTATCATTATTCAATCAAAATGGCTTGGATCCTATGGCCATATCTGACAAATAGTTTGCTCTGGTCACAGAACAGCTCACTTCCTCTGCCACCAGTACTTCTGTTTGTATAAAACTCATTGAAAACCACTGATCTTGTACAAGCAGAAGCACTGGTACAAGGCTTTCTATTGTGCATGCCACAGAGAGTGATTCCACACCAGACCTTAAATCCTGGTTCAACCCTGTCACCGAACTTACCTTCTACACTACACTTGAGTTCATCCCTGGCCAAGTTCAGACTGGCAGTTTGAAGAGGGAGCAATTCATGGCAAAAAAGCTCTGGAACAAACTGTTCCAGGTTTTCCTGGTCACACTGTGCTGACTGATGCGGGAGCATACCAGGAGGAGGCATAAGGAAGCGTTCACACTGTTGGCCTGAAGGCATGGCTGTAAGGCACAGCTTTCTATTTCACTAATCTGGAGATATGCACTTATGTGCATGAGTGCATATGTGCATGAGCACACAATCAAAATTGCGGATTTTAGCATTTACACTGTGTTGGTGTGGGATATAACCGGGATAGACATGCTTTCCGGGGTTTGATACCACTTTTAACAGGTATCTTTTTAACTTGGGAATGAAGCATTACAAGACAGGTTGAGTATGGCTGGGGAACACCAGACAGATGTGCCTGTGTGAATGCCCCCTTTAATCCACTTGTGGAACGTTGCTGAAACATGCCTTTCTCAGGGCAAACTGCCAGTCTGAACTCGGCCCCTGTAATTATCTTGGGGTATTTTTGCATTCTGCACTACACTTAAGTTCACCCCTGTAATTATCTCAGAGTATTTTTTGTTTCCACATTACACTGAGGTCACCCTGGTTTTGCCCCACACTTGTCCCAGGATAAACGGATGCTGTTATAACCAGGGATAAATTCAAGGTATTGTGTCGCGAGTTAAACTCTGATAAAACCAAGGATAAGATCCAAGTGTGGAAAGGGCCAAAAGTCTTGTACATTTCAGAAAGCAAAGATCTTGCTTCAAGACCTCACATTTGTCTGAATTTTTTAACCAGTAATTCTTTAATGATATTGGCAAATTCCCTTCAAAAACCATTCTACATTGGGAGAAATACTAAAATTTGAACCTCAGTTCTATCAAAGAATCAGAATGTGTGATGGTTGGCAACCTAATACAAAATAAGGTTGGGCAGAAGAGCTAAGTCGTATATGCATATAATTTAGTTTCTCAAGCTGTAACCTATTTTCCACCACCAGAGGCTCCTGATTCATGACTTCTAGTAATGTACATTAACAGTGTTGCCCTGGAGGTTGTGAATTTCTTATGCTTACTTGATTAAAAAAAACCCTTGACCTTCATTTCTCTAGCACTGCTTCCAGCCCCAAAGCACTAAGAAGAAATGCAGGGTCTAAATGTTTGCATTATTAACATCTGTCTCTCAGCTAAGATGCTTTGGCAGAATAATATGGATTAAATGTTTTCTTTCCTCACTGAAGCCAGTTGATACAGAAAATGAATCTTCCATTACAGAAAAAGCTCATCTTGTGATTTCACATTTTAACACAATATAGATTTCAATTGATAATGCGCTGAGCAGACATTGAGTATACTGTGGATATAGCCCGATAAGAAATAACATGAGCAACAAACCCCCACAAATGTGGGTAGGAACAGATCTGTTTGAAAATTATGTATATTCAAGATACAAGGGCTGACAGTTCTTTTAAGAAAGTGCAGCAAACCACAATCAACAGACGCTTGCTGTGGCTATTGACTAGATTATCTCAAGGCACAGACCTACAGATTCTATCCCAACTTTTAAAGGTGTTCAATAATATTCTTTTTTATCCCCTTATTTATTTAATCTATATATCAATGACGTCTAAACACTTTCAGGATCACTCACCATGCACCTATCCTTAATGGTCAAGACCTTTCAATTCTATTTTATGCTGACGACATGGCATTATTATCTCACACACTGATAGGGTTGAAATGCATGTTGGCTAGTTTTAGCTTCTACTGTGCTGATGAAGGTTTAACTATAAATGCTGAGAAATCAAAAGTAGTTGTCTTGCAAGAGGATGCCCGCTGAAGAAATAGGACTGGAGGATGGCAAAGACCAACACTGAACAAGTAACAACATTTAGATATTCAGGAATGATGTTCTCCCAAGAACTCCCTTGGAAAAATCAGTTCCAGTCTATCTTTTTAAAGATAAAACCATATTTAAATGCCTTGACATGTTTTTGTTTGTTTGTTTTCACACGGAAGAAGGGAAATATTACCTAGCAGCTATAAGGGCTTTGGGGGGTAAAATTAATCATAGACTCATAGAATCACAGAGTTGAAGGGGGCATACTGGCCATCTAGTCCAACCCTTTCTTAAATGCAGGATCAGCTTAGAGCATCCCTGACAAGAATTTGTCCAGCCTCTGCTTAAAGACTGCCAGTGAGGGGGAGCTCACCACCTCCCTAGGCAGCTGATTCCACTGTTGCACAACTCTTTCTGTAAAAGTTTTTCCTACTATCCAGCCAGTACCTTCCTTCCCTTAATTAAAACCCATTATTGTGAATCCTATCCTCTGCTGCCCACAGGAATAGCTCCCTGCCCTCCTCTGACAGTCCTTCAAATACATAAATTTATTTATTTATTTAACTGGATTTACTAGGCCACCCTTCCCTAAAGTAGAGCTCAGGGCAGCTTACAACAGGATAACGTACATTCACAATATAAAATCACAATATATATATAAAAAAACAGTGTATATACAATAAATAAGATGGGGGAGAAATCTTAACTCCCCAGTCTCCCCTGGGGGGAGGGGTTATAAGGGATGGGGAATTATATGGGAGTGCCAAAAGAAGTCCTTTCCCTGTCCTCAACCAAAGGCCCAGTAGAGCATCTCTACCTTGCATGACCTGCAGAAAGGTAGCAGCTCCCGCAGGGCATGGACATCTTACATGAGTGTTCAACCAAGCAGGGGCTAGGGCTGAACCCCTCAACCTCCTCTTCTCCAGACTAAACATTCCCAAGTCCCTCAGCCTTTCCTCACAGGGTGTGGTCTCCAGGCCTCTGATCATCCTCATTGCTCTCCTCTGCACCTGCTCCATTCTGTCTACATCCTTTTTGAAGTGAGGCCTCCAGAACGGCACACAATACTCCAGATGTGGCCTGACCAATGCAGTGTACAGTGGGAGTATGACAGCTTGCGATTTGGATGTTATGCCTTTGTTGACCACATTAGCCTTTTTTGTCATCACATCACACTGGCTGCTCATCTTTAACTTTTTGTCCACCCATATCCCAAGATCTTGTTCATACACACTGCTACTCAGAAGTGTATCCCCCATCCAGTATGCACGTTCCTCAGATGTAGAACTGCTTTGGTGGAGAGGGGAGGGTATAAATTGAATAAATAAATAAATAAATAAACTTGGCACTTGTCCTTGTTAAATTGCATCTTGTTCACATCCGCCCACTTTTCCAGTGTGTTCAGATCTTGTTAAATTCTGTCTCTCTCTGCTGGTGTGTTTGCTGCTCTTCCCAATTTGGTGTCATCTGCAAATTTAATGAGTTGCCCCTCCACAACTTCATCCAGATCATTTATAAAAATATTGAAAAGTACCAGGCCCAGAACCGAGCCCTGTGGCACTCCACTGGACACCTCCCTCTATTCAGATGAAATGCCATTGACGACTTCTCTCTGAGTGTGGTTCTCCAACCAGTTTCTTATCCACCTATCTATCCTAGAATCCAGTCCATAGAACTTTAGTTTACCCATCAGAACATCATGGGGATCAAAAGCTTTACTGAAATCCAGGTAAACAACATCAGCAACATTCCCTCCATCTAGTAAGCTCATCATTTGATCAAAGAAGAAAAACAAGGTTGGTCTAGCAGGACCTGTTGGGGACCAATCTGTGCTGACTTCCCCAGATCACCAAGTTGTCCTTTAGATGCTCGCAGATTGATCCTGTTATGTCTTAACAGTGAATGCTGCCTATTCTTTACCATGTAAAGCTTGAGTTTATGTACAGGATCATAAATTGTAACATTCCTATTGGCCCTTCCTGTGGAAGTGTTTAAAACAACCAATGACAGTGTAAATATGTTGTATGAAGGGAACAAAGCTGATATGCCTTTATCCCTGTAATCTGATTGGACCTTAACTTATTTGGGAGTGGCTTTGACAGCCCGGGAGAGTTTAAAAGAGGAAGCTGTGCTCCACTGTTTTGTGGGTGTTTGTTGTGGTGTTCTGAGCACTGCTTCCTCTAAGCTGAGTTAGTGTGAGCTAGCTCTCAGTTTTTCAGCCTCTGGCTCACAAATTTTTGTCTCAGCTCAGGAAACATGGCTCCAAAGCAAGCTAATTTATGCAGCAGCCAAATTCTCGCTCACAACTTTAATGCCAGTAGCTCACAAAGTAGAAGTTTTGCTCACAAGACTCCACAGCTTAGAGGGAACATTGGTTCTGAGTTGGAGTTGCTGTTACAAATAAAGCTGAAATCACTTGCTGAAATCAAGTCGTTGTTGAGTCTCCATACTTAACAGATCCCTTTAAAATCTGCTCCAGTGTCTTCCCTGAGACAGAGGTCAGACTGACTGGCCTGTAGTTTCCTGGGTCATCCTTTCCCCCTTTTTTGAAAATTGGGATAAATTGAGTGGCAACCCAAGAAAGGCCCATCTCAATTGTGGCACCAAATCTTTTGAACTCCTGCCTCAGAAAGATTTCTCTCTCCCCTCTTTCATCGTCTTCTGACAGAGGATGAAGGCTTTTTCATTTTGTGCGGCATTCCCTCTCTCTTATTATCCTCCTTCCAGTTTCTGTATTTATATGTTTTATATTTTTTAAATATATTTTTATTTCCAGATTTTTCAACAAACAAAGCAAGAAAGCCATTGAGGAGATATAGAAACCAGTTCAGAACCATAACAACAAATAATGGCAATTCAGGAACAGAGAATGATAACAATGTGAAAGAGAAGTTCAAATGTTTTATATAATAGTTTTAAAATATTTTATATGCATTTGTTTTTTTAAAATGATGTTTTAACATTTTAAGTGTTTAAATGTTTGCTGCCTTGGAGACCCTGACTTGGGTGACAAGGTGGTATAGAAATAAATAAAATAGATAAAAAATACAGAGATCTGTGTGCTCACATATTTTCTTTCTTTTTTTTCTGGATCAGGGTATATATGTTAAAACCCCATATTACATGTGTGCAGAATTCTGTCTTAAATATAACATTTCAAGGCTTATTTATATAGATAAAAACCTTGTTCTGATGAACAAATAACAACTGAGATATAGACGTAGGTCCAAGTCCAGAGGCCCACATACCTGTATAAAAAATGGGAGTCCAGCTCTGTTTTTCTATGATGGGGCTTGCACACTCCCCCCCTCCCCGCAATTATTGCTCCACAAAGTGCAGGGAGCTCCAATATCTGCTTCAGTCTGGGACAAAGAGCTGCATTTGGAAAGAAACAGCGGGATGCCATAGTGAAGGCTTGGGAAACATCAACCATATCACATTCAAAATCTGACTGCATGGCATTTATGTAAGCAATTCAAATGTAATATTCACACATTTGCTCTTTGCTTGGTTTAATAGACTCAGCTTACTCAAAATACATAGCATGTCCTGTCAGAAGTGTGAGACATGTCATACATTGGTTTTTCAGCTCCAGTATCCTACCCAGGCTGTTTCAGCTCCAGTATCCTGCCCAGGCTGTTTAATGGCAGCAACTAAGACACAAGGATGTGATGTACCTGTCAGGCCTTTGACATCCAGTGTGCCTCAGTATGTGGTAAACCTCTTTTACTGCTCTTCCAAATTTTTTGGGGGGCCATTTCCATTTTCCTTTGTCATCTTCAACTTTGTAATGCAAAACAGTTTCCATTATTTCCATCCATTTCAGTATGTTAAAAATGTCTTTGATTACATCCATTTTGTGTACCTTAGAATATGAATTTAAAAAGTATAAAAGGTGCAGTCTTATTCAAATTACAATCACATTATATATTGTGTTAGATGTGAAGTCACAAGCTGCTGCACCCTTTGGCAGAATTAGTATTTTGGGTTTCTCTGGCTAGAGAAATGATGGGGGGAGTTGAAAATAGAATCTGTGAACATTATAGTAAACAGATGGTTTTATAGCTAGGTTTAGAAAGAGTGGCCTGGGGGCTCCCCTAAGATAGACAGCTGCAGCTGGCAACCCACCAGGAGGTTTGGGGGAGGGGCACTGGGAGACACTGAGGGGTGGAAACAGCCATGTGTGGCATTGGAAGAGAAACAGAGGGAAAAGGGGGGGAGAGAAAAATTATAAATTAAGAAGAAAATCTTTATATTTTACCATTTATTTTACAATTGTAACTGGATTTGTTTGCTGCCTTTTCAATTGCATATATGCATTACTTATTAAATCATATCGATATACTCCTAGCATGAAATGGAGGATGAAGAATTGTTGAGTATAGACCAGCAAAGGATATAAATGGATTCCAAACACCATAAAAGGCAACCACACTCACTTGATTGTCTGCTAATGTAATTGGGTGAATTAATTTTTCCAACAAAGCTATATTCTGCAAATGCTCATATTACATAACAATTGTAAATCCTGTTACAGATTTCCAGTGTTGAGATATGATGGATTTTTCTGCTAATAGGGTTTGGAGGGAACTCAGCGAGGCATAACATACAGTTCATCCTGCAAGACAGCCGTTTTGTACAGGGGAATTGATCTCTGTAATCTGGAGATTAACTGTAACCCTGGGAGATCTCCAGGACCCACCTGGAGGTTGGCAACCCCAGAAATCATGCTCTTGTAATGCTTTGGGGCATAATGAAGACCCAAGAAGAATACCTCTGTTTCATACACACACACTCCCCATATTCAGGTAGAATTAGGATCTCTGAAAGAAACAAATATTTCTAGTTTTAATTTTATTCAGAATTTTGATGCTCATTTGATATAAATGTTTAACTACATAAAGTGCTATAATTGCAAAGAATGATATTATTTCAGTAGTCTAACAGTGCTAAATTATTATCTTTTTCTTTTTGTGCTCCATACAGTCCACGTGAGGCAATTTCAATCCATTGATTGCCATTGAATAGTTTTAAGTATATGAACTTCACTCTCTTGTTGATATCATTGGGATTTAAATATGCTTAATTGAGGCTCAATTGTATCTTTTATTTTTTACTTTTCATGTTTAACGTTTATTGAGATGTATTATTACCTAGTTTGAGCCATCAGAATAAGACAAGGTTTAAACTGAACTGTCTTTGTGTGCAGCTGTGACGTTTCAGTGTCTCAACTCCGACAGAATGATCAATAACTTAAGAAACTGCCTGGTAGACTCTCCAAAAGTTACCGTAACAAGAAACTCACCTGTTCACCTGCATTTGTATTTTAACTTCCTTTTTTCTCCTCTTTGATCAAATATTTGATAATTTGTGTAAGATAAAAGAGAAAAGATACTAAAATGGTACCTAATCTGAATGCAGATGAGATTTTTCAAACTCGGAGGGCTTATTTTTTTTTTTTTTATTGCTATCGCAGAAAGCAAGGCAGTCTGGCCTGAGCTGGGGGCTAAATCAGGAATAACTTGACAGCCCACTGATAATGTGGCATTTTTAGAATATATTTTCTGCTCTAAACCCAAGGAAAGAAGGCTGAATCACAAATTTACCAAATCAATCAGGTTGGGATTTTGTTTTTTACAAGAAGCATTACCAGACTTCAAGGATACAGGCATATCTGAAACAGGAACTTTCATTTGGAAGAGCTATGACACATGGTGAGTGCTATAGGTCAACAAACAGATTACAACACATTTAAATGAAATACGATCCTGGATAATCAAAACTTTCTTTTAAACACTCTAAAGTCCAGAATCCTCCATCATTTTTTAATCTGAAATGCTGTTTTTCTCTAAAGGATTATCTGCAGGTCATTTCTCAGGGCCTACTTCTTAAATGCAAGTTTTCTTGCAAATAGGGAAATATTTATGTAGTGAAATGCGTTCCACCACAGGATGTGCCTGAGTTTGCATCCCCAAACAATAATTCTCTGTACAGTCTCAGACACTATAAGGAACTCTTTGCTACTTATGAGGAATGCTGAAGGAAAAAAAAGTCCAAGTGGGTAAGTCACTTTCGTAGTACAGAGCAATTTAGGGGCATAAAAATGCAGAGGCCAGAGGAGGAGAGGCAGCCTGAGTCATATTGAAAGCCACGGAGCTTCAGGAGCCAGGGCAAGGTAAGAGTGGACCTTTTGGCAGACAGGAAGAGAAGGAGAGTCTGCTGGGAGAGGAGACACAGGCAGAAAATAAACCTGAGACTGTGGAAGTGGAGACCATTAAATACAGATTTAGGAGGAGGAAGAAATCTATATTACCTCAAGTATGCCGGGATGCGGCAAGAATTGCCCTAAACTACCCTCCATGGCCTTTCTCATCTGGTGGTTGGCTTTACACCTGGCACGGTCGATGCAGCGGGGGTCTCCCAAGTTACACCACACCTGGTGGGGCAGAATAGCCAATCAAATTGCAAGGTCGGCCCCAACTTGTAACATAAGGGCCCTGCCCTTCATCAGGCCTAGGTCATTTCCCCCTAGGTGCACCACCAAAATGTGTGGAGGAGGCCCCCGCCTCTCTTCGAATAACAGGAAGGAGCGCAGGCCATCTCATGCCCCTCCTTTCAAACCATTCGATGATAGCCCACTCGCTAAGGCCCAGCTGAGAACCGATGGGTGTCCTCCTGTCCCAGTGAGTGGCCCAAAAGACCATGCTGTGGCCGCAGACTGTGATAACATTAAACTTTGCAATCCCACACGTATCCCTTGTAACAACACAATTTCCAGAGACTTATCTGCTGAATCTCGCTATTGGAATACCCCATGGCTGCCACTGTTGAAGATGCCTTAATCTGGATGGAGTGGGTTCCAAAGCAGAACCTACCTGATCCCAACCGGACCAGCGCTTTCTGTGTTAGAGCCCAAAATTGAAACTTGGTGAGGGGAGTGCCATCCCTATGTGGAAATAAATAGCCTACACCTTCACTCCGCATGGCTAAATATTGGCATAACACCAGCACCGGGCATAACTCAGCCTCAGAACACCAGCCCAGATCAATAACAGAACCCTTGCCCAATTGGTCAGTCTTTGACTGGTGAAGCAAGATCCTAACTTTGGCATCCAGCATGTGAATATCACACCATTGAGCAGTAGGCCAGATACATCCCGGTGAGAGCCCGCCACCAACTCACTGATCTGCAGTGCCCCAAAAAAGGCAACCAGTGATGCTGCGTGGAACAGTGCCACCTCGTATCCATCACTGCAAAGTGTGCACCACTGTATTGGGGTCAACGGTTCCCTAGAGTCTACAACCTTGCCACTCTCCCTTGACCAGCCTTCGAGCATCTTCCTAATGCAGAAGTCGCCCGTCTTCTCCTCAAACCCAGATGCCTTGCTGGCATAGGTGAGAGATGACAGCTTGCCCCTAATAGAATGAGCTGACAGGCCTTTACTTTGCAGTGATGCACAAAACTGCATCAAATGGGCCACTGGTATGGGCCAAACCTGTCTCAGACCGGCTTCCTCCCTAAAGGACAGAAACTGCTTATTCACCCTCTTATATACTCTCTGGGTGGAAGGGGCAAGTGCTAAACTTATTGCCCTGTTGGCCTCAGCCCGCCAATCTGCCACACCTCCACCAGCATCCGAACTGGGAATGGGTCAGCTTCTGGAGCCAGCTGGTGGAATCTCTCCATCTGTTTTTGGGAGAGAGCGTCAGCGACCCCGTTACTGACCCCTGGAATGTGCCTGGCCTTGAACAAAATATTCTTCTGCAAACAATGGAGTGTGAAGACTCTGACCAGGGCCATGACCCTAAGGAGACCCAGATGTCAAAGAGTTAACCACATGCACTGTGGACAGATTGTCGCACCAGAAGTGGACAGTATGGTTGGCAAGCTCTGTTGACCAAATCCACAATCAGAAGAAATTCCAAGAAGGTGAGGTCCCTAACCTACCCTACCTGGAACCATTCCTCATGGCAGTCCCCAGCACACCAGTGTCCATCGAAATAGACTCCAAAGCCAGAGGAGTCTGCAGCATCAGATGTGACCTGCAGTTCAGCTTCGACTAGAAGGTCTTCCTGCCAAAAGGAGACCCCATTGTATGAGTCCAAAAAATCCTTTCATACAAGGAGGTCGTCCCTTATCCCACTAGTGACCCTGGTCCTATGATGTGGGAGATGGAGGCCCTTCATGGAATCTCCTCACAAATGCCTGGACAGGCACCACAACTTTGCATGCAAAGTTGAGGTGGCTGACCAGCTGCTGCAATTCCAGCAAGGTAAGCTTTTTTATCACCCTGGCCGTGTCAATCTTTGTCAGCAGAGCATGTAATTTGTCAGCTGGTAATCTACACAGCTGCCCTACCATGTCAATTTCTATCCCCAAGAAAGTGAAATTTGTGGTAAGACTCTTTGTTTTCTCCTGGGCAAGAGGAACTCCCAACTCCTCTGCCAGGCACATGAAGCTTTTCAGTAAAAATTCACACTGCCCCGTATCTCTCCTTCCTGCCAATAGGAAGTCATCAAGATAGTGGGCAGTGCTGCATAATCCTGTCCTGTAACACAAGGCCCATTCTAAAAAGGAACTGAACCTCTCAAAAGCAGCACAGGAAATGGAGCACCCCATGGGAAGGGCCCTGTCCATGTAGCATTTGTCCTCAAAAGCAAAAACCAACAACTCAAAATCGGCCAGGTGGACAGGGAGGAGATGGAAGGCTGACTTAATGTCACATTTTGCCAATTCTGCCCCCTGGCCACAGCGGCCTGATCAATGAGGTGTATCTAACTGAACATAACTGAACATGTGGGTAGGAAAGGTGGTGAATGAGGTGATACTCTCCAGGTGCCTTCTTCGCACAGCTCCCAATGGGGAAACCCTCAAATTGTTAACTGGTGGGTAAGGGAACGGGCCAAGTATCCTGCCCTCCCTACACTCCTTGTCATTTCCCCCCCTAACTGTGTGCTCCATCCCCTTAACTGATTTCAGGTTAGGAGCACTATACGACCTTCTCTTCCCTTGGTAAGGTATCCTAAACTCTAGAATGAAACCTTCCAAAAGGTAAACACCATCCCATCGGTTGGGGTAATCCCTCAACCAGTGCTCAAGCACTTCAACTTTAATTGAGCTTGGACCCTTTGTCAGGAGGGGGGTTGTAACCACAGCCTCCTCCAGGACACTTACCTCCCTTACCTCCTTACCTACCTCAGGGCAGCCTGAGAGGGCATGGGGCCCCGTGCACAAAGGACATTCATGCCTAAAGGAGCATGACTTGCGGCTGCACATCCCATGGTAGGTGAACTCCCAGCAAAGCGGGCATCACTGAACCACCTGCCCCACCTGGGTGCAGGTACTTGCCTGACCTTGTGACTTGCAGACAGAGTGGCCACTATCTGACCTCTCATTGCCAAATCGACAATCAGGAGACATGATCTGCAGCCACAAATGCAGATGAATCTGGTCCTCTCTCAAGGCCAGATTCATGGCTGCCTTCATCCTGAACTCCTCATTGTACTGAAGCCATGCAGGGCTCGGGAAATCTGTAAATCCTTTATAAATGATGTCCATATGCTGTAGCATTGCTGAAGCCCTCCATGGCTGATATCTTACTATCACTGCCGCATAGATTAAAAATCATGGGTATCAGTTTGCCCAGGTCCTGTCAACTGTGAGCCTTTTCAGGTGTTCCTTCTCCCGTTTGTCCATGTCCTCCTTATCCTTTTTCTCCACTTCTCTATATAATAGTTTAAAGACATCAGCATAAGGATTTTATCCCTAGAGGCAGTGGAGAGGTGATCGCCAAGTGGAATGGCACCTGCTGAAACCGTATCAAATGTGGAACCGCCAAATTCACAAAACCAGCACCTAAATTTGGGTAGCCCCATCCTGGCCAGACAACCTGAGGAGGTGGTTGGGCCGTACTCCCCCATCCTGCATAGGGTGACCAACCGCCTGGCATTGTGTGACCATTGTACGGTGTGTATAGTGTAACCGGTGGCACCTTGGGCATCGGGTCCCCAAGGCCAATAAGGCCCACCTTGACCGGTGTTCTCAGCCTTACCTTCGTTCCGTGTGGGTCCTTTATAAAGCTCCACCTGGAGCTCCTCTGGGCCCTGGCTCTCCCACTTGTCATCCACGTGCCTCTAGACCAGCTGACTAGCTGTTGATGCCACTTCGCCCTGTTTGTTCTCAAGAAGAGCCAAATGTGCCAACACCTGCACCTGGAAAGACTGTTTGAGAAAAGATTTAGATGTGTCATGAGATGCTCACTCCGCTGACTCTCAAGGGCCACAAGTCTATCTAGGATGGCTACATTGACAAGGTCCTGCTCATCCTCATCAGAAGAGTCTAAGAGAGTGAGCTGCTTTGGGGACTTCAGAGGAGGCTTCTTTGGGGCTGGGTGCTTGCCCTTGGGAGGGCCTTGCCCCTTCTTTGGTGCCATCTTACTAAGCAGGCACTCAACATGTAATAAAACTAATTGTCAAAACCGAGGCCTACTCAAAATGGCCACCCAGAAATATAACTTTAAAATGGCTTCCTGAAAAAGGTTCACTGCAATATGGCCACCACTAAAGGACCTTCCCAAGATGGCTGCTAACCCAAAGACCCCCCCAAGATGGCCACCACCAAAAGGCCACACTCAAAATGGCCACCTAGAGAATGCTAACAAAAAAGGCTGCACCACAAAGCAGCGTCCTACTCAATGACCAATAGGGGGCTGTTAAGCATCTAAAATCACACTGGCACTTATTTGAATGCCAGGCCATCGGGGAGGATGAATGCTTCTCCCGCCCAGACCAACCATCACCTAGGCTGACTCTGAATCAACTGCTGTGCAGTGCAGGCCTCTTAATAGCCCCTGGGCTCTTAACAGCCTACCCACTGTCCCTATGCTGTGCCTAATGGGGCCCCTGCTGACTGCAGCCCTTAACTTCTGCCCCGGGAACTACCGCAGCCAGCCCAAAGCCCTCACCCACAGGACCACCACCTGGAGACTCAGGAAATGCAGCCACAGGTTGCCAATCCACCACCACTGCCTAGAAGCCACCACCTGGTGGCTCGCTACTGCCACAAAACTCACTGCCACCACTGCAAAACTGCCACCACAAATGCTTGAAAGCCACCACTGCCACAGATGGCCGTCATTCAATGACACCTGGCTACAAAAGGAGCCAGCTGAAATGCCGACACCACACCTCCTTCACTCACCACTGCGATCCTCTGTCTTTGGGCCTAGGTAGGCTGCCCCTCTCTCCCTCTTTGTGCTCAGGCATCTGAACTGTCCGAGCACGAGTCTATGACTGTTTGGGCAGGAGCAGAGACTGGCCATTTAACCGAGCCAGCTCTGCCCCCCCCCCCCGCCCACATCATAACGCAATGCGTCGCAGCTCTGTTGCTGCTCTGCATTCCAGCCAGAGCGGCAAAGCAGCCCCCGGCTGTCAGTGGCATTGCCGTGAAGCCGGGAGCTGGATTCTAAATACCTTCTGTTCAAGTCACATTTGAGCCCAGTCAGCCTTACAAACCCAGTTTGAATTAGTGATGGTCACTTAGAGTCAATGAATGTACTCAGGTGTTTGCAGGCAGGGGATGAAAGCATCATTCAGCTTATGTTCCTCATTGGAAATGTGCATGTCTTTTCCAGATATGCTGTAATCCTCAAGTGGAGGCTCCCAGTTTGAGAATTACCAGCATGACTTCTCTGCTGGTTGCCTACAACAGGGGAGGGCAGACATGTTTCTGGGAACTATATTTTAGGAGACACTGTGGGGGGTTTCCCTGCTCCCCAAGCTCTTTCCTCTAACCGATGCTCAAAATTATATCTCTCAAGCAAATCATTTAATTAGTGTTACTAGTTACTCTAATGTTTCAAGAGGAAACAGAAAAAAATGACAGGATGAACAGATACAATCCCATGTGTGTAATACTCATTCAAATTACATCATTGAAACAGAATATGATTGTACAAGCAAGAAACCCAGAAGGGCTTGCAGGGGACCTCATTCCCTTCAGCTGACCATCCTCCCAAAACCATCTTTCAGAACCCACCACACCTCCCAAAACCATTTTTCAGCACCCACCACAGGCCTCACAGCTTCTCTGATTTTCCTGGTTCCTGTCTCCTCTTCTCACCTTCCTGTCTCATCCTATCTGCCACTTTTCCTCCCATCCTTCCTTCCTTGTCCCTTGCATCTTTTCTGTTTTTTCCTGCTTTCTTGACTTTTTCCAGTCCCCATTCCCCCTTTGCCCAATTTTTCTTTCCTTCTTCCAATTTTCCCTCCTTCCACTCTTCCTTCCCCTCTTCCTTCCCCTCTCCCTTTCTCCCTTTCTCCCTCCCTTTCTCCCTCCCTTTCTCCCTTTCTCCCTCCCTCTCTTTCTTTCTCCCTCCCTCCCTTTCTTTCTTTCTCCCTCCCTTTCTCTCTCCCTCCCTCCCTTTCTCCCTCCCTCCCTTTCTCTCTCTCTTTCTTTCTTTCTTTCTTTCTTTCTTTCTTTCTTTCTTTCTTTCTTTCTTTCTTTCTTTCTTTCTTTCTTTCTTTCTTTCTTTCTTTCTTTCTTTCCCTTGTCTGCACATTCCTCCTTTCCCCAGTTTATCTTTGTGTCCAAATCTGGACCTATATACTCTGCTATGCTAGGCCCAATAAACCACACCAAGCAAGGCTTAAAACATAGTAAGATCAAACTTTATTTGAATGAAGAGAACCCCAACATACAAAACTGAACTTCAAAGTTCTGGCGCACTTATAGCCACTTATATTCCTTCCTTCCTTCCTTCCTTCCTTCCTTCCTTCCTTCCTTCCTTCCTTCCTTCCTTCCTTCCTTCCTTCCTTCCTTCCTTCCTTCCTTCCTTCCTTCCTTCCAGAGTATTCCCCATGCTCATGCCCAAACTGTCTGCATTACATCATTTCATTTCATCTAGCTAGCAACAGGTACTCTACCAACAAATCCCTACCAAACCAAAACAATACAAACTCTGGTCAACTTCTTTTTCCATACCTTCAGTGTTGAAATAAAGCTGCAGTGGCCTTTTTTTGGATTACCAGAGCTGCCTAGGCATTCCAGAATGGCTGCCAAGATCTTGAGGGGAATCCTGTGAGAGCTCTGCATTTAAAAACTATTTTTAAACTCCTCTCTTCATTCTTTCACAATATAAGCTTTCCTGGAACCCTGGGTTTACAAACCCAAGTTTGTAGAACTCTCTCTCTTTTCATGGCCCAAATCTGTTGTTTTAATGATCTTCATCCAAAGCCATGTCCAGAATTAGATATAACAAGTGGGGATCTGTGAGAAATTCACAGGGGAGGGAAGATCTTTCCTATTCATTCAGGTTGCCAGTTCCTCTGCCTATTTTTTCACCTCCCTACTGTTATTTCCCCCCCAGTCATCCACCTATATTCATCCCTTCCTCCTGCATTTTTAATCACTTTTGTCTCTCTCATATTATCCTACTTAGACGCTCCTTCACTGCCTCTCTCCTCCTCACTTGTTTTCCCATTGTTTCTGCCATGGTCTTTTCCCTTTGCTAACTCACTTGCTGCCCCTTCACACCTCTCTTTCTGTTGCTGGCATGCTTTTTTGCCCACCTGCCTTTTGCCACCACAGCCTTCTCTTCCTTCTCTCATTATCATTTGCTCCCCTCCGAGATTTACTTTCAGTTATGAGAACAACAAAAAGCGAAGTATTATGAGATCATCCATACTTTTCATTTGACATGCTGGGAGAAATACACACTTCAAACTCATTTCTCATCGTTGTAACTTTAGCTAGTCAAAACATGCGAACAAGATTTTTCAGGGCAAAACAAAGTTCTAAACTTTTTCGTTTTATCTCCCTATACAATGCTCAAAACAATGTTTGTATATTCTTTGGCCTCTAGTCTTATCAATTGCTCTTCTTTAAATCTATATAAGCAGCAAGAATTGTTTTACCATTAGTAGAATATGAATAATCCATTTTCATTTTACTGCATCTTCTCATTGCTAAACAAGAGGGATTTTTTTTTTAAAAAAAATGCTGCTCTGATAATGCAGAATTACGAATGTATATGGTTGCATTATGCAGGGCACACTCACAAATCAGAAGAGGCAGTTCCTTAAATGGGGGAAATTGAATTAGATCTCCTAATCAATAGGTCAGCAAAAGGTGAGGATTAATACATCAGTTTAGGGGCCAAGTGTCTATAGTAGCTGTCAAGTGTAATAATGAATTGTAATATCACTCTCGAGTCCTATTTTAATTATAGATTTTAGCAGGGCTGTTCACACCATTATGACAGGTGTTTTACTATTTCCATAAAAAGTATGTATTTGTAACTTAATGTGACTGCATTAAAATTCTTTCCTTGCTCAAATTTAACTTCTGTCAAACAAACTTGAAAGAACAAAGTATAAAGTCCCTAGCACATATGGCAAATTTAGAGCCTTCAGTTAGAAAAGATGGTTCAAGACTAGAGAAAATGAAAAGAGGAAATTATATCAGACCAGGTAGGACAGCACAGGCAGGACTAGACAGAATTAGCAGAGGAAGTTCAGTGATTCTGAGGCCCTGAGCAAAACTGAAGGATGGGGCCCTAGATTTATTGTGGGGGTATCCTCCAATGGAGGGAGGGGGAAAAAGTTGGCTTGGTTGGACACCTCTTTCCCTTAACACTCAAGCAGCTTTGAGGCTTGCCCAGCTGGTAACCTGGGCAACTTGTCTGGCCAGCTGGGCAACTCTGCACCATGTGGGTGGCTTTTGGGTTTGGCCAAATAGCTGTCTCCTTCCTAGGTCGTATGGACAACTTTAGGGCTTGGCTAGCCAGCCACCTCCTCTCCGCTGGGGCAGGTAGCTGCAGGAGTACTGGAGGCCCCCCAGCACAGGGCCCAGGACAGCCACCCCAGATGCCCCATGCCTCAGGCTGCCCCTGAGGGTAAGAACTGGATCATATACCAGAACTGTCTTAAAAAGAGAATTTTTAAAAAAGCTTTTTATTAATCATTTCAACAAATACAACAATAATACAATAATAGTAGAACAAAGAGAATTTTGATGGCACAAAAGATACCGAAAAAGTGCCTAACTTGTTTTTCTTTGGGAATGTAACTGATCCTCATCATTTATCATTTGGAAATTTGTTAATACCAAGTCATCTGCAAAAGCTCTTAGCTTATAATTGAAAGAGTTTGGCTCTCTAGCATGGTTTAAAATAAATAAACAGAAAACAAAGGTGTCAATTAAAAATATGAAAATACAAGAGCAAATAGAATTGGTCAATAAAACTGGTTTTAATGTTGAAAAGAAAGTGAAATGCCTGGATATAATATTGACAGCTATGAATTGTATGTTTTTTTCAAAATAATTATGTTAAACCTTGGAAGGAAGTGAAAAAAAAAGACTTTTAAGATGGGACAAACTGCAACTATAATTGTTAGGAAGAATATCTGTGATCATAATGAATGTTTTACCAAGAATGTTATTTTTGTTTCAAACTATACTGGTGTTGATATTAGATGTGCCATTTAAACAGTGGCAAAAAGATATATCTAAGTTTGTTTGACAAGGTGAAAAAAACCACACATTAAATATAAGATTTTACAAGATGCTAAAGAAAGAGGAGGGTTAGGTTTAGCTGATCTGAAATTATATTTTGCTGCCTGTTGTCTGGTTTGGATGAAAGAATGGTTACTGTTGAGAAATAGAAGACTTTTGGAACTGGAGGGACATGAGCTGAGATATGGGTGGCATGGCTATCTTTAGTATGAAAAATTCAAGGTCAATGTAGAGTTCAAAAATCATTATACTAGACATGTGATATTGAGGATACGGAATAAATAAAAATCTAGGTTATGTCCAAAAATGCCTTTATGGATTTCAATGCAAGAAGCATTCTGCAGGCAAGAAACGTTATATAAATATGAATGGTTAACCTATCATGATTTATTTGTCTTTAATCAAGGTAGTCAAATGAAATCAAGAGAAAACTTGTTAAAAGAAGAGTATAATTGTCAGTGGTTTTTTAATGCACAAATATTAGAATGATTTAACATGGATCAATGATTGTATGGTTTTTGAAGAAATTAACACTGTATTTGAAATGGAATTGTGTACAAATGATGAACATGTTATTGCTAAAATGTACAAATTTTTGTTGAAATATGAAACAGAAGAAGAACAGGTGACTGTATGGTAAAATGAGCTAAGAATATACAAATGGAACAATGGGAAACAATGTGGTTGAAAGGTCTGAAATTCACATTAAGTGTTCAACTTAGAGAAAAAAATTATAAAATGATGTTTTGGTATATGTCTCCAGATAAATTTGCCAAAATATACAAAAAGACTTCAAATAAGTGTTGGAAATGTGAGCAATATGAAGGGTTATTGTATTATATGTGGTGGACTTGCAATAAACTAAGAAATTTTGGATACAAATACATTCATTAATACAGAAGATTTTACAAGTCAACATACAAATGAAGCCAGAAACTTTTCTTCTGAGGCTGATGGACAGACAGCTTGAAAATAGAAAATTGTTTTTATATATGATAACAGCAGCAAGGTTACTTCATGCACAGAATTGGAAATCTGTGCAGTTACCCACAGTAGAAGACTGGTGACTAAAGATGCTGGTATTAGCAGAAATGGATAAACTTACTTATTTGATTAGAGAAAAGTCATTATCTACCTTTATGGCTAATTGGAAACCCTTTATTGACTTTCTGGTCATCTGAGAAATATTTGAAATCTTTGGAGATACGTTTTTTCGGTTCTTTTCTTTCATTTCCCCCCTCCTTTTAATCTTTTCCTTCTCTCTCTCTCTCTCTCTCTCTCTCTCTCTCTCTCTCTCTCTCTCTCTGAAACAAATCAAAAAGTTCATTTAAAAAAAAGAAATTACCACAACATTACATCAATATTGTGGCTACTCCAATTAATGTAAAGTATAACTCATTTGTCTTGGGAAGAGTCTTCCACATGAGATAGAGATTGCAGCTTTCCTTTGTCCTCTTATAAATCACATGTGTGCAAAAAATCCAAGAATGTGGAGTGTGGGACTGGGTGGTGATGGTCATTGATTCCTTCCTCTGCTGATAGATTCAAGGGAACGTTCACTATGTCCTGTGAGAATTTGGTAGGCATTTGGGACAGGATGGTTGTGCAGAACATCACCTGGAATGGATCAGTCTCTACTGATGGGCATGTGAGATGTAGCACCTCAGGCTGGGGGGTATTCATGCTAAAAAGCAGGATAGAAATATTTTAATTAATTAAGAACAGGAAGTTGTGTGCACACTATTTTCAGTTTAAGTGCCTACTTTAAGCCCCATGGACCAAACAAACATACCTGCTATATAACAAGGGCCTATCAACATTGCAGTGAACATCCCCACCACATCCCAAATCCTTGTGACAGCCAAATCAGGGGAAAGGGGAGGGAAGTATCTGGCAGGCCACAATACGTGATTATGGTCTGTTGATGGATCAAAAGCTGTCACTATGCAGGCTTGTGTTAGATGCTGGTAGGCCACAAAGCCATACTGACCTCTGTCTTGTCAGAGTTACCAAGAAAACACAGCGCTAAATAATACATTATGCTGAGTTTTATTTAATGTTATATAAAATGAATACTATTCCTATGATAAATGCCTGCAGAAAAAGTCCATATAGCTATGCTACAAAAAATAAAGAACAATTAAGTAGTTTTATATGTTATGTGAAGGATGAATTGAAAGAGGATTTTTGTTAATATTTGCCTGTTTGCTTTTCAGTCTGTAAATTAAAATGCAAATCTTGTTTGTAACACATTGCTTTGGATGTCTATAAGGTAATATTTTGATGACAATTAAGTTGAAGCAAACAGATTGGTTTTAACATTCAGTGACATTCTTTTTATGGACTCTTTTTCACAGACCACTTTGCTATAAATAATGCATGCAAATAGCAATTAGTCCATTTCCTAGTTTATGTGGGTTGCTTAATTCCTGTGTGGCATACAGTCTTTTAAAGCACTAACACAATTTTAAATACATATCTTGAAATGACCTATTACACAATTTTAAAATAAACTGCGTGCATTTCAAATTACTCTCATGGATCTCTTCCTTGATGTGGCAAGGGGACTTGTGTGGTTCGGTGACGTTGCGGACTATGCTGTGGAGGGTCACCCAGGATGGACAGGCCACAGCAGAGAACTCAGACAAAACGTGATCCACTGGAGAAGGAAATAGCAACCCATTCCAATATCTTTGCCAAGAAAACCCCATGGACAGTAACATAAGGCTAAAAAGTGCTGCACTCCATATGCCAGCAAATTTGGAAAACACAACAGTGACCACAAGATTGGAAAAGTTTACATTCCAGTCCCAAAGAAGGGCAATGCCAAAGAATGTTCAAACTATCACACACTTGCATTCATTTCACACGCTAGCAAGGTCATGCTCAAGATCCTACAAGCTAGGCTTCAGCAGTACATGGATAGAGAACTGCCAGAAGTACCAACATTCACCAGGTTATGGAGGAAGCAAGGGAGTACCAGAAAAACATCTGCTTCATTGACTATGCTAAAGCCTTTGATTGTGTGGATCACAATGAACTATGGCAAGTCCATAAAGAGATGGGAGTACGAGACTGCCTCACATGTCTCCTGAGAAACCTGTATAGGGGTCAAGAAGCAACAGTTAGAAATGGATATGGAACAACTGATTGGTTTAAAATAGGAAAAGGAGTACAGCAAGGATGTATATTGTCACCCTGCTTATTTATATGCAGAGTATGTCATGTGAAATGCCAGCCTGGATGAATCACACAAGCCAAAATTAAGTTTGCCGGGGAAATCATAAACAACTTCAGATATACAGACAATACCACTCTAATGGCAGAAAGTGAAGAGGACCTAAAGAGCCCCTTGCTAAGAATGAAAGAGGAGAGCACAAAGGTTGGCTTGGAACTCAACATCAAAAAAACTACGATCATGGCATCCAGCCCCATCACTCTTTGGCAAATAGAAGGGGAAGTCATGGAAGCAGTGATAGACTTCATGTTCCTGGGATCCAAGATCACTGCAGACAGTGAATGCAGCCATGAAATTAAAAGACGCCTGCTCCTTGGGAGGAAAGTGACGGCAAACCTAGACAGCATAATAAAAAGTAGAGACATCACCCTGCCAACAAAAGTCCATATGGTCAAAGCAATAGTATTCCCAGTAGTAGCATATTGCTGCGAGAGTTGGACCATAAGGAAGGCCGAACGCTGAAGAACAGATGCTTTCAAACTATGGTGCTGGAGAAGACTTTTGAGAGTCCCTTGGATTGCAAGGAGATCGAAGTAGTCAATCCTAAAAGAAATCAAACCTGACTGGAAGGCCAGATATTGAAGCTGAAGCTCAAATACTTTGGCCACCAAATGAGAAGGGAGCACTCACTGGAGAAGACCCTGATGCTGGCAAAGACTGAAGGTAAAAGAAGAAGAGGATGGCAAAAGATGAGATGGTTAGACAGTGTTATAGATGAAATCAGGGCTATTTTTGGGCAGGAACGCACAGGAATGGAGTTCCGGCTGGCTCTTGAGTTGGCCACGTTCAGCAGGAAATCATTAGCATAACAGGCCACACCCCAAAGCAGAAACTCATTAGGATTGGCTACCTTAGGGGTGTGTGGCCTAACATGCAAAGAAGTTCCTACTACTAAAAAAGCCCTGGGTTTTGACAGCAAACAAGGTAAACAGAATAAGAAGGGGTGTGGCTGGAAGACTATACTTCTGGTTGCATGGGGTGTGGCCTAATATGCTAATAAGTTGTTTTGTCAGGGGTGTAGCCTAACATGCTAATGAGTTCCTGTTGTTGGGTGTGACCTATTATGCTAATGAGTTCTTACTGGGCTTTTGCTACAAAAAAAGCCCTGGGTGAAATTATACATGAAACTGAGTGAACTCCAGAGGATAGTGTGATGTGCCTGGGGGCCTGGTGTGATGTAGTCCATGGGGTCACAAAGAGTCGGATTCGATTATGCGACTGAACAACAACAAACATTTAAAATGAGGAAATACAAGTAGATTTTAGACTGTTTTCCGAAGACTAATCTGAAACCTACGTTTTTAAATTAAACTGGATTTACAATACTGTAGTGTAATGTTTTGTTGGAACATAAGATAAGCCATGTTGGATCTGGCCAATGGCTCATCCAGTCCAACACTCTGTGTCACACAGTTGCCAAAACCCAGGTGCCATCAGGAGGTCCACCAACATGGCCAGAACTCCAGAAGCCCTCACACTGTTGCCCCCCCAAGCACCAAAAATACAGAACATCACAGCCCCAGGCATATGTTCCATCTATAGGTGTGTATTTAGGCCTACCTGAACCAAAAATATATCCAAAAAATACCTTATCAGTATCTTGCAGGTATATTTTGGCTTCCCAAATGTATCTGGGATTTTCCAGGAGAAATTCCTGAAAAAATCCCAAATATATTTAGGAATTACAGGTAAAACCTGACTGCCTGACAGAACCCCAGCCTATTCTGCAGGGGTAACTTGCCCCACAGGATTGGTTCTTGGGTGGGCTCTGTTGGGCAGTCGTGTCTAAAATTTATGGTCAGGGTCTGGCATACCTGAGGGACCACCTTTCCCCATATGTTCCCCAGAGAGCACTGCATTCAGGGGCCAAAAACTGGCTGGCCCTTCCAGGCCCCAAACATGTCAGGCTGACAATAACCAGGGCCAGGGCCTTCTCAGTGATGGCTCTGTACTTGTGGAATGAGCTCCTGGAGGAGATCAGGGCCCTGCGGGACCTTTTACAGTTCTGCAGGGCCTGTAAGATAGAGCTCTTCCACTAGGCTTTTGATTAGGAGCTGCCTTAAATACCGAGGACTGACCCTGTGCCCTGGCTTTACCACCTTCAGCCTGTCTCACCGCACATATTAGTTGATCAATCCAAGTCAACATGAGAATACCATCAGGACTATCACATAAGTAGTGGTATAGTTTAATCTAGGAATCTCTGCTCTTTACTTGAGTATTGTTCTGGCACTTTAGGAAAATGTTTATGGTTGTTTTATATATGATTTATGGTTGTTTGATGTATGATTTTAACTGTATTTATACATGTATTTTTATGTAAGCTGCTCTGAGCCTGCCTCGCAAGGAGGGCAGGGTATAAATCAAACTAATAAATAAAAATAAACTGGGTGGCCCAGCTGAGTTCATGGGGAGAACACTCTCCACAGGATTGGCTCCTGAATGGGCTCTGTTGGGCAGTCTGCCCTCTGTTGGGCTGAGCCCCATCTGAGCCTGCAGGGAGAGTTTTCCCTGTAAGATCGGCTGCTTGACAAGCGCTTTTGAGCAGTCTAGTTTAAAGGGACTGCCCAAAAGAGCCCCAGCTGAACCACCTCTCTGCTGTTTTTAGTGGTTTTGCAACTGCATTTTTTCCCTCAGTGTTTTTTGGTTCAGATCTATTGTACCCCAAAAAATAAGGTTTTCCAAAAATCCCAAATCCGAATACTTTACCAGTATTGGGATCTAGGTTTTTGGGGGCCCAATAGCTCCACATAAAAAAATACTGAGAAAAAAATTGCACACCCCTAGTTCCATCTATACCTTGTTCCCTTTAAACTGAGTTAGTATGAGCTAGCTCACAGTTTTTTTAGCCTCTGGCTCACAGATTTTTGTGTTAGCTCAGGAAGGATGTCTCCAGAGCAAACTAATTTATGCAGTAGCCAAATCACTTGCTAACAACTTTAATGCCAGGAGCTCGCAAAGTAGAATTTTTGCCCACAAAACTCCACAGCTTAGAGGGAGCATGTGATATGTTTATCCATTCCCCTCTTGAAACTGTCTCTGCTTGTAGCTGCCACCACTTCCTGTTGCAGTTAATTCAATGTGTTAATTACTCTTGGTGAGGAAGTACTTCCTTTTATCTGTTCTAAGCCTACTGCTAATTAATTTCATTGAGTACCCATGAGTTCTTGTATTGTGAGAATGGGAGAAAAGTACGTCTTTCTCTATCTTCTCTATTTCATGCACAATTTTGTAAACCTCTGTTATGTCACCCCTCAGTTGTCATTTCTCCAAGCTAAAGAGCCTAACTTCTTTAACTGTTCTTCATAGGGAAAGTGTTGCATCCCCTTAATCTTTTTAGTTGCCCTTTTCTGCACCTTTTCCAATGCTATAATTATTTTTTTTGAGGTGCAGTGACCAGAACTATACATAGGATTCCAAAGGAGGCTGCACCATAGATTTATACAAGGGTATTATATGATACCGGCTGATTTGTTTTCAATTCCCTTCCTAATAATCCCCAGCATTGCATTTGCCTTTTTTATTGCAGTTGCACACTGACTTGACATCTACAACTCCAAGATCTTCCTCCTGTTCACTTACCTCCAGTTCCGACCCCATCGACATATACTTATGGTTAGGATTTTTGGTTCCAATGTGCATTACTTTGCACTTGCCCATGTTGAACCTCATTTGCCACACTGAGACCCACTCGTCCAGCCTCAACAGATCCTTCTGAAGCTCCTTCCAGTCCTCCCTGGTTCTCACTGCCCTGAACAACTTAGTGTTATCCGCAAACTTAGCTACTTCAGTGCTTACTCCCAACTCTAAAACATTGATGAACAAATTAAAAAGCACCAGACTAGTACCAAACACTGTGGTACTTGATTTTATGGATCTTGATTGTAGTCTAGTTAAAGTTAGAATGTCTCTCAATGGTATCTGAAGAAGTGTGCATGCACACAAAAGCTTATACCTAGAATTAAAGTTGCCACTGGACTCAAACTTTGTTCTAGCAAATTGCCATGCTCAGTCTCACCTTCTCCCTTATCCTTTTCCACAGGTATTGGACATGTATTGTTTATGAGAGAGCATAGAAAATGTGTCAGAAGCTGTAAAACTTTGGGTTGAGGGAGGGGAAACAAAGTCAGCAGCAGATGTTACAGCAACTCTTTTTTTCAAGATCTCCTCCCAAACACACCTATGTTTCTTCACAATTCCTATTTTCCTCTTTTCTTTACAATGTCCTCTTTCACTTTGATAATTTCTCTCTTGTCACTGAAAGTTTGTCTGCCCTAGCAACAAGCCCCCAACCAGGACTCTGACACAATAACCAGCTGTGCACCAGCTGGTAATTATCTTGGAATTCTCATTTCCTGTTCTTTTTCATTTTATTCACTTTTTACCTTTCTGACAGCTTTTGTGCCAAATGTAAGGCAGCCATTCCTCTGCTGCAATCCAAGGTTTCTCTTCTCTCTTGAGGCTATCCCAGAGTTCGAGGAGTGAATCAGCAAAATCCAGTAGTAGATGAAACCTCTCTTGCCATGCTGCAATTCCCACCAAAAACAGTTGAGCACATGCCTTCCATCAGAAATGCCAATTCAGATTTACAATGCTGAGTATAAATTTTCTAACTACAAAGTCAGGGTCTAATCAGTTATCTTCAAACTGGAGACATCCAGATCTTCATAACATCCCATATATATAACAGTCCTAGTGTATTGGCATTTCTGGATCTCTCGACTGGCTGTGCTGTGTGCTCCATCAGCCATTGGCCCATCAACCACCACTCAAGAGTACCTGTGTGCCATTGACTAGGTGCTGGGTCTGCTCCTCTCCCCACCCACTGCTGGCCTGGCCATTCCCTGCCCGAATAAACTGCCAAAACTGCTGTGGGGCTCACTTTCCCCTCAGTGACTGTTGCTAGGCAACCAAGCTTGGTTCTGTCAATAAAAAAAAGCAGGGGCAGGCCTACTTTGGCCTTTGTGGGGATTCATTGGAGCCAGTCCTGAGTAGGGTTGCCAGCTTGAGGTTGGAAAATCCCTGGATATTTTGTGGTGCGGGCTATGGAAGCCAGAGTTTGGTGGAGGGAGGCCAATAGAGTTTGGTGGAGGGAGTTGAATAGAATGCCATAGAGTCCACCCTCCAAAGGAGTTATTTTCTCCAAGGGAAGAGAGATCTGTTGTCTGGAGTTCAGTTGTGATACCAGGCAATCTTCAGGCTCCACTTGGAGGTTGGCTACCCTAGGCCTGGCAGCACCCTCTGGGTGCTGATGACACTTGATGACACCTGACTGGCATGACTTAAATAGGCATGGTTGCTTGCTCTTGTTCACCACCAGCAGCCGTCCCTCAGGACAGCCAGTGTGGTGTAGCAGTTAGCACTTCAGAGCAGGGTCTGCAAGACCCAGGTTCTTGCTGTGGAAGCTGAGTGGGTGATTTCAGACCACTCACAGACTTTCAGCCTAACCTACCTCACAGGATTGTTGTGCAGATCAAAAGGGGGAAAGAAGAATGATGTGAGGTGCTTTGGTTCTGCATTGCGGAGAAAGACTGTACTTTACCTAGGCAGAGGCTGCATGGAGGGGGGAGGAGATGGAAAGCTGAAGACAGAGGGGCAGATAAAAGTAGGTTGATGGTTGGCTGGGAAGGAGACAGGGTTGCCACTTCCAGGTTCAGAAATTCCTGGAGATTTGAGGGGTGGAGCCTGCAGAGGGTGAGGTTTGAGGAGAGGTGGGACCTCAGACAGGTAAAATGCCATAGACTCCAGCCTCCACACCAGCCATTTCCTTCTAGGGAAACCATTGCTGCCAATCTCCAGGGGAGGGCTGGAGATCACTTAGAATTACCACTGCTCTTCAGATGGCAGAGATAAGTTCCCCTGGAGAAAATGGTGGACTCTGTGTCATTATACCCTGCTGAGGCCACCACAGCACATTGACGCTGAATGCCCAAGGCTGGGATACCTGCCCACAGCCTCCTTCTAGAGCTCATTGTATTTATTTCCACTACGGGCCTTATTCCTAGTTTATAATTCCACAGAAAAGATGGCAAGAATACACAGAAGAACTATACAAGAAGGACCTCGATGTCCTTGACAACCACGATGGTATAATCACTGACCTCGAGCCAGACATGCTGGAAAGCGAAGTTAAATGGGCCTTAGAAAGCATTACTAACAACAAAGCTAGTGGAGGTGATGGTATCCCAGCTGAGTTATTCAAAGTCTTAAAAGAAGATGCTGTTAAAGTGCTGCTCTCAATTTGCCAACAAATTTGGAAAACACAACAGTGGCCACAGGATTGGAAAAGGTCAGTTTACATTCCAATCCCAAAGAAGGGCAACGTCAAGGAATGTTCAAACTATCGCACAATTGCACTCATTTCACACGCTAGCAAGGTCATGCTCAAAATCCTACAAGCTAGGCTCCAACAGTACGTGGATAGAGAACTGCCAGAAGTACAAGCTGGGTTTCGAAGAGGTAGAGGAACTAGAGATCAAATTGCCAACATTCGCTGGATTATGGAGAAAGCAAGAGAGTACCAGAAAAACATCTACTTCTGCTTCATTGACTATGCTAAAGCCTTTGATTGTGTGGATCACAATAAATTATGGCAGGTTCTTAAAGAGATGGGAGTACCAGACCACCTCACCTGTCTCCTGAGAAACCTGTATAAGGGTCAAGAAGCAACAGTTAGAACCGGATATGGAACAACTGATTGGTTTAGCATAGGAAAAGGAGTACGACAAGGATGTATATTGTCACCTTGCTTATTTAATTTATATGCCGAGTACATCATGCGAAATGCTGGCCTGGATGAATCACAAGCTGGAGTTAAGATTGCTGGGGAAAAGATCAATAACCTCAGATATGCAGACGATACCACTCTGATGGCAGAAAGTGAAGAGGACCTAAAGAGCCTCTTGCTCAGGGTGAAAGAGGAGAGCGCAAAAGTGGGCTTGAAGCTCAACATCAAAAAAACTAAGATCATGGCATCTGAAGGGGAAGTCGTAGAAGTAGTGACAGACTTCACGTTCCTAGGATCCCAGATCACTGCAGATGGTGACTGCAGCCATGAAATTAAAAGACGCCTGCTCCTTGGGAGGAAAGCGATGGCAAACCTAAACAGCATGATAAAAAGCAGAGACATCACCCTGCCAACAAAAGTCCGCATGGTTAAAGCAATGGTATTCCCCGTAGTAATGTATGGCTGCGAGAGTTGGACTATAAGGAAGGCCGAGCGCCGAAGAATAGATTCTTTTGAACTATGGTGCTGGAGAAGACTCTTGAGAGTCCCTTGGACTGCAAGGAGATCAAATCAGTCAATCCTAAAAGAAATCAACCCTGACTGTTCCCTGGAAGGCCAGATCCTGAAGCTGAAGCTCAAATACTTTGGCCACCAAATGAGAAGGGAGCATTCACTGGAGAAGACCCTGATGCTGGGAAAGATTGAAGGTCAAAGAAGAAGGGGACGGCAAAGGATGAGATGGTTAGACAGTGTCATCGATGCAACAAACATGAAACTGAGCAAACTTCAGCGGACAGCGGAAGACAGGAGGGCCTGGCGTAATCTGGTCCATGGGGTCGCGAAGAGTCGGACTCGACTGTGCGACTGAACAACAACAACAACAATTCCACAGAAGCTCCACTAATAAGAACAGATAGTAAACAAATCATAACATTCCCTTATAAGGAAAATGACTCCACCTCTCAATGGTCAGGGGGGAAATATACTCAGAGGAGGAGGTTTTCAAGATATCTGCAACATCTTGGAAATACCCCTGAATATGAACTCTCCTATAATGTCATTGAATAAATGTAAATGGAAAAGAATTCATCAATGGCCTATGGCTTTTCACTTGTGGATGATTTGCTCCTTGAAACTTGTTTGGTGCCTACCTTACTCTTTTAGATTTCTTTTTAAACTAGGTTTTTAAAATAGTTTGTGTAAGGACTGTCTTGTTTATCAACTGGCTTTTAAAAATACTCTGCCTTGTTTTTAAGGATGTATTTTTATGGCTGTAGTTATAGGCTGTCTTGAGCAGGTCTCTAAACACATTTTCCTAATATGCACATACATTCATAGTACATAAATATAACCCACATTAGTACTTACTGTTGATGAAATTGTATTCAGTTCACACAAACCTATCATTCTTATGAAGATAAATGAAAAAGTTATGGCACTGTCCAACATCTTGCTTCACCAGTGTTGGATCTCCAGGTACTGCTTTGAGATGGTTATAACAAAATCCAGCAAGTTAATACTGTTTTTGTGATGGTGGGAACAGTGTCTCCTTCCCTCTGGTTCTGGAGCATGTGTGCATTTCTTTGTCAGCGTCATTGAGGAATATAACATGAGAAGGGTATACACATAGTATTCCTGACCTCACCATGCTTCCATCTATTTCACACAGCTAGATGCTGCTTTTAGATTTTTACAGGAAAATTTAGAAAGTTGATGCTGTTTTCATAAGCATCTGAGTGGGAACTTTGTCTCCTCCTCCCAGGTCACCCAAAGGAGAAGTTGTTACCTCCAGTGCTTTCTCCTGTGGACACGGTTACCAGCTGGCATAACAGGAAGATCTTTGTTTTGTTCGCTTTGTTTTGTTCACCTGGAGTTGATTTGTCTCTTGTCTGAGATTTCTTTCTAGCAGTCCAGGAACAAATGCACATTTTAATGCCTCTATTTATACACAATTTCTTACCATTATACATTATTGTCACACAATTGGCACAAATATAACATGAATGGCGAAAATCCTTCATGGGAAAGAGAATCTGATGTAAAAATAAAGACTCATTTATTTTTCAGAAGGAAGAAATGAAATCAAAAGGGGGATATTTAAACTGAGCTACACTTTCAATAGTTGGTCTAAGTCCAAACTCCAGATGAGGCCTGGAATTTTCCTAGGAACACAACTAATGTCCAGACTACAGAGATCAGTACTACTGGAGGAAATGGCTGCTTCAGAGGGTGGACTTTATGGTATACCAGACATCTAGGAGAGGTGTTTTTTGTATCTAGACGGATACTCCTGTGATATTCGCTTTAGGAAACTTATGTGATCCATGCCCAACTGATTGTTTATTGCTCCTCATGAAAACAGACATAATCATAAGAGCTTGAAGGTTACTGCTCTATATAGGATATTTCCTGAGGAAGAATTCCATTTGAAACTTTGAAAACAATCCGGAAACGATGTTAAATAGGATTTTTCATATGATTTATTGGAACTGTATTTTGTATAATTGTGAATTGTATACATTTCAAACATATATTATTTATTGCATTAAAAAGAATTGAATTCTCTTTATGACATTGAAACTGTATTTTGTATGCACTTCAAATAGACATTATTCATTGCATTTTCAAGTTGTTTGACTGTTGATACATTGGGGTCTGATGTTCACAGTTGTTTTTTGATTCTGTCTGCAACATTAGACCATGTTTATCATTCTTTATTGCTTCCTTAGTCTGACTGAATGAAAGTTGGCTTCAAAAAATAAGTAATACTAATCACAGTAACTCTGGATTAATGCTACTAGGTGTTCTGCTCTGAAACAGAGTAGTGTAGGCACACTGGTCAGATTTATACTGGAATATGTTCAAGAGTGGGTAAACATTCAGAAGAAAACATTTCTGCATCCCAAGCTAATGCTTCACACCAGCAGCACAAAGCTAGGGTGGGAGCTATTGGCAGAAACTGTTCTGACTTTCCTTCTTTTGTGCTAAGAGAAAGGAAGCACTTAGAAAAATGCATTCAAGGACAAAAGGGCAATGATAAGTGACTTTTAAATAATATCTGAAAAGATATTCAGCATATGAAACATTAGCAAGAATATTAATCATGTTTGTTCTTATGTCTCCCCCCCTTTAAGCAAATTCTTTGCATGGGAAAAGGACAAAAGGAAATAACGTTAAAATAACTGGGCTAAGGATAGGTAGAGAGACATGAAATTAATAGGACTAATTTGAAGGCCAAAATGGTTTGAAAGAGCTCAGACCTTAGGCAGTCAACACACATGGGGCATGTTGCACATTAGTGATGTCTAATATGTGTTATCCCTTTATCTTTGTGGCTAGATGCTTCCTTTACTGTTAAAATTAACTAAAACAATGTAAAAGCATGAATGCTGCTGTTGACAATAATGAAGGGGGCCTGCTTCAGTTGTTAAAGTGCATAAGTATATTGCACAGGAACATAACAAATTGTCAATAAATTTGAGATGAACCACTTCGTGCTGGGGGCACCACATTGGGGGCCACTGCTGCTGACTCCCCAACATGCCATTTCCATGCCTGCTCACTTGTGAGTGCACTGCTACCCATGCATCCAGCTGCACACAGTGCCCAGTGCCTGGTGTCATCAGTAGGGCTGCCAGCTCTGGGTTGGGAAATACCTGGAGATTTTGGTGGTGGGGCCTGGGAAGGGTGGAGTTTGGGGAGGGGGAGGGACCTCAGCATGGTATGATGCCATAGGGTCCACTCTCCAAAGCAGCTGTTTTCTCTAGGGGAACTGATCTTGATTGTCTAAACATCAGTTGTAATAGAGGGGTATCCCCAAGTGCAACCTTAGATTGGCAACTTTAGCCATTGAGGGAACGGCTGCAGGCACTGCGTATGACTGTAAGCATGGACAGAGGGAGGGCTTGGGCACAGGCCAGGGAAGTGAGCCACATAGGTGAGTGGATAGGAAGGGAGTCCCTGGGTACTGTCTGTCCAGGGCCCACAAAATCTGGAACCAGCCCTGATCCAAGGCACCTCTGCATGAACCTGCCCTCCAAGACTGCTGTTTATCAGAAAAATGCCTTTTCTCCTCTCCCTAGACCAGGTTTGCCAGGGCCCCACCTCTAGATGCAGTTTCTATCTGCCACTCAGACCAGTGGGGGGGGGGTTGATTATAAAAATGGCATTTGAGCCAACAGGTTTTCTGATGGCCACACTCCTATTTTCCTGCAACCCTATCCAAGCCATGCTTGATACCATCACTGTTCACATTTAGGCATTTGACAAAGTTTTCCCCTTGTCTCCAGTGATATTTAATACCCTTTTAGTCCATTTGTAGTGTTGTTTCTAAGAATAATAAAATATCTATTTGGGGGGGGTGTCAATGATAGTCTAGAATAATAAAGAAAATGTAGAGATCATGAAATGATACTTTATATTAGACTAGCTTCAAAACTTTGGTATTACAGGCCTTCAAGAATAATGTTTGTAGGATTTTTTTAAATGTATTGAAATACTTATACCCACCTTTTCTCTTGGCTCAAGATATCATTTGCATGGATACATAAAATGAATGAGGGCTGCCAGTTTTATAATTCTAATATTATATGAAGGCTCAATTCTTACATATATATATATTAAAATAAACAATTGTGCATGAGGGAAAGCCCTTTAAGGGTCACATAACTCGGTCGGCTTTAGTGTGTCTCTGCCCCCTCTATTGGGCCTTGGGCCGGCCTGGGTGTGTGTGTGGACATTGAGGCAGGGTTGCTTGCAAGGCTGCCCCCTCCATCTCCAGCAACGGCAGTGAGGATCGTGCCTCCTGGAAAATGTGGTGCTCCAACTGCAGAGCTACGATGCAAAGATGGCCCCCCCGGGTTCAGCTGGGCCTTGGAGCTTGGAACAGAGGGGTGTGTGCCTCATGTCTTGCAGGACATTTCACTCTTAGTAGAACACTAACAACTCTGGCTGGCTTGGACTGGCCAACAGACCCTGAGCAAGGGCTGTTGGTGGCAGCCTTTGAGCCAGGAAAGGAAGATTGACGACTTGGTGCAGAGTTGAGGGCCCCCCACCCCACCCGAAAAGAAGTGTGAAAGTTTCTGGGCTCTGCCTTCAACTTGCAGACTTGCCACTCTGTGACTTTGCTGGGATATAAGGCAGGGAAGTAGTCTTTTAGTCCACCTGCTAGGTTTATATAAGATTAGATTACAATAGTTAATTATAATAGTTTATGTTAGATCTTCCCACCCTTTAATGTCAGTTACTAGAACAGAGTAGTTAAATCTTGCTGGGGGAGGGAGTAGCAAGAAGGGAGATTGGGGTGGGTAGGGTTGTTTCTTGTATTGTATTCTGAGGTTCATTCATTGTAACCGGTAATTGCTGAATTTGGTTTGATTGAATTTGAGTGGTTGGCCATCTTGTGTTATAGCTAAGTGTAATGTATTTATAGTTTATATTGTAATTTTAATGAAATGTTTTAGTACATATATTGAAGTTGTATTGTATATCTATATCTGTGTTGTTAGCCGCCCTGAGCCTGCTGAAAACAGGGAGAGTGGGATATAAATATAATAATAAATAAAATAAAAAATAAAAAAATACTGTGAGTAGTGTGATTGCCATAATATAATATTTCTTTGCATAACCTCCAAGATTACATTTCTCTTAAGTCTTTGGCAATTTTCACCATTTACTGATTCCATGTGATGTATATTTAAAAGTCTCTTAATAAAAAAAATATAAATTCAGTACTTTAATTACATAATTTAATTCCCTCTTTATCTTCAGTCTTTGCATTTTATCTTATTCTTTCTGAGGTGGTCATTTTTTAAAGTTATGAAATTTCAAAATAAGGAATTGCCTTATTTTCTTTATTGAAAAATAAAAAGCTCAGGTAATGAATGGTCAAGGTTTTGGGGTTTTTATTGTACGGCAAAGATCTTCAATTTAGGCTCTTCAGCTCCATCTTCTGGTACAATAAAAATCTATGAAATAGTCTCTGAACTGAATAGGTAATATCAACTTTTTATATGGAATGGAGTTCTTGTGAAATGGGCAGTCACAAACTTTGACAGACACTTTATTGAAAAAATCCTAGGCAACACATTCTTTCTAACTGCATTTTTAAAAAAACACAAACCTAGAAGTTCGCATTATCTCCAGAACTCTTGTTCTACTCCTATATTTTGTAAGTCAAATGGTTCATCAGAGATTGTTTGTCTACAAGTTAAAAATATGTAGGGTAGACACTATCTGCAAAGTAAAGAGTGATGTAAAGTGGGCAACTGATGTTACTAAATCCGATAATGTTCACTATCAGTTTGAGACATATCAAATAAAGTTCTAATTATATTTTTACAGGGAGGATGCATTTCAGTTAGTACAGTTTATTTGGTTTTTATTTATTTTATTAAAATGTTTTTACCTAATCTTCTCCTTGTGGCCTGAGCATCCAAGCATATAATATTTATTCATATTTAGAATTGCCGCTGAGCTTCTACTAAAGCAAAATGGCTGCTAAACTGTTACTAGGGTGGCCATCAACACATGATCCAAAAGGAGGAAAAGAACCCTTCCCATGACAGGAGGAAAGGGAGGGGGCAAAATTTGTATAATATGGAAATCATAATCAAATTTACACATAATTACTATCTTCTAAATAGAAATACAATTCACCATTGTGTTATCTGCCTGTTAGCCAGGTGATAATTTATTTATGTAGGCAATTTATTATCCTGCTTTCCTTCCAGTTTGGGACCCATAATGGTTTATACTAACAAGCAAATTAATTTTTATGAACCCTTTAACAAACAAAATTCAGTTTAAACAACAACAACAAAACCCCAGACAAGATTGCATCCTGAGCAGATTCTGCATCCTATTGTGCAGCTCACACAATGGCCACAGCCTAAGAGCCAAGGGCCAAGATCCCTTTGTTGTTGCTCTTTACCTTGTGCCCAAAAGTGTATCTCTAGCTATACCCAGACCCCTATACCTGCAGACAGGAATGAGGCAGCAATTCATGCAGTTTGAGTCAATTGGCACCTTTAAGATCAACAAAGTTTCATTCAAGGTATGACCTTTAGTGTGCACACACACTTCCTCAGATATATTGAAATGGAAGTTATCAGTCCATACATATAGATAGAGGATGAACAGCAAATTAGCATACAACATAATGAAGATGCTTTAACAGATGTGAGAACCAAACAGGAATAGCAAGCTAGGTTTACATGGTCACCATTTGTTTGGATTTAATTTGGGGAGGGGGACAATGAAGAAAATAAATATATCAGAACTTGAGACTGATGTATAAATGTATCCTTCTTAATTGTGGGATGCTAAGAATAATTAATAGAGACCCTCTTGTTATACTCCATCCATCTCTTTTCAAGCATGGAGGTAACTAACAGCATCCTATTCTTTGAAGTGCAGTGTTATGTCTCTATCACCAGACCAGAGAAATAGATTTCAATCTACCATTCTAAATGACATCTATATATCTAATTCCCAACAGTCTCCTATGTGCAGATACTTATTTCCACAAACTTACCCCAAACAAGTTTTTCTGCAAACTTGGGTGACCCCCTAGGTTTGCTGAAAAATCTGAAAACTTTTTAAAAAAATACATGGGGGGGTTAAATTCCCTTAAAACAAAGGAGTGCTATCTGTGCATGTGTAGACAGTACTTCTCCAATGGAGCAGGCGGGAGGCACTTCAAGCAGACGATGGATGGTGAGTGAAGTGAGAAAGGTGGGAGGGCAGAGCACCAGCCGGGGAGAGCCACAGCCATCACCTGGCTGGAAGAGAAGCCCTCAAATTCTGCCATTTCCTACCAGCAATGCCATGGTAGGCAGCAACCGCCACTGCTCTTCACCTTACAAGAATAGGCAACACAGGCACAGTGATGATGAGGGCAGGATAAATGGTGATGTTGTGGAAAAGAGGAATGACTGCCTACCATGCCATCAAAAGAGGAACTGTACCTGCTGTGGAGATCACCCCTGCTCAACCTGCCCTGCCTTCGAGGCCTCTTCTGCTTTCCTCAGCTGCTTAGTGGTGAGAATGACGGGGGGGGGGGAGAGAGAAAGGGAGGAAGTAGGCAGGTAAGCAGCAAACTGATGGGGGAGCACTGATGATGAGGGAACCAGAACCAAGTGAGCACTGCACTCATGGGGGTAGCAGGAAACTGATGCTGGGGGGCAAGAGGGCAGAGTTCCAACAAGGGATGGAGCCAAGCAAGTGCTACACTGACATTGGGAAGGGCAAGCTAGGTAAGGAACACATTGAGGATGGAAAGGGGGCAAGCAGGCAGAGCTCCAATGGCAGGCACTGAGGATGGGGGGAAGCAGGGTGTTTTTTCTGGGGTAACGTACTGTAACAGAGTTCTGTACCTCTTCAACAAAATTCTTATTAAAAGGTTTAAAAGTTCAGGGGGGTTCGGTATACAAAGTGAAAACTTAATTTCCCTCTTGAGAGTTCCAGTACCTCTTCCCTCCCCCCCAAGCCCTGTGGGGAGGTGTATAGAGAGAGCAGCTCACTTTCAAAATACTAGGATCTTCAGGATTCCAATGTTCAGAGCACATAAAATCAAGAGAATCAGATTCATGGGATAGCAGAAGATGGCCTCCTGTATTACATGCAAATTATTATTTTTAATTATGTACACAGTGATATCACAGACATTTACATGCAAAAATGAAAATAGGCAGGTCTCAGACTGCAAGGCACTTACAATTCATCAATAGACAAGGAGGTAAAGAGCTAGTGACTGAGAAGAGAGACAAAGGTGTAATTACAACAGATGCACTCACAAGCCAAGGAAGGAAACAGAAGTGGCAGCTATATAATACGTGGCAAGCATATACTGTGCTTCAAGTCCTTTTCTGAAGCATAGACTCAAACATAGAATTAGTGGGGGGAATATTCCCACTTTCTCAGGGGTTCCCACTTGTTACATTCTGATATTCATTGTATTACATTACAATTACTATTCCATCTACTATTCCACATTAAAAAATAGATTAAAATAAAGGGAATGTATAGCATTTCTTGGTGAGAAAACAGATGTAAGGACTGAATGAGTTTATGTAGTGAGATAAGAAAAAATATCCCTGTTAAGTCCTAGTATATGCAGTGAGATAAGAAACCAGTATTCCTATCAAGTCCTGGAGGGATCAATAGTACAGCCATGGGCACCTACATGGCCCCACAAGTATGCTAACATCTTTATGGCTGACTTGGTGCAACACTTCCTAAACTCCCACCAACTCCCACCTCTCTTATATCTGTGTTATATTGATTACATTTTTATTGTTTGGACACATGGCAAAGAATCCCTGGACATATTCCACCAGGCATTCAATGACTTTTACTCTGCCATCAACCTGACAATCAACCAATTTATGCAAGAAATATATTTTCTGGACATTGCTACTGTAAAAATACACAATGGACGCATAGACACCACCTCATAACAGAAGCCTACTGACTGACAAACATACCTACATGCCTCCAGCTACCCTCCTAAACATACCAAATGATCCACTGTATACAGCCAGGCTCTATGCTACAGCTGCATCTGCTCCAATCCTACAGACAAAGATTCTCATCTGAGGGATCTACAACATACATTTTGGAACTTAAATAGTCACTTGATGATGTCAGAAAACAGATTAACAAAGCCAGAATGGTACCCAGAGAAAACCTATTGCAAGACAACCCAAAAGAGATAGTAACAGAGCACCACTAGTGGTCACATACAGTTCTCAACTCAAAATAGTTCAACACATCATTGGTGACTTACAACCTCTACTGGATAATGACAGTTCTCTCTCACAAGTTCTGGGGGCAAACCTTTTCTTGTGCACAGACAGCCCCCATTCTCAAAAAACTCCTCGCCCACAATAATGTAACAACTCACTTGAACATGGACACTGGTACCAGAGTTTGCAATAAACTCAGACGCCAACTTTGCTGCCACATACACCCACACAACACAATCACCGGACCAAACAACATCAACTACACTACCTCAGGCTTATTCAAATGCTCATCTTCTAACATTGTGTATGCCATTAAATGCCAACAATATTCTTCGGTTCTCTACATAGGTCAAATAGGTCAACCCCTAAAGCACATCAAGAATCACAAGACTGAGAAACCTGTAGAAGAACACTTCAGCCTTCCAGGACATTCAGTGGAGGACCTCATTGCCCCCCCAGTCGGAATAATGAGACAGACAACAGACTGGAATTAAACAAGGGCCACTTTATTAACTATTTAACAGAACATTGCAGCAATAACAACTAAGCAAGCATGGAACAGGCAAGGCAGGCGTCACTTCCCTGACCAACCCCCTTGCCCTTAAAGGGCGGGTCACCTGGCTCCAGCCGTGAGCCATTTACTCTCTGGCTCGTGACCAGCAGCCCAGCAACTGGTTGCCTTCTAGGAGCGCCTACCCCTGAAGCCTTTCAACTTGCAGGGAGGAGCCTGCCATAAAAGGTTTCCAGTGGAGGTGATCACCATTCCCCACCCTGGACCCTGAAATCCGAAGGCAGTTCCTGATGACCGCCTGTTCCCTAACGGGATATGCCGAAAGGTGCTCACCAGTTCCGTTTCTTGCTTGCATAAACCTGCCAATTGACCAGACTAATTAAGTGCTCTCACAATAATTCCCTTAAAACCACTGCCCTCAGTGCAAGGTAGGCGAAAACACCACCACCACGTCCGCCAATATGGGTAGAAGTGAAAAATTCCTACCTGGCCCCTTCAAAATGACGACCAGCCAAAGCCTGCACTGATAACAGGGTGGGAGGGTGGGCGAGCACACGGAGCAACTGCACAGGGCGGGAGCGGAGCCTGGCCCTTTAAAGCAGCCGGCTCCGCCCCCGCCGCATCGGGACGCACAGTGTCCCCATCTGTTGCCGTCTCCCTTCCTTGGAGCGGCAAATGAGCCCCCGCCCACCAGCGGCATTGCCGGGCGTGGGTACCTGCCTGCCTTGGGATCACTGAACTGAATGGCCACTACCAGACCTCATTACCAGATCTGGGCTCTGCCCCCCCCTTTTGGGTGATGATGGAGCAATGAACAGAATCATGAACAAGTTCTTCAATGTCACCCTTAAAGTTGTGTAATTCTCCAGTAGTCAGTACTTTGTCGCATTAATGGTCAGCTGTACTCCAACTAACAGCATTTTCTGCCAATAATGTGGTCCCTTCAACCTAAATAAAGAAATACATTTCTCAAACTGTTAATGTGCCTTCCATCAATTGTTACTGCACCTTCACTTCAGTCTAATCCAGTTGTCCTTATAATGTGTTCTGCACATAGATCAAGAGAGAGATAAAAGACATTAATCTGACAGTTTTGCTGTTTGGAAACCAACCTGTTTGTCCCTATCCAGTCTTAACAGTACCCTCTTGCCCAGAGTACAAGTTTGAACATCCCAACAAACAATGTATGGGACATCCATCACTTTTAAAACCAACACCAGCTTGTCAAGGTTTACACAGTCAGAAGCTTAGTGGTAATCCGTAAAAAACAAGCTGACATTTTTGCTTTTAAATTCTCTTGTAATTTTCAGTAACCAGCATAAATTTTTGGCAATATGATCTCAGTGCGCCTTCCCTTTCTGTATCTGTCTTAAACATCTGTAAAAAGACACAGGAGCCAGGATGATTAAAGGGTTGGTGTGCCTTTTGTATGACAAGATGGGACCTTTCAGTTCAGATAATGGCCCCTTATGCACACACATCTCACTGCAGTTTCAGCATAGCAAGCCCTCAGTCCTGACTTCAAACCCTGCACCAGCCACATGCATCATTCCCTTTCTCCCGGTGCATTTATTCTGCAGCCACAATTATTATGTAACAGATAGCGATGCATTTTTAACAGATAAACCCAAATACACCTCCATGGAAACCGATCACTTATCTGTGGTGTATTACTGATTACTGATCTATGGTGTAGTACTGAGAAGCCACCTAGTTAAAATCTGATGTTTTATGGACTGGCACCTCGGAAGACAGAGAGTAAAAGAAGAGATTGGATTTATATCCCCTCTCCACTCAAAGTCTCAGAGGAGCCCACAAACTCCTCTCCCATCCCCCCATCACAGCAAACACCCTGTGAGGTAGGCGAGGCTGACAGAGCTCTTTCAAGATATGAAATGTGACTAGAAATAAATAAATAAAAGCTGCTCTTTCATGGACAGCACTTGTCAGAACTATAGCTCCCACCAGAGGCTTTTTAGCACCTCAAGCCCTTGAAGAATCTCTGGGCTGACAGGGGCATCCCACTCAGGCCCCAGCAGGAAGCCCCGTAGCCTCCACCGCAATAAATAACTGGTAACTTCCACTCACAAAATCTCCCCAGCTACAACTATAGAAAATGGCTGCTGTCAAAGTTACCTAAAATGGCTGTCTGGAAGGGACCTTCAAGATGGCCACCCCTGAGTACCCTAACAAGATGGCTGACTCCAAAATGCTGGCCTAAGATGGCCTCCCCTGGGCAATGCCCTCCAAAGATGGCCACCCAGAAACCTCCCTCACACCAAAGGTAAAGAATAGGGAAATGGCCGCCCAGCAAAGTCCCTTGGGGGGGGGGTTGATCACCCAGTGTGGAGGGGGGGCAAATGCAGAGCTGGGGTAAAGAAAATAAGAAATGTGGCCCAGGCAGTCTCACCAACTGCAGCCACCAAATGTGAAGGTGTGATGGGGGGGAGGTTTTTTCTTTTCTGTTCTTTTCCTTTTTCTTGGGCTTTTTTTTTTTTTTTTTTTGAAACAAGAACTGTGAGGGCGCGGGCTGACAGCCGCCCCCCCCACCTCAGGCCTCTGCTGCTACTCAGCTGCTGCTGCAATGGACCGTTCGCCCAGCCACCTTGCCGCCACACGGGTCGCTGCCGCTGCCGCCGCCACACGAGCCGCCGTGCTGCCGAGCCGCCCCGTGCCAAGTGCTCTCCAGCCCCAAGCCGGCCCGTTCAAGGCCACAATGGCTGCGCAGCTCTCCTCTGCGTGCTCCGTTCTGAAGCGAGCACGCGGAGCAACTGCACAGGGCGGGAGCGGAGCCTGGCCCTTTAAAGCAGCCGGCTCCGCCCCCGCCGCATCGGGACGCACAGCATCCCCATCTGTTGCCGTCTCCCTTCCTTGGAGCGGCAAATGAGCCCCCGCCCACCAGCGGCGTTGCCGGGCGGGCGGGAGCTCCGAAGTAGCTGTTTTCTTGCAAAGAAACTTCAGGAATAGTCTTGGAAAGGAAAATTGCTGAATTACAAGTTATTACAACACTCAGAACAACCTCCTCCCTCACAGGACTTAACAGGGGTGTTGATCTTAAAGGTGCCACTGGACTCAAATTTTGTTCTACCGCTTCACCCCAAAACATCTACCTGCCTGAATCTATCATGTGGATGCCTTGTGTTAGTTAAGTAATCTAGTCTCTAAAACCATCTGATTTTACTGAACAGGAGCAGAAACTTGGCATTTCAGAGGACAAACCTCAAAACGGGGAAATGGCTCCTGAAAAATAATGAAGAAAGGAAAAAGATCTGGGACATCATTGCTGCTAAGGAATGCTGAAGGAATGAGGGGGGGAGAGTAAAAATTGTCAGAAATTTCTCAGGAGAGTTCTACAGATGTTTATGTAATTTGCATTAATAACAACATGGCATTTATATAGCACTTTTACAATCCCAACCTAAGCAGAGTTACACCCTTCTAAATCCACTGACATCAATGGATTTAGAAGGGTGTTGCTGTGATTAGGATTACACCGTTAGTATACAAAGTGCATGACATCATATTGCTATAATCCTTTTAATCCTTGTAAAATTCGCTGAGATTATTATTTCCTTACTTCAGATGATGAGTTGAGACTAACAAATCATGATTTGCTTGTATCCATCTAGTGTAGTTGTGACAGATCAAGTTTTGAACTGAGAAACTTCCCAATGGCTGTTAATTCTCTGATACCATACCAGATTGCTCAAAATTTTAGTAATGATGAACTTATTGAAAAACTAAAGGTGCATTTATAATTAGTTTAAATACTTAAGACTGCAAATCTATGCAGACTTCCTTGGGACTAAATCACACTAAGCTCAGAAGAAGTTAGTAACCATTCAGAGGATCAGATTGGTGGGTCTGTTTTATACATATGTTTTATTTTAAAGCTTTATTCTAAACAGCCTTCCAACATACTCAGCTTTATTCTAAACAGTCTTCCAACATATTCAGCAGTGAAGTACTTTAAAGCAAATTATTATTAATGGGTTGTGAACAGTTGAAGCATTTTACATGACCACCTGTGGAGGATCTGCCACTCAACTGTAAAATAGAGCCAGACAGACAAATGTTCCTGAACATGCTTGGTTTCAAACTTTAGATTAACTGTATTTTCAAGAATGTACTAACTGATTGTTCTATGTCTTCATCTACTATATGTTTTTAAAGTAATAGTTCTCACTGTTTCGAGTTTCTGGTATTTAGGGTTGTTGTTTTTAATAGAATTATCTGGATTTCTTGGCAAACTGTTGCAGCAATAACCAATGTTATTATTAGTCATTCCAAAAAATTAGTTGGACTACTATAGAGAGAGTACAGTGGAGAAGGCAAAACACACGTTGACCCCATTCTGAAAAAACAAACTTACATTTCTGATAAAAGTATGCATGTAAAGTGCTGGCACCTCACAGCTGATTTAAGGCAGGAAGTTTGCCAGAAGCAGAGCTGACCCAGCTGAGCTCTGAGAAGGAGCAAGGTGTTTGAGCTGCCAGAGGGTGAGTGGTATTTTTATTTATTTAGTTTCAGCTGAGGTGCTTTAGCTGAAAAGGTACTGTGTCAGGGACTGTATTTGGGAGTGTGTGGGTGAGTTGTAACAGACTCCTGACTGCTGGAGTTAGGGTGTGAAAGGGTCATTGTTTGCCTGTAATTAAGTGCTTGGGTGAGATTGAATAGCAGACTCCTGGCTGCTGGAGTTGGAGTGTGAAAGGGGCTTTGTTTCACCGTCATTAAGTGCCTTGGGTGATTTTGAGTAGCTGCTGGCCACACCCTCTCCTGGGAGACAATTCCATTTAAGCCAGGAAGTTTGCAAGAGGCACGAGCCTCTGGCACGAGCCAAAGGGCGAGGCTCTTAGCCTGTGGCTCTTGGCCTAGGGGCTCTGTAAGAAGCCCAGGAAGAGCCAGGAAGCCAGGACCTTGGCTCCTTGGTAAGGTAAGGTAAGTAGACTCCTACAACAGGAGCCATATAAATACAAAGGGTTTTAAAAGGGGGTTATAGAAAAGTATTTGTTTAAAAACAATTATGAAGCCAGAATGCCAGCAGGGGGTTGGGGGCTATCCAGTGTTTTGCATGGAGTGTCACATGTATGACTATCTGCCCACTGGTCAGAAGTCTTGGGTGTGTGCTCGGTGCAAGGAGCTCCTGGTTCTCAGGGAGCGAGTTTGCTCCCTTGAGGCCAAGGTGGCTGACCTGGAGAAGCAGGGACAGTCAGTTAGGTGCACGGGGAAGACTCTCGGGGATTTGTTAGATATGTCCCACTCTGGATCTGGCAGCCCGGCTGCTGCCAGGGAGCATGAGGGTCAAGGGGAAAAAGGGCACCATGCTGAGGATAAGGGGACTGTGCCCTCAGAAGGGACCTCTTCTTCAGCTGGTGAACGGGTATCCTTTCGTACCAAGGAACCGTCCCTGGGAAATGTGGGAGGGGGGCTCTTGGTAGTTGGTGATTCGATCCTTAGGCAGGTAGACAGCTGGGTGGCGAACCCGCGTACTGACCGTATGGCGACTTGCCTGCCTGGTGCGAAGGTAGCGGACATTACGCGTGTTTTAGATAGGCTGGTAGATAGTGCTGGGGAGGAGCCAGTGGTCGTGGTGCATGTCGGCACCAACGATGTGGGGAAATGCAGTCGTGAGGTCCTGGAGGAGAAATTTAGGCTGCTGGGCAGGAAACTCAAGGCCAGGACCTCCAAGGTAGCCTTCTCGGAAGTGCTACCTGTTCCACGTGCAGGGCCGGAGAGACAGGCACAGATCAGGAGTCTCAATGCGTGGATGAGACGGTGGTGTAGGGGGAAGGGTTCAAGTTTGTTAGGCACTGGGATGCTTTTTGGGACAAGAGGGAGCTGTACAAAAGGGACGGTCTCCACTTGTCCCGAGAAGGAACCAGGCTGCTGGCGCTCAAAATCAAAAGGTGGCAGAGCAGTTTTTAAACTGAATAATGGGGGAAAGCCGACAGGAGATGAAAAGTCTCTGGTTCGGGATGGCTCATCTCAAAGAGATGAAGGGGTAGCTATTACTTTTGTACAAGGAAATGGATTACAATTGTCCACTGAGACTGTGGCTAATGATAGGAACTGCCTGGCAAGGTCTCGAGGCAGCAAGAGGAAGGCTGTGGGCTTAACAAACGTGGGAAACTATAAGTGTTTATACACAAATGCTAGAAGTCTCCGAGGTAAAATCGGGGAGTTGGAATGCTTGGTGTTGGGGGGGAAATAGACATTGTGGGTATTTCAGAAACTTGGTGGGATGAGGAAAATCAGTGGGATACGGTGATTCCTGGTTATAAATTATATCGGAAGGATAGGGAGGAAAGGGTTGGAGGTGGGGTGGCTCTGTATGTCAGAGAGGGTATACCATCCAGTAAGATTGAGAGGGTAAGAGAATTGGATTCCCTTCTGGAAATGCCATGGGTTGAAATAGTGGGTCCAAAAGGAGGCTTAACAGTGGGAGTTTGTTATCGCCCACCAGATCAAAAGATAGAGGAGGATTATAAAATGATGAATGAATTAAAGATAGCGGCTAGACGAAATAACTGTGTTGTAATAGGCGACTTTAACTACCCACACATTGATTGGGTCAATATGAGTTCTAGTCGGGAAAAAGAGATTGCGTTCTTAGACACTCTCAATGACTGTGCTGTGGAACAGATGGTCACAGATCCTACCAGGGGAGAGGCGATCCTGGATTTGGTCCTAAGTAACACCCAAGACCTGGTGAGAGATGTAAAAGTGATTGCACCACTTGGAAACAGTGACCATAATGTCATTGAGTTTAACATTTGTACAGATAGGGAGTTGCCCAAAAAGACTGACGCAACCACTTTTAACTTTAAAAGGGGTAACTTCTCTGGTATGAGGGGACATGTGAGGAAGAAATTGAAAGGAAGAGTGGAGAAGGTCAAAACCATTGGGGAAGCTTGGAGACTATTTAAAAAGACAATCCTAGAAGCTCAGAAAAAATATATACCGCAGGTTAGGAAAGGTACAAATAGGTATAGAAAAAAGCCTGCATGGTTAACAAATAAAGTAATGGAAGCTGTAAAAGTAAGAAGGATTCCTTTAAGCGGTGGAAAGCTAGTCTTAGTGAGGTTGATAAAGGGAACACAGACTATGGCAAATAAAATGCAAGTCTGTGATCAGGCAAGCAAAAAGGGAATATGAGGAGCATATCGCAAAAAACATAAAGACCAACAATAAAACTTTCTTCAAATACATTAGAAGTAGGAAGCCAGCCAGGGAGGCAGTGGGGCCCTTGGATGACCAAGGGGTAAAAGGAGTAGTGAAGGATGATAGGGAAATGGCTGAGAAGCTGAATGCATTTTTTGCCTCTGTCTTCACTGTGGAAGAGGAGAAGTGTTTGCCCACTCCAGAAGCACTGATTTCGGGAGGGGGTTTGAAAGACCTGAATCAGGTTGCGGTGACAAGAGAGGAAGTCCTCCGACTGATGGACAATTTAAAAACTAATAAATCACCAGGCCCGGATGGCATTCATCCGAGAGTTCTGAAAGAACTCAAATGTGAACTTGTGGATCTCCTGACAAAAATATGTAATCTTTCTTTAAAATCTGCCTCCATTCCTGATGACTGGAAGGTAGCTAATGTCACTCCCATCTTTAAAAAGGGCTCCAGGGGAGATCCAGGAAATTACAGGCCAGTCAGTCTGACACCGATACCGGGTAAGTTGGTGGAAACTGTTATTAAGGAAAGAATTAGTAGGCACATTGATGAACAAAAACTATTGAGGCAGACTCAGCATGGGTTCTGTAAGGGAAGATCTTGTCTCACTAACCTGTTAGTGTTTTTTGAGGGAGTGAACAAACATGTGGACAAGGGGGACCCAATAGATATTATTTACCTTGACTTCCGGAAAGCTTTTGATACAGTTCCTCATCAAAGGCTCCTAAGTAAGCTCAATAGTCATGGGATAAAAGGACAAGTCCTCTTGTGATCAAAAACTGGCTTATAAATAGGAAACAGAGAGTGAGTATAAATGGGAAACTTTCTCAGTGGAGGGTGGTAAGCAGTGGGGTACCACAGGGATCAGTACTCGGTCCCATGCTTTTTAACTTGTTTATTAACGATTTGGAATTGGGAGTAAGCAGTGATGTGGCTAAATTTGCAGATGACACGAAGTTGTTCAGGGTGGTGAAAACCAAGGAGGATTGTGAGGCACTCCAAAGGGATCTGTTGAGGATGGGTGAGTGGGCGTCAACGTGGCAAATGGGGTTCAATGTGGCCAAGTGCAAAGTGATGCACATTGGAGCCAAAAATCCTAAATATAAATACACGTTGATGGGGTCTGATCTGGCAGAGACTGACCAAGAGAGAGATCTTGGAGTCGTAGTGGATAACTCGCTGAAAATGTCTACACAATGTGTAGCTGCAATAAAGAAGGCCAACGCTATGCTGGGGATTATTAGGAAGGGAATTGATAACAAATCAGCCAGTATCATCATGCCCCTGTATAAATCATTGGTGCGACCTCATTTGGAATACTGTGTACAGTTCTGGTCACCACATCTCAAAAAGGATATTATAGCATTGGAAAAAGTGCAGAGAAGGGCAACTAGAATGATAAAAGGGTTGGAACACCTTCCCTATGAAGAAAGGTTAAAATGCTTGGGGCTCTTTAGCTTGGAGAAACGACGGCTGAGGGGTGACATGATCGAGGTTTATAAGATTATGAATGGGATTGAGCAGGTTGAGAAAGAAGTACTTTTCTCCCTTTCTCACAATACAAGAACTCGTGGGCACTCTATGAAATTGCTGAGCAGTCGGGTTAGAACAGATAAAAGGAAATACTTCTTCACCCAAAGAGTGATTAACATATGGAATTCACTGCCACAGGAGGTCGTGGCAGCTGCAAGCATGGACAGTTTCAAGAGGGAATTAGATAAACATATGGAGCAGAAGTCCATCAGTAGCTATTAGCCACAGGGTATAGATGGGAACTCTCAGTCTGGGGCAGGTGATGCACTCTATTCTTGGTGCTGGAGGGGCAGCAGTGGGAGGGCTTCTGGTGCCCTGGCCCCACTGCTGGACCTCCTGATGGCACCTGGTATATTTTGGCCACTGTGTGACAGAGTGTTGGACTAGATGGGCCATTGGCCTGATTCAACATTGGCTTCTCTTATGTTCTTATGTTCTTATGTTCTGATTTATGGCAAGCCCACAGGGTTGTTAAGGTAAGAGACTAACAGAGGTAGTTTGCTATTGACTTCCTCTGCATAATGAGCCTGGAATTCCTCGGTAGTCTCCTATCCAAATACTAACCAGAGGCAATCCTGCTTAGCTTCTGAGATCTGATAAGATCCAGCTAGCCTGGGCCATTCAAGTCAGGGCCTGATAAAACAGTACCAGCATATTAGTAAATCTACACTGTGGTCCATTACTATGAACTAACAATGGAATTACTTGAGGGAAACCATCACTTAGGGCTAACCTGCTCATGATGTTGGGAATGTGTGATCAACAAATGTATAATTTGACTGTAGGATTGCCAGTGGCAGTGGGTGGGACAGGTGTAGGAGGAGATAGAGGAGCTGTAGTATCATATCAGTTCCAGCAAAAAAACCCTGGAAAATACATAGGTAATTCTTAGAATAATTGGAAACTCTATAGTAAAACTGTTCAGCATGCCAGTTAACAATGGCAGCAGAGGGCAGGGCATAGCAACCATATTTGTCTGCATAATAGGAGCACAGTGTTATGGAAGGAGATTTCATTCCTGGTCTCCATGCTAATTCCCTGACCACCCCCAGCCCCACTTGTTTAAGTCGCAGTAGGAAAGAAAGACTGATACTGTGCCAGTGCTTTTTTCCCTACCAGGCCTTGAAGCAGCTTGTGGGAGGACATTTTTAGTCAAGGAAATTGTGCTATTTTATTTATTTATTTATTTATTTATTTATTTATTTATTTATTTATTTATTTATTTATTGGATTTATATCCCACCCTTCCACGTGGGCTCAGGGCGGTGAACAAGAGGCAAAAAGGCATACATTGTCAATGACATAGAGGCAAATGGCATATAAAATACTTAAAAACATAAATAATCAACTACCAATAAAACATTTAGAACAGCGGAAAACAGTTAATAGCTAGGTGAGTTAAGCTCCCCTTCTCCAATGTTTTGGCTCTGATCCATATCTTTTTCTCCTGTAGTGCTTCTTGCTGCTGAATTACACATATGAGAATCCAAAGATGGTTCCTACAATTCCATGCTTAGGGACAACCACCAAATACTTTTTGATGACTGAAGATTGATTGAAGCTCTTCTTTAGTGGTTAAGTTTGGTGTAGTGGAGCCAGTTTGGTGTACTTGGTTAAGCATGCAGACTCTAATCTGGGAGAACCGGGCTTGATTCCCCACTCCTCCACTTGCACCTGCTGGATGACCTTGGGCAAGCCATAGTTCTGGCACAGCTGTTCTTGAAAAAAAGCAGTTTCTGTCAGCGCTCTCTCAGCCCCACCTACCTCACAGGGTGTCTGTTGTGGGGAGGGAAAGGAAAAGGAGCTCTGAGACTCCTTTGGGTAGTGCAAGGCAGGGTATAAATCCAATCTCCTCCTCCTCCTCCTCCTCCTCCTCCTCCTCCTCCTCCTCCTCCTCCTCTTCTTCTTCTTCTTCTTCTTCTTCTTCTTCTTCTTCTTCTTCTTCTTCTTCTTCTTCTTCTTCTTCTTCAACAGGAATTCAAACCTGTTAATGAGAATTATTGTGTGATTGTGAGGAGAAAATATTTCTGACAGGTGAAAAGGAATTTCTATCATATCAATGATGGGCAACAATAATACTAATAAAGTTGGCACCTGGTTCAAAATATATATTTGACTATCTCTTAATGTGTTCTTCTCCAGCTCTGAATGCAAAATAAAATCTTGCATGTGCCTGAATAGCATTCATCAGACCAGCCACCCAAAGTCAGTTGATTTATAAGCATATATAAAGGCTGCAATCATACACACTAAATAATGCACTTTCAATCCACTTTCAATGCATTTTCCAACTAGATCTTACTGTATGAACTGGCAAAATCCAGTTGGAAAGTACATTGAAAGTGGATTGAAAGTGCATTATTTAGTAAGTGTGATTGCAGCAACAGAGTATCTTTACAGGCATATGTGCATATACTCAGAGTTTCTTTAATGTTGTTCTGCTAGCCTCGATGAAAGACTCAATGATTACTGTGAAACTACATCAACTGCAGTCAGCTGTTTTGTAAACACATGTGTAAATATGGTGTAATCATAACCTTGATTTCAATTAATTTTTGACTGCTGTGAACTACATAACCAGACCACCTGTGTAAGCAGCATTTGGTTTGCTGAGACCCTTCTTTCTTTTTAAGTCTGTTCTCTCAGTCACTTCCTGCAAACATTTTGTGTTATCCAGTCAAAAATCTTCTCTTATTTCCAGATTTGGGATTACATGTTTTAGAAAGCAAATCTGAATTTCTAAGCGCTGATGACTACAGATCTCAGGGGCCAACAAGATAATGTGCAATTATCAACACGTGTACATGAATTTACAGGCTGGAAAAGAATTCTCAGAAAACAGACAAGCTTTTGGCTGAATGCTAGCTGAGAAGGCTCATAAATAGGGATGGGACATGAACCAACTAATGAAGTAAAGTTCATCATGAATTTGGGCTGGTTTGTGGTTCACAAAGTAATGTTTGTGGAAGGGTGACCAGCATGAATATTCCACAAACATTGATGCTGTTTATGGTGGTCCATGAATGGATATATTTCCAGACAAACTGTTTCCACTCAACTGAACTGTTTAACAAAACTCCAAAGGGGGGCAGAATTCTCCAGCCTTGAAAACACCAATAGGAGCCCTCCAAATTTTAACAGGCATTGCTGGATGCCAACAACAGAATTCCCATTCTGTTCTATGGGATCAGAATGGTATATATCAGCTCAGCTGCACAGCCTCTTCTCTGTTGACTATTGGCAGTTAGACAGAGAGGCAGGGAACTTGCTAAAAGCAGACTAGCAGAGCACATTGATTTATTCCCTCCTGTTTGTGAACTCCTCTCCTCTGCTGGAGTTTGAGTGTTAGATGGATTCTCAGCCTTAGAGCATCCTTCACCAGCTGAAGTGTGTGCACCAGACAGACAGTGCCCTTGAGGCATACACCCTTCACCTCTGCTAGCAAGTTGGCACTGGCATATGACCATGTAGCCACAGACAATATTGCTGCCACCCACCCACTCTCTCAGGCTGCTCTGTTTCACATGGAGCAGAATCACTTTGTAGCCTGGTGGCAGTACTGTCCCCTCATGGAGCTTGGGCCATGCACTGCCAGTCCTGCTGGCTGCTCCAGAGGTCAGCCATGAAGTGCACAGTTCTGCCATACAGTCTGGAGAGGTGAGCCTTGACCATCACTGCAGCCAGTGAAAGGCTACATCCTCCACAAAGGAAGAGGTTTGGCCATCCGCAGCAATCATCTCGTCAACAAAGCGAGTGCCTGCTTTGTGGGCCCTCCACATAGCCCCTTTGACCTCTTGGAAGATGGTCTGCCTCACTGCCCCACCCACAGCAGCCCGCGTGTGGGGAGCCTTTCCTGGAGGGGCCTCCTGCTCCCCTTCCACTTCTCTTCCTCCAGCTGGCCACCACTCTTTCATTCAGGGGCAACATCGTTGGGTGCACCCTTTGCAGGTACCTGCAGATGATGGAGGAGGACAGGTGTTGCAGGTTTGTGCCCCTCCAGACATGGGTGTGGCACACCTGGCACTCTGTCACGCAGAGGTCACTGGGGAGGATGTGGCTCTCCCCCTCCCTGTATCACTGCTGTCAGAGAGTCCTCCTCTGCAAAGAGTGTTAGCAAATGCTAGTGTCTCTGGGCAGTGATAAGAACTTTTTATTCTCTGTGGAGACCCCCAGGAACAGATCAGGGGAAGGAGGCTCTGAGACCTCTGGTGATATCTTTCTAGGACCAGGCTCCAGTGGACTGGCAGGATGGGTTTGGTGCCCTGGAATGGGGGCCTGTGGTATGTACCCACTTCTTCCCCCATGACAAGCACCCTTTGCACCCACTCTCACCCTTACGGCACACAGAGGTTATTCAGGAATGTGAAATAAGCATAAGTGTGGCTTTTAACACTTTGTACTGCATAAACCATATTTTGTAGTACTGGGTGCAATCCTGAAAGCTTGCTTCAAAAGCCACTCCTCCGCTTCCCTTGCTCATGTGGTGTGGCTAGGGTGCCTGCCAAGCTGTCGTGGAGTTACTTTGGGGAGCTCCTATCAGAGCTTTGGGGGATGTCTGCCTTTCTGACCTTCGGAACCTGCCTTTGGTGACTTGGGTAGGCATGAAGTTTCTCTTTGAGTTTGGTGTCACTGGCTTGTTCCGGAATGGTGCCATAGACTCCTGTAACTGCAGCTGTCTTATCCAGAGAGAGCACTGGGGAGACCTTTTGGGGGACCCCAGAAATGTAATCTGCCACCTACTTGGAGAGATTGTACAGGCAGCAAGGTGAGGTTCCCCATGCATTTGGTGTGTATAGGTTGCAGGAGATCCATTCTATACACTTTTGAACCTGCACCTGATATTTTCCCCAAAAGCACTTAGAATCATAGAATCATAGAGTTGGAAGGGACCTCCAGGTTCATCTAGTTCAACCCCTGCACAATGCAGGAAATTCACAAATACCTCCCTCTCCACACCCACAGTGACTGCTGTTCCATACCCAGAAGATGACAAAAAACCTCCAGGATTCCTGGCCAGGAGAAAAATTGCTTCCTGACCCCAAAGTGGCAATAAGCATTTCCCTGGGCATGTCTCATAAGTTCACACAATCAACATTGCTGTCAGATGGCCATCTAGCCTCTGTTTAAAAACTTCCAAAGAAGGTGAGCCACCACCTCCCAAAACAGCCTGTTCCACTGAGGAACCACTCTGTCAGGAAGTTCTTTGTAATGTTTAGCTGAAAACTCTTCTAATTTAATTTTGGTTCTGGTCTAACTTTCTGGGGCAACAGAAAACCACTCCATACCATCTTCTATATGACAGCCCTTCAAGTACGTGAAGATGGTTATCATATCACCTCTCAGTCATCTCCTCTCCAGGCTAAACACACCCAGCTCCTTCGACCTTTCTTCATAGGACTTGGTCTCCAGACCCCTCACCATCTTCATTGCCCTCCTCTGAAAATGTTCCAGCTTGTCTGTATCTCTCTTAAATTGTGGTGCCCAAAACTGAACACAATACACTAGGTGAAGTCTAACCAGAGCAGAGTAAAGTGGTACCATCACTTCGTGTGATCTGGACACTATACTTCTGTTGATACAGCCCAAAATCACATTTGTCTTTTTAGCAACCTCACTTGCCTCAAGGCACTTTTTTGGGGAGGGGTGTAATTCAGACCTCCTAAATTCAATTTGCACTTAACTTGGAATGCACGTAGAGGAGGATCAGGGGGAGGTCCCCTGTTAGTTTGATATTTCTAGCTTAAAGTACGGTAAAGTTTTCCCTTGCTCAAAAGCCAGTTGAATCTAACTCTAGGGTGCAGTGCTCATGTCCATTTCCAGCACTGTCTGAAGATGTTTCCGTGGTCATGTGGCCAGTGTGACTAGATGCCGAGGCACACAGAATGCTGTTACCTTCCTACCGAAGCAGTACCTATTTATCTACTTGCAATTTCTTGCTTTCGAACTGCTAGGTTGGCAGGAACTGGGACCAGAGACAGGAGCTCACTCCATCATGCAGCACTCGGGTCTTGAACTGATGAACTACCGATCTTCCAGTCTGCAGTTCAGCATCTTAACCACTGATCCACCACTCTATTCTATACTTTACTGAACCTCTTGAATTTATGCCTGTAATGTCCCCAGGGTCACCTTGAGGTCACCTTCTAGGGGAGGGGTGTAATTTGGACTCCCTAAATCCAATCCTCACCAGACTTGACATACAGATAAAGGAGAGTCAGCCAGAGATCCCCTGTAAGTTTGGTGTCTCTAGCATGTGTGGGGGGCATTCTAGCACATAACAGACCTCATGAACCAAACTGGTTCATTTAGCCCCGAAAAGTTCATGTCAGTTCATTGTTCATGAACAGAACTGCATTTCCCAGTTCATGCCCATCCCTACTCATAAATATCTCTTATTCTGAGTAGTCTATGCTGTGGCCTCTTCAAACATACTTGTATAGTCAAACCGTCTCCCCAATATTAATATTTCAATGTAGTTATTAGATGATTTTGAAGGAGAAATATTGTATGCAATTAGGAAGTGCTTAAAAATTATCAGACCCTGAAGTGATCCTTTGTCTGGAGATCAGCTCTTAGTTTCATTCCTGTCAACGTTTGGGAACTGGACCCTGAATCAATTGATTGTTTGATAGCATGGTGGCAGTAGAGTCATGCTATCTTTGTGTCAATAAACGCTGTTTCAGAGATACTTCTGGCCATTGCAGTTATTGTTCAAGCCATTTTCTAAAACCATTGTTATTCCCATGTGGGTGCCCCCTCTGACTCCTTTTCTATTTAAAGAGAAAATTAAATTCCTGATGCCCTTCAACTTCAGTGCAGAGAAATTCTTGCCCTAATCTTACTTTCAAGTCTATTGTAAATTGCACATGACAGTGAGATTATGCTGCGTGTTTTGGGTTCTCTTCTTCTTCCAATGGCATTAAATATTTTGATTAACAGATATATAGATATATACACTAGCATCAACCATGGATTGTTATTATCTCCATGGTTTATTAACTCCACTACAGCACAGGTTTATGCTAGTTTTTACTTCAGATTTCCTACTCTAAATCCCCAATTTTCTTTCCTCTATGATAAACATGCACCACAATGTAAAATTTCATGATATCCTGATGTACACACAGACCTCATGAAAGCAAAAACTGTTCCATTCTGTGAAGTACCAGGTAATGCAACAGAAAGCAGCAAGTTAGGATTATTTTAATCTCTTGAAATAGCTACCATAAGCAGAAATTTTAATGGAACCTTGACACTAACTGAAAAAGTAAAGCATACCTAATAAAGTGATGAAAATGGGAGCATTTTGGTGTATTGATAACACACATATTCTCACCCCAAAGGACATTTCATTAATACCTCCAAGTTACTGTATATTGCCATGGCTACTCTGCCTCTGTCTGGTCAGGAACAGGATTGGGTCAGACCATTTATGTATATCTTTCTCAAAATGATTTCTCCTTGCGGGTTTCAGTTGACACTGACTTTCCCTGTTATAATGTCTTCAAATAGAAGATGAAAGAAGCCTGGGAGTCCAGGTTAGAAGGTAAGGCCAAATCCAAGAACACAGTAGTGTGTAAGAGTCTGGCCCTGCTTCTCTGAAGAAAAATATTGATCAAATGGGCCTGGGATAGAAATTGTAGTCAAGATGCCTCAAAGAAAATAACTACTCTGAAATTCAGCAGTTAACTTCGATTTCACGAGACATACACCTTAGCGTAGGGGGCAGTAGGGGTATGCATTCGGATATACCTAAGCTGAAAACAAAATGTAAAAATCCGCCCAAAATCCTGCATATATTTGGAAATTACTGGGAAGATCGGCAAAGCCCAAAAAACAGCTGAGTGGCTGGAGCAGATTGCTCCTGCCACTCAGCTGTTTTTTGGGGTTTTTTTCTGCAGTCCCTTAAACTTTCAAGTTTAAACAGGGCATGTTCAAAGGGACTGCAAAAGACAGCTCAGAAAACAGGTTAGGCAGCAGGGAGCAGTCTCCCCTCCAGCTCCACTTGGGCTCTCTTGTGCAGTCCAGTTTAAAAGAACTGCATAAGAAAGCCCAAAACAGCTAAGCCAGCTCCAAGCTGTTTTTTGTGACTTTGCCACTGCTTTTTTTCTTTTTTCTTCTTCTTGGGTCTATTGGACCAGGAAAAAAAATCAGGATTAAAAAAAACAACAAGCCAACCCACAAAACCCATATCTGAATACTTTCCTGGTATTAGGATTCAGGATTTTTCGGGAATCCTGAATTTTGGGGGGGATCCAATGACCCAAACCGAAAAATACCAAGAAAAAAATTGCACTCCCCTAGGGGGCAGTAGCAGTATGCTTTTCTAGTATTCTACACTGTTCTGTACCTTCAATAGCAATAATGAATATTATATTATAGAAGAATATGAATAGTCAGTATCAGACAATGAGGAAGATTATAAGAGAAATAACAGAGAATCTTACACTTTTGTGTACAGATTCTGGAAGATAAGCTATCTCGTAATATACACTTAGAAAATACATTTTCTTTAGTGCTCCAGCAGAGAAGTTACCTATAATATACATTAAAGGAATACATTTCCATTAGGTCTCTGCAATTCAAAAAATAAAGCCACTCACATGAAATTATGGAACTGGTACAGGGAGTATGAAACCTGATAAGAAGCATTCTTATGCCTCCAAATGGGTGAAATCACTTGAGGAACCAGACAACTGAACAATTAAGGACTTAGCTGCCATGACTATTGCGGGTGGGGGTCTGACTACTTAAAAGGTGACTACAGATAATATAAAGACAGTCTTGTCTAAAAAACTAGACCTGCTGTGTTGGTGTTTAAATATATTACTGATAGAAGTGCAAATTGTTTAATAGTACTGTATGACTATATCACACTGCTAACAAAATACACTGTCTACTAACAAAAGACAATATATTGAAAACATTAATGAAAAAACCACAAAAGGAGGGAAACAATTATAATCATGCAATATCAGCTGTCATAGTTTTATTTATTGCTGTATGTGTAATCATTTGAAAAACCCTCCAGTTCTTGCTATTAATGAGAATCCTGGTAGTTCACTTACCTTCCAGTTTAGTACTGCTATGAAAACAAGTCTCTTATTTTAATACATATGACTTCCAGTTTGAAAAAAAATCATTGGAACATTTCATGATCTCTAAAACCAGTGACCTTTATGCCTTAGTTCTAAAAATAAGCAAATGTTTTAAGGATGATACCTTCTCATTAACCATATGATGTTCTAAACCAAGCTTAAATATAAATACTTATTAGACAAGCAGATGCTTGTGGTCATGGTTTTATCTCATAGTTCAAAAGGATTTTTTTTCTCCTTTAGGCAGGATTTCTCCTGTAGAACATTTTATTAGACTTAGTTTTTAATGTTTTTTTTAATCATAGATATTACAGAAAGGATACGCTAAATTCAAATATATATTGTATTACAAACAATGTGGATATTTAGTATCCATACTCAGATGCATATTTTGACATTCATTTAGCCTTCCTATGAATGCAGATCTCCTTAGATCACAGGTGTCAAACTCATTTGTTATGGAGACCAGATCTGACATAAATGTTATTTTGTCAGGCCCGGCCATGTGTGCCATAAAGTGTGACAAGAGGTACCGGAGATATAAACTTTATAAAGATGAGTTCAGATGCCGAATGGCAATACAAGCTTGATTGGATTAGGTGTAATATACAGAGGGGTAGTAGGCGTGATCAGCATTGGCAATGATACAGGAAACCGAGGTCTCAGTTTGGTCCAGGATGATTCAGTCCATGAAGATGCAAAGAATAAATGGAAATAAGTCTACAGAAGTGAGCAGTGACTCACGAAAGCTCATCCCCTGACACAAATGTTGTTAGTCTTTAACGTACTATTGGACTCTTGCTCTTTTCTACTGCTACAGAAAGACATTTATTTATTTATTTATTTATTTATTTATTTATTTATTTATTTGATTTATACCCTGCCCTCCCTGCCAAGGCAGGCTACCCATCTTGATCTATCTAAATAAGTGAGCAGTGACTCACAAAAGCTTATACCTTACCACAAATTTTGTTTGTCTTAAAGCTGCTACTGGACTCTTACTATTTTTATTGCTATTAGAAACCACAACATTCAAAAACCAGTGAGGGAACTTTTTAACCTTATAGAACATTCAGTTGCTGTCGTAAGAGTAACAATGCACTTTAACACCATGTTTGATTTTAACATTGTTTTATATTGTTGTATTATTATTTATGAGAAATTGTATTAATGTAATGGATTGCGTTTTTATGTATTATGTGAACTTTTATTCTGTTGTAAGCTGCCCTGAGCCAGCCTAGACCAGATGGGTGGGATAAAAATCAATCAATAAATAAATCCTCTTACAAAGGAATTTCAAAGGGGTAGTTAGAAAGAAAGACTGCTGAATCACCACTAATAAGGAAGATAAAGAAAACACATCTGAACTAAACTGAGACCCAGATTTCTTCTCTCTTTACCAATGCCTGCTATTGTCATTTGGCATCTGAAATCACTTCACTCTCCAAGATATAAGGGCAGATAGACTCACATTCTTGCTGTATCTGAAGAAGTGAGCAGTGACTCATGAAAGCTCACGCCCTGCCACAAATTTTGCTAGTTGTTAAAGTGCTACTGGGCTCTTGCTCCCTTACACTCTCTCTCTGTCGCTCTCTCTCTCTGGTTCTTTCCCTCCCCTTTCCTCCCAAGAGGGGAAGGGGGAGGAGCCCTCAGTCAATCAAGGGAAGGGAGGCATGGCTTTGTTCTCTCCTCTGCAAAAGCAGGAGAGAAAGCAGGAAGAAGAAGAGATCAGATTTATGCCCCACCCTTCACTACCCAAGGGAGTTTCAGAGTGGCTTACAAACTCCCTTCCCTTCCCCTCCCCACAACAGACACCCTGTGAGGTAAGTGGGGCTGAGAGAGCCCTGACAGAAACTGCTCTTTTTCAAGAACAGCTATGCCAGAACTATGGCTTGCCCAAGGTCATCCAGCAGGTGCAAGTGAAGGAGTGGGGAATGAAACCCGGTTCTTTCAGATTAGAGTCCACGCACTTAGCCACTACACCAAACTGGCTCTCAGGAAGAACAGAGCTGTGCAAAAACAAGCTGTGATGCAGGAACAAGGAAGCAGGAACAGGAAGTAGAAAGCAGACAAGAGCCAGTTGTTGGTTCCAGCCCACAGGCCACAAGTTTGACACCCTTGCCTTAGATGGATTGACCTATACTAGTAATCTCCTTCCTTCCTTCCTTCCTTCCTTCCTTCCTTCCTTCCTTCCTTCCTTCCTTCCTTCCTTCCTTCCTTCCTTCCTTCCTTCCTTCCTTCCTTCAATATTTGGGTTATCTGAGAAAGAAATCTCTGCAATTTGTGAAAATTAGCAAACACTGCATATATACATTCAATGGTATTAAATATTCTACATGCTGCTGAAAACCCATTAAAAAGTTTGAGGGTGCTAACATCAGTTTTTGAAAAGCTCAAATTATCTCCCAAATCTATATTATCCGAAGTTGGCACAGGTGCATAATATAAGAGTCCCTGAAGACCAGTGATGAGTAGAAAGTAATGAATACCCATAGTAGGGATGCCTGAAAATCATACAACTGCAGTTGCCATTGAGTGATCCAAACAAATAAAAAGTTTCTAAACAATTCACAGATCCATGAAAAAAGGGACAAGGCCAGCTGCAGAAGGAGGAGGAGGAGGAGGAAGCATAGTAGCTTAATTCTTGAGCAATGGCCCGGCATCATGCCCAGAACATAATACATTTTATGAGGACCAACCCAATTTCATATAACAGCATGAATGACAACACGGACCATCATGCACCATAGCCAGCTGGCCACTCTCCATTCTTTACAGGGAACAATGCTAAAGCATTAACAAGCCAGTGAGCTGTTTGACAGAAAATAATTCCAGCATTGTGGGTTTAATTTGCACTCATGTTCAGAGAGTTTCAGTGGTTGTCAAATGCCTGCAATAGGTCAAGTTATAATGAGTTTCCTAAATTACATAGGATGAAAATCCCTGATTTAGCCAAATTCCCTTCTATTTCTTATTTCTAATTTGGTCACCAGATTTTTCATTTACTATGGATTTTTCAGTTATTATGATTATTTTTTTTTACTCAGAAGGACGGCAACCCTGAATGGGAGATGATCCCCTGAAAAATGTTATAACCCCCAGATTTGTAATAAATATTACTGTAACTTGCAGGCAAATATAGGAAGATCACCACCACCCTTTTTGGGAGGGGGTGGCATACCTGGGAGAACCCCTAGTCTTGCATTGGAATAAATACTATATTTTGTTCTGATCATATTCGGTAACTTTTGGTTCTTATAGTGTTTTTTGGAAAGCTCAGAAGCTGTATCTAGCAAACCAGTGCAGTTTAGGAGTGCATACTTTCCCTCATCTAATTTCTTCCATCTTTTGTTGCAGGGTTTATTCTGCATATTTACAACTGGTGATATTCACTGTGCATTGTCCAGCTATGTGGTGCGCCTAGCCCTGAGCACATGATCTCCCTGCATTGAGAGACAAGAGTATGGGCATGAGCATTCTCCCTCCTCCTCATCATTGCCTATGTGGAAAGGAAGTATGCACACCAAGAGTCGTGCAACAACCATCTCGCCTGAACACCCAGCAGGAGCATCACCATACAACTTGCCCAGGAGGAGTGGCCACCAGTGCAGGATTTGCCAGAGCTAGGCTTCCACCAAGATGGGAGCATGGTGAGGGTGGGGGAGGACACTTATCCAGACCATTTTGGTCTCACAAAGAGCCCAGAAAGAAGATGTATGCAGTTAAGGTGCAAACTTAGCTTCAGTTTGGTAAGTTTTGAACTTGAATGCTATAGTGGCTGCCTGAGAACCCTAATCAAATAGGGAGGGGGGAAAGCAGGGTTTGGGTAACAAAAGCTTATGCCACCTTTTTACATCCTAATGCAATAATTTGTTATGCTATGCATAATTTAAATTACTTCAAAGTAGTATCACCCATTACCAGCGGATAATCAAAATACTGCTTATAAGCCATTTTATTAACTTATGCTAATGGGTTTATTTATTTTTTTTACAAAAGAATTATCAGATTATTTAAATGCCATACTAGAGTAGCTGGCAGGAAGCCTTGATCAGGCTTTTGCAAGACAGGCCAGTATCTTCAATTAAACCGTATGTTTTTTTCACCCACAAGCATAATTTTGTTTCACGCTGCCCTATCAACAAATCAGAGGAGCAAGCATTTTCAGTATTAAAAAAAACTATAGTTCTAGTACTTTGAAGTGTGCCTTCCTGCTAGGCTGCATATCCACATCCATTCCTTTCATTTAGGACAATTTAAATACTTGCTGTATGGTGGTTCCATCACTTACTGTTGACTGGCTGGAAGTTCTAAGCAATCTCTCCCTGCAGGAAACAATAAATTGCAAAGACAGATCTACAGAACAGCTTCAGTACCTCTGTTAAAAAGACCTTTATTCTCTCCTCTTGTTGCATTTATCCAGAGGTGCTTATGATATAACCTCAATTTCCTTGCCTTTTGCTAAGCAAGGAACAATTGAGCAAAAAAGTGCAAGAGTGAAAATGAAGCATTTTCTTTTGCTCTGGATATTAGTATTTTCTAGTGGGTGAGCTATTTGTTTTAAACTTGGCTATTCAGGTGACCTTATGGGCTTCAATGAATAAAATTACATCGAAAAGCCCCTCTTACTTTTTTTCTTTCTTTTTGCTATCAAAAAGACACATCCAGGTTGTTTTTCTTTCACCAGAGACAGTTACCTAATCCTTGAGCTATAGATTTTCCTGCCAAATTCTTTCAGTACACTCTTTCCTTTAATCCCCTGTTATTTGTTCTCCCCATAGACCAACAGCCAGGATCAAATAAAGCTTTTTTTAATACTCTTCACTGCTCAGCTGGTGACTTAGAAAGGATAGTTGTGGAGCTTATGTCACATTAACCTCAACCAGAACCTTGCAGAGAAGGGATTACATCTCAAAGACATTCTTTAACATTCTAAACCTGCTTTCTGACAGAGCCAAGTGCTACTGTTGTTATTGTGTGTTCTGTCATCAAATTCATGAGGCACACTAAGAAGTAAACTCCCACATGTAACAAACAGCAAGAGGTTAGGGAGAAGGAGGAATATAAGGGAACAGGGAAGACCTATAGCAACAGGTTCGAGTGGGATTATGGTGCTTGATAGAACCTTCTTCTCATGTCAGGGTATCTGTATTGTACACTTGGCTTCATGATATATATAGTAAGTGTAGGAGTACTTGACAGGCTGAGTGTCAAGACTTTCTTCCTATCTGATACATTACGTTTTTTGTTATTAACGATCAACACAGTACCATCCTTCATAGAGCAACATAAGCAAAATGCTTGACTTGCAAGTCAAGAAGTTTAGCATCCAAATTTTGATGGGAAGGGTATTCAAAAGAAAAGTAAGAAACCAGAGAGGATGAGAGACCATCAGTTCCTGGTGCCACAGGAGAGGCAGGCACACAAGAGCGGGGAATATTCCAGCTGAGGAAGGAAACTGAAATTAGGCTTGGTCAAGAGTTTGGTTTCCAAAGCAGCAGGTCCACAAGGTAACTAGAGAGTGTAAAAGATATTTCTTCATCTTTCCCTAATGCAGCTGCTAGGGTTGTTTTATTCAATGTGAAAAATAGCACAGGGCTGTTAAATATTTCCTTCCATACCATTTTCTAGGTTTAAAAAATCTAGCACAGAACTGTTTATACTCTCACTGGGGATAAAATATGAGTATTTCCATGTGCCCCAGCAATAGGAAGCATGGCTCAGAGTTGACATTTTTGAGAAGGAAAACAGCAGAGGAGGAAAGGGTTAAATAGTCTCTTCTTCCCTCTCCTCCCATACTATTCACCCCTTGATTTTGGCAGCAGAGAGAGAGAGAGAGAGAGAGAGAGAGAGAGAGAGAGAGAGAGAGAGGTGAAAGTGCTGAGGTATGACTAAGGGAAGAGGGGGGAAAAAGAAATCTCTGCAATTACAATAGTCAAAGCTTCAAAGAAAGCCACAGCCTCTCTTTTTTCTTTTAGAAAATAAGTCCAATTTCTAAAATAGAAAATATTAAATCCAGCAAGTTTCATGTCACTACACTATCAGGTCTAACTTTAAGACTGAATATATATGTGTTAGATCACAAAAATGAACATAATTTGAAAATCAGATCTAATCAAAATGTATAGAATTATTTACAAAGATTTATAGATGAATAGTTGATACTATTTTCTCATTTTAGTTGGTTGGTTTTTTAATTTTTAAATAACCTTATTAAATAAGACTGTTAGCCATCTCGGGGCTTCAAACTTTAGAACCACAGAGTACAATTTTTTAAAAAAATAAGTGATCAAATGTCTAGCATAATGGGAATCTCAGAGCAAGAGATAAAAAGGGGGAGTCATAGAATGGATGGTAAAATACAGTTCCAGCAGAGGTGCTGTAGATACAAATGTCAGTAGGATGTAAATGTTGGCCTAAAAGAAGAGGCAGTGACCCAAACATCAAGGTATGATATGAAAGCTGATAGCTGTGAGAAAGCAAAGAGGTGCAAAATAACTCAACAACATGGAGGTTTCCAGGAGAACAGAGATTTGAAGAATGACGGTTCAGTGTTGAATAGCAGTGATGTCATCCCTAATTATGGGCTGATCCTGACTAGGGCTCGGCAAGAGCTGGGAAAATATGGTTTGGTTCATGACTGAACAATGAACTGAACCATAAGCAAACTGAACAAAGAGGCTCATTCATGAACTGAACCGGTTTGTGGTTTGTGCCCCTACAAACCCTGTTGAAAGGGACCCCATTAAAAGGACTGCACAAGACAGCCCAAAACACTTTAAAGGGACTGCAAAAGGCAACCAAAAAACAGATGTGGTGCTGGGAGGTGCTCCCCACTATGCGGCTGTTTGGGGCTGTCTTGTGCAATCCCTTTAAAGTTTAAAAGAACTGCAAAAGAATGCAAAAAAACACAACAGCTGTGCAGTTGGGAGGCACTCCTCATCATGCAGTTGTTAAAGGGACTGCAAAACAGTGCAAAAAACAGCTGTGCGGTCAGAGAGGTGCTCCCCACTGCACAGCTGTTTTGGGCTGTCTTATGCAATCTCTTTAAACTATAAAAACAGCTGTGCCAACGGGGGCGCTTCCTGCCACACAATTGTTTTTGGCTGTCTTGTGCAGTCCCTTTAAACTTTAAAGGGACAGCAAAAGACAGCCCAAAATAACTGTGTGGGTGGGAAGTAGAGGTGTCCAAAAAAAAAAAAAATCATCCTGATTCAGATTTGGCAGAGTCAGGCAGAATCAATTTCGGCAGCAGAAAGACTCCTGCATGTCACTTTCGGCAGTACAGCAGTTTTGGCCAGCCGAATGTCAATTTCGGCCCCATTATATCCTATGAGCCATTGAAGTCAATGTCGAAAACATAGGGTATATTCTGGGGGCTGGAGGGGAGGGGGTTTGAGGGAGATGCTCCAAACTCACAGGGTCACTGCTGGCGCCTCTCCCCAAGATACCCACCACGTTTCAAGAACATTGGACCAGGGGGTCCAATTCTACGGGCCCCCAAACAGGTTGGCCCCATCCCCTCCATTGTTCTCTATGGTGGGGGGAAAAATTAAATTTTTCCCCATGGTGCTGTTAGTGGCTCTGGGGGGAAGGGGTTTGAAGGAGAAGCTCCAAATTTTCAGGGTAGCTTCAGGAGCCTCTCCCCACATAAACCCCCATGTCCCAAAGCAATTGGACCAATGGGCCCAATTCTATGGGCACCCAAACAGATTACCCCCATTACCTCCATTGTTTCCAATGGGGAAACCCAGCCAGCAGCATTTAAGGCAGACAAGCAGGCAGCACCCAGCAGTCAGACTCTCCCAGAGAATCTCAGGGAAAGTGAACTGTCTTGGGAGGTGCTTGTTTGCCATGAGAACAAGTGGCACACTCCAGAGCAAGTGGCACTGTGGCAGTGCAAGCATGCCACAGTGCCACACAGAAACCCCAAAAGACCAACAGGAACAACATTTATACAGGCCCTGCCCTGTATAAATTGATGGTGCAACTGTATTGGATTACTCACACCACACACACCTAGAAAAGAATATTTATAGCACTGGAAAAAATGCAGAAAAGGTCAACTACAATGATAAGAGGAGGACACTTTCCCTATGAAGAAAGGTTAAAGCGCTTGGGGATCTTAGCTTTGAGAAACAATGACTGAGGGGTGACATGATAAGAGATTTACAAGGCTATGCATGGGATAGAGCAGGTAGAGAAAGAAGTACTTTTCACCTTTTCTCACAAGACAAGAACTCGTGGGCACTCGATGAAACAGTACAGAAGTACTTCCTTTCATCTGTTCTAACTTCTAACCTGACTGCTCAGCAATTTCATTGAGTGCCCACGAGTTCGGCGGCAATTCGGTGGAAAGCCGATTCAGATCAGTGAATCTGAATCGGCCCGCAGCAGCCCGAAAGGGGCCCGAATGGGCCATTTTGGGGGGTGCATTCAGTTCAGATGAACCGAATGCACATCCCTAGTGGGGAGGCACTCCGACCACACAGATCTTTGGGGGCGCCTTGTGTATTCCCATTAAACTTTAAAAGGACTGCAAAACAGTGTAAAAAACAGCTGTGCATTGAGGAGGTGCTTATCACCATGAATCTGTTTCAGACTGTCTTCTGTAGTCCCTTTAAAGTTTAAAGGGACTGCGGAAAACAGTCCAAAACAGCTGCGCGTTGCAGAGCACTTCACTGCCACTCAACTGTTTTTCATGCTGTTTTCTGCAGTCCTTTTAAAGTTTAGTGGGACTGCACAAGACAGCCTGAAACAGCTGAAAGGCAGAGAATAAACCACCACAAACCTCACAAACTGTTCTAAAAGTGCGTGGAAGTTTGTAACAGGAGAGTAGGCTTCGACTGGAGGGCGTATTATGGTTGAAGAGATAAGAGCTGCAGCTGTAAAGAACAGTATGGCTGTGGTGAGGGTTAGCATTGTGGCAGAGGCAAGACCAGAAAAGTTAGAGGCAGCTGGAAAAGTTAGAGGCAACCTGCAGATCCAGCAACCAATGCAGCAGGATGGTCATGGAATAGGCACAGTGAGCAAAATCATCCAGGAAGGGTCTGGAACTCAGCAGATCTCTGTGCTAGTAGAATGGCTGTGGTAGGACTCATTGAGATTGCAGTTGTAGTAAGCCTGGTTTCAAGGGACTCAGTTTGGTGTAGTGGTTAAGTAAAAGGTAAAGGTAAAGGTTCCCTTGCTCGAAAGCCAGTCGAATCCGACTCTAGGGTTGCGGTGCTCATCTCCGTTTCAAAGCCGAAGAGCCAGCGCTGTCCGAAGACGTTTCCGTGGTCATGTGGCCGGCATGACTAAACACCAAGGTGCACGGAACGCTGTTACCTTCCCACTGAAGTGGTCCCTATTTATCTACTTGCAATTTCTTGCTTTCGAACTGCTAGGTTGGCAGGAGCTGGAGCTAGAGACAGGAGCTCACCCCATCATGCGGCACCCGGGTCTCGAACTGCTGAACTACTGACCTTCCACAGCCTGCAGTTCAGCGTCTTAACCACTTGAGCCACCGCAGCTCCAGTTAAGTACGCGGACTCTAATCTGGGAGAACCGGGTTTGATTCCCCACTCCTCCACTTGCACCTGCTGGATGACATTGGGTAAGCCATAGTCCTGTCAGAGCTGTCCTTGAAAAAGAGCAGTTTCTATTAGAGCTCTCTCAGCCCCACCTATCCCACAGGGTGTCTGTTGTGGGGAGGGGAAGGGAATGGAGTTTGTAAGCCGCTCTGAGACTCCTTTGGGTAGTGAAGGGCAGGGTATAAATCCAATCTCTCTCTCTCTCTCTCTCTCTCTCTCTCTCTCTCTCTCTCTCTCTCTCTCTCTCTCTCTCTCTCTCTCTCTCTGATCCAATAACTAGGGCTGAAGGCCCAAGGCCAGAGGGCCCACCAACATAGGAGTGGAGTATGAGGGCTATAGGGACTGGCAACCAACTTCCAGGGGCTACATGGGATTGGCAGTGGACTCTGACACAAATTTTACTGTATCAGCCATAAAGGCATAAAAGTAGCTGGAGAGGATCAAAGGAAGGTGTCCCCTGTGGGCAAATGCAGTAGGCCTGGTCTGAGGCCATGGTAAAGTAGTCCAATATATTCATTATATGATATACCTGTGACTCATTAAGCATTCAGGGAAACCAAGGTGGGTTTAGAGATGAAAGTCCATAGCTAATACTTTTTAGTGAACAGACACTGACACATCAAAAGCAGAACATTAGGACATGTTCAGCTAACAGTGAATGATTCCTTATGACATTTAAGACTTCCAAGGAAAGCTTCATTCCTTGCCTGATAGTAGTCTTTCACTGTTTGCCACCTGAATGCATCTTTTTATTCTGAGCTACCTTTACTTACGGTTACATTGAATTATTAGATTTTTCAAAGCAAACAATCCACAAATGAGAGTCTTTATGACTTTTCATTATCACTATTTCAGCAATGTGATGTGAGTATATGATTCTTCATTAATCAAGATCATGTCATAATGCCAACCACATCAACCTTATACACTAAAGGGATAGAGACAGTGGGGTTCATTTTGGGAGAACAAACTGTGGTATTCTATTTTAGTTCTGATGTATTTTATTAAAACATATGTACATTAAATGAATTCCTTATTTAAAGGATACACCAGAACTTTGAGATCAAAATGGCACAGCATGTTTGAACATTTGGAACTATCTTTTTCTTCCACTGCCTGAAGATACTGATGAATTATTTCTCCTTAGTTACACTTCCCTTCCAGACATATCATAGCTGCTCAGATAAGTAACTATCAAGGATATGGAACCATGTGCTTTGCTGGAACTGCTACTCTCTGCTGACCTTTCTCTCTGGGTATATTTTTTTTACTAACTGTTTCTCTGTTTCTCTTTGTGCCACTGAATTTTAAACATATGATATATTACAGCTTTTCAGGCAAGGAAAAATAACTTAGAAAACACTACTGGAAGACAGGAAGTATATACAGCAACAGTTATCAAGTCAAGGGCTTTGGAATAATCCTCCTGGGGGGGGGGAAAGATCTCTAAAATTAGAGTTCTACATGTTATAATTTCTAAGTGGTAAAAAGTAATAGCAGTGGAATCAAAACACAATTCATCATTATTTAGTCTATTAGAGACCAGGTGTGACGGACTGTCTAACAGTCTGAGAACCTTTCAGTGATAGGCTGTTTGAACAGAATTCTGTTGAGAAAGTCAGTTAAGAAATGACAGCTGGCAACTGACAGTTGAATAAGAGACAGTTAAGTACTGATTGTGGACTGGGAAGGAGGCTAAGAGAGTGAGTGGATCAAGGGGGATCCTCATTCAAGCCAGAAAAAGCTTCTAGGAAATAGCTTCTAGTAAAGAGAAATGATCCCTGCCCAGTTAAGAAGAGAAATAGCTTTTAGAAAAGAGGAGTGATCCTGGTCTGTGTATAAAGAAGGATTTTGGGAGCTTGGTTGTATGTTCTTGCCTTCTAAATTTTACATGTTGGTGAAACTCAGAAATCTATGCCTGAGTGTTTAAGCAGAAACTGAAGAGAAAGACTCTCTCCTCAAAGTTTTAAAGACCTTGTTGAATAGCACAAACGCTTACTTGTTGGCAATAAATATCTGGTGTGTGTGTTACCTATGTTTTATTATCTGTTCACCTCATATATCCTGCACCTGATTCCACCTGACCTTTTCTCCTTCAAGTTAAATAAAACATTTTGTTTGTTTGGAACCTCCTCCTGTATTATTCAGCCCACCAGTTGAGATCCCTTTCTCAGGCCTTTGTTTCTATGCCTCTACCTGCAGAGGTATGGCAGGTGGCAAGTCAACTGGGGGGGGGGTTAGTGGTGGCACTTTGCCTTATGGGATGCTTTTCCCCTTCATGCTCTCCTGGCACCTGTTTTACTCTCCTTCAGGTTCCTGGCTAAAACTTTTCTTTTCACCCAGACTTTTAACTATAAGGTTCTATCTTTTTAGATGTTTCTATTGTACTGTTTCTGTTGTGCTTTGTAAAATGGTTTGGATCTCCACAAGGGAGAAATGTGAGAAGTCCTTGGCTAAAATCCCTCCTCAACTGTGAAGCTCACTTGATGACCCTGGACCATTCAGTCCATGAATGTTGTGAAGGTAAAACTGAAGAAGGGGGAAGCATGTATGCCACTCTGAATTCCCAGAAGGAAGGGCAGGACACAGATGTGAAAAAAGATATTTATAACCATGTGGTCAAATGCTACATCTGATTATTTCTAAGCATTAGGATGATGTTTAGCCTCCACAGAAGTACAGGACTGCCTTGTTCTAGTCAGTTAGCAACATACTGGTTAGCCAGATCCTCTAAAAATTAAATCAACAGAGATAATCTCCTCTGAATTTGAAGGTTCAGTTCTGTTACCTTGTCTAATTGCTGTTTGTAAGCATCTTTCAGAGGCTTTTGGTTCCTCTAAAATCTCACCCATGCCTCAATACACACATCTACTTTTTATTTGAAAGCACCCCACCTAATTATTTGTTGCATGGTATCAGTTGAATGGAACTAAGAAAAAAAATAAATTTCTGGCTGACTAGTTTGTTTAATATTGGTGGCGGGGGGGAGGGGGGGACAACTGCTGCAATGTCACAGGTTGTCCTCTCATCTTAAAAAAGAGCAGTCCCAGAGAGCCATAGGTCTCAATCTGTGAACTGCTAACATTTTGACAGTCTTTGATCCTGATGATGAAGAAAAATTGTAGGAAAAAAAATAATCTTTTTGGTGATATTACAGTGCAATCTAATCTAAACCCACAGATGTCAGTTGCAGTAACTCTGCATGGGATCACACTGTTACAGTGCCATCACTGGTCTGCCCATTGAAGTCAGTAAGCTTAAATGGGGAGAACTCTCCTTAAGACTGTGCTGTTGGTCATTCAGTCAAAATGTTCACACTGCCACAATGGCAGAACTCCTAATCCCACAAAGGTGGCACTCTTAGGATGCAGTCCTAAAGTCGCTTTCCTGGTTGTAATCTCCATTGAATAACATGGAAATTACTTCTAAGAAAACTTGCTTAGGGTTGCTCCCTCTATTTACTTGGATACTCCTGTAGTTTTCAGTGGGTTAGCAATTGTTTTAAACAGGATGCTTATCCTATGTCCTAGTATCACCCACATCACCATATATGTTCTTTTATTGCCCAACAGGAAGAATCATCATGAGGTTTTCCTGCTTGTAAGGCTGATCATTTTTATTTATACCCCACCTTTCTTCCCAGTGGTGACCTAAATCAGCTTAGACCATCATTCCCGCCTCTGATTGTGACTGGCCCAAAGGTCACCCAGTGAGCTGTGTATGGATCTGAATCTGGCTCTCCAGATCCCTAAGATGGCACTCTAACCATAACAACACGTTGGATATAAGGATGTACAGATACAGTTGTGAGCTGTACAGTACTGTGGGTTTATGGTCTAATCAAGAAGCAACACAGATCAGAAATATGTGTACACAGTCAGTCATTTAAAAATCTATTTGGATAGTGAAACAACAACAACAACAACATTTTTATTTTACAGTCAATGACCAGCATAAATAGTGGGACATAGAAAGAAATGGCATTTAGCTATTCAGTTAAAATAACTATCCATAAGAGAAGGAAATATGTCTGTGAAAGGAAACAGCTGTCCTGAAAAATGTCAGGATATTCTTTCTTGCATGTCTTATAATATGCAGCTACTTCATAACTGAATTGTATCCCAAGTTTTTAAAACAGGCTTTTAAATAGAACAAGGTTTGAGTCCAGTAACACCTTTAAGACCAACCACGTTTAATTCTGGGTATAAGCTTTTGTATGCATGCACACTTCATCAGAAGAAGTGTGCATGCACACAAAAGCTTATATCCATAATTAAACTTTGTTGGTCTTAAAGGTGCTGCTGGACTCAAACTTTGTTCTATTGCTTCACCTAAGTCTTTTAAACAGTTAGCAAGGGCAGACTGCCCCAGAAATTTTACTAAGCTATCTGATAAATGGAGTGTAATGGGTTTTCTTTTTTCTTTAAAAAAAGGGAGAAAGAGGAACAGAAAACCATTTCAGTAGGAATGCTCTGAAACTGCTCAGCCTGTTGTAAAATGGCATACAAAGTGGTAACTATTATTGGAGTTTTGTGACACTGAACTCACTAACTCTGTAATAAAGATTCTTCCTGACTCTCCCAGCTGGTGTCTTTTCCTCCTGTGGGTAGCAAAGTGGGAATTTTTATTTGGTGGTGGGAGGGAAAAAAACAGCAGGGCAGTAAGTCTCTGCACCCCTGTTTTCCAGCTTGCAATTGCAGCCTCCATGCAGAATTGTCACTTACCCACTGGTGATAGGAGACCTCATGCCCCCAGCTTCTCTTGGGTGGGAGAAAATTAATTAAAACATGTTCATTAGCATGACAACATTATGGCACTCCTGGGGAAAAAGTGGAACTGACGTTATACACCTCTAGGAATCATCAGAAGTTCTGTAGTTTTTTTATAGAGTTGCCAGTGTCGCCTAAAGAAATATGACACCATTTCCGGTTTTTCCTGAAAGTAACATAATGCCATTATAGATTCAGGTGGTTGTGTTGATATGTGTTGGTATGAAGAAATAGAACAAAGTTTGGACCTAATGGCAACCCTTAAGAGCAACAAAGTTTAATTCTGGGTATCAGCTTTCGTGTGCATGCCCTTCTGATGAATTAAATGTTGTTGGTCTTTAAGTGCCACTGGATTCAAATGTTGTAATGCTATTATGATAGCACCACATATCTTTGCTCCTCCAGTGCAATAAGTTCTACTCTATACGTGGAGCAGAATGAAGCAGCAGAATAGGGCTGCCAACATCCAGGTAGGGACTGAAGTTCTCCAGAATTACAACTCAGCTCCAGACTACAGAGAAAATGGCAGCTTCTGAGAGTGAACTCTATTGCCTGACATCCCTGCTGAGTTCCCCCTTCCCAAACTTTGGCCTCACCAGGGACAACCCCCAAATCTAGAGCAGAATGGTATCCCTTCAGTATAACTAGGATGGGATAACATTTTAAATCCTCCCTATATAAAACTCCCTGGAAATATTTAGTACATCAAGGACAAAAGTTAGCTTAGCCTTTCACATACTGTGGTAGTTTTCTACTTATAAGAAATTACTTAAATAGGGGGATATTTGGGGAAAAACATATTTCACCTACATTCTGAATTAGTACAGTCCTGTTTTTCCACCTCATTAGCAGCTTCTTTGGTTGCATGTGTAGATCCTGCAGGAGCTAGAAAAGCTGTCAGGAAGATGTGAGTGAGAGAGATTGATGAAACAGCCACCAGGTAGTAACTCTGCCTAATAGAAAAAAAGAGAAGCAGCAAGATAGATTTAGGTGAAGTTAAGTAGGCGTGCATAGTAAAAGTTTATTTGTACCCTGAATGACTTTTAAACAGTAACACACAATTCTAGAAACAAGGGCAAGGAACATGCCATTGTAGGCAATGTTTATGTTGGCCCTGAGAAGAAGGCCTTAGAGTCAGTAAAATGAAACCTTTATAGGACCAGCCATCAAGGGCACCACTTAACTTGGGGAGGGAAGAGGCAAAATGGCAGAGTCATAGACATATTCAAGATTACAGTGGAATCAAGCAATGCATTTGAAGAATATTTTTTGTTGTTACTTTTTTGTACTTTGTAATTTCAGATATAGGCATTTTTTAATAATAACATGTGGTCTGAAAAAGGGAATGGTGCCTGCCCCCTCCCCTTTCTCAACATTGCTGAGCAAGAATTATTCACTAAGTTGCAATGTTCAAACTTCCAAATAGCACAAGACTTTTCTCCAGCCCGGATATTAAAAAGAAATTAAAAGGAGACCAAGAAAGAAAGAGAGTGATTCTCAGCCCAGTCTGTAGGATTTGTTTCCCCATTGCTCAATTTAGAATGGTAATGAAAGAAACCTTTGCCATTTTGATTGGATTAGAACTGAGCCTTATGGTGAGACACCATGTTCCATGGTTACACATTGAGGCAATGGAATCAGCTATTTGACCTATGATGTTATTTTAGTATCTTCTATGGGTCTCAAATGGTTTAGCTGAAGCCCACCTTTGATTAATTGGAGACTCAGTAGCTCATATGTGACATTTTAATATTGCCAACACTTTACTCAGATTGGATTCTGTAACTAATTTTTGTTTAACAGATTAGAGCAAATGTCATTTTCTTCTCATTATATAGTTAAATTGCTGTGAGATTGTTTTAAAAGCATTCTAATTTCTACTTGTGCCTCCTACTCAACTAATTTTTAAAGCAATGAAATAAATACAATGGATTCTAAAGGGCTTTTGTTTTTGTTTGTTGTCTCAATTCTACTCAAAAACATGATTTTCATATTCTGCTTTAAAGCATGTTCTGTTTTCAAGCACTTTAAGCTTTTGTCAGTTGTGTTTCAACAGTACTCTGGAAATTTAGACATCTGTCCCTTTATCTGTTCTTAATCAAGCCACTGGAACTCTTTTCATATAGAACATATTCACTGAGACTGAACATGTGTGTGCTGGGGAAGGAGAGAACAGCACTGCGTACCCATTAAGGACCATTATACACCTTCAAGGTGTGTTGTGTGCAGCTTGCAGCCATGACGCCACTTCACCCCTTCATGTGTGTTTAGTTTCCAAAGATACACTAATTAAACAGGGTATGCAGAATGTTGTTGTTTTGATAATTCAAGTTCTTCCATATTCCTTTTTTCACTTAACTTAATACCTTTTTCCATCTTGCAAAAGGTGCGCAAGATGTAAATAAGTCTATTTTTAATTTTCTTCTGGGTGGTTCCACTTGGAGTGGCTGAGGACACTGAGTTATTTTTCCACTGGCATCTACTTTTATGTCACCTGTGTGATGCTGTCTGTGCCTACCAAACAAAGCCTGGAGATGGGAGAATACAGTTGGCCACAAGAGGGCATAAGTAGAACTTAGAATAACCCTCTCTTTCTCCAGTTGAAGGAACAGAGCACAATGCTGTGGTAGACATAAAGAAGCAGTGTCTAGGTGGCTAAAAAAAAGTAGAAGTTAAATGACCAATAGTGGTAAAAATAGTGGACTTCAAAATAAGCAACACATTGGCTGCAGTCAGACGACAGGCTTGGTGCAGTCTGGATGTGCCTCTATTTTATCTGGTGTTATTTGTTCTGAAGAGGCTTGCCCAAACATGCCACCGTTAATCCACCTTGACCACGGTCTCACTCCATGCTTGACCATTCAGATTATTGCTGCACGGTAACCAGGGAGTGGACAGTCAGGTGGTATCCTTTTTAAAAATTGTCTTTCACGCATGAGTAGAAGTACTCATTCGAAGCACCACTCCATTTTGATGGCTCCACAGTCCTTCTGCCAAGTACTCTAGCCCCTTTCAGCCTTCTTAATTTTGCCTCTATTCCTTGGAATACCAGTGTGGGGGGAGGAGTTTAAGCATCATGCAGATTTATATGAGTAGCCCCATTGACTTCAGTACATTTACTCTTGTGTCAACCATGGGATGCTCTCAAACAGCAGCTCTGAAGCAGAAAACTCTTTTTACCTCCAGGAAACTCCTGGATATTTGGAGATGGAGCCTGGGGAGGACAGGGACCTCAGTGGGATGCAATGCCATAGAATCCACCTTCCAAAGCATTCATTTTCTCCAGGGGAACTGATCTCTGTAGTCTAGTTAACACCCACCCCCCATTTTAGCCAAAGTTCATGCCCAGAAAGCACTGCACACACTTAAGGGGCTGATATTCATCCCAAGTTTACTCAGAAGCAAGGCTGCTTGGATTTTTAATTTTTTCTAGCTTTACCCAAGTCTCCCTGAATTAGGGATGCCAGCCTCCCTAGCTTCCTGCTGATATGGGAGCCTAACTAGGGACTATTTCCATGGCTTTCCAAACCCAAGAAACAAGAGAAAGGGGTTGGGAGGATTTGTCACTCAAGATCAACTCCCCTGGGGGCTCCCAATCCTGACAGAATGTGTTGTGTAGTGGGTTCGATGCATGAAGAACCAGGACACAGCGTGATTGTTTGCTCATAGTTTACTAGCACACACACCAGAACAGAAAATACTGGCCTGATGGCCAACTATATACAGTCCCCGTGGACCATTCCCCAGGTCCCATTGGTGGGTTTAAGCTTCCCGCCAAGGTTCCTATTGGTGACCACTTGAGGTTTCAAGATCCTAGTCCTCTTGAGCTCTAAGCTCTGGTAAAAGTCACTGTTGCCTAGTGGTGGTCAGCAGACGTAACACCCCTCCCCCCATAGTCCAAACCCAGCCTAGGTGATATAGTCTTTTAGGTAGGTGGGGGCCTGCCGCTCTTCCATGGAATGCCTTGGGGTTGGCACCAGGATGACGATGGGAGGCCTGTCCTGCCCCATGGGCAGGGTGTTTGGAGGGGGAGGCAGCAGAGCCTTGTCTGGTACCAGGGCGGAAGCAGGTACTCTGTCTTCTGGGGTGGCCACTGCGATGAGGGTTGGCTCCTGCAAACTCCTGTTGGGAGTTTCTTGTTCCGGCAGCTCCCTTTTGGTGTCCCTCAGGGCTGGAACCTCTGCTGGAGCTGGGAGCATGGACCTGCGCAGCTGGTTGACATGCTTCCACAGGAGCTGTCCACAGTCTGTCGAGATCTTGCCTGTGGGCAATGTTCCCTCTAAGCCATGGAGTCTTGTGAGCAAAACTTCTACTTTGTGAGCTACTGACATTAAAGCTGTGAGCGAGCAATTTGGCTACTGCATAAATTAGTTTGCACTGGAGCCATCCTTCCTGAGCTAAGACAAAAATTTGTGAGCCGGAGGCTAAAAAACTGTGAGCTAGCTCACACTAACTCAGCTTAGAGGGAACACTGCCTGTGGGGCAGATGACTCAGCCAGTGGCAAACTCAGCAGGTGTGGCTGCAGCGATCAACACATCATCGAAAAACAGTCTGACCCCCGGGATTCCTTTCAAGAGAGAGTCCATTAGTTGTTGAAAGAGGCCCAGGGCCATGCTCATCCCTGGGCCTCTTTCAACTGCAGTCTTTTTTCCTTTGAAAGCCCCTCTATGTGTGACAATTATTTACGCCACGGTGGTGGCCTCATCCACTGGGAGCTGCTGGTAGGTCTGGGCTAGGTCCAGTTTCCCAAAAATCTTTGCCCCAGCCAGGGAGGCCAGCATGTGGCTGACAACCAGGACTGCATAAGAGTGGTCCTGAAGTGCTTTATTTAGCGTGCACTTGTAATACATGCAGATGCGGACATCCCCGTTTGGCTTAACCAGGGTGACTATGGGGATCTCCCAGGCAGCATGGAAGACTGGCTTCAAGACTCCTTGGCCCACAAGGTGGTCCAGCTCTGCATCTATTTTTGGGCGTAGCATGAATGGAACTGTCCTGGAGCGCATTTGAATGGGGGCCACATTAGGGTTGAGTTGCAGTGACATTGGAGGGCCCGTATAGCGACCCAGGGTCCCATCAAAAAGGGACAGAAGCTCTTTGCAGACCTCTCAACAGTCCTGTGATGTGCATAGCTGCACCCCTTCTGTCGAGATTCCCAATGGGGTGAATTATCCTCAGCCGAGGAGGCTGACTAAGTCCCCCGCAACCACAACCAAGTCCAATTGACCTTCAAACCACTTATACTGGACCTGGAAACTTCTCACACCCCTTATCAGAACGCAGTTCCTCTGAAAGTCTGTCAGGGTGAGGGTCGATGGGTGCAAGCAGGACCCCCATGGGGACAGGGTCTCTTAAGAGTATCCTCCGAAATAATGGCAGCTGTGGAGCTGGAATCGAGCTCCATAGTGCAGGGGGACCCCTCTATTTGGACCCGGACCTGGATCTTCGGGGCAGAGGACTGGCTCAGAAGCCTCAGTACCTGTTTAGCTGGATCAGCTGCAAGGAGGTAGAGCTCTTCCTTGGATTTTTCATCCTTGTAGTGGGTGTCTGCTCTCTGGTGGGGCTGTGGCAGTGCCTACTGGGCTCTAGACCCCCGGGATCAGCAGGTGCATGCAATGTGCCCTGCACGGCCAAGACCATGGCACTTGGTGTGCTGGAATCGGCAGATTTTCTGGTCATGCTTGTCTCTGCAGCTTGCGCACTCCTGGGCAGGCATGGAGTGGGATGCGGAGCCTTGTTCCTGATGCCTGGAGGACTGTTGGATGTGGTGGACCTCCTCTCTGCCTGGTCGAGGTTGTCGTTCTGTATCTGGTGCATGGTGGCTATGGCCGAGGGATGGTTTCTCTCCCATGTCACGGTAGTGGAAAGGATGGAAGCTAGGGAGCACTTCTCATCCTCCATGATGCAGCATCGGAGCTTCTAATTGCTCAGCCCAAAAACTAATTTGTCTCGGAGGGCCGTCTTGAGATGGGCCCCGAATACACACTCCGAGGCGAGCCGGCAAAGCTCAGCCAGATACTCTGCTATCAATTCCATGGTTGTTGTTGCCGGGCATAGAAGGCCACGTGGCGCGCGATCTCCAACAGCCATGGGACGAAATGGTCCTGGAGCTTCTTGATTATATCCTCGAATGAGGCATTGGCCAGCTTTGTGCGAGAGAGCAGGTTACGGGCTAGCTGCACTGTGGCAGGGCCACAGGAGCCGATGAGGAGACCCTTCTTACGTTTGTCGGAGGTGACTTCATAGAAGATTAGGATGGACTTGAGTCTCTCAACCCAGGCTTCCCAGTGATGCGGATGGGCTGGGTCGAATGGAGGGACAAGTCCTGCTCCCAGAGCGACTGCCATCGTGCTGCATGGAGGTGGAGGAGGAGGTGAAGCAGGAGGCAAAGAAGGCACAGAGGTCACTTGATCTCCTTCTGGATTCATCAGCTGGTGCGGCGATCGTCCTCAGATACCAGTCTTCCTCTGATGCCTCCACAGCCCGGCCAGCTCAGCAGGATCCCATCCTCATTGCCATTGTTGTGTAGTGGGTTCGATGCATGAAGAACCAGGACATAGCGTGATCGTTAGCTCATAGTTTACTAGCACACACAACAGAACAGAAAATACCGGCCCAATGGTCAACTATATACAGTCCCCGTGGACCACCCCCACGTCCCATTGGTGAGTTTAAACTTCCCGCCAAGGTTCCTATTGGTGACTGCTTGAGGTTTCAGGATCCTAGTCCCTATTGTCTCTTGAGCTCCAAGCTCTGGTAAAAGTCGCTGTCACCTAGTGGCGGTCAGCGGACATAACAGAATGTTTGGGAGCAGAAATGGCCAAGCAGTGATTCAAAATCCTGGGGCAAAGATCTGCTTATGTGCACATTGCTAACTGGATTTTTTTAAAATGGTGCGCAGATGGAAGTGTGCAATCTGACTTCCCAAACAGCTTGATTTTGCAAGAGAGAGTTCCGTTATCAGGAAATGTGTGGTGAGACCAGTTCAATCCATAAAGACTGGACTTTCTCTGGTGTTGGGAAAGTTGGGGTGAGAACAGGGTGCCAACAACTGGGGAATGGGATAAAGACGTCACTGTCTGAATGAGCATTTTTAATCTGGAGGGGAGAAGCAACAACATCAGATCAAACAGATTGTCTGATCACAGCCATTGTGAGACTGTAAGAAAAAGAAGTCTTATACGTAATATTATCATACTTTATTAGCATGTACCAGCCTTGTAATTATAAGTTGCTTGTTGTATTCACAATGCACTTCCTCTTTTCTGTGACTATTAATAAAATAAGTAAATAAATAAGAAATAGGGATGGGCATAAACCCAAAAATTCCAGTTCAGTTTGGGACAGTCCTGAACCGAACCCTGAACACCAAGCAAAAAATGCCAGAACCAAACTGGCCCAAAAATTGGTTTGGGGACTACAAACCAGGCTAAATTCATGCTGAATTTTGGCTCGTGATTCAGTTTGTGCCCATCTCTAGTAAGGAATAATCCCTTGAAATAAGGAACAGGCAAGGCTGTCAAGTGAGAGAGGAAGCCAGGGACTAGGGGAACAAAACAACACTTTTGAGTAGGATTGCCAGGATGGGGCTGGCAACCAGCAGGAGGGGGGGTTGCTGGTGATGTAGTGACATCACTGGTGACACACTGACCTCATTTCTGGAACAACAAGATTGATGTCAGTGTGTTGCCAGCAATGCTCTAGAAGTCAACTATGGTTTAATTATAGAGTTTTGACCAAATGCTAGAGCTTTACCAGCAACACATTGACATAATTTATGGTCACACCGGATATTAGTCTGTTGGGCTGCTTGAAATTCCTCCTATTACACTGCCATTTTTCTTCCACTACTCAGCTGGGCAGTGGTGGGAAGGGGCTTCTTGGGGGGTGGATGATCCCCCCACCCTGAGAGGGAAAATGGTAACCATAGTTCAGGGCCCTGGGCATTTTGTGGAGCAATGCACGTGTTATGATGAGTTTCAGTTGAAATTTGGGTTAGGTATGTAGAAACAGAAGAAACATATGCAGACCATTTTAGACTCTTAGCAGCCTAAAATCTTTGGCACAGATTTTCAAGAATGTTCTAATTCTGACAGGGCCTTCTGCCTGGGCAACTCCACAAACAAAGCCTCAGGATAACTTAAAGACTGACGAATGTATTGTGACATTAGCTTTCAAAGCCAAAAGGCAATTGGTGAAGCAGACTTTGTCTTGCCTATGTAAACTCATGCTACAATATATTTAGCAGTATTTTAAGTTTCATAGAATTCTTTGTTGTTTTTGTGGTAAGAGATTAAAGGCCCAATTAAACTTGCATTGCTTAGCTGTGAATGTAACACAATGCAATAAAAAAATCCTGAGTAGCTCTTTAAAAGAAAGGTTGCCTCAGATTTTAAAGCAGATAAATATTGGTGTGTTTGAGGATGAATGAAATAACACTTGTGAAGCATGTCATTTTTTTGCTCGAAATCTTCATTCAGTTCAGTCCCCCCCACCCCTAACACACACATTTTGAACAGAATGAACTTGGGGCAGAGAAAGGATGGATGGGGAAGCTAAAGCACCCTCTCCTGTTGCTTCTGCTCTCCAAACTGCCTTTTCTATGGACAATTAAAAAAAACAAAAAACGGCTGTTGGCCTTGTTCCTAACATTTTTTTTTTAATGGGCTGGATCCCAAGCAGGGCTCTTTTTGTAGGCAAATTAGGCAACTCACCTCTAATGTAGCCAATCCTCCAAGAGCTTACAGTAGCCACTGTAAAAAGAGCACTGTAAGCTCTTGGACGATTGGCTACATTAGGGGTGTGTCGCCTAATATGCAAAGGAGTTCCTGCTACAAAAAGGGCCGATTCCCAAGGATCAATGCCATTGATAGTGGTGCCTTCCTTTTTGCAAAGCACCTTCCCTGATGCAAGAGGCAAGGTACCACAGTTAGAACAGATCTGTGGATCCAACCCATTGCTTAGTTATGCCCCAACAAGGTTGCTGTCTTGAAATTTGCCTCTAAAGATAGCTAGTGAATGCAAGCACTGTGGAAGAGAGCAAGGTCCCGGGTACAAGGACAGATGGTGTCCAGGTTTGGAAACTTACATCACATTGTCCATCACACTGGTGTCAATTGTTAGAAGACCAAATCAGTGACATTTGGTCCTAAATCTTCAAAGTTGAAGGACAGGATGTGGGGAAGAATGATAGTGTCTGAGAACTTGATACACAATACTAAGACTCTTTTTCTGGAAGTAAGCCCCATTGAGTAGAGTTGAGTAGGATTCTGAGTTAGACTAGTTAAGGATTACAGTGTAAACCACACTGTTTTCAGGTCTGTTTATCCAAGCCTTTTCTGCATTATACATAGTTGTAATAAATGATAAGAATAGTTAATGATGTATTTCCCCTCCTTACATCAATATATATTGGGAGGGAAGCTATTGTAGTAAGTACATGATTTATGACTCCATAACATTACAATTCAGCCAAGTCAACAGTTAGAACTAAATTCCAGTAATCCATCTCTCAGAATGGTTTTTGCTCTACTCACTACTGTAAACCAGAAAGTATATAATTTTCCCTTCCTTATGTAAACATAATGTCTTTATTTCTGAACTTTATTTCTGTTGCCTTTAGGAATAGCATAAATTATTTTTATACAGCAATCTAATGCTTCAGCAATTGGCGCTGATTCCCCACAGTCCAATAGAATTTCATGATAATTAACAATCAACAATAAACATAAACAATAAACATTTAATGATGAGCATAAAAAATCTGAGCATTAGGCTACATGGGAACACTATAGCAAATTCACTGTTGCACATTTTAAAAGGTGCATTGCTTCCTTGCAAGACTGTAAACAATAAACACTGATAATCTTTTAATTACTGTAGCTTAAAATGACTTCATGCTACTCAGCACATTTTCAAGATGTTTGCTGTAGAAGGTTGTATTTACAAGTATCAGGCTTCTAATTTTCATAGGCACATAATGCAAATTATGCCATTTTGCAAGTTAAGCAAATTGGTCTAATTTAATGTTTTGCCAGCTGTAAATTGCTGCAAACAAGAAATAGTCTTTTTCTTTTGCCCTGCTTGTTTCTTTGACCTACCAACTCCATGATGGGCAGAAAATCAGCAGATATAGCAATTCTTATTATTTCATTATCTTGTTGGGAAACTCTTCTCCTGTTGACTTTCTGCAGCTGTTAAAGGTGTACAGATACTTTATCAGTGAAAAAAAGGTTGCACCCCTAGCAAAAATAAAATCCTCAACGTGTTTATGATTAACAGCCTCTCTTCAAGAAGCCCCATTATTCCCAACAATTTATCTCTTCTGCACAATATTCTTCAGATATACCAAGAAAATAACCACTGTTTCTAGATTCAGTCTGTATCGCATCAGAAAGTATAATGTGATTTCCATGCACTATTTTTAGCAACTACCATACAATGTGATTTCGAAACAACTGCCATGAAGGTAAAATTCTGAATCAGTTTGCTTATGTTTATAGCTGTGCATAGTTATTGCCATAGGACCCTATAGTTTCCATTTAATCAAGTGAGGGGAAACTATGTGAGACTTTAGATAATTATTTTCAGACCTTCAGACCAGAACTTCGGTAAACTGAACTTTATAAAGACCTTTCTTCAAATTTATTTACAAAATTATTATACAGACTAGATAGTATAATCCTAATCAGTACATTTGTAATTATCCAGTTTTAAGAGACCTTAGAACAGAATAGTGCTTCAACTAATATTTCTGATATATGAATGTCTGGTTTACAGGTGCAGGTATGATGAAGGTTCTGTAAGTAGATTTAGACATGAAAATCTATATTATATATATTTTTTTTAAAAAAATAAATTAATGATGAAGAGAGTTAATAGATTTTTCAAAGGTAATTTCAACACAAGTTATATGACCTGGTTTCAATGCTGTTGGGAAGCAGCCCTCCCTCCCCTCCTCTCAGCATCATAGTGCATTTGCACACTTACCAAAGTTTCCTCAGCTTTTCTCCAGTCTTTCTCAGATCTGCTTTGCTCTGAAGTGTTGGGAAAGATTGAGGTAAAGATGTGACAGTTGCCCACAAGGCCATTTTCTTTGACCCTTTCTTTATGGAGGAGACTTCTCCCCCCTCCACTGGTGTTAAATAGTGGGGGTTCCATGGATGAGCAGGCTCAAGTTCAGTGATCAGCTCAACTTTATTTGTGATTTCAGCAAGAGCAAGACAAGATTCCAGAGCCTCAGCCCTGTTTAAATAGCATGCAATTGCCACACCCAAACACACCCCTCTCCCAGTGATAGGCTATTTACATAACATTACTACTAGACTGGTTACTCCCAGAGTCCTGGTAGGCTATTGTTCTTGTGCCCCAAGCTTAGCCAGTATCTGGTGTGACATACTTGGAATGATTCAGTCCCAATACATAACAACTGGGGAAACTTTATTTTTTAAAAAATAATCTATTTCATTTTATTATATCAATCTATATATCTAATAGCCAAGAGTCCCCTGTGTGTGCGGATACTTATTTCTGCAAATCAGGGGCACATGCACTGGCTCACTCACTAGGTGAACTATGCATCGCCTAGGGCGGGCCGGCCCTTAGGGGGCCAAACTGCACCCGGGCCCTCCCGCCAAAAGCCCTGACTGGGTGACTGCTGCCGCTGCCTCTTTCTCTCTGAGTTCAGCAAGTGCACCCAGAAGTGCTGACTGTGAGCTCAGCATCCTCTGCACCAACCCCCTATATCTCCTCTCCCTGAGATCTGGAATGGTGCCCCCCGCAAGAAGGGCCTCCTCGAATGGGAGGGGCAGGGGAGCAGGCCAATGGACATGAAAGAGGCCTGGGGGGGAAGTGACAAATGAAACCTTGGCCGAACAAGCTGTTTGCAATTTGAGGCTTTTGTCTTCCAGCGTGGATTTCCCCCTTCCACAAAAGCACCCGGTAAGGCACCCACCGGCCGTCTCCAGAGAAGTTTGGTGCCCTGCTGAGATGTCCCCCTTGGGAAGCACTCCCCACCCAGACAGAGCCGGCTGCGGGGCTGGGAAGACATGGGCCCAGCGTTTCCTGTTGGCCTGGCCTGGCTGGACCAGCTGGGGCTTCCAGGTCCCAGGAAGCCAGAGAGGCCCACCTTCACCCAGTGTGGGTGGGCAGCGACGCTTTGGAGAGTGTCTCTCCTTTGGCTTCCTCCCACCACAAAATCTCCCCTTGCAATGCCAGGCTCAGGAGGGGGGGTACTGAAGCATCCATCCAAAGGAATGACACTTGGTGGGGGAGGGGGATTTTGGGTGTGCGCACAAAAGTGTGTGCGCAGGCTGGGAGTCATCTTGCTAGAGAGTGTGCATCAGGGAACAGCTGGTCTTGCCTGTGCTGCACAAAATGCTTTTAACAAACTTGCCTGGATAAATTGTTACACTCCTGTGCAATGTTCCCTCTAAGCTGTGGAGTCCTTTGAGCAAAAATACTACTTTCTGAGCTACTGGCATTGGGGGGAGGGGGTGGCACACGGGGGGTGCCAGAAGGGATCCTTGCCTAGGATGCAAAATAAGCTGGGGCTGGCCCTGGGCGCACGGAGGCTGAACAGCAATTCCTGTACACTTGGGGCATTCCCCAGGTGTGCAAAAAAATCTGACATGTTTTTTTTTAAAAAAAATATAGGGGGATACTTAAATCCCCCCAAAAGTAAAATGGCATTCTCTACTTGCTGATCTACGTTAGAACACTCCGGAGTTCAAGGGAAGCTGCGGCGCCATCTGCATTGCAACTAAGAATGCCGGGAGCAGCTGTTGGAGCCACAAGGACAACTGCCCATGGCTACAGCCCTCCGCCCAAAGCACCACCTCAGAAACCATCCCCACAGCCTCTACTTGGCTGTGTACTTCTGTGTATGGTGAGGCTCTGCAGGAGGACTCTACTCAGCTGGAGGCTTCCTAAGTTGCTCACTCAGCTCCTCTGCAGTATCTAGATATTTTGGAGAGGAGCCCCTCTCACCATCTGAGTGTTGTGTTTAATGCCTTGTCAGTTGCACCTGGAGCCTGAATGCACATGTTTTAGCCTTGAACTGTTACTGAGCATGGCCCTCACCCCTGCAGAAGTGATTTAAGCAAGAAAGCAATTGATATTTCTTTCCTCTACAGTTCAAGGGGATGCCAGAGAGAGAGAGAGAGAGAGAGAGAGAGAGAGAGAGACTAATTATGCCAGCTCCCCTCCTTCCTTCCCCTCTCACTATAGCACACTTAACCTTTGGATGCCAGGATGCAGTGGTCTCTGATGCACAGGGTCATTTTGAAGTTTGTATTGCTGTGCCCAGTAATTCCCACCCCCTGCAATCCGCTGGAGATGCTCTGTGAAAGAGAAGAGGAGAGCTTGGGTTTTTCTGGTTTTGGTGGCTGCAATGGTGACAGCGGTCTCCCGAGCCTCCAGGAGCCGTGAGCCAGTGCCTGCGGCTGGGAGGGGGTGTGATCGTTCACACCACCCCCAGAGCGCTTGGGTTGAACTCCACACCATGGGGGGCTAGGAGAACTCTTTTTCCAGCAACCAGCCAGTGAAGGGGGGCTTTCCCATGCCTCGAAGGTCCCACCACAGAGCATCCAAGAATGGAATGAAGCACGCACACCGGGACAAGCATTTGGTGGCCAAGCGCATAAGTTTTTAAAGTGAATAAAGTGAAGACAACATTGAACTGTGAGTCAGAGTTCAAGTGAGAATCACTGAAGATAGCAGAAACTCCCCCTTAAAAGGTGAGGGGGGGAGGGAACTCTCCCCCACTAAAAGGAAAACAATTGAACTTTTTACCATTAACTTGAGGGGGGGTGAGCTATAAAGGCATGTTGGACTAAAATAAGAAACTAGTAAGAACTTACCAGGGTCTTTAGAGAGTATTGGAAATTGTAACTACTTTGTAAAAAAGTAAACAACTTCTCAACATGGCGCCTCTGCGAAAGGATGAGAAAGAGAAAACGAAACCTAAGCTTCTTGCCAGAAACGTCAAAAGTCCAGTGAGTCCTTCCTCTAGACGGGACACAACAGTAGAGCTGCAAAAGATGTTGACGGAAGTATTGCGACCTCTGCTGGAACAAATCAGACTTTCATATATGGCACCTCATATACATCATTTATTTAGAATATTTATGTTCTACTTTTCTCCCAATCAAAAGGATTCAGAGTTGCTTACATCATTAAAACCAGCTAAAATCTCAGTTCATAGATACAAAATACAGAAAAAAGAGATTAAGCCATTCTCCAACATACTAACTGACTTCACATACAAGTCACCAAAAGGATATCAGAAAACCTCCTCTTTACAGAACTACCCAAACCACTACAAGTTTAGGGGCTTCCTCACATCTTTGGGAAGCCTGATGCCTATAACAGGAGTGGCCACTGAAAAAGCTGGAGCAGAAATACTTTTCATTGACCTAAACTACTCCTCTTATGCAAATTCAATGTACAGATCTTTTTTTGGGGGGGGGGTTACAATTTTACTCAACATGCCTTTAAAGGATTACAAAACAATCCTTTCTTCTCTGCAAGTATGGTTAGGATTGAATTTAAGTATGCTGATGACAATGGATGCCCTTGCATTTTAGCTGCTTTCTACAGGAAGGCTGTAATATACATGGCCCCATGTTGGGTATACCACACAATTCAGAACTCTGTCCAAGTTTACAGTGACCTGAAAGTGACCCAAGAGAGTGCATAGATTAGTTTCAGAGAATAGATTTCTCCTTTTACAGGTTGAAACAGCAGGATAATTTATCAGGGACTTCACTGTGGTGTTACAATGTATAAGATTCTGCACATTCCAACAGAGTCGATTGCTAGAACAAATGTCATGAAACTTCGTGGTGCGGCTGCACTGATAACTAGAGGGCTATATACACCATGCTGAGAAGACATCCTTATGAAAGAATGTCATTACCTTAACACTGCAGGTTGGTTTAATGAGCTGTTTGTTCCAATTATTGTGGACAGAAAATTGTTGGGAAACTATAAGGTTTTTTTAGGAAGTCATTCTGTGTTGATTAGTTGATGATGAGTTTTGCAACATATTCCCCCATTTAAATATTGTTTAATTTGCCCATAAAATAACTGTTACTGCCCTATGCTGTAATCTAGAACAATTTAGAAAGACAGAAAATCCATTCACAAAAAGGCTCTTCGATAGCAAAAAGTTTGTCAAGATGGCCCACATATTGCTGAATTTTAGATAGTCGTATAAGACTGAGCTTTTTAGAAGGCGGTTGGCTAATGTTTCTGTCACAGGTTTGTATTATTATTGTACTAGTTTTAATCTGTAGATTTTGTTGCTTTAAAGTCAGTGTTGTGAGTCAGCTTGAGTCCTGTTTTGGGAGACAGATAGTATATAAATGCCATACACATACATACATAAATGGCATTCATGTAGAGCACACTGTTTATTTGTCTTGGTTCTCCCATACAGCACCTCTATATGAAGTCAGTTTGTGAATGCAGTGGTACCTCCACGTGCTGTCTTTGTGAGGGCTGCCATTACATTTGAATTGGACCAGATTTATTTTGTGATATGTAGCCCTTAAATATTGAAGTCTTGGAACAGAAAGTGTCCCTGAAATAAAGTATATCATTTTACAAAAGTAGGTAGAGATTAGGGATGCAGTAGCAATCTGTTGGCTGTGATTTTCATTGTGGATAATGCTGTACCATCGGTACCATTTGTGAGAACCAAGACAACTACACAGTGTGCTCGGGGGCGGGGGGGGGGATATGTGGCACAACTATCTATGAATACCAATCTTGTTTGTAGATTTGTTTCCTCAGCTACTAAGATCCAGGGCTTTACATGTGTTCATGTTGTTGAAGTGTGGTTATTTTTGTTGGCAGAGTTTAAACCTGCAGAGGAATGGAGCACCAACCATTTAAAGAAAATATCTCAATTTATTAAAGAAGAAATAAACTCTGATAAACCAGAGGAGAGGGAGAGAGGCTTAATTAACTGACTAACTGCTGTGAGAGACAGGAATAAAGGGGAGGCTCAGTTGGAGCAGGAAGTCCAAAGAGCCAATCAGGAGGCAGGAAGGACATAATTTGAAATTGTGGGAAGTCCCTAATTTAGCTACGCTAACTAGCAGTCCTTCAGCTGTCCCCTTTAGGCTGTTCTTCTGATCTTCTTCAAGCAGGTGCACTATAGACCTTGTATAGTCCAACAGTTTTAAGCTTTTTGGTGTAGTTGTTTTCATGGTATTTACTTGAGAGATTGTATAAACTGCCTTAGAGAAGGAGCAACTTGTGTTCTTTCAGAGGAGGAGCCATTTTGAGGGTGGAGGGCCTCAGACTTTGCTATGCAGAGTGGTAAGAGTCAACCAGAAATAGCATCTTGGAATAACAGATGCCCTGAGCAGTTTACAGTTTAAGCTTAGATGGAGAAAAGGAGTGTCAAGAGGAACAAGGGATTAATGCAAGAAAATACAGTTACATGTATTACATTTTAATTCAATTAACAATGTTTGGGCATATGCCAAAGTTTTCACTGAATAAATGGGTTTTAAGGAAGTGTGAGAACTGGTGCTGTACAGGTGTTCTCAAAGAAAGTCTATGCATTAGAAACAAGGTAGAATAGGAAGAGACCATGAAAGCTTTGCATGTATTGGTCAAATCTTGGTGAATGCACAATAAATTCAAAGTTGTTAAATATGTGAAGATAAAGGGTTAAAAATCCTAAACCTTTATTCTGGAGTAATTCTACTTAAGGATTACTTTGGAGCAATGGAATCCTGGATAACATTACAAGTCATAATAAATTTCCGAATCTTTGTTTTGTATGTGTGTGCAATAATTCTTATATCAGCTAAATCCTGTGCATAGTTATGTATGCATAAATTTCACTGGTTTCAATGGGACTCGGAAATATAATCAAGACTGAAACCACTGTTTTGTAAAACACAATGACTGTTGAATGCTAAACATAACGATTGCTCCTCAGGTTCCCAGGGTAAATTTCTCCAGCTACCTTCCAATCCACATTCATTCCAGTGTCTTCAATGGAACAATTCTTAATTTACATAAAGCCAATTATTGGTTTCATTCATTCTACTGCCATAATAAACTTATCCTGATAAAAGCAGGATAGAGATATCATCTCTCCATTAAAATCCAAGGGAGTTGGAGAAAAATGAACAGTTCTTTACTAGTCTCAATGAGGGCATGGTCGGTAATTTCAAGACTTAATTTAATCACTCATACTTTGCTATAAAAAAGAAGTCAAAAGTTTGGTCATAGGAGGAAACTTCACTGTGTGTATCTGCCGCCTTTCTGGATGTTATATTTTTAGCATCCCTGTTTTAACTTTGTGTCCACCTAATTGTGTTTACAAGTAATTAAGCAGTTATTGTAACACTGATATTGAACCCCAGTGGTGGTCAGGAATTTCATTCTCCAACTGTACACTGTGTCATCAATGTATCTGTAATCAATATGCATTTGTGTGCTCATTTAAACCTCCTTATGTTGTGTGCAGCATCTCCTGTTATTAAATGGGGATTGGTAGCATTAACATAAGAGTCGGAGCCGCTATGGTGAAGCAGTTAGACTGATGAACTAGGAATGGGAAGATGTAGGATTCAGATCCCCACTCAGCCACTGAGTGACCTTGGGCCAATTGGTCTCCCAGACCAACCTACCTCACAAAGTTGTGAGGTTAGAAAGGAAGAGGGAAGATCCACGTATACCATCCTGAGCTCCTTGAAGGAAAGCTGAGATAAAAGTTTGATTGTTAGATTTACTTACTTAGATATTTATACTTTTCTTTTCTCTCCAGTGGACCTAAAACAGCTTATAGCATCATTCCCTTTTACCCTCACAACAACAGCCTAGTGAGGGAGGTTAGGCTGAGATAGAATGATTCACCCAAGGTCACCCAGTGGGATTCCATGAAAGATTGGGTATTCAGACCTGGATCTCCTACATCCTAGTCTGACACCATCTTATTTCTGACATTACTGACCAGAGTTCAAGCTGTTTTGTAATAATTAGATACTAGCACTGAAATAGTACAGAAGCAGACCTCTGAACATTATGAGGGAGGATGAATATGAAGCAGAAGACATATAACTTGAAGTGAGCAACAATCCATATGGAAAGTTCGGACCTGTTCTGAACACTACTTATGAAAGGGCAATAAGGCACGTGATAAGAACATAAGAGAAGCCAATGTTGAATCATGCCAATGGCCCATCTAGTACACACTCTGTCACACAGTGGCCAAAAATACCAGGTGCCATTAGGAGGTCCAGCAGTGGGACCAAGACACTAGAAGCCCTCCCACTGTTGCCCCCCCAAGCACCAAGAATACAGTGCATCACTTGCCCCAGCCTGAGAGTTCCTATCTATATCTTGTGGCTAATAGCCACTGATGGACTTCTGCTCCATATCTATATACTAATAGCCAAGAGGCCCCCTCTGTGCGGATATTTAAATCCACACATTGGGGGCACTTGGGGGGGGGGCAAAGAGATTTTCCTGCACACTTGGGGCAGTCCACAGGTGCACAGAAAAATCTGAAAAGTTAAAAAAAAACTATACAAGGGATACTTAAATCCCCCCAAAAAACTACAACTGCTTTCTCTGGGCATGCTCAGGGAGCTCAATCACTGAAGCATGGAAACAGCATGAAGGAAGCCACCACACCATCCCTGCTGCTGCTCCAACTGCCACAGCAACAACCATCCCTGTGCAAAGAAATGGACTTACCCATGGAAACTGTGGCACGCCCTGTGAGGAAGCTCCAGGTACTTCAGGGATTTCACCTCAACACTGCCTCCCCCCACTCCACTTCTTCTGTCTGTTTGGAATTAGTGGTGAGGACACCAAGCACAGCTCTGAGCCCGGCTGTCCTTTGCCCGTTTAATCTTTCTCCTGGGGAAGAGCTGCCAGCTGGCCCTGGTCTCCTCCTGCTAATGCTCCGCTTGCCTGGTAGCCAGACAGCCCACTCAGGTCTGCTGTTGCCTCACACTGCAGGTAAAGATCCCGACGCCACTCACTCAGCAGTCTGGCTCAGCCCAGCTGAGGCATCCTGAGGCTTCTCCTTGTGCCTCCTCCAAGCTCAAGGGCTTGGTGTTGGTCAGGGGATCGGGCCTCATGGCATTGCTCTGCTGGTTGGCCGCTGCCTTGCCAGCAGTGTCCTTGCATCCCCCGAGGCTCTGTTGTGCTGAGTCAGTCTCCCATAGCCCAAGTGCTGTTGCCCAGGTATGTGCTGGGGGAGCCAAGAGAAGGAAGTGGGGAAGGAAGCCTCAGTGAGCCTGTCCACAGCAGGCCACTGGGGGGGAAGCCTTGGTGAGGCCATCTGGAGCAGTTCCAAACAAACCATCAGGGGGGGGAGTCAGTGGGCCTGGCAGCTGCAAGGGAGCCTGGGAGAAAGTGTGCATGTGGGGGATATGAGATCCCATTCGCGAGTATCACAGGCGGGTCCCACTTGTGCTTATCTAATTTCCCCTTGAAGCTGTCCATACTTGTAGCTGCCACCACCTCCTGTGGCAGTGAATTCCATGTGTTAATCACTCTTTGGGTGAAGTACTTCCTTTTATCCATTCTAACCTGACTGCTCAGCAATTTCATGGAGTGCCCATGAGTTCTTGTATTGTGTGAAAGGGAGAAAAGTAATTCTTTCTCAACCTGCTCTATCCTGTGCATAATCTTATAAACCCAATCATGTCACCCCTCAGCTGTTGTTTCTCCAAGCTAAAGAGCCCCAAGCATTTTAACCTTTCTACATAGGGAAAGTGTCCTAACCCTTTTATCATTCTAGTTGCCCTTTTCTGCATTTTTTCCAATGCTATAATGTCCTTTTTCTGGTGTGGTGACCAGTAATGTACATAGTACTCCAAATGAAGTTACACCATTTATTTATACAGGGGAATTATGATACTGGCTGATTTGTTTTCAATTCCCTTCCTAATCCCCAGCATAGCGTTGGCCTTTCTTATTGCAGTTGCACACTGTCTAGACATTTTCATTGAGTTGTCTACTATGACTCCAAGATCTCTCTTGGTCAGTCTCTCCCAGTTCGGACCCCATCAACGTGTATTTATTGTTAGGGTTATGGTTAGGATTTTTGGCTCCAATTTGCATCACTTTGCACTTGGCCACATTGAACTCCATTTGCCATGTTCAAGGGGAAATTTGAGGCTTAACATTTACACCTGACCTGAAAAACGTCACCTGCCCCACCAAGCCCATCAGCTATATATGTAGCTGCCAGAAGGTGATTGATAATACTGTGTTCAGTTTTGCAGTCCCAGTCAGGCACTAGCTATAGGAAGGGTATTGATTATTCTACACCACAATTCATAACCTGTCAACTGTGCTGGACTTGGGACAAGAGTTACATGTGCAGGTTTAATTTATAATTATCTGAATTCTGTGAGAAGTGTGTCATTTCTGACTAAGACACTCATAAATAATATTCAAATAACATTAACACTGAACACCAAATGTGAAAGTACAAAAACACTTTTAGGGTATAGGTGAGAAGAAGCTGACAAAACATGGCTAGCATTCCAATTTGCAATTATAATTTCATGGAAAATGTGTACTGTGAGCTAGTAGTACTACTTTACATCATTAAAAAGAAGATAAAACAAAGCGAAACCATTTTCCTTGCAGATATAGAATGGCTTATAATCACTGTGAGCATACATTATTGCATACTACTTTGGGTAAGAAAATTCATTGACCACACTGACTAGTACCAGCTTACATTTCCTCCATCTCAGCCAAACTACATGAAACTAATATATCATGCAGGCAGAACAACATTACAATGGCTGCAGCATCTTTTCTCACCTTTACAGTACATATAAATGCTGATACTTATGCTAAAATCTTAGGTTGTGATCCTTGTCTGCTTGCATACAACAGGGCATTATGGAAGGATCTTTAGAGGACTGAACAATGCTCTGTTTTTGCCTTTTCTCATTGCTACATGCATACTTGTGCATGAAGACAAGTCACTATGGAGCCCAAATACCTCCATGCATTCTTTAGTCAAAAAATCTGAGTTTTATTCCACTGAAATGTAATGATTTTTAGACTGCTTTCTGCTTTCCAGTGCCTGTTTTATGCTAGTCATTTTTAGCCTTTAGCACTTTTCCAATTGATTGTAATGTCTTCTGATGTGTAATTGTGTCAAGTGTTGCTTAATTAATGATTAATCCCTTTGGGAAAGAGAACATATGAAAATCCCAAACCAGTTGCAATGCTTCCCTCTAAATTCAACATTTCCAGACTGTTAAATTAATCCTTTCCCTTCCTGTAGCCTTGAGCTCTTCCCATCTCTTGATTTGCGACCCAGCTGGCTGATCATTTTGAACCAGCACAGCACAGTGAAAAAGGAACAAAACAAAACTAAAAAAAGAAATGAAAGTTCATGCATCCCTGGGGGATGTTTGAACAGCCATCGGTTTGGCTCACCATCTGTTTGCTAGTTGGGAACAGTCAACGGATTTTCTGTCACTCAGTTCTCTGCTTGCGAGCAGTTCAAGCCTGTTCATTGGGTTACTTTTCAAGTATTCAGACTACAGTAAAGTACAACACAGCCAGCAATGGTTCAGCCCTGTTCTCGATGCATGCCAGTCAGCAACCAATGGTATAAACAGTTTTATGTATTTTATATTTTAAAATTTACACTATTTATAGTCTACCTTCCTCTCTGAAATTCAAGGCAGATTATACAGTATAAATCAATGCAATCAGTAGGATGAGACTACTAAACAATGTAATAGGACTGAGTTTACAGAAATCTGGAATAAAGACATGACGTGCTAAACAATGGAGAAAATGGCAATACATAAGCAGAAAACAAGACAGTGGGCAAATCAATCAGTCAGCCAGCATTATAAGAAACTTTAGTCTTTTGATTTTTGTATATGCCTGTGCTCTCAACATAATTTTGTGCATACACGTTTTCATGCAGTCTTATGGAGGTGTGTAGTCCCACCCTCACATCATTTAATGATCTAATTGGTTCATCCATGATCCCAGGAAGAATTGCTTTCACCTGTTGCAGAGATGCAAAAGCCCCTGCAAGGCAATGGAACTCTATGACCACAGTTACTGCTTAGGTACAAATTTGCTTGACAGCCATTTGAGGAGATCAGTAGGCATGTGAACAGATTCAGCATTCAGTTCATAGGTTATCATAGCATCGCACAAGGTCCGTTCAAGTATCAAATAAATATGCCATAAACTTCATGGCATTCCTGCTCCCATTCCCTGGATTCCCCTAGTACCGTGCTTTTGTGCCTGCAACATGTGCACCAAGCTGGGGGGGGGATGAACTTTATGGGGATTCTCCCATATATAGTTGCAGCATACATGAGGAAAGGATACTACCTTTAGGATCTGGTCTTATTATCATCTAAGAAAAAATAATCTGAAAATCACATAATTCATTTTGTTTGTAACAGTTGCTTAATTTTGTGTAACTTGTAATATGATATGAATGTTTGTATTGTCAATGTATTGCCACCAATTGAGAGATTTTCCATAACTGATTAAGATCACAAATAAATCCATGAAGATAAATTTATTATTTTATTTTTACTCCATTCTGTGTCTGAGTAATTCAGGAGGGCCTACATCCTGGCTCCTCCCTCCTCCATTTCATCTTCATAAATAAGCAATATCATAATCATAGGCTATTCTGCTTGAACTTTAATTTTGTGGAGAGATGAACCTTATGGCACAACAAACACTCACCATGTATAACAGGAAAACATTTCTGATCTTAGAATCATGCTTTAACAATGTGGAATTCTTTTTGATAATCTCCCCAGTTTATGTAAACACTCCCTTTTTGCTTCCTACCTGCTTGCTTTTCAGCACTAAGTTTTCACATCTCAACAAGAATGCAAGCAATTGACAAGGGAGACACATGGGAGGCAAACAAATACAATGAACAAAGCCCTGTGATTTTATTGCATTGCAGCCTCCTAAATTATTGATAGTGCTCCATTTTGTCTGGGCCATAAGAGTCTTCAGAGCCTGTTACATACTTGCTTGCTATTGTCAATAGATATCTTCCAGGACAAAGAGGTTTTTCACTGCAACGGACACAAAGAAAATAGCAGAAAGTTGAGATAGTTCAGCCCTCCATAAATTTATACAAAATGAAACCTTTTTATCAATGGAATGTGAAACTGAAATGAAGGATAGATTGAGGAGTGTTGAAGTGACCGTAATATTGTTCACTGGGTATTTAGGAGATCAATCCCACATCATTCCCACATATTTGCTTCTTGGTTACTCAACACTTGATGATTCATAGCTAAAGGCTATTTCACATGTTGGCTTGGATGCAACCACTCAGGCTGATTCTGCATTGTTTCACCAAACCCACCTTGGAACAGAAATTCCCTTCTGCAGTGCATGCTGGCTTCACTCCATTTGATCATCGGAATTTATGGTGGCATCCACACTCCATGCCATCTTTGATCGTGGGATGTAATCCTACCTTCTGCATAGATTTATGTCCATTCAGGTGGGACTCTGCAGTCAGTTCGGCATTGCCCTGAGGTATTTGGATGTGGTTTTGAGCTGCGCTTTTCCCTCCCATTTGAGAAAATGTGGAGCAAATGCTAGATGCGGACTCGCCCTCAGTTAAGAAGACAAGTTTTTGTACAGGGTGGTGGTGCAGTTTGCTAATTCTTCCCTCTTATTGAAGTCCACTTAGCTGTCTGACATTTTGTTCTGGGCAGGGGAGTCAGCTGATTTTCAGGAACAACATAGTGGAGCAGAAGTCTGCCGTGGAGATGGGAATTGGCAAAAATCCCTGTCTCTACTTAAGAAAATTTAACTGTACTTAATTTTTTGTACTATGGTTGAATCCAGGCTGTCACCTACAGTGAGATCCTGCATTGTGCCTGCTCCCATGCCACTGCCAGCTATGAAGTATGATGGAGATATGAGTTAGGAAGTAATGACATCAGAGCCCAAGCCAATAAGATCAAGTTGTTTCAAACAACATCTGGAACAGAACCAGGGAAACCATCACATAGCTACTTTAGTGCTACTACTTATAAAGTATGAACCAGCCTTCATTATGTGAACTGACTCCATTCACAAACACTGCACTTTAGGTGAAAGAAAGGTCCATTTCAAACAACATTTCAGCAACATTCCAGGCTAATTTATCAACCTTCAGTTTTACTTAATTGGTCACATTCCAGAGAAACCTGGCAAAATTCTGTTGTTATGCAGCACAGGATGAAGTTGGGATGTGGGTATAGGCACAAATATGCATGAGGTAAAGTAAAAATATGCATATCTCTTCGCTTAAATCTTTGGGTCAAGGTTATGGTGCAGTTATAGAAACAGTAAAGAACTGTCTTGATTGGATGAGGGATTGAGGCTTAATCCAGACAAGATGGCATTACTGTGGGTGGAGTCAAAAACTAATTCAAGAACTAAAGTTCAATCTGTTTTGGACAGGGATGCTACAAACTTTGCAGCAAGACTGTTCGGCAGTCAAAGACACTCTGTTTGGCACTGAAGGTCAAGCCATGCACCAGTCAAGGATATGTTCAGCCTGTATGAAACAACTCAGACAGCTTCTGAACAAGTTTGCAATTGCTCTATTGTTAAGAAGCCAAATGTCCTCTGACAGAGCAATCAACTGGGAGTCAAGTTCTAATTTTCCAGCATTTCACTGTGTCCTAGCCTTGCTGTGTTGTCACATGAATGTTTCAGTAGAGAATCAGAAGCTAGTTCCCAGCTGATGAGAGATCAGCTGGGATTTGGCTTTATTCTGTTCCCCTCCTCCCCAAAATGGCCTCCTCCATTAATGAAATGTTCTTCCACAGGAGATCAGAGTCACAGCTGGTGCAACCATTAAGGCCAAGTGAGGCAACCGCCTAAGGGCAGAGACCTCTGAGGGCGCAGAGGCCAGCAAGCGGGATGAGGACGACAGCAAGAGCGGTGCTGACAATGAGCAGGAATCGTCATCTCCGCCACCTCGGGGTTCACATGATGGGGAGAAAAGGAAGCAAGCAGCCCTGCGCCGCCTGGTCAGTTCTACACTGACACTGTGGGTGCCCCTTCCCAGTCACCCTCGCTGCCCCTCCAGGCACCTCTCAGTGTCCTGCCCACTGCCGCCACCTTCTCCCCTCCCCTCTCCTCCCGGTCATCATTAGCATGTGCCGCCTGGGCTGCTGGGCATGGCTGAGTGAGCCCTTGTCTGCAGCAGTGCACAGGCGAAGGGAGCAAGTGAGGGTGCCGGGTTGGGAAAGCAAATGGAGGGGAGGGACGGAGGTGAGCCATGAATTTTTGCCTGGGAGAGGGGGGGAGAAGGAGGGAAGGGCGGAAGGGCCCCAGCCTGCACCACAGCCTCACTCTCCTCAGAAGCCCCGCCTCTCACGATGGCATTCTCGCCCCTCCAACTGGCCGCAGGCTCTCAGTTAAAAAGTTAAGTTTGAACTTAAAAATGTTTAAAACATTAGCGCTCTTGCAATATTTTGTTCATTTAACTGACACCCCTTGCCTTGAATTATTGCACCAAAATGTCTGCACTGTTGCAATCTTGAGTATACTGTTCAAGAGTGTATCTGTAAGCTGCAAACCTACTTTTGATTTATTGACATTCACTACAGAGATCTTAGGTTCAGAATTCTGAGCCTAGGACCCAGGGGGAAGCATGAAATGGCTGGGCATTGCAACTTTTTGTACATGTTGCTTCATGTGCTGGTCAAGAACATGAGAAGGCACCATGACACAGACTGAGGGCTATGTATTTGAGTGGTCAGTATCAGCCTACTATCTGGGAAGTCTAAGTTCAAAATTCCCAAAGGGGTGACATGATAGAGGTTTACAAGATTATGCATGGCATGGGATAGAGCAGGTAGAGAAAGAAGTACTTTTCTCCCTTTCTCCCAATACAAGAGCTCGTGGGCACTCAATGAAATTGCTGAGATTAGAATGGATAAAAGGAAGTACTTCTTCATCCAAAGAGTGATTAACACATGGAATTCACTGCCACAGGAGGTGGTGGGTGGCTACAAGCATGGATAGCTTCAAGAGGGAATTGGATGAACATCTGGAGCAGAGGTCCATCAGTGGCTACTAGCCACAAGGTATAGACGGAAACTCTTAGTCTGGGGCAAGTGATGCTCTGTATTTTTGGCACTTGCAGGGGGGGCAACAGTGGGAGGGCTTCTGGTGTCCTGGCCCCACTGCTGGACCTCCTGGTGGCACCTGGTATTTTTGGCCACTGTGTGACACAGAGTGTTGGACTGGATGGGCCATTGGCCTGATCCAACATTGGCTTCTCTTATGTTCTTAGCATGTGCACACTTCTTCACATACACTGAAATAGATTTCCTCAAATATTACATGCAGGTAGGGGAAGCTAGTTGTCAGGAAGAGATGATTAGACTCAAGATGAATAAGTAACTGTGCAATAAAAACAGCAAGACTGGAATAACAATACAGTAGGATGTGTAAATTGCAGTTCTCTGCATAGAACAAACAGGTCAAACCCTACACCAAACAGTAAATGTGGACACAAATCTGACATCAAGAATCGCAAAACTGAGAAAACTGTAGAACTAGTGCTGCAAAAGAGACTCTTTGGTTTGGCAGTTATATCAGTTCAACACACTGAAGCATCAGCAGTTGAACTGAAGGAATCAGAGACAAAATTTGCAAAAGAAAAGGCACACAAAATGAAATTTTGATGTGCCTGAAATGGAAACATTCAAGAGCCTTAATTTTTGACATCACAATTCACAGGATTATTCAAAATGTTTGGTGAGTTGTTAGCTAAAACTGTTTTCTGTTTGAAAAAGAAAACCAAAGGCTGTCATTTTACTTATTTTCACATTTTTTAAAAAAAATTAGCAGTGTCAAGTTTTGTGCTTTTAATATTACCTAGAATTCATCTTTTTTTAAAAATTGGTTAGCAGCGGGGGCTCCCCACAAATAGTTAGTCTTGCCTAGGGCGCAAAAAAGGCTGGCACCAGCCCTGATCAGAGTGACCACATCTCTACCAGACTGAATTAAAGAGGGCATTTCCTGGAGAGCCTTTAGATTAGCCCTGCCAGGAGGTAGGTGGGTGGGTGGATCTAGGTGGGAGAGGTGGATTTTCTTATTTATTTTTATTATTTTAAATTGTCATTTGGTTTTAAATCGCACCATGAACATCCTTGGGGGCCAGAGAGACCGAAAAGGCAGTTTAGAAAAATGCTATATAAATAAATAAAGCTATAGCCCAGCTATAGACCAGTTTAAATGTTAAAACTGCTAGGGAAAAAAATGGGAAATAGGGGAAAAAATCTTCAGATTTACTTGTTCGAAGTAACAAATAGAAAGCATTAAAGCAGAAAAATCAAATGCTGCCATGTTAGGCACACATAGCACGCACACCAGAAAATCCTGAGGAGGAGCCAGGAGTCCCCCACCGGCAGAAGGTAGGGACCTAGTAGCAACCCTAATAAGCTGGTATGAAATTTCCCATGTCTCTGGATGTGTGCGACATCAACCAAGAATTACAATACAGTCAAATATTTGGACCCAAACATGAGAAACATGTCAGGAATCTGAAACATTAGTTATGCCCTATACAGGTTTCCCCTCACTCGGAGTTTCTTCTTTGCAATCAGTGTGGCTACAGAGCCTGTAATGGTTCGCTTACCCCTTTACAACTCTTCTCAGAGATGAGCTGTACTTGGTCTAGCCATGTGGTAGGTACTTCGCCATCATTCCTTAAATGACAGCCAGTGTTTTGTAGTGGTTAGAGTATGAGGCTAGATCTGGGATACCCAAGTCTGAATTCCAGTTTGCCATGGAAATTTGCTGGGTGACATTGGGCTAGTGACATACTTTCAGCCTAACCCCCTTCAAAGGGTTATTAGAAGGATAAAATGGATACTCTTAAGAAGGCTAAGTTTGGCCCAGGGATATACAATTGCTGAATCTTAACTTACAGTAATTAACCTAACCAAGCAACTTACTGTGTAGTCCTTTCTTGCTTGTTATCCTTTTTGTTCTATAACCGATTTCATAAGTTTACCCCCTCTACTTTTGTTTCATCATCCATAAACTTATAAATAGAAATCAAGCTTGTCTGTGTATGTGGGGATGGGAGGGTGGGTTGCTCCTACTAATTGTTCAGACCATATGTTACAAGAAGCAAAATGAGTCTTGAATAAGATTCTTTTGCATTGCATGCTAAATGAAGAATATATTTAGATTGTAAATATAGGTCCTAGCCCTGGAATCCTATTTTCTACACTGATTTCTTTGGCTTTGAGAAGACATTAAGACAGCCTATAGCTTTACTAGAAATAAAATATTGACACTGACAATCCTGGTTTAGGCAGATGTTCTGCAGATGCAGAGGAAGATTTAGAATGTGCTCTAAACAAGCAGCCCAAAAATTACTCTCTCACAGATGAATAAGCATCAGTACAAAACACACTGTCACAAGCCTTGTATTTCTGTATAACACATAATGAAAAACCATCTGTCCATTGTATTAATTTGCCAGGAAGCTAGTCTAGCATACCATTTCTACATTTTTTCTTTTTTAAAAAAACCCTCCTGTATACACACAAAATTTCTTTACAGGTTTTCATTCTACCAGCAGTCATGAGAACAAAACTTCCTTATACACCTCAACTAACACAAACCATATAGATAACAAATAGATTGGCATTTTATTATTTTAAGATTTAAGATTTATAAGGAAGTTTTTTTTTCTTTTCCTACTCCAGAGTTTTGTTGAGGAAATGACAAAGGTTTTTTTATTGAATCAGTTTTGCCCCCCTTTCCTTCTGCAGTATAGTTTTCTGTACTTAAATAATGCATGAGGCCTGTCTTCAGAGAAGCCAATGGAATTGAAATGGTCTTTGAAAATGTATTTCAGGAACCATACAAATACCCAAACCTGACAAGAACATGAGTATTTGCAATGATCCGAGACTGTACATTTCCTAGTTAAACAGATGGCCATTACATTAAATTAGAACCACATCACACTCCTTATAATGGGCAACCTGGAACAGACCCAGATGAGCAGTTCTCATAAGAAATAGAAAAGAAACTGTCATGGCCAGCTTGGTGTGAAAAGCAGTCATCCTGTGTATTTCTCATAGGTTCCAACACTGGTCAGTTTTACTTGGCTGGTTGTACCACACTGAATTATAAAGGACAAATCATGTGTTACATTTAGATGTAAGCAGGGAGTCAGAATGTTTTGTTCTACCTACAATAACAGTCAACTGTAGCAAATACTTCTCCTATGATCTCTCTCTCTTTTGACAAAGGAATTATTCTTTATTAATATTCCCTGTACGTTGGTCAGATTAAATTTAAGAAATATTATGGTGTGCTCTGAGTCTCTGGACCAAGCTGATAAGAGAACCTATATCTACGTTTATAGGACTGTGAACTTTGATTCAGCTATAGTTTCATGCTTTACATTCCCTTTAAGCTTGTCTTACCATGAACCGAATTGTTAAGTCAAAAGCCCAGAAACTTCTGCATTTTCTGTGCCTCTATATACCATAATGCAGGGTGTTATGAAAACTTTCTTTGGTAATCCAATCAGATTTTTTTTCTTCGTTTGTTTTAATAGGAACACCTACGATTTAGGCAATCTCAGAAATACAATGTGGCTGAGTTCAGACTGGAAGTTTGCCCCGCTATAGCCACATTTCAGCCACATTTCACAAGCAGATTAAAGGGGCATTCACACAGGCACATCTGCCTGGCGTTCCCCACCCGTAGTCAACCCATGCTGTTCTGCTTCGCTCCTGCGTTTAAAAGATACCTGGTAAAAGCAGTAGCAAATCTCTGAGAGCCAGTTTATCCCACTTCATTCCGCTTCTGGGAAGTGTGAATGCCAAGCTTTAAAAGCTGGGAGCAACCTGCGTTGCACATAAGCACCAGCGATATGATTGGCTGTGCTCCACTCTACTGCCCAGTGTCGTGCTGGCACAACGGGACTGTCCCCAAATTGCCCGGATGTGCATGAGCACATGTGCACACATAGCCGAATTTCCAGCAAAAAGCCATTTACAGGTGTGCCTCCAGGCCAGCATTCTGAATGTTCCCGTGAGCCTCCTCCCGGTATGCTCCCACATCAGTCAGTGCAGTGCGTCCGGGAAAACCCAGAACAGTTTGTTCCGGGGCTTTTTTGCCACGACTGGCTCCCGCTTCAAACTGCCAGTCTGAACTCAGCCTGTATTCATCCCAAAGGGAAGCATGAGATATGTATGACCTACAATATTAAATATGACAAATAACCACTTTCTCAGACTAATAAAAATATAATAGATTCTCAAAGAACTAATGTTTCTGACAGTAGCTTTATGTTCCTCTTTGAGACTTGACTCTTATCTTGGGGGGAAAGAATGGTTGTTACATGTTTACTTCTCTGAATATGTTACACATAGATTTTGAAGAATAACACGTGGATGGGTCATTAAAATGTACCACTTGCCAAGCATTGGATCTTGCAGTTTGTCTTGTCTTTGTAACTGCACAGCTGGATACATTCTTTAAGTGATGAATATCCTGTCCTTATATATATTTGAATTTTGGTTCCAAAAGATTCTATGCTTGCCATAATTGATTCGGCTCAAGAACTGGCAGTCAGAAGATACTGGCCAGGGCTGACTGGCTGCTTCGCAAAGTCCCGCCCACATCAGCCCCAGTCAGTGTTTTCAGCTCAGTCTGCTCCAGTCCTCCGACAGGAGAGGACCGTCTGGAGTGTGAGCGCAGGGACAGGCCCTCAAGGCTGAGGCAAGTGAGAGAAGCCCTTTTCTACCACCCCCAAACCATCCCCTGGGCCTTCTATGAGGGGACTAGGCCCAGAGAAGGCCTTTTCCGTACCCCACACGCCATCCCCTGGGCCTTCTATGGGGGCACTAGGCCCAGAGAAGGCCTTTTCTGCCCCCACACGCCATCCCCTGGGCCTTCTATGGGGGCACTAGGCCCAGAGAAGGCCTTTTCCACCCCCACACGCCATCCCCTGGGCCTTCTATGGGGCACTAGGCCCAGAGAAGGCCTTTTCCATCCCCCACACGTCATCCCCTGGGCCTTCTATGGGGGCACTAGGCCCAGAGAAGGCCTTTCCGTCCCCCACATGCCATCCCCTGGGCCTTCTATGGGGCACTAGGCCCAGAGAAGGCCTTTTCCACCCCCCAGACGCCATCCCCTGGGACTTCTGTGGGGGCAGTAGGCCCAGAGAAGCCATTTTACGTCCCCCACACACCATTCCCTGGGCCTTCTATGGGGGCAGTAGGCCCAGAGAAGCCCTTTCCCCCACACACTGCCTACTGCCCCCATAGAAGGCCCAGGGGATGGTGTATGGAGGACAGAAAAGGCCTTCTCTGGGCCCAGAGAAGCCCTTTTCTGCCCCTCTTCCCTTCCTTTCCCCCTTTTCTTTTCTTCCTTTCTCCTTTCTTTCACTCTTCCCCCTATTCATTCCTTCCTTCCTTCCTTCCTTCCTTCCTTCCTTCCTTCCTTCCTTCCTTCCTTCCTTCCTTCCTTCCTTCCTTCCTTCCTTCCTTCCTCCAACCCTCTCTCCCTTCCACCTCCCTCCCTTCCTTTCTAGGGCCGGTTGTCTTCCACCACAATGGGCTTTGCTCCCTAGTCTGATATATTGTATTTCTGTGTTCTGGGCTTGCAAAGTCAGAAACATCTGTTTATGAAGTGATCACAAGATCAACTAGGTTATGGGAAGATATTGAAGGTATACAGAGATATCTAAGCAGTAAATCTCATCTCAAAATCTCAAATATCCCCCCTTTTATCTATGTGTCTTTTAAGAACTCTAAATTGTGGGCATGTAGACTGTTCAGGGGATGGTAGCAGCTAAGAAAAAGCAATCAAATCATGTAAAAAACCAGTGTAGTGTAAAAAACCAGTGTAGAACAACTTTATTAGCAATTGGTTCTCTGTTCATGACCAGATAGTAAAACATAAAATGAACTGGCAGATGATCAAGCATAACTACAGGACTTATGTCCAACTGCAGCAGTGGAGGATATACTAGATCAAATAGTATTCTAGATCCCTTTTATGAATGGAGTCTGACGGCATCTGGATGCCTGTGATGCTACTCAGGGAATGTTAATATCACTTCTGCAGGGTAAATACTGGCATAATACCCAGTAATTCTTATTGTGGAGTGTATGTTGGAAGATATTCTCTGCACAGTGACATCTTTTGCAAGACAGCTGAACCACTCCAAAGTATGCCTTGAGTTTCCTGGAGCCAGGATGTTTACATTAGGATACTTTTCTCTCACTCTAGAACAGCAAAACTGTAAAACTCATGTCCCACATGGACAGCCAACAATGTGTAGTCCAAGTTATGACAGAGTGTTCAGTATAAGAAATGCAAATATGCCATGGCAAAGCATGCTGTATAACTAAAACATGAATCCAAAGGAAAGTAAGTGTTCACTTCTTCAGTACATCTTTGGTAGTTGTTAAAGGTCATTTAGAAGCATTCATTAATTGTTCTTTTTAAGAAGTAGTCATTACTATTGACAGGTTACATGAGAAAGGCAACAGTTATTGGCAGAAGGCACTAGAAATGGTATAATTTGTCAATATTGGCTTCCCTAAAGACCAGCAGGCAGAAAGAAGTTCTTGTCTCTAACACTGGTAATAAAGAAGTACCACTTCGTGGAGGAGTGGTGGCCTGTAATTGCTTTCTTGGAAGAAAACCCACTAAACAAGGAAAAGCCAAACGAATATTAGACAGTATGTTTATACTGATGCAATAGCAGTTTTGTTTACTAGTGATGTAAATGAGATGAATAATAGGTGGGGGGAGGGGAAAGGATGTTTACAGTAGTTACAGGTTTCTATGTACTTTTATTGTTTATATTGTTAAATGAAAAATGAGAAATAAGTTTAAAAATGTACAAGTGATTGAATGTCTGTTGTCTTAAATGTTTTATACGATGAATTTGGGATCATAAGTTGCTGCATAGATTCTAACAATCAAAGTCATCGCCTTGCCACTAGGGTGTCACTGAAAGTAGCATCCCCATGAAAAATTAACATGCACATACCAGTGATATGTAGACATTCTTATGGTGCAGATTAACCCCCTCACTTTGGGATTAGGTTTACCCCTATTCCATTTACTCCCGTGGTTACTGATTCAAACACAGATAGGATTGCCAACCTCTGGGGATGTCCCAGAGTCACAACTGATCTCCAGAAGACAAAGATCAGTTCCCCTGGATAAAATGGCTGCTTTGGAGGCTGGACTCTGCGGAACAACCTCCCTGCTGAGCTCCTCTCTCCCTGCCCCAAACCCCACAGTCTCCAGGCTCCTTCCTGACCTTTCTATGACTCTCCCATCCTGGAGTTAGCGACCCTAGCTATATCATAAGATCCTTCAGACATTAAAATAGTGTGGTGGTTAAAAAATAATAATGACAGATCCGGTTGCTGTTTTGAATTTGAATGTATAAGAAAAAGAGATAAAAACTGTGAACAAATTAATATCACAAATAATGAACATTGAAAAACTATGAATTTAATGACATGCAACAATTTGTGAGTCTATTATTATCCAATTACATACTGAATTATTGCACATATATTATACATCGACATATTATATCTAGTCCAATCCTGAATATAAGCAATGTGAACAATATCCAAAGAAGGCGTCAATCCTAAATGTCTCTGGGTCCACCTCAACTGAGAAAAACTTGAATGAAAGTCCTCATGCTGGGCTGCATAAGTAATAAATCTCAGCCCCCTCCAGGTGAATCCTCCTGTTGTAACACTGGCAAGGACTTCTTATAATAACATATTATCAGCTGGAAAAATCCTGACGGACATTCAATAGTGACCATTTCGAGAAGCCTCTGTCAAGAGCTGACAACCCTCTTAATTAAGATTTTTCCAGTGGATGATATGTTATTATAAGAAGTCCTTGCCAGTGCTACAACAGGAGGATTCACCTGGAGGGCTGTCATGAATTTTTTACCACCACACTATTTTAACATGTGAAGAATCTCATTATGTAGCTAGGGTTGTTAACTCCAGGATGGGAGATTCATAGAGATGGAGACTGTGGGGTTTGGGGAAGGGAGAGAGGAGCTCAGCAGAGATGTGGTTCCGCAGAGTCCAGTTTTCATCTCCTTTTCTTATACCAATGTCTACTGTGATCCTTGTTGTTTTGGTTTGGTTTGGTTTCTGTTGTGGGGAGGGGAAGGGAAAGGAGTTTATAAGCCGCTCTGAGACTCCGAGCGAAGGGCAGGATATAAATCCAATCTCCTCCTCCTCCTCCTCCTTAATTTGAAGACATCTGTCTGTGACAAAGGTACTGTGTAAGACCCAATGGAGGTACCCAAACATGTGGGCAGCTCTGGTAGTATGAATCTTTGTACCACAGAGCTAGGGGGCCAGTTCCATGGGAGAGACCCCTATGATTTGAATTACACATATATTTAGTTTCATTTCATTTATTGGACTTCTAGCTTGCCCTCCCCTGCAAGCAGGCCCAGGGTGGGTTATATCAAACCACAGATACTCAGTCCAACTTCAACTTCACAACTAGCCATTAAGCAACAATAAAATAATATCAATAAATAACAATAATAACAATTGATGGCATCATCTAATCAGTTAATCGTTATCTGGTCCTACATAGGCTTCCACAATGTGTGCAGGTGAGTGGTAATTGATGCTGATTGGGCAGACAAAAGACAGTATAGCTGACATATAACAAGCAATGTGAAGCAATGCAAGGAAGGGGAGATCAAAATAAATAAGTATCCGGTGTCTCAACCAAAGGCCTAGTGGAATGTCTCCATTTTGCTGGCCCTGAAGAACTGTAATAGGTCCTGCAAGGCCAGATCTTAGCAGGGAGAGTGTTCCACCAGGCCAGCGTCAGAGCCAAGAGGGCTTTGGCTCTGGTCAAGGCTAGGCAGACAACTTTGGGGCTGGCCTGCAGATCTTGGTCCATCACACACAATGCTCTTCTGGGGACATACCACAAGAGACAGTCTTGAAGATATGTTGGTCCCAGATTTAGATCATCAAAATGTTATCTTAGTTATGTAGAATCTGTTCTTAAGTAAGCAACTCTTATATGATTGGGAGAATGTTTGTACACTTGAAGAACAGGAAATGGTGGGACTCAGGGCTTATCTACACATAAAATGGATTGACTCAGTAAAGGAAGTCACAGCCTTCAGTTTGCAAGACCTGAACAAGGCTGTTAATTCTGGAAGTCATTAATACATAGAATAACCATAAGTTGGAAAGGACATGATGGCATATAACACACACATTGGCTGAGTTCAGACTGGCAATTTGCCCCACTATAGCCACGTTTCAGCGATATTTTAAAAGTGGATTAAATGGGGTGTTCACACAGGCACATTTGCCTGGCATTCCCCACCCGTAGGCAACCTGTGCTGTTGCACTTTGCTCCTGCATTTAATAGATGCCTCATAAAAGTGGTAGCAAATCCCCAAAGAGTGCCTTTATGCCGCATTTGTCCACTTCCCAGCAGTGTCAACACTACGTGGAAAAGCTGGGAGTAACCCGCATTGCACATAAGGGAGCAGCGATTTGATTGGTTCTGCTCCGCTCTACCACCCAATGCAGTGCCAGCGCAGCGGAATCCTCCCCGAATTGACTGTATTCCTATGTGTGCTCATGCGCTCATACACACATAGGCATCCAGCCAATTTACCATGAAAAAGCCATTTACAACCACACCTCCAGGCCAGCAGTCTGAACGCTCCCGCGCGCCTCCTCCTGGTATGCTCCCACATCAGTCTGAACTGTGTGATGGGGAAACCCCAGAACAGTTTGTTCCGGGGCTTTTTTGCCACGACTGGCCCCTGCTGCAAATTGCCAGTCTGTCCTCAGCCATTTGTTAGCCGAACTGCTTATCTACGCAGTGGCTGACTAACTTTTGAGGTCTTTTTGCCAATGTATACAGAGAAACCGGTGTCCGTCGGCTGAGAAGCCTATTTCTTCAAGGAATGATGCTTGACAAAGGTTTCTTAATTTGAATCAAGATTCTCTTTACTGAAAGTTCTTATCATTACAGTCATACAAAAACAGATACACACACACATACATTCAAGTTCCTTTTAGATACAGTAGAAATGGAAAACAATATTGGAATTTAAGCTAAAGGTATGTCTTCAGGAGGGGGAAAGCAATTATACTTATCTGCTCCAGGAGATGTTGGTTCTTCCAGTGCTCAGGAACAAGGATTGTTTCTAACTAAGGATTCCTTACTTTTGCTACACACAGATAGGCCAGCTATATGTGTGAGGGTTCCTTGGTCGCGACTCCAAGTTACCACAATAAGTTACCTTAGCTATCTTGTTGATATGAAGAAGGAGCAGCGGCTGCAGAAGTCAGAGCAAGCAAAAACCCAGCAACAAAGGGTTGCACCCCCTTTTATCAGTTAGTCTGGGGGCTGGCTTGGGGTGTTTCTGGGTCCATCCCATCCCTATACCATTGGCTAAAGGATGTGGGGGTTCCCTCCTCCTAAGGTGGGGCAATGCTGAAAATCTACACCTTTCTACAAGGGAGGATTTTGGTCCAGGTGTCAAGATGGGTTGGCATGGAAACCTTTAGGTATGTAGATGGATCTGGCCGGGTCTTCTTACATGCAAATGCCAAGCATCCTGTGGGTTACGTGAAGGTAGAGATTCTCCCAATGGTGGAAAGTTGTTGTTTTTACATTCTGTGGAAAGGACCGTAATGGAGATGCTAATGGAGATGCTTCTTGCTCCCAAAGGCTGCTGGGTAAATGTGTAAGATGCGTCTGTGACCTCATTTGCATGGAGATACAGGCTGTGTGGTACCTCATTTTACAGAGAGAGTCACATTAACTCAAGCATACATTCTCCCAAAGCAAAGACTCTTGCTGGCACCATTCCTGGTGTGCATGCAGGTCAGAAAATAACAAATAAAAGCATTTTCAAAGTTCACCTCCTAACAGTCCCCCCTTTCATGGCTTCACTGAGTGAAACGGTGTGAACGTCATGACTTCCATACATGTGGGGTTGACGTGTGTAATGGGAACACGTCAGATAGTCCATGATGAAACAACAACAAAAGTCCAAAAGTCCAGTATCATTGGTAACCCATTGCTTGTGGCGATGTAGTCCCGTCTGGTCTGGATCCAAGTTGGAAAAGGTTTCCTTCCACCTATGACCATCTATCTAGTCTACTCGTTGGGGATGGACCAAAAATTAAAAATGCCTAGCCCTACAAAAAGCCAAATTGTCACTGTGAATACCGGGCACCGGAAGCAAACAAGCATATGACTTTTCCATAAGCTATGTGCATTAACACTGCTAAGGTAAGGCGTAATAATTACGTGCTTTAAACCAATAGCATTAATGAGGTAGACAATTATTCATTACTATTTGCACCAAACATATAAAACTAGAAAATTAGTTATAAAAATCAGTAGCATAAACTATACTGCATTGATACATATATCCCTGAGGGCAGTCCTCATTATGGGAGGTAGTTGTAAACATTTGAAATTATTTACAAACAAGAAAAACATGCAAGAAATACAATCATGTTTCTTCAGTGTTTAGTACACCATCTTCAAGTCTTCAGATCACTTTTCTTGACATTAGCTGTGTCAACTCAAAGCGAACCAAGTTGGTTATTTACACAACAGGTAAACTGTAAAAGTCTTCAAGTTTCTTCTTTTCTTCCTTCAAAAGAAGTTTCCATTCCTTAATGTTACTGAACTATGGCATGTCTGTCTAGAACTTGCACATGTTCAATGACAAAAGGAAGGGGGATGTCTTTGCATAGCAAACCAGTTTCTTCCTTCGCATTGTTGTATGCATTGTACCATGGGAGTACAATAAATGCATTTCATGAATTTAAGACAAAGCATTTTGGCTATTTTTCAAGCACTTTGCATTCATAAATCCATTCAGACTCATAATAAAAATTATTAGTGGTCATTCAAGCATTCACACACTAATATTGGCAGCATTTTCAGAAATTTTTACCCTGAGAAAATTCTGAAAAAGTTAAGCTAAACAACAAATCCACAACGTAGACCTTCCTATACACTTGTAACACATGGTATAGTCCAAAGAGGTCTTGTTGGTACTAAGATGAAAGCTAGACATGTTCTGGAAGAATACGCGTATAGATAGACACAATCTGCGCATTGTCTTCTAGATTTGTGTAGCCAGACTTACAATAAGAATAAATGTTACTTGTTGTTTGTCTTGTTAAAAAAATGAACTTCCACGCAAGGGTTGCTATTGGAGTTACAAAAATAACAAGTGAACTCTCTCCTTGTCCAGAAAAATTGGGGGGAAAATGAGTAAAGCAGACTCCAGGTTGCTGACTGTATCAAGAGTTCCTTTTCCAAAGAAAGGGGAAAAGGCTGCATGTCCTTGACTTAAGTTGGCAATTCAAACCTGAGCCTTTTCTAATAAAGCAATTCAAAAGTGAAAACAAAAAGAAGAGCAGTTTCTAAAGCTGCTTCCCTCTGGAAAGATAAAAGTTTCGTTGTAAAAAGAAAACTTTCCCAAAAATGAATGAAAACAAAAATAATTGTTTTGCAAAAAGATTGATTAGATAGAAATGAGATAAGAATGATCTCTAAGTTTCTAGTTCCCTCTAAGTTCAATGCTCACTGCTAGAACTTAAAATACAGAGTCCTCCTTTGGGTTTTCCCCTGGAAGATGGCAAGTCAGCGGGTTCATTTGAATTTTAAATGGAGAGTGAGAGTCTTACATTTTCCTCTTCAATTTGAGACAGAAAAGTCAGAAGAAAATTAGTACACATTAATCATTAGTACATTCCCTACATATTAATACCTTTAGTAGTAATTAGTTAGAAGGACAAATCTTGATCAGTAAATGCTCTCTCTCTCTCTTGAAGCTGTATTCCTGCGCTGACAGGCACGGATACAAAGTTGGGCTCGCCTTGCCTCGAGGGCATTTGGCTCTCTTTTGTCTTCCTGTGTTGATCACAGTGAAGAAGGGGGGGGTCGGTTGAGCGTGGGAAAACAAACGAGTTGGTTCCCAGCTGGTTGCTGTAAATGAAGTCAGGTTAATGAAAAGGGGGGGGGATTTGCATAGTTCCCTGAGCTTTTGCTTTGCTGTGCCCAACCACAGAGAGAAAAAGGGACCTCTCTCCTTTTTTCCTCACAGCAAAATCCTTTGAATGTTGCTATCTAAAGATTGGTGGCTTATCAAAACATGTCTCTTTAAAGTTTGAAGTGAGCACAAAAACTTTATGTGAGCGCTCTCTCCTTTTCCCCGGCGCTGATGCACTCTTTGAATACAAACTCTGCAAGCATCTAGACCACATGGCTTGAAAATACCTTTTGCATTTCTCCTGCCCAGGAGATGGCATTGGCTTGGCTGGGGTCAGGACAGTCCGTGTGCCTTCCAAGCACGACAGCTGTTCCATTTTACCAGAAACCTTGTACTGCTGAAATTTTTGGAGGGATTCCCTGTGTTTAAAGGGGAGTTCCGACAATTGTGTTAAAGAAAAGATCTTGCAAAGACTTACAGTAACTGGCTGCCTGTCGGACTTCTGTTTGAACCAAGCTGCAAAACTTGAGTTCTTAGGCTGTCAGCTGTTCAAAATTACTGTCTCAGTGAAGAGGGGGTGGAATTTCCTGTGTGCAATGTACCTTACCTGGAGATTCCGGGAGATTCCGGGAGATTCAAAAATTTAATTCTGCTGTTCCCCCCTTTGCTTGTGGTTGTGTCAGTGAGTGCCTTATCTCCCCCCTTATGACACTTTCTGATTTTTATATCAGGAAGGTGTCATTAAAGATAGTAGAGAGAAAAGTGTCACTCAAAGCTTCAAAGGGAGAAGTGAACAAGAAAGAAAAAAAAAAAAGTTTTACTGAGTACTCCAAAGGGAGAATGTGTATCAGCTCTGGTGGGACTGATTCTGCTCACAGGCAGCACCTGTCGTCCTGGGTCCCAGATTCTTCGAGTGTGCTGTGCCATGGTTTGGCTGTAAGAGATTTCAGCAAGCACCGGCTGAAGTTCCTCTGCATTTGACAGTTGAGAGGGAGGGGAGGGTCAAAGCCCTCTGTCTGTGGGGGAGTATTTGAACACTCCACCAGGGAAGAGGTGGCTGGTGGGTCAGGGAGCATTTCCAGGCTGGTTGCTTCTGTAGCAAGCGCTGGCTGCTGCTCAGGACTCCACTGCCATGAAGCATTTTTCTTCAGGAAGGCATAGAGCAGGCTTGCCTTGTCAGCAAGAGCTTCTATGAAATCCCTTGAGATGTTGAAGATTTCCAACAGCGCCCGCAAAGGTTGTGCGGCAGTTGCAGCTGTCAGGCATGAGACTGCCTGCATTCTGTGTATGTCTGGGGCTTTTCCGCCAGGTCCTAGTGCTAGCTGCATTGGCTGAGCCTTTTGACAGCTGGCTTTGACGCTGGTGTCTCTGATCGGATTTAGAACTTTTCTGGTGATGTCAGTGAGTGCCTTAGCTGTGAGGGTGTTCAGAACTCGGTAATCTACTGTCATCTTCCATGTGACTCCGTCTGCTTTTAAGACGGGCCAGAGGGGTGCGTTGCAGATGGACTGCATTGGGGTGATGACATCCCATTTCAAAAGTCCCTGAATAGTCTTGGCAATTCCTTCCTCTGCGTCTGCAGGGAATTTGTGTTGCTTCTGTGGTTCTGGGTCTCGACTTGTGATGAGAACACACGCGTCCTTCACAGTCCCACACTCTGCCTTGTCCTTAACCCATACTTCTGGGAATTCTTCCACCCAGGGGTCTCCAGTGATTGGGGAGAGTGGCATAGGGACTTTGATGGCTGAGCATCTGTGTATGGCATTTATTTCTCTGGGTCCTTCCGGAATTTCCCATAAAAAGCCGTTGGCTAGGTCTACTGTGAAACAGTGCTCTTTCAAAAACGGGGCGCCCAAAATTCCATCATTGTCATCCTTGCTTGAGCAGGCAGAAATCCTGGTGGAAATTTTCCCAACTGTGAGGGGAATATTTTTCCAAATTGGGGCTTTCTGGCTGCCTCCAGCAAAACCTGAAAGTGAAACGTCTTTTCCTGTGGGCTCACCTTTCTTAGCCAAATGTGGCTGCAGAATGTTTGTGGCAGCACCTGTATCAACTAGCAAAGTGGCAGGGGTCCTGTTCCCGAGATCGCCAATCCCTGCTTCAATCGTGGGCCTACCCCATCTGTCCGGCGTAAGTTTTGCCACGACATTCTGAGGGAGGTCCATGCGACTCGGGCACCTCTAGGCTGTGGGTTCGGGCGATTCCTTAAAGGGGGTTGTGTCCTCTAAGGGATGGCGCGTTGCAATGGGAGTGTTCTGGTTCCTCCCAGCTCTCTCTTCCTCCGCAAGCGCTTGGAAGAGGATGTCATTAGGCTGGCCATCAAAATGAGTCATGTCATGTCCCCTGTCCTTCAGACGCATCCACGCATGCCAGCGAAGAGGATCCACGGTTGGTGGACAGCCTCCTTCTCTTTGGTCATACTGTGATCTGGTCTGAAAGGCTGATCGGGGAGGGGGAAGAGGAGGGGGAGAAGAGGGAGGGGGAGAGTTGGAAGATCTTTGGTAGGTTCCCTGTGCTTGGGGTTGGCTTCAATAGGACGAGGGCGGCGCGGATGGAAGAGGTCTTGTGTACCCAGCGTCTGGAGCTGAGCGCTCTCCCACCTTACCGTGGTACACAGTGTCTCTGTCTCTCCACGAGCGACCGCGTCCTCTCTTGCCCTGATACCCTTGGTTAAACCTAACCTTTTTAGTCCTTGGTTCCCCTGTGGGGTTGTTCTGACTCTGTGGACCAGGTCCATTGTTGGCATACGTGACTGTAAAAATTGCTGCATCTTCCTCCTCCTTGTCTTTTCTTTTCCCTGTCTTGGGCGGCTTGAAATCGCCAGACCTTCTCATGATTGCTGCCACTCTTGCAATGTCTGCTCTTAACTCGTCCCAGGTTACTTGCGCAATATCTGAAGTGCGCAGAGCCAATTGAGTTTGTCCATTGAGTCCCTTCACTAGTGATTCCCGAAAGGCGGGTACATTAAAGTCAAGGGGGTCAGTGGAGTCATCAATTATGTTTGCCACCACCCCTAAGAGTTGTTTGCGAGCCATGTAAATCTCTGGATCCTTGTTAGGACCTTGCTTTTCCAAATGAAAAAGGGCGTTTTGGTGGTTGCAGGATTTAAATAGCCTAGCACTTGTCTAAACCAATTGTACTTCGTCTCAGCTGTCAGATCCTTTGCTGCGACTGCAGAATTAACGGCAGCAAGGTGAGTTCCAGCGGCACATTTCCTGGCCACTTGCGTTAAGTCCTCCCCACTGAGACCTCCATATGCAGTGTTCGCTGCGGTCATCCACTGTACCACATTGTCTCTGTGAAGCGGCCCTAGCTCCTCTGCCACAGCTTTCACCTCCTCAGGGTGCCAGAGGTGATTTTCAACAATGATGGTCGTGGTAGTCCGGCCATTCCCACGTACCATGCGTCTGGTGGTACTGACTGGGTTCATTGGTAGAGGGGCAGGGATTCCTAAACTGTGAGGGCTAGAGGGAGGGACCTCCTGGTTCCGAGGGGTTTCCACAACATGCGTGGGTTGCCTGACCTCGTCGGAGCCCGACTCCCAATCCTCTAAGTCCACCATCCCTTCAGGATGTATGGTAGAAATGATTGCTTGCTGGAGCCCTAGTTTTTCCTTTAGGTCATTAATGGTTTTAAGACAGGCATCATGAGAAGCTAGCTCTCTTCATTTCTGCGTCTGTTCTGCGAGGTATTTGGCGGCCTTTTGGGCAGATGCAAAATTATCAGTCATGCTTTCTAATGCCAGCTCTGCCTTTGCTAGTTTATCTTGTGCTTCTGAGGCAGAAAGTTTAGCTTCCTTCAAGGAATCTGCCAAAATCTGTTTTTCCATTACTAAATTCACCCTGTCCGCCTTTAAGCGAAAGAGTTCTTCCTCTGAGGCTTTTTGGAGCTCTTCCATCTCTAATTGAAATTCTCCCCTTTTCTTTTCTAATAGCGTCTCATAATACTGTCTCTGGGAATCGATTTCGTGCACGTGTCCTGATCTTTGCTTTTCTGCGTCTGCCAAAATCGCATCCTTTTTCCTTTTATAGTTTTCCTTTAGTGACTCCAGATGTTTAGTCTGTTCTGCTCTCAGTACTGCTAGTTCCGCACTGTGCGTGTGGTTCATTTGTGCGATTTCTTGCGCATGTTCTGTGATCTGTCTAGTCTGCAGTTCTAAAATCTTTTTGAGTTCGCCTAGTTCTTGCCCTAAATTTCTCCTGATTCTCTCGGCTCTGCGCTGGCATGCCATGAATCCTATGAGAAAGCATACCACTCCAGCTAGTCCATGCCAGAGAAACACGTTTCCCACTGAAATTACATCCTGCACATTTGAGTGTCCTCCCATATCATCTAGGGTGGATGCACCGAAATTCATCGTCCACTTCAGCATTTCCATGATGCTTGAGAGCAACTGTGCTCTGACAGGTCACAACAGGGGCTCCGCGGAGTTTAGCTGTGGATCCTGATCTCGACCGGCTGGTCTTAGTTTTGGAGCGGGAGTTCCCGTCTGAGAAAAGGTGGGGGCCAAGGGTGAGCTGCAGCTCAATAACCCTTAAACTCCCGACAGGTTTTCACCCAAACAAATGCTGGCTTGGGAGGAGGGGCCTGGTAACCTTAAAGAAAGTGCGTTTGTGTGCAGAAGGACGCCTCTTCTGTCCCCTGTTGCTATAAAGGAATCTCACATTCAGGGAGAGCTTGTTTTAGCTCACTCCTGTAGCAGGAGACCTTTATATGCAATCAGTAACAGGTCCACGGTTCTGCCTCCACAAAGGCGAGGGCAAATTTTTGGGAAAGGATCTCTCCCTTCCATGGTTAATCTGATAACCAAAGCTATAGGTTTTGGAAGTGGGGGCTCTACCTCTCTCACTTCTGGAGTACCTAGAAACCAGACTACAGGTTTTAGGGCTTTCCACCCTCTCTAGGATGACCTGGGAACCAAGATGCAGGTTTTTGCGGGGTGGGGACTGTCGTCCTTCCCACTGGCGATCCTGTTAACCAAAAAGCTATAGGTTTTGGAAGCGGGGCTCTACCCTCTCACTTCTGGTTTACCTAGAAACCAAAGCTTTGCCACAGGTACCCTCTCGGTCCTCGCGCCGCTCAGTTCTGAGTACCTGGCCCCTTCTGTCCTGGTCTCAAGGTCTGTACTAGGGCATTCCAGCTCCCAGACAGCCTGGATGCGGGTTTTGGCTAAGCAGATTGATCAGATCTACCGCCTTTGGGTCACCCACTGAACCAAATGAAGAGGTTTCCAAAAAGCGACCCTCTGGCCATTTAGGAGGGGGACGAGATTCACCTCTCAACTCGACTTCCCTTCCTTTCCGCTCCTAAGTGCTTTTAAAGGGAGGGGGGATTATATGTGCCTGCATGTATGTGTGTGTGTGAGCGTGTGTGTTTGTGCTTGTGCAAACATCGGGGCTCCGTCGTCTGGTCCTCTTCGTGGTCGCGCCTCGGTTCCACCCAGAGCGAAAGAGGGCGGAGTGCGGCGCGGGATGCTCCAGGGGGCAGAGAGAAAAGATGCGGAAACTCCAACCCACGATAGATTGCCTTTCTAACGGCCAAACACGCAGACAGAAACCTTTCACACTCTAGCTGACTTCTCAGCACAACGCGGTCTCTCCACGTCCTTAGCTCAGAGAAGGGGCGGGTCGGGTCACCTGTTCTCAGAGCTCAAGGGGCAAAACCTCAGAGGGGGCACCAATTAAATCTGTTAGCCGAACTGCTTATCTACGCAGTGGCTGACTAACTTTTGAGGTCTTTTTGCCAATGTATACAGAGAAACCGGTGTCCGTCGGCTGAGAAGCCTATTTCTTCAAGGAATGATGCTTGACAAAGGTTTCTTAATTTGAATCAAGATTCTCTTTACTGAAAGTTCTTATCATTACAGTCATACAAAAACAGATACACACACACATACATTCAAGTTCCTTTTAGATACAGTAGAAATGGAAAACAATATTGGAATTTAAGCTAAAGGTATGTCTTCAGGAGGGGGGAAAGCAATTATACTTATCTGCTCCAGGAGATGTTGGTTCTTCCAGTGCTCAGGAACAAGGATTGTTTCTAACTAAGGATTCCTTACTTTTGCTACACACAGATAGGCCAGCTATATGTGTGAGGGTTCCTTGGTCGCGACTCCAAGTTACCACAATAAGTTACCTTAGCTATCTTGTTGATATGAAGAAGGAGCAGCGGCTGCAGAAGTCAGAGCAAGCAAAAACCCAGCAACAAAGGGTTGCACCCCTTTTATCAGTTAGTCTGGGGGCTGGCTTGGGGTGTTTCTGGGTCCATCCCATCCCTATACCATTGGCTAAAGGATGTGGGGGTTCCCTCCTCCTAAGGTGGGGCAATGCTGAAAATCTACACCTTTCTACAAGGGAGGATTTTGGTCCAGGTGTCAAGATGGGTTGGCATGGAAACCTTTAGGTATGTAGATGGATCTGGCCGGGTCTTCTTACATGCAAATGCCAAGCATCCTGTGGGTTACGTGAAGGTAGAGATTCTCCCAATGGTGGAAAGTTGTTGTTTTTACATTCTGTGGAAAGGACCGTAATGGAGATGCTAATGGAGATGCTTCTTGCTCCCAAAGGCTGCTGGGTAAATGTGTAAGATGCGTCTGTGACCTCATTTGCATGGAGATACAGGCTGTGTGGTACCTCATTTTACAGAGAGAGTCACATTAACTCAAGCATACATTCTCCCAAAGCAAAGACTCTTGCTGGCACCATTCCTGGTGTGCATGCAGGTCAGAAAATAACAAATAAAAGCATTTTCAAAGTTCACCTCCTAACACATTATTCTACCCATTCATTTGCAACTGGGTGACAGGCTGTTGGTAAATTCCTGAAGTTCCTGATTCCGCTCCCCACAAACATAGCTCTATTGTTTCACAGGCTGCACTGGCTATCCAGATGTATGACTGTCATTCTGTTGTAAATACAGTACCCTTACAAGGGCACAATGGAGATCATTCTTTCCTTTGAGGCCACAGGATATTAAGGGGGGAATGTAATCAGCCATATTACATAGATAAACATATGGAGCAGAAGTCCATCAGTGGCTATTAGCCATAGGGTATAGGTGGGAATTCTTAGTCTGGGGCAGGTGATGCACTCTATTCTTGATGCTGGAGAGGGCAGCAGTGGGAGGGCTTCTAGTGTCCTGGCCCCACTGCTGGACCTCCTGATAGCACGTGGTATTTTTGGCTGCTGTGTGACAGAGTGTTGGACTAGATGGGCCATTGGCCTGATTCAACATTGGCTTCTCTTATGTTCTCTTATGTTCATATTGTCCCATGCAAAATCTCTCCCCCCCAAATCCACATGATATCTTTTTACTAGAGCTAAACGAAATGACTCAAAATATCTTTTCAAGCTTGCTAGAGCTCTTCCTCAGGCTAGATGTTACAAAATAAGGACAAACTGAGGGAAGGAAAAAGTAGATTTCTCAGTAACTATTGTAAAACCTGGTCATGTCAGCATTTTGTATAGATGCTATGCTGCTTGTCATTTTGAATTGTTGTTAGTGTTCGATTACAGTGCTTGAGTCCTGGGAAGAAGAACTGAAAGATGAAGGGTCATCTTATTGAAAAGATAAAGGCCAGCGGGGGTTTCAGTTTCGGCGTTGCGAATGGCGGCCGCCTCTCGGGACGCTCCCGGAGGTGGCTAGCCCACATGCAGTTAGGGGGGGTCTTCGCTCATGCGGAAGACCCTAGTGAGCCTTAGGCAAAGGCTCCGAACCGGGGGCGCTTTGGGGAGTAGCCTCTTTGCCGGCAGACAGCCGGGAAATTGAGGCTTTCTCCCCGCCCCAATCGGCCCCGCTGCGTCGTGCCTGTCATGGGACTTAGCAGCGCCACCGACTTCCAGGAGTGAAGACAGCGATACGATTTAACATAAAAAGAAGAAGTGGCATCGAATCATGAGTGGAAGATCTATTTTGAAGCGTGAATTCGAACCCCCCCGCTAGCGTTTAAGCGTATGGGAGGAGGGAGGAGTTCCCACCCCTTTTGAGAAGCAAGATTTACAAAGGGAGCGCGGAGGGGGGAAGAGAGAAAGAACTGTTGGTGAAAGTACCATCAGGGTTGTATAGAAGAATACGACTTTATTAGCTTCCTGGGGGATGCGGCACGAACTTTGTAAAAGTAAACAATAATACAAAATGTTGACAACGGGGAAAGTCCTGCAGAAACCGGAAGAGAAGAGAGGAGGGACTTCCGGTCTGGGTAGCCCCCCCCCCCGAGCTTGCTGTCAATCAACAGGAAAATGAGATTCTGCGCCCTCTGCTGGAGCAAATGCAGAAAATCAATGAAACTTTGCTTAAAGTGGAAAGTGTCTTCACCAGTCGACAGAAATTGATATTGGAAACATCAAGGAAGATGGCGGAAATTGAACAGAAAGCGTTGATTTTAAGTTCTCAGGGTGTAAAAGAAGAAGAGAAAGAGGATCTCGGATTTACTTTGGCGAATGTATTGGCACCCCTAACTGGCAGTGAAGCGAAAGAATTAAAGGAAGAGGTGGATATGGCTCCCAAAACCTATTCCGCTTTTATAAAAGAAATTACTCTGCCAGTAGAAGGGGAGGCCGAGCACAGCAAGCAAGATATCGGAGATCTAATTTTATGTGAAGTGGTTATGTCGCCCTGGAAATTTGAAGGCCAGAAATATAAGGAAAAAGAGAAAAGAAAGAAGAAAGATTACATCCTTGAAATGCAAAGACTTCTGAAGAGACACGCCGGCATGAGGGAAGACGCAGCACTCAAAATTGCGATAAGCAGTGAAGAAGACAGCAGCCCAGGGGAAGGAGGTGAAGGAACGGAAGGCATTAAGGTTAAAAAGGACTTAATCCATAATTGGAAGAGATTTAAAAAGAAGACACCTTGAGGACTGTTTGTGTTGCATTTGTAAGGAGCTGTTCAATTACTAACCTCAATGGACTTTACTAACTGTATTAACAGAGTGTTTTTGGACTTTGCAAAGTTAAAAAGAAGATCTACTAACCATGATGGATGCCGAAAAACGGTATTAATTACTAACTAAAACTAACCCTTTTTAACAGAGAAAACTTCACTCCATCTTTTTTCTTTCTCCATCTGTCTACCTTTCCCTTTTCTCATAAAAAGAATAAAATTCTCTCCTTTTCAGGAGAGTTTTACTACAAAAAAAAAAAAAAGAAAAGATAAAGGCCAGCAAAGTCCATATTTCACTCAGAAACCCAGATGAGAAGCAAAGTTCCCTTTGATGGCCAAGAGCGGGAGTCTTTGGGGTCTTTATATTAACAGTGGAATCCTTAGCAGAAACCAAGGTGAAGAGTAAGAATGATTGCATTAATGAGCAACTTGGATGTGCTCCCATGTCCAAACCATCTTGATTCCATTTTGGTGGAAGATTATAGAGCCGGACATATGATCTGCCCAAATGCGAACTAGTATTACATGACACAGTCAAAATGGTGAAGTGTCTGCAGTGATAAAAGAACCAAAGACCTATCTTGAGTCTGAGATACCCAGAATCCTCTCTTAAGTGATGGAGATTTGACTACAAACATGTTAACAAAGTTTGAGATAAATTTAAAATGGTGCACAAGGTACCATCAATTGAGGCATGAGGGTTGTTTTATGGGGACAATGATTGTGGACATTTATTATTTACTCCATTTACTATACTTTTCTCCCCAATGGAAATCCAAAGTGGCTTACATCATTCTCCTCTTCTCTGTTTTATCTTCACAACAACAACCGTATGAGGTAGGCTGAGCTGAGAGTGTGCAATTGGCCTATGGTCATCCACCAAGCTTCCATGGCAGAGTACAGATTTGAACCTGAGTCTCTGGGGTCCAACACCCCTAATCTGACACTATAATCACTATACCACTCTGTATGGCTTGCAGGTAAGTTAACACTGAGGAATAAAATAAGTTTCTGACTTTATTCTACCATTTCTCCTACACTCCTCTTTCTCCTCCTCCATTATGATCTTCTATTACTGTATTCCATTACTTTTGCAGGCAATATGGCAGTTAATCAAGGAGATATATGACTGTGAGTGCAGAATGAGAAAAGGGTAAGATGAGGGCTAGTTACTACTATGATGCAATGACATTAAATTGCATTGCTTCCCCTCTAGGACTTAACATCGCCCAAAGCCCATTACTGATTCTCATGTGTGTACTTGAGAAAGCTAATAATTATTTCCAAGTTGTCAAAAAGATGCAGGCTATTTTTTTAAGGTAATGAACTGAGATTTGATAAGGGGGGGGAATCAGCTGTATTAGGGCACTGTGAGTTATTGCCGCAAGTGACTTATCTCAGCTTCTTTAATTGCAAGATACCTTCACTGTGTGCTCATGTTATAAAGAACCCTTTGTACAAATATTTAAATTTCTGGTAATTGGATGCCTTGACATTTATTAGAATGAAAATGTAGAGTTAGGAAAGGGTCTAATAATGTATTAAATACAATTTGACAGTACAGAGAACATTGGCACCAGCTCCGTATTTAAAATGTCTTAAAGGGGACTTGCAAAAGAATGTTGGTGGTGTCAGATTCTTGCTTCTTGGAATATTCTACAGGAAATTGCAATTGTTCTTTTTAGAATGAGTTTTTTTCCCCCACCTTCTTGCTCACAAAGTTAAATGTAAGTTCACATCAGAGTATTACATGAATCTTTGCTATGATGTTTAAACAGATTGCTAGCATGTGTGAGACATGTAAGAGAGCTTTATAATGACTCCCACTTACAAATTTCTGGCTATCACATCCATGTTCAATGTCCCATCCACATATGGTTGGAACCAAATGACTGAGAAACAGAATATAAGGTCCAGTCAAGAACTTTGCCCATTGGCTCCTTTACTTCGGCATATCTGTTTTTCTGTCTCAGCTTCTCTTTCATGGAAACTGGGTGTTATGGGCCTTTTCCATGGCCCTTCCCCATGAGAAGGGAAGTAAGGCAGACTGATTCTCCTGGAGGTTAACCAGCATGGACTGATACAAGAAATGTGAGACATACACACACACACAGCTGCCCAAGAAATAACTTTAGTCTCATGGACACTTTTGTTGCTTTCCTAGAAAAGTCTCAAATGTTTTGTCCCAGCCCTTTTTAATTTTTTTTCAAACAGTCAGAAATGTAAGAGAGAACTGGCATGGACTTTCCTTGTATACACTTAGCCATATACAATTTCCAGAGCCCATGAATGCTCATGCGAAGATTCATCCAGCAAGCTGAGTGTAGCTGGAACTGCAGGTGGTTTCATAGGCATGTATCCTTTGCTGGATTGTAGGCACTTCTTCTGGCCTCACTTCTGGCTATCCCGCTTTCATTATAGAAGCAGAGGTGCAGCTGTATCAAAACCTTCTGTTTGGTATTAGTTGCACGCCATAATCTTTTGTGCATGGGTATCTTTGAACCAAGCAGAGATTGGGTAACTGCCTTGTCAGTGAAACAGTTTTGATCTAGCATGAGCTTTTTTATTATTCAATGATAAAAATAAATTCAATATTTAACATATGGAAGAGGGTGCAACCCTTTCACATTAAAGGCTTGTTCCTGCAGGGAGTATTTATGGCTCCTTTTAGTACATCACAGAGTAAAGGATAGCTACTGAGATACAAAAGCAATAAAACATGCAGTTTACTGTAGCATTATCTGAAAATGTAATCCATGGAAGAATGATTCTGATTAGCTAACAGCACCAGTTAGGTTTATGATGGCCTAGTTTACGACTGTTTGATAACATAAAATATTATTTCCTTCCTGAAAGAAGCTCACAGTGCATAGACGCTCACTGAGCTTTGTGAGGCTGGCTCTGTAAATCACATACCCCAAGCTGCTTCCTTCAGAAATAAAATTTCCATTGTATTATATTTTTTTTTATCTCGTGATAGTGTGAAAAGCTAATTTCTGGTGTGCAAGCCAGCACTTTGGTTATGTTTTTCTCAGTGCCAGCATTTAATCATTAGTGCAATCATTTTGGAATTTCTTTTTAAAAATATTTTAAACTTTATTTTAAAAAACAATATACACAAAATAGCATGCAACATCTAGACAGTCACAAAATAACATTTTCATGTTCTACAAATAAACCAGAGATCTGTTAAAGAAATAACATATCTTGATACAATGTATTTTTGGAAGTATATATTTTTCAGTTATATATTGAACTACAGGAAGCCATACTTCAACAGATTTAGTGGTGGAATTATTTATTTTGCTATAATTAACTCTATCTGCAATTTTACTCATGATGAAGTAGTCCCAAAGTTGAGCTTGCCATTGTTCGATTGTAGGTATTTTCTTATCTTTTGTCAGGTACTCCAATAACTCAGTTCAACAGCAGGTCCTTAAACAGGCAAAGCTTTATTTTGATCAGAGCCAAGTAAAGTGATCGATAACATTAGTGTCAGGAATGAAGAATACAAAATGGCCATAGCAATTATAGTGGGTTCATACAGACCCCTCTGACACCCGGGAACCAATAAACAAACAGGGAAAACGGCGGGGAGGCAAGTAACAGTTCAGAGGCGCATGGGAGATTGGGGTGCTTCACGCCCAACTGACTAACCAGTCAAGGCCAGGTGAAGATAAGGGAGGCTGTAGACACATTGCAGCTGCAAGGCAAAGCACATTCCATCTCACACATAGTTCACCCAGTTAACCCATGGTGGGGCACCCAACATCTTTCCACATAGCTGCCAATGTAATTCTGACTATAGCTAATAATATTGATATTAATTTCATTTTATTTTTATCCTTTAAAGGTTGCTTCCAAAATAAAGTAGAAACAGTTCTGGTATTAAAGGTAAATCATAATTTGTTATTTGTTTAATTTGTTCAACCATAACTTTCCAGTATTATTGAATTAATTCACAAGTCCACCAACAGTGGATAAAATCTGCCTGGTGACCACAATTTTTGTAACCATTTGGATTGTAACTGACTTGGGGTAAGAAAACATATTGTTTGCATCTTAGATAATTGGAATTTTATAATAAAATTAGGAGAGCGAGAGCTGGGAGAGTTCCAAATCTGCTCTCAATCATCCTCTTCTAAATTATTTTGACAATCTATTCTCCATCGAGAGCCATAATTTGTAAACTGTTTACCCTCTATCTGAATCATGATCTAGTATATCTGTGAAACAAGACTTTTTAATATTGAATATTTTAAAAAGAAATTCAAAAGCTGTCAAAGGCCTGGAAAGTGTCTCAACCATCTGAGGAGATTCTACCATGTGTTTTAATTGGAGGTAAGTATACCAATTAATTTTATTGTCTGATATTTGTTCCAGTTTTTGTCTTTCTAGAATTTTTCCTTTATCAGTTATATCACACAAGTGAAGTTATATTGGTTGTCCCCATTTCTGAAAAGTTTTATCCTGTTTACCAGGAAGGAACCAGTCCTGGTTGGTAAATGGAGAAATGGTGAAATTCCACTGAACACGTTTTTTTCCTGGTACCATAAGGATGAATCCAAAAAAATTATTCTGTTTAATTGTATCTTGTCTATTATTAGGTGTTGTCCAATGAGTCTCGGGTAAAGAATGCAGATATGAAAAATACTGCTCTATTTGTAACCAATCATTTTTTTTTTAAAATTTGTGGTGACTGCTCTGAACACATTTGTTACATTACATGCCTTATAATATAAAGTCAGATCTGGAAGGTTTAAACCTCCAAAATCTTCTGGCTCTCAAAGAATTTGGATGCTAATTCTCGGTTTCTTTTTGGCCCAAATAAATTTATTCAGTGTTCATTACCATTGATCTATTTTTAATATGTATGTATGTATGTATTGTTTGAAACAAAAAAAGAAATTTTGGGAGTATAAAACTTTTCATTAAATATATTCTGTATGGCCAAAAAATGTGGGACTTCCCATTTTTTCATAGAAGCTTTTATTTCATTATATACTTTATCAAAATTATAATGTAAAAGTTGTGAAAGAGTTGTTGAAATATACACTCCTAGATATCTCCATTTATCCATAATCCAATTATATGGGAAAAATAAATAGAAGATGTTTCTGTGAACAGATATATAGGAAAAAGATCAGACTTTTGATGACTAATATACAGTCCAGAGATTCTACTAAAATCCAAAATGGTAACTTGTAAATTAATTATAGAGTGGTATGGATTTGCAAGAATCATTTGTGATCTTGTCCATAGATTAATAAATACATCACAAACATTGCCACCCTTTGGGGAAAAATGACTGTTCTTGCCTGGGTTGCTTGCCCACGTACCTTTGCAGGTCCCAACAGGCATGTTAACAACAAAACCCAAAATCTTTTGAGGGTTGCTAGAAACCACAAGGGGGAAGACAGGATGGTATAGTTTGATTTTGTCAGATCTTGGAAGCTAAGTAGGGTTGGTACTTGGAAGGAAGGTAAACATATAGAGCAGAGATCCATCAGTGGCCACAAGGTATAGATAGGAACTCTCTGGGGCAAGTGATGTTCTGTATTCTTGGTGCTGGGGGGGCAACAGTGGGAGAGTTTCTGGTGTTCTGGCCCCACTGATGGACCTCCTGATGGCACCTGGTATTTTTGGTCACTGTGTGACAGAGTGTTGGACTGGATGGACCACTGGTCTGATCCAACATTGGCTTGAAAGCCCCTTGCTGGGGTTGCCATAAGTCAGCTGTGACTTGTTGGCACTTCACACACAGAGAGACCACAGAGTAACATGCTTGGCAGGATCAGATCTGTAGGGGATGGGGAAGAGTAAGACTGATATTGTGCATGTGCAAAGTGCTGCCATTGCTGTGCACTGTACCGAGCTGCGATGAATAGAATCTGATTGCTCATGAGCAGCAAAACAGTTCGCCAAGAGGTTGGCTCCCTGCTTGCAACTAACAGGCAAGGTGTAGGCTGAAAAACAGGTTGCTTACCTGTAACTGATGATCTTCAAGTGGTCATCTGTGCAGTACCACACATGGGTTGGGTGCTTGTGCACAACCTCGACTAGAGAATATTCCAGAACCTGCCTCAGGGGTCTTTTTTGGTGGGCTCTCTTCCCACCCTAGGGAGCAGGGGGAGACAGCTGCCTACCACTCAGTTCCTTTGACTGCTACCAGTAAGTCCCATCAACAAAGGTAAGTGATCAGGAGATGCCAGCAGTGGGGAAGGCTGGGTGGGATTGTGGTACTGCACAGACGACCTCTCGAAGATCATCAATTACAGGTAAGCAACCTGTTTATCTTCGTTGTGGTCTCTGTGCAGTCCCACACATGGGTGATTAATGAGAAGAACCAGATGGAGGAGGGAGCTGGCAGCTGAAACAATAAACAGATTAGGACACAGCATTATCATTTCAATTGACAGGTCCTACCTGCAGAAGCAGAAGAATCAATTGAAGATAGACTTCAGCACTGCCTGGCCAAATTCAGCATCCTGTCGAGTTTGAATATCCAGTGCTTAGTGGGACACAAAGATCGAGGTGGAGGACCACGTGGCAGCAGCACAGATGTCTTCTAATGGGACACCAGCCAGGAAAGCAGTCAAAATTGAGACTGTCCTTGTGGAGCGAGCAATGACAGAGGTAGGTATGTGTTGATTCACTAACTCATAGCAAAGGGCTATGGTTGAGGTCACCCACTTGGCCAAGTGCTGAAAAGAGATGGCCTCACCCTTGCATGGAGAGGCATACGCAACAAAAAGCCTTTGAGACTTTCTAAAGGGTTGCGTGTGGTGGAGATAAAAGGAGAAAGCTCTCCAGACATCGAGGCAGTGTAAAGCTCTTTGTGGAGCATCAGCCGGGTTTGGAAATAAAGAGGATAGGACAGAAGACTGAGACAGGTGAAAGGCAGAAACCACTTTAGGGAGAAAGGAGGTGTCTGGTCTGAGAACAACCTTCTTCTTGTGAAAAATTGTGTATAGAGGATCTGCACAGAATGCAGCAAGCTCTCAAACCTGGTGAGCCATTGTGACAGCAATCAAGAATGCTGTTTTCCATGATAGAAGTCGAAGGTATATTGAAGCCATGGGCTCAAACGACTTGGGCATCAGGTGGATGAGGACTAGAGACAGACTCCAGGATGGCACTAGTGGTTTCTAAGGCAGACAGAGGTGGAGGAGACCTTTGAGAAAGGACTTCATGAGGCAGTGGGAGAACACCGTAGATCCCTGAATTGAAGGGTGATACGCTGAGATAGCCACAAGATGCACTTTCAGGGAAGCGTATGCAAGACCAGATTCCTTCAAGGATACGATGTAAGATAAAATATCTGGCAAAGAGGCTCAGATTGGATTAAAGGAGTGGTGCAAGGCGTAGGTTTGAAAATGTTTCCACTTTGATAAGTGTTGCAGGTGGATGGTCTCCAGGCATTAAGCAACAATTCCCAAACCAGTGGTGGAAAGTTTACTGGGAGATCTTCCAAGCGGTGAGTTTGAAAAAACTCAGATTGTGGTGGAGGACATGGCCCTGATCTCGATAGAGGAGATCCGACACATGAGGGAGCTGAAAGAACCATCCCCTGGACAAACACAAGAGGTGAGGGAACCACAACTGGCACGGTCACCAAGGAGTGATGAGGATGCTCATGGTAGCATCTGCTATAATTTTCTGGAGAACCCTGGAGATGAGAGGGAATGGAGGGAAAAAATAAAACAGGGTCCCAACCCATCTGTGGAGAAAGGCATCTCCAAGGCACTGGGCTGATGGGGGACCTCGAGCAAAAAAGAGAGGGCATCGAGCATTCTCCGAAGTTGCAAATATCGAGGGTGTAGAGACCACTCATTGTCATGAGGAGCCGATCGACTCAGACAATCAACATCGATGTTCTGAACACCAGGAATGTGTATAGCTGATATGGAGATCGAGTGTTGAAGACACCAATTCCAGAGGTGTAGAGTCACACGACAGAGGTGAGCAGAGGCGGTGCCTCCCTGTTTGTTTATGTAGAAGACAGTAGCAATGTTGTCTGAGGTGACCTGAACAACCTTGCTGGTCAGAAGAGGAAGGAACTAAATGAGGGCTAGATGAACATGTAGCTCCAAGTTCCTCTGGCAGAGAGTCCTTCATTGCCTCTCCAACCCCAAAGGGAGGTGTCTGTCGATAGGCAGATCTTCAGAGGTTGATGTCGAAATGGCATGCTGGAGAGGAGATGCTGTGGGAGAGACCACCAGACTAGGCTGCTGAGCATCTGAGGTGGAATTGAAAGCATTGTACTCCAGTGACCCTTCTAAGGATTGAAGTTGCGGATGAACCAGAGCTGGAGCGGGCACATTCGTAATCTGGCATGAGGGACCACAAATACTGTGGAGACAAAGTAACCAAGGAGTCTCATGATCGAGCGAGCCGACTGTTGGGGGTAATGTTGAAAGGTCTAGACGGGGGACACAATGTCCTTGGCCCTGGATTCCAGGAGGAAGGCCATCTCGGTTATGGTATCGAGGCAGGCTTTGAGAAATTGTAAGGTTTGAACAGGTTGAAGGGCGGACTTCATCAGATTGATGCATAGGAGAGCCAGTGTGGAATGAATATCCTTGAGTACTTGAGATCGTGTTAGGCCACAAGAAGCCAGTCATCGATGTATGGATAAAGGGCAATCCCCCTGTGATGCAATGCTGCCACAACTACAGCCATCATCTTAATGAAAACCCTGGGAGCTGTACAGAGGCTGAAGGGAAGGACCCTGTATTGTTAGTGAGTGGCCCCAATGGCAAAGCAGAGAAACTTGAGATGTTGAGGTCAGATGGCAACATGGAAATAGGTGTCTTGGAGATCTATTGATGCTAGCCATCTGGACTTGGGGAGGAGAGGAAGGATAGATTGCAAGATGACTATCCAAAACTTCTTGCAGAGGACAAAAGGTTGAAATCCCGAAGGTCCATGATAGCCCACAAACCACCGTCCTGTTTGGGAACTAGGAAATATTTGGAGTAGAAGCCTAGAGTTCGTTGCACCTCCAGAATCATCTTGATGGCCCCTTTGTTGAGAAGCATAAGCACCTCTAGACAAAGTGATGGATCCAGGGCATGATGACGAAGTGAGGGAGGGTTGGGGGTGAAATGAACTCTATGGCATACCTGACCCATATGATGGCAGGGACCCAGGTGTCAGTGGTAATGTCTTCCCAAGTTGGAAGGAAGGGGAAGAGTCGGGTCCCGACAAGAGGGGTGAAAGAAAGTGGTGGCGGCAGGCAATCTAGGTAGTCAAACGGACTGCTTGGGTTGTTGCAGCTTCTTGGGTGCTTGCTATCTTGGCTTTTGGGAAGGTGGATGAGAGTCATAGGGTCATCGCCATCATTGAGAAGTGGCACCAGGAGAAGGCTGATGTTTATTGTAATAAGGCTTCCATTGTTGGTAGCGAGGACGTGGCGTGGAGGTAGAGACTCCCAGATTTCTAGCCTTTTTTCTACTATCAACAGCCTTCAGAGTCTCATCTGTAGTGGAGTGAAATAGACCCTCACCATCAAAAGGCAAATCTTCTATTTTAAATTTAACATCTGTCTGAAGAGATGTATTTTGAAGCCAAGCATGCCGACGAAGAGCAATGGAAGATGCAAGGACTTTGGAAGAACAAGTGACAGCATGGTGTATCGAGTTAATTTGTTGTTTAGAAATTGTGCAAATCTCTGAAAGGGCGGCAGATAGTGTAAGTCTACACTCGTCTGGAACTGAGTTGAAAGCTGGTCAAACAGCTTGAGCCACATTAAAAGCTTAAGCAGAAAGGTAGGTCAGGTAAGTATCAATCCTAATATTCATAGCAGCTACAGAGTAGGTTTTCTTCACAATGGAGTCAATTTTATGGCCCTCATGGTCAAGAGGAATGGACTGTTGAGGCTGCTTGGATCTTGAGGAGGAGTGAATTATCATCGAATTCAGCAAATGATGGTTGAATAGGAACTTTCTCGAAGACTCTTGGATTTTGTAAATGGCATCATATCTCCTCGATACTGGAGGTATGGAAGCGGGGTGATCCCATGACTCTTGAGTACTGAAAGGTGCACTGGAAGCAAAGGCAGGATTACCGAAGGTGGCAAATCTGCCTGGACTAGTTTATGGACAACATCCATCACTGCTGGGGTATCGGTAGAACCCTGCACTTGAAGAGCAGTGGCCATTCAAGTAATAAGCTCCAGATAGGCTTTGGGCCCCTCAGTAGATGAAATGGAACTGGAGCGGTGACCATCGTCCTCAGCCAGAATGATGTCAGGGTCAAGGTCACCTGAAATTGAGTGGTCAGACACTGAGTCCAGAGATGGTGATCGAAGATGTTGAGACACATCTAAAGTCGTCTGAGTATCAGCAGGCAGATGGTACTGAGGTTCTTATGGAGAACACTTTGGGGCATCCACTGACGTTGACACATCTGGAGGCTGGTCAAGCTCCAGGGAATGGATCGAGGTAACAGAGTGTGAGCATCAAGTGCGAGACGAGATGGTGTGGTTGTAGAGATGGGCCTTTGGATGGGTTTTCCTTCTAGCAGCACACCCTAGAGGGTCAGTCTGTCCTCACAGAGAGATAAGAAGGTTGTTCTCACACACAGGTACTGGTAAACAGCATCACATATCAAAGTTAACAGAAACTTGGCTAATTGCAAGCAGGTGGGATGGTTCGGGAGGGATAGGGAGGGTGAGCTTTGCTGGTAGAGAGATATCTTGTTTGTTCTACTATGATCTCATATATGCAAGGGCAGGGGAAATGGGGAGTAAATAAAACGCTGCTCCACTGGACAGTGGGGAGAGCTTGCAGCAGAGAACTGTGTCTGTGTGTTTCTTGAACCCTAACAGCCTATAGAGAGGCAACAGGTGGTGACGATGGGGTGGTGATGACAGAGGCATGTAGTGGTCCTGGGGAGGAGTGGAGGACCTGGAGTAAGAGCACAGGCAATATGACCTGTGATGCCTGATATCCAGGGACCAGGATCTGTAGTTGAACTGAGACTGTGATTGAGAGAATGATCTGTAGTAGTCATATGCCCTGCAATCATAACATCATCAAGGGTATCAGGATCTACTTCTCATAAAATGTTCCCTGTCATCTATAAGGTGCATAGGCAGCTGGGAGTTACGAGATGTAGAGCGATGGGCAGCAGCCCTCAGAGAAACATGGCAAGAAGAAGACTTCCATGGTGGTGACTTAGTGTGTTGACCAAGCGGAAGGCTATCTGTTGGAGAAGATGAAGCCAGCGGCGAAGTTGAAGGCTGGTGCTTAGACTTCTGAGAAGGGGTTGCCATAGAGGCCACCTTAGGAGTCGATGTTGAAAGACCGGAGATTATCGGCATTGAAGAGGGTTTATCAACTTGCTTTTTAGGTTTTTGTTTTGAAGGTTTAGTGGTTTTGTGGTTAGAAGAAGGCTCTTGAGGGGCAGAAGAGGAATGAGATTCTGTCAAAGACATTGTAAGGTGCAATGCAGCTTCCAAGAGAACTGTTCGAAGGAGGGCCGCCCTATTCCTATGGGCCTGCCTAGTGAACTTAGCACAACGAGGGCAGGAGTCAACCCAATGAAACTCCCCCAAACAAACTAAACAAAGGTCGTGGCCATCGTTAGATGGGAGTTTAGCAGGACAATGATGACACGACCTATAAAAAATAGGGTGCGGCCCATGCAAACATCTTTCTGACCAAAAGGTAGGGGAAGAATGAAAGTGAAGAAAAATAGTAACTCTATTTTTTAGTTTGTTTTAGAAGAAAAATAAAGGAAAGGAGGAAAAGACAACAAGAAGTCAATGAAGAAAGAAGCAAAAACTCAGCTGAGGCAATTTGAAGAGTGATCGCTGCGAGGTGTGAACACGAAGGCTGTCAAAGAACTGAGTGGGAGGCAGTTCTCTCCCGTGCTTCAGGCATGCACAGTGAGTGTCTGCTCCCCAGGGCAGGAAGACAGCCTGCCAAAAAAGACTCCTGAGGTGCCCTCTGGAATATTCTCCGATTGAGGTCGTGCGCAGGCACCCAACCCAACACTGAGACCACGACGAAGATCAAGCAGGTATTCAAGTTTCCCTACAGTCATCTGCAAAATTGTACCTGCTCATTATGCTTGTACCCTTCATATCTCAGGCAGAGTCCTACCCACCTCTGATGCAGTCCTGAGAGAACGTGCCTGAACCTCACTACTGGTTCTTGTGAGAATTAAATTATATGGCCCTTTTAATCTCTTTTTTATTATGAGTGTTGTCATTTTTCACTAGTTTCAGTTCACTTCTGTTTGTTGCTATCAATGGCCCTTTTAGTTTCATGTATGCAAATTTTACACCATGAGTATGCAACTGATACAAAATAATATTGGAAAGAGCTAGATTGGAATCCAGTAGTGCCTTAGAGACCATCAATATTTTTTGGTATATAAGCTTTCAAGACTCAAGGTTCCCTTCATCGGATTGGAAAACATGTTGATTTTAATGGGGGAAAATCAGAACAAATAAACAGAAAGTGCTGTGAAGTTAATAATGCACATGTTAGTTTTTCACAAGGGAAGGAGGCTTTTCAAACTAGCCAGCTTTGAAGATTCAGTATTCTTTCAATATCCTTTCTGCTTTTATCCTTCCTGCCAAATCTATGACATCAACTCCTTTGTGGGTCCCTGTCGGTACTATTGAGGTTTTAGCAGGAAACAAAATGTTTGGTAGGTACACTAAGCACTGTCCACTGAGAATCAGTGGAAATGAGCTTGTTTCATGCCTGGCCAGTCTTCAAAACTGTTCCATCCTCAGTCTAGCATTCATTGCCAGTTCCACCTTGTTCCTTTAAATGGCTTTGCTACCTGCAGGGAAGAGTTGTGGGGAGATCCAAAACAGTGGAAGGGCTTGTGGTTCTTCTCAACATGGTTCCTTTCAAGAGCCCTGGAATGTTTTTATTATGAGCATTTTTATAATGTGTGAAGTCCATCTTTGAAGTTTGGCACACCTGTGCTTTAGCAGCTTGTCAAGGTCCAGTATTATTTTCCAGATGAATTCAGTGACATTTTGTTTGGGATGTCCAACAGTGCAGTTCTAAGCAGAAGTGTCCTTCTTACCCTCCTGAAGTCGATAACTCTACTTTGAATTGCACTATAATTGTTAGCTAAGGCTTGATTGACTCACATGTTGATTTTTAATCTCTATATTTATTTCTTTGGGTATTTGTTCCTCATTTTTCTCTCTGATGGGGACCCAAAGTGGCTTACAACATTGTTCTCCCCTCTTCCATTTTATTCTCCCAACAACAACCTTGTAGAGTAGATTAGGCTGAGATTTACTGGCCAAGGTGAGTTTCCGTGGCAGAGTAGGGATTTGAACTGAAGTGTCCAGATCCTAGTCCAGCTTCTAATCATTGCGTATTACGAGAGCAGTCCTAAGCAGCATCCTAACACTCAGGGATATTCAGTGGAGCTTACTCCCAGGGAAATGTTCTTAGGACTGCACTGTGCAAGCCTTAAACTTTTGTGACTGGAGTCTACAAATGATCAGTCAACAAATAAACAACAGCAGGTTAGCAATAAATAAGCAAATGGCTGCCTAAACTTGAAGGAGCCCTGCATAATTTCTGCTGAATTTGGAGAATGTAATGGTTGCCACAGGCTGCATCTTATATTGTATAATTTTGCTTAATTTGTACTTGTAGATATAGTAATGTGTGAGAAAAGTTACACCACAAAAAGTAATAGACATTTAACAAAACAGTGAGAACAACTCTGAAGATTAATAGATCTTCATTCGTGTATCGGGCATCTTACACTTCATATTTGTCCAGTCATTATTCTTCCTGGTTTTGAATATTTCTTTCTTTGGGGCAGATGAAATGTTCTGACCTGAATGCTTTGTGTTTTTCACAATTTGATGTTGCTGCAAAATTGATGACATGGGCTACAGAAATTAAATTTCCAGGCCAATCCCATGCATGTTTATTCAGAAGTAAGCCCCACTCTCAGGTAACATTGCAGCCCAACCCTAATCTTAACACACACACACCAAATAAACTCTGCATATTTCACTTTGGCTTTCTAGGTATGATGGCAACAGACATGTTTGTTTAAACAATGGATGAAAGAAACAGGACTGGGGTGCAAAAGACAGGTGAAAAGAAAGATCAGTAAATTGCTGTCAAGTGGAAACTGGGTTACTCAGTTCACTAGAGGTACAGTGTTTTGGGTTTTTTTAACCAGTGTACAAAAAGTTGAAAATATATTTGAAAAAATCCGTGGGCTGCGTGAAGATGTTTATGCTTGCATTCTCTTCACATAAAACTGGAGTCCACCAACTGTGCATATTTGGAGTGTATATGTCCCCGTAATGCATCAAATCTATGTAAGAACAGAATAGAAGCCATGTTGGATCAGGCCAATGGCCCATCCAGTCCAACACTCTATGTCACACAGTGGCCAAACTGTCCACCAGTGAGGCTAGAACGCCAGAGGCCTCCCACTGTTGTCCCCCAAGCACCAAGAATACAGAGCATCGCTGCCTCAGACATAAGTTCCATCTATACCTTGTGGCTGATAGCTACTGATGGACTGATGTTTATCCAATCCCCTCTTGAATTTTTCTATGCCTGTAGCTACCACCACTTCTTGCAGCAGTGAATTCCATGTGTTAATTACTCTTTGGGTGAAGAAGTACTTCTTTTTATCCTTACTTTCCTTTTTTCCCTTTTCTTTTTATCCAATAAAAGCTCTATTATATATCAATCTTGTGCAGTGGATAGTTGTTAATCATTATCACCCAATAGACAAAAGAAGTAAAAAATTTTTTGCAATTGCTAGAGTTCTTTTTGGATCCCTGTCAGAAAGTATAAAGATAACAAAGTCATATGAATATACATCAGAATGAGCTTACAAACATGGTAAAATAGAATGCCTCATGAGATTAGCATACAAAGGACACTCCAGAAGGATATGTGCTATTGTGTCAATCTTACCTAAGAGATAGGGGCAGATTCATTCTGAATAAAGTAAATGCATTAACCTACTCCTCATAACTGCAGAGGAGTGAGCATGCTTTGGGAAGATGATAGGTGTAGGAGGGAAGAGATTTTGGAGGTGGAATACCAAAAAATTGGGATGAACAGGTGCAGCATACTCTAAAGGCAGAGCTTTGGTGATCAATTAATTTTACACAATTCCTCACCAAAGACGATGCTGCATGAAAGCCCAGGGCCTGGATAGTGTTCAGGTTAACATCAAGAGCCAGCAGTTTCTTAAAGACAGTCTTAAACCACATTGACCTATAAGAGTCTTGTTTCAGGAGTTCCAGGTAGCCCTTGTTGCTCAGGTATGACTTGATGAAAAGTCCAAATGCTTGTAAACGAGCCCTTACCTCAAGGGAAGGTTGGCCCAGTTCTGAACAGAGAGCCACACTGGCCACATATTGAGGAATGTTTAATAATTTTCACAGAAAAGGTAAAAGAAGATGGCCAATGTTTTCATTTACCAAGACAATCCTTATGACTACTCCATAAAGGATAATACAAATAACTTTTAGGTTAAAGACTTGAACAGCCCTGGAACATAGTTCCCAACTCCATTTTGGAAAAAGTTTAATATGCTGTTGGCAAGGTTTTTGCTTTTCTTCTTATTGGTGACTGATGAGGCCCCCATTTTAGGTTAGATGTGAAAAGGATACCCAAATATGGAAACTCCTTCACTTGCTGAATTTCTTCCCCATTTAGAGTCCATCTGATCACCAAAGATTCCTTCTTTGGAGAGAAAAAATTAGTTTAGTTTCTAGTAGTTTATTTTCAGGCCTTAATACAATATTCTGACAAAATTTTTAGTGATTTCTGCAGATCCCCGAAATTTCCCAATATCAGGCAGGTTTTCCTGCCAAAAGTTTGTTCCCAACTGTGACTGAAGAGCCCAAGTAGCATGGATTTAGGTATAGTTTTAAAAGTCTGTCTGTCCCACCCTCTCATGAAGATCTAATTCATCTTTTAGCCCAGTCCAGGAATTTGATGGGATAAGCAGGAGCCCTCTTGTTTTTCCCTTTCAAAAGGCACTTGAGACAGTATAACATTCAAACAAAAATAAAAATTGTACTTAACAGGCAGGGATCGAATGGGTGCAGTCAGAGATTGGAAATGCTGAGGTAAAAATTGTTATTACAGATTATACTTCTTTTAACAATAAAAATAGTGTTGTTGAAGCTTATTTTCATATATTCTTGGATTTTAACAGTGAAAGGTGTTTTACAATTTTAGTTGCATTTAAAATGTATTTCTATGATTTCAAGTTTCTTGGAGATGGTCTCTTTATTTGTGTACCTAAACTCAGGGCCAGCTCACTCACTAGGTGAACTAGACATTCGCCTAGAGTGCACCAGCCCATAGGGGCACCAAAAGCACCCCGCCCCCACCAAAAAACCCTGCCCTTCCCTGGCTTCCCACCACATCCTGCAGCTGCAGGGCGCACAGGTAAGCCGGCACTCAGTGGAAGAGATGGGGGTTTAAACCCCTGCCCCTTCCCTGGCTTGCCGGTGCACTCCGCAGCTGCGGGGCGCACAGGCAAGCCGGCGCTCAGCCGAAGAGACCAGCTTGTGGTGCCCTCCCCCATCTCCAGGCCCCACAGGGAGGTTGGCATCACCGGGGGGATGCGGGCGCCACAAGCTGGCTTCACCTAGGGTGTCCAGACACCTCGGGCCGGCCCTGCCTAAACTCTCCCCCTTTTTGGATACCACAGTTTATTTCAATGAGGTGTCTATATCTGATTCCCTTCATAACAGACCATGGGTCTCCTCAGAACAACCCCCCTGTGTAACTGGACAGGAATTCCTCTTCTCATCAGAAGATATAACCCTTTTATTTTGGCCTTAATGGGAGTTTCAGTACGCTACCCAATCTCTCTTGCCAAAAACTCAATCCTAGTTCTGGTGTCTGTGTAAAATGGACTTCAGTTTAGGCTGGCTCTTAGATGTTCAGTTCTAATACTGAATTCTTCTTCAGAATTGATAGAAAACAGTTAAGGCAAGGAGTCATTTCCCTTCATCCAAAGGTGAACCTGTTTGACTGACTCTGTCAGACTCACTGACTCCAACTGATTCTGTCAGAAGTCGACTGACTGACTGACTGTCTGACTTCTTCAAAGACCAACTGGTTGAATGACTCCAAAAAGACCTTGCCCTCAGCACTCAGCTAATCATATTCTCCTCAGCTGGTGCTGTCCAATCAGAGAGTAGGAAGGGAAGCCAGTGGCCTGTCACTCAAGCTCTCCATTCCAGTGAAGAGTTAACTCTTCACCTCCCAGGTCTTTGAAACTGCTGCACTAGGAAACCTGTTGTTATGTGCAGTCCATCACACTAACTCTTGTCTGAGAGAGTGCAGCAGTGTCATCAGCATAAAGCAGAAATAGGATATTGCAATTGGCCAAATGGGGTGGACAACAAAACTCATAAAAGTCAAAAAATCATTCATATATAGGTTGAACAAAAATGGAGCCTGCCTAACCCCTTTATCAAGGTTAAATGGATCAGTCAGCTCATTGCCATAGCCACAGCAGACCTGAGCTATAAGGACCACAAGAAGTTGCTGCATGATCCATAGCAGCTTTTTATCAACTGAGGTGTGTCACAGCTTTTCTCAGAGTCTTGTTCTAGGGATGGTATCAAAAGCCCCTTTCAGATCAATAAATCCTATGTAAAGGGTGCCATTTTGGAAATTAGTATATTTTTCTATCAGATGATATAGATCAGTGATGGTGAACCTTTTAGAGACTGAGTGCCCAAACTGCAACACAAAACCCACTTAAGTATCACAAAGTTCCAACACAGCAATTTAACCTGAATACTGAGGTTTTAGTTTAGAAAAAACAACTCATACATTAACATCTTTTGTCTTAAAAGAAAAACATAGGTTGGTAAGCCAGGGGGAGAAAGAGATAAGTTGCCTCACCAGCAAATGTAGTTACTGATCACCAGTACACAGTTTTAATAAGCACACTGATTCTGAAGTGTAAAGTTCTAATAGTTATGGCCATTTGAAAATATAATTTAAGCCAAGGGGTTGTAAAGAAGGAGAAGAGAAGGTCTCCATCTTTCTCTCTCACACACACAGAACCAACCCAGCATTTTAAGACAGCCTGGAGATCTTTCTCTCTTTCTTTCTCTCTCTCCCTCACAACCCCCCCCCCCACGTTTTAAGACAGCCTGGATCATGGTCTTTCTCTCACACACACACAGAACCAACCCAGTGTTTTAAAACAGCCTGGAGATCTCTCTCTTGATCTCTCTCTCTCTTAAAGGTGCTTGGTGCAGGGGGGGCAGCAGTGGGAGGGCTTCTAGTGTCCTGGCCCCACTGCTGGACCTCCTGATGGCACCTGGTATATTTTGGCCGCTGTGTGACAGAGTGTTGGACTCGATGGGCCATTGGCCTGATTCAACATTGGCTTCTCTTATGTTCTTATGTTCTTAAAGGTGCCACTGGACTCTTTGCATTGCTACGGGGGGAGGGAGAAACACACAGATCTGCCATCACAGAGAGCTTTTACCAAAATAAGCCTTGGAGCGATTTCCCACAAGCTGTGGCTTTGCGCTCCCTCTTCCCTTCGCCCCGATCGTGTCAATTTCACACCATGTGCTGGGCAGTTGCATTTTGCCTTGCAGTTTCGCCTGATTCCCCCCGCATCTACTCAATCCTCAAAAAACATGGTGTGAAATTGACACGAAGGGAAGAGGGAGCACAAAGCAGCAGCTTGTGGGAAATGGCTCCAAGGCTTATTTAGGTAAGTGTCTCTGTGAGGGCAGATCTGCATGTGTGTGCTTCCCAGGGGCCCATGCTTTAGAATGGCCCTGTGAAGATGGGGGGGTCGGGGAGGGCTTCCCTGGGGCCCACACTTTAGCACGGACCTGTGAAGACAGGAGGGTCAGGGAGGGCTTCCCAGGGGTCCGTGCTTTAGCACAAACCTGTGAAGATGGAGTGGGGGTCAGGGAGGGCTTCCCAGGGGCCCCTGGGACTGGGACAGGAGATGGGCAGTGGGCTGGTGGGTGGTGGAGGCCCAGAGCAGGGAGGTCCCACCTTATGGGTGCTCCAGTGGCTGGGGCGACAGTGCGCATACCCACAGAGAGGGCTCTTCATGCCCTCTCTGACACACGTCCATAGGTTCGCCATCACAGATATAGATGGTTTAAGGTTGAAGTACCCCTCCTGAACCCTATTTGCTCTGGCCTGGAATATCATCTTGTTCAAGCCAATCAGTTCTAAGCTTAGTGCACATTAATTTCATTGAGTGCCCATGAGTTCTTGTATTATGAGAAAGTGAGAAAATTACTTCCTTTTTTGCTTTCTCTATCCCATGCACAATTTTGTAAAACTCTATCATCTCACCCCTCAATCATTATCTCTCCAAGCTAAACTGTCATAACCTCCTTAACCTTTCTTCATAGGAAAGATGTTCCATCCCCTTAATCATTGTAGTTGCCCTTTTCTGCACTTTTTCCAATGCTATATGTTTTTTGAGTTGTGGTGACCAGAACTGTACACAATATTCCAAATGAGGCCATACCACAGATTTATACAGTGGCATTGTGATACTGGCTGATTTGTTTTCAATCCCTTCCTAATAATTCCCAGCATAGTGTTTGCCTTTTTATTGCAGTTGCACACTGAGTTGACATTTTCAGTGAGTTATCTACCACAACTCCAAGATGCCTCTCCTGGTCAGTTACTGCTAGTTCAGACCTCATCAACATATATTTATAGTTAGGATCTTTGGCTCCAATGTGCATTACTTCACACTTGCCCATATTGAACCTCATTTGCCACGTTGATGCCCACTCACCCAGCCTTGACAGATCCTTCTGGACCACCTCACCGTCCTCCCTGGTTCTCACTGCCCTGAACAATTTAGTGTCATCCACAAACTTAGGCTCTTCATTATTCCAGATCATTAATAAACATGTTTAAAAGCACTAGGCCTAGAACTGAACCCTGTGGTATAGCACTGCTTATCAACTTCCACTGTGAAAACTGCCCATTTATGCTCACTCTCTGTTTCCTGTTAATTCACCCATTTTTAATCCACAAGAGGACTTGTCCTGTGACTACTGAGTTTACTCAGGAGCCTTTGATTAATGTGAATGTGGCAGCCCATGGAGTTTCCCTGCAGATACAGCTTCTATCCATATGGACCAGAACCCTGAGTAATCAGAGTCACAAAATTTTGACCCCACCTTTCTCCCCAGTGGGAACCCAAAGTGGCTTGCATCATTCTTCTACCAACAAGATTCAATGGCAAAGCAAGAATCTGAACCCTAGTATCGCAGATCCTAGTTCAAGACTCTCAGTGCTATACCACACTGGCTCTCAACACATGTGATGGAAGCATGTACTTGCCATGAAAATGAGAACCAGCATGGTATAGGGGTAAGAGTGTCAGACTAGGTACCTGGAGGTCCAGGTCTGAATCCCCACTCTTCCATGAAAGATTGCTGGCTGCCCTTGGGCCTATACTATAAGCCAGGGGACAAAGCAGGGACCAGGCTGTAAATATCAAAAGAATGTGCATAGTGCCACAGTGTCACATATAGAGGCCACATGTTGGCTCATCTAGTTCAGGGCTGTCTGTCCTGATAGGCTGCATGCAGATAGTCTCAAGCAAATAAAAGTTACAACAGGTGCTACCTGGGATTCTTCAACAGGAATTGAACCCGTGTAAACTTTTTCATGTAAACATACTATATCACTGTGCTATGGCCCCAATGCAGTGTATGAAATAGAGTTTAGGTTGGATCCACACATTATTCTGTATTGTGCTATGGTTGATGTGTTATTACCATTTGGCTCCTGATGATCTTGTTCATACAGGAGAGTTCAGGAGAAGAATGACTACAATATACTATAATGTTTTTCATATGGTTGGTACTGTTACAGCTTCCAGTACCCAGCACTTTTAGAAATGATAACTTAATAAAGAAGAGTAATCTCTGTCTCAAAAAAGTGACTGTTGGATGCACAATAATTTGAGTCTGTATACTACAAGGAAGTTAGTTTTCTTTATAAGAAAGGGAACACTTATGAATCTTAATCTTAGTGAAAGACATTTGTATTATGCTTGCTGGATTTCTTCCATTTAAGGGATATCACTGAAATCCCATGTGAAAGAATACCCTAAAAGGTTGAATTTCTTGATCACTGAAGCCCAGTTCCTAACTTTCTGCTTTGCTGTTTGGTCTCTGCGTCCATATTCCAAACTGTAAAAGACTCAATTCCACATAAAGAGAAAACAAACATATTATTGCTTTTTCCCCCCAGCGCAGGATATCACTGTTTACTTGTTCTCTATCTCATTCCCTTTTTGCTTTCGTTTGCATTAAATGGCCATCTTCTGCCACAAAATTACTTGTATCTCCTTCATTTACTGTGAGCATAATTGAGGTATAAATAATTCACAATCCCTGCCTGGAACCTTTGAAACAATCATAACTGAGCTGCACTTTGTTACCACGTAATGATTTTGTGTCATTCTTGGCTATCCTCAGGTTATTTAATAATGTAATAATGATAGCAAAATGGAATATGTTGGAGAGGTCAACAGTCTCTTCAAAGCGATACTGTCCTAACCTACAGTTTATTGATCAATACTGCTGGAACGGAAGGCAGAAAATGCCTTCCAGCTCTCTAAAACAAAGAGCAAAAGTCCAGCCATGATGGGCGAAAGCTGTACTTCATTTTAATCATATTGAAATAACACCCTCTCACCTCTCCATTTCTGTACTTATACAGTAGGCATGTGTGTGTGTGTGTCTGAAATTCAAAGCTTGATCATTAATACTATAGAAGCCAGGCTTACACACGGCTGAAATAAAATTTTTAATTACTTGATATTATTTAGGCACCCAGATATTTTCCCAGCCTTTTTCATAATCCAGTGAATGCATAATCCAGGCAAGGACTTGGAGCTCATCTCCTTCCTTTCTTCCTTCCTCCCTTCCCTTCCTTCCGCTAGTGTTGCAGATGACCTTAGAATAACTGTACGGTTGTTTTTTTCTTGGCTCCTCATGAATCCATGCTAAATATATGCTGTTATTATCTTTATTTCAAGATTGGCATGGAAAATTGCTACTTGTCAATCGTACTGTGTTCTGTAAAAAGAAGCATCTAATCAATGATTTGAGAAAAAATAAATACAGATCATGGATTTCATTGCAGATAACCATCATGGAGATAACCAGATGATATATTCTTAGGTCAGCAGATGAGTCACAGACCATAGAAGGCTTGCAGAGTTTGAGACACATCAAGTCAAGACCAGCTTATCATGCAGCTGGTTCTTCATATATTTGACAAGCTGCCTTGTAAAAGGTCCAGGGAGGCAATGCAAATCTATATTTGGTTAGCTGTGTTCAACTTGGTGGTCACAGGCTGTGGAAGCTGGTCATACCACAAGTCTTGACCTTTGCACGTGATTCAGCAGGTGCTTAACCTGCCCGGATCTCCAGCTGAGAATCCCCGTTTCTAACCACTGACAGCCATTAGTGAGGTATAGGGAAAGGTGCTATCCAGGCACTTTCCCCTCATGCCTGAACATTTTAAAAAACTAACATAATACTTCTATTGTTTGTCTTAGTTTCTAATTGCTATAAGTAACTCTCTTGAAGGCCATTTTCTTAAAATCAAAAGAGAAGTAAAATTAGAATAATCGAGAGGGCTGTGGCAGTCCAGTTACAGAGCTTTTTAGATGATGTTTCCATCTTAGATCCTTCCAGTCTGGCTTCCACCCGGGACACAAGACAGAGACAGCATTGGTTACCCTCATGGATAACCTTCAGAGGCATCTGGATTAAGGTGGATCAGCAGTGTTGCTGTTGTTAGACCTGTCGGCAGTGTTCAACATGGTCAACCACTAGCTACTGATCCACTGCCTCGCTGACACCAGAGTCCAGGGCTTGCCTTGCAATGGCTCGCATCCTTTCTTCAGGATCAGAGGAAAAGGATGGCACTTGGGGAACAGCTGTCCCAAAGGCACCCACTGATCAGTGGAGTGCCCCAAGGGGCGGTACTCTCCCCAATGTTATTTAACATCTACATGTGCCCCCCTGCCCAGATTGCCCGAAGACATGGGCTTGGGTGTCACCAGTATGTGGATGGCACCCAGCTCTATATGTTGTTGGGTGGCTGGTCTGACTCTACACTGGAAGATCTGGACTGGCGTTGCAAGCTGTGGCTGGTTGGCTTAGACTGAGCTGATTGAAATTGAATCCAATGAAGATGGAGGTCCTGTGCCTGAGTCCCACTCCCAACCTTTGATGGGGTGCAGCTGGTGCCAGTGCCGGAGGTTAGGAGTTTGGGAGTGCTACTGAATACCTCCTTAACAGTGGAGGCCCAAGTGGCAGCCACTGCCAGATCAGCATTTTATCATCTTTGGCTAATCAGGCAGTTGGTTCCCTTCCTTGAACAAATGACTTGGCAACAGTGATCCATGAGATAGTCACCTTGAGGTTGGACTACTGTAATGCTCCCCACATGGGGCTGCCCTTTTCTCAAATGTAGAAGCTGCAACTAGCGCAGAATGCAGCAGCCAGGCTGCTGATGAGTATCCCCATGCGGGAGCATATCCAACCTGTACTGAAGGCACTGCATTGGTTGCTGATAACATACTGGATTCATTTCAAGGTGCTGGTTTTAACCTTTAAAACCCTATATGGTCAGGGTACAGCATACCTGAGGGACTGCCTTTCCTGACATGTTCCTTGGAGAGCACTGTGTACAGGGGCACAAAATTGGTTGGCCCTTCCAGGCCCCAAGGATGCTAGGATGGCAACAAACAGGTCCAGGGCCTTCTCGGTGGTGGCTCCATCCTGGTGGGATAAGCTCCTGGAAGAGATCAGGGCCCTGAGGGACCTTTTACAGTTCTGCAGGGCCTGCAAGTTGGAACTTTTCTACCAGGCATTTGACTAAGGAGATACACCATACACTGAGGAGTGTCCCTTTGCCCTGGCTTTACCACCTTCGCTTTACCACCTTGCAGCCTGTGTCCTGGCCTTAGCCTGTACCCACTGTACAACAAAGTGACCAAACTGAGCTGGTGTGTATGGGAATTATATGGTCACCTAAGGCATACTATAAACAATGTGCTCCAATTCTCTTGATAATGTTCCAGTGTTTTAATTGTATTTTAAATTACTGGTATTTTATGCTTATGATTATATATTATGATCAGGGCCGGCCCGAGGTGTCTGGGTGCCCTAGGTGAGGCTAGCTTGTGGCACCCGCATCCCCCTGGCGATGCCAACCGCCCGGTGGGGCCTGATGGGGGAGGGCACCACAAGCTGGTCTCTTCTGCTGAGCGCCGGCTTGTGTGCCCCGCAGCTGCGGGATGCACCGACAAGCCAGGGTAGGGGTGGGGGTTTAAACCCCACTCTCTTCTGCTGAGCACTGGCTTGCCTGCATGCCCTGCAGTTGCAGGGCATGGCAGCAAGCCAGGGAAGGGGTGGGGTTTTTTGGTGGGGGCGGAGGGCTTTTGGTGCCCCTATGGGCCGGTGCCCCTATGGGCCGGTGCGCTCTAGGTGAATGCCTAGTTCACCTGGTGAGCGAGCCGGCCCTGATTATGATAGGTTTTAATTGTATTTTTATGGAAAATCTGTAAGATGTCCTGAGCCCACCTTTGGCAGGGAGGGCAAGGTATAAATTAAATACATAAAATAAAAATAAATGCATATAATTCTATGCAAGTGTTAGCCGAACTGCTTATCTACGCAGTGGGTGGACTAATTTATTTGAGGTCTAGCCAATGTATACAGAAAAAGCAAACTTCGCACCAAGAACCCTTTTCCCCAAAGAGAACATTTGACAAGGTTTCTTAAGTTGAATCAAGATTCTCTTTACTGAATATCTTTTTAATGTACAGGCATACAAAACCAGATTCACACACACATACACTCAAGTTCCTTTAGTTGCAGTAGAAAAGGAAATACAATATTTGGGGTTTTAAAACTAGAAGTATTTAGGAGGGGAAAAGTATAATACTTATCTGATCCAGTAGTCTCGACCTTCAAGTGAAGAATAAGGATTGTTTCTAACTAAGGATATTCTTACTTTTACTGCACACAGTTAGAACCAGCTAACATGTGAGGGCTCCTTGGCTGCAGTCCAAGGAAGCACAGTAAGTTACCTATAGTAGATGTAAGGTAGGGGAATGGCCAAGGCGACCTGCTTACCCTGAACAAAAGATTACACCTCATTTTATCAGCTAGTATTGGGGGCTGGCTTGGGGTGTCCCTGGTCCATCCCATCCCTATACCTATTGGCTATAGGATGTGGGGATACCCTCCTACTAAGGCGGGGCAATTTGAAAGACTACACCTTTCTACAAGGGAGCGTTTTGGTCAAGGTGCAAAGATAGGTTGGCATGGAAACCTTTAAGAATGCAGATGACTCCAGCTAGGTCCAGGTGACAGTCTTCACACATGCAAATGTCAAGCATCCTGTGGGTTACATGCGAGGTAGAGATTCCTCAATGGTGGAAAGGCTGTTGTTTTTAACATCCTTCTGGAGAACCATAATGGAGATGCTAATGGAGATGCTTCTTGTTCCCAAGGTCTCATGGGTAGAGATATGCAAGGTGTGTGTCTATGACTTCATTTGCATGAAAGTACAAGCTGTGTGTTACCTTCCTTACACAGAGAGTCACATTAACCCAAGCATACATTTCCCCCAAAGCAAAGATGCTTGCTAGCACCATTCCTGGTGTGTATGCAGGTCAGAAAATAACAAATAAAAGCATTTTCAAAGTTCATCTCCTAACACAAGGGTTCTCCTTGTAATCATGCTGTAAAGATGGAGGCAAATTTCATCACTGTTTGTTTGTTTGTTTATTAGACTTATAGCCTGCTCTCCCCTGTGACCAGGCTCAGGGTGGGTAACAACAAACCACTCAACAATCTAAAACAAGTATATAAATACAATAAAATTCACAATAGATATGCCGCAACAATACAATTAAAAGATGGCATACAATCTCTGGGGGGGATAATGTAAACACCATCTACTCAGAAGGAAAAGAGAGAGGAAGGGGAGAATGGAAAGAAGAATGGAGAGAAAGAAGGAGGCCAATCCATGATGGAATATGTTGCTGCCCTCAACTTTAAGCCCTGGCTTAAGACACTTCTACTTCACTTTTCCACTTAACAAAATGACACCTAAAAGTGGCAAAAAAATCAACAAAGCAATAGTCATCAGCATAACACACACAATATAAAACACAGCAGAAAAAAACATATCAGCAGCAATATTTGAATGAACATTAAAATAAACCTAAGTAGGAGGGTTTTTTTAAAAAAAGTCATAAAATATACAAGCAAGAATAAACAGCATCTTAACCAGGAATAGGAACACTTCTTCAAGACAAACAAAAAGCACAACACTAAAATAATAGCCCTAAACCCAAATTAATCCATATATTATAAAACTCCTTACACCTATGTGAACAATAACAGCAACAAACTGTCAAGTGCTAATACCATTAAGGACCTTCTGAAGCAAACCACACTTGAATAGCTATGTATGCATTCATTTTAAACTTTTTGATGGTGATGATGATGATGTATTCATTTAAAGTATTTCGAGTGATTATATCAAAGGGGTTTAAAGATTAATAAGTAACAACTAAACTATTCTGTGAGCTTACATATGAGTCCCTAAATGTTGTCTGTATCAGAAGGTCAGCACTGGGTTTACTCACCCTTACGTAGTGTCTGAGTGAGGGATAAATATATCTAATTCTCAATGTGGCTCTATCTGTAGTACTTAAATCTGAAGGGGGGGGCGCATGGGCAAACAAGACAGATCTTCTAACCATCCTAACAAAAGCCCAAGGTTTGCAAAAATGTGAAATCTTTAAAAAAAAAGTATATGGGAGGGTTAAGAAAACATGATAAAAGGAGCACCTGTAGCTTTAAGAAACAGATGCCCTCAGAGGCCATTGACAGGCAGCCACAATATATTGGATTCTGTCAGGAAAAGGCAGGGGAATAGGCCCTTTACAGGCATGTTTTGACCTTTGAGGGAATGCTCATTGAAGCCAGGCATGCTAGCAACCACCAGGCAATTATGTCACACAACTTTTATGTTGTATTAGTAGTAGTAGTAGTAGTAGTAGTAGTAATTTATTGTGTTGACCATAGGTCATAATACAGAAAACAGTATATAAAATCCCACATAATAAAACTCCAAAGTAAACACAGATTAGATTAATAACCAACAGGGTCATGAAAATACCGAGCCAAATTAGGTCATGGCCAATTCCATACACTTCGATCTAATCGATCTAGCCACCAATGCAAATAAAGCAACTCTGTTAGACACATACGGATCTTTATCTGCAAGCAAAAATATAACTTTTTCCATATCTGAAACTCCTTCCTGCAGAGATGAGATACTAGTGATAAATTTATTTCAGGGGAGCAAAAGGAGAGGGCACCTCAAAATGTAATGGGTCAAATCATCTGTTTCTCCTGTGCCACACATACAAAGTCATAAGGGGGCAGGGAAACAGCCGGTGTGAACCATAAAGGGCATAGCTTGAAATCTTAAGCTGGTAAAGCCAACCTTGATTTCATTGTTGTTAAAGTAAAATGACCCGGTATGATCTTTTTTTGAATAATTTGAAGAAAGGGGCCACTCTAGATTGACCAATTGCATTACTATCTATTGCTTCTTGGCCTTTTGGCTAAGATCAAGTATCACAACTTTTATGACTTACACAGGATTGGCTGCTTGCTACTGTTCAATGGCAACCATCACATGAAAGCTAGCATGGTGTCATGGTTAGAGTTTCAGACTGGGATCTGGCAGAAATCTCCATTCTGCCATGCAAGTTCACTGAGTGACCTTGGGCCTGTCATGCACTCTCAGCCTAGCTCACCTCACATGGTTTTTGTGAAGATAACATGGAGAAGAATAATGTAAGCTGCTTTGAGTCCCCATTGGGGGAAAGGACAAGGTATAAATTAAGTAAATAAATTATGCAAATAGCAGCAGCTAAAAGGTAGGTTGTTGGATGGATGGGAAGAAAAGAAGGAAGCAGGGAGAGGTAAAGATATGGGGGTTACTAGGAGGAGGAAAAGAAGAAATAGTTTGGAGAGGGAATTCAGTGGAAACTGAGATGAACCCTGTCAGACTCCTGCAACAATCAGAATCAACGACTTACTTCTTTATAAGAGAAGTTTATTGATTAGTATTGGCAGAATGTGTCTACTTCAGGATCTGTGTTAAGACTAATGGAAAAAGTGCGGGGTGAACAGTTATACAGGGTTTGAAATGGGTCACTGGGTGGCAGGGAGCCAATCAAGGTAATAAGCAGGGCCCGCCAGAATAAAACGGCCACTTGTTCCCAGAGAATTATGTTATATGATGTTACAACTAGGAACCAAGGTCAGGCACATAGGCTATACAGATAAGGAGCATCACCCAGAAAGCAGGAAATAAAAAGTACATTCCAAGTAAACCTTTTGTCAGGTAGCCCTGCCATGATGGATGGAAGGGAGGGAGGTGGGCTCTGGGCGCCTTAGTGGCGTGACAGGCGGGAGGTTGGAATCCGGGGAGTTGTTGATTTACGCCTAGGGTGTGAGAATGGAATGTGGCTTCTATTACCCCTATCTCTTGCAGCCTAGACATTCTGACCTTGACAAGTCAGGCTGCGCGCTTCACTATCGCTGGCATAGATGTAGCTTGCTGTGAATAATGGGGGCGGTGGGAATTTCATTAGCGTAGTAACTTTCGATTTCCCAGTCGCATGTTATTCTTTGTATGGTAGAAGGGGGGGTCCCCATTCACCCCCTTCCCTGTATAACCGCTTGCTTTCTGTAACCAAGTCATTCTGAACAAGATACCTGTTCCAGTGATCTATCTATTGCAGCTTAATAAACGCTATCCTTGCTTGCATCACAAGGCCTGGTGTTTTTGCTGACTAAGTTAGGACTTCTGACACCTTTCCCCATTCCACACCAGCCTTCATGGCAGCGAGCTGACATCCACACCTTGAGGACTTCCCAATGTGCAACTGGGTCCAGCCAAGCCTGGTGGCCAGAACTGTGCCAAATTTTCCCAAAGAGTTGCTGCCAGGGAGTGGGAAGGAAGAAAAGCTAAAGGCGGAGGGATCGATAAAGGTAGGTAAGCTGATAAATAGAAGAGAAGAAGACAGGAAAGGTAGAGAGGCTATGGGGCTTTCAAGGAAAGGAAAGAAGAAAAAGTTGTGGAGGGGGGAGAAATGAGATGCCCCTGCAATCCTTGCAGATCCCCTGCTTGTAAGTACATAATGGAGGAAAATGCCATATGCCAGACCCAAGCATAATCATTCCCCTTTCTGTAAAATTCTTGACAGTGCAATCTGTTAATAAGAAATAGAAGAAAAACTAGGGAAGGCTAGACCTATATTGTATGTGTGTTCTTTCAGCCACTCCATTCATGTATGTTTTACTCTGCTGATCTATGACCATAACAAATGATTGACTGATTAGGTCAAGGATAGAGCAGGAAACTGAATTTACATTGCAGTTTGGTGTGCTAAATCTGGGATGCAGTGACACAACAGGGTAACAAATCTATGCACTAACTGTGAAGAGGGGTTTCTAGAAATATACCTTTACTGATATTGGGAAAGTTTACATTATCAGAATGCTGGATGTTTAAAGGTGTTCTATTAACTACTGAAAGTTCCATGCACTTATGAGAAGCAAAAGGTTATTTTTTTGTTTTTTAAATCACAAAATCTCCTACTCTGACAGCAGAGTTTATAGGCTAATTGCAAGATTAGCTGAAACCTTCCGACAATGTGTACCACTGACTAGATGAAGGCTTTTCCCCAGTTGCTCACACTTTCTCTCCATGTGGCTGAGGGAGCCACCTGTCCAGTTGCTAGCTGAAGATAATTAGCCGTCAATTATAAGAAGTTACATTTTGCTTGTTCGACAAATCCCTAGACCTTCGATCATGTCCAATTAGTTATTTTGATCCTTTCCACCCCATCTGGTTGTCAGTAATGCAGCAGTGACTCTTCTGGAGAGTTAACCTTTTGCCCACCAGTGTTTGGAGCTCTTACAGACTTTGTTAAACTTTGTCACTAACAGCCATCCTGTTGTAGTGTCTAGTTAAGCAAGTAGCTTCTCTAAACAAAGGGGCACACTCAATTATACTGAGATTGTACATGAACCTTCCTTTAAATAAACTTCAGTTTTGGTCCATACTATCAGCTCTGACATCATGGAAAGGCGGAAAAGGCAGAACATTGAAATGAAGGGATGGAATGTTTCCTTACAAGTGAGCTAGGTGTCTTACTGCATTGCTGGATTAATTCAACTCTGTCCAATGATTATCAAATTATTTTGAGGGGGGAAACCCAAGCAATCCAAATATGCAACATCCCTCTCTCTTGTTCTTTTACCTAATTATGCTTAAAATCTGAAAATGTGTCCTATATTGCTCTGTTACCTTAAATTATAGTTATAATGCAAAGTGCTGACAAAACATTTTCTTACAATAGACCTCTTAAGATTGGTCTGCTATGGACAGAGCTGGCAAGGTAAAGCTGGTTTCAGTGGAAGTGAAATGTTTCCATGAACTGCACAAATGCGTCAACCTGAAATAGACACGTAATTTCTATAGCAAAGTCTCTTTCTGAAAGTTATTCCAACAATTTGTATTAAGGGTAATATGATGCTTGATTAGTTTTAATTGAAGCCCACTGTGCAGAAGTGAATCTCCTAAACCTAATCACAGTTGGCATAAATCCAGCAGTAGCACTACATAAGAATAATGATCATAGCACTTGAATGCAAGTTGGTCTTGCAGAACTATTATAATTACACTCAAAGGAAACTTATGATTTCCTACAACATGGGCTATTGCATTATTTGTGTTTAAAAGTGTTTAAAAGTTATAAATGTGTTTAAAAGTTATAAATATGTGTTTAAAAGTTATAAATATACTATTTAGCAAACATTTTGGTCCATCTTCTATTCTGTCCAGTTTTATTAAAATTTTCAGAAATTAAGTCTTAAATAAATCAGTCAAAATATGCATACATTGATTTAACTTTTGTAACGAGCTACAAATGAATTCATTTTTAGAGGACCTAAAGCAACATTTAATTTGGAAAAATGCATTACATTAGAAGTCTATAAGCTTTTATAATTTTGTATTAAAAACAAGAACTAATGCTTGATACTGGATGGAACATACAGTACGACATTTGGAGACAACTATAGGGTGTGCTGATAATCATAGGTGACTGGGATGCAAAAGTAGGAAACAAAGTAGAATAAAATATTGCTGGAAAATTTGGACTATGAGCTTGAAACGAAACAGGAGAGTGACTCAGAACTCTGTGAAAGCAACAAATTGTTCATTGGGAACACGTTACAAGAAAACAAATAAACAATTGTATATGTGGACTTATCTGATGGCCAATACAGAAATCAAATAGATTACATAATTGGAAGCAGAAGATGAAGAAACTCTATTCCCTCTGCAAAAACAAGACAACCAGCTAATTGTGGTATAGACCAGGAAGCAATTTTTCTCCAGGCCAGTTTGGCCAGGGATCCTGGAGACTTTTTTGTCATCTTCTGGGCATGGACAGAGGTTGCTGGGGGTGGGGGGGAGTATTTGTGAATTTCCTGCATTGTGCAGGGGGTTGGACTAGATGACCCTGGAGGTACCTTTCCAACTCTATGATTCTATGAATTGTTAATATCAAAAATTAAAATAAAACTGAAAAGTACCAAAACATTCACAGTGGCAAAAAAAAATAATCCAGAAGAGTTTAAACACCATAGAAAGAACAGAAAAGCACAAGTGAACAGGAACAAGAAGAATATGGGTTGAAACCAGGAAGATTATCAAGGGAGGGATGTGGAGAGACTATTCCTGTAGCAAAAAGAAATAAAACCCTTGATGGATGAAACTCTTAAAATTGCTAAAGGTAGATGAGAAGCAAAAGTAAAAGGTGACCAAAATAGAATCAGAAGTCTAAATGCAGCATTTCAGCAACTTGCACGTAGAGACAAAGAGAACTATTGTAATAACCTATATAAAGAAATAAAAGAGAACAACACCAACAAAAAAGAAAGAACAAAAGGTCTTTTCCACAAGGTCGAAGAAACCAAAAGGAAATTCAAATCACAGTTAGGCATGCTGAAAGATCAACATGGAAATATATTAACTGAACAAGACAGAATAAAGAAAAGATGAGAATAGTACCCTGAACAGTACACTGAACTATACAGAAGACATGAAAGAATGACAGATTCCTTCGCAGAGGGATGTTTTGAAGAAGAACCTGTTATTTTAGAAAGTGATATAAAAGCTGAACTCAAAGGAATTGGGAGAAATAAATCACCAGGAGTAGATGGGATATCAATAGAGCTATTTCAAGCTACAGAAATAGTGCCCATCAAAATCTTAACAAGAATGTGCCAACAAATATGGAAAACTAAACAATGACCCGCAGACTGGAAACACTCAATTTGGTGTAGTGGTTTGGTGTAGTGGTTAAATGTGCAGACTCTAATCTAGGAGAACCAGGTTTGATTCCCCACTCCTCCACTTGCAACTGCTGGATGACCTTGGACGAGCCATAGTTCTGTCAGAGTTGTTCTTGAAAAAGTAGTTCTGGAAAGAGCTCTCTCAGCCCCACCTACCTCACAGGGTGTCTACTGTGGGGAGGAAAAGGGAAAGGAGTCTGTAAGCTGCTTTGAGACTCCGAGTGAAGTGCATATAAATCCAATCTCTTCTTTTTCAATCTACTTCCCAGTCCTGAAAAAGGGGACATGAAAGACTGCAGCAACTATCAGATCATTGCATTAATTTCTCACACAAGTAAAGTGTTGCTCAAAATCTTACAGCAAAGACTGTTACCATATATGGAATGAGAAATGCCCGATGTTTAAGCTGGATTCAGAAAAGGAAGAGGGAAATTTATGTTGGTTACTGGACTGTCCAAGAGAATTTCAAAACAAAATCTACTTCTGTTTCATAGATTACAGAAAAGCTTTTGACTATGTGGACCATGAAAAATTATGGTTGTTATTATTATTATTTTTTTTAAAAAGAGTGTGCCACAACTTATGATTGTTTTGATGTGCAACCTATACTCTGTACTGTTAGGAAAGAATATGGAGAAACAGAATGGTTTCCAATTGGCAAAGTTATCACAGGGTTGCCATAAATCAGAAACAATTTGACAGCACTTAACACATACACACAAAGGGATATGGAATTCAAGGAAGGCGTGAAAATCCATATATATTCCCCCACCAATGTCCCCAAACCAGATTTAGTATGGACCAAACTGGATGCCATTTTTCAATTATTTCCTCTTAGACCAGCAAAAAAGAATGCAAATTTCATAGAATCATAGAATCGTACACTTGAAGGGACCACCAGGGTCATCTAGTCCATCTCCCTCCACAATGCAGGAAATTTACAACCCCCTCAAACCTCCAGTGACCCATGCTCCATGCCCAGAAGATGGCAAAACAATACAAACAAAAAACCCTTCCTGGCCAAGCTGGCCTGGAGAAAATTGCTTCCTGACCCCAAAGTGGCAATCAGCATTTCCCTGGGCATGTAAGAAAGGGCCACGAGAACTAAGCATTGATGCAATCCTTCCTGCCCTCCCTTTCATGATTTGTCTAAATTCACAGAATGAGCATTGTTGTCAGATGCCCATCTAGCCTCTGCTTAAAAACCTTCAGAGAAGGAGAGCCCACCACCTCCCGTGGAAGCCTGTTCCACTGAGGAACTGCTCTAAATGTCAGGAAATTCCTCCTAATGTTTAGCTGAAAACTCTTTTGATTTAATTTCACCCCATTGGTCCTGGTCCAACCTTCTGGGACAACAAAAAACAACTCCACACCATCCTCTATATGACAGCCCGTTAAGTACTTGAAGATGGTTACCATATCATCTCTCAGTTGTTTTCTTTCCAGGCTAAACATACCCAGCTCCTTCAACCTTTCCTTAGAGGTCTTGGCCTCAAGACCCCTCACCATCTCTGTTGCCATCCAGTGGCAGATTAACCATTAAGCAGACTAAGCACGTGCTTAGGGCACCAGGGCCAAACGGGGCACCACAAAGTTGGGAAAAGGGTGAAAAAATGTAGAAAAGTGCCTTTCAGGTCATGCATATTGGAACTTTGATACATTTAGCTTGTGAAATATTAAAATAGATGTTGTATTGCATTTTTGTAGAACTTTATGTAGCCAAAGCTTGGCTTAGTTTGTACAGTATATTGTGTTATCATATGAATAAATTTTGTATTGCTGCAACCTGCATTGTATATCTGGTCAGACAGGTCAACAACTAAAATGGACTGGGTCAGTGTGGAAAGGAGGGGGGCACCAAAATTGGTCAGTGTTTAGGGCACCAGTGAGCCTTAATCTGCCCCTGTTGCCATCCCCTGGACATGTTCCAGTTTGTCTATATTCTGCTTAAATTGTGGGGCCAAAAACTGAACACAATATTCTAGCTGAGGTCTAGAAAGTGCAGAGTAAAGTGATAGCACCACTTTGCATAAACTGGACACTATACTTCTGTTGATATAGCCCAAAATCACATTTGCCTTTTTAGCTACTGCATCACACTGCTGACTCATGTCCAGTGTACGGTCTACTAAGATCCCTAGATCCTTTTCACACATAGACAAGTCTCTTTTGCTAAGACAAGTCTCCCCCATTCTATCATTATGCATTTGATTTTTCCTACCTAAATGCAGCCCAGTTTTCCAGCCTGTCAAGTTTTCCTGTATCCTGTCTTCTACCATATTTGCTACCCCTCCCAATTTAGTATCATCTGCAAATGTAATAAGCATTTGCTTATTATCCATTTATATACATGTTGAATAAAACAGGTCCCAGGATAGATCCCTGAGACACTCCACTTGTCACTCCTCTCCAAGAGGATGAGGAACCATTCACAAGCACTCTTTGGGTGCGATCTGCTATGACCCTTCACTTCACAGAGCAGTGTACATTGTCATGTTTTTATTTGCACACAATACCAATGACATACTTACTCTTTCACTCTACTTTAAAAATAAGATTCATAATAAGATTTAGGAATTACATTTTATGGTATACTTATTTTTCTTTAAAATCAGTAATATTATTTGACAGCGCCTTTCAAAAATTATTTTGTTGACTGTCACATAAATTCTGTTGATTCATCTACTTATCATAAATACCAAAATATTGGGAATTGTGCTTATTATGAAAACCAATTATGAAAGTGTGATGTTTTGTAATCTGCTCTTTCTCCAAGCCATTCTGGCAGAATACATGTATTCTGGCAGAACACATGGTCTGGCAGAATACAAATTTTGCATTGAACTTGCTTTAATTTAATTAATTTATTTTTTAATTTAAACTTACCATGTTCAACTGTGGTATGAACATGCCAGGGCTGTTCAATTTGGCACCAAAAAATTCAAACACCTGCTGCAGATATTTGCTTTTTTGCCCAAACATGTGCATGCACCCAATCCAATCATCTTGGCAGCCATTACCATTGCTAAGGACTATTTAGATGAACACTAAATGGAAGATTTTTTTAAAAAAAATACAATTTTAAAACTGATTTAAAGGCTAGCCTGATCTTATAAGATCTCAGAAGCTAAGTAGGGTCAGTTCTGGTTAGTATTTGCATGGGAGACCACCAAGAAAACTAGGGTTGCTATGCAGAGGCAGCCAATGGCAAACCACCTCTGGACATCTGTTGCCTTGAAAACCCTGTGGGGTTGCAGTAAATCAGCTGTGAGCTGATAGCAAAAGAAAAAGAAAAAAAGAAGTCAGTTTCTTTGAATTCAAAGCTTTCACCTTTTTTAATGTATATGTCTCCCTTTTCATTGTGTGTTCTGGTACTAAGGCTGAAAATATGCAGCCAAAATAGCAATGATCCATATTGAGAGGATCAATTGTAGCATGCAGTGTTCCCTCTAAGCTGAGTTAGCACGAGCTAGCTCACAGTTTTTTTGCCTCCACCTCCCACATTTTTGTCTTCGTTCAGGAAGGATGGCTCCAGAGCAAACTAATTTATGCAGTAGTCAAACCATTTGCCCACAAATTTAATGCCAGTAGCTCACAAAATAGAACTTTTGCTCACAAGACTCCACAGCTTAGTGGGAACTTTGGTAGCATGTACTCCCCATACACATGGTCAAAACTGTAAAGACTGAAAAGGAGTACATTTATGGTGGAATTCTCTCAGTTCTCTTTTAAACTGTGACTTCCTTTTGTGTAGGTATGTGCATCATACTGTACTAACAGATACATGGAGATGCCCATAAAATACCTCTGGATGCCACAATATATTCTCTGGGGTTTTTTGGCACAGTGGCTGCCGTAGATATATCCTGTGAGTGGTGTGTGTGTATGTTCGGCTAAATCTGAGCAAAAAAAAAAATCTGAAAAATACCTTATTGGTATTTTCTGGATATTCTTTCATCCAGATAGAGATTTGGCAATTCTTCAGCTATCCAAAATAGCTTGAACCACTGAATAGTTAAAGTTAAAGGGCTTGGAGAAGGTGTTTAAAGGGATCATCTGGGTGAACTCATCTCTTGGAGGGCATATGTAAAGGGATCACAGCCCCTTCAAATGCCTTCAAAGTTATGTGGCTTGCGTGGCTCAGAGAAGGCATTTAGAAGAACCGCAATGTCTTTAAACACCTTTCCCTCCCTCCATTGGTTTCACTGGAGGATGGGGGCACCTTATCTGGGGGCCCACAGAATTGGACCCCCTGGTCTTCAAAAAACAGCCCCCCAGCCCCAGATACTCCCGGATTGATTCTTCATTATACCCTATGAGGGACCATTGATTATAATGGTCCCCATAGGGTATAATGGAGCTGAAAAAATTCAGGAATCCAGAATACTTACCTAATCCAAATAGTGTTACTGGTAGTGAGATTTGGGAATATTGGGAAATAACAATATTTTTGGGGTTCAATATACCGAACCTGAAAAATACTGGGTTTTTTTTGCACATCCCTAAACATGAGTGGAATATATAGCATCTCTTAGGATGAAGGCTGGATACATTAATGACTGCTTTAATGTTTTTCACAATCCTCCAAATCTCAGTGCTTTATTTCTATTGATTTTATAATGAGAGCTCAGGAGACGATGGGAATAGCTAGCTTTTTCACCCTGCCAGAGTTTCTGTTGCTGAATCTCGTATTATGTATCAATGAAGTAAGGAAGGCAAAACATCATGAAGTAATTCTCTTTTCACAGCTAAAGCCATTATTGGGCTTACAGGAATTCTTTGATCCTACAAAGACTCCAGCTGTATTTTTTTAGTTTTATTTTCTCCATATATCATAACTGATAGACAATGTATGATTTACCCACACACTTTTTAGAGAAATATCTATAATTCATAACATCAGGGAATTTAGTGGTATGCTTTGACCTAAGTTTTCAACAACTCTGGAACAAGATATTAAAAAAGAACATAGAGGGCTTTTACCAAAAGAAACTGAGTATCATGTTTAAAGTCAAAATGTTCCACCTTTGGAAAAATGTATTAATCCCCAATAGAACTATATTTTATGGATGTGCGTGTAAGAAAATCTGAACTCAAATCTTTAAAGTTTTGGTTTATACATATCAGAGGAGAAAATTACTTTAAATAAATCAGCCCTTATAAAGAAGTCATAGCAAACGTTACTTGAATTGGGGTTGCTTTGTTTTAAGCAGTTTTCTCCTGAGATATGTGCAAACAAGAGCTTTGAGTGGCTTTGTTGTCAGTTGAAAAAAATGGGCTGTATCTAATGAAGTATGAGTGAAGCTCTGTTTTAGGAACAGAAATTTCTTGCTTTCCTTCTGCTGCTACAAACCACCAGACCCCCCACACACACACTTTGTGCCTTGGGTTCAGGGACTATCTAGAAGCAACACTAGACATAATGCAAAGATCTGCAATAGGAAGGATACTGGTGGAAATGCATTTCTGCTGGTGGACAGGAAGCAATGGATATAACCAATGGGCACCAGATATTAGTGCCTTTAACTGGGTTTGGTAAAATTGGTGTTGTTCTTTCAACAATGGTGGTTCTGGATGGAAGGAAGAATAGATTTAGAACTACTATGAACCCTTAGGATCATATGTTTTGAGATGTTTCTTGATTCATGGCATAGAGATCACATTGGTAACCAGGAATCTTTTCCATCAACTTCATATTTTTTCCCTTTTAATATGAGTGTGTGATGCTTTAAATAAAGAAATAAAATCTTAAATAAACTTGTTCAGATTCATATTTTGGTGTAGTTTGGTGTAGTGGTTAAATGCGCAGACTCTAATTTGGGAGAACTGGGTTTCATTCCCCACTCCTCCACTTGTACCTGCTGGATGACCTTGGGCAAGCCATAGTTCTGTCAGAGCTGTTCTTGAAAAAGAACAGTTTCTGTCAGAGCTCCCTCAATCCCACCTACCTCACAGGGTGTCTGTTGTGGAGAGGGGAAGGGAAAGGAGTTTGTAAGCCTCTCTGAGATTCCTTTGGGTAGTGAAGGGAAATCCAATCTCCTCCTCCTCCTCTTCCTCCTCCTCCTTCTTCTATGTTAGTAGCCTTGATACTAGGCTAGTGACTGCAGGTTATAGAGAATAGGTGGGCCTGCTTCCTGGCAGGGACATGTAACTAGGAGCACATCATAGGACTTAAATATGTCCTTTTTCTTTGCTCTGAAAAGTTTAATATGATGCCTGTTTTGTTTTATTTTGTTTTTCCTTCCTCAGCTCCTCTGGTCTCCTGTTTTTGTAGTAGTGGTCTAAATTATAATACAAATAATTCCATAATAAATAGTACCTAAATAACTTCACAATGAAACAATGATACAATATAGAGGCTGCAGTCATACGGAGGGGGGAAGAGGTGGGCAGGAAGCGAGGCTGTTTGCCCCGCCTGCAATGACACGCATTTGCACGATCAAACTTCCCGCTGCGCATCCACAGTTCCCATACTACTGAGTTATTGGCAGTAGCTTTTTTCCATGCTACTGCCGCACGCAACGATGCTCCGCCGACAACTCTGGGACGTCAGACAGATGTGTCTGTCTGATTGCGTCCCTTTAATCCGCGGGGGAATCGTATGGCTGCCGTTGCTTCCGGTACGTATGATCGCACCCAGAGTGTTGTTATTATAGATCAGGCCTTGTTACTTACTAATCTTAACTGGCTCGAGAGCCACATATTGCGGCTTGGCAGATACATGACACCCCCCCCCCCCTTTTGATCAACTGAGGCAGACAAAAAAGACCAAAACAAAACAGAAAGTTTATCAAGTGCCCGATGAACCACCAAATCTCATTGGTTAGTTTTAGAGGGTCACAGGTTGTAATGGCCAAAGTTTTAGAGGGTCACAGGTTGTAAATGCCAAAGTGTGAACTTTATTTCTTAGAGAGTTCAAAGAGACAGGTGAACTTATAATAAGACACAAATAATGAGAACATCAGAACACTACCTAGTTTGGAAGCAATTAGTAAGGACGGCATGGTTTCACACTTATCATAAAAGCGGTAGAAAATTACAAAGTAGAGACAAATGAAAATGATGATCAAGAAGCAGACAAAATATGAATTAGTTGGGAAATGAGTCTAGACATCCTAATAGGAAGAAAATTACAAATGGGGAATTGCTACACAATAGACACAAACGCAAGACCAGATGGTTCATGGTACATGACGTTATGCATACAAGATCTGTAAATACTTCTCTAAAATGTAGTGAATTGTGTATGTTGTTCATGACAGGTGATTTAAAAGGCAAGGAGGTTGGCTAAGAAAAGTGTGCGTATGACAAGTGGAATGACTTGACTGATGGAATGATAGAAAGCTGGGAGTGAAGTATTCTGATTGTAGGAGGAGATGTGACTGAGATGGAATATATATTGCAGAGTTAGATGAGATAAGGTGGAGAGTGGGGCAAGGTTTTGCAAAAAAGATCATGATAGCAAGGCTAGGCAAGATAGGTAGGGATTTGTAAAGTGAGGTTGTTAGGAAAAGAAGGTATTGCTGATAAAATTAGGAAGGATTTGGTCTATTATTGTCTGTTTTAAGTTTTCCTTTGATAGGTTTATATTTTCCCATTATTGGTCTGGAGACTGAGAGAAGTGATTGACTATTTTGAATATATGATTCTTAAAATAAAGTTTGTTTTTGTTCATTTTAATGTTATAAGTATTGTTTCCTCATCAGTTCTTAAGAATAATAGTTTCAGGGTAACGTTCATGAGAGCCAGTTTGGTGTAGCGGTTAAGATCAGCAGATTCTAATCCGGAGAACCAGGTTTGATTCCCCACTGCTCCATATGCAGCTGCTAGGTGACCTTGGGTCAGTTATAGTTCTCTCAGAGCTCTCTCAGCCCCACCTACCTCATGGAGTGTCTGTTGTGGGGGGTGGAAGAGAAAGGAGATTGTAAGCCAATCTGAGACCACAACTGAAGGGCAAGGTATAAATCCAATCTCTTCTTCTTAATTAGGGATGAGCATGAACCTCTGCTGCCACCAGGATCACTTTAGAGCATCACTCATTGAACCACGCTGTCCAGTAATTAAGACTAGAGATGAACATGAACCAGGAAAATGTGGTTGGGTTCCATTTGTGGTTCATGTACATGACCCATTCATGAACCATGGACTGTCACAGATTTTTAGCTGCCTTACTACTGGTTCAATTTGTGAAGCTTGTGGCCTGCTAGAATGTCCCCCACTATGCTAGAAACACCCAAACTCACAGGAAATTTCTGTCTGACTCTTCTCTACCTGCCCTCCAAGTTTGGTGAGGATTGGATTTATGGGATTTGAGTTATGCCTCCCCTCCGTGACTGTCATTTCCCCAGAAAGCACTTACCTGCTGGCACCTTCTTTGAGGGGCTGTAACTTGGATCCCGTAAATCCACTCCTTACCAAACTTTGAGGGCAGGTAGAGAAGAGTCAGACAGAGATCCCTGGTGAGTTTGTTGTCTCTAGCTTACTGGGCGATGTTCTACCAGGCCATGAACCCACAAACTATCAGCAGTCATTTTGAAAGGCACAGGTTCAGAAGGTTCAGGAGTGTATAAAATGGATCCTGTGCAAGCTAGAGAGGGCATATAGAGGAAAGTCAGACAGAGATGCCCTGTGAATTTGGTGTCTCTAGCTTGTACAAGATCCATTCTATACACTCCTGAACCTGCACTTGTCAAAATGACTGAGATGTATAGAGACATTAAAGTCACATGAGACCTCCCCCAGATGTTCCTCTACATGCCTTCCAAGTTGTTGTGTTGAATTTTTCTAAATATTTTGAAAGTCTGGGAATGTATCCACTCACAAACCTCCATGAACAATTCCAAAATTCTTGAAAACCACAAATGGAAAAATTTCTGATGAATTTTGTTTCATGGTCCAGTTTATGTTTTTGCTGTGTTTCTACAATTTTTAAACTTATATTGTTAATCACCTTGAGTCCTGCTAGGGAGAAAGGATACTAATAAAAGGGTTAAACCCCTACTGCCTGCCCTCTTTGTTTTCCTTATGGAGGGGAACTGATGTGGCTGGCCACCCCTGCCCCCCAGGCAGCTGATGGCAGAGCCATGGAGCTGAAAGGGCACTATTTCAGCTCCAACGACCCCTCAGCTAGTGATGGCTAACCAGCAACAGTAGGTGAGGGAGCTTACAGCTGAAAGTGTCTCTTGCTCTATGTTCCCCTGCTACCACCAGCCATCTGATGGGAAGCACTTTTAGATCCAAGCCTTTAACAGCTGGCCAGACATGTTACACAAGGTTGCCTATCAATTACCAAAATGGCAGTTGAGATCTCACAACAATATATTGTCATGAGATTCCTTCCGTGTTTCATTTTGCACAGGCATTTTTTCTACAGTTTGTGTTTTTGACCCCCTAATTTTAATTTATACATGTTTTAGATTTTTCTGCAAACCTAGGGTTTGCCTCAGGCTTTTAGAAAAACCTACCTAATCCTCAATGCCCCCATTGTGAGGAGTTTCTGATTTGTTCTCTGGAGCCATGTTCAGTATCATATATTTGATGTGTTCGTGAACAAGAATATCCAAGAAGTTCATTATTATCATAGCATAATCTCCAGTGATGTGTGAATTCTGTGTTTAGGTTAAGACACAGACCAACTTCATAACTGGTTAATGGAAATCTGAATCTGGGTTTCCTCACGTCCAATTTTATATATGGCAATGATTCTCAAGTCATGATTAACTAGAAAATAGTTAGAAAAGGAAGTGACCCTTAACTGACTATTTACTTATGCAGTAACTTTTGCTTGGCAAAGACAAATTGGTGGTGGTGGAAACTGTTGTCAAGTTGCAGTTCACTTATGGAGACACTATAAGGTTTGCAAGGCACTAGATATTCAGAGGTGGTTTGTCATTGTCTGCCTCTGCATAGCAACCCTGGACTTCCTTGCTGGTCTCCCATCCAAGTACTAACCAGGGCCAACCTTGCTTAGTTTCTGAGACTGACAAGATCAAGCTAGCCTGGGCCATTCAGATCAGTGTTTAAAAACAGGTTCCTTTAGGCTTCAGCAACAGGATCATTGACTAGGTTTCCATTGGTGTGCTGTGTTAATGGCTGAAGAGAGAATATCTAAAATTCAACATAATATTATCTGAGTGCTGAATCAAAAATGCTACTCACCATCATCTATCACATTCCCCATGCTTTTCATGAATCCACTTATGAATTTCCCTTACAGGACAAGTACAATATATTTGTGGGACATTCAAGGTTGAGATTAAAATATCAAATAAGAGGAAATGTGAGATTTTGGGATCCAAACCAAGGCCTAATACACCAGTTTCAGAATACTGCTCAGGAACTGGCCAGCTTCAGTTAAACTTCTCTGGAAACCATTTGTTTCAGTGACATAAGTGCCCTGTGATTCTGACCTGTCACCACAGGCATCTCTTTTAGATTGTTTCTGACAGCATGGCAGATGGCATGTACATGCATCAATAAGCTTTAAAAAAAAAACTCTCTAAGACTAAAATATGATAGAAAGATCTTTGTTATTTTTTCCCCAAGTGGTTGATTCCCTAAAGTAAATGCGGAAATAAAAGTGACGATTTTGGTGTATTTTGTCAGCGTTTATCAGCCATGCTAGCTTTCCCAGCAAGAGGCTCCTGGTTTTATCACTTTAACCCTCACTGAAGTTTCCAAAACAATATTATTGGCAATTAAAGTAACCTGTTCTAGAGCTGTGCTTGTAGGATCAAAGGACCTCAGCACCTCTGCAACCTAATTATTAATACATTGCAACAATCCTCATCTCCTTTGCACAGTTAGAATATAAGTACATGTGATACATTTTTCCCCTGACAGTAGGATCTCATTCGTACAAAAGGAAGTTGAAAGTTTTTTACCAGTGTTCATGTGCAGTAATGCTGGAAGTATGCATGTACTTAGTGGACCACCTACGGTTATGGAAATCACAGCAAGTTCATGTAGCTATGTAAACATACATTTCCAGTTCAAAGACTAGTTATTCTATAACAAATGAACAAAGACAATGTAGCTCCTAGCCTATTTGGCTGGGGCACTGATTTGCAGTAGGCCCAAAGAAGCCCATTCCACCCCTCTTCCCTCCCTTCCCCCCTTTCCTTTCTTCCTCTCTCCTTCTTTCACTCTCCCCCCTCTTCCTTCCTTCCTTCCTCCCTCCCTTTCAAGGGCCCGTTGTCTTCCTCCACAACGGGCTTTGCTCCCTAGTTTAAAATAAAGCACAAGAGCACTATTGGCTGTTGATGAGGCATTTTCTGCCTTGTCTGGAGCAACCAATCAAATGGGTACTCAAGAAAGTACTGGGCTCTTCCCTGCTCTCTACAGCAAGTTTTTGCTCTGAGTTGGCCCAACCAACCTCCATATGGATAGGGCAAGATTAGCTGGTTGACTTTTGAAAGGTCCAAGCAGGAATTTTTTGGGTATCCGTCAAACTGGCCAGGAAAGGGGACTTTTTTTCACCTGCTCTATTCCTGGGAAGTGGTGGTGTTCTTTAATTGGCCTGGTATTTTGACTGATTAGGCTACAAATAATTTTTTCAGGAATACTGAGAGTTGCTAGAGTATAAGTGGTAATAATAGGCAAGCACCTGAGCTATCTAAGTATCTGTTCCCAAGCTAGTCCATCACTGGTTTAAGCTGGAGTTGCCAGGCCCATCCTGGCAAATAAGTAGAGGCCCATCCTGGCAACCAGTAGAGACCAGGGAGGGCATGGGGAGTGGTCATCTGTGTTGGCACAATGTCACTTCTGGGAAAACATGGAAGTGATGTCATGACTCTTTAAGAATCACTGAAAACTCTATGGTTTCTGGTGATTCCTAGAGAGGTGTGATGTCACTTCCATGTATTCCCCAGAAATGATGTCATATCATAGGCACAATAGACTTCTTCTAAAAAAAAATAAATTAATTAATATAATTTTTAATGGGAGCTGGGAGTGAGTGATCCACCACCCCCACCAGGGGATAGGCAATGCTAGTTCAAGCAGCTTTGTGAGCCAGAAAGGAACACCCTTAATTGCTGAGTGTGTGGAGCTGCATGTGGGAGATGAGGCCTAACACTTCTTCATTGTGTTACATGCAGGTGAGGATAAATGAAGCCAGCAGAAATTCTGATTAAGTTTGGAGCCAGCATGCAGTTTCCAAAAATGCTGGTAGCCATAATACATTGCTTGTTACCAGCATCAGGGGGGCAGGGGGATCTCACACTTGGAATGCCCCAGCATGTTGTGGAAATCCCCAAAATTTTGTGATTAGCCTTAGTTCCTACTGGATATGTGTGTTAGTATAGTAAAGTTGCACAGTCAGAAAAGTGTGGCACAATGTACAGTAAACAGACTCCAAGTATATTGCAAAAAGGTAACTTATTTTTATTGAGATAGGTTCAATTCACATTCATGTTGCAGTGCAAATGCGAGAGAAGCCTAAATTAAAGAATATTATTCCCTATTACAAATGGCCAGCTAATCTGGCAGCATGTGTGTTCAAGTATGATGGGATGCCTCTACAGGAAAGACCTGTAGATGCAGAGATAGTGATTGACTAGAGTCACAGTGTGAAAACATATGTTGTATGATTTCACAATTTATTAAAAGACAGGGAACATAGGATAGGGATAAGTGGGCAGATCTCACAATAGAGTAAACAAGCTCTAAGGGTTACTTAAAAGTGAGGGTGTACTATTGCCCCCCTGATCAAACCCTTGAGGCTCATTTTGAGATGGAGAAGGAAATAAGGGCGGTGACTAAAGCAGATAATGTTAAACTGCTGTAGGAAATGTGGAAACAAAATCTGACTCCTGCTTTGACACACATGACTCAAGTGTTAGGGCAGGAGTAATCCTACCTCCCAAATTAATCACATTCCCAAGCATTCTGTTATGTCACAAAAGCCCTAACTGTTCATTTTTGCCTAGTCCCATGTCTCCTACTCTTAGGATATCTACCTCTTCTTCTAAAATATTATATGCTCTGAGGTAATTGAATAAAGTATATGACAGACAATACCTTTAAGATGTCATTATTTTCCCACCATATTTATCTTATCTTGAAGTAATTGGATGCATTTGAATGACACATCAAACACACTACATCTCCTTATTATGTTTTATCAATGTTTTCTAGCTCAGTTCCCAGTTTTAATCTGTCAAGTCTGACAATAGTCAAATAGTCTATATTAGAAATTAATTAGGCTCATACGATTTCATCCATTTTTCAGATTTCCAAACATTATATGTTAAAGCAAGTATCTCAGCAAGGACTTTATTGATTTATAGATTCACTAGTAATAAGGCCCGTTGAAGAAATAAATGCAGTGAGCTCTAGCAAGAGAGTGTGGGAGAGTGCTCTGGACTGCAGCAGTTGTCCAGTTCCCCCCCCCAGCTGGTTGGACACACACAATGCCTGTGCTCTGCTGTCCTTTTCTGGGCACATTTCAATTTTTTGGTCATAATTTGCAAATCAAGAACCACCAACTTTGGCTTGACTTACAAGTATTATCAATTCCCACTGCCAGCTACTTTGGTTGTGCACTCAGAAGACTTGGAAAGAGAGGATCAGGGTCTTCTCTAATATGTGCTGGGGTTTGGAGAAGGCAGTGAGACAGGCTGTTTTTTTAACCTTCTCTTCAACTTGCCATGGCTAGACTACCGCAGGACGGGAGCCGTGCTGTGCCGACTGGTGTTGTGGCTGGGAGGCCAGGCCTCTCTGTGGGTGAGACAGTGAGCCGGCTGCCCCCCATCTGCTGGAGGCTGCCCACCCTGGCTAGCAGGCTGAACTGCAGCCTGTGCCCCGCCACAGCACTGCCCCCAGCTCCCTCTACTGTCGCATGTGTGGTCCTGGAGCCAGCACAGAGTCGTCCTGGCCAGGCAGATGGGGAATGAGGGAGTGGCATGGCACGGTGACACAATGGAGGGCTGGGTGGATCATACCTCCTCTGCCACTGCCCACCACCACCACTGCCACCACTGGATACCAGGCAGGACCGGAGTGGCTCCCTCTCTAGGCAGCCAATCAGTGAGTGAAAACTGTGGTGGTGGCAGCAGCAGCAGGTGTCCCTGGGGCCCCAGCAGCAGGACTCTTGGCCTCGTTCCACTAACCCCCCATCTGCCTCCTCTTCCTCCTTATCCCTCAGTACAGTGCCGCGGCTCCCCGACTCCCACCCACCTCCCTGGTAGGCTACTTGGTGGTGGCTACCTGAAGCGTCAGCAGGTTGAGCATGGCTCCTCCTCCTCCCAGTGGGCAGCAAACAGGGGCAGGCAGCATTGTGCAGTGCCCGTAGGCACCAGCTTCAGTGCAGGCTGAGGCCAGACTGGATGGAGCAGCAGAGCAAAGCAGCAGGGCTGGAGTCTCTGTCTTCTGAGGGGTCTTGTTGCAGCGGCAGGGCCATGGGCGGGACTCAGGCAATGGAGCCAGTGACCTTCTGAGTGGCAGTTCAGACAGCCAACTGATTTTGGTGCACATAGAATTTTGCCACTCCAAAACAGAATTATTATATAGGAGAGATATCTGGGACAATCAGGTTGGGAGTGTGCTTTCTTTCATTTAGCTGACACTACAGTGTAATACACAAGTATTACATGGCTTTTGTTTTGAGATTTTTCTATCTGTCTGTTTTAGGAACAGTTGGGTACCAATTAACTGGAAAAAGATTATCTGGGTAAAGATTGAGCTGAGGGGGTTTACCCCTCCCACACACGCACTTTAGTAAAATTACCTATTTTGGCTTCCATTGATTCCTTATAATTTAAAATGAACCTTCAATATAGTTAATATAAAGACTGCCATATTTTTCCATTGTGGCTACAGTGCTGGACTAACATCTAGGAGATCAAGGTTCAATTCCATAATCTGCCATGGAAGCTTAGTAGATGACCTTCACTTAGTAATTATCTCTTAGCCAACAGGGTTTTCTGAAGATAAAATGGGAAAAGGAGGAGGAGGAGAAGGAGAAGGAGAAGGAGAAGAGTTGGATTTATACCCCAACCTTCAGTACCTGAAGAAGTCTCAGTGTGGCTTACAATCACCTTCCCTTCCTCTCCCACAACAGACACCCTGTGAGGAAGGTCAGGCTGAGAGAGCTCTGAGAGAGCTGTGACTGACCCAAGGTCATCCAGCTGGCTTCATGTGGAGGTGTGGAGAATCAAACCCAGTTCTCCAGATTAGAGTCCACCACTCTTAACCACAACACCAAGCTGGGTCTAATAGGAATAAATGTTATAAACTAATTAGGTCCCCACTGGGGGGGGTATACCTTTTGAGAAATTTGTGCATTTGGTATTAAAGAGTCTTTTGATCAACTGTTGGAGCCTTTATATTGGCAACTGATAGTTACCATCATCTCACTACCTTTTCTCAGAAAGTGAAAGGCATAAACTGCTAGCAGCCCCACCTAATGCATCTTAAGTCTGCAGGGTATTCTATACAGGATACAAAATTCTTCATGCCCTGAAATATCCAACCCTTTTTACATTCAGCCCAATGAAAAGTACTGGAGAAACTGAAGGCTTGCGTACTTCTCATTTTGATTGTCTTAATAAAAGTTTCATATTGCTTTTATTCTGGGATTTTCTTTGGACCTACTAAGAACCTCTTTCTGTTTTATAAGAATATAAAATGTTATTTTGTTATGGCAGTTAACTAATTCTATTGACCCATCACACATACCTTGGACTGTCTGACTTGTGGGACTTCTCTTGCCTCTGTCTTGGCTCCTATCTATATGCTTAAATCCAGTGACTGGAACCATAAAAGGGCAAGAGAGATCTTTCTGCAAACCTGAAAATGGCCCTAAGTTTGCATAAAAATGTGAAATCTAACTAAAATACATTGTGCAGGGTGTTGGACTAGATGACCCTGAAGCTCCCTTCCAACTCTATGATTCTATAATTTAAAAACCCCAAAAATGATAAAAGGAATTGAGTTTTTTAAAGCAGATTCTCTCAGTGGCTATTGGTAGGCAACCGCAGCATTCCAGGCTTCAGCTTCTGTGAGTAAAAAGCAGAGGCGGAGGGAGTGTCAGGGCTTTTTCTAGGCCTATTTTGGCCTATTGGAGTTAAGCCTGCTAGGGTTGCAAGCTCCAGGTTGGGAAATTCCTGATTTTGTGGTATCTGAGGAGTGCAGGGTTTGGGGAGGGGAGGGGAGAGGAGAGGAGAGGAGAGGCCTCAGCATGGATAATGCCAGAGTCCACCCTTCAAAGCAGCCATTTTGTCCAGGGGGACAGATCTCTGCATTTGTAGTTCAGTTGTAATTATAAATAGCTATGGCACTTTACATGGTATTTTTCCATGTGGGCTTCTTTCTATGTGGGCTTTTTTATGTATGGGCTGTTTTCCATGTGGGCTTTTATTCCATGTGGGCTTTTATTCCTGAGAGCATTTATGACTGTGGGTTTTGTCTGTGGGCTTTTTTCTGGTCACCCCTTCTGGGTGACTTGATAACACTTGACTTGCATGACTCAACTAGGCCTGGCTGCTTGCTGCTGTTCAACAGCAGCCACTCTATGAAGGTTAGCGTGGTATAGCAGTTTGAGCTTTAGAGCAGGGTCTGTGAGACCTAGGTTCAGATCCTCATCTTGCTGTGTATGTTGACTGGGTGATTTTGGACCAGTCACATACTTTCAGCCTAATGTACCTCACGGGGTTGTTGTGCAGATAAAAAGGAGAAGAAAATAATTTAAGCTGCTTTGGTCCCCAATGTGGAGAAACACTAATTTTGTAGAGGCTGCAGTAGGGGAGGTAATGGAAAGCTGAAGACAAAGGGCCCAATAGTGGTAGAAGGAGATAGGGTTGCCAAGTCAACATTGGGAAATTCATGGAGATTTGAGGGGTGAAGCCTGGAGAGGGTATAGTTTGAGGAGTGGTGGGACATCAGACAGGTATAATGCCATAGACTCCACTCTCCAAAGCAGCCATTTCCTCCAGGGAAACTAGCATTGCCTACCTCCAGGAGATCACCTGGAATTGCAACTGATTTCCAAATGATAGAGATCAGTTCCCCTGGAGAAAATGGCTCCTGCCAACTGGTACAAATTACTATCCACTAAACTAAGGAGCCCAACCTTTTTGAGCCTGGGGTACATTTGGAATTCTGACATTGGATGGTTGGCACAACCACAAAATGGCTGCCATGAGAGGCAGGACTAGGCATAAAATCATGAATGCGTTCTAATAATAATGCTTCAACATTTCAGGCAGAAGTGCTGTTTAGCAGGATGCCTTTTAAAATGAACATATTATTTAAAATATTTCCATGCAAGAAATTTTCTTCAGTCATACAGTGAAGGTCCTTGCACTGTGGTCTCAGCTGCTACTGAAGCAGCTTGTTAAAAATCTGCACAGCTAATCAGATTTCCAGTGGCCAATCAGAAGCCATGATAGGCAAAAGCCCCACCTGGCCCCAGCCTCTTTCTCATGACACATGGTGGGTACCTTGAGAAGTGTCCTCAGGTGCCATGGCCTTCACAGGCACCACACTGGAGAACCCTGCATTAAACTAAGTGCAGTCCAACAACTTCATATCATAACTTACATTTGAACTGGTGGCTCACAAGCTATGCAGGACTTTTCTAATTAAAACACTTTTAAAATAATTTCTTCCTGAATGTCAAAATTGTGTTAGACTTAGAGTGGAATATTAGTACATTGATTCTGGTACACATGTGTAACTGAATCAGTAAATGTGTGTAGGACTCGGCGGGTGATTGTGACAAATGACTCTCCAGCCCAGCCATGGTAGCACAGGAGGGTTTCCTATGGATTACCTGTGATAGCACGAATCAGCTGTTTGGGAGAAGGGGAGATATTTAGTTTCCCAACTCTTCCCTTCCCACTGAACATCTGATTGATATGACTGTCAGTTATCTGACAAGGATATGCCTATATAGTCCCAGCTGAAACTGGACGCACTGCATTTTAAACATGGACCTGCTCTAGTCTGCACTTTGATTTAAATGGGTAAGTTTTTCTTAACTGGAATTGTCAATGATCTGCTGAAGCTTTATGTCACCCTAATTTAAACTTTGACTTCCTATTACATCAGAAGATTAAAAACTTTCTGCTATAGATTTTTTAAATAGAAAGTGACAGTTTAATTTGGCCGAGCTGTGTTGAAAGGGTACTTAAACCTAGCAGGGAGTGCTAACATCAGCAACCTTCAAAACTGCTAAAAATGAAAACACAACATGAATAATTAACAGATAAAGATGGGCTATAAAAAGATCTTGTGTGTGTGTGTGTGTGTGTGTGCACACAGAGAAAATGGTGTTGCCTTCATTGTATAAACAAAGGTTACAAACAAAATGTACACATTTTCTTTTGAAGACTCTTCCTTATATCATTCCAGATATGTATTTATGGAAGGCAAGTTGCAAAGTCTTCATCACAGGATCCATAGTTAAGAGCATAAGAAGACTGCTGGATCCAGTTTATCATTTTGTTTCACACAGAAGCAGTTACATGGAGGACCAACCAGGGTGCAGAGGCCAAGCTCTCCCATGAAGTTGCTTCCTAGCACTGGTATTCAGGAGTTTCCTGTCTCCTATCCTCAGTCATCATGGCTAAGTAACCACTGGTGAACCTATCCTTCATGGCTCTGTGCTGGTGACCATCATTACAACCAATCAAAGCTGGAACTGAAAGAGTTAAAGGCAATAGAAGCTAGAGTGAAGGTTACATGCCCGCAGCTGCTGGTGTTATGTCCTGAGCTTGATTTCATCCCCATTGACAGGCTGGTATCCAGAATGGCAATACCTGATTGGCTACTCTGCATAGCAGGCCAATCAGGAGACAAGGTTTGTACTGGAGGAAAGCAAACTGATTGGACTTTATCGTGACAATACTATTGGTTGTTACAACTGAAGTGGGCATGGCTATGCTAGCCCACACTGTTTAAATAAGAGCCTGTTGCTCTATGTTGTGTTGTCTGTTCTGATTTGTTCTGAGCCGTTGAATCACTACCATTAAAGCTGAATCACTTGTTGGAACGCTGCCTTTAAGTGTCATACTTATCAGCTGGTCAGAGTATTTTTTAAATGTCATCAGTGTTGTGTACTGCATGATCTCACTTCCCAGTTTCTCCCAGAACTGATGTCATATGACTGTAGGAATCACTGGAAACTATATGGTTTCCCCAGAAGTGATGTCATAATGTGCACAACAATAAATGCTCTCCCCTGTCCTCTCTCCAGGCTCCTGCCAGTTGCCATGTATAGTCTGGCAACCCTATGTATAAGTGGTTAAAATCTTACAATTTGATGCAAGGAGCAGTTTAATCTGAAAAAAAATGGCACCTGAGGGTGTGTTACCTAGAAGCTGGTTTTTGTGCTGAGCCACTTACCAATGATAAACGATTTAGCGTTGCAAAAGTTTGACCTTCAGATGGTTTCACACAATCTGTCAAGAAAATATTCTCATGCTCTCAGTTCAGTGAAATGCTGTGAAATGGCACTATGTAGGATCCTGAATGAATTCATACCTTTGTTAATATTTACAAAGCTGAACATTGCTAACACTGACCAAACTGACATTATCCAGCATGAGGAAAATAAAAAGTTATAAGGCTGCTGTGTTGGTTTTGGGGGAATTAGTAGACAAATGGAAAATTTCCTTTCTTGAAATGTAAAAACACGTTCTCATTATTTTAACTATCTCTCCTTATCATCATGGAGCCAACTGATTTAGCATGTGGAATGTTCAGAAAGTGCGTCCCTACTTCACAATTACATATAACTAGGAATAAGGCCCGTTGTGGAAATAAATACAATGGGCTCTAGAAAGAAGCTCTGGGAGAGTGCCCCAGCTTTGGGCACTCAGTGACAATTTGCTGTGGCAATCTCAGCAGGGTATAATGACAGAGTCCACCATTTTCTCCAGAGGAACTGATCTTTGCTACCTGAAAAGCAGTAGTAATTTTGAGTGATCTCCAGCCCAACCCCAATATTGGTAACAGTGGTTCCCCAGGAGGGAGTGGCTGGTTTGGAGGGTGGAGTCTATGGCATTGTACCTGTCTGAGGTCCCACCCCTCCTCAACACTCACCCGCTCCAGGTTCGACTCCTCAAATCTCCAGAATTTCCCAACCTGGAGTTGATAACCCTATCTCCCTCCCAGCCAACCATCTACCTACCTTTAGTTTTCCATCTCCTCCCCCCTCCCTCCTAGAGAGCAGTTGTAATTTTGAGTGATCTCCAGCCCCCACCTGGAGATTGGCAACAATGGTTCTCCATCAGGGAATGGCTGGATTGGAGGGTGGAGTCTATGGCACCTGTCTGAGGTGCCACCCCTCTTCAAACCTCACCCTTTCCAGGCTCCATCCCTCAAATCTCCAGGAATTGCCTACCTGGAGTTGGCAACCTGATCAGGACTGGGCCCAATGAGCTTTCTCCCAAAGGCCAACATAGGTGTGGAAAGGGCCTTTTACTGACAAAGGAGAAAGTACAGGTGCCAATTCTTATTAGGGAAATACCTGGAGATTTGGGGGGGTGGATCCTGTGGGCAGCATTTGGGATGTGTGTGGAAGGACTCAGCAGGATATAATGTCATAGAGTCTACCCTCCAAAGCAACCATTTTCTCCTGGGGAACTGATCTCTGTCATCTGGAGGTCAATTGTAACAGTGGGAGATCTCCAGGTCCCACCTGGAGATTGGCAACCCTATGGGATAGTCAGCCACACAGTGGGGAGTTGAAGAAAATGGTTTGATGGTCGCTGGCCCACCTCATTAGCCAGCCAGCCATGCTGAAGTTAAGCAGGAGAGAGATCCTTTTTCCATTTATTCTGACAGGAAAGTGGCCACTGGGGAGGGGGTTATGGGCAGGGGAGGGGGTTATGCTGAAAGTCCTTTATTTTTTAATCACAGAACCAAGCTTGGCTGCCTACCAACAGCCACTGAGGGGACAGTCCCTCACAGGAGTCAAGAGAACTGTCTTCCTCAGGAGAGAGAGCTGTCTGCCAGTAAATCTGACATGCAAATCTGTCTGAAGGAGGAGTGGGTGGGGAAGAGGAGCAGACACAGCACCCGGCCAATGGCACGCGAGTACTCTTGAGTGGCAGCTGCTGCGCCAATGGCTGAGGGAGGGCATTTTACAGCCAATGGGAACGCATGGAATCTTACGAAACCAAAAGATAATAATTATAAGGAGAGGTTGCCTGAGTCCCACCTCCAACATTCTAAACAGTTTGCTGTTCCTCTCCCCCCCCATAGCCAGTTGGAACACAGAGGTTATTTGCATATGTGTCCTGATTGGCCTTTGCCTCTAATATTGTAAACAGTTTGCTGTTGCTATTGGGAGTCATTGAATGTGTCCTGAGGTAAAATACATATCCCAATCTTCCCTTAAATGGCCACTGGAGTTGCCAATCTCCCTGTGGGGTCTGGAGATCTCCCAAAAATCACCATGTTCCCTGGCCACAGCACATCATTTCCCCTACAGAAAATTTCCCAGCTATCACAACTGATCTCCAGATGACCAAGATCAGTTCTCCTAGAGACAATGGCTGCTTTGGGCAGTGGACTCTATGGCATTATACCCTACTGAAGTCCCTCCCCACCCCAAACCCTGCCCTCCACGGGTTCTACCCCTCAAATCTACAGGTATTTCCCAAACCAGTGTTGGCAACCATGTAATTGGCTATGGAACCACTTTCCAGACCCTTGAAACCCAGAAAACATGGCATAGGAGGAGGTGCTTTTCTACCTTAGCTGCCACTGCATAGTCCCAAATTAACATAAGCCAACCTCCAGGTGGCACCCGGAGATCTCCAGCTATTAAAACTGATGTCCAGATGACCAAGATCAGTTCTCCTGGAGACAATGGCTGCTTTGGCCAGTGGACTCTAAGGCATTATACCCTGCTGAGGTCCCTCCCAACCCCTTCCCTCCCCAGGCTCCACCCCTCAAATCTACAGATATTCCCCAGCCCAGAGTTGCGGACCCTGTAACTGTCTATGGAACTGCTTTCCAGACCCTTGGAACTCCAAATCAACATAAATCAGGGGTGGAGGGAACCATACCTGTTACCATGCGGCTGTCCTCTCATACTACCCACTTGGGGCAGCAAAATGACTTGAGACAGCCCTGCCTTATAGCTAAGCAGAAGGAAAAACATGGCTCGCCTCTCTCTATTTTCGCTTTCCCTCTGCCACCCCACCAGCCACAGCTGGAACACTCACCTGAAGCTTCCTTCTAGAGCTCGTTGTATTTCTTCCCAGAATGGGCCTTACTCCTAGTCTTAATATAAAAGTAATTAGTTACATGTTACTTTCAGGAAAGTGTTTTAGACCATTTTGAGTCTTGGTTCCTTTTTATGTGGTAAGCAACTATTTTTTTAAAAAGGGTGGTCTTCAAGAGGAGCCAATAGCTACAGTTTTTCTGTTACTACAGAAAATTCAGGCAAAACATTGCTCTTTGTTTGTGGTAGAAAAAAGAAAGAGGCCCAGGAAATATGATGCAAAAACTGAACACACAGGAGAAACCTTCCAACCTCTGTGTCACAAACAACCAATCCTCCAGTCAAATGTTTGGGTTCAAATAACAGGTTACATAGCACAATTACAAACTACTCAAGGGAATCTAAGACATCCTTAAGCATACAATAGCCACCACCAGGTCTTTTATGGGCATCCCGGGGAGTCTTTCAGGCAGCCGAATGTCAATTTCAGCTCCATTATATCCTATGGGCCATTGAAGTCAATGGTGAAAACATAGGGTATATTCTGGGGGCTGGAGGGGAGGGGGTTTGAGGGAGAGGCTCCAAACTCACAGGGTAGCTGATGGAGCCTCTTCCCAAGGTACCCACCAAGTTTCAAGAACATTGGATCAGGGGGTCCAATTCTATCAGCCCCCAAACAGGTTGCCCCATTCCTTCCATTGTTCTCTATGGTGGGGAACAAACTTACTTACCAGGCAGAGTCAGTATGGAATAGGGTTGCTCAGGAACTAATGACCACACAAGGACCCACAGTTCTCAGGAACCAACATCCCACAGAATGAAAGCTTATTTTATAGAAAAAAGGAGTCTTTGGTCAGTCTAGGCCCTTGACCAATCAAAGACTTGAAAAGTGATGTCAACTTTTCACTGTTGTCAGGGTTTCATGGCATCCCATAATATCTTAGCTAGAGGAGAAACAAAAGCTATCTGCAGTTAAAGGTCCGTTACTCCAACACACAGGTGGTGATAATTCCATCACTTAGGAATGTGCTTAATTGGGCTAGTTGCTTCCCGGGCAGTAACAAGCTCGGTACCAGCTGAAAACATTCTACCAAGGTCACAGTGCCTCTTCTTTATCTTTGTCTCTAGGGAAAATTACTGAAGTAGGCTTCTTACAGCCTGAGCCAGGATATTTCTTAAAGCTACAACTGTTTTGAAAACGGCTTTCCATGACACTCTGTTCCTTGATTAGTAGAGCCATGCCTTGCATAAATTAAATCAGATTACCTATGTTGATATTTTTTTTCAGACATCCATAATCCTGAATACACATTGTACATGAAGTGCTGCAGGGTTGTTTTTCAATGGGTTATCCTTTGTGTGCTCCAAGGGAAAATATTCAAGGATATTCCTTTGCCATAGGATTTTTAAGGGAATTTATAAAACATACCTCTGAGATGGGGTCACCTTGATGGGAAGCTAGCATTTCCCATTTGTGGGAGGAAAACCCAATTGCCAGTGATCAGTTTTGGAGAGAAAGTAGGTGTTTCTTCACACCTTCTCAGACAAAGAACTGTGTTCTCCATTATGCAGATGGCTGTTTTCCAGCAAGGATGCTGCCAGAATGTGACTAGCATTTCTGAGGAGCTTACTCAGTGAGGAAAAGGGCATACGACTCAAGGACAATATGCAACAAATGGGGAATCCTAGGAGTGTAATGGCTGTACCCATAAGAATTATTTTCACACACTCATATTAATTCATTCCAAAACTTTAAAGTTCTGTGATCTTTTTTGTAAAATAAAAAGTGTCACTACTAATATATAAAGCTGTGCTGATTTCCATTAGTTCCTGCCTCACTCTGCAGATCTACACCAAGCTGTTCCTGAGGGACCACTTTCTTCTCTGGGGATCAAGGTTTGGGAAAGTCCCTTAAAAAGGTACTGGTACTCACTGTATGTAAGTACTGTCACACACCAAAAAGGCCCCATAAATGGTATTAAAGCCAAGTACAGTAGTCTTACTGGGTGAAAGCCATAGGCCATGGGAGACACCTGGATACACAGAGGGGTTGTCTATTAATGCTGTTCAACAAACCCTTCTTTCAATTACATGCAAATGCTTTGGAATAGATCAGGGGAAGTCGTAGAAGTAGTGACAGACTTCACGTTCCTGGGATCCCAGATCACTGCAGATGGTGACTGCAACCATGAAATTAAAAGACGCCTGCTCCTTGGGAGGAAAGCAATGGCAAACCTAAATAACATGATAAAAACCAGAGACATCACCCTGCCAACAAAAGTCCGCATGGTCAAAGCAATGGTATTCCCCATAGTAATGTATGGCTGCGAGAGTTGGACTATAAGGAAGGCCGAGCGCCGAAGAGTAGATTCTTTTGAACTATGGTGCTGGAGAAGACTCTTGAGAGTCCCTTGGACTGCAAGGAGATCAAATCAGTCAATCCTAAAAGAAATCAACCCTGACTGTTCCCTGGAAGGCCAGATCCTGAAGTTGAAGCTCAAATACTTTGGCCACCAAATGAGAAGGGAGCATTCACTGGAGAAGACCCTGATGCTGGGAAAGATTGAAGGTCAAAGAAGAAGGGGATGGCAAAGGATGAGATGGTTAGACAGTGTCATTGATGCAATGAACATGAAATTGAGCAAACTTCAGCAGACAGCGGAAGACAGGAGGGCCTGGCGTAATCTGGTCCATGGGGTCGCGAAGAGTCAGACTTGACTGTGCGACTGAACAACAACAAAACATTATTTATAATGTGCAGGAAAGTTCTTGAGCTCTTAATAGCGCAAGATCTAGTGTTGGGAAAGCAGTCCCAAAATGCTCTGTCGTCCTGACAGAACCTCACACACAATTGTATCATATTGTATGTATTTAATGGATCTGTTCATCAAATAAATAGTATGTGGTGTATTGCAGTTCAATCATTTTCCATCATTACTTTTTGTGATTTATTTTATGCTTCTTTTACAACAGCATTTGAACTTGTTTGGTTCAAACTGGAAAATATTGTTGAAGTTTAGGCTTCTTCTTTTTTTGGAGAACAAACCTGTTAGTATTTTAAGGCTAAATCTCTAATCAGAAAAGTAGTGGAAAATAAAGGCAAAACTAACTCAAAAAGTGGATCCATTTGAGCTTTATTTTTTTCACTGTAGCATGTAAGTCACTGATTTTAAAATTTTCAGTTATCCTAGTAGATGGTTAGTTGTATTTCTGTACAGTAAAGTTTCATAGTGAATAGCAGAGAAATACATTGTTTCATTTTTCTCATAGGTTATGTGGAGTAGAGTTACCTGTTTAGAAAAAAAACCCTCTGTGCAAACAGTAAATTAGTATGTTAGGATAATGTTAGCCAAATTTTATTTTATTTTATTTTATTATTTTATTTTTATTTTTTATTAAGTTTGTGGAATTATGAATATTTAATGGTAATAGGCAGAAAATATAGGATCATAACTTGTGTATACTAGAGTCAGAATTCCCAGAGCCTGTGAATAGATAAGGAGACCAGATTGGATACAATAATTGGTCTTTTACTTAAGATTTTCAAGCATACATTAATAATTGCAAACACTCACACACAAAATACATAGCTAGGAAATAAGATATGAAAAGACAGTGACATTTGCATTAGCAGGAAGTATCATTGGGGGTGACATATTACCTGTCTAATGTGATGAGCAGATCTGGCAGCGAAAAGAAAACTAAAGGAGGGAAGGAGGGGCTCGTAAGACAACCAGTGACCCATGAGGAGTGGTTCTAAATGGATCTGAAATGGAACCAAGGAGGTAGACAGGGAGTGAACTCAGGGAGAGCTTACCTTAAACAGCTAATCTGTGGCCTGAAGCAATGACCATGTGGTCACTGGTTCCCAGGAAGTATTGGGGTGAGGAAGGGTGAGACAAAGGAAATGACAATTTGGCAATTGAAATTTGATGGTCAGCATGGAGTGACACCTCTGGGGAAGAGGGTGAAACAGAGGAGAAGGCAGAGGGATCCAATCACAGCGCTTGTCCAATGCTTCACATTAATGATCAGATGCTAGGCAGAGATATTATCTAGATGGGTAGCAGAAAGACTTAATGACTGCTATTGTCTGTAACTGGGCACAGTCTTTTGTTTTAGGATGACTCCAGAGGAAGAGGAATGTGTTACTTTCCAGGTGAAGTTAACATCTTATGGGGGGGGGGAGATTCTGTGTGATGGAGAAGAGATTCCCTCATGGCTTCTGTTCAGGGACATCTGTCCTTGGTCAGAACATGGCTTCTCTGGTCTGCTGCTGTCTCTGCATGCATGGAGGCCAGGGCTGTTGATCTGCATCCCAGTGCTTGTGTGTGGATGCAGAGGTTCAGGGGCAGAAGGCTTCTGTAGTCCCAGGTTTACATCTGGTTTGGCATACTTCTTAGGCACAAGGCTCCCCTTGGCCACAGTGTACATTCCATAGTCTAGCAGTGGGCACTTTATTTAGGACCACAGCTCTGTCAATTGCCCTAGCACACATTAGTCACAGTCCAGCAAGGCAGTAATATTAAAGAGTCTTTAATAATGCCATCTGTAATGGCTGCAAGGCAACAATAATGATCCTTGCTTAGGCTCCCTGAAATGTTTTCTATGTACAGAAAGGCTTATTGCAATAGGGAGACATGTTCAATGTGTGACCCTCAACAGCAATCTGAACATCATCCATCTTTTCGTGCAGCCCCATATTGGGACTGTGCTTGCGCAGGCCAGCTGTGGACATTTAGTTTCATAGCTCAGTATAAAACTCTGAAAGGGGATACATTGCCTTCTGGAATTGGTGCATGTGTGGGTTTTCCCACTGTGTGCATCACATGCTCCAGGGCACTCCCATCCCCTGGGTCCCATTTTTGCCACTGCAAGGATAGGACATCTTTTGTGTTAGCTCTGCTGATTAACTCCATTGCCTCGAACAAATCTTCTTTCCTTCCTTCAGAACTCCTGTGAGGGATCTCTCCCAACAGCACCAGCTGACCAGCCTAGTTGCAGGCCTCCCTCAGTTCACTCTGTTCCAATTGGATCAGCTTCGATGCCTAAACTGGTACTTTCCAAGAGGGCCTATTCTATTGCCCTGGAGGTCAAATCCAGGAATACATGATCAGCCTTGGCGGAGCATTCCTCTAAAATGTGTTCTACCTTAGAACCACCAGCAAAAACCCATAAGAAATCTAAACACAAAGAATGCCCTGAGTCTGACTCCAAACAGAGGTGAGTCACCAGGCACAAGGAATGAGGATCTGATCCGGGTGCCATGGCTCTGCTGCATACTCCATCAACCTGTCTACCCTCTTTGATGGGTTCCTTCTTGGACCCTGATGACAAGAAGCAACAGAGCATTCCAATAGCTCAACTCATCCCCTTGGGCACAGCACCTCCACTGTCAGCTTACTACTGAAAATAATTATCCCTTCTTGCAGGTTTATGTACAACTCAGATTCATCCAACTTCACTAATTCATTAACAATTGGAAGTGGTTTACACATTCTGAGAAGATCCTTGTTTTGTTTTGTTTTTTACTGGCTCTTGTTTTCATCTAAGCTCTGTATTGTAATGTTACATGCCTTGCTGTGGGAAACTGGGTCTTCTCCAGGTGACAGAGATCAATTGCCCTGGAGAAAATGGCTGCTTTGAAGGGTGGATTCAGTGGCATTAGCCTCTACTGAAGTTCCTCCCCTTCTCAACCCCGCCCTCCATCCCCAAAATATCCAGCTGTTTTGCAACCCGGAGCTGGCAACCCTGACAGCCTTCTGACTTCTCTGACCTCCCCACCCCCACTCCTTCATACTGCTTGCAGTTCTAAGTATAAATGAAGTACACTGAAAGCTTGGTGTCTATGGTAACAGCAATACCAATCACAAGAAAAAGGAAAGAAGTAAAGCTTGAAGAATTATAAATCAACATCCCCCCCTCCTATCTTTGCTAGCCACACACACTTACATCCATGTAGTGGTATTAAATATAGTGATGAATTTTAACTGTAAACTGCTTTGGCTGAAAGGTGGTTGAGTCAGATTGAGGTGATGAGAGAGGAGATCCTACGACTGATAGATAACTTAAAAAATGATAAATCAACAGGCCCGGATGGCATACGTCCGAGAGTTCTGAAAGAACTCTAATGTGAACTTGTGGCTCTCCTGAGAAAAATATGCAATCTTTCATTAAAATCTGCCTCCATTCTTGAGGACTGGAAGGTAGCTAATGTCACTCCCATCTTTAAAAAGGATTCCAGAGCAGATCCGGGAAATTATAGGCCAGTCAGTCTGACGTTGATACTGGATAAATTAGTGGAAACTGTTTTTAGGGAAAGAATTAGTAGGCACATTGATGAACCAAAACTATTGAGGCAGAATCAGCATGGGTTCTGTAAGGGAAGAGCTTGTCTCATAAACCTGTTAGTGTTCTTTGAGGGAGTGAACAAACATGTGGACAAGGGGGACCAAATAGATATTGTTTACCTTGACTTCCAGAAAACTTTTGATAAAGTTCCTCATCAAAGGCTCCTAAATAAGCTCAAAAATCATGGGATAAAAGGGCAAGTCCTTTTGTGGATAAAAAATGATTAATTAATAGAAAACAGAGAGTGAGTATAAATGGGCAATTTTCTCAGTGGAAGGTGGTAAGTAGTCGGGTACTACAGGGATCAGTACTCGGTCTGATGCTTTTTAACTTGTTCATTAATGATTTGGAGTTGGGATTAAGCAGTGAAGTGGATAAATTTGCAGATGATATGAAGTTGTTCAGGATGGTGAAAATCAGGGAGGATTGTGAGGCACTCCAAAGGGATCTGTTGAGGATGGGAGAGTGGGCATCATCGTGGCAAATGGGGTTCAATGTGGCCAAGTGCAAGGTGATGCACATTGGAGCCAAAAATCCTAACTATAAATTCACATTGATGGGGTCCAAACTGGAAAGACTGAACAAGAGAGAGATCTGGGAGTTGTAGTAGATAACTCACTGAAAATGTCGAAACAGTGTGCAACTGCAATAAAAAAGGCCAATGCTATGCTGGGGATTATTTGGAATGGTATTGAAAACAGATCAGCCAAAATCATAATGCCCCTGTATAAATCATTGGTGCAACCTCATTTGGAATACTGTGTACAGTTCTGGTCACCACACCTTAAAAAGGATATTATAGCTTTGGGAAAAGTGCAGAAAAGGGCAACTAGAATGATAAAAGGGTTGGAGAACTGTCCCTGTGAGGAAAGGTTGAGGTGCTTGGGGCTCTTTAGCTTGGAGAAACGACATCTGGGGGTGACATGATCAAGGTTTATAAGATAAAGCATGGTACTTTTCTCCCTTTCTCATAATACAAGAACTCGTGGGCACTCAATGAAATTGCTGAACGGTTGGGTTAGAATAGATAAAAGGAAGTACTACTTCACCCAAAGAGTGATTAACACATGGAATTCACTGCCACAGGAGGTGGTAGCAGCTACAAGCATGGACAGCTTCAAGAGGGAATTAGATAAATACAAGTGGAGACCCGCAAGAAACTTGCGGGATGGTTATCTCATTCGTCACACCTTTGCTTCCTCTGCTCACCCCCTACCTCTCTCACACTATTTCTCCCCTCTGCTCCCCTTTTCTTACTCTATTTCTGCTCCATGCATGTGACTTCCTCTCTCTTTCTGACCTGTCATCTTTCTCTTTGTTTTTCTGCCTCCTCACTTCATCACTCTTTCTCTCTCTTTCTGCCCCCCACCCCATCATTCTTTCTTTCTGCCCCCAGCCTCCTGGCTGCTTTCTGCCCCCAGCCTCTCTCCCAGCCTCCTGCCTGCTTCTTCCCCCACTCCGCAGAGCAGCTGTAGCAGTGGTGGCAGTGCTCTCAGCCACCCACCTGCTTTCTCTCCCCCACACAGCAGCAGTGGCAGCACTCTAGGAATCACAATGGATCTCCCAGCTACAGAGATCAATTCACCTTAGGGTTGCCAGCTCCAGGTTGGGAATTTCCTGGAGATTTGGGGGTGGAGCCTTAGGACAGTGAGGCTTGGGGAGGCAAGCAGGGTATGATGCCATAGACTCAACCCTCCAAAACAGCCATTTTATCCAGGGGAACTGATTTCTGTCTCCTGGACAACAGCTGTAATTCTGGGTGATCTCCAGTCCTCACCCAGAGGTTGGCAATGGTGGTTCTCATGGAGGAAATGGCTGGAGGGTGGAGTCTATGGCATTACACCAGTCCAAAGTTCCTCCCCTCCTTAAATCCCACCCTCTCCAGGCTTCACCCCTCAAATGTCCAGGGATTTCCCAACCTGGAGTTGGCAACCCTATTTCCTTCCCAACCAACAGCCAACCTACCTTTATCTGCCTCTCTGTCTCCTGTTTTCCATCTTTACCCCCCACCTCTACCTAGGAAAATTACAGTCTTTCTCCACAGTGAGGGCCAAAGCAGCTTTCATTATTCCCTCCTCCTTTTTTCTGCACAACAACCCTGTGAGGTTGGTTAGGCTGAAATATGTGACTGGTCCAAAATCACACAGTCACCTTCCACTGCAAGATGGGGATCTGAACCTGGGCCTTGCAGATCCTACTTTGAAGCTCTAACTGCTGCACCTCACTGGCTTTCATAGGGTGGCTGCTGATGAATGGTAGCAAGCAGCCGAGGCTAGGTGAGTCATGCAAATCAGGGGGACCTGGCAAGCCTAGAATGCTGCCACGCCTAGAGTGGCCAACCTGCAAATGTGCCCTGGAGACCCCCAGAATTATAACTGGACTCTAGACAGCAGAGGTCTGTCTCCCTGCAGAAAATAGCTGCTTTGGAGGGTGGAAACTGTGGCATTATACCCAGCTGAGGCCTCTCCCTTCTCAAACTCAGCCCTCCTCCTTAGAGTCCACCACAAAATCTCTAGAAATCCCCCAGCCTGGTCCTGGCAACTTTTGTGAGGCCTGGCCCCAAGTCTTCCTCCCTCCCTCCCTCCCTCCCTCCCAGGCTGAAAGAGGCCTGGAAAGGGCCCTTCCCCCACCCCTTCCACCGACAGAGCCAGTCAGAAGCCTCTCCCTCCCCCCCCCCAACGTTCTAATCTCTCACCGTTGCTGCCTGGAGTTAGGTCCCTGCAGAGGCCATTTCAAAAGGCTTTTTGGGGAATTCAAGAGTTCCTGAAGGGATTTCTTCACTTCTGGGATTTTTCTACAAACCCAGGAAGTCTACTGACTATGCAGGAAAAGCTGTTGGGGGAGAGTGAGGCCCCTGTTGGAAGGAATAGGTATCCACACTTTTTGGCTATTAGAATAAGGATATGGGGCAGAGGTCCATCAGTGGCTATTAGCCACAAGGTATAGATATGGACTCTGTGGCAAGCGATGCTCTGTATTCTTGGTGCTTGGGGGGGAGGTCAAAAGTGGGAGGGCTTCTAGTGTCCTGGCCCCACTGGTGGACCTCCTGATGGCACCTGCTATTTTTGGCCACTGTGTGACAGAGTATTGGACTAGATGGGCCATTGGCCTAGTCCAACATTGGCTTCTCTTATGTTCTTATGGTTTATTAATACACAAAACAATACTTAAATGTGTATGTGTGAGTGGTTAAATTGGCACATATTCAGCTTTCTGTAGTGATGCAGTCTCAAGAGGGTGTGCCACATAATATTCTCGAATTTTGGCTATGCCCTGACCTTAAGAGCCCAGGATAGCTGAGTCTCATCAAATCTGGAAAACTAAGCAGGGTCAGCCCTGGTTAGTAGTTGGACGGGAGACCTCCAAGAAAGTTTAGGGCTGCTACACAGAATCAGTCAGAGTCTAAACATCTCTTGCCTTAAAAACCCTATGGAGGTGGCTGTAAATCAGCTCTGGCGAAAAGTGGCTATCCCTTTGAAATAAGTAGGCTTGAACATACACGCACACACTTGGAGAAGTGGATTGTGCCCCTTTATGTAAAAGTATCACTTGACACAGTAAGAAACATTGCTATTATGTATTATGATTGATTGAAGCCTGACTCCTCATCTTGGCTTAGGCAGAAATTACATTTAATCAAAAAGAAAACAAACTCCCTTTCCAGTTACTGTCATTTTGTAAAAAAAAGACTGAGTGATTAATGAGTGCCATAAAATTTTTAGAGAACATGTATTCTATAGAGATGAAACTGAGGCTATTGAAGTGTTTTTCTTTAGGATATGGCCCATTGCATTAGAATGTAAGCATGATAGTTATTAGAATGGTATGTTTTGAAGAGATATTCAATTAGATCGAGGACTTATTTTTAAGAAATCTTCTACTTGAACAGCTTAAATAGAATTCAAGAGAACTGCAGTTTCATGAAATTGATAGCAGGAGAAGAACTGCTAGGGAAGGTCATGAAACAAGTATGGTCAGGAAGAAGAATCATATTCTCAGTCTCACCCCAGAACTAGGTTTTCACTGCAAGCTGAGTATGAAGAAAAACATTTATCCAAGCAGAAAACCATCCAACTTTCAAAATAAGGCACTGCTAACTACTTTTTCTTGATTATTAGGCACTGATACAGATTACCACTTTGCCTTGTGGTGTCATTTGCCCCCCAAGCCAGAACGAAGAGTCATAGAACATTGTTGGGTTAACTAATGGGCCAATTTATTAACTATTACATAACACAACAATACGGCAAGAGCCAATCATAACTGCATTGCAGACAGGCCAAGGCCAGGTGTCAACAAGACCCTTCCCTTGCCACATATGTAGGGTGAGCAGCCATGCCCCAGGCATTAGCCAACCAGTGCGGCTCATGCCTGGTCAGCATAATTGGGTGGTCACCCTGAAACTCCTTCCCCCAAACTGCAAGGCCCAAAGGGAAGTAATCCAGGATGGTCCCACGGGCAGTCCACTTTCCCTGCCCCTGGCTGCAAGGCCCAAGGGCTATATGTGCAAGACCCCCGTGCCCCAGTTGGGAGCGTCAGTTGGTGCTCACCAGACAGCAATCAGGATCATTAACAAAACCCCTGCCTTGAGATGCCTGAGTCACCATGTCCAACTCAACTCCCAAAAACGTCAAAACTTGCTATGGATCCTCAGTTTTCTCGTGTGCCAAGGTCACACCCCTTAATGAGGTCAAAAAAGGCTTGCAATAACTGCGTGCAGTGGCCAGAGTATCAGGAACCCACAAACAAAAAATCATCTAAATAGTACACAACTGTAGTCAACCCCGAGCAGCAACAAAAGGCCCACTCCAAAAATGAACTAAATTTCTCCAATGAAGCACAGGACACCTCACAGCCCATGGGTAAGGCCCGGTCCATGTAAAAAAGACCCTCAAAAGAAAAACCCAGCAACTCAAAATCTTCTGGGTGAACTAGAAGAAGGCAAAAGGCCGACTTAATGTCGCATTTTGCCATCAGCACCCCCAAGCCACATTGCCAAATGATGTGTACTGCCTGATCAAAGGAAGTGTATTTGACCGAACATAATGTGTCAGGAATGGAGTCATTAACTGACACCCCACTGGGGTAAGACAGGTGATGTATAAGGCGATATTCCCTCGGGGCCTTTTTTGGAACAATCCCCAAAGGGGAAACCCGCAGGTCTGAAAAGGCCCCAAGACCCTGCCTTCCGCTATTTCCTTGAAAATCTTAGCCTTAACAATCCCTGTCATACCCCGCACTGAAAGCAAATTGGGGCCCCGAGAAGGGGTCCTAGCACCCTGGAAAGGGATATGGAAACCACACTGGAACCCTCGCAACAAGTACGAAGCATCAGCCTGCCAAGGGTACCCCTGCAGCAGTTCCTCAAGAACCTTCAGCTTTGTGGGACTGGGTCCCTTTTCCAGCCAGCTGCGCAGGCCCACCCCCTTTGGGCCTACAGTGTCCCTTCCATGGCTTTGTTTGGAAACAACTGGAGAATGGGTGTGGACCGCCGCAGAGCAGGCACTCATGCCTATACTCACTGCTGGCTCGCCCACTAGGCGAGCTAGGCGCTTGCCTAGGGCGCTGGGGCCCACAGGGGCACCAAAGCGCCCCCGCCCTGCCCCCGTGAAGCTGGTGCTAGGAGGGAAGGGGCGCCCATTCAAATGGGTGCCCCTTCCCTGGCTTTCCTGAGCACGCCACTACTGCCCCAGCGCTCCCCCCCCCCGGTCTCCAGCCGGCGCTGGGGCTGGGAGGGAAGGAGCGCCCGTTCAAATGGGCGCCCCTTCCCTGGCTTTCCTGAGCATGCCGCTACTGTGCCGTGCTCAGGAAAGCCGGCGCTTCCCCCGTCTCCAGCTGGCACTGGGGCTGGGAGGGAAGGGGCGCAAGCCGGCGCTCCCCCCCCGGTCTCCAGCCGGCGCTGGGGCTGGGTGGGAAGGGCGCAAGCCGGCACTTCCCCCCCGTCTCCAGCCGGCGCTGGGGCTGGGAGGGAAGGGCGCAAGCCGGCATTTCCCCCTGTCTCCAGCTGGTGCTGGGGCTGAGAGGGAAGGGGCGCTCGTTCAAATGGGCGCCCCTTCCCTGGGGGGTGGAGCGCCGGCTTTCCTGAGCACGCCTGAAGGGGAGGGCCATAGCTGGCACTGCTGAGTATGCAGAACCACTCTGACCAGGATAAGCCCAGCCATATGGGTAAGTAGCAGGAGGTGAACCCCAAGCCAGGGCAGCACACCCAGGAGGGCTGCCCTGAAAGGCAGAAGAAGGACTTCCCTGACTTGGCATCAGCCCACTTGCTGAAGCAACCTGACTCAACACTCCTGCATCATGTGTTGCCTGGCCATTCCAAGGACTCCATGGTCAAGTTGTACCTGTGGGAGGCAAAGCATCCAACCTACCTGTAACCACCGAAGAAGCAGCACAATAAGGCACTGTGCTATCCAAGCCCCACTGCTGTGTGGTCTCTGCCGTGTCCTTCAAGCCGGTTGCAGGAGCTGATCTTTCCATGCCACCAGTCCCTGAAGAAGAATACCTGTTCTCTAGAAAAGACAAGTGTGTGAGAACCTCCACCTGGAAATGCTTGTTGGAAGAAGCCCACATTTCCTTCCCCCCTGCAGCCCCAGCTGCTGCAGCCATGTTGGGTACCAACACCCCTCTAGCTTCCACAAGGGCTTGAAGCCGGTCCAGAATGGCCTGCTGGACTACATCCTCCCCTTCATCCTCAGAAGAGGAAAGAGTGGGAGCAGGCCTCTTGGGAGGGGCTTTAGGGGCAGGCTGATTCCCCTTAGACCACTCCGTGCCCTTCTTTGGAGACATGGGGACTGAAATCAAAATGGCCCTCAGCACTCAAAATGGCCACTGAAAAACTGAAATCAACCCACTCAGGCAGGGTCTCCACTCTGCCCTGGCAGCAAAAATGAAACCAGCACCAAATTGCCCTTCCAGGCCCAAAACCAAATCCTCCTTCACAGCCCAGCCCAGAAGGAGCCCACTGATCACCTGGGAGTCAAGGATAAGGCTAGCCCACATGGGCAAAGTTGAGTCCCCTCCTGGGGCCTTCAATAGACCAAAAATCCGGGTCCGCTCCACCAGGATGCTGCTAAGAGCAGTCAAGCACCCCCACTGGGTAATAAACTGGCCCTGAGCCCAGACTGCAGCTTCCAACACCAACAGCCCCTGCTGCTGCCCCACAGCCTACAGCTGACTGTGCCTCCAGGAGCTGCCCTGTAGGAGCGCCACCACCCCGCTCCCGGTACTTAGCAGCTGAGTCCACTGCTAGGTCCACATGCCACTGCTGAAGCCAATGCTGAAAGCCGTCGCACTGCACCATCAAATGCCATGCCTGGCTCCGCAGGTACGCCCCGCCACCATCCCTGACTCGGTCACTGCTGCCACCAAGGCCACGCTAAAGCCAAGCCCAGGAGCTCGATTGCGAGCTCCCTTGCACACTGCGATCTGCTGAAGACTGCTGGGGAGGAGGTGAGGGTCGCTCCAAGAGACTTCCAGCCCCGCCCTCCAATTGATTCAATTATGGCTGCATAATTGCAGCCCTCTAGCCTTTCCTCCTTGCTGTGAGGCAAAGGCGGTCCCCAGGCTGCACAGCCGTGTGGCCTGCAGCCAGATGAACTGGGATTTCACTTTACTGTAACTTGTTTTTTTGTTTTTTTTAATTACAACTGCATGTTAGGTTTTTAGTTCTCAACTTAGCTGGAGGCTAAGTTGAGAAATGGAAAGGATTCTCCATATTTGTCATCTAGTTAGAACTAGTCTACTCATTCAGCAGAAAGAGGTGGTAATGAGATGGCAGAGGCTGCATTGCCCTGACTTGATGACTTTCACAAGGAAGGTTACACGGAATGAGTCCCGATAGTGCTGGTGGACTGTTGCTTGGCCCCATGGCATTTTTATGCTTAGGGGTCCCTCAGTGTTCCATTGTCCCCTGTGCTGTTTAACATATACATTGAACCAATGGGAGAGGTTGTCTAAGGATTTAGAGTGAAGTACCACCAATATATAGATGACACACTTCTCTATTTCTCCTTATCAGATGAGTCAGGTGGGTCTGTGGAAGTCCTGAAGAAGTGCCTGAAGAATGTAAAAGGATGAATGAAAGCCAACAAACTGCAACTCAGCTCAAACAAGACTGAGGTGTTTTTGGTCATTACAGAAACTGCTCAGCAACTGGAATCAGCCTGTCCAAGACGGGAGGCAGTCTCCCTGAAGGAGTAAGATTCATATCTTGGTGATATTGCTGGAGTTTTTTACTTTAGTTGGATGTTTAGATCTCCTCCATGACATGCAGTGCCTTTCTTCAGCTTCAGTTGATAAGAATCTATGGCTGTTCCTCAAAAGTGTGATTAGGCCATGGTGATCCATGCTGTAATCACATCCAAGTTGATTACTGTAATATGCTGTACATATGACTACCTTTGAAGATGCAGCAGCCAGGCTACTTTCAGGGGCAGGGCATGATGATTGTATCACCCCTTTAGGGTCCCGGGCACAATTCAAAGTATTGATTCTTAAGGCACTAAATAGTTTGGGACCAGGGTGCAGGAAGAACTTCCTCCTCCTGTTCTGTCCAGCCTGCTGGTTAAGATTGGCTTCTCAAGCCCTGCACTCTGTGCCCCTCTACCATTGTCAGAGTGAGACATGTAAAAAATAGAGACTGCATTTTCTGTGATGACACCACTTTAGGGGAGTTGTGAACTTTACCATAACATGTTTCATAGACAAATATGCTGGTTTTTTTCAGCTGTCATTCTTGAGAGCTGAGCGTTAGATCTTCTCACTTTGCCACCATAGTAAGAGTTACAAAGGATGATACAGTTAAGAAAAAGCTAATGTTTGTAGGAGAGGCCTCCTATCTTCTGGAGGTATCTGGGTAGAAGGTAGAGTTTCTAGCCCCCCGGTCCATGTGGGGTTTCCCACACTTTTGTGGGCTCCTCCACACCATCAGCCAGCTGGCTGGTGGGAGGAAACCCCACCTGCAAATGCCTCAGAATGTGGGGGGGCTAAATTTGAACTCAAATCATATAGTTTCCCTAAAAAACTAGACCTTTGTTGTGCGACATCAGCGAAATGTGGAGCACTGCTGCAAACTGGCCCTTGAGCTGCTCCACCACTGCCTGGGCCATGGCACCCAGCCTGCCCAGGCTCTGTCCATCGTCATGCTGGCCCTGGCGTGGCACCTATGCAAGGTGGGCCCCGGTAACTCCTGCGAGGCCTGCAAGGAGCTCTCCCCCAGCCTCCTGTGCCTACTCAGCCTCCTCCTGCACCTCTGCCCTGCCACCACTCTGGCTCCCTACCTGCTCGAGGCCATGCACATCCTCTGTGCTGCCCTCCTCGACCCATGAGCAGCCACACACTTTCCTGTACTTGCCAGCCATCCAAAAGAGTCCAGTGGCACCTTTAATACCAAGGTTTATCCCTCTGCTGTGAGGGCAAATCTGTGTGTGCCCCCCCCCCATAGCTAGCAATCCAAAAGAGTCTGGTGGCACCTTTAAGACCAAGGTTTATTCAGGTACAAGCTCTCCCTCTGCTGTGAGGGCAAATCTGTGTGTGTCCCCTCCCAGCTAGCAATCCAAAAGAGTCCAGTGGCACCTTTAAGACCAAGGTTTATTCAGGTACAAGATCTCCCTCCTCTCTGAGATCTGTGCGCTTCTCCCCCCCCCCCAACTAGCAATCCAAAACAGTCCAGTGGAGCCTGAGCAGTGGGTGTTGCCTTTTGACACTCTTCTGGTGATGTCAAGGAGTGTGGCACATGCTAATGAGTTATGCTAATGAGCTCCTGCACCTCTTTTTCTGCAAATAAACCTGTTTAGACCTATCTTCCACAAGCAGCTTTGATCAGTTATTTAGGGAACCTGGAAGGACTTTCCTAAACTCCAATTACCTAAACTCCAATTACCATCAGACCTGAGCAGCTGTCAAACAGCTTTACAACCAGGGCTCTTTCTGTAGCAGGAACTCCTTTGCATATTAGGCGACACACCCCTAATGTAGCCAATCCTCCAAGAGCTTACAGAGCTCTTCTTACAGGGGCTACTGTAAGCTCTTGGAGGACTGGCTACATTAGGGGTGTTTCACCTAATATGCAAAGGAGTTCCTGCTACAAAAAGATCCTGTTTATAACTGTAGAGTTGCCTGCTCTGGGTTGGGGATGAAGCCTGGGAATGGTGGAATTTGGTGAGGGTCCATAACAGGTATAATGCTATAATGCCCACCCTCAAAAGAAGTCACTTTCTTCAAGGAAACCAATCTCTGTACTCTGGAGATCAGTTGTAATTCCAGGAAATCACCAGGCCCCAACTGGAGGCTAATAACCGTACAGGCCTGGTCTAACAACCAGAAGGAGATCAAGGGGTGGGGACAAAGGTAATTGGCAAAGGCATGACATCACTTCTGGGAAAACTCCAGAAGTGACATCATGCCTCTTTTGAAATTGCCATAGATATGGTTTTACCATAAAGTTTTCAGTGATTCCTAGAACAGTGTAATATCACTTCCGGGTTCCCCCAAAAGTGATGTCATGCCATAGGTTCAACAGCCATTTTTAATTTATTTTCTCCTGCTGACACTTAGAGTGTCCCTGGGAGATGGGAGATGGGGACAGGGGATAACCTGCCCCCACCAGGGGACTGGCAGCCTTAGCATAGTAGCTGTGGTGGCAGAGTTTCATTTCCTTCAGACTTGTGGCTGCTTTTCCATCTACACAATAGGAAACCAACTCTTTCCCAAGGACATGCTTGGTCAGGTTCCTTAATTAAATGATGGAGGGGACCATGGCACCCATAAGGCTGTGCAAAAATGTGTATACATAGATACCATTGACTTAAATGCCAAGTGGTAAAATATTTTAAAATGTTACAGTGTTCATTTTTAAATAACCAGGTGACTAATTTTCTCACTCTTTAAACAAGTGACTGTGTGGCAATACACAGCAACAGCAGGTCTGAGCTGTGTGATAATATGCATATTTGAAATACTGTCAGTTACACTGAACTATACTGTTTTAATACATTGAAAGTACCCCCCCACAAAGAAACACTGTTCACAAACTGTTCACAGTTGAGGTTAGACTACTGTAACACTCTCTACATGAGGCTGCCTTTGGCACAGATCCGGAAGCTGCAGCTAGTGCAGAATGCTGTGGCCAGGCTGATAATGGGTTTCCCCAAGTGGGAGCACATCCAGGCTGGGCTGAAAGTGCTGCACTGGCTGCCAATGGCATACCAAATCCATTTCAAAGTGCTGGTACTTACCTTTAAAGCCCTATATGGCCAGGGTCCGACTTACCTGAGGGACTGCCTTTCCCCACATATACCCCCAAGAGCACTTCAGTCCAGGGCACAACATCGCCTGGTGGTTCCAGGTCCCTGGGAGGCAAGGCTCGCCACAACTAGGGCCAGGTCCTTTTTGGTGGTGGCCCCTACCTGGTGGAATGAGCTCCCGGAGGATATCAGGGCTTTGCAGGACCTTATGCAGTTCCTCAGGGCCTGCAAGACTGAGCTCTTCTGCCAGGCTTTCACATAGGGGCCACCACCACCACCACCACCAATGATGTAGACAGCATCGGGGTTAAGGATGGCCCAGGAAGATCTGCCACAGTTTTGTGCAACTGGTATCACTGGACTTACTTGCTTGGGATCATCCCCAGAGAACTGTCTGTTTACCATCACTGCATATATTTGGGGACCATCCTGCTTTCAATTGAGTATCATTGTTCAAGAACCTAATAGCATCAAAGAAGCAAGCAGAAAGGAAAAGAATATGGAGTGAAATAATACACTCATCGAAAGAGAAGCTTGCGGTACAGTTCTGGAAACTGATCTCAAATTACTCATATAATGAGGACTCTCCAATTGACACATTTATTACAATGGATAAATGGGAAGAATATTTTTGCAATCAGTATACTGACAACCAACAGCAATTCTATCTTCTGGAACACAATGACTTGTCAACTTGGTCACCAGTTACTGTTCGAGAGGTTAAGTCCCTAATTGGAAAGCTTAGGAAGGGTAAAGTGCCAGGTCCAGATTTCATCCCACCAGAATTACTGATTGAGAATGTGGACTGGTGGGTCCCTCTTTTGGCCCCTCTTTTTACATATGTTGATGCAACTAGAGTTGTCCCCGAGACATGGAGAAACACAGTGATTGTCCCCTTCTATAAATTGGGGAAGAGAAATGATCCATCGAACTATAGGCCAATCAGCCTACTGAGTGTGCCAGGGAAGCTATATGCAAGTCACTTCCTTGAGAAACTTAAAAGTTGGCAAGAAGAAGAAAAGCTTATCGTAGACGAACAAGCAGGGTTTAGGGAGGGGCAATCCACTATGGGCCATGTAATGATATTATCACATTTAATAGATAAATATGTGGTAAACAGCAGTGCTGCTCTATATGCAGCCTTTGTGGATTTAAAATCAGCATTTGACTCCATACACAGGACTAGGCTATGGGAAAAGCTAAGTAACACAACAATCGATAGGAGACTTTTGTTCCTGATACAGGCCTTCTATACTAACACATCTACTAGAGTTAGATGTAATAAGCAAGGGCACTTGACAAACGTCATTCCCACTAAGAAGGGAGTCAAGCAAGGCTGTGTTTTAGCCCCCCCTCTTTTTGCTTTATATATAAATGACCTGATCAAAAGCCTTGAAATGTTGACATACATCCCCCTGCTTTAGCAAATCGTTGTATCACAGCCTTACTGTATGCAGATGACATGGTCCTTTTATCTAGAACACCAGTAGGCCTTAAAAGGGCACTAAAACAGCTTGGTACCTATTGTGATTCCAACTTATTAGAAATCAACTATCAGAAGACCAAAGTTATGTCCTTTTGAAAGAGGCCCAAATTAGGGATGTGGAGCATAAAGGGCCATAGCCTAGAGCAGGTTTCATCCTTCAAATATCTAGGGGTCATGTTTCAATCCACAGGTTGACCATCATGAATTTGTGGCAAATATGGGATGGAAGACCGCAAATAGTATTATCAAATTTATTTCAACAAAAGGGGGTCATTTTATACCAGTCAGGCTTAAACTATACTCAGCTAAAATAATACCACAGTTGCTATATGGCATTATGCTGGGCCCACCCTCCTCAAGTTTTGCACCCCTGGAAAAGATACAGTCTAAATTTTTAAGATCTCTTTTTCATTTCTCAACTAGTGATTCCAATGCCTGTTTATGATTAGAAACTGGGCTGATCAGATTGGAGGCCAAGATAACTTTGGCCTCCATAAATGCTTGGCTAAGGTTATGCCACAGACCATCTGATATCACTGCTTTAATTCTTGCAGACAGATGTTGCTCTAATTGGCTTAGTGCTGTACACCATAAGATACATCTGCTTGGCTTCGCTTCTGAGTCACTACAGATAATGCCACTAGAACAAGCTAGGGCTATTGTTAAACAAAGACTATATGACACCAAAAGGCAAAGTGATATTGCTAAACTGCTGACTTTTTTGGCCCAAAAGGAAACAAAATATATAGTGTATTTATCTTTATTAGAGATTCCCTCTTACTGCAGGGGATACTCCTGGCACGATGCCCGTGTGGTTCAGGGAAAGTTAAAACAATTGAACATGTTTTACTCCACTGTACATTTTATGAAACCATCAGAGCAAAAATTATTCATCCTGTTATAAGGAGGTGCCACAGATACTTGGATAAGGAGATAAGTAGGAAGCTATTATTTGATCCTGCTCCACAGATTATAATAAATTGTGCTAAATTTCTAACAATAGCCCAAAAAATACGTGCTGCACATGTACTACAATTTTAGAAAGAAACCAGAAGATTTAGGAGATGGGGAGTAGAATTGTATAACCCCTATAATACTTACTCAACAGTTGAATAACAGTTGATAGAGTACTGTAGAAATTTAGAGTGTTAGTACTTCTGCAATTAACATACACAGATTAAATGCAGTTTTATATTTAATATTTTATATATATTATTGGTACCCTTTTTGTATTGTCTGTAATTGGGCTGGTGATATACCGAATAAACTGGATTGAACTGAGTATCATTGTTGTTTGTGATTAATTGTTACTAATGTCTTTATTGCTTTTATCCTGTTTCATATGGGCTTTGCCCCTGTAAGCCGCCCTGAGCCCGTTTTGTGGAGAGGGTGGGGTAAAAATCCCAATAAATATAAATAAATAAACAGCCAAACTGCTCAACAACAACAGATCAGCTTCCTGCTCACAACTGCTTAGCAGAAAATAAGCCAAATGGGTGACTGTTTCAGCATCCTTTCTTATTAAAATCAGCAGAGAATCTGGCATGCATGACTGAGATCTGGGTGTGTTTCAGGTAACCCTGCCATAGTTGGTATGCAGGAGGCACCCAGCACTGGGACTGGAATGCGGGAGTTGTGCAGGTCCTCCTTTCTTACAGTGATTACTATGGTCTGTTCTGTCTCTGTTCCGTCTCTTATCACTTTGCCTGACCTTGGGTCTCAAGCCGCTAGCTCCTAGCTGCTGGGAATTTTAACTGGTCTGGGTTTGTTTTCTTAAGCTGCCCACTTGTTTTCACGCATGCGTGCTATGTATCCATTGGCTTAGGAGTTGGGGGGGGCAGTTTCGAATAGAGTATAACTTAGCCTGCCTATTGATCCAAGTTATCACTGACACAGGACTTGTACACATGTCCTCCAGCTTTGTCCTAATAAACGCTATCTTCTGAAGAAGCCTGGTGTTTGAGTGACTATCTGGGGAACCTGACAAAGTGTCAGTGATCCTCCCAACATGCCTCCTAACAGAACCATATCTCTCAACCCTCGAGATGAGCGGGGAAGAGGAGGACAAGCCGGTGATGACACATCCCAGAACACGGTACCCACCACTTCTACACCCGTCACCGAGGTCCCGACTACGACTACCTCAGTGCTTTGGCCCCTGAACAAGGAGTTGGAGGGGCATTTGCCAGTGTGAACACGCACCCCAGGAAATGGAGAGAATGGGGAAGACCACTAGCCGAGACTATGGAGATGTGGTCTCTGACTCCCCATGGACCCCATAGAGAGAGCCAGTATGACCGCTCTATCTACCGTCTGAGTATGGCAACGACTGCAGAGGCTCCATAGCACCAGCCAGTGGAGACCAAAGACTCCACCGACACACAGATCAGGCTGCTGGAGCACAGCCAGGAATGGATCCTCAACCTAGTGGAGGATTCATTCCGGAAAATGCCGGGAATGATCGCTGAGGTGGTACAGAGAGAACTGGATCAGCAACTCCCCACACCACAAGCACCTCCTTCCCAGCCAGCGGCTCCCTGCCTAGCACCGATGGCACCAGGGATGCCGGCAGGACCACCACCGGGGGGGGGGCTGGACCACGGCCAGTCCCCAGAGGGCCAGGGAGGGTGTTCCCAAACCCTGCAGACCTGCTGGATGTGATGTTTGATGAGACCCCAGAGAAACTGTACTACTTCCTGGTGAGAGACGAGAAATTCATTGACAATTGGGGCCATCTATTCCCCAATGAAGAAGGAATTGTGGGAAGTGGAATCCTAAGACTAAGGACTACACGTTTTATTCGAATAGACATAATTCCTTTTCTCGAATTGACATGATTTGGATGTCAGAGGAGATGGCGCAAAAAACTTATAAAATACAAATTTTACCGAAAACTAACTCTGATCATAATCCCCTACTTTGGATATCTAAAGCAAAACCTAAACAGTTATTTTGGAGAATTAATGAAGATTTACTGGATCAAAAACAAATTAATGAAATCTTAAAAAAGGAAACGAAAAGTTTTTTTGAACTGAATTTGAATAAAGGCACGGATATACAAGTTGTATGGGATACATATAAAGCAGTAATGAGAGGTATGCTTATCTCTCTGAACTCCAAAGATAAAAAGCAAAAGATCCAGCAACAGAAAGACCTTCATGAAAAAATTCGACAAAAAGAAAAGGAATTAAAAAAAAGACCAGGGAAGAAGAAAATTATTAAAGAGATCCACTTCCTGCAAGATCAGCTGAATGTTCTTTTAAACAGAGAATTATATTGGAATTTAAAAAAATTACAGCAAAAAGCATTTGAGGGTGCAAATAAACCAGGAAAGTTTTTGGCATGGCAATTGAAAAATAGAAAAGATAGGAACTTTATATCTAAGATTGTTGAAGATGGAAAGGAGGTGATGAGCCTGAATGGTATAAAAAGAGTTTTTTAAAATACTACGCCAAACTATTCCAAAAGAAAGGAATTGACCAACAGAGAATCAAGAAATATTTGGAGACGATTGAAGTTCCAGAGCTGGGAAAACAAATTAAAGAACTATTAAATGGTTTAGTAACGAAAGAAGAAGTGACAATGGCGATAGAAGACGCAAAGTTGGGCAAAGCTCCAGGACCAGATGGCTTTACAGCAAAATTTTATAAGAAATTTAAAGAGGAGCTAACCCCTATTTTAGTACTTCTGTCAAATGAGATAAGACAGACCAAGCGGATCCCAGATTCATGGAAGGAAGCAAACATTTCATTGATACCTAAAGAAGGTTTGGATTTGACTCAAGTAAAGAATTATAGACCAATATCGCTATTAAATAATGACTACAAATTATTTGCAAAAATAATTTCAGAGAGATTGAAAAAATATTTGAAAGATACAATAGCGGAAGAACAAGCGGGATTTTTACCAAATAGACAAATTAGAGACAATCTAAGAGTGGTGATAGATGCAATTGAATATTATGACAAGCATCCTGAAAAAGAAGTTGGATTCCTCTTCTTAGATGCGGAAAAAGCTTTTGATAATTTAAATTGGGAGTTTATGCTGCAAGTTATTGAAAAAATGAATATTGGACAGTCCTTTTTAAACATGATTGTGGCAATATATTCAGAACAAAAAGCGGCTTTGAATATAAACAAAGAAAAGACGGACTTCTTCCGAGTCCAAAAGGGAACACGTCAAGGCTGCCCGTTATCCCCGTTGTTGTTTATTTGGATATTGGAAATATTATTGACAGCGATAAGAAAAGATAACAGTATTGAAGGACTTACAGTGAAAGGTTTCGCCTATAAATATAGGGCATTTGCAGATGATGTAATGTTTATGATTCAAGACCCAATTGAGAAAATACCACAATTGATGGAAAAAATTGAAGAATTTGGTTCAGTTGCGGGATTTTATGTTAATAAAAATAAAACTAAAGTGATGTGCAAAAATATGACGAAACAAAGACAAACAGAACTTCAAGAGAAAATACAATGTGAAGTAGTCACAAAGACTAAATACCTTGGAATTGATTTAACCATGAAAAATATTGACTTGTTTAAAAACAATTATGAAAAGGTGTGGCATAAGATTCAGCAAGATATGAAGAAATGGGATACTTTGAATTTATCATTGATGGGAAGAATCGCGACTGTAAAAATGAATATCTTGCCGCGTTTGATGTTTTTGTTTCAGACTATTCCAATACTAAAACAAAGGAAAATACTGGATTCGTGGCAGAAAGAATTATCCAAATTTGTATGGGCAGGAAGAAAGCCAAGGATTAAAATGAAAATTTTATGTGACGCAAGAGAGAGAGGAGGCTTACAACTACCAAATTTAAGACTGTATTATGATGCCGTCTGTTTAACATGGTTGCAACAGTGGATTAATTTGGAGAATAAGAAGTTATTGGCCCTTGAAGGACATGATAATAAATTCGGATGGCATGCATATTTATGGTATGGAAAAGTAAAAATGGATAAATTTTTTAAACACCACTTTGTAAGACAATCACTGTTCGAGACATGGACGAGATATAGAAAATTCTTCTCAGAAGAAAGACCACTTTGGATTGTACCAGCTGAAGTGATTAATCCATATTCAAGAAATCAAGGGTTAGATTGGCTACCTTATAAAAGTCTTTTAAAATTTGAAGGGAAAAATTTTGTGTTAAAAGATAGATTTGATGTTGAATTTGAATATGATTGGTTGAAGTATAGACAGATTTATGATCTATTTAAGACCGATAAAAGAGAACATGGTTTTAGAGAAAAGAATATTGAAATTGAAACTGTATGGCTTGAGAAAGATAAAAAAATGATTTCTAAACTGTACAAGGTGTTATTGAAATGGTATACTGAGGATGAAGTTGTAAAGGAGCAAATGATAAAATGGGCAGTAAATGTTAATAATGAGATATTAATGACATCTTGGGAATACTTGTGGAAAAAATCAATGAAAATTTCAACGTGTGTAAATGTTAAAGAGAATTGTTATAAAATGATGTATAGATGGTATATGACGCCTAAAAAAATTGCTATTATAAATGAAAGTATGTCCAACAAATGTTGGAAATGTAAAAAACATGAGGGGTCTTTTTACCATATGTGGTGGACATGTGATAAAGCAGTAAAGTATTGGACAGAGATCCACAATGAGATACAAAAAATTTTGAATTGTACTTTTAAGAAAGACCCACAGATGTTATTGCTAGGTCTTAAAATGGAAGAAATAAATGTAGCCAAGAGAACACTACTATGGTACTTGATTACAGCAGCAAGACTGACTTTTGCTCAATGTTGGAAACAAGATAAAGTACCTGAAACATGGGAATGGATTAAAAAGACATTGTTCTTAGCAGAAATGGACAAATTAACAAGAAAATTAAACAACGAAGAAGATGAAACTTTTTTTGAAGACTGGAAAGACTTTCAAAAATACTTGTTGAAAAATTGGGACATTAAACGTGGTTTGATCTGTTTTGATAGTTATTAAGTGGAAAATGAAATAGAATTAGATTTCTGAATTGTTACCGTTTGTTAGAGAAAATAAGTTTAGAAATAACTGTAACAGAATAAGAGAGATATTAATGGGGTTGGAGCAGTGCGGGAAGCCTTGTTTGGGGGGGGGAGAAGGGAAATTAGAAAAATGGATATGTAGGTTGGTTGAAAATGTTTGAACATGTGATATATCCAATAATAAATTGTATTTACTAAAAGAAGGAATTGTGGATGCCATTGCCTTGTGCCTCTGGGAGGGAGCTGCAGATTGGTATGTGGGCCTACACCATGAGGATGGTCATGAACTCTGTGAGGTTGATGCATTCATGTGGGCCCTGCACACCCACTATGAAGACTCCAATGCGAGCGAGACAGCCCAGGCATTCTTTTGCACTTTCTGCCAGGGAAAGAAATCAGTGCGGGAATACACTGATGAGTTCCGACACCACACCGCCAAGATCCGTGAGTGGCCAGACGGGGTACTGGCACAACACTATCAGTTGGGCTTGAATTCGGAGATCTGAAGCACCATCCTGCAAAGCATGAAGCTGAAAACTCTCCTCGCCTGGATGAAAGAGGCAGCCGACACCGAGAGCTGGCTCTGCACCATCTGCATCGATGACACCATGACCCTGGGGAAAACCAACCCCTCACCAGCAAAGACCAAAACTCCTTGCCAGAAGGATGGGACCCGCGAGCCGCGGATGAAGCAGGGACTTTGCCTCAAATGTGGGGAATCGGGCCATTTCGCAGCTGCCTGCCCCAGAACAGGCATCCCAAGCCTGGGGCAGAAAACTGGTGACAAGAAAAAGTTCAAGTCCCTGGTCAAGAAGCTGACCGCCTGACTGAAGACCCCTTGGATGCTTCAGACCAGCCCTCAGGATGAAGAGATCAAATTGTCAGGGGAAGAAGAGTTCCAGATGGCGGGAAATGGGAAGGACCTGCTGTGAACAGTGCTGAGCAGCAGGTCCCACATTCAGAGGCACAGAAACCGGTGAGCAATTGCCCCCCCTCTTCTTCGTGACTGTGACTATTATCTACCCTGAGCTAAATATCCATGTGTGGGTAAGGGGACTGATCGACTCAGGGTGTGGGCAAGACCTGATCCATCCCTCCCTAGTGACTGGGCTCAGGGTGAAAGTTATTAAACTCCCCGACCCACTGGTTTTCACCCAGATGGATGGGTCGACCATGAAAGACCCTTGTAAGTACGAGACAGTACCCTTGAGGATGGGGGCAGGGCAGCATTGGGAGCATCGGTTGTTCATTATCACCCTGGCAGCTCGTTCCCCCTGGTGCTGGGAAGCACCTGGCTCCACGCCCACAACCTGTACATACTATGGGAAGAGGGGTCATGAAATTCATGTCCCCTGCTGTTCTGACCATGTTTGGGACACGGCGTGGGGGGGAACCAACCCCAGTGCAACAGGTGCCGGTCTGTTTGGCTAGGGCTGAACTGAACACCATTCCCCCTGAATACAGGGACTTGGTGCAAGTGTTTGGGGAGGCTGAAGGCGATGAATTGCCCCCCCATCAGAACTCAGACTGTGCCATTGAACTCTTACCAAATCAAAAGCTCCCCAAAGGGAAACTTTATTCCATGAGCCCCGTGGAGAAGGAGGAGTTGCACAGATTTATTGATAAAAAACTTGGCCAGAGAGTTCATCCAACCAGCCTCCTCTCCGTGCGCAGCCCCTGTACTCTTCAGGAAAAAGAAAGATGGGGGCTTGCAGTTGTGTACTGACTACCGGGGTTTAAATGCGGTCTCTACCACAAATGCCTACCCCCTCCCTTTGATTAAGGACCTCTTGGCGGTGGTCTCCAAAGGAAAAATCTTTTCAAAACTGGACCTGCGTGACGGCTACTTCCGGGTTCGTATTTGGGAGGGGGATGAATATAAAATGGCATTTAATACTCCCTTGGGGCAGTTTCAATACCTGGTCATACCCTTCGGCCTACAGGGGGCACCAGGGGTCTTCATGAACTTGATCAATGAAGTGTTGCACAAACATTTGTTCAAAGGGGTCCTAGTATACTTGGATGATATCTTGCTGTACTCCCCTGATAAAGAGTCTCATGTCAAACTGGTACAGGAGGTCTTAGAAATGTTACACAAGCACAACCTCTTTGCCAAACTGTCCAAGTGTGAGTTTCACTGCACTGAGATCTCATTCCTGGGGTACCGGATCTCGCCTAGGGGGATTGAAATGGACCCTGCCAAGGTCCAAGATGTGGTGGGGTGGGAACCCCCCAAGACCCAGAGGCAGCTCCAGGGTTTCCTTGGATTTGCAAATTTTTACAGATCCTTTTTGGCCAATTTTGCCCAAGTAAGCCTACCACTTACTGACCTCCTAAAGACAAAAGGGAAGGGCCCTGAGAGCACGCACCTGGGGGCTAAGTTGGATTGGATGCCTGAGTGCCAGGAGGTGTTTGATTGCTTAAAAACTTTATTCACCTCTGAACTGGTCCTCACCCACCCAAACGAACTAAAGAAATTCATAGTGCAGATGGACGCATCTGATGTGGCTATGGGTGGCGTCATCTTGCAGGAGGGGGGCGATGGGAAGTTACACCCCCTGGTATATGTGTCCAAAAAGTGTAATGACACTGCACATAACTGGTCAGTGTGGGACAAGGAGGTGGGGGTGATCAAGTTGGCGCTCTTCACCTGGAGTCACTGGCTGGAAGGGGCTCGGGTGCCGTTTGAGGTGTGGACTGATCATAAAAATCTCGAAGTCCTCCGCACACCCTGGAACCTGAATGCCAAGCAACTCCACTGGGCAGATTTCTTCTCTAAGCTTAATTTCACCCTCCATCATTTCCCCTGCAAGGCTAACTCCTTAGTGTATGCTTCACCATGCCTCCTGCAACACGATAGCCAGAGGGAGGAGGTCCTGGACTCTATGTTCACTCCTTCCCAGTTGGGAGGGGTGGTGCTGACTCACAGCCAGGCTAAATCCCCACCCCCTTCCATCGGAGAATCTTGGGACTTGAAATTTGCCTCAGCCTTTTCGGAGGGTGATTGCACTGAACTGGAAAAGGAAGAGGGGGTGGAAGAATGGGAGAATGGGTGCTGGTATCGTGGAACTAAACTATTTGTCCCGGCTGCCCTCCAGGGGGACGTTATGTCTTTTGTGCATGGGACTAAGTTGGCTGGGCATTTAGGATTTGTGAAGTCCCTTCACCTCCTCCAACAACAATTCTGGAGGCCAGGGATAAGAAAGGACCTCTCCCTTTTTGTGCAATCCTGCCAAATGTGCCTGATGAGCAAACAGCCAGGACTGCTCCAACCCCTGACTACTCCTGGTCGCCCATGGGAAGTGATATCAATGGACTTTATCACTGACCTACCCCCAGCAAGGGGAAAACAGTCACTTGGATGGTGGTAGACTTATTTTCGAAACAGGCACATTTTGTCCTGTTTAAGTCCATGCCTTCAGCTAAAGTTCTGGCCAAAGCTTTCTTGCTCCATGTGTTTCGTTTGCATACCTTACCATGTAAAATAATTTCCGACCATGGCTCACAATTTGTCTCAAAGTTCTGGGGGGAACTCATGTGATTGTTGGGGGCAGAAAGGAGTCTGAGTAGTGCATACCACCCAGAGACTGACAGTCAAACCAAACAGGTTAACCAAACCCTGGAACAATACCTCCATTGCTTTACGAACTTCCAGCAAGACGATTGGGAGGGGTTACTTCCTTTAGCAGAATTTTGTTACAATAACGCATGTCACTCATCTACCAGGGTCTCCCCATTCATGGCGGCAGAATCAGCCATGCCACTTCCCTTCATGACAATGGATCCTTTATCCAAGGGGGAGGCGGGGTAATGGTGCAAAGCCCTGCAAGCGGCATGGCTGATTCTGTGTAAAACTTTGGACACTGCCAAACTCAACTATAAGGAACAAGTGGATAAAAAGAGAGACAAGGGCTGGGACCCTAAGCCCGGTGACTCTTTGTATGTCTCCATGAAAAACATCAAGGACCTCCAGCCAAGCCGCAAACTGGGTTGGAAATTTGTGGGTCCTTTCCCTATCAAGCGCATGATCAATGAGGTGGCTGCTGAACTGGTGTTGCCAAAATCTTTGTGTTATTTACACCCTGTCTTCCACCTTAGGTTACTGCATCGAGACCCAGGAACAAAGGTCTGGAGACCTCAATGAGCTGAGCCCCCTCCACTCATGGTGCAGGGTGAACCTCATTTTGAAGTTATTGACATTTTGGACTCTTAAAATATCCTGAAATAAACTGTATTATTTGGTAGAGTGGATGGACTTTGGGCCTCAGCATTGGGAATGGGTGCGGGTGGATCACATCGATGCCCCCCCCACCTCCTCAGCCGGTTCCATAAATACTACCTGGAAAAGCCGGGGGGGGAGGGTTTTCAGAGGGGACAAGATGTCAGGTAACCCTGCCATAGTTGGTATGCGGGAGGCACCCAGCACTGGGACTGGAATGCGGGAGTTGTGCAGGTCCTCCTTTCTTACTGTGATTTACCATGGTCTGTTCTGTCTCTTGTCACTTTGCCTGACCTTGGGTCTCAAGCCGCTAGCTCCTAGCTGCTGGGAATTTTAACTGGTCTGGGTTTGTTTTCTTAAGCTGCCCACTTGCTTTCGCGCGCACGTGCTATGTATCCATTGGCTTAGGAGATGGGGGGGGGTAGTTTTGAATAGAGTTTAACTTAGCCTGCCTATTGATCCAAGTTATGCCCCCTGATGGTTCATTAGATGAGCTTGTAGAAGATTGGCATAGCTGACTCACTGCAGCCATCAATGAGATCACTGCTTAACACCCTCTGCGCCCTTGCTCCAAGCTTGCACCTTGGTACACCCAGGAGTTGTGGCTGATGAAATGAGGGCTAAGATGGCTAGAGAGACAGTGGCAGCATGCCCACAGTGAAGCTACAAGAAAATTCTATAGACCTCCAAACTTGAAAGATCTGGTAGATTGCAATTTTAATAGGACCTTTCAGGAAACAAAAAATACACTGCACAGATGGAATTGTATGGGCCCATCTTGGTCAGGTAAAATAAGCATGATAAAGAGTTTTATTTTGCGGGGGAAAAAAGTTTTTATTTACAGCCCTGCCAGTATCAATATCTAGAAAAGACCAGAAGAAGTGGCAAGCAGAAATTAATAAATTCTTCTGGAATTATAAGGTATAATGAATTAAGTTTTCTCTGCTAAAGTGTCTCCCCACAGAAGGAGGGTTAGGCATTCCAGACTCAGCAACATATTATGAAGTGGCCAATTTAACCACAATAGTAAGGATTCTAAATACCAACTCTTCTTTGACAACTCTTCTTTGGCAACAAATAGAAGAGTGGGGGGCTGGTTCAGTTCCCTTACAAGATATTATTTGGAACCTGCCAAAACATAGACCTACAATGACTGACAGTAATCAATTTCTCAAAGCTTCCCTAGGAATCTGGGATAAAACCTGGAAGAATCTAGTACCAAAAAGGTCTAAATTTTCCTCTTTTAAAGATCAAAAATGGTTCCTCCCAGGAAAGGGTCAAGCAGTTTTTGAGAACTGGAGGAAAGCTGGCATAGTATGTTTAGTTGACCTGGCAAAAAAAGGACAACTTTATATAAGAGCTGAATTGGAAACAATAATGGGGGATAACATATCTTGGTTTCAATATCTGCAAATATCTCACTTATTACAAGAACTACAAAGAGTAATGGTTTTCTCTTACCCAATTTCTAAATTTGAGGAATTGTTATTAAAATGGAATGGCGAAGTGAAAGGTTTAATTTCCAAAATGTATAAAATGTTAATAACTTGCTATAAACCAGAAAACACACAAGTTCAAGCTTTATGGCAAATGGACTGTCAGGGTACATACAGGAAAGTGACTGGGAAAAGATGAGAGACTCATAATGTCACATCAGGGATTTTTACTATTAAATTCAACACTTTTAAAGTTTTTAATAGGTGGTACATGCCTCCTACCAGGCTACATAGAATTTATCCTATGGTTAAAAAGTTTTGTTGGAAAAACTGGAAATGTGACAGACTATATTCATTGTTGGTGGCACTGCCCTGCAATTAATAAGTTTTGGAGACAAGTGTTATTGCAAATCTATATCATAACAGGACGTAACTTACCTGTCAAGCCAGAGACAGTTCTGTTGGATATCTGGCCGAATATGTCTGAAACAAAAACAGAAAGTAAGCGAAAAACGACCCTAATTGCGATTGCGAGAATCAATGTTGCACAAAAATTGGTGGGACAAATTACTATATAAACATTTTGTATATGGTAAAACTGTTTCATACACAGGAAAAGGCCAGAAAGAGTTTCAAGCAATGTGGTTCCCAGTTGTTGAATATTTCACCATAGGAGGGGTTCTTCCAAAAAATAAGCACTATCGAAGTTTGTTGTATTTTTAATATGTGTGGTTCAACTGTTTTAATGCTGCATTCTGCTTGAAGGGAAGCATTTTTGTTGTTTTGACACCTTGTTGGAACCTTCTCAATTATTTCCGTATGTATAATATTTCAGTTGTTGTTTTTCAAAATAAAAATTAAAAATTAAAAAAAAGAACATCCTATAGGACATTTATGAGATCCTATGAGATGGCAATTAAAGCTGCCTAGAGGAAGTTGACAAATTGCTCCAGGCTGTATGGCCCACCATGTGTCTCCATGATCCATGCCCATCGTGGCTAGTGAAAGCTGGTCACAGTGGGTTTTAGGGTGCTCTAGGGGAGATTATTAACAGGTCCCTCTTGGAGGGGCTGTTCCCTGGGATGCTTAAAGAGGCAATGGTTTGTCCCCTCTAGAAAAGACCATCTCTGGATCTGGCCGAATTGGCCAACTATTGGCTGGTTTCCAACTTGCCCTATTCAGGCAAGATAAATCAAGAGGGCTGTGGCAGTCCAGCTACAGAGCTTTTTGGACGACACTTCCATTTTAGACCCCTTCCAGTCTGGTTTTCACCTGGGACATGGGATGGAGACTGCACTGATCGCTCTCATGGACACCTGGATCGAGGCAGGTCAGCAGTGCTGTTGTTGTTAGACCTGTCAGCAGCATTCGACATGGTCAACCATCAGCTACTGATCCACCGCCTCACCAACTCTGAAGTGCAGGGGCTTGCCTTGCAATGGCTCGCATCCTTCCTTCAGGCTTAGGGACAAAGGGTGGTACTAGGGGAACAGCTGTCCTATAGGCACTCACTGATTTGTGGAGTGCCTTGGGGGGTGGTACTTTCCCTGATGCTGTTTAACATCTGTATGCACCCCCTTGCCCAGATTGCTTGGAGCCATGGACTAGGGTGTCACCAATATGCAGATGACACCCAGCTCTATCTGTTGTTGGGCAGTCAGTCTGACTCTACCCTGGAAGTTCTGAACTGGATGTTACAACTTGTGTCTGGTTGGCTTAGGCTGAGTCAACTGAAACTGAATCTGACAAAGACGGAAGTCGTGTGCCTGAGCCGGGGTGGCCCGAGGGTATGGCTCCCACTCCCAACCTTCGACGGGGTGCAGCTGATGCCAGCACTGGAAGTTAGCAGCTTGGGAGTGCTCCTGGATGCCTCTTTAACAATGGACGCCCAGGTAGCAGCCACTGCCAAGCCAGCCTTTTATCATCTTAGTCTGATCAGGCAACTGGTTCCCTTCCTCAAATGCAACAATTTGGCAACAGTGATCCACGCAATGGTTACCTCAGGGGTCTTTTTGTAGAAAAACAGCTGCAGGAGCTCATTAGCATATGATATGCTAATGAGCTATTAGGCTATTAGCATATGCCACGCCCTCTGACATCACCGGAAGTGATGTCAGAAGGGGAAGCAAAAGAGGAGGAGGCATCTTCAAAAGCCTCCCCTTCCATTCCCCCGGCTGGTCTGGGTGGGGGAGCTAAGAGAGAAGGGGTTTGAAGTTTAAACTCCTTCTGATGTGAGTTGGGCGACAGAAAGATGAAAGAGGGAAGGAAAGAGAGAGAGTAGAGAGAAGGAAAGAAGGAAGGAAAGAGGGAAAGAAAGAGAAGGAAAGGGGAGGGAAAGAAAAAGAGGGAAGAAGGAGGGAAACAGGGAAAGAAGGAAAAAAGAGAAGAGAAGAAGGTGGGAAAGAAAGAAAGAAAGAAAGAAAGAAAGAAAGAAAGAAAGAAAGAAAGAAAGAAAGAAAGAAAGAAAGAAAGAAAGAAAGAAAGAAAGAAGGAAGAAAGAAGGAAGAAAGAAGGAAGAAAGAAGGAAGAAGAAGGAAGAAGGAGGAAAAAGGAAAAAGAGAAGGAAAGGAGGGAATGAAAGAAATTCTGTGGCAATTCGGACCCATTATATCCTATGGGCCATTGAATTCAATGGTGAAAACATAGGGTATATTCTAGGGGCTGGAGGAGGGGGTTTGAGGAGAGGCTCCAAACTCACAGGGTAGCTGATGGAGCCTCTCCCCAAGATACCCACCAAGTTTCAAGAACATTGGACCAGGGGGTCCAATTCTATGGGCCCCCAAACAGATTGCCCCTATTCCCTCCATTGTTCTCTATGGTGGGAAAAATATAACTTTTTTTCCCACCATAGAGAACAATGGAGGGAATAGGGGCAACCTGTTTGGGGGCCCATAGAATTGGACCCCCTAGTTCAATATTCTTGAAACTTGGTGGGTATCTTGGGGAGAGGCTCCATCAGCTACCCTGTGAGTTTGGAGCCTCTCCCTCAAACCCCCTCCCTTCCAGCCCCCAGAATATACCCTATGTTTTCACCATTGACTTCAATGGCCCATAGGATATAATGGAGCTGAAATTGACATTGGGCTGCCTGAAAGACTCCCGGGACGCCGGCTGGGGGCGGGGCTTGGCTCCTGAGCTCCCGGAGCGCAGCTCCAGTGGGCTCCCCCCGAAAAGACCCCTGGGTTACCTCAAGGTTAGACTACTGTAATGCTCTCTACATGGGGCTGCCCTTGTCTCAAAACCAGAAGCTGAAGCTAGTGCAAATGCTGCGGCCAGGTTGTTGATGGGTCTACCTATATGGGAACACATCCAACCTGTGCTGAAAGTACTGCACTGGCTGCCAATAGCATACTGGATTCACTTCAAGGTGCTGTTTTTGACCTTTAAAGCACTTTATGGTCAAAGTCCAGCATACTTAAGGGACCGCCTTTCGCCATATGTTCCCCAGAGAGCACTGCGTTCAGGGCCCCAAAACCGACCAGGACCTTCTTGGTGGTGGCTCCATACTGGTGGAATTAGTTTTCCAGGGCCTGCAAGATGGAGGTCTTCCACCAGGCGTTTGACTAAGGAGCCGCATCATACACCAAGGCGCAGGGCTCTTTTTGTAGCAGGAACTCCTTTGCATATTAGGCAACACACTCCTAATGTAGCCAATCCTCCAAGAGCTTACAGAGCTCTTCTTACAGGGGCTACTGTAAGCTCTTGGAGGATTGGCTACATTAGGGGTATGTCACCTAATATGCAAAAGAGTTCCTGCTACAAAAAGAGCCCTGCCAAGGAGTGACCCTGTGCCCTGGCCTCATCATCTTCAGCCCGTCCATGCTGCATAAATATAAGTAGATCAACAGAGCTGGCGCAGGAACACCATCATTATTGCCACCCATGGAGTATTGTTTAAATTTGAAATTCTCTGCTCTCGCATTTTATCTGAATATTGTTTCAGCACTTTAGGATAATTGATTTGTTTATGGTTTTTGGTTGTTTTTATGATGAATTTTAATTGTACATATATATATATGCATTTTATGTAAGCCGCCCTAAGCCCTCCTCTGTGGAGAGGGCAGGGTATAAATTTAATTTAAAAAATAAGAAATCTTCTTGTATTTAAAACATATTGTGAGAAATGTAGGGGTTTTTTGAATTTAAAAAACCCTGAGAAATGGTGATGCACGTGGCATCTTCCTAATGCATGCCTACATTTATTTATTTTTTTTGGGGGGTGCTCATTTTGGAATATCAATACTTACTTTTTGGTATACTTATGCTTAGATATGTGCAAAAGCCCTAAGAAATTTCAGTCATCTTATCCATACTTTTAACTTAACTGTGTACAAACTAATTATTAATACATACAGTGCAAACAGTACAGTGCAATTAGTGAAAACAGTCCCTATATACAGTGCATGATACAATGAATTATGACAATCAGTAAAGTATAACAATTGATGATCTGCTGGCTAAGTGAGACACCATTTTAATATCTTCTACAGAATTGTTTCTGTTATAGTCCCATTGCAGAATGGCCCTGTACAGTTATTGTAGAGCGTCTGTAAAAGACAAGAGTCAAAACATCTTTATGTATGATGCAACATCTAAGTGGACTTAGTTACAGCTGAATAAATGAAACTTACTGTTTATATCAACCAATCATAGAAGAAAAAGGGGTGACATTTAAATCATGTATCTGTAACACATAAAGTATAAGCCCAAACTAAAGTGCAAAGAAAAAAGGGATGCAATAAAATGAAGTTAAAGAGTTCAGACTTAGAATTCCAAAAAATACCTGCAAGGTGGTTTCTCATATGTATTTCTTATTTGACTGTCGATGCTGAACGAATATCCAGTAAGATTCATGAATAAAATTCACTACCTTGAATTCTCTTACTCTAAATCCTTGTTAATTTTCAGAGTAAAGCCAATATATAGCTTGAAACCCTAAGCTAAAATTTCAGTCTGACCTTTTCTTCCTTATTGCATACTGAAAAAGAAAAGAAAATAACTTTAAATTGAATATGAGTTTAGAATTAAGGGCATGGAGGGAAAGATCAGCATTTCAGCTTCCACCCCCCAAAAAAAAATCTACCTTCAGGCATTGCTATAAAAATAAACTCTAACAGAAGTTCATATTTGCTCATTAAAAATAGGGATGGTTGTTTTCCTTCCAAAGTCATACTTAAATTGCCTGCTAGCAAAAAAAGCTCAAAATCGATAGAACACTTTGGAAGACCTGGAAACACTGTTTTCTGTCATTGAAACAATGCTGAAAAGAAAATGTACACAAATTCAGGTGCATTAATGGCAAAAGCAATTATTCCCAGAGTTCTTACTGTGAGAGTTGTCTAATTTCTACACCATATAATAAGAAACACATTACTGTTTCCTTTTCTGTGTGAGTAACTCATGCCTTGTCTTGTGGGCTTTAGCACTGCTGCCATGGCTCACCAAAATGAAATTTTTGAGATGCATTTCTGAGGCCACAAAATGTAGCACTATTTCTCAGTTCTGCTTTAAAATTCAAGACTTAATCTAATAGTTAAAAGGTCCACAATTTCGTTCACTTTTTTTCTAACAATTTTTAAGACACGGCTATAAACATGCCTCTCCATACTTAAGGACTTCTGCAAAGACCTGTTCATTTGGCAAGAGGTCAAGGTTCTTGGGTAAATTTGAAAAGAGAGGTGTAATCTAGGATATGGTGAAATTAGAGATTCAGGAGAATAATCAACACATTCAAACCACCATAATAATATTAAATGCAAAGAAACAACATTGAATTCTAAAATATCCACAATGCGATAACAAGTATTTTAAATGATCACACATTGTGTTCCATATGTACCAGGAGTTCCTGTACCCTGGGAAAATTTCCAACTAAGGCAAAAAATGGAACGTCTTACAGCAGGGGGAGGCAAGTTAGAGGCAGTCCTTGCTACCTCATATGAATGTGAGACATTGGAAGTAGCTCTCCACTGTCTAGTATTAAGTCTTATGAGGGGAAAAAAATAATGATTCTAACGTGTCAGAAATTCTTTTTTTAACTACTACACCAACTACAAGGAAAGGGAAAAATGGGGCTAAAACTAAAATACAAAGCTAAAGCAAGGATCGTATTTCATAATTATATAAAAGGCTTATTGTGTTTCTCAACCTTAAAGTAAATTAAAAAATACAAGAATAGTATAACTGTTTAACATTAATATAAAATCAAACTAAAGCAAGCATATTTAGACAAAATAGATGTAAAACCAGTTTCTCATATAACAAACAGGTAAAAGACTTTCAGAGTTAAAATACATACTATTTGGCATATTTCTTATTTTTCTTATGTTTGCTCTTGTCATAGTTTGAGGAATTTTGGAGCTGCTCCTTTTCCATCATCAGAATCCTCTGAGGATTTGCCAGTTATACTTCCACTATCTTCCAATTCATGTTCACTTTCTTCTTCAGTTTGTTTAGTGTCCTCTGTTTTCCCTTTCTCTTTGGCTGTTGTTTGATGTTTCTCCACAAAAGTCTTTGTTTTTTGTACAGAGTCAATCTTCTCTTTCTTGTCTTTGTAGTTGAAGATAAGTCCTTCCAGAAATGTCCACCTGTAAAGAATGGATTGTTTGCTTTAAAAAGAAGTTAGATTTTTGTACTGTCTCCTCCGCTTTTGTATTTCAAATGGAATGTCTTTTACTATTTGGATTTCTTCATCTTCGATTTTCAGGGTTATCTCATTATTAGCTTTTAGAATTATATATCTCATTGATCTCTTGGAGAACTTAACAAATACTTCACCAGGCAGTTTATTTTTTTTAATGAAATCTGGGTAAGTTCGGTAAACCATATCCATATTGTGTTGTAAAATTTCCACTTTCAGATCTATCACTGGTGCCAATGCTTCACTTAATATCTCCTTTAAGTTCTCCCCTTTTCATTCTGGGATACCCTGGAACCTCAAGACATATAATCATTTCTCCATTTGGAGCTGTAATAGCTGCTCCTTGTCGGAAAGCCGCTCTTTTCCCACCACCTCCAGTCTCTGATTTATCAAGTTCATCTTAGCTTCAACTTGTACAACTGTTTTATGAGTTTCTTCTGTCTTGGTAGCTGTTTCTTTCAGCTGTTTCTGAAGATCATCAAATTTACTGTTGAGATTAGTCATCTGGTCCGGCAGAGGGCTCAAAGCCATAGTTAACATGTTTTGGAAATCAGTAGGCACTTCTGGCTTGTGTCTCGATGACTGTGAGCTGGCAATTCCTGGTGAAGGATTCTTTTTTGGTGCCATTTTATTTCCTCATAGAGACATTGTTTACATAAGAAAAAAGTTTGTAGGTCTGTTAATTTAATTATGCTCTGAGCTGATCTACACCATTTTCGGCTATGTTGATTTTCAGCACCAACTGGCTCTCTGCCCTTCGCTTTATACACCATGATTTTTTTCCTGGGGGGGGGGAATTCCCACTCCTCCTCCACTTCTGAGTCACGTTAGGGCTTTCAGGCGATTGGTCGCTTCTCCGCTTAGTTAGTTAAAAACACTCAAACTCACAGTTCATCCCAATGGTTGCTTTAGAGGCTGGGTGGGAGCAATGAAGTGCTAGATCTCTTGCTCACTTCATCCAGCAAGTACCTCTGTGTCCATGGTTGGCTCACAGTGGTGGGACCTATGGGGAAAAGGGGAGCCTCAATTCTTCAGTTGCTGCCTTAGAAGACAGTCAAAACAGGGGAAATGCACAGTACAAACTGACAACAAAAAAACCAACTGTGTAATGAAATCACACCAATGTATAAACACTCAAAACTCAATATTTTTTAACCATGAAATCATAACATGTAACTCATATACCAACAAATACATCAATACAATCAGGAGACACCACTAAATGCATAGGAAGTCCTTAAGTAATGAGGAATCAAAATATTCCAAAGTGTACAGAAAAAAATGTTGGAGACAAATGACAAAGGAAGTAATGTAACTGGATAACTTCATTTAGAAAATGCTTGGCCAGTGTCCAAGTTCTCTTTGGTCGGTTGCCAAGCTGCCTGGCTGGTTCCACTGTTACTTCCAGCTGCTGCTGATGTGCGGTCAACTACTAATCACGTATCGCAAGGAAGCTTCATCAGAGCATACTGAAACTAAACCTGAAAGACTTATTTTCAACAACCCACTCAGCCTCAAACAAGACATCATTATTTCCTTACCATGACTCTTTTATAGAAGTTTATAAACTTGTCTGGGGAACAGCATCTCCCAGGTCCTTTCAACAATCAAAAGGCAGAGTGCTCATGTGGCAACAAGTGTTCTTAATTATATATCAAGGTACTAACACCTTAAAGGGGCATATACTATCTCAAGGGACCCTATCTCAACTAATCAGGTCTTCAAACACAAAGAACAGCTTGTCAGCACAAACATGAACCAAAAAAGACTGTGCTAAACCAAACATTCATGAGCTGAATTAAGATGTTGCAAATAAGTGTACATGATGAACAGAAAACAAAATAAACTTATTGAATTACACCACAGGGTACAGCAAAAACATCAAATCATTCAACCATATAGTGTAAATTCTATGAAAACTATCATTAAACCACTATAAAAAACAACTGTAATCAACATTTAAGTTGAGGCCATATATAATTAAGAACACTTAATTTTGATTCTTCATTACTTAAGGACTTCCTATGCATTTAGTGGTGTCTCCTGATTGTATTGATGTATTTGTTAGTATATGAGTTACATGTTATGATTTAATGGTTAAAAAATATTGAGTTTTGAGTGTTTATACATTGGTGTGATTTCATTACACAGTTGTTGTTTTTCTTGCCACCTTAGAAGAGGCATCCCTCGCCTCCCAGGCTATGAGTCCCCTACAATGGCTCTCAGGGGCCCAGAATTGTCAGGGACACCTCACATCCATGGTGATGATGGGGCGCTCGCATCAGAGTGAAATGAAGTGCACCCGTCCAGCAAGTCTCCAAAAACAGAAACCCCATGTGCCAGAGATTCTTTGACAACACAAATGTTAATACTACAGTTGTGTATGTGTCAAAAGGCACAAAGATTAAATACGGAGAAGTCCTGATGAGTGGTCTGAATATTCCACTGAATGAGTCTAGATTTTTCTGAAGGTATCATTGTTTTCCAGTGAATGTAAAGAAATCAGATGTATGTCTGATTCTGGCTCTTTATGTGCGAGTTCTAAGTTTTTGTTGAGGAGGTGGCCCATATTACATTTTACAGCCTGATGTGAATGTTAGAGAAAGGTTCATCTTGGAACCCCAATGGAGGGTAAAAAGAATGACCAATGAAATAGGCTTTATTGAAACAATATTACTATTCCACATAAAACTGATATTACATTTCTGTGAATACTTTATAAATGAATACTTTAAAAGTGAATACTTTAATGGAAGACCTAATGTTTGTTCTTCCAACCTTTTGATTTTTTCCCCTTTTTTGGTGAATTTCTTGTTCTACAGAATATTCATATACAGAAATATTTATATAAATTTAACAACACTGCATTAACTGGCGGCTTCTTCTAGCAAGGCCAATGAATAGTGCATGCTTAGATTTTCTAAAGGTTGTGAGGATTTAATAGTGTTCTTCTCTAAACTTTTAAATGTCACAGAAGTCAGCCTGACAGATAAGAAAATGCAAAATTGCAAACCAATCATGCAGTTTAGCTCAACAATATCTCAAAGATGAAGAAAGAGAATATCACAAATGTGCTTTCCCTCTTCCTGATATGACTGAAAGACTATTTATGCCTCTCGCCTTCAACAAGAAGTTCAAAATAATAAAAGGTGTTGGCTTTTGATGGTACAAAATGCATTTTCAATCAGTTTGAAGATGATCCAGCAATGTTGCTATAGCTAGGCTAGTCTATACCTGGCCTTTCTGATACTACAGGAAGAAAATAAGGCTGCACCACTAGGTAGGAGAAAGGTGGGAGGCACAGAAGTTTCTATGAAAGATTCCATGATAAAGTATATAACAAAATGTGTAGGGATCTAGAAGATCTACCTGCTCAACCTTGCACCTTGCTCCTCTTTTCTCCTTTATAAGGTATGTTTGGGATGCTACCTGGGAATCCCGTGTATGCTGCCTTGAATTTTGTGATGGACAAAAGACAGAAGACAAATTAGTAACTCATGGAGTCTTCCTGAATTGCATTGTTACATAGTTGTTGGGAATTTAACAGAGCCTGCTCACCCATTTTTTTTGTTTCTCCTTGGGAAACAAAGCAATTTAAAATACAAAGTATTTTTTGCCTGTTCTTGTGTGACAAATCAAAAGCATTAACATGAATACACTATAATAATGGCAAAAGCTTTGATGATTCTTCACTCGTGACATTCACATTCATAAGAAAATAGTTTAACAAATGGTATGTACAAAATTGACAAAATTACAAAAATGTACAAAAATCCTAGAGGTGCAGCTAAATTAAAGAAGTTGCAACTGATGAGCACCTGGGTTACATCTCGTTTCATATGCTGTCTTCTTCAAAGTTGCATTAGCTTCAGCGTTCAGCTTCATTGCTGTTTATTACATTCTTAATTTGGAACCAATCTTTAAATAACAGCAAAATCAAAAACTGCCAATCACTCTGTTAAATACTGGGTTCAATGGATGAGCAGGCTCGAGTCTAGTGATCAGCTCAACTTTATTTGTGATTTCAGCAAGAGCAAGGCAAGATTCCAGAGCCTCAGCCCTGTTTAAATAGCATGCAATTGCCACACCCAAACACACCCCACTCCCAGTGATAGGCTATTTGCATAATATTATTACTAGATTGGTTACTTTCAGAATTCTGGTAGGCTATGGTTCTTGTGCTCAGCCATTCTCTGGGGTCATTCAATCAGGAATGATTCAGTCCCAGTACATAACATACTATTTTCTAGGAGCAACTCTTAGAAAAGATTGATTGATTGTTTGTTTGTTTGTTTGCTGTTACTTAAAGATTGGTTACAAAAGATTGGTACCATCAAGTCTCCTTCGGAAAGTGCATTTCTCCCAGGATTAGATAGATTTTTGGAGGATAAATCTATCAATGGTTACTAGCCTGGTGACTGAGGGGAATCTCCACATTCAGAGGCAGTCAGCCTCTGAATCCCAGAGCCAGGAGACAAAATCAGGGAAGGCCTCATCCTCTGTTCCCTGTTGTTGGTTCTTCAGAGGAACTGGTTTAGATGGACCACTGGTCTGATCCAGCAGGGTTTTTCTTATGTTCTTATATTCCCCAGCCCCTCAGCTGCTACCACTGCCTCCACTTTTTCCTCCTTAAATAGTAAAATTACTTAAGGCACCACTACAGTGGATTTCCAATATGAAGATGTGTGTCTCATAGCACATACACTTGTGCACACACATGCTCTTTTTTTTCAAATCAAACGACTTTGTTTTCTACAAAAGAAGCCTTCCTTACCTTGTGAAAGGAAGGATGGCAAATGTTGAGTTTTCAGAGGGAAGGTAAAATGTTTTATTGCCTGTCATTCACTGTAAGATTTCATGCAGAAACTGGATGCATCCCATTTTTTAAAAATGGCAGCCAGTGCTCCTGAGCCATGGTCCATTCCTCCCCTTAGAAAACAATGAAGAGGAGTGCTCTGAGAGGCACCTACTTCAGGGTCTGTAAAATCGAACCACTTTGTGTATTCTGCTTTAAACCATGGGGTCTTTTATTAAAGGTGTCATTATCTTTAAAAACAGCTGCATCAAATCCTCAGATTTGTTCCTTCATTGAAAATAATGGTCCCAAAATCCCCCTCCCCAAACCCCCAAACAACATGGATTTGAATCCTGAACTCGTGCTGTTCTAACTAATTCCAGGCCCCAACTTATAATGTTTTTTTCAAGGAGCACACTCTACATAAGAATGATCTTAGGACTGGGGCCTTAGCCAAGAACAAATACAAGTTCATTTCACAGTCCATTCTTAATTTTGCTCCTTTCAGCACCCATTTTCCATTCTGAATACCACATCTGTGCACATAAATTGTTTTAGAAGACTCTCTGCTTGTGGCTGCAGTTTGGAGATTTAATGCCATTCATTTCCCTCTTTTGGATGTATTTATACATTGTACAAGAGGTGCATTTAGTTTCTCAATGCCAGTTTCACACTTTCGTGTTCCAAATGTGAGTTGGAAGAAGCCTTGTTCCTGGTGGTAAATCAGCGTTTCTGTCAAATTACCACTGGGCATATGTCAGGTACAAATCTGTTAGCATAACTGTAAATTATTGTTCTTATTTAAATGTGGGCTTGATGATGACATAAATATTTTATTATCCCTGTTCAGGGGGGGGGGGGAATCAAACATGTTTATGTATCACCAGATGTTAGACTGTAGCCTAGCCCTTTGGCTCTGCAAGATGCTGGGTGCAATTTTGTTAACAATTACATACTCTGTGCAAATTAATACAGTGTGTGTTACAGGTATTAATATCCCTTTTTGGATATCTTTCCAGCTGAAGTGCTAAAGGTTTAACTTTTAATGCGATTAAGCCTTTACATAGATATTAAACCTTCTATTGCGCCTCCAGCTGTAAAGAACTTGGTGATATAAACCATCTCCTATTTTACATTTTGGGAATGTAAACTGCTTATGGCACATTTTTATAATGAAATGTGCACTGGACCCATTAATGTTCCTTTTTTTTTTTTGGAGTGGCACTTGAAATGTCTTCACTTTTTGAGCTAGCTATTAAAATCCACTTTTGATGGTGGGGGGACCTGCTCCAGCTGCATCTATTTTCAAACAAATTATAAATTAATTTTAAATAGGGAATGATGTTTGCAATTTTGTTGAGAACTGAATAGTTTTGGTGCGAGAGAATGTATATTGTATAGTTAGTACGAATGATTTTTGACCATGTTATTGGATCACTTTGCAGGATTTTAGAGGAAAACAATAATGTAGAGAAACATCTTACTCAGATATTCAAATTAAGCAAATGCTGAGAAAAGCTTTTTTTGCAGAAAAGTTTCAGAATCTGGAACAGCCCTTTCAGCAAAATACTTAATGGCTGCCCTAGAACTCAATTCTATCATGTTTTGCACGAGTAGAAGGGTCCACTACCCAAAATAACATTAACAATAGAATCACTTTAAAAAAATAACACTTTCTGAATCTGTGTAGTTTTTCTTTGCGGTTCCAGCATCTCTTTTCATGAAGTTAAAAATCACAACATCATTAGCAGTGTGAAAATATAGATGGGTTGGATCCAACCAGCTTTTTCACTGGAGAAAAGGGAAAGAAAAGTTCCCCTTTGACCACCAAAAAGCCTATTCTGGGGTTTATGAGACTGACATGTATAAGGAGAGGAACTGGTTGAGCCTGACTGAAAAAACCTTGCAGGATTCAAATCTATATTTTGTTTTATTTATTTTGGAATTTTTATCCTGCCATACCCCACAGGCAGGCTCAGGGCAGTTTACAACATTTCATACAACAATAATATTACAGCATTAAAATAACATTAACCAATTAAAAACTTGTTAGTGTTTTTTGAGGGGGTGAGCAAACATGTGGACAAGGGGGATCCAATAGATGTTGTTTACCTTGACTTCCAGAAAGCTTTTGATAAAGTTCCTCATCAAAGGCTATAAGCTCAATAGTCATGGGATAAAAGGACAAAGCCTTTTGTGGATCAAAAAAATGGCTAATTAATAGAAAACAAAGAGTGAGTATAAATGGGCAATTTTCACAGTGGAGGGTGGTAAGCAGTGGCGTATTGCAGGGATCAATACTGGGTCTGATGCTTTTTAACTTGTTCATTAATGATTTGTAGTTGGGAGTTAGCAGTGAAGTGGCTAAATTTGCAGATGACATGAAATTGGTCAGGGTGGTGAAAACCAGGGAGGATTGTGAGGCACTCCAAAGGGATCTGTCGAGGATGGTCGAGTGAATGTCAACATGGCAAATAGGATTCAATGTGACCAAGTGCAAAGTGATGCACGTTGAAGCCAAAAATCCTAACTATAAATACACACTGATGGGTCCGTACTGGCAGAGACTGACCAAGAGAGAAATCTTGGAGTCATAGTAGATAACTCAATGAAACTGTCGAGAGAGTGTGCAACTGAAATAAAAAAGGCCAACGCTATGCTGGGGATTATTAGGAAGGGAACTGAAAACAAATCAGCTGGTATCATAATGCCCCTGTATAAATCGATGGTGCAACCTAATTTGGAATACTGTGTGCAATTCTGGTCACCACACCTCGGAAAGGATATTATAGCATTGGAAAAAGTGCAGAAAAGGGTAACTCAAATGATAAAAGGGTTGGAACATTTTCCCTATGAAGAAAGGTTAAAGCACTTGGGACTCTTTAGCTTGGAGAAAGGATGACTGAGGGATGATATGACAGAAGTTTACAAAATTATGCACGGGATAGAGCAGGTAGAGAAAGAAGTACTTTTCTCCCTTTTTCACAGTACATAAACTTGTGGGCACTCAATTAAATTACTTAGCAGTTGGGTTAGAATGGATTGAAGGAAGTATTTCTTCACCTAAAGCGTGATTAACACATGGAATTAACTGCCACAGGAGGTGGTGGCAGCTACAAGCAAGGACAGCTTCAAGAGGGAATTGGATCCCTACCAGTCTGGCTTCTGCCCGGGTCACGGGATGGAGACAGTACTGGTCACCCTCACAAATGGCCTCTGGAGGCATCTGGATTGGGGTGGGATGGTGGTGCTGCTGTTGTTGGACCTGTTGGTGGCATTCGACACGGTCAGTCATCGGTTGCTCGCTGACCACCTCGCCGACGTGGGAATTCGGGGGCTTGCGTTGCAATGGCTTGTCTCCTTCCTCCAAGGTCGGGGACAAAGGGTGGCACTTGGGGAGAAGCTGTCCTGAAGGCACCCACTGATTTTTGGAGTGCCACAAGGGGCAATGCTCTCCCTAATGATTTTTAACATCTATTTGTGCCCCCTTGCCCAGATTGCCCAGAGGCATGGGCTAGGATGTCACCAATATGTGGATGACACCCACCTCTATCTGCTGTTGGGCGGTCAGTCTGGCTCTACCCTGGAAGATCCGAACCGGGTGCCTTCCATCACTGACCCATTAGGCCCTAGGTGGTCTTCTCTGATGGGCAGTAGCTCTCTAAGTTCTCAGAGAGAGAAATTTCTTTCCAAGTACCCACTACCTGAGATTCTTGAATTGGAGATGCCAGGGACCTCTGGATTTAAGCATGTGCTGTACCACTGAGCTGTGATCTCCTCCCCTCTGGCACTATCTCCATGTGTTGATCTGAAGGGATACAGTGTGTATGTGTGTACGCTAGGTGATGTAGATTCAGTGTTTACTACTAAAGGGCTATATATTGTGTATACAGAGCTACATGTTTAGCCTGTGTTCAAGCCTTCAGCTGAGCATGTGGAAATCAGGGTCCTGAAACAGAGATCCTGCTCTGCCACCCCATGTGTCGATTTTAGGGACAACTATTACATGAAAAGGACTGTTGTCTCAATACCATGCAACAGAATTGTTGCAAAATGTACTAATTGTTCGAGAAACATTAACAATGGCAGTCATAGCAGTGACTTTTTTACACTGCTTTGGATTTCTTTCATGGCTTCCTAACTCCACATTCCTGTGTTTTCTTGGAGATAGGCACAAACAAATTGCAAACGACATGCCACTCATGCAAATACTAACAAAATGGCTTGCCAAGGAGCAGTCCCAGCCGCTGACAAAAGCATTGTCACCTACTATTTTAATGGTTCAGGAGGCATGGATAATAGAATTCTGCATTCAATTTCAAGTCCAAATATATCAGCTGCATGTCATAGTTTCCTTCTATGCATTAGAAAAATACCCTTAGTAATTGTATGCAAATTGATTTGCCACCAAGAGCTCTGCCTGAGGATATAGGCTTGTATACAAGGTTGGGTATTCATTATACATCTTTAGAAATATAAAAATATAGCCCTTCACCTTATTTGGGGACAATGGTGGGAGGGATTGCTGTTTCAGGCCTCATGTACCTAGGTTTCCAGTTATTAAGAGCTGTAGTAAGGAATCACAGCAAATACTTTTAAAATATATTGCCTCTTACAGTTTAATCTTGATCAAGCAGCAGAACTTTGACCTTCATTGTGAATTCCTGTTGAAACCTTTCCCACTCTCTTCCACACTGAAATTATGTCCTTATGACAATATCCTATTTTACAATCCAAACAGTCCTTTACACCTTTATTGTCCTAGATTGGCCCATTATTTCAAAATGTTGTTTATTATGAAATAAAAACATGGTAATTAGATCTCATTGGCATCTCCAATAGCTCTAAAAAAAAGATTGACAGAATTCCTAATGTACAAACTACATTTTTCGCTTCTACTCAATCTGAAAATTATTCTGTTCTCAGTTATACTAAATTTCTAAGACAGTTGCCAAAGTCCAAAGTTTTCTTTGAGGCTTCCAACATAGAAGGACTGCCCACTAATCCCAAAGTTATTTTGTTTATTTATTCACCACAGTTTAAAACTTGTTGTGATGGATTGCCAAGGGTTAATGCCTAACAGAGTCTGAGATCAAGTGAGAAAGTTAAGGGCTGTTAGAACAAAATCTGTGGAGAGAGCCAATTAAGAAATGACAGTTGGGAACTGACAGTTGAAGAAGAGCATCAAAATATAGATATTATAGTGACTGAGTGGGACAGCCATAGACAAATAAGAAAAAAATAGATATAGGGGCCGCTCAGCAAGAAAGAAGGGAGGAAAAGGTGGAAATCCTTCATGTGAGGGATGAAAGAGGGTGAGATTGCCATATTTGTCTTTCTCCAGATCTGGACTCTAGGTGAGTGACAATGATAATACAATTAAACATCCATAAAACTAACAGATCTAGTTATCATCAAAATCAATTGGGTGGCAGGCTCAATGGCCTTACTGTATACCTGCATCATGCACAACTTGTGTGATGTCAGCAACACAGAAGGCTTCCTAACAGCTTCAGGAAACTATTCCATAGAATATGAGCAGCTACTGAAAAGACTCTAAATTAACCATGGCTGGTTTAACAATCCCACAAGAAAAAACAACCAATAGCCTCTGGTCAGAGGAATGGAGCTGCCATAAAGGTTGATAAGATATCTTAAATTTCCAAAGAGCTTCTGATCAAAGGAAATGGAACTTAATAGGTCTACCTGTGAAACACCTTACTGCTCAGAAATGGCAGAATATGTAATGTGAAAGCTATATTATAATCTGGAAGACAGCTCATGGACTGATGGACCTCCATCAGATGCAGTTCTCACTATTATTTTCACACATTCTGTGCTGTAGATTGAAAAAGCAGATTTGAAAAGCAGGAGGTGAGTTTTAACTTAAACATTGCCACTGGTTTACAAAACATCTTTCTGTATTTATCATATGCATATCTAATTGGAAAGTCTATGCAATCTTCAAGGAAATGAACAAGAGTTGTTCACAACCAGAGAGTAAGTGAAAACACACATAATATATAAAAGAGATAACACCATATGTAATAATTTGAAAATGATGGCAAAAGAATTTCCCAAGCTTGCAATATTAAAATGTATTCCAAGATTACATGTCTTCCATGAAAGTCTTACAATATTTGAAATTAAAAACTAGATGTGTATCAAGGTTATGTGCCAGTTTTATGCCTGCATGATAGGCAGTCAACAGAATATGATCCAAGGCAGTTTAGTTTACATTTCAGGCAATTTGTTAACTTGGTGGTTGGAAGAGAACAGAGAAATCAGGGGTAATGGTAACCACTAGGGAAGAGGTAAGACTCACTTTAACGAGTTTGTAGCTCCCTGGTGAACTCATCTGTCAGTCCTGTTTTTATATAATATTTATGCTTTCACCTTCAGGCTGAAGACTTACAGGCTGATTTCAGACTGGCAGTTTGCCCCGCTATAACCACGTTTCAGCCATGTTTTACAAATGGATTAAAGGGGGCATTCACACAGGCACATCTGCCTGGTGTTCCCCACCTGTAGTCAACCCATGTTGTTCTGCTTCACTCCCACGTTTAAAAGATACCTGGTAAAAGTGGTAGCAAATCCCTGAGAGCCCTTTTATCCCATTTCATTGCACTTCCAGGAAGTGTGAACGCCAACCCGAAAAGCCAGGAGCAACCCGTGTTGTGCATAAGGCAGCAGCGATATGATTGGCTGTGCTCCACTCTACTGCCCAATGTGGTGCCAGCGCAATGGGATCCATGAGCACATATGCGCTCATGCACTCATGCACACATAGCCAATTTGTCAGGAAAAAGCTGTTTACAGCTGCGCCTCTGGGCCAGCAGTCTGAATGCTCCCATGCGCCTCCTCCCAGTACGCTCCCACATCAGTCGGCACAGTGTGACTGGGAAAACCTGGAACAGTTTGTTCTGGGGCTTTTTTGCCATGACTGGCTCCCGCTTCAAACTGCCAGTCTGAATGCAGCCATACATTCTTCAATCCTATGATTAATATCTCCGCCATCTGACTTCTGCATCCTGATTTGTTGCTGTCCTTCAGATTATAATATAGTTTTCATGTTACATGTTCTCCCACAGATTTGAGCAGTAAGAAGTAATATATGCTTTATTTACTAATATGCACGCAAAGCAGAGTTGAAGGAAAGAAGACAATGAAGTTGTTCTTCTTGTTTCACCTACCTAGCTAGCCTTTTAAGGCTACCTTCACTTTGTTCATTCTATTCTCACCACCATCTTGAAGCCAGTACCAGCCTTGATCTCTGTTCTTGTGTTGTTGTTTTAAATAAAGCAATAAGATCTCTGGTGATAACTGAAACAAAAGGCAAGAGGTGACAGAGGAAACAGAACCATGACTGATTCAAGCAGGCTGACTAGAGTAGAATGGCCATCCCAGGGAATAACCAGGAAGAAGTCTTACTTGCCCCAGTGCATTCAAACAATCAGTGCCATAGAAAATGTGAAGTGTGAAAATATGAAGTTCACTGAAATGTGCATGCACATAAAACTTTATACCCAGAATTAAACTTTGTTGGTCTTAAAGGTGCCTCTGGACTCAAACTTTGTTCTACTGCTTCAGAACAACATGACTACCCACCTTTAGGTACTATCAGCACCTGTTACTATTAGCATTTTTGCTACCCGTACACAGGATAAGTCTCAATATCTGGACAAGTGTCTGTTTAATGTACTGCCTTGGACTAGCTGTCCAGCAGGTCTACTGTCTGTCAAAGCCTGCCTTTGAACACAGCCCTCCTCACCTCCTCTCTGTTATCTTATATGGAATTATTCCCAAGACACTGGACCACATGCCTCTCCCCTCCAACCAGGCCTGTAGCTAGGACATTTTTAGTGGGGGGGCCCTGGGGAAAGTGAGGGCCCCCCAAAAGCCCCACACATGTGCATTGACATCACAAAAAGTGCACTGACATCACAACATATAAAAAATCAAATAAAAAATGCTCACACTACTGCTGCCACCAGCACTGAGATGCACCCTCGGTCTCCCTCCCTCCCTGACGCCAAGCCAAGGTATGGATAGAGGGCACCCAGAAAGGGAAAGAAATGGAAAAAAGGGAAAGAAAAAATGAGGAAAAGGGAAAGGAAGGAGGAAGGAAGGAAGGAAGGAAACAAAGAAAGGGAAAGGAAAGGGAAAGGGAAATAAAATGAAAGTATCTGTGCATGTTTGCTTCCCCCCCAAGTTCCAAATCCCCCCACCAGCAGTTAAAAAGGAGCTTGAAGGCTTACATTTGTAATGTCCCCCTTAAGGAACTATGGCTCCCAAGCAAACAGTCAGGTGATGGAGGATTACACCAGCTATGGGGGGGGGGGAGCTGGAGCCCAGATGTGGTGGCGTGGCTTCCAGCTGGGGCGGCTGGTTCATGGGCAATCACCAGTAAGACCACCCGCAGCATTGCCTTGTCTTCAGCCCAGCCGCCCCTTCCTCCTGCCAGTCTAGACTCGGCGATGGGTGTCCTGAAGCTCTGTGTGTTTTGCAAATGCAGATTTAATTTGGGCTCTGGTGAGGCCCCCTCCTCCCATCCCTTCTGCTAAAGCAATCAGGTTTGTTTGTGTGAAGATGAGCCCAGGGCTGGGGCAATCAATGCACTGACGAGGAAGTAATTAGTCTGAACTCAGCAAAGTGGAGCTTTTTTTTCTGACTGGGGTGAAATAACCAGGGCATTAAGAACAGCTTGGTCAAAGTAGTGCTGAAGAGATTTTATGCAACATTTGGAAGAGCATGGAACTGTCACGTTTTTGCATCAGCTCTCTTCCGTCCGTCTCTTCCCTGGTGTGGCATCAGAGATCTTCCTTGGGGAGCAGGAGTTTCTTTCTCATGTGGCAGAGGCTTGGTCAGAGAGGATTACCCACTGCTGACACCGCCAGCACCGCTGGCCTTGGAAGGGCAGCGGGGAGAGAAAAGCCAGGGCCAAGCATGCCCCACGTGACCTGTCCCCGAGGCGGCAAGGAGAGGAGCCCCCTGGCGGGTCTTCAGCAGCAGAGCCTGGGTAGGGGGAGAGAGAAGGATACCTCCTCCTCCTTGCGGGAGCTCAGCTGGCTGTGGCAGGGAGGCAGGCACTGAGGAGGGAGGCATGGCAGGCAGCAGGTGTTCCCCCTCAGCAGCCCTCCCCTCTGACCTCCCTCTCCTGGCAGCAGCAAGGACGGCCGGGGCAGCAGCAGGTGGTGCGGAGTGACCGGCTGCTGGCCTGGGCTGAGGGTAGCGATGGCAGAGGGAGGGAAGGGGAGCTGAGGATTAGGGGCCCATAAAAACCATGGGGGGGGGCCATGGGTCCCACAGTAGCTACGGGCCTGCCTCCAACCTCTCCTATACTCTCCCTCTGCCAGGAGACAGGACCATCCCCTAACTATTGGCTTCCAATGAAGACATAGTGGCCGAGTTCAGACTGGCAGTTTGAAGCAGGAGGGAGTTATTTTAAAAAAAGACCCGGAACAAACTGTTTCAGGTTTTCCCAGTCACACTGCATGGACTGATGCGGGAGCATACCGGGAGGAGGTGCCAGGGAGCGTTCAGGCTGCTGGCCTGGAGGCATGGCTGTAAATGGCTTTTTCCTGGTAATTCGGCTATGTGCACATATGCACATATGCGCTAATGTGCATAAGTGCATCAAGGCGATTTGGGGAGGATCCTGTTGCACCAGCATCGCATTGGGCGGTAGAGCAGAGCACATCCAATCACATCACTGCTGCTTCTCCAGGGCAATCAAGTGCACCTTATATGTGGAAACACCTGGTGGACATTATTACCGCGGGTTGTTCCTGGCTTTTTGGGTTAGTATTCACACGTCCTGGAAGTGGAATGAAGCAGAATAAACATGCTCTCTGGGATTTGCTACCACTTTCACCAGGTACCTTTTAAACGCGGGAGCGAAGCAGTACACGACAGGTTGACTATGGGTGGGGAACACCAGACAGATGTGCCTGTGTGAACGGCCCTGTTAATCCGCTTGTGAAACATTGCTCACACGCAACTATAGCGGGGCAAACTGCCAGTCTGAACTCAGCCATTAAGTGATCATTCTGCACTATTTTCTCATCAATTGCTTTGCAACAGAAAGTAAGGTTTTAGGTCAAAATTAAAACTTTATTTCCTGATCAGTTTTGCTTTAGATTGTGCTAACGCTCCCCTCCCCCCCCCCGATGGTGATATGCACACAAAACGGGGGGAAATTGATTTTTTCTCACTTGATCTTTGCGGCTGGCTTTGGTGTCTAACTAGGTGGATACAAATAGTGGAATATTCACACTATATTGTTAATTGTATAACAATTAATTTACATGGGTAATTTAGTGATTAATTACAGGAGCCCATGAATATTTAAATTTTAGGTATTAAAGCAACTGAAATGGCAACAAACTATCAGCTACCCAGTGAGTCTAATCATGGCACAGGATGTGCCTCTCTTCTTGCACAGGAAGATCACTGTCATTTGAATAAAACAACAACATTGTAGTCATAGAAAACCACAGCAAATTAAGAGAAAAAAACATTGCAATCCTATAGGAAAAGTGGACAAGCAGGATTATATCTTATAAAATTCATTTACAAAGACTAATTTGCGGGGGGGGGGATACTTTGGTGAGGGATTAATTTATTTGGGAGGATAATATTCTGTAATATAGGGTGAATCTTCTTGTAAAGTAATGTAGCTCCGTAAGTTAGGTTCAGTCTCCTATTTGTTACACATAAAACGTCAGCTCTCTTTATTGCTCTGCTTTTCAGTCACTTACCATGTTTTTCAGTGTTTGTTTCCCAGCTGTTTTGACCAACTCAGGGGAATTAGGACTTTAAAAACACTGAAACAAAGTGGTTCCAGAAGTGCCGTGGTTGCAGCTGTAGCACTGGGCAGGCACACCACTACTGAAATGATCATGGAACTCAGTGTTGGTGTAACTGATCACCCCAGCACCTTTGCTGCTTTTTCCTGGCACTCTCCAGTAAGGGCACCACATTCCCCCTCTGATTTCAGCAGCATTTAGAGGTGGGAATGGGAATCCTCCCAGAGACCCAATATGCAAGGCAGCCCTGATGACAGATCTGTGTCCATAAATAATTTGTAGGCTTCCTTATTAATTTGAATGGAAAGACCCAGAGTGTGTGTATAAACAACTGATGATGAATGCAGCTTTCCGTCAAAACGCCATGGCCACAGACAGTAAAACTCCTTCTTTGAGTATGTGATGTTCTGTAGCCACTGATGGAAGTACGCTGGCTTTGCTTTAGTCAGAGATGAACATCATATAAGTAAGTCCTTTGCTTTAGTCAGAGATGAACTCCTTTGCTTTAGTCAGAGATGAACATCATATAAGTAAGTCCAGTAGCACCTGGGAGACCAACAAGATTTTTGAGAATCAAAAGTTTTGAGAATCATAAGTTTTGAAACTCAAACGTCCCATGGTCAGATCTGACAAAGGGGGCTTTGACTCTCAAAAGCTTTGACTTTTGGAAGCTCATACCCTGAAAATCTTGGTGGTCTTTCAGGTGCTACTAGACTCAAAACTAGCTCTTCTACTGCAGACCAACATGGCTACCCTCTGAAACTGCAGTGCAAATAAGCAAGCAAACTACATCATGCACATTTACCATACATTGCAATCTGAAGTGCAGGCCTCCTTTTTCCCAGCTCAATGACACTGGGAGTGTGCTGCGTACCTAACCCTGAAAGATGTGGATCCCTCCCCCCCATTATTCATATTTGTTATCGAGAAAGAGCAATGCACAACAAAAGAATCCCATAAATGCCCCCAAATTTGATTTTGATCTGGCCTGTTTTTCTCCAGTGCTCGCAATATCATCAGCTCAAGAAACATGTGTTCCATAGATCATCCATGTATCCAAAAATAGCTCTGTAAACATTTGGACAACAGGTCACCAGCAGGTTAAGCACTCCAAGTGTGCTTCTGCTTTCAAAGCATTTTGCCTGAGGACTTTTTCTGAAGCCTGTCAGAAGTAGAATGTTTTATAGCTGATGTCTGAAAATCTCATCCAGAATATCCAAAATATATATTTTGAAATGATTAACTGTATCGATTCATTAGGTAATCTGATTATATTATGTACTGCAGAAGATACAGTATACTATAGAAGAATAGTATAAAGGGCCTTCATTTACATGGAATAGTTGCAGTGCCATCCTAGGAACACTTTCCTGGGAATAAGCCAGGATACTGAGTAGACCTGTTGTGCTCTAAATCTCTTCCATTAAAATCAATGCAATCTGTGCCTTGCATTGGCTGAATCACAGTCATTTGTTTAAAAGGTAGGACAAACATAGATTCTCATTTAAAAAAAGAAAAAAACAGAAGCTTCCCAATAATCAATTATGATAGTTCTATAGAATTTAAATGTAGTCACTATTTTTTCTTCATTTTAAGAGATTATGATGAAGAGACAAATTGAAACTAAATTTAAACTACATAATACTATTATAATTGAGTATTGGGAAGCTTCTGTTTAAAAATCTGAGAATTTACATTTCCTCACCTTTAAGAATTTACCTGTGTGCTGGTTTAAGAAAGAGTTGAACTTAAGATATATTGTCCCTCAACACAAGGAAATTGCTTTATTGGACAGGAGTCTCTTACCCTTTAGAAAAGTACCACTTCAGTAGAGTGGATCATAGGATCTAGCTCATAGAAAAGAAGTTCCCATAAAGTAACTTCCTTATTTTGGGGGACAAAGTAATTTATCTTAAACTCAAAACATTCATAAAGTATATATTTTAAATTCCAAGAGTTCTTGTCTCCTCTCTCCCTCTCTCTCTCTCTCTCACACACACATTTGCCTGCTAATCCCAGCTTCCAGTATTGATATTCTTGTCACTCTCATGCTTACTCCAAAATGATTTGTTTGACCACATAAACTGCTAGTGTCAGAGGCATAAGGTCAAGATAAAATCAGAACTTAGACTGAGAAAATTAAGTAAAATACAGGGAAAATAAAGATTTTTCAGTATACTTATTTGGTGCCAACAGGCTTCACATATGCCCTTTCTGTATATGCTCTGCATTTTCCGCATATCTCTTGAACATCTTCTTAATGTTCTTAATTCCCCCCCCCCCAACAATGTTTTATGAGGTAGGAGATCTTCATGTCTTTTTCCATCTTAATGTTCTAATTTTTCATCCATTGTCAATATACTCTGTTGAAAAGTATATTAAATAAGATTAAATCCCACTCATCTATGTTTATTTTCTATTTATGTTCATGCAAAGCACATAATTTCTGTGTTCCCCCGCCAGTGGAATGCAGTATAATGCATCAAAATGTAAAAAAAAAAATGTGGAATATCGTAGATAGAAACAAAATATTGAGATGAAAAGACTGGGATATTTTAAAGAAGAGGCAAGTGTACACACTGCTGGTGACTAGTACTGGTGGTAAGACAGACTCTGCAGGTCCATTTTGTTCCTGAGGGTCAGTGAGTATAGTTGGGGGTCTGAAGTAGGAAGGGGTCTGGGCAATGCACAGAAATTGTTGCCTCCTGCTAGTAAAATGTAAGTGCCTTTGTTTTCAGAAAGTAGTTTATTTATTTATTTATTTACTTTCAATTTATATCCTGCCTTGCTGGTGTGAACTGGCTCACTGGCTAGTTAATACAACTGTTTTTCTTCCACCTGCTGAGCAACAGGAAAAAAGAAGGAAGGAAGGAAGGAAGGAAGGAAGGAAGGAAGGAAGGAAGGAAGGAAGGAAGGAAGGAAGGAAGGAAGGAAGGAAGGAAGGAAGGAAGGAAGGAAGGAAGGAAGGAAGGAAGGAAGGAAGGAAAGAAAGAAAGAAAGAAAGAAAGAAAGAAAGAAAGAAAGAAAGAAAGAAAGAAAGAAAGAAAGAAAGAAAGAAAGAAAGAAAGAAAGAAAGAAAGAAAGAAAGAAAGAAAGAAAGAAAGAAATGTTCCCAAAAGGGATTCTTTATATTCCAAAAGGGATTCTCTCTCTTTCTCTCTTGCTCTCTCTCTCTGAACATGAAAATAGTCTCATCACCTCATCAGTCAGAAGATGGGGTACAGCAGCATGGGGACATGGGAGGGAGGAATCCTAGAGCACTGCACCAATCTGATGATGTCACATCTAGGTTCATGCTGGAAGTGACAACTCACTGTTGCTGCAACACCCATTTTCCCGATTTCCCCTTGTTGCTTTATCAAGCAGCAACAAACAATCTGGGCTGCAGGGCAGGCCCAAGTCCTCCTTGGTGATCTGTTTTAGGTTAGCCTCTGAGAATGAGCTGTTTGGTTTAGCGGTTAAGAGCGTCAGACTTTAATCTGGAGAACTGGGTGTTCTTCACTTCTCCACATGCAGCCAGCTGGGTGACCTTAAATCAGTCACGGTTCCCTCAGAGCTCTCTCAGTCCCACCTACCTCACAGGTGTCTGATGTGGAGGGAGGAAGGGAAGGAGTCTGTAAGATTCCAAGTGAAGGGTAGGGTATAAATCCAATCTTTTCTTCTTCTTTCTCTTCAGTGTTTATACATTCCCCCCAGCAGTATATTTTACATAATTTACCAATGAGATGAGAGGTCATTTCTCAACAAGGACAGCAACTGTTTTGTCAGGGAAAGGGCTTACATACAACACACAGTTTATATTAAATAACTGTGCAAATTCTAACTGCCATTGGAGTATTTGTGTTGGCACGGTAAATTAGGCTGTAGTGCTCAAGGATGTCCTTTAAGTCATGTGACTTCAATTCAGTCTGGCAATAAAAAGACAAATAATTATCTCACTCTCATAACACAAGGTGCTGGAGTGCATTGTGTAAGATTAATTCAATTGCATGCTTCTCTGCTTGAATGAGGCCTAGCAGTCCAAGACTGAAAATCAGCTGGTTTCTACAGCAGTAATTAAGTTTCAGTGATTTAGAATCATTCTTGAATGTTTCTTCTCTGTGTATGTCAGACAAACGGTTATATCCTAGAGCTGGGTGGATAATTTGGCAGGATGGGAGAGGAATAACTGCTCTTCTCTCAGAAGCGACCCCCTCCCTGTTTGTTTCTTTTGTTGTTGTTTTTGTTGGAATATACAAGGTCTATACTGCACCAACTTGAAGAAGATCAGAACAGCCAATGGGGGACAGCTGAAGGATTGCTAGTTAGCATAGCTAGATTAGAGACTTCCCACAGTTTCAAGTTATGCCCTTCCTGTCTCCTGATTGGCTCTTTGGAGACTTCCTGCTCCAATTGAGCCCTCCCCTTCATACCTGTCTCTCACAGCAGTTGGTCAGTTAGTTAAGCCTCTTTCCCTCTCTGTTCTATCAGAGTTTATTCTTCCTTAATAAACTGAGTTATTTCCCTTAAACAGTTGGTGCTCTACTTTAGGAAGAAAAGTAGGATATAATTGAATAAACAAACAAGCAAACCTTGTCTGGTCTTAAATGTGTGCTCACCCTCTAGAATGTTTTGCTTTTTTTCTTTGGAACTGAACCATATGACCTACTACAAAATAGTTCTGAGAATCAGGTTTCAAAAGCAGTTTGTCATGTGAAAAGGATGTGTGGGGGGCAGAGGTGTTGTATGCATGTCTGCTGTGTAGGAACAACAAGGCTTCTGTGACATATTGCACAGAAAAGCAAACTTTTTAAAATGCTGTTTGTACCAGATAGGAGTTCAAGAGTTAATCTTTCCTGGATAAAGGAGCTTAGGTGATTGGCTGCTCTACTTGCTCTCTGATTGGCCAACATCAGCTGAAAGATAAAATAAAACAGCTGATCTGGAGGGAAAAGAGGTTTTTCACCATTTGGTCTTTCTAACATCTGGATCAGTAGCCACAGGGTTTGGCTTCTGAAGGAAGAGACATTTGGGAGTCAGTGTTTTCTAACAGGCAATAGTCAGAAAAGTACTTCTACAGCGGGAAGAAGAGAAAACCCATTGTCTAAATATATTAAAACTGCCCTGAGGGAAAACTTTAGATTCTCAGTCAGAAAAGCTACAGAAAAACCTCATACTGGAGAATGATCTGGCAGAAGGTCTTGGTAGTTAGAGAGAATTCCCATACAAGCCAAATTGTAAAAAGAGTTATTGCTTCTTAGGGACAAGGAGAATAACTTCCTGCCAGTGAAAGGAGTTGGGAAGAGAACCCTGGTCTGTGATAAAGGGGAGAAGCTTAGACACCTCAGGAGTTAGTGAAAAGCCGTACTATCTAAAGAAAAACCTAGAGCTTGGAAGGAAGAAATCTAGAAACATCGATAAGAACTGTGTTAGCGCTGAATTATACTAAACCAAATACCTCTCAAAGAAAGAAATATAAAACCTTGAAACAAAGTTACAAATACACTCCCTTGAATGTTCCAAGAATTCACCTCTGTATATATTAGAATGTTTTTTACCTCAGCAATCTCAAAACCTTGACTCTTCCTATTATACATATATTCCCTGCCTGTTTAATAAAATCTTTATTCTATTTTTGAAAGTTAATTTGCCTCAAGTGCAATTTAACAAGGTTTTTTTTTAAAAAAAATGGACAGGGAATATATACATGTTTCTGTAGGGCAACTCAGTTGCTGAGGGGAACTGAAGATTTGGCAGGAAAAATCTGCCAGACAGTTGGGGAGATACAAGGTTCATCATAGATTCTGACTCATGAAAATAATTTCACAATTCTTTGGATCTTGGCCACTGCCCATTATCTCCCACATTTTCAAATTCTGAATAAAATTAGAGCAAATGATGTTTTGATATTAAACAAGGCAATGACATTTTCATCTGCATGTCTATCGAAGACCAGAATAGACTGGCTTCATAAAACATAAACTTTTATCTGAAAAGTTGAAATGGCTTTTTACAAGTAGGCACTGAAGTTTAATAAAGACCTCACAAGCATAAGATTTTGAAAAGCATGCCACTGAACCAAAATGAAATCACAATCTCCAGTTTATAAGCTTTCTTCATCAGTGGTTTAAACTAAAATGTTCACAACTGCCATTCACATTAGGCAGCTGATGAAGTATAGGCAACATTTCCTAAAACGAGAATAAGATTGAAATGTCTGCTGCAAAAATGTTCAGTGTCCACAGGTTCCCCATGTATTTAGCCATGTAAATATCTTTTCTTCAATGTTAAATGCTTACAGTTTGACTTGGGGGGCATGATTCATAGCTCTCAAAGTGACTATGGAATCTTAAAAAGTGGGGAAATTGTCCATTTTAATTTTGCCCTTTTCTGGGTCCTCACACTTAACCCTGCCAACTAAAAGCTCTCTGAAAGCATGGAAAGGTTACTTAACAGTCCATAAAACTGCCCAGGTAAGCCTCATCTCATCAGATTTTGGAAGCTAAGCAGGGTTGACTCTGGCAAGTACTTGGATGGGAGATCTCCTTAGAATACCAGCAGTTGGGAGGCAGGGCAGGCTTTATTCAGCCCCCTCTCTGAATATTCTCCAGGCCCCCAATAGGGGTTAGTCACCAGATGTTCCCATGACTTCCAGGTGCACGTACATGCACACACACACATACACACATGCACATATGAAAAATACAAAAAATACCAAACAAAATTACACAGAACTGAGATTATTAGAGTTATTCCATATACTATATGTGTAGGGAAACGTAGAAGTAATTTTAATATATGGATTTTAATTGCAGATTAATATGATGTTGATACTGGTTAAATTGTTCATAGAACCTTACATTATACATTGTATATGTTCCATGCTTAGCTAGGTAGTTCTGACATTTGCAAACACAGACCCTTATCCAGCAGAATACGCTCATGTAGGGGTATCTTTAGAGGGACTAAACCAGCTCTCTGGCTTCACAGGCCTTGAACAAGATATGTTTACAGCAGATCTTCTGTTATCTAGCACTCAGTTAACTGGCACACTTGATTAGCCAGCATGTCAGTCACTGTTGCATGCTCTCAAAGGAGAGCAGGCAATAACAGAGATGACTCTGTCCCACCCCTGGCCAGGATCCCACTGCTGGGATCCCTTGTTTCATTCTGCTGTGCTGTCAACCACCTTTGTGGTGGACTGGGCCCAGTTCTTTAAATCAGTCACACACCTGTGCTGCAATGTAGTGCAGTAGCTGTGGAATAGGAGACACAGGAGATACCTTCTGGCCATGACTGGAACACGCCTCCCACAGCACCCCAAGTGATCTGAATGCTTAGAGGGGCATGGAAGGTGTGTTATAGACCTTTAAATCTCCACCACCCAGCTGATAGATAATATAGAGAGGGAGCATTATATTCCAACCATTGTAGAAATTCTCCTGCACCCATCCCCGCTGTCTCTAATCAGATCTGTGGCATTTTGACCCTTTAAATCACTCCTCACTGCACATCTGATCAGTGGTATAAGGGCTCTAGGTAGTGTTCCCTCTAAACTGAGTTAGTGTGAGCTAGCTCACAGTTTTTTAGCCTCCAGCTCACAGATATTTGTCTTAGCTCAGGAAGGATGGCTCCAGAGCAAACTAATTTATGCACTAGCTAAATTACTTGCTCACAACTTTAATGCCAGTAGTTCACAAAGTGGAATTTTTGCTCACAGGACTCCACAGCTTAGAGGGAACATTGGCTCTAGGCATTCTGGCCATGAGGAACACCCCCAGTATTGCCCAGAGCAGTATCCGTGGCCAGATGGGACATACTGCCTGCTCCTCTTCCTCCTGCTGTATGGCTGTGGAGGAACAGGTAGTGGGTCTCCACTTGGTTAATTGGCATGTTTGGTTAGCTGGCAGGTAGAGTTAGGCTGGCTTGGTAGGCCAGTACAATTAAAACTGAAGAAAAAACTGCCATTGTGAGAATGGTATGATGTCAGTTTCAGGCTGAACCTGGAAACGATGTCATACTGCTCTGGGATTTAGAGGAAACTCTGTGGTAAAATCATATCCTGGAGTGGTGAGAGTGGTGTGACATCCCTTCCAGGTTCAGGCCAGAAATGACACCATGGTATTAATGTGATGCACCATGTGTCTCCCCCCATCATCTCCTGCCAAGTATCAGCTGCTGGCTGCAATCCTATGGACAACCCAGGTCCCCAACCATGCTAGTTAACATAGCTTTTACTGTATTTAACATATTTATAAATTGCCTTTCCTGACACATTAGGCCCAGATGAGGAGTGCTGCTATGACTGTATGGGACACACAGACATATTGGGTGTGGTCTGGTATTGTCTGTTCAAGTTCTTCTATCTCATACATAGATTCCTTATGTCTTTCCATTTCCTTGTACTGTTCTTTGTCCATGGTGCTCAGAGCAACACCCATGTTTATTTTCCCAATTTGTCCTCACCAGCTCTCCACAACCCTGTGAGGATAATTTAGGCTGAGACAGGATGACTGGCCAAGGTCATCCAGTTGACTTCATAGTAAGTGGGTATTAGAATCTGATTTGACAATGATTCTCCTTAGAATTTACAGCCTTAGCTGGCTTAAGACAATAATTTGTGGATCAGCCTTAGAAAATAAAACAGGAAAGTTGTATGTAGTACTAAAAAAGCTTTATTTTAATCAGCAGGAGCCTGTCAATTTATTTAGAAAGGAATAAATTTACTTATTTGTATTATGTGGCTTAAAGTATGATTGAATGGAACATGCATGCTAATGGCATAAAATACCTTCTTTTCATTGTGCTGTAGGGAAAATATTAATTTACAAAGAGATTAACTCAATTGAATGAAAATTAATGAAGAATAATAGCCTATTGATATTGAAGAGCTCAGAAAGGGATTAGCTTATCATATTGTATCAGAAACCTGAAAGTTCTGGAACTTTATTGGCTATTATTACAAATAAACAATAGCTTCAGTTTCAGAAATAACCAATAAGAACGCCATACAAACAAATATCCTGGGCACAGCTAGTGACAGATGCTTTTGCTTGGCAGAACAAATGTTGCCAAGAATAGCACTGCCAGATACAATATTCAGAATTTAAACAATCTAAAGAGGACAACCAATCCAAAATAGTAAGCACATATTAGTAGATCACTGAATCAAGAAGGGTTACTTGGGGTTTGTCATTACCCAACTCAGTTAAGAGCTTGGGAGTTTTGTTGCCATTGCCGTAGTTTTGGTCCAAGCTATGGTAGCCTTGAGACAGGACTGTTGTAAAACTCTGTACGTAGGAGTGTCCTCAAAGACAATATGGAAGCTACAATTTGTGCAAAGTGTGGATGTTAGATTGGGTTTCAGGATTTTGGACATATTAGACTCAACTTTAACAGCCAAACTACCCATTTTGGTTTTTAAAGAGTTGGGTTTGGGTTTACTGAAATAATATTGGGGGGGGGATTATTTCCTATTTTTGCTACTTCACAGGCACAGAACACTCCACATAAAGACAAAAATTGAGGAAATAATCCCCCCCCAGTGCTGTTTCCATGTGGGAAAATGGCTTGGGGGAAGGCAGGGACCCTACCTTCCCCTGCAGTGGCATTCTGAGCCCATTTGGGCACTACTTTATTTTTTAAGCCATTCCCTGCAGCTGCTGTGTGGCTGCAGGGAACCCAAATTGGGACAGGGGAACCTGAACCCAGCACTTAAAACAAAACCCACATCTTGTTTGACCCTAAATTGGCTACATTGGCTGCCCGTTTACTTCCATGTTCAATTCAAGATGCTGTGACCCTCATATTCTGAGAACAGCATGACCTATGTTCACCCACGATGCAGCTCTGACCATCAGACCAAGGTTTGATAGTAGTTCCTTTCCTCAGTGAATTGACCACTATTTTTGCTTGTTTTCTTGATGGTCACTCCTGTTTTGGGGAACAGACTAAATAAGGACATGTAGAAGACCACAACTTGCAAAGATTTCAGGAGTTCTGTAAAGTGAAACTTTTAAAATATGCTTTAAGGTGGCTTCAGGAGTCAAGGTTACTCAGTATGATGGGCTGTGTATGATGCCTTGCTCTCCTCTTTTTATTTGTGTTCTCTCAGCCCCACCTACCTCACAGGGTGTCTGTTGTGGGGAGGGGAAGGGAAAGGAGTTTGTAAACTGCTCTGAGATTCCGGGTGTGTTTAGACAGCGTGCTGGAGCGGTTTAAACTGCTCCGGCACGATGCGTTTTTTTTTTAAACTGGAGAATCGCGATCAGACTCACCTCCTCCTTCCGAGCTCCCCGCCGTCCTCCTGCAGGTGGGGGGGGGTTTCCCCTCTCCTTTGAGCATGCGCACAGGCAGCCCTCTCCCGAACAGGAAGTTTGGCGGGTGCGCAGAAGAGCGAGCTCAACAGGTCCCTTTAAAGATTAAATGAAGACTCCTTTTAAAAATGGGCTCCCCGAGATCCCGGACTCCTCTAAATGCCTAAACTAGGCACCAGTGAACCTTTTCTTTTTTTAACTTAAGTGCGGAGCTCCGCTCAAGCGCACACCGGTAAGGAAAAAAAAAATGGAGGACTAAAACCGGAAGCTGGAGGCAGCTTCCCAGAGGGGAGGGGGTTGAAGCACCCGGAAGTGGCTGGATGGAGCGATCAGACAGTGGAAAGTGCGGCTTGAAACGGAGAATCATGGAAAACACCACTTGGGTAAGTGGTGTCAAAATACTCCGTTTCAAAGGGGGTTTGCTCCAGAAAGCGATGGCTGGGGACGGTGGGCAGATGTTGGGTGTGTGAACGCGCAGGTAAAAGCTGTTTCTGAGCCGTGCCGAAAACGGCTCAAACGGCGCGTCTGAACGCACCCTCCAAGTGAAGGGCAAGGTATAAATCCAATCTCTTCTTCTTTTTCTTCTTCTTCTTCTTCTGAAGTCCACAGGCACAACATGCACTGTACCACAGATCTGGGAAACTATGTTCCTAGCAGACCTGGCTTTGTTGGTCTTAAAAGTGCCACTGGATTCAAATTTTGTTCTGCTGCTTCAGACCAACACAGATACCCCACCTGAATCTGGCTATGGAAAATCAGACATGATTCCACCATTCAACCCTTTGCTACAAATCAGGATAAAGGTGGACTTCCAATACTCTTATTCTTGACTAGCAACATTACCAGTTTCCAAAACATACTGAATACATATTATCTCCATGTTGTATTAGATGTTTCCCATAATTAGATCTTGACTTGTATGATGCATTGATAGGGTCAGTCATTGGCTGAGTTCAGACTGGCAGTTTGAAGCTGGAGCCAGTCATGGCAAAAAAGCCCTAGAACAAACTGTTCCGGGTTTCCCGGTCACACTGCACCGACTGATACAGAAGCATACCAGGAGGAAGCGTGCGGGAGCATTCAGACTGCTGGCCCGGAGGGGCGGCTGTAAACAGCTTTTCCCTGGTAATTTGGCTATGTGCACATGAGCGCATGAGCGTATATGCCCTCATGCACTCATGTGCTCATGCACACATAGGCATCCAGCTGATTTGGGGAGGATCCCGTTGTGCTGGCACCACATTGGGTGGTAGAGCAGAGCACAGACAATCATATCGCTGCTGCCTTATGCGCAACGTGGGTTGCTCCTGGCTTTTCGGCTGAGCGTTCACACTTCCGGGAAGCGGAATGCAGCAGGATAAACAGGCTCTCCAGGATTTGCTACCACTTTCAACAGGTATCTTTTAATCCCGGGAGCAAAGCAGAACAGCACGGGTTGCCTATGGGTGGGGAATGCCAGGCAGATGCACCTGTGTGAATGCCCCCTTTAATCTGATTGGGAAACATGGCTGAAACATGGCTATAGTGGGGCAAATTGCCAGTCTGAACTCAGCCATTCTGTTTCTTTCAGGGAATAGAATCTTTTGTGTGTTTTTTCTTGGAACTATCCTGCATCAAAATGACTATGCTGATACATATTATGGCTCAAACAGCTGTCACAGGGAAACAGCATCTTTGTAAATAAGAATCAAGCATAAATCAATCTTGCAATTCTCTTACAATGTTATCCAAAGCAGCCTTTCAAAGCCTCTTTTCTCCATTAGACTTTGAAGGGTATAATTCTTTTTAAGATGGCACTGTTAATCTGGTAACTACTCATCCATCAAGGAATTGCACTGCTTGGTGTGCCTTAAATAAATACAGTGTTCAGATTAGCTATCTTGCTAATGGTATCATAATGCCCAAATTTTTTTTTAATAACTGTACTTTTGAAATAACGTTTCCTCCAACCCATTCAGTTTGCAAGACCTGAGCAATGCTGTTAATGATAGGGCCTTTTGGAGGTCACTAATACATAGGGTCACCATAGGCACATGACACACAGAGACCCACACCCCTATCAGTGACTTGAAAGTTCACTCTATATCATTCCCTCTATATGTAACTAGAAATATCCATGGTGTGATTTTCTTCAAATGTACATGATAGTTCAGTCTTTGACATTTGTTGCACCATGAAATAAGACATAGTTCTGAAGTATATTGTCACCCTACCCCAAACAAAGTGGGATGATTGCTTGTTGACTCCTGCCACGATGCCAATTGCTAGCTTTGTAGTGCATTGGCACTCTTCCCATTGTCAAACCGTATGCAGACTCTTGCCTAGTTTGGCCAAAGAACCAGCCTCACATTTGTGCCAGTAATTATTATTGTGCTAGTAATTATTATACAAATGGGGATTGGAGTGGAGAGAGAACTTGGCACAAGCTCCTCAATGTTTTTATGGCTCACTTTGCAAACTGAAACAGTGCTTTACTTTGAGGAACTATGATCGAACCCTTGGAAAATGTAGGTCAAAGGAAATAGTTTCATCTGCAAAACCCATTTAAGCCTATGTCTGTCTTTTTTTAAAAAAAGTGAATCTGAGCCACAATGAATTTATTTCATTTAGTGGTAACTGAAACAGGAGAAACAAAATTATTTCTATTGAAATTCTCATTTTATTCCCAGGAGTTAGAATTTGTCTCTAAATATAGGACTCCTGCAATTTCCAGTCAATTCTGAGCCATGTAGCAAAATTGGCAAAATCTAACTCTCCTGAGGAAGGAAAATCATGCAACAATCTGAAAAGAACAAATGGGTCACTTTCAAAATAAAGTGCTATATTCCAAATATTACCTTCAAGATAACACACAAAATGCATGGCTTTTACATTATAGATCTGGTCAAGCTGTATTGTATTACTGGTCTATTTGATTTTTTTCTACCTGGCACCACATGCAAAATTATCATCTATTTCACCCTTGCTTTCTATACTACACATAGGCTGATCCTTTTGAAGTCATTGTTTTAGAAGAATAAAAACAGATCTTTACTGTTTTAATGTTGATGCTATTGTTAGAAAAATACTTCTATTTTTCTGTTCTATCCCTAATTTTAACAACTACCAGCAGACCAAACTTAAATGCAGTGTATAGAGAGTTTTTTATTCTTTTCTTAAAATAGCTGCTGTGGGTCTGTACAAAGAGGATATGATCTACAGGAGCACTAATTGTGCCTAGAAACCTTAATGTAAAATCAGACAGTGGTGGTGGTACCTCTGTCAGTAAAGACAGATATAAACAGGTGTGATGGATTACACTTTTAAAAGCTTAGAAGTACTGTGCAAACAGATAAAGGATTGTGAAAGATTAATTTTTTCACAGAAACAAAGAGCCTTGAGTGACAGGCTATTCCAAGAGATCTGATTGGCTAGCATCAGCTGAGCAGAGAAAGACTTCTGAACTGGATGCCGAGGAGAGATGGAGTCTGATTTCATCCCTAGCAGAGAAGATTCAAGTACTGACTGTTTCAGAATTCAGCCCTGACTGAGAGCAATTTGACACAGACAGAAGAACTGGGGAAAGCTGGCAAAGATGAGTGGGTAGTTAGACAGAGACTCCCATTTGGCCTACAGAAAGAGGATATATCTTCTAGTGAGGGGAGAATTTCCCTAGCTAGTCAAACAGGGAGTTAGCTCTGAAGAGTGCAGAAATCCCTGGTCTGGTGTCTTGTAAGACAGTTGCCATTAGAAATTGTCTTTAAAGACTTTAAGGGTCAGTTACTGGTGTTTCAAGAGAAAGGGTCTAGGTACTGGAAAGAGTGTACCAGCCTTCTGGAAACCAAAATAATTAGAAAATACTCAAAAAAGGGGACTAAAGGGAAACTGGAACAAAAGCTTCTCAACATAAAGATTTAAGACAGTGTGAAAAGCTTAAGAAACTGAAACATAAGAACTAAAGCAGGGTTGTTGAACTCATTTGTTATGAGGGCCAGATCTGATATAAATGGGACTTTGCTTGGCCAGGCCACGTGTGGCATAAAATGTAATGCCAGGTAGCGGAGATATTCCATTGGAGGGGTGAGTGTTAAAACTGATATATCTCTGCAAAATTGAAAGAAGAGATTGGATTTATACCTCACCCTTCACTCGGAATCTCAGAGCAGTTTACAATCTCCTTTCCCTTTCCCTTCCCACAACAGACACCCTGTGAGGTAGGTGGGGCTGAGAGAGCTATCTTGAGGACTAATGTTGAGAGAACAGCTCTGAGAGAACCGTGACTGACCCAAGGTCACATCAGCAGCTGCATGTGGAGGAGTGGAGAAGCAAACCCTGTTCTCCCAGAGTTCCTTGAGTTTATAGAACTCTATATTTTAACTATGGTTGGTCCCAAACCCCCCTCCCCCAAAGATACCTGCCTAAAATGGAAAGTTGGGGGAAATAGTGAGATTTGGCAATGCAGTTTTAAAAATAAAACAGCAAGAAGAAGCACAAGGATCACAGCACAAAGATGCCCTGGGGCCCCTACCTGTGAGGAAGACAAAGGAGGCTTGGGGTGGTGGCTGGGAGGCAAAAAGGAACACACTCAAAGGCTGAGTGAGCTGGGAAGTTTGGCAGCCCCACCCTCTGCTCCCTGCACTCAGAGGCAGCCCTGCACTCTACTCCTTGCACTCAAAGGCAGTTCAAGCTCAGAAGGATAAGTACAGGCAGAGGAGCAGGGAGGGGGGAGAAGAGAGAGCCCCACTCACAGGCCAGATTAAAGGTTCTGGCCCATGGGCCACAGGTTTGACACCCCTGAACTGAAGTCTGTACATGCACTTGTTTTATCTCAGAAATTTCAACCCCTGATTTCACCTGACCTTTCCCCTCAAGTGCATTTAAGTTGTTGAAGTTAAAGTGGGCTCTTGATCCTTTCCTCAGGTTCCTGGGCTGAACCAATAGCCAAAATATCATACTGTGACAGGGTGGGAGAGCCAGAGTTCATCAGGAAAGAAGAAAACCCATTACTAAGGTAGCTCAGTCAGTAAAGGGAAAGAACAATGGTGGGAAAATCTTGCCACCACGGACATAGATGCAAAATTCTATGGTTTTACCATAGAATTCCCAGCAATTTTTAGAGCTACAGATGATGCAATGACATTCCATGACCGCTATTTCCCTACTCCCAACGCTCCTGCTGGTTGCCAGGCTCAGCTTGGCAATCATACTACAGGTACCAGAACATTGTAAGGGTGATTCCTGTGCCCGCATCATACTTGTTTTCCAGAAATATGCTTCACACATCTCTAGCATCTTTAAGAGTTCCAGACAGTCCATAATTTGTGTGTGCAGCAAAGGTCAGAACTAAATCTTAAGAATAATCTCTATTGAAAAGAATGGCATCTAAACGTTTATTAGTTCAGACCAGGAGTGGAGCCATGAGCTCCAAACAAAAGATTCATGAGGGCTGCAGAAACAACATGCAGTGCTTAAATGTGCTGATTTTCTCCGTATACCCGGTAGGATGTATACACAGATCTGCCCTGCAAGCCTAGTGCATACAAAGAGTCTATATCCGTCATGTCAAACATGCAGCCAGGGAGGGGGAACATGCAACTGGGGGGGGGTCAGAACTGAGCAACTGGAGGGAAAACAGTCTGAATGAAGTCCCTCCCTTCTACAAACATAGGCCCTCCCCAGGGTCTTCCTTCAGATCTCCAGAGATTGCTCAGCCCAGAGTGGCAACCATAAGTGGTGAGGAGAGCTGGTTTGGCCCCAAGCTTTGTGCAGCCAGTCCACTTGGGATCTGCCAAGGTACCAGGCTGGGACACACTGCCTGCCACCTCCACCTCCGCCTTCAGCCAGAGCTCATTGGGTTCCTGCCTGTGCCACCTGGGCTGCTGGAAAGATGGGCGGCTCTTCATATGCAGCAGGCAGAATCTCTTGGGCCCCACCTCCCAAGCCCAGCCAAGCAGCTGCCCACTTTCAGGCAGCCCAGGGAAGGCAAAGAAGCCGGTGGAAAGTTGCTGGCCAGAGCTTTTGTAAGGGGCATGATGCATGCAAAACATGAGGGTTGGGGGTAGAGGAGGCCCATCAAATTGGGTGAGCCAGAGCCTGCTAACCCACTGATCCAAATGTGCACAGTTCCTCTTCTGCCTCCCTCAGCAGTGCAGGGAGGATTAAATAAGCGGTGAAACTGAAATGCATGCATGCTCCCTGGGCTCAGTGCATGCAAGCACTGCCTTATGTAACAGTCTGAACGGAAGTGGTGGGGGGTAAGGGGGTAAGGTGAAGGTCAGGGACAGGCACAGGCATTCAGAAAAGTGTGCTGGGTTTGCACATGGCAGACGTGGGCACTGGATGTGCATCTGTGTATTTGCAAATGGGGAGTAATATTTGGGGTGGTTGGATAATACTGTGGAGCTAGCAGGAAATAAAAGATTGCAAAAAGCAATTAAAGTGCAGCCGGCATCTTGAAGAGTGGCAGCACTTGAAGATGGTGCTGTGGAGCATCACAGTTCACCTTGCAGTTCAAGCTTGTTGCTGAGTTTGGGACTCTGACAGAGGGAGGTGTGGGATAGAGTGGCTGCCACATTCCCCTCCTCAAAGCCTGTTGACCATAGCTGTTTCAGTAAGACAGGGCTTGGTTGGGTTCCCCAGGTTGATGCCACTTGGCCAGCTGTCTTTGGCTGCTGCACCTGCAGCAACAGAATGCAGGCCTTCCTGCTCCAGTTCATCAATAGCTTCTGAAATGTGTTAGTCTTTAAAGAGCCACAAGAGCCTCTGGTTGTTGGACTTTGATTCCCAGGTAATAGCTCTCTGTACAGTGCAGAACTTCTTGTGCATATGGAGTAAAGGGTGGTTAGTTAGGTGCAGAGGAGGGGTGTGGGTCACAGTCAGTGGTAAAAGATCTCTGGTACTTGGCATTACATTCTATGGCACTCATGGCCTGGCCCAACAGAATGACATTTCTGTCACATCCAGCCCTTATAACAAATGAATTTGACACCACTGGTCTATATGCTCGTTAACTTGGTACATAGTTCTCAGCAAATAAATTCCTTCAGGTGGGTTGAAGCCAGAGGTTTTTAAGTGTTTGCCTGGAGCAGGGGCTGTATTATTCAAATTCATGAGGTTTCTTTATAGATCAAAGGGACCAAAAACACAAGATAATAAATTCCAGTTATAGCAACGTTTCACATCTGCTGTATGGTTTGGAGCCGACACCCCTCTTCCAAGCACAAGCTGAGTTTTAAAAGCCAAAACCGGATTGAGATAATAATAATTAAACATACCAATACTATCTGCTGGAAGCCATAAGCTCTTGGAACCCTGATCATCCATGAATTCAAGCATTACGACTATGACCAATTACCAAAAGCTGCACTACAAAGAGCTTTGGAAACTGCCGATATGTGATTTGTATTTTTTTCTCCTAATAAAGAAAAATCAACACAGCAGGCAATAGCATTCTAATTAGATGAGAACATTGCATAACAGATGCACTGTAAACATGGTTGGGCTTACGCAAAAACAAAGGAAGATATTTTCACTCACAGCGCCCTTTCCTAAGAGCACAGCCATGACAATTCAAATGAAAGCAAGGATGGTATACTTAATAGGAACAGAAGGCTCAGTATTATAGCTACATTTCTGAAATATCCCATTTCCTTTGTAATTTTCTTTGTAGCCTTTAACTTCCATTTTCCAGAAAATGGCAAGGCTGAACTTGGAGAACATTTCTGAAGAGGCATATCAATCAAATGCATAAAGGTGTGGAATCTGTGTTTATTTCTATTGAACTTCCACAGAGGCTCTTCTGAAGTATTTTGTGCTTTTTTTTTTTACTGAAGTCTTCCTCATTAGTTTGAATGGCTTTATCTCAACAAGTCCTAGAACTACGGAATCCAAACCCTTAGATTTGGAGAAGTGTCTTCATAGAACTGCTCTCTCAAAGGGTTCAGAATTGATACCCCAAGGGCATCTGAAAATGATAACGATGTCTAAGGTTCATCAGTAGAAGTGTCATTTGGGAGAGCCAGTTTGGTGTAGTGGTTAAGTGCGTGGACTCTAATCTGGGAGAACTGGGTTTGATTCCCCACTCCTCCACTTGCACCTGCTGATGTGACCTTGGGTCAGTCACAAGCTCTGGCACAGCTGTTCTCTCAAGGACAGTTTCTGTCAGAAGTTCTCTCAGCCCCACCTACCTCACAGGGTGTCTGTTGTGGGGAGGGGAAGGGAAAGGAGTTTGTAAGCCGTTCTGAGACGCCTTTGGGCAGTGAAGGGCGGGGTATAAATCCAAACTCTTCTTCTTCTTCTTCTTCTTCATTATTGTTGATTATTCTCACATTTTATCACATAAGGCGGTATCAAAATAGCTGGCTCTGTGGTAGCAAGAAGATCATTATTATTTTGAATGAATGAGCCATCATGAGCTCATTTTATGTTATTTATTTTTCATATGTATATTTTACTTTGTACATCACTGCAGTTCTGTATCTGGCAGACAAATACATTCCTGGCATAGTAGCATGAAAACACCCAACTGCATCTTTTGGATGTGGCATGTTCTTACAATCCTAAGCACTGCTGAATGATGATATAGCCACAACTTAAACAAACATGAAAGGTACAGCTTCATCCAGAGGACTTCTAGACTCAGGTATCCCGAAATATTACAAAATGATTTTCCAAGCTGTATAATTGCTTTGCATTAGGAGACGAGAATTATGTCAGCTGCTTGGGACCCCCGTTTGGGAGGAAGGCAGTGTATAATTGGAGTAAGTAAATAAATAATCCTTTGATATTAATATAAGCATCTCTCATAAATGGATTCAAACATATCATCTCCTTACCATGCAGATATAATTACTCCATATTCCTAGATTCTCTGTTTCTGTATTCTTATCAAGCACCTGGTTTTTGCTGGCTTGTAAGACAGTTGCCATTTATATCAATCTAACATAAAGTCAGCAACAGGTCAACTTGCCATGAATTGGTTAGGCTAACATTCAACAGATGATGATGACGATGACGATGACGATGACGATGACGATGATGATGACGACGACGACGACGATGATGATGATGATGAATTGTCATAGTCAGATATTTGACTGGTAGATGGTGTTCTGCATTCGAGATCTAGCCAAGTTCTTGGGAATTACAGATGTTTCCTCAGGATTCTTGCTATTTGCTCAATGCCCAGAATGTCCAGGTGTTTCTTGAGACTTCTAGGCTGTTGGGAGCTGGGCCAGGGCTGGTACAGGCCATGCCATCACAGCATGGAACAAATAAGGCAAGGGCACCAATTCAAGCAGTGTAGTCCAGGTCCAGTCCAAGATCAAAGCATTGAGGAGTCCTCATTATCATTGAGCCCTGGCTGACTCACAATATAAGCTCCAATGACAACTGGCATGATCATAACTATCTTCTCCCAGGGGCACTCTTTTATTATCATCATCATCATCATCATCATCATCATCATTGTTATTCATTTATTAGTCAAATTTCTTCCTTATGGAGCTCTATGTAGCTACTAATCAACACAGAATAGCACCATACAACCACACCACTATACTTACTTAGTCCTCTGAATTTATTTGCCATCTGAGCAGCTTGCAGAATCAATTCAGTGTGAAATTTAAAATGTATACATTTATGATAGGGGTAAAAAAAGTGTTAAGTGTCAAAACTGCCCTCTTGGTCCTCAGCTGCCCTTTGCTGAGGTTTGCCAAGCACCAGTGGGGTATTTTAAAAAGTTCCCCTTCCAACTCTCTTTTTATTTGAAACTTGAGCACAAAAGCTCTAGACAGGCAAGACTGAAAATTCAAAGAACTGAGTTTTTGGTTTTAGTCATTCCAACATTTCTACACTGGATAAAAAAAATGGTGCTCCACAAGCCAGGTGCCGTGTTGTGTTCTTTGTTGCCGCCTCCCCACTCAATGATTTCACCATGTGATATATACTTCCTTTTCCTTTATCTGATGGGTATTAAGGTTTGATTTACAATTCCAAGTGGGTCAGAAGAACATGGCAAAATTGACAGGGTTTCTCTGTAGTAGGTTACTGTTGTTGCCCAAGTCACTTGATAATGCCTGTGCGTCTTTCCACTGAAGTCCTATGCTCTGATTTATTAAGAAGGAAGTAATTCCCTGTCTCTCTCTCTCAGTTAAGTGACAGTTACTCACTGCTCTGAATATAAAAGGGGATATTTGAAATGTTAGCTAAGGACAGGAGCTGACAGTATGTCATCTCTAAACCTTGTTAATTAAGAGTCCTCTCAAATTCAAAAAAAATCTGCTAAACTCAGACTTGGAATTTGACAATCAAGGTAAACCATTATCTGCAAATGACAGAAACCAGCAGGCCTATAATATTTCTGCCTTATTCTTTGAGGGGGGGATATTGTCTACAACAAAGTGGATTAATGCTAATTTTATCAAAGTATAAAAGAAGCAGAGCTGGTAAAGCCACTGATGAGTAAGCATTGTCAAACTTGTCAGACAACTGCCCCAAATAGCATTTAACAGTTTGACACTAATTTGATGCAATTTGAATTATGCTGCATTAAATTAGCATCAGAATGCCTAAAATAATGACTAGGGCTTTATCCAGTATACATAATCAGCACTTTGCCACACAAGTTCAGAAAATAAATGCTTTTAGAAAGCAGATCACTGGAGGAAAAAAAGAAACAGGTGAAAACAATTCTTTTTACATGTTGAAAAGCCAGCAGAGAGCACTAACCTTAAAATAAGACATTGGGGGGAGGGGAATGAACAGGCTACTTTGAACAAAAAAGAAAATCCTCAATTAAATGCAGGTCTTTTGGAGATAATTCATCATAATATTTTTTAGGTCTCAGAAATGGAACATATCATGAATATAACTTAACCAGTCTAATATTCTGACCCTCATTCAACAGGAATGTTTGGGGAAGTCCATCCTTGCATTCACTTTAGACTAAAACTGAATCTCTCATTAATGATGGGTATTCCTTCCAGATTAACTTTCAGAATTTTAAATCCCAAATTCAAAATTAGCCTATGTACCATGTACCACTGTTCTCAGCACACTTCCCCCCTTACAGATTACCAATACACATGTATGAACCAATTGGATCACAGCACAAATAGGAATCTTGAAAGCATCATGCAATAGCATCAGGTTTTTTGTTTGTACAGTTTAGTAATCAGTGTTCAAATATGCTCATGGTTATCAGTGACCTGTAATAGGAACTGAAAACTGGGTCCAAACTAATCAAGCACAATAATCTGAACAAATTCTGGAGGTCAAAAAAGTAAGAATTTCAGGGGTGGGAACAAAATCAAAAAATGGAAGAATTGTATGTGGCTATTATAATGATGACATGGGGAAGAATTTTCTAAATATTTCCTAATCTAACAGACCAAAAAGGACACACATCAACAGGGACAAGGAGGGATAATCTTTTCAGAGTAACTCTTCAAAAGTCTTTTGGCAGGATTTCTCACAAGGTAAAGAGATCATAAGGATAGGGAGGCGAGGACGATACCCATCAGTGGTTTGAGACCAATCAGAGTATGACACATTGGCAGATGGAGACTGGGCTGGTGGCAACACCTCTTACCGTGACAAAGATGATTAGCATATAGATCGACTTTACAGTGTAAAGGATTTAAAAGAAAAGAGACAAAGACCCATCAATTTACCCACTTGGCAAAGGTGTTTGCCTAGTCCCCAGGTGACAAAGGAATGTAAATTCTAGGCTCATCAGGAATACAGTAGATAAGCAAGTTGGTAACTCAAAATGACAGCCTTTCCTGCTTGGAAATGACAGCCTAAATTGGATACCCATTGGGTTAAGAAGAGTACAGTTGCTGTTAATAGGAGAGGAATAAATCCCTTATTGTCCCATTTTAGTTGTTATTTTCTCATGTCTTTGCAAACATCTGCTAAGAATGAATCTTTCTGGACAAAGTCCCTTATTAAGTCTGGTTAGTGTTCTGAACCATCTGCCTGGTGATAACTCATGTTATTTTCACACACTGTGCCTGTCATACCTTTGATTAATTGTTGTTATTGCTGAAATGGGAATAAATCTGTTCAAAATGTAATACAGACATACAAATCAACACATCAAGTCTATCTGCAATATGTTCACTGTGAAAGAAATCTTCTGGAAGCAAGAGGAGAACAGTAGCTGCTTCTGTTCAGTGCCAGTAGATGGTTTCCATTTCAGATCTTGGCAGCTAATTAAACATAGTGCGACACTTGAGAAAATCAATAGGCTTCTCATTGTTTCCATCTGTGAGGGGCTGGGTAGAAAGGACCACTCATTTGATTCTTATTTCTGTGCAGTTACCGGTTGGAGTAGAGGGGAGGGGAGGCTATTTCCTCCAGAGGAATTTGACATGCAGTTGAGATCACACATGCTTTTGAAGCTGCGGGCTTAGCCCATCACTGTGTGATCAGATGGAACTGCAGGTGAGTCTTCCCCCCCCCCCCGTTTGTTTCCCTTGCACATAAATGAGGAATCACACCTCCACACTGAGGGCCCCCTATGGAGAATGCAATGATGCACATAATGTGAAGGGGGGGAACAACAGCACAGAGTTGGGATGGCGTGATCAGACCATCCCGACGGCCTGAGAACATGCTTGGGTGATCAGACAGGGGAAAGTCCACCCATGGCCCATTGCAACCAGTTAGAGCTGGACTTTCCCTGGTGTCTTTTAACTCCACTTCCATGGCAGAGTAGCATGGGTTGCTGACGACTGTAGGATCTTCCCAGATGTTGCTGTCTGATCACTCCCTTTAGATCCATCAGGCATTCGCACCTATGTCAGATCTAAAGGTGTGTGTGATTGCAGCCTAAAAGTAGTATTTGGAATAGTTCATATGCAAGATCCTAGCAAAGTAAACAAGCACAAGGATGAATTACCTACCTCAAATTATGTGCCAATGGAACAGGAGTAACTTAAACAACCAATTTACCCCTCCTCCTAAAATATAATAAACTGCATGATCAAACAACTTGTTAACTGAAGATCCTTCAGTATTATTCAAATTGTGGTATGTGGCTAAAAGGGTAAAAAAACAAGAACATAAACCATGCCTTGTTCATGCCTTGTGCATATGTTGAAGGGTATTATGGAGAAATGCATTTTTTCTTTGAAGGTTTGAAATGAACAAAAATTTCACTCTAAGTTTTAAAAAAAATTTCCCCCACTCTGGGCAGAGAACAGGCAGGAAAGGGGAATGGCAGTTCAATTGCTTTCCAGACTTACCTCAGCCCACCTTCATACCAATGCTAATAGGTCTAGACAATGGGATGGTCAAGCTCCCCCTTCAAGCAGGGACAAATACTTCAAGGTGTTAAATGCTAGAGAGACTTCAGGAAGCAATTCCTGAAGATCCTCCAGGAAAAGCTTCTCTGACACGACCTGACCTGATCAGTGGGTGGGGAAAAGAGAGGTGATAAAAATCCTGGAAGCAAGGAGAAAGTTCTCTTTTGGTGCTGAGTCCATCAGAACAGACAGAAATCTTAACTGGGGTCTGGAGGAGGTGACCCTTAGCCATGTGTTGGCTTGAACAGCTGAAGGAAGCTTCAAGGTAAGGGATATTCTGTAGAGATCTGTAACTTCCTAAGTCAAGGAGCCTGTCCTATATTTTAACATCTGATAGGGCATGTATAGAGAGAGGGACAGAGGAATTGAGTTTTACCCATTTCTTTTTGATCCCTTGCTCAACCTGGTGCTGTGCTAAAAGTATGCTTGTGAACATTTTCTTTTTAATAAATACTTTATAACTTTTGATGCTGGTAGTGGTTCTCTGTACCACGTAGACCTCCACAGTCCTGGACAGGCCATTTTAAAAGGAGCAGCAGGGGGAAGGCAGTCAGTAGGCAAGTGGCTATTCCTCCAGGGGGGCACAAGGCAGTAAGCTGTCTCCATGGTGACCAGGTGCTGGGCAACATGGAGACACAGAAGCAAGGGCTCAGAACTTGGATGGGAAGTTGGGAGTCCTCCTGACCCTCCCAGTGGGCAATTTCTACAAAGGTCAGGTAGTGATAGTGGGTTACCAGAGAGAGAGAAAAGTCTCTCCATTTTGGGAAAACCTTGAAGGGCAGGGTGGAACAGGGCATGCAGGCTGGAGGAGGACAGTTCCTCCACAGATACCTTTATTCAGTCAAGTCATTTTCTACTGCCTGTTAGCAGAATTTACAGATTCAGATGTTTTCATGAGTTGGGACCAACTTTCTTAAGAAACTCATCATCAAGTTGTTGTTTACCCAACCAAATGTGAAAACACCTTGGGTATATACTTTCATTTTAAGAAGGTAAACCTATAAACACTGTTGAACATAGTAGGGATTCACTCGCATTACATATTATTTTTTAAATACAAAATTGATAGAATGTTTCCTTAAATTCTCTTATCTGAATTCCCTGGTTCCAGCTATCATGAGCTGCTTTTCATATTTCTTTTTGGTAAATTTATGCTTCTGTATCACTGGAGAAACATGAAGAAATATATGAAAAATGTATATTTTATTGATTTCTATAATTTTATATGGTGTTTACTGTTTTTAACAGGTTTTTTAATTGCATGTTACTGATTTTTTGTTCATTTCATTGTGCTTCATTGTGGTTTAAACTACCTTGGGAACTTACAGTTGAAAAGCAGTCTATAAACTGACAGTTACAAATGGATCTTATTCCCTTTTTCAGCATACATTAAATTGTTGCAATATACATTAAAGTATCTCACCTGCATATGAAAGCTCTGAAAGAAATGAAATTAACTCTTCACACATTATATATTTCTGTATGCAGAATAAGTTTTGAGTTTCTAGACCTTGGAAAATAGCAACCTGTAAAGGGACATGTGGGAAGAGGTATATACCCTTTTCTCACTTTTTTTTTACTGACCTGCTGAAGGAAACAGCAGTACACTTATAACTCAGTGTTGTTGTCATTCTTTTAAGCATTTCAGAGATTTCAGACTGTAATCCTAGTTTCAACTGAAAGTAGAAAGCATAAAATACAAAAAAAAACCCATTTCCTCCTTTCTGTGTTAATTCTTATTTATTTATTTATTAGATTTATATCCAGCCTTCCCCACTGAGGGGAATCTTATTTAGATTAATTTCCTGTCAAAGTGAAAAAATGTAGAACTACATTAGGTAGTCTCTTTTGGACCTACTTTCTGACCCCCCAATTGATAAGAAAATTTTATACATCATACTGTTTAAGTTATTGACTCCTGGAGAAATTGTAATCTTCAGAAACCCCTTTTGTGAGAAATTGTCCAGAAATGTTTTTGTATCAATTTCCACATGTTTAAAATGTGTTATTAATTACTGTAAGGTCCCTGCCCCCTCCTACAGTAGAGACCCCTTAGAAAGAAGGTCTCCTCTTTTTTCTTTTGTACTTAGATGCTTTAATAGGCACCTTCTTTTAGAGCCTAAGTGCCAGGGGATCTGAAACATGAGGAGTCTCAGAAAAGGCACCTGGGTTCAGCCATGATACTGGGGAGTCCAAAAGTGAGGTAAGGTGTTGCAGGAATTCAAATGGATTAAATGCAATCTCCTCCAGCTCTGTGGAACATTTTTCTCCTTGTTCTGCTGGCTTTTTGCTTTGCTCCTCGAGCCTCCACTGCATTGACCCCCAAACCTCTTCAGACCTCAAACCCTTGGCTTTAAGATTGTATGCCCCTTCCTGAATTCCCCAGTTTCCTCCCTTTTCCCTCTACTAAAGTGTGCCCTCTTGTTGGTGTGTGGCTGTGTGTATGAGTGCTAGGGAATTAGTTCTCAGGTACTTAGTGTAGGCTCTCCATTTTTAATTTTATTTTTATTTCATATACAATAAAGTTATTTGTGTGTTTGCAATCATTTTCTCTTTCTTTGCAATTTTTTTGGGGGGGAGTATCATTACTGAGATCTACCCTGGTATACAGAGTCTTGCAAGATCATATGTCATTATTTTCTGTAACCCCTTCAAGGTAGAGAAAAGTGGGGTATTAAAAAAAAACCCTTCTTTTCTCTGGGTCCAGTTTGGGCAACATTATACAATGGGAGAAAGAAAAACAATTCTGAATCTGAGCCAGCAGAATAAATTCTACTTCAGGTGGATTGTGATTATAATCTATTAAAGAGTTAAGAAAGAAGCTCAATAATAATATTTTTTAGAACACTTGAAGGTTACAAATTAGTCTACGAACCATCGCACTTGTCTCATCCAGGAGTTGTTAGCAATTTTTTCACAGTGATGACAGCTGATAATTACCTGATATTTGCATTTTATTCACTAGTTGTCATGAAGTATCTGCTCCATTAGCGCTGTATGTCTTCAGGTAATTGTGAATGTATCATACTATTCCTACCAAAATATATGATGAAACACTGTTAATTTTTAAAATAATACAGATTATACAGTGAAAATGAGGAACTGCAATGTTTTGTTTCCATAGAGTTCTTAATAGGAAAGTTTCTATAATCTTCAGAAAGTAGTATATAAATTCTCAGCAGATTTGAGTTTTCTCTTCAGTGAATCTTAGCTTTGAGAACATCATTCCTCTAAATTCTTAGGGCACAACTGAAAAGTTTCTTATACATTGGAATAAATGGGAACTCTGAATCAGCAACATGTCAAGAACTTTAAGGTAGGTTCTCACTCCCTGTCTGAAAAGTTTCATTTATTAATCTATTTATTGTGTTTGATAAATGATGAAAACTATCATGGGTTGAAAATACCTACATAAACAACTGATTCACAGCATCAAATTAAATATTATTAACAGGGCATGACAATCTGTGCAATCTAATGCAGTTACTCCAGTCTAAGCCCAGTTAAACCAATGGACATAGAATGGAATGGCTCTGCATAGGAGAGCACTGTTCATCTACCAAGCCAAAAAAAAGAAAGAGAAAAATTACTCAAAGGAACTTCCAGAAAATAAGACAAAACAAAACAAAACAGAAGCATAAAATCCATCAATCAATTCAACAAAATGACTGAGTAATAAGTAAAACTTGTGCCTGGCACTTATCTAACACATACTTGTAGGGAGAACTGAAGCACAACTCTTTCTTTGATGACAACGAATCTCACATCTGAAGGGTCACACTAGTCCTGATCACATTACAGTAAATGCATGTCCAATTGTGTACAGCATACACTTGATTTTTCTTTATATATGTGATGAGTAATTTTCATGTTACATTCAACACATGTACAGTTAAATGTGTGATTCAAATGTCATATTGTCCAGGTACTAGTCCTCAGTTTCATTTGTAAAGAAACACATATTGACTCTTTCTTAGAAACAGATGTATGCATGTACATGCAGGATGTACATGCATTCACTGCACCATGTGATCATGACTAAGGCAGGACCTCCACACACCTGATATACAAATTATCCTTGTATATCATTACACAACATGACAGATATCAGTTATAAAAACTAGTATTTTGAATTATCCATGGAAGTAAATAAGCTGAGTAGTGGCTGGACATATGCCTGAGAACTTAAACCAGAAGTAGTTTATATCAGTCACGGGGCAGCCTGGAATTAAATCTGAGTTCCACAACCAGGTCAGAAACTGGTTTCAAATACATCTTGATAATCCATCTGGGTTTGCCTAGCCTGACAAACAGCAGGAGACAAGGGGCCGAAACATGGAGGGGTGGGTATCAAGCAGCAGTGACATATCACATCTCTTTAGTAATTGCCAGGACTTTATGGATTTACCATAGAGTTTTAAAGAAGAGGAGGAGATTGGACTTATACCCCACCTTTCACTACCCAAAGGAATCTCAGAGTGGCTTACAGTCTCCTTTCCTTTTCCCTCCCCATAACAGACACCCTGTAAGGCAATGTTCCCTTTAAATTGTGGAGTCTTGTGAGCAAAACTTCTGCTTTGTGATCTACTGGCATTAAAGTTGTGAGCAAGCAATTTGGCTACTGCATAAACTAATTTGCTCTGGAGCCATCCTTCATGAGCTAAGACAAAAATGTGTGAGCTGGAGGCTAAAAAACTGTGAACTAGCGCACACTAACTCAGTTTAGAGGGAACACTGCTGTGAGGTAGGTGGGGCTGAGAGAGCTCTTCAAGAACTGCTCTATCCAGAGCAGCTCTGAGAGAACCATGACTGACCCAAGGTCATGCCAGCAGCCAGGGCCAGCCCCAGGTTCCCCCTCCACTAGGCAAGGATACCTTCTGGCGCGCCCCTGTGCACCCACCAATTTCTGGTGCTCCCTCCTCTTTTTGGGTTGGTGGGTCAGGACCATTCCTAGTCACAGGTGGGCAGCCATGTTGGTCTGAAGCAGCAGAACAAGTTGAGAGTCCAGACAGGCTCCTTTAGAACCCGCACACAGAAGCGAGTGCACAGCAGGGCTACTCCTGGGTAGCTGCCAAGAGCATCCAGCTCCAGCAGGAGGCAGGGGTGTATGAAAGGACGCTGGCCACCACAACTGGTTCTAGGGTGAAGGAGCTGACTGGGCCATGGGGCCTCCTGCTCACTTTTCCAACACAGCCAGAGGGTCCCCCAAGAACCAGAACCTGCCTCACATGCCACTTCCCAAACCAGCGCCCAGAGAGCCCGTGCCCTATTTCCCAGAAGTGGCCCGGCCAGGGAGGGAAGCAAGGCCGGGGTGGGGGGCTTCTTTCACTCTCGCTTTCCCTCACTCTCTTTTTTTTGGAGGGGATACACATCCAGGTGTTTTAAGGATTCCTGGCCACAGATTCTTCCTCTTCCGGGTCTGTATTCATGTGGTTTTTCCTTTAAGCTGATCCCGCCTGGAGGAGAAGGGCTCGCCTGCAGCCTGGAGCACCTCTCCGGTTACCTTTTCGGGCAGCCTGGTGCCAACGCACCCGGGCCCCTCATGCAGTCTCTCATCTGGGGGGCTCCATCTGCAAGGGGGGACTGTTGCCACCATTACCCCCCACTGGGCCTTGGTAAGGCTTGTACCATGATGGCTTGGCCAAGGCATGCCCCCCCACCTTGGCTCCTTGCAGAAGGGGGTGAAAGAGCCTGTGCTCCTTAAGGGAAGGGGGGCAGCAGCAGCAGTGGTTCCTCCAAAAGCCTCTCTCCCCTAGCCAAGCAGGGCACAAGATGAAGGAAAGGAAAGATGGGGATGGGAAGGAGGGGCAGCAGGCAGACCAGAGTGGCACCCTTGTCAAACCGGTGCCATAGGCCACTGCCTAAATTTTGTCTATGACGTGCCGGCCCTGCCAGCAGCTGCATGTGGACGGGTGGGGAATCAAACCCGGATCTCCCAGATTACAGTCCACATTCCTAACCTCTACACCAAACTGGCTTTCAAGCAAATCCTAGAGAGTCACCAACATTGTTTCTATTTTTTTTTCCTTTTTCCTCCTGGCCACTGGTTTGCTGACAGGCAAGGGCCATTGGGGGCAGGAAATTTCCTGCCCTCAGTGGGCACATGGAAATCTCAAGTCCATCTCATCCAAGAAAGGTATTTAACATGTATTTTATGATTGTTAGTTCATGTGAGGGCACCTTTCACACTGAACGTTAAGATGAAAATGTAATGAAATGATGAATACTTTTGCTAGTGGCAAATTTAAAAATTAGAAAACATATTTTTAATGAGACATTTACTGATCAAGCTGGGGGCTTAGCAGAAGTAGGAATGGGGAATAAATGATTAGAAAGCCACAGGAAATTGTGGTAGGTACTGTGGTGCTTGTGACAAATCTGTTTCTTTAAGTGGGGTCAGTGCTGTGTCCTTAATGCTCGGCATCAGAATAAGGAGGCAGCACAGTGTTTTATTTCTTTGTCAATGTATTTTATGTGTGTTCTGTAGCTTTTTTGTACTTTTTATAATTGTTGTATTAAGATGTTTTATATATATATATATACAGCATAGTTTTAAACAGGAACACACGTGAATAAGTCAGTTTTTTTCTCTGTCTAGAGCTACAGTAACAACAAATTCCTTTTCCTCCATTCTTGCCCACATTAGTGCCAGAGTGGACTAGGGCAGATGAAAACACTGACCTGGCTTAAAGGAAAAAAAACTTGCCACAAACACCATGGCTACCTTTCAGAAATATTGGCTAGCCTTAGACATTCTATTCATCATCTAAGATTTTTCCTGCTTTATTTGAATCTAATTCTTTCAAAGAAAATCTTTCCAGAGCTCAGAGTGTCATACACTAATCAATACGAATCATCCTTTGCTGTTGAAGGATGAGAACACTTGCTTCTTTGAAATCGTTGTGGTTTATATCCAAGTAAACATTTAGGGTTCTGGTCTGTTTTTGCTTTGTATTTTTTAAAATCACATTAAGAAAAATATCAACTTTTTTTTCAAAATAGAGATATCTACTTTGAGTAGAAAAATGTTAGTACTCTTGCTTGCTGAAGTTTCCATTAAGAATTCCGGAAAGTGAAATAAATGTATCCCTAATGAGAAATCAAAGGAAGGGAAAAGGCAAGGTTATTGGAATAAGGGATATGGATTTTTACCAAAAGAGATCACATAAATGTTTCCATAGGGATACAGTCTTGAGTCTAGAAGACAGGCAAGATGTGCTACCATCTGGCTTTTGAAAAATATTGTGCAACTTTACAGGCAGCCACAAACAAATCATGTTTCTAATAATCAGATCAAATCACTTCTCATATATTTCCAATCTGGGGGAAATATTAGCACTCTGTGCTGAACAACATAATAATTTTTTTTTTAAAAAAAATCCAGATATAACAAACTTACAATGATATAGGACATATAAACAAGACTCTATTTTATTTATTTATTTGATTTATACCCCACCCTCCCTGCTGGAGCAGGCTCAGGGCAGCTTACAAAAATATATAAAGCAATTATGACATAGATAAAACCATCTATGACACATTAAAGCATAAACTTTTGTGGAGCAGTGTTAGGGATGCCAGCCCTTGGCTGGCAATCTTAAGGATCATGGGTGGGCAGAGTCTTCTTGGAAGTCATTTTTTGTTCTGGAATAGAAAGTGACATCTAGATGCTATAGGAATTTCAAAAATCTCTACAGTAAAACCATAGCAATTTTTGAAAATTCATAACACATTGTGATGAGAGGGAAGGTAACATGGTATAGCCCAATCCAGTCAGATCTCAGAGGATAAGAAGGGTGAGTACTTGGAAGGGAGACCACCAAGGAAGATTCTGCAGAGGAAGCCAATGGCAAACCACCTTGGTCTCTCATTCACCTTGAAAGCCTCTTGCTAGGATCATCATAAGTCAGCTGTGATCTGATGGCACTTTGTGATGTCACTTCCTGTTTAAGAATGGACAGTGACATCAAGATGTTCCATAAAGTTAAAAAATATGTGGGGTTTTACCTGAGAGATTTGTTAAATTTCCACAGTTCAGCCCTGGACCCAGCCTGGTGGAACATGCTCCCAATCAAGATCAGGGCCTTGCAGGATCTGTTGAAATTCCATCAGTCCTGTAAAATAGAGCTGTTCCACCAGGACTTTGGTTGAGGCAGCAGATGTCAAATAATATCAGCCTTCTCTTAAATAACATTAACCTCCCCTGCTTTAAGTGCCCTATGGTGCTATTTACATCTCAGGCACCAGGAGCAGCACCAATTTCTATCAAAATGATTCACCGTCCCTCTCCTGACATGAATTTACTATATGTTGGACTGTAATCAAGCGCCGCTGCTGTCATTAGGGATTTTAAATTAGTTACTCTAATTTTACTTATGTTAGAATTTAACTTAAATATTGATATTTCAATTGGATTATTGCTGTGGTATTTATGTACTGTTTTATAATATGGCATAAGCCACCCTGAGCCCATCCATGGGTTCGGCCAGGATACCCTCCCCCCATAAATAAAATAAATACATACTGTCATTGAGTTTTGAGTGAGTCTTAGAGAGTTTGAATATGCAGCTGGAAGTGATGTCAGAGCATTGACAAAAACCATTTCAATAAGCCCTACCTTCCACAGTCTCCTGGGATTGCCATCCCTTGGCTGGCAGCCTTAACAATACCTTCCTGTGTAAATCACAATCCTCGTATCATAAAGAAAAATGAAAGTGATTTGATTTTGAAGGCCTGGGACAGATTACACAATCTTAGTGTTGGTGTCATAGGATAGTACAGTATATCAAACCTAGATCTTGGCTTATGAGAGATTGATGCAATGAACCACAAATCAAAATGAGAGCAGTATTAACTGGGTTTTATTAAGCATCGGTGTCTTTAAGAAGCAGTGTTCCCCTGCTATTTATTTATCCCACTCCTAAGATTTTAGATTTAGCTAAGAACTGATTTGGCTGATTGTGCCATCACTGGGTTCATCGCAAGGGCCTAAGCTGCTCTGAAATAGCTTTTGGTTCTCCCTCAGATAACACCAGATGTACTATTTGCATAAGTAGGGTGTTATATGTAGTGTCGCATCTCTTTTGGCTGCCTCCCGATTTATGGCACTAAATGGTTCTTGCATACAGATGGACAAAAAGGGTTTTTTTTCCCCTTATATGTCTGACAACAGGGTACAAAATGTCTTTTTAAATTGTTTTCAGAGGCATTCCAGCTCATTCTATTCCCTTACGGAAAAACTGGCATAAATTATAATTTAAATATTTTATCAGCTTTCATCATCTCTTCTACACAAAACTGAATCCATTAAAGAGTAAAAAAAACCAGGCATCTTGCTTAACACTATTCCTGCTTATAGTCTCTACTGACCTTTAAGTTGGATGAAGACCAGGGATGGGGAAGGATCAAATATTTCTCACTTGTTTCTTACTTGATTGGAATTGTCCTACAATAGAAAGGATTTGTCTTGGAGGTGGTGGAAAGTGCTATCAAATCACAACTGACTTATGGCGACCCCATGGGGCTTTCAAGGCAAGAGATGTTCAGACATTGCTCTGCATGGCATTCACAGACTTCCTTGATGGACTTCCATCCAATTACTCCAACCCTTCTTAGCTTCTGAGATCTGATGAGACTGGGCTAGCAGGGCCATCCAAGTAAGGCATCTTGAAACACAAATGCTAAAATCACTTTTTACTGAATCAGATTTGACACAAGACAATTTTTACAACAGTAATTATTTAAAAGGAATAACAGAAAGTACTCACATTTTTAATTGATATATATAAAAATACAGAAAGTATTAACATAGAAGCTTATGAGATATGTATGTTAAGCTTAAGCAATATGTATTCTTTTTTTCTGTAGCTCAATAGTTTACAGAACAGTTCTAAACAGTGTTACACCCTTCTAGGCCAAATGACCTCAAAAGACAGAATTACACTGTCGTGTTCCTAAATTTGGGCAAAACTCTATGGTTTGAAGCAATTTTTACCATGGAGTTTTGTCCAGAAAGTAGAGTGTCATCCTGACGTTGCCAACTCGATGATGTAACTTCTGGAAGTGATGTCAGCATGTCACCAAAGTCCCTGCCTACCCCAGAGCGTGCCCCCAAATCCCCCTGCTGGCAGGAAGGCACCTGGCAACCCTAGCATGAGTATAAATACTCTCATTGAACTCAGTGGGCACAGAAAACAAAGTCCTGACTGCCTGCCCATCTTCCACTGCAGCCATGCGCAGTTGGACTGGAAGCAAACAAAACCCTGAAAAATAGTCCCACCCTACACCAGCCCCAGGGAGGGAAGAAAAGCTGGCTGAAATGAAGGCCTGTCTGTTTGTAGTACCTAACACTTCATGTGAAGCAAGGGCCTCACACAACATACATTAAGTAAGGACCTAGAGCTAAACCAGCCCACCTACCACATGTGAATGGAGAGTCACTGGCTCTCATTTGCTTCACATTAGGCTACCCTGCAAGAGGTGAAGCAATTCTTGCCTCACCTGGCCCCCAAATCCTGCTAAATTCTACATACCCTCAAAATCATGCTCTGCTGGTCCCCTGGATAACAGGAGGTACTGGTGGTGGTACTGAGTGGAGCACTATTGAAGGTATGAGATGGAAAATTTGATCACCAGTCTTCATGTGTCAATGAACCAACTGGAAAAAAAAGCAAATTTATTCTACAAAGACAAAGGGGAATTCTGCACTGCTAAGCCTGTTATTTTTCTTCAAAGAGATCACATGAATGGGAATGCTGAGCTGTAGGTTTATGATGAATAATTGAGAAACATTGCAATTACAGGGAAATTTGCTCTGTACTGGCCTCATTAAAAAGCACCAGTATAAGGAAGAATATTATGTTTGAGTTGGTAGTAATTGCATTGGGTTGGCATCTGATTAGTCATGTTGGTTTTAAATGCTGAAAAGGCCATTAATACATTGGAAATTAATGAATGAGATAATGCAAAACATTTCCATGTAAATAAATCTTCAAAGTAATTATCCTTAATAATGCCATTTTATGGCAACATGATGGGAATATTTATACAGAACAAACATTTCCTATATTTGTTGTACAGTAAATACGCTAAGGAGTCTGAATTAAGGAAGTATTCTTAATCCATTACATACAAAAGTCTACTAGCCTTTAAGGCATATTCTGGCATGTCATTACTATACTAGCTAAAATATCAGTACTTGTGATCCCACTATGATTTGGCAACTCTTCATTCGCTTCTTATCATCATCAACAAAATCATGTTCTATGATCTATTAAAGACATCTTTATTTCTCCTCATATGGTACTTGGAATGTCTAACAATTTGAAAATTTCAACATATTCATAAGAACATAAGAGAACATAAGAGAAGCCAATGTTGGATCAGGCCAATGGCCCATCCAGTCCAACACTCTGTCACACAGCGGCCAAAATATACCAGGTGCCATCAGGAGGTCCAGCAGTGGGGCCAGGGCACCAGAAGCCCTCCCACTGCTGCCCCCTCCAGCACCAAGAATAGAGTGCATCACCTGCCCCAGACTGAGAGTTCCCATCTATACCCTGTGGCTAATAGCCACTGGTGGACTTCTGCTCCATATGTTTATCTAATTTCCTCTTGAAACTGTCCATGCTTGCAGCTGCCACGACCTCCTGTGGCAGTGAATTCCATATGTTAATCACTCTTTGGGTGAAGAAGTATTTCCTTTTATCTGTTCTAACCCGACTGCTCAGCAATTTCATAGAGTGCCCACGAGTTCTTGTATTGTGAGAAAGGGAGAAAAGTACTTCTTTCTCAACCTGCTCAATCCCATTCATAATCTTATAAACCTCGATCATGTCACCTCTCAGCCGTCGTTTCTCCAAGCTAAAGAGCCCCAAGCATTTTAACCTTTCTTCATAGGGAAGGTGTTCCAACCCTTTTATCATTCTAGTTGCCCTTCTCTGCACTTTTTCCAATGCTATAATATCCTTTTTGAGATGTGGTGACCAGAACTGTACACAGTATTCCAAATGAGGTCGCACCAATGATTTATACAGGGGCATGATGATACTGGCTGATTTGTTATCAATTCCCTTCCTAATAATCCCCAGCATAGCGTTGGCCTTCTTTATTGCAGCTACACATTGTGTAGACATTTTCAGTGAGTTATCTACTACGACTCCAAGATCGCTCTCTTGGTCCGTCTCTGCCAGATCAGACCCCATCAACGTGTATTTATATTTAGGATTTTTGGCTCCAATGTGCATCACTTTGCACTTGGCCACATTGAACCCCATTTGCCACGTTGACGCCCACTCACCCATCCTCAACAGATCCCTTTGGAGTGCCTCACAATCCTCCCTGGTTTTCACCACCCTGAACAACTTCGTGTCATCTGCAAATTTAGCCACATCACTGCTTACTCCCAATTCCAAATCGTTAATAAACAAGTTAAAAAGCATTGGACCGAGTACTGATCCCTGTGGTACCCCACTGCTTACCACCCTCCACTGAGAAAGTTTCCCATTTATACTCACTCTCTGTTTCCTATTTATAAGCCAGTTTTTGATCCACAAGAGGACTTGTCCTTTTATCCCATGACTATTGAGCTTACTTAGGAGCCTTTGATGAGGAACTGTATCAAAAGCTTTCCGGAAGTCAAGGTAAATAATATCTATTGGGTCCCCCTTGTCCACATGTTTGTTCACTCCCTCAAAAAACACTAACAGGTTAGTGAGACAAGATCTTCCCTTACAGAACCCATGCTGAGTCTGCCTCAATAGTTTTTGTTCATCAATGTGCCTACTAATTCTTTCCTTAATAACAGTTTCCACCAACTTACCCGGTATCGATGTCAGACTGACTGGCCTGTAATTTCCCAGATCTCCCCTGGAGCCCTTTTTAAAGATGGGAGTGACATTAGCTACCTTCCAGTCATCAGGAATGGAGGCAGATTTTAAAGAAAGATTACATATTTTTGTCAGGAGATCCACAAGTTCACATTTGAGTTCTTTCAGAACTCTCGGATGAATGCCATCTGGGCCTGGTGATTTATTAGTTTTTAAATTGTCCATCAGTCGGAGGACTTCCTTTCTTGTTACCGCAATCTGATTCAGGTCTTTCAAACCCCCTCCCGAAATCGGTGCTTCTGGAGTGGGCAAACACTTCTCCTCTTCCACAGTGAAGACAGAGGCAAAAAATACATTCAGCTTCTCAGCCATTTCCCTATCATCCTTCACTACTCCTTTTACCCCTTGGTCATCCAAGGGCCCCACTGCCTCCCTGGCTGGCTTCCTACTTCTAATGTATTTGAAGAAAGTTTTATTGTTGGTCTTTATGTTTTTTGCGATATGCTCCTCATATTCCGTTTTTGCTTGCCTGATCACAGACTTGCATTTTGTTTGCCATAGTCTGTGTTCCCTTTTATCAACCTCACTAAGACTAGCTTTCCACCGCTTAAAGGAATCCTTCTTAACTTTTACAGCTTCCATTACTTTATTTGTTAACCATGCAGGATTTTTTCTATACCTATTTGTACCTTTCCTAACCTGCGGTATATATTTTTTCTGAGCTTCTAGGATTGTCTTTTTAAATAGTCTCCAAGCTTCCCCAATGGTTTTGACCTTCTCCACTCTTCCTTTCAATTTCTTCCTCACATGTCCCCTCATACCAGAGAAGTTACCCCTTTTAAAGTTAAAAGTGGTTGCGTCAGTCTTTTTGGGCAACTCCCTATCTGTACAAATGTTAAACTCAATGACATTATGGTCACTGTTCCCAAGTGGTGCAATCACTTTTACATCTTTCACCAGGTCTTGGGTGTTACTTAGGACCAGGGGTCTTTTCGTAGAAGAACAGCTGCAGGAGCTCATTAGCATATGGTATGCTAATGAGCTATTAGGCTATTAGCATATGCCACATCCCCTGACATCACCGGAAGTGATGTCAGAAGGGGAAGCAAAAGGGGGGGAAGGATCTTCAAAAGCCTCCCCTTCCCTTCCCCAGCTGGTCTGGGTGGGGGAGCTAAGAGAGAAGGGTTTAAAGTTTAAACTCCTTCTCACTAGAGTTGGGCCACAGAAGGAGGAAAGAGGGAAGGAAAGACAGAGAGTAGAGAGAAGGAAAGAAGGAAGGAAAGAGAGAAAGAAAGAGAGGGAAGAGGGAGGGAAACAGGGAAAGGAGGAAAAAGAGAAGAGAAGAAGGTGGGAAAGAAAGAAAGAAAGAAAGAAAGAAAGAAAGAAAGAAAGAAAGAAAGAAAGAAAGAAAGAAAGAAAGAAAGAAAGAAAGAAAGAAAGAAAGAAAGAAAGAAAGAAAGAAAGAAAGAAAGAAAGAAAGAAAGAAAGAAAGAAAGGAGAAGAGAAGAATGAGGGAAAGAGGAAAAAGAAAGAAGGAAAGGAGGGAATGAAAGAAATTCAGTGGCAATTCAGCCCCATTATACCCTATGGGCCATTGAAGTCAATGGTGAAAACATAGGGTATATTCTGGGGGCTGGAGGGGAGGTGGTTTGAGGAGAGGCTCCAAGATCACAGGATAGCTGATGGAGCCTCTCCCCAAGATACCCACCAAATTTCAAGAACATTGGACCAGGGGGTCCAATTCTATGGGCCCCCAAACAGGTTGCCCCATTTCCTCCATTGTTCTCTATGGTGGGAAAATAAGTTACTTTTTTCCCACTATAGAGAACAATGGAGGGAATAGGGGCAACCTGTTTAGGGGCCATAGAATTGGACCCTCTGGTCCAATGTTCTTGAAACTTGGTGGGTATCTTGGGAGAGGCTCCATCAGCTATCCTGTGAGTTTCGAGCCTCTCCTCAAACCCTCTCCTCCAGCCCCTAGAATATACCCTATGTTTTCACCATTGACTTCAATGGCCCATAGGATATAATGGAGCTGAAATTGACATTCGGCTGCCTGAAAGACTCTCCGGGAGGCCGGCTGGGGGCGGGGCTTGGCTTCTGAGCTCCGGGAGCCCCGCTCCAGTGGGCTCCCCCCCCGAAAAGACCCCTGCTTAGGACCAAATCCAGGATCGCCTAAACAGGATTGCTATGGCTTGAAAGATTCTGGTACAACCACCTTTCTAAAGATAAGCAGGTATGAGTGTATTATTAACTGAGATCGAGGCAACTCTTAAACAAGTGATTTCATTTATTCAGCTCATAACTTAGTACAGGACAAAAATGCATAGAACAAGGCTGACTTATATATGTTTTTGAATGGGCAAAACCACACCCAGCAAACAGATAACAACCAATTGGAATATGGAACTTGGAACCAATGTGATTGGTTCCCACCAGAAATAAGGTTCCTCTGATTGGTCTCTTTGCCAATCCATGTAATACCAGGTTTAATACAGAACTGTGCTAACATCATCAATGCTCTATTGACTCAATACATAATAACTCTCCCCCTAAGTCAGCACACATAGTCCTGTAATTTCATGGGCTGAGTTCTTATTCTTTGAGAGTACCTAGGTTCTGCTGCTAATGGCACTGGCCCTGCACTGCTGGGCTGACTGTTCCAGGAACAATCTGGAGGGTTTGGCCTTTCTTGCTCATTGGGCCGTGCCAGCACTTGAGAGTTCTCTGGCCCTGTGTCAAAAGAGTTCTCTGGCTTTTTGCCAATAGGGACTGCTGGTGTTGGCTCAGCTGCTGGTGTTGACTGGGGTGCATTGCAATAGGCGAAGTCTTCACTTGGGTCATTCGGGTCCACTGTCTCCGTTACTCGAACCCAACGCTGCCATAGCTGATCAAGGTGCTGGCCTAGGTTCCGGCCCTCTGCAGTAGATATGATGTAGGAGACTGGCCCAGTGCTGGTGGTCATGGTTGCTTCCACCCACAATGGGCCCTTGCTGTAGTTCCTGGCATATACAAGATCGCCCGGCTGGAATGAATGGATGGGGTCTGGAACCTCTCACTGTGGCAGCCAGTTGGCTGTGAGGTCAGGGTGCAGGCGGTCCAAGATGGTTGTCAAGCAGCAGTGCATAAGGAGCTCTTCTGGACTGTGACCCGTCATTGAGTGTGGCCATACATGCAGGGCTGGCCCCAGATGTCTGGGCGCCCTAGGCAAGACAGCGTGGGGTGCCCACCCCACCGGTGATGCCAACCTCCCGGTGGGGCCTGGAAACTGGGGAGGGGTGGAGCGCCGGCTTCCCTCCTAGCCCCAGTGCCAGCTTTCCTGAGCATGCCACAACAGCGGCATGCACAGGAAAGCCAGGGAAGGGTGGGGGTTCAAACGCCCGCCCCTTCCCTCCCAGCCCCAGTGCGGGCTTTCCTGAGCACGCCGCAGCAGTGGCGCGCACAGGAAAGCCAGAGTAGGGCTCGGAGTGCCGGCTTCACAGGGGGTGGGGCAGGGGGCAGTTTGGTGCCCCTGTGAGCCCGCAGTGCCCTAGGCAAGTGCCTAGCTCACCTAGTGGGTGAGCTGGCACTGTGTACATGTTGCTGGAGCAGAAAATCAGCCAATCTTCTATCTCAGCAGCCGTGGACCATTTTTTTAATGCATCTTTGGTTGCACAGACCATATGCTCAGCTTGTCCATTGGTGGATGGATGGAACAGGGCAGCCGTGATGTGCCTGATCGAGTTGGCCTCCACAAACTGCTGGAACTTGGCCGAGGTAAACTGAGTCCCATTATCAGACATGATGGTCTCAGGCAGACCATCCGTGCTGAAGAGATGGCGTAGCGCTCTGATTACTGAGGTCAAAGTCATGAAGGACATCGCAGCCACCTCCAACCATTTGGAGAATGAGTCCACAACTATCAGGACATTTTACCTTGGAACGGTCCCACAAAATAGATGTGTAGTTGGGACCAGGGCACTCTGGTAGTTTCCCAGCTTTGTACTGGTGGTTGCAGAGGCTCAGGATGTGTCTCCTGACAGGCTCTGCATGTATGGACCCATTCTTCAATGTCCTGGTCCATACATGGCCACCAAACATAACTCTGACCCAATGCCTTCATACGCACTACACCTGGATGACCAGCTGGAAGCGCTTCTAACACTCAGTGACATAGCTTTGGGGGAACCACCATACGATTTCCCCACAGTAGGCAACCTTTGTGCACAGACAGTTCATGTTGCCTTGCTTTGTATGCTGTGAACCTGAGGCCTTGCAGTCCCAATGGCCATCCCCTCCACACCCAGTTCAGGACCCAGGCAATGGTGGGGCCCTTGACAGACTGGGCTGTGACACTGGATGCATGTAGTGGAGGCTGCAGCAACTCCTCAAGAGCCATTACCTTGGAAGCCAGTTCAGGATCCTCTGCTGGGGCTTGAAGCAGCAATCAGCTGAGCGCATCAGCATGTCCAATGACCTTACCAGGCCTGTGCGTAAGCTCATATGAATAGGCTGACAGGAACACCAACCAACAGAGCATGTGAGGGGACATGACCTGTGGCATTTGGAGGTCTGGTGCAAAAAGTCCCAACAGCGGCTTGTGATCCATGATGATCTTGAAGTGGCGTCCATACACAAAATCGTGAAATTTCTTGATGCCCACGACCAAGACGAGTGCCTCTTTATCGATTTGTGCATAGTTCTGTTCAGCAGGAGCCAGAGTCCTTGAAAAGTATGCAATAGGAGTGTCTCTCCCGTCCGGCAACCTATGACTCAGGCCGGCCCCAATGCCATAGGGCAAAGCGTCAGCAGCAAGCAGTAACGGCAGTTTTTTGTCAAAATGCGTTAGAACAGACCTGGATGAAAGCAAATCTTTGACAGCAGCAAACGCTTGGGTGTGACTCAGGCCCCAGTTCCACTGAGACTTCTTCTCCAGCAGGCAATGCAGAGGCTTGGCCACCAATGCTTTATGCAGTAGAAATGTGTGATAAAAGCTGAGGAGGCCTAAAAACGATTGAAGCTCCTTCTTTGATTGAGGCAGTGGAGCATTGTGGATTGCCTGGACCTTGCTGTCAGTTGGGTGGACACCATCAGCATCTATCAGGAACCCTAGAAACTCAACCTGATGTACCCTGATCTGGCATTTTTCTCGCTTTACCTTTAGTCCCACCTCCTAGAACTGTTGGAGGAGTTGGTGAAGGCACACACCCAGCTCTTTATTTGGTTTGCCAGCAATGAATATGTCACTGAAGTAGGGAACTACTCCTGGAATGTTCCACAGGATGCCTTCTATAAGGCTTTGGAAAAGTCCTGGGGCCACACTGACCCAGAACTGTAAATGGTTGACTTTGAAAGCCCCTCAATGTGTTACGATAATCTGGGCTTCTGCAGTTTCAGGGGTGACCGGCAGCTGCTGATAAGCCTGTGCCAGATCAAGCTTAGCAAAAACTTTACCTCCAGCTAACGAGGCCAGGATGTGACTCACCATTGGCACCGGGTAGGAGTATTGTTGCAAAGCCCTGTTAATTGTGCATTTATAGTCTGCACAAATTTGTACTGATCTGTTGGGCTTGACAGTTGTCATGATAGGCATTTCCCACCTTGCATGTGAGACGGGCTCTGACACTCCCTGTGCGATGAGGCGATTGAGCTCCTCATCAATCCTGGCCTTTATTGCAATCGCTGTCCAGTGTGACTTTAGGTGAATCGACATGGCATTTGGGTCGCAGTTGAAGGAGACTGGTGGTCCCGTATAACACCCCAAAGACTCATCAAACACAGCAGGAAAGTCTTTGCAAACAGAGACCAAGCCGTTGTGGGATACTTGTTGTACTGCCACAAAGTGGATGCCTAGTGCCTCAAACCAGTCAGGTCCCAAGAGGCTAGCATGATGGCCCTCGACCATGATCGCCTTCAATGGGCCGTAGAATTTCTTGAACCGTACCATGAATTTGCCAACCCCGGCAATTGGAATCCGCTGCTTTTGAAAGTTGACCAAATGGAGGTCACACAGCTCTAGGCATTGTTTATTCCATCTAGGGAACAACCAGTGCAGCATCTGCAAGGACACAATGGTGAGCGCCGATCCTGAATCAACCTCCATCTTGCACGGGGCATTTTCTAACACCACTGTTACTTTAATTTTGCTCTTGGTTTTCACTTGCATCCGCACAATTGACGAGTTGTACAGGTTCATGCAGGTTGTATGAAACTCCATTTTTCTGGGCATGTACTTGGGTGGAGGGTGGAGTCTGTTGGGAGTTGTGTGAGGCGACCCCTTAGCGGTTGATGAGCAGCAGGCTTGGGCGATGTGTCCGGTTTTCCCGTATTCATGGCATTGGGCCTCTTGAACCAGCATCTACAACATTCATGATTGCCCCCACAACTGGCAATGGCTTCCATGTAGGCTACCTGGAAAGTGAGTTCCTTCTTTGCGAACAACCGTCGTTGTAGTTTTTCATTCTGTAGGCTGCAAACTAGCCATTCTTGGAGTCTGTCACTCAGATCCGTAAAGTTGCATTGCTTGGCCATTTTTCAGAGCGCTGCCACATATTTGGCAATGGACTCATCCTTGTTCTGGTCTCGCTTGTGGAGAGTGTGCCTGAAGGCTATTTCAAACTGTTTGGGTGTGAAATGGTCATGCAGTTTCTTAGTGATGTCAGCTAATGCAGACGTTGAGAGTTCTGCAGGCGCCACTAGCGTCCAGGCCACATCAAATATGTTCTTCCCACAGACGCTCAGGAAGATGGCCTTCTTCACCATTGGTGATCTTGGTTGCTGTGGCATAAAACTCGAATCTGAACATGAAGGTGTCCCACTCTTCAGTGCTCCCATCGAATGTTTCGAATTGGACCATGGTGGCTGTCGTAGTCTCACTTGTGGGCGGTGGCACTTGCTCACCAGCACTGCTCGGGACCAAGGCGACAATTTCTTGATCATCTGCCATGATTAGCTCTGAGGGGCCAAGGCAACAATTCCTTGCCTGAGTAGTGATTCAGCTTGATGGTTCTGTGGGGCTGCCTACCCTCTGCATCCCATCCTTGTCACCAGTATTATGAACTGAGATCGAGGAAGCTCTTAAACAAGTGATTTTGTTTATTCAGCTCATAACTTAATACAGGACAAAAATGCATAGAACAAGGCTGACTTATATATGTTTTTGAGTGGGCAAAACCACACCCAGCAAACAGATGACAACCAATCAGAATACAGAGCTTGGAACCAATGTGATTGGTTCCCACCAGAAACAAGGCTCCTCTAATTGGTCTCTTTGCCAATCCATGTAATACCAGGTTTAATACAGAACTGTGCTAACATCATCAATGCTCTATTGGCTCAACACATAACAGTGTGTATTCATGTGGACACCATGCAGAACATGATATAGTTAGTGTTCTGCTGGCTTATACTCATGGTCTGTGTAGTCCTGAATATTGCTCCACACAGTAGTCAAGCCTGGAGGGCCAACAAATGGGGCAAAGAGGCTAAAGGTTTCCTTTACATTGCCTCCAAACACTAAGAGCAGTTTATTGTCTTTGGATGTTAAGAATCCCATTTGTCACCATGGCCAGAAGACTGATTAACCATGAATCTGTTAATGTAGCCTTGAGTTTAATGATGAGATATACATCTGATAAAACACATAAATAAGGACTTAGGGCTGCATGTTATGGAGCTGAGCTTTCCTATCCAGTTCCACAGTGCATGCTGCAACTCCTTGTTTCAATCCCAGCATTCTCAGTTGAAATAATCTTGGGTAACATGCCTTGGAGAGATTTCAGTTTGAGATTTCAGAACTACTGCTATCAATGTAGAAACTACTGATGCTGCCTCTTATATAATGGAGAGTCCATATGCTTTTTAGAAAACCATAATACACTCAGAAACTATTCCTCTTTTCACCAAGTTTGCTTATCTCTTCATATGTCTGTAAAGTTCATACCTATTTAATAGGTAGCTACGCACCTCTCTCACAACTAAACACACAAAACTCAGATGTTAACAAAGAGGAACTTTTCTGAAGATCAAGAAAGGACAATGTTCAAAAGCAAAAGGAACTGACTGTGATCAAAGGAGACAGGATCATCCATGAAAGTAAGTATTGCTGTAATGACAATAGCAACCCAGTATCCTGGATAACAGCTCCTAAGTAGAAGTATACATGTTCCAGCATTACTGGTAAAAGATGTTATTTCTATGGGAAGCTAGAGATCAATTATTTCTTAAGCATGGCAGGAAAAGAATTAGAATAAGAAGATTTAAGTTAAATAGCTGGGATTCAAAGATATACTCAAGGGTTTGGGCAGACTTAATGGAATTTTGAAAAAAAAAATCTTAACAGCGGATCACCATGCCATATCACTAATTGCTTTCCAAAGTTCAGTAAGTTCAAATATGAGTTTCCATGTAGTGTCTACTGCTGAGAATTGTAGTGAATTGAACCAAAGATGGGTGAATTCCCCTAGAATCTATATGAAATAAGTTAGTTCAGTTTAAGCTAATTCAGGATCACTTCAGATATTATAATGCTCTCAGTGATGTTATTGGGGATAAAATGGAGATTTCTTCATGCCACTCTCCTTACAAACCCCCAATCCATAGTCCCTACCCATCCATCACCCAAATTTATCTTGTGATGGTGGCAGCAGCAAAACTTTAACAACAGCTTCCAGGGTTGCAAGGATCTTTCAGTATTGTAGTTTCCAGGGTTCCTAAGTCCTCAACAGGCACTGCTACTGCCTAATGAAAGCTGCAATGGCAGCCCTTCTCATTGCAACTGCTGCCAGCAACTTTTCAGTTGGAAACAAAAGGGGGGCAGCAGTGAAGGAGGCTAACAACAACTGAGCCTCAGCTCTGGAGTGGTTTGGGCTTAGCTCAGAATTCTGAATTGGGGGTGTTTGTACTCAGTACCGTTATCCAGATACCTTATCGGGCCCATAACGTGCAAGTATCCTCTACACATGTAGGGTCAGACCATGTCACCACTACAGTAATTTTGGAACCAAGCAGTCTGGTATATATCTGGGTCCCATTCTGATACAGCACTGTAACTGAGAAGAGAAAATGCAGGAGGGAAGGAGAGAGACTCGGCAACATTGTATGCTCAGCAGCAGCATACAAGGGACAGGAAACCCATAAAATAGCATTACAGTACATTGATATAATCCTAGCAATGCTGCCCTTGGTTTTTGCTTAATTTGGGGATTGATGGGGAACATAAGGGAAAATAAAGGGTGAAAGGAAACATTACCTGATCTTGAAGAGAGGAGTCTGTTGGGCTGAGATATGGACAGAAGGAAGGAGAGCTGGTCCCAACTCATGACTCCCCACTTTCCAAGTTCAGCTGCATTGCTATTCAAACCTAGTTCTCTGGCTCGTTGGATCCTATTCTTGGTAGTTTAATAAATAATAAAAGGTATTCAATAATGGAATAAGCTATATACTGCAGTTTAAAATCTCCAGAGTCTGAGATTTTAAAAGGGGGGGAATCAGTGATCTCCATAGGGAATGTTTTTTGGACATGGTCTCATATTTTCAATTACACTACTTCAGCTCTGATATAGATAGCTCAAGCTAGACAGATCTCAAAAGCTAAGCAGGGTCAGGCCTGATCAGAACTTGGATGGGACACAACAAGGAAGTCCAGGGTTGCTATTGAGAGGTAAGCAAAGGCAAACCACCTCAGAACATCTCTTGCCTTGAAAACTCTAAGGGGTTGACATTAGGGATGGCCACAAACTGACTCACGAACTGAAGTTTATCATGAATTTTGTCTGGTTTATGAAGAGATGTTTGTGAACTAAAGAGTCATCACAAAACTTCCACAAATTTTGATGCAGTTTGTGGCAGTTCATGGCATTCATGAAGAGCAGAAAATGGGCTTAAATGGCTCTGAGCTATTAAAACCCCTGCTTTCTGCTCACCATGGTTTTTGGTGACAAGCAAAAAGCAGGGAGTGAAATAGCTGGGAGGCATTTCCAGATATTTCCCACAAAAAGCTGTGGTGAGCAGAAAGCTGGGGGTGAAATGGTTTGGAGCCATTTAAACCCTCACTTTCTGCTCCCCACCACTTTTCACAGGGAACAGAAAGTAGGGATTTAAATGGCTCATCTAAACCCCTGCTTTCTGTTCCATGCCGCTTTTCGTGGGAAGCAGAAAGCAGAGGTTCAAACTTTAAATGGCTCACACACCAGTATGAGCCAGTTTGGTTCATGAGCTGGCCTATCAGTTTATGGTTTGGTTCATGGTTCAGCAATAAACCCTGAACTGAACCACAAAAATGTGGTTCTTGCCCATCCCTAGTTGTCATAAGTTGACTGTGACTTGACAGCACTTTACACCACCAGTTCAGCCACTTTTTGCATTGCAGCTGCCTAAAGTGATATCTGGTGCAAATAAACCTTCACTGCTTGCCCCTCAGCACACCATTTCAATCCCCTTCTGTGCTACAATTTTATGCAGTTGCTGCAAACTCTTGATATTTAGAAATGATAGGGTTGCTTTTATTACTAGTAAAACAGTGCCATCCTCAGCAGAGTTATACTTTTCTAAGTTGAAGTCAATGGTCTTAGAAGGGTGTAACTCTATTTAGGATTGCACTGTACAGTGCATAGACAGCTCTTCCCCTTCTTCATTGCTTCTCCATCCCTATAAAATGGTTGTGCCTTAGTACATAGAAAAGGACACAGGTTGTCCAACAGTGTGATACCATAATCCACTTTTGCAATGGTTGAGATGGCAATTAGAACATTTCAACGCTTAAAGGGAATCCTCCAGTATCATATTTATTTATGTATTTCAGATCAAGTTTACAGGCCATGAACTACTAAAGCATAAAATAAAAATGGTAGGAACAGGTTCTAATTCTATATCTAAAAAAGGAGGGGGAATCAGAAACAGAATGCCTCTCAGTTCAAAGATGTATAAAATTTAGAACCATCTGAAGAATGCATAAAAATATAAGCCAGAATTTGATTGAAACTCATAAGGATTAATGATAACATTGCTTTATTGTTTGAACTTCAGAATTTCAGTCTCAGTATATGAAAAGCCTCCTGCCCACATGGATGCTTCTGATATCATGGCTAGCAATCATGCAACTTACAGCTGACCCTTTGGAATGTGTGCTGCTTATTCATACAAGCACTGTCAGATAATGGTCCATCTAGTATCATTTACTCTGGCAGTAGTTCAGCAAGCCCACGTTCCTCTTCCTCTACCTGAAATCCCATTTAACTATACAGGTCAGGGTTTGAATGAGGGTTGCCAGTCCCCCAGTGGGGATGGGGAATCTTCCCCTCTGCCTCTTGCTTCCCACTGCTGCTTGTAGTGGTGGTGGGAGAAAAAAAGCTAAATGGCTATCAAGCTCATACAGTGACATCATTTCCAGGGAAAATCCAGAACTGATATCAGTCCACTCTAGGAATTACCACCATTGGCCAACCCCCTTCCCCCAAGTCTTGGTTGCCAGGCTGGGCCCTGGAACCCTATTCTGAACTAGCTACCTTCTGCAGATAGAACAAATTCTCTGCCACAGAGCTCCCTGCAAATTGTGACTACAGCTGTTAAAGCTTATGTCCAATGAGGTACCCAAAGATGTTGTAGGAGACTTTTGTTTATCTTGGATAAGAATAGGTGCAACTGTGCAGGCTGTAAGAATATCATTTAGCTGAGATATAGGTAATGGAGGTCTATTACCAGTCACTACTATTCCTTGGATCTTATAAACAAACTCTGCTGTGATTGAAACAATCAACAGCAGATGGTACATATTTTTCTGTTTTAACAGTTCTCAAGGTCATTATAAAGAAGAATCAACCAATGCTATTATTAACCTTTTGAGAGTTGACGGCTGGGTCCCCCCTTTTAGTTTATGTTCATCATTGTGGTATACTTATGAATGTTACATTTTCCCCTTTTTACTCTGACATTGAACTGTAAAACATGTTTTATTCGATCTGTAACAGAAATATGAAACATTTCAAAGATAATGAATGCATTTATGAAATAAGTAAGAGACTAAGGAAAGTAGCACAATTGCTTAAGAAATTTTAGTTAAAGGATATTTGAAAAGTCAAATGCCTCATCTGGAAATATGTGAAGAGCAAGTATCTTTCGAAATATACACACATAATTGACAAATTATAATTTATTTGGTAGAGGATTTTTTGAAAAAAAATCGAGATGATACAAGTCACAAATAGACTGAAAGGCAGTGAAGTTCATTTTTTGAACTATAACTGATTGAAAAGAAAATTATTTTGCTTTGAGACCAGCTAGGGACTATGTGCATTTACATAATATAGGTATAGGTGAATCTGACTTGCAGGAGAAAAAAAGTAGGCAAAAAGAAGGTCTAAGCCCCCAAGTGGAATGGTAAATTATAACAGATTTCATTTTATAGTGCAGCCCTAAACACAGTTATAACATTCCAAGCCTATTGGGTTGGATCCAATCAGCTTTTCTGCTAGTGAAAAAGAGAGGAAGGAGATGTCATGGGACTTGCATGGACAAAAGCTATAAGAACATAAGAGAAGCCAATGTTGGATCAGGCCAATAGCCCATCCAGTCCAACACTCTGCCACACAGTGGCCAAAAACACCAGGTGCCATCAGGAAGTCCAGCAGTGGAGATGGGACACTAGAAGCCCTCCCAATGTTGACCCCCCCAAAAAAAACCCCAAGAATACAGAGCATCACTTGCCCCAGACCAAGTGTTCCTATCTATACCTTGTGGCTAGCCACTGACAGACCTCTGTTCCATATGTTTATCCAATTCCCTCTTGAAGCTGTCCATGCTTGTAGCCGCCGCTTTCTCCTGTGGCTGTGAATTTCATGGTTATTCAATCTTTGGGTGAAGAAGTACTTCCTTTTATTTGTTCTAACCCAACTGCTCAGCAAGTTCGTTGAGTGCCCACAAGTTCTTGTGTTGTGAGAAAAGGAGAACTTCTTTCTCTATCTGCTTTATCCCATGCATAATCTTGTAAACCTCTATCATATAATAATAATAATAATAATCACCATCATCATCATCATCATCATCTTTCAATTTATTAATCACTTACCCTGCATGCCTGCAGGCTCTGAGCGATGTACAGTTACTCTTTGAGACGTGGGACTAACAATGTTATATAAAGGGGAGGGAGGACAACATGTAATTCTTTAATTCCACACACACTTGCAGCTGATGGAGGATTCGTCTCTGCCTTCAGACTAGTTGTGTTCGGCGTTTTTCAGTCGGCCGGCTTTGGTGACATCAGGCTTTCAGAACTCTTCATGTCGTAGTGCCATACTGCCACCACCTGGCCGAATCAGCCCACTGCAGGGCTTCTTGATGCTGAGAGATTCTTCATGGCTTCTGGTCTTCGTAGCAGGATGATCTGCTGTTAGATAACACCTCCCCCACAGGGGGGTTGGTGTGCCCACCCTCTCTAAGGAGTGGTACCTATTTTATCTACTTGCCAAAGCTTTCAAATCGCTGGGTAGACAAAGAGCTAGGGACACAGGCTGGCAGCTCACACCAGCGCAGGGCTTGAACTGACAACAGTTCAGATGTTACTTATTAAGCAGTGGGATAAATCCCCTGTGCCACCGCTCCCCTCAATTGTTGTTTCTCCAAGCTAAAGAGCCCCAAGCTCTTTAACCTTTCTTCATAGGGAAAGTGTTCCAACCTTTTTATCATTTGAGTTGCCCTTTTCTGCACTTTTTCCAATGCTATAATATCCTTTCTGAGGTGCACACAGTATTCCAAATGAGGTTCCACCATCAATTTATACAGGGGCATTATGATACGGGCTACTTTGTTTTCAATTCCCTTCCTAATAACCCCCAGCATAGTGTTGGTCTTTTTTTATTGCAGTCGCATACTGTCTCGACATTTTCAGTGAGTCATTTACTACAACTCCAAGATCTCTCTCTTAGTCAGTGTCTGCCAGTTCAGACTCCATCATCATGTATTTATGGTTAGGATTTTTGGCCTCAATGTGTGTCACTTTGCACTTGGCCACATTGAACCCCATTTGCCACATTGATGCCCACTCACCCATCCTTAACAGATCCCTTTGGAGTGCCTCACAATCCTCCCTGCTTCTCACCATCCTGAACAATTTCATGTCATCTGCAAATTTAGCCACTTCACTGTTAACTCCCAACTCCAAATAATTAATTAACAAGTTAAAAAACATCAGACCCAGTACTGAGTCCTGCAGTACCCCATTGCTTACCACCCTCCACTGTGAAAATTGCCCATTTATACTCCCTCTCTGTTTCCTATTAACTAGCTAGTTTTTGATCCACAAGAGGACTTTCCTTTCATCCCATGACTATTGAGCTTACTCAGGAGCCTTTGATTAGGAGCTTTATCAAAAGCTTTCTTTATCAAAAGCTTTCTGGAAGTCAAGGTACATGTAGTTTAGAAGTTGTATTAAGGAGGATAACTGGACAATATTAAGGTGGGGGGGAAGCTGATTGGATCCAACACATTGACTTTAATGGACTTAGCAGAGTATAACTTTGGGATTGCACAGTTCATTTATCGGGAAGTAATGTGTCTGCCTTAATCAAGAAACTTGTTGCACCTTAAAGCCTTAACACTTTTATTTTAGCATACACTTTCCTGAGCCAGAGCCCACATCAGTAACATGATGACTGACTAAACATACTTAACTGAACAAGTATGACTCATAACTGAATGTAACATTTCATACATCTGACAAAGTGGGCTTGAGGCTGCAGAGTTTTACACAATAATAGATTACATAGTCTTTGAGGTGCCCCAGAATTCTTTGTGTGTTCTTTTTGGCTAATTCTCTAACAAAAATGGCTACCTCTCTGAAACCTTACTACTGTGTGTTTTTGTATGTGAATGAGTGTCATTGCCATGGTACATTGTAACAAAATGTACATTGTAACAAAAACATTGTAGAAAAACTGAAACTAATTAAACATTAAAGTATTTCTAATCTGGAATGCACGTATCATTCATTATAATGGAGCTTAACCACAGGGTTTAGGCCTTAACCACAGGGTTTAAACTCATGTCCTTCTTGAATTTGCTAAATTTTACTGTCTCAATATTTATAATTCTCACACAAGCTGCTTTGGGTCCCCATGTGGAGAAAAGTGGGATATAAATGAAGGAAATAGGTAACAAATACAGCTGAAGACGTGGGGAAGAAAAAAGGTATGTTGGTGGGTGAGTGCAAAGGAGAGAAGGAAACAGGGAAAGGTGGAAAGGTGGATATCCATCCACAGGGAGGGAAAGAGGAAATAGTGTAAGGAGAAAATACAAAGGAAATTGAGGACAGGCTTATCTGGAACTGCAACTTGGCCAGAGTTTTCTTGATGAGAGGCTGCTAGGGGAGCAAAAAGGGAAAAAACAGAAACCTGAGAACAAGTAAAGGTAGGTTGGCTAGTGAGTGGAAAGGAGAAAGGAAGCAGGAAAGGAGAAGATGCTATGGGAAGGGAAAGAGGAAACAGTGAGGGATGGGAAATAGATCCCCACGCAAGTCCCCATGAGTTCCTCACTTGTCAATACATATAACTCTCAACATGGCTAAATCTGTGGATACATAATTCCAGAGACTGGAGCCATGAGCAGACAAGACAGCCATGAGTAGACAACAACACCCCAGGTTTGCAGAAAATTCTGAAATAAAATAATAAAAATTGGGGGTTAACCCCTGCAAATAATAGAAGCAATGCTTGTAGCTTTAAGGAATGAATACCCTCAGTGCCACTGCTAGGCAACCATACATTATTGCCAACTTTCAGGCATTGGTTTCTGTCAGTAATGGGCAGGGGGAGGGGCAGGGCCCTCTTTAAGGTTGTTTTGGCCTTTGACAGAGGGCTCATTGGGACCAGACCCCAACAACCACCCCTGGGTGATGATATCCTGCAACTTGCACGACTCACCCAGCCCAGCTGTTCACTACAGTTCAATAGCTGCCACTCCACTGAAGCTACTGTGGTGTAGTGGTTAGTTTCAGACCAGGATCTTGGAGATGTATGTTTCCCTGGGTACAGGCTACCAGCAATGGGAAAAATGAGATAGTGGGAAAAGGAAAATCAAATTAGAGATATGTGAAATGTTATTTTGCAATAGATTGGGGCTCTGATCAGAAAAAAAGGTTGTTGGTAATGTTAAAGTCATATATCTTATTGTAAAGGCTAAATACTTACTATCAGGGCTCTTTTTGTAGCAGGGGCTCTTGGAAGACTGGCTACATTAGGGATGTGTTGCCTAATATGCAAAGGAGTTCCTGCAACAAAAAGAACCCTGTTTACTATAGTTTCCAATGTATAAAAGAATGACGGAAACTACACATAGATGATTTCTTTAGAAGTTCACATTTCATCTGTTCATAAAATTTAGTTGTGATATGCTCATGCATAATACCAAGGTTGAATAAGTGTGTAATTATCAGAATACAAGATTTTTATGCATGAGATAATTGCAGTGCTACAGGCTGTCTTCACAATATAGCGATGGATAGATGAACTAATTAACTTCCTTTTTTACCATTCATACCTCATGGAACTTTTCTTCACATATCTCTGATCAAGTTTAAATAAATGAGTAATCTTCCTCTGAGCTTTACAATAGGGTTACTTGTCCTATTAAGGGACCATAATGAAAACATATTGCCTCTTTAGATTCTTTTCAAAATGCTTGGAAGTGCCACATTGTTTAGTTCACTAACAGCCAAATGATGTGAATTTAACTCTAATCTGTTGAAGCAAGGAATTATGGGGACTCAACACACATCCACACACAGGACACAAACCTCACTATCCCAAAGACTGTAGCATAGTATATAAAAAGCTTGCCTGAGAAAAGAGACCTGCCCCCTCCTTCAGTAAGTACTGTTAAGGATTCCCCAAGTTGGCAATAAACTTTGTTCTTGTTCATTGTTTAAAAGAAAACCATCATGTTTCTGTCAGCTTACTTCATAATTACTGACCACAAACTAGAGCAGAAGTTTGGACTCCCAAGACAGAATTTCTGTCTCCTTGAACAAATGTTCTTGCTGCTATCCCTGGTACAGTGGGGAAGGTGGATAAGTGACAGATAATCCTTGGAGTGGTGTATAGCCTAAGGAAGCCATCACAAAACCTCGGTGCTGGAGCTAGGGACCTAATCTGAGTGTAATGGAAAAGGAAAGCTGCTCATTTCTAATCTGAAATCTTATCACAGTAGCTGAAGGAATGAAAAAGGGTCAGGCTGTAACACTAGAAAATTCTGTTGGCTCATGTGTTGCAGTTGGTTTCACAGCTCAAACACATTATGAGGGCATGAAAGAACTACAGTGTATTTTTATTAGACCCATTTGTGCAAGCTGACTTTGGCAGGGAACTCTGACAGTTCTGCTTGTGATTAAGTCCCATTGACTTCAATGAACTGGCAAGCAAGTTTGTGGAGGATTCCAACCACATAATGCAATAGTGCTTCTATTCAGTATTCATCCTGAACTGTCACTTTCTGGTAGAACTCAGTGCTTCACGGGTGCCATGACAACTGTTGGGCTCCTTCAGAAAATATTTGGTCCTACCGACATAGCTAGTCGTATCTATTTAGTTTGTCGTACTCACAAATTTGGTATTTTGTAAAGGATATGAAACATCTGATCTGGGGAGGGAGGATCATGGACAGATCCTCACCTTGCTGGGGTTGACTAAAGGCAACTTAAAGTTTCTACGGGGGTCGAAAACCAATTAAAATTTTCATCCTCGGATAAATTTGCATCCAAATGCTTTTCTGACTGCCCTGTGGGATTTTCCTATTGGCATGCCTTGCAGTCACATAGAAAATGTAGCGGGTACCTGGAATCAGGAGGCCAGTTGATGTGATTGTTCCTGAGTATCTTGTCCTTTGCAATGAAGCTTGCCTGGTTCCCTGTTTCAGGTGAAGCTAAGAGATCTGAAACACAAAGGAAGATGCTTAAAGCAACAGTGGAGGAAAACCTGGGCCAAGTCCAATTGAATAGAGATAGAGCACATTTGAAAGACTGTTCTGTGGCAGTCATGGAAGTGAGGAAATGACAGTTCTCCATTGTATCCATGCAAAGCCATCCAACCACACTAAGATGGGCCCTAGGGAAAAAATACCAAAATCCAATATAACTCATAGATAACAATTTGCTAGGCTTGGACTCATTTATGGACAGTTTTTATGCTGCTTATATCTAATGATTTGCATTTTAATTGTGTGAGTTTAATATTCTGATTTTTTTTTTTTGTAAGCCACCTCCAGCAGGACTCTGAAGAGACAGGACAGAAAATATTCTAAATATTCTAAATATAATGCTCCAGAGGATTCTGCTTACCAACTTCATTTGGATACTTTTCAGCTAATTTAAGTTGGAACATGGTGAGGATTCTTAAGATGAGTGTCCTAGCATCTGTTAATTAGACCCATGCCCTCATGGCAAATTGATTTGTCCAGGAAAGACTAACAAATTGGATTGTGACAATTATTAATAACAAATGGGAACCTGCAAGGACTTGCAGGTAGGGATGGACATAACATGAACCAACTTATGAACTAAAGTTCGTGATGAATTTTGGCTGGCTCATGCTTTGCAAAGTCAAGTTTGTGACAGGTCAACAAGCATGAACTTTCCATGAACTTTGAAGCTGTTTGTGGAAGTTCATTAGGATTTGTAAATGGATACATTTCCAGACAGTCTCCAATTAGTTACCAAACTTCAAAGCAAACTTCAATGCAAAGGGAAGGAGGTGGAAGTTTCCCTGTGAGTTTGGTGTCACTGGCTTGTTCCTGAGCCATGCCATAGATCCGTGTAACTACAGCAATGCAAGTAAAAGAGAACTAAGGTCAAACTACAGAATCCTGCAGTACAAACTGAAGGAAGGGGGCATTTTTTCAAGCTCCTACAACCAGTTTAGTATACAGAATGTCAAGCAGAATCCAGTACCACTGTGGTGATGCAAGCTTAAAAGGAATGATCAATTTCAAAGCACAGTACTACAAGAATTCCAAGACGGGGAAGGATTTTGCAAGCTCTGTGCAAGAAAATGGGAACACAAAGGAACTCCGGGGGGGGGGGGCTCTTGAAACTGACAAGAGTTGTTTGATACTGACAAGAGCAGTGGAAAAATCCCAAGGGCGGGGGAGAGAACCTCCTGAACCTGCACCTGTCATTTCCTCACAAAGCACTTTCCTGGAAACACCTTCTGGGGGGGGGGTATAACTGGGATCCTCTAAATTCAATCCTCACCAAACCTGAAGGGCAGGTAGAGGAGAGTTAGAAAGCCTCTGTGAGTTTAGTGTCTCTAGCACACCGAGGGCCATGCTACTGGGCCTAAAAGTTCATAAGAACATAAGAACATAAGAGAAGCCAATGTTGAATCAGGCCAATGGCCCATCTAGTCCAACACTCTGTCACACAGCGGCCAAAATATACCAGGTGCCATCCGGAGATCCAGCAGTGGGGCCAGGGCACCAGAAGCCCTCCCACTGCTGCCCCCTCCAGCACCAAGAATAGAGTGCATCACCTGCCCCAGACTGAGAGTTCCCATCCATACCCTGTGGCTAATAGCCACTGGTGGACTTCTGCTCCATATGTTTATCTAATTTCCTCTTGAAACTGTCCATGCTTGCAGCTGCCACGACCTCCTGTGGCAGTGAATTCCATATGTTAATCACTCTTTGGGTGAAGAAGTATTTCCTTTTATCTGTTTTAACCCGACTGCTCAGCAATTTCATAGAGTGCCCACGAGTTCTTGTATTGTGAGAAAGAGAGAAAAGTACTTCTTTCTCAACCTGCTCAATCCCATTCATAATCTTATAAACCTCGATCATGTCACCCCTCAGCCGTCGTTTCTCCAAGCTAAAGAGCCCCAAGCATTTTAACCTTTCTTCATAGGGAAGGTGTTCCAACCCTTTTATCATTCTAGTTGCCCTTCTCTGCACTTTTTCCAATGCTATAATATCCTTTTTGAGATGTGGTGACCAGAACTGTACACAGTATTCCAAATGAGGTCGCACCAATGATTTATACAGGGGCATGATGATACTGGCTGATTTGTTATCAATTCCCTTCCTAATAATCCCCAGCATAGCGTTGGCCTTCTTTATTGCAGCTACACATTGTGTAGACATTTTCAGCGAGTTAATCCACTACGACTCCAAGATCTCTCTCTTGGTCAGTCTCTGCCAGATCAGACCCCATCAATGTGTATTTATATTTAGGATTTTTGGCTCCAATGTGCATCACTTTGCACTTGGCCACATTGAACCCCATTTGCCACGTTGACGCCCACTCACCCATCCTCAACAGATCCCTTTGGAGTGCCTCACAATCCTCCCTGGTTTTCACCACCCTGAACAACTTTGTGTCATCTGCAAATTTAGCCACATCACTGCTTACTCCCAATTCCAAATCGTTAATAAACAAGTTAAAAAGCATCGGACCGAGTACTGATCCCTGTGGTACCCCACTGCTTACCACCCTCCACTGAGAAAGTTTCCCATTTATACTCACTCTCTGTTTCCTATTTATAAGCCAGTTTTTGATCCACAAGAGGACTTGTCCTTTTATCCCATGACTATTGAGCTTACTTAGGAGCCTTTGATGAGGAACTCATGATGGTCTGTGGTTTGCAAACCAGGCATGCCATGAACCACAAACCAAACTGAACCGCATTTTTTCTGATTTGGGCCTATCCCTACTTGCTGGAGGCATCTCACCCGTCTCTCCCACTATTTCTTCTTTCCCTTTCCTGAAAGCCCCCATAGTCTTTCCCCCTTTTCTTGCTTCCTTCTCTCCTTCTAGGGTTGCCAACTTCTGGGTGGGTACTAGAAATATCCTGGAATCACGATGGATCTGCTAAATATACAGATCAGTTCCCCTTAGGGTTGCCAGGCAGAGGCTGAGCAATCTCTGGAGATTTGGGGGTAAAGCCTTGGGAGGGCAAGGTTTGGGGAGGAAAGCTATAATACCATAAAGTCCAACCTCCAAAGCACCATTTCCTCCAGGGGAACTGATATCTGTCATCTGGAGAGCAGCTGTAATTCCAGGTGAACTTCAGCCCCCACCTGGAAGTTGGCAACCCTAGTTTCCCTACTTCGGAGGGTGGAGTCTATGGCATTATCCCTGTCTGAGGTCCCTCCCTTCCTCAACCTGTCTGAGGTCCCTCCCTTCCTCAACCCTCCTCCCCAGTCTCCCCCCACCCCGTTTCTATAAATATCTTAGCCTCTTTCCCTCCTCTTGACAATCCCCCTATTCTCTCCCTGCCTCATTCTCTCCTTCTCAGCTATTCACCAACCTTTTATTTGCCTCCCATCTTCAGCTATATTTATTATTTATTTACTTCATTTATATCTCAGTTTTCACCATAGTGAGGACCAAAGCAGCTTACACAAATCTCTCCTCATCCTTTTTATCCATACAACAACCCTGTAAGGTAGGTTTGGCTGAAATTATGTGACATGTCCAAAATCACACAGTCAGCTTCCACAGAAAGATGGGACTCTAAAACCTGGGTCTCACAGGCCTTAATCTGGAGCTCTAATTGTTACACCACACTGGCTTTCATAGGGTGGCTGCTGTTGAACAGTAGCAAGCAGCAGGCCAACTTGAATTATGCAAGTCGGGCAGCATCAGGTCACGCAGAGGTTGCTTCCATGCCTAGGTTTACCATCCTCCAAGTGGGACCTGGAGATTTCCCAAAATTACAACTGAACTCCAGATATCTGTCCCCCTGGATAAAATGGCTGCTTTGGAGGGTGGATTCTATGACATTATACCATGCTGAGGCCTCTTCCTCCCCAAATTCTACACTTCTTAGACTTCTTCACAAAATCTCCAGGAATTTCCCAACCTGGAGCTGGCAACCCTAGCCAGGTCTGGCCCCACAGAGTTTTTCCTTAAAGTCCAAATACTTTTACTTACAGAGCCAAACTTGGAAGGCTATGGTTGCCTAGCAACAGCCAGTGAGGTAATCTGTTGCTTAAAACTACAGGAACTCCTTTTATCATTTGGGGTTTTTTTAAGCTGCCCCGTGTTTTTGTTGTTATTTTTTACATTTCGCCTGGGCCCCTTTTCAGGTTTGTAGAAAGAAGAAGGAGAGATTGGATTTATACCCCACCCTTCACTTGGAGTCTCAGAGCAGCTTACAATCTCCTTTCCCTTCCATTCCCCACAACAGACATCTTGTGAGGTAGGTGGGGCTGAGAGATCTCTATTGGGGCCTGCTCATGAGAAAACAGCTCTGTCTGATTTTTCTTTTAGAATATAAGATATTATATATGGCACAGAAACTGCCCAGTTAAATTGCTCCATTGATGATTGAAACTAGAACTCTGCCTGTTCCATCTTTGTACTGGTGATGCCACAGTGTCATAGGGCCTTCTCTGCTGTTCCTTCCCCTTTAGCCTCCAAAATACAGGTATGCCTTAGTTCGTCACATAGTTATACATATATCAAATAGCTACACATTTAACTAATGCACCTTGGTACCTATAATGATTGTGCATATCAGTATAGAAAACACTATATGGCTGAGTTCAGACTGGCACTTTGCCCCGGTAGGAACCCGGGCCAGTGACAATTCAATCCCGGAGTAAATTGGGCATTCACACAGGCACATCTGCCTGGCGTCTCCCACCCGTAGCCAACCCGTGCTGTTGTGCTTCACTGCCGGATCAAAAAGATACCTCATAAAACTGGTAGCAAATCCATAAGTCCGTGTGTATTGCATGTTTCTCCGCTTTCGTGAAGTCTGAACGCACAGCCGAAAAGCCGGGAGCAACCCGCGTTGGGCAACAGCGATATGACTGGCCATGCTCCGCTCTGTGCTGGTGCTGTGGGGTCCTCCCCCAATCGGCAAAATGTGCTTATGCACTTATGTGCATGAGTGCATGAGTGCATAAGCGCTCATGCACACATACACCCATACACCCACAGCCAAATTAATGGGGAAACACCAAATATAGCGCCCCTCTGGGGCAGCAGTCTGAATGCTCCCGCTGGCTCTGCCCCATATCTTTCGGCAGCAGCCCGGGCTGTGTGAACGGGGAAAACCTAGTACAGTTTATTCCGGGGCTTTTTTGCCACACCTGGCTACCGGAGCAAACTGCCAGTCTGAACTCAGCCTATGAATAATTCTTCATTTGCATATAACTGTGGCCTGCCTCTCACAAATAATCCTGTCTCTGGACTGTTCTAATACTGCAGGTATAAAGGAATCCTGCTCCATACAAAAAAAATCTAATTCTGGGTGTGTGCCTAAACCTGTCAATTGCAGGTTCATATGGACACGGGCTCAAAAATAATATTAGTTATAAGCAAAATTTAATTACTCATAGTAGCTGCAGGACACTTCTAATTCTGTGCTATACTCAGACTTTTCCCTCCAGAGATAAGCTTATCTGATTCTTTGGCCTGCTGTCATGCGAATTTGATAATATCTGCGTATCAACCAACTCCTAGGTGCCTCCAGAGTACAGAAGCTTAGAGGTTATCAGAGGAACCAGGAAGGAGCTTTATAGAACTATAGCAAATTTCCTCCTCTGGAATAAATACCAGTTATCAGTGATCTAGCTAAAGATACTAAAATTATTGCAGGGAAGATGGAAGATGAGCTAAAGACTGACAGAATGAGGAACAAAAGTTATGTGCACTGCTTATTTAATGCAACTATTTAGAGTTTTATGTGTACAGGCATTTCAGTAATGATAGACCCAAAATAATAAAAAAAGCTTTGGCTTACTTCCAGAGAATGTGGAAATTTGCCCTCCATAATCAATAAGTGGTTCTGGAAAGGATTTAATAGATCAGAGTAGACAAATGAGAGGAAAGGAGTTCTTGGTCAAAAATAGGCATATAAGAATACTGACAAGAGAAGTCAAAGTTTGAACTAGCTAAATACAAGAGGGTGGTTCTGTAAGGGTTTTCAATATCCTGAGCTAGATAATCTGGAACTAGGCTATATAATATAACTTCTGTTGATTGTTTCCATTGTCAGAAGTACAAATTAAAATCAGGCAATGTATCGAGGATCTTGATATATTAATAGAATCATATTTATAGTACAATTGCACTGCAACTCAGGTTTGAGATATATCAGCTTCTATGTCTAAGAATGAAAATACTGCCCATCATTATAGAGAGCTTTCTCATCACATTCATTTTTCTAGACTCCCCAAAGTGGTGATATGTAAAATTGCTAAGCATCTGCATTTCAAAATCCAAAACTATCTCTAGGTCAAACTGGGATTCAAAATTAAAGAAGTAGCTATCAGAAAAGAATACTATTTGTCATTAGCCTTTTATTGATTTCCCATTCAAGATCCAAGGGCTTGGGTTGTCTAAAAGTATGACGAGGGTGGTTTCGGTTTCGGCGTTGCGAATGGCGGCCGCGTCTCGGGACGCTCCCGGAGGCGGCTAGCCCACACGCAGTTGGGGGGGTCTTCGCATGTGCGAAGGACCTTAGTGAGCCTTAGGCAAAGGCTCCGAACCGGGGGCGCTTGGGGAGTAGCCTCTTTGCCGGCAGATAGCCGGGAAATTGAGGCTTTCTCCCCGCCCCAATCGGCCCCGCTGCATCGTGCCCATCATGGGACTTAGCAGCACCACCAACTTCCAGGAGTGAAGACAGCGATATGATTTAATATTAAAAGAAGAAGTGGCGTCGAATCGTGAGTGGAAGGTCTATTTTGAAGCGTGAATTTGAACTCCCCCGCAAGTGGCTAAGCGTATGGGAGGAGGGAGGAGTCCCCACCCCTTTTGAGAAGCAAGATCTACAAAGGGAGCGCGGAGGGGGAAGAGAGAAAGAACTGTTGGTGAAAGTACCGTTGGGGTTGTATAAAAGAATACGACCATAGTAGCTTCCTGGGGGATGCGGCACGAACTTTTTAAAAGTAAATAATAAAACAAAATGTCGACTACGGGGAGAGTCCTGCAGAAACCGGAAAAGAAGAGAGGTGGGACTTCCGGTCCGGGTAGCCCCCCCCCAGAGCCTGCTGTCAATCAACAGGAAAATGAGATTCTGCGCCCTCTGCTGGAGCAAATGCAGAAAATCAATGAAACTTTGCTTAAAGTGGAAAGTGTCTTCATCAGTCGACAGGAATTGATATTGGAAACATCAAGGAAGATGGCGGAAATTGAACAGAAAGCGTGGATTTTAAGTTCTCAGGGCGTAAAAGAAGAAGAGAAAGAGGATCTCAGATTTAGTTTGACGAATGTATTGGCACCCCTGACTGGCAGTGAAGCGAAAGATTTAAAAGAAGAGGTGGATATGGCTCCTAAAGCCAATTCCGCTTTTATAAAAGAAATTACTCTGCCAGTAGAAGGGGAGGTCGAGCAAAGCAAACAAGACATCAGAGATCTAACTCTTTGCGAAGTGGTTATGGCGCCCGGGAAATTTGAAGCCCAAAAAAGAAAGAAGAAAGACTACATCCGTGAGATGCAAAGACTTCTGAAGAGACACGCCAGCGTGAGGGAAGACGCAGCACTCAAAATCATGAGAAGCAGCGAGGAAGACAGCAGCCCAGGGGAAGGAGGTGAAGGAGAGGAAGCCATCAAGGTTAAAAAGGACTTAGTCCATAACTGGAAGAAATTTAAAAAGAAGACACCTTGAGGACTGTTTGTGTCACATCTGTAAGGAGCTGTTTAACTACTAACCCCAATGGACTTTACTAACTGTATTAACAGAGTGATTCTGGACGTTGCAAAGTTAAAAAGAAGACCTTCTAACCATGATGGATGCCGAAAAACGGTATTAATTACTAACTAAAACTAACCCATTTTAACAGAGAAAACTTCACTCCACCCTTTTTTCTTTCTCCATCTGTCTACCCCTTCCTTTTCTGATAAAAAGAATAAAATTCTCTCCTTTTCAGGAGAGTTTTACATAAAAAAAAAAAAAAAAGTATGACGAGGGTTATCTGGTAAAACTTACACACTCAAGTTAGGAACCTTCCTGATCAAATATCACTTCAGCCACACACTCATTCTTCAGCAAATTTAGACACAATAACAAACTTAGTTATTGTGCGAATGAGCTTAGGGGGTAATGAAATATCAACCTTTTTCTCCTCCCCACAATGCATACATTGATAACAAATCACAAATGTCCAGTTCAGAATTCTATCCAGGATTAAACCATAGTTTGGAATCCTGATTTGGAGATGGACAGAAGAGATATGGGTTGTAGCTAGGAAGGTATGATGAACTACTGTTTGTAACAAACATTGAGGTGTTTAATTATTGTGCGGAGAAAAGGAAGAGGAAGTAATGTGCCAGCCTGAATATCCCATAGGCTTGTTCATGTACTGACTAATCACAGTTTGTTATTACACCTGGCCATCATTCGCTTATTCCTGCTCCCACTCCCCCAATCTTCAGTATATTAATTTTACTTCCCCTGCTTACTTGGCTTTTCTAGAATTAGTGAAACAGATTGCACTGAATTACATTATATAACCCACCTTGAATCTCAATGAAAAAGGGGAACTGTAAATCAATCAATCAATAAATAATACAAGTAGGAGACCTGCAACAACTGAGGGGGGGGTGCCTCACTTCCCCAGTATCACAACTGTTTCCTCCTTCCCTTCCCTGAAAGCTCCCATAGCCTCTCCCCTTTGCCTGCTACATTCTTTCTTCCCTACCCATCAGCCAACCCACCTTCATCTGCACCCCCATCTTCAGCCTTCCCTCCTTCCCTTACCCTGGCAACTTTTCCAGGAGTTTTCCTGTGCAGTCTGCACCAAGCCCAAAATACATACAGGCTTGGGGACACCACACTTTCCCCCCTCTCCTTCTCAACACTATTTCATCCTCCTTGCTGCCTCTACATCCTCAGTTTTCACTGCTTCCTTCTCGGTTTCCCACCAACCAGCCAACCCACCTTTTAGGATTGCCAGGCCCCAGGTCTGGGTGGGGGTTCCCCCCACTTCTGGAGGTTTCAATCCACCCCGAACAGCTGGCTGGCAGGGGAAGCCCTGCCTCCAAGCCCCACCCCCAAGAGTGACCACCTGCCCAGCCACCCCTCTCCCTCCCCTCCTGCCCAATTTAAAGGGCTTCAGCTGATCAGAGGGGACCATGTGGGCCACTGACCAGCTGGAGGCCCTTTAAATCTAGCAGGTGGAAGGGAGGGGGTGGTTGTGGGCTGCACACTCAGCTGGCAAAAAGACCCTTTAAAGGTCCAGAGTGATGAGGGGAGCTGGCAACCCTACCACCTTTATCTGCCCCCCTCTTCAGATTTTTGTCTACCAGTCATCCTATACCTGGGGGGAAATATAGCTCAGTTATGTGGTTCCAGCCTCTGGACCAGGTCCAGTTAGGTGGTGCTTACTACTGGGCTGTGACCAGTTATACTGTGGAAGCCTTTCAAGGACATGTGAAAGGCACCTCATTTCCCCCTGCATCTCCTTCCCCCCACTATTTCCTCTTTTTTGTCTCCTCGCAACCCCCCTAGTCCCATAGTTCTCTGTTGCCTTCACTCTCCCACACTCTCCCACTGTGACTTTCATTTGCCTTTCCATCTTCAGCAATATTTATTATTTGTTTACTTCAATTATGTCATGCCTTACTCCACAATGGAGACCCAAATTATCTTACATCATTCTTTCCCCTCTATTTTATACTCAAAACAACCCTGCAAGGTAGACTAGGCTGAGAATGTGTATGGCTCAAGGTCACCCAGTGAACTTCCATGGCAGAGAGGTGATTCAAACCTAGTTTCTAAGATCCTAGACTGAAACTCTAACCACTACACAAGAGTATAGAGTGGTGCCTGCTGTTAAATGTCAGCAAATAGCCACACAAGGGTCATGCAGATCATATGATAGGAACTTACCACATGGTTACTGCTAGGGCTTAGCCTGATGTATCCCCCTCAAAGTCAAAGACAGCCATGCAACGGAGCTCCCGCCCGCCCGGCAACGCCGCTGGCGGGCGGGGGCTGCTTTGCCGCCCCGGAGGAGGTGGGGCGGCAACAGAAGGGACGCTGAGCATCCCGACGCGGCGGGGGACGGAGCCGGCTGTTTTATAAGGGCCGGGCTCCGTTCCCGCTCTCCTCAGTTGCTCCGCGTGCTCGCCCACCCTCCCACCCTGTTATCAGTGCAGGCTTTGGCTGGTCGTCATTTTGAAGGGGCCGGGTAGGAATTTTTTCACTTCTACCCAGATTGGCGGACGTGGTAGTGGTGTTTTTTCGCCTACCTTGCACTGACGGCAGTGGCTTTAAGGGAATTATTGTGGAAGCACTTAATTAGTTGGTCACTTGGCAGGTTTATGCAAGCAAGAAACGGAACTGGTGAGCACCTTTCGGCATATCCCGTTAGGGAACAGGCGGTCATCAGGAACTGCCTTCAGATTTCAGGGTCCAGGGTGGGGAATGGTGATCACCTCCACTGGGAACCTTTTATGGCAGGCTCCTCTCTGCAAGTTGAAAGGCTTCAGGGGTAGGCGCTCCTAGAAGGCAACCAGTTGCTGGGCTGCTGGTCACGAGCCATTGAGTAGATGGCTCACGGCTGGAGCTGGGTGACCCGCCCTTTAAGGGCAAGGGGGTTGGTCAGGGAAGTGATGCCTGCCTTGCCTGTTCCATGCTTGCTTAGTTGTTATTGCTGCAATGTTCTGTTAAATAGTTAATAAAGTGGCCCTTGTTTAATTCCAACCTGTTGTCTGTCTCATTATTCCGACTGGGGGGGCAAATGCCCCACCACCTGCATTCCCCTGACAGAAACCAAAATGGGAACTGGCTGGCAATGCTGTTTTGACTGCCCTGCAATGGCCACTGAGAGCATTCATTTCTTAAAACTATGGGCACTGCTTCTATCATTTGGGGGTGGTTTAACCTCAGTCTATTTTTTAAAAAAAGATCTCAGATTCTTCTGCAAACCTAGGACATATTTCAGATCTTTCTTGTCTGCTCACAGATCCAGTCTCCAAATTTAAGTATCCACTAATTTGGCCACATTGTACATTAAATATATCGATATATGAAATGTTTGAACTACACCATATAAATGTAAATTCCTTATTGTGTATGTCCACAGCTTGCTTATTTAGAAGTAGTCAAAAGCCCAACTATTTTGATATGTATGTGTAGTAGCAGCAGAAAGGTGCTTTGGTGCTTCCTTCCAAAGTTACCTGCAGTTTTCATATCCAGTTGGGCAACCAATATTCCACAGTGCCATTCTGATTAGTGTTATACTCTTCTATGTGCATTAACCAATGGATTCAAAAGGGCATAGTTCTGTTTAGGATGGTACTTAAATTGTCCAGGCTTGTTTTTCCTGAAAAATCCTAAATTCAAAACTGTTATAGGTACACTGGTTTTACCTTAAATTTTGTATTATGTATCAGTCTTGTTATGCTATAATGAAATGATCTTTTCAGTGAGTTCTTCCAACTGCCTATCAAGATCTGGGGATCTCAAAAATGGGAATTTATTTAGACTTCCATTCTTGACTTCCATAGCTAAACTCAGATGATCACTTGTCCAAATGAATCAGAAGTGATTAGGAAGACGAGAGAAGCAAATTAGGAATTATACATTTGATAGTCACAATAATGTTCAGCATTCTTTTCATAATTTTAATGGTTCAAATGGTTTCATCATTAGCGATGTCATGCATTATCATCAACAATTGCTACTAAACAAATGGATAACATGCTATTTTCAGTCAGTATAAAGTTTTCTATAGGTTGAGACAGGTGACTTCATTGAAGGAAATCATATAGGAAATATCAATAACATTTTCATGGATCTAACCAGACTCCCCTATAATAGATAAGTATTCTGCATTTGTTCTCTGGCAGGCACCCAGAAGAAACATCATACCTGTCTACAAACAAAAGGCTTTTTAGACTGCTCTTGACGAGCAAGTGTAAACCATGTTATTGCTAGTGCAGATTTGAGCGTATATTAATAGAGTAAGCTAGCCTGAAATATTTCAGTAATCAATGTTTGTCTGAAGATCATCTATTAATTAATACTGAACACAGCAACAAAGTGAGAAGGTAAACATCTAATAGCTTTGCAAACCATCTTCAGTAATGAAGAAGGAGAAACCTATTGAGAAACAGTATTTGATACTTACTTGACAGCGTCTGTGACACAATTGTCTTTCCAGTTTAAATCATGTTTGCGAGGTATAATGTTAATAAGCCAGTATCATTCAATCCCACTCCCAGATAGGACATTGTATCTGGGGCTCTAAAAAGAATTGAGTTTCTTTAATGCAACAAAAAAGTGCTTTGTGGAAGTGTTTTCTTTTATTAGCATCCTGCTGCTCAGTTTATTAAAGACTGGAAAGAGTTCTGCCAACAGATAAGGAAAACAATTACTCTTTGATAGACTGATAGAAAAGGAATATTAACTCCATCTTCTGTCTACTACCAGCTAAATTTGGATGCATTTGGGGTTAGCAGTTAGGTGGACTGTGCACAGCTCATTCTGTGAAGGTCACAGATCAATCAAGATTATTTTATCTGTGTACAAACCACAAGGTACAGCTAAGCAGCAAGGAGGCAGCTCTCTGAGAAATAAGTACATTATTGAGGGTTAGCCCCAAAACTCTTAAAGCAGCATAAAGAAATCACAAGTATTTAAAGGGAAAAGGGTCCACGCTAAATCCAGCAGGATTTATATAAAACCCATGAGCAACAAAAGGAAATAGAAATGGAATCCTGTGCAAGGAAGGAAAGTAACTGATAACATAGAATATGTGTCTATATATAGGCAGGAAATGGCAAATCCCTTGAATGCGATCTCTAGAATTTATTAACCCAGCATACAACTATTGATCGCAGTAATCCAGTATTAGAAAATAGACAAGCAGTTGAGATTTTGTATTGCTTTGAGATCTTCATGTAGTAACTAAAATAAGGGCATTATAACCTACTTATTATATGGCACTTCACCTTCTCCTACTTCCGCTGTAGCTGTTCATGATTTGAAACTTCCACTATAGCTGTTCATGATTTGATATCATATTTTACATTTGAAGGCTAAGGAATCTACCACCATTAAGACAGCACAAATTAGAAGGCTAATTAATACAGAAGTTCTTAATGACTGGCCCCATTTTTTCAGGTTAGAAAAAACATTTGCCACATCCCATCTAGTATTTTAGATGCTGTGTGTCTCCTCCAGGTGTACAGAAGATCCATTGTTTTATATTTTATTCTTCCTATTTGGATTATATTTAAAACTATGTCTTGTTTGGCCTTGACTAATGATTTCAAAGTTCAGCCATTTGGACTATCATAATCTTCACTTATGAACTCCCCCTATTCGGCTGTAAATTTTGTCCTCTCTTTATTACAGGTTACAAGGGTAAAAGAGTATTACTGAATCATAGCAGATGTCTTTGCCTGACCTAACCATTCTTTAACACCTGTTTGCTCTCCCCAGATCCCATTATTATGCAAGTTTTTTAAACCTAAATTGGCATGTGTTCTCATGACCTTTGCCTGGTTATAACCTACCTTTCAGTAGCCTAGAATTTTTTGTTCTCTTTTTATCAAATTACTTGATGGTGTAGAATTAAAAAGAATTTAAAAATTGAAGTCTTGCTCACATAGTTTTGATAGATACACAACAGGAAAAGTAATATTTCTTGAAGTGACAGGGTCATTCAACTATGGCAAAGTCAATATAGGTTAATCCAAAGAATCTCTGTTGGTGGGCACCTCCATGGTGATTGGAATGTGTGTGCTGTGTGCTTGCGCCTCACTACCCTGCTTTTCTCTGCAGCTGTCTTTTCCCGGCTCTTTCATTATCTCTCTGCGGCCTTGAATGCCTGGTTCACCCGGCTATACTCCTTAGTCTCTCACCCTTGCCTAGACCGTTAGTTTTCCCCATGCTTGTAGGAGTGTGCTTATTGGCTTTTGCTCATCAGGAGCTCCTGTATGATTGGGGTATAATTGCTTAACCCACGTATTTTGAGTTATTCCTGGCACAAGAGTTCATGGAGTGTCCTTTGCTCTGATCAATAAACTGAACCTACTCAAGGTTCTGTGTGTTGGTACTGAGTTCTTGGAACACCTGACAGAGTGTCAGGAATCATTCAAGCGTCTACCCACAACTCGCAAGATGAGCAGAGAAGAGGATGTCCCAGTCGGCTGAGGAGTAACCCATGCCAATAACCACGGGGGTGACCATGCCAACCACCCTGGTCACCACGACTCAGATCCAGCTGGAGCCACCACGAGGGGCTGAAGGAGGTTTGCCCTACTGGTGGCTGATAGGCACCCAGGAATATGCCTGGTCCACTTTCCATGCTGACACAGAAGAGTTGTGGACCCTGACCCCAGGGCTCCTGGGGACCGCACACACAAGCCGGTATGAGAACAAGACAGCCTGCAAAGCGGGCACACGCCAGCAATGCAGAGAGGAAGATATGGGCCTGGAAGAATGGCTGGCCCAGATGGAACTAGCACAAGTCAGGCTCACCCAGATGGTGGAAGAGTCATTGCTAGACATCCTTTGCATGGTGGCTCAGGTTGTGCAAGAGGAGTTGTGGTGGCAACCACCGCAGGTGCCCATGGCTCCACCACCAGGGCAAGTTGTGCAAGAGGAGTTGTGGTGGCAACCACCGCAGGTGCCCATAGCTCCACCACCTGGCCAGCAACCCCATGCCAAGCAGCTGCAGCCAGGGGACCAGCAGATCCCAGCAGGCCCACCTCCACAACCCCATAGGACCCCTCCCGGGGGGGCCTGGACTGGTGCTGAAGGGGTTGCTGGATGCCAAGTTTGACGGAACCCCTGAGAGGTTGGCCTTCTTTATGGTGCAAGTTGGGAAGTTCATGCAAGCCTGGGGCCACCTGTTCCCCTCCAATGCTCAGAGGGTAGACTACATAGCCACTCAGCTCCGCGGGAGAGCTGCTGACTGGTATGTCAACCTACATAACTCTCGGGGACCCGAGCTCCAGGAGGTGGATGCATTCACGTGGGCCTTACACATGCAGTACGAGGACCCACTTGAGAGTGAGAAGGCACAAAATCACCTGCGAACCCTGAAGCAAGGGAAGAGAATGGTACGTGAATACACCAAGGAGTTTCAGCGCCATGCGGCTGAAGTACACAGATGGCCTGATTGTGTACTTGCTGAACAGTATCGAGTGGGTCTACAGCCTGAGATCAGGGAAACTATCCTTCAGAGCATCTGCCCCATCTCATTTGCGGCTTGGACATGTGAGGCAGCAGATGCCGAAGCATGCCTTCAGATGATTAAGATCGATGGGCCATCCATGGGAGCCCGCCTGCCAGTTGTGGGGCCCAAATCAAAACTGCCTAGATCAAAGGATGGCACTCATGACCTGTGGATGAAGCAAAGTCTTTGCCTCCATAGTGGAGAAGTGGGTCATTTTGCTGCAGATTGCCTGAGCACAGCTGGGACACCAGGTCCCAGTAAAGAAGCAGGGAAGAAATGCCAAGACACCCCACTAAAGAAAGGATCTGCCAAGGTGAAAGTGCAGCATGCGCTCCAATTTGGAGTCATGGAGGAAGGGTCCAGCTCATCCAGCAGCGAAGAAGAGGAGTCAGTGGGAAAAGGCAGGGACCTGATGTGAGCAGCTCAGAGCAGCAGGTCCAAGCCCCCCAGCATCACACACAGTGAGCAACTACCCCCTCTCTTTCTCATGACTGTGACTGTTATGAACCCAGAGCTGGATACACATGTCCATGTGCGCGCTCTCATTGACTCGGGGTGCACCAGAGACCTAATAAATCCTTCCCTGGTGACGGGGTTGGTTGCCCCTGTGGATAAACTTCCTGACCCCATAGTTTTCACCCAAATGGACATTGGGGCAGTTTGAATACAGAGTTATGCTGTTTGGCCTCCAGGGGATGCCTGGGGTATTTATGAATCTGATCACTGAAATGTTGCAAAAGCACCTATTTAGGAGGCCCTTATTTTTCTGGATGATATCTTGCTATACTCCCCCGATGAAGAATCACATGTGAAATTGGTCAGGGAGGTCCTCTAAACATTGTATAAGCATAAACGGTTTGCCAAGCTGTCAAAATGTGAGTTCCATCGCTCTGAGATTGATTTCTTGGGCTACAGAATCTCACCCATGGGTCTGGAGATGGATCCAGCTAAGGTGCAAGATGTGTTTGGGGTAGGAAGCCCTTCGCACCCGCAGACATCTCCAATCCATTTTAGGATTTTTGAATTTCTACAAAGATGTATCACCAATTTAATCCAGGTAGTCCTCCCTCTCACAGACCTTTTAAAGACTAAAGGGAAGGGGCTGGAAAGCACGAAACCCAGTGCCAAATTAGTTTGGATTGCAGAATGCCAAGAGGCATTTGAGAAACTTAAGACTCTGTTTACATTTGAGCAGGTCCTAGTTCACCCCAATGAGCATAAGAAATTCATAGTTCAAGTTGATGCTTCTGATGTCCCTATGGGGGGGGGCATACCACAAGAGGGGGATGATGGGAAATTGATCAGGGACTAGCATACGTTTCTCACAAGTTTAATTCCACTGAGCGTAACTGGGCAGTGTGGGACAAAGAGGCTGGAGCTATCAAGCTTGCCCTGTCCACTTGGAGACATTGGTTGGAGGGGGCCTGTATACCTTTCAAAGTATGGACTGACCACAAAAACTTCAAGGTGCTATGTACCCCCCGAAACCTAAATGCCAAGCAGTTGAGGTGGACCTATTTCTTTTCTAAGTTTTGTTTCACTCTCCACCACTTCCTGGGGAAAGCTAACTCCCTGGCAGATGCCTTGTCCTGCCTCCCCCAGCATGATAGCTGCAGAGAGGAGGTGCTGGACTCTATGTTCACTCCCTCCCAGTTGGGAGGGGCTGTGATGACACACAGACATGCCAAGGCAGGCCCATCACTAGGGGAGGGGGACTGGGCTAGAGAGTTTGCCTCCACTTTTTCGGATGCTGATTGCAAAGAAATGGAAGAAGATGGCACCTTGGAGCAACGTGAAAATGGCTGTTGGTTTAAAGGACACTGACTGTTCATTCTGAGAATTTTGAGGGGCAGGGTGATGGAGGCTGCTCATGGATCTAAACTGGCAGGGCATCTAGGTTTTTTTTAAAAAATGCTGCATCTCTTACAATGCCAGTTTTGGTGGGAGGGACTGCACAAAGACGTCTCTATCTACATGCAGTCTTGTCAAACATGTCTTATGTGTAAGCCCTGCCTGGGAAAACCCCCTGGGTTGTTGAAGCCATTACCCACCCTGGAGTGGCCATGGGAAGTGGTCTTGATGGATTTTATCACCAATCTACTACTAAGTAAAGGGAAGTCGGTGATTAGGGTGGTGGTCGATCTGTTTTCCAAACAAGCACATTTCACACCCCTTAAGCAGTTGCCAATGGCGAAAGCCCTTGCCCGATTGTTTATGACTCATATTGTGAGACTGCATTCTATTCCACTGAAGGTGATCTCAGACAGAGGCCTGCAATTCGTGGCCAAGTTCTGGGGGGGACTCCTAGAGGTCCTGGGGGTTGAACGTGGTCTCAGCAGTGTGTACCACCAAGAAACTGATGGCCAAACTGATGGTCAACCAAACCCTGGAGCAATACCTTTGGTGTTTTACTAATTTCCGGCAAGATGATTGGGTGGACTTACTCCCTTATGCTGAATACTGCTACAATAACTTGGTGCATGCTTCCATGGGGGTCTCCCTGTTTATGGTGGTCCATGGTTATGAGGGGCAACCCCTCCCCCTTTTGCCCACGGACCAACCCGTGGAGGGGGACGTGACTGACTGGTGGGCATGTATCCAGACTGCCTGGCCTCTCTTAGAAAAGACATTGAATAAAGCAAAGGCAGCCTACAAAGCGCAAGCCAATCGCAAGCGACTGCCAGGGTGGAATGTGCAGGTGGGAGACATGGTTCATGTTTCTACTAAGAACATGCGAGGAGTGCAACCCATCCAGAAGCTGGGCTGGAAATACATTGATCTGTTTCCGGTTGTCCAGAAAATCAACAATGTGACCTTTGAATTTGCCTTGCCCAAGAACCTGAAACAAGTGCATCCTGTCTTTCACTATTCTCTCCTCAGGAAAAACCCTGGGACCAATATCTGGCACCTGGAGTGTCCCGTGCCCCCCCATGATGGTGGATGGTCAGCCGCACTGTGAGGTCACTCGGATTCTGGACTCTTGCTTCAAGCCTGGGGCTTTGCAGTTTTTGATTGAATGGGTGGATTTGGGGCCACCACACAGGGAATGGGTGAAAGCTCCTGATGTCAATGCCCCCCAGCTTATCTGTTGCTTCCATGCCCAATTTCCTAACAAACTGGGTGGGAGGGGCTTAGGGGAGTGGAATGTCAGTGGGCACCGCCATGGTGATTGGAATGTGTGTGCTGTGTGCTTGCGCCTCACCACCCCACTTTTCTCTGCAGCTGTCTTTTCCCAGCTCTTTCGTTATCTCTCCATGGTCTTGAATGCCTGGTTTCTCCCAGCTATACTCCTTACCACTTGCCTAGACCGTTAGCTTTTCCCCATGCTTGTAGGAGTGTGCTTATTGGCCTTTACTCATCAGAGAGTCCTGTATGATTGGGGTATAATTAAGTTATTCCTGACACAAGAGTTCATGGAGTGTCCTTTGCTCTGATGAATAAACTGAACCTACTCAAGGTCCTGTGTGTTGGCACTCAGTTCTTGGAACACCTGACAATCCCCCCCCCCAAAAAAAAAAAGTTGACTTTTCCTACCTATCCAGAAAAGCAGAGTGACTGCTTTGTGTCATTCTCTCCCAGATTAATTTAGTTTAGTTTTTATAGATATCTGCTTTTCTATTTCATGGGACCTCAAAGTGACTTATCACTTCATTCTACCCTTCTCTACTGTATTATCACAACAATGACCTTGTGAGGTAGGTAAGGCTGAGAGATTGTGACAGGCCCAAGATCACACAGCAAGCTTCCATGGCAGAACAGGGATTCAGACTGGGTTGTCCCAGGTCCTAGACTGATACTCTAACTGCTACACCATACAAGCTCATGGGTAGTAACTAAAGAATGAATAGAGGAGGTATAAAAAATCCTGTGGGTTTGATGTAGTGGTTAAGTGTGTAGAGTCTAATCTGGGATAACCCCACTCCACTACTTGCAGCTGCTGGATGACCTTGGGCAAGCCATTGTTCTGTCAGAGTTGTTCTCTCAAGGACAGTTCTGGAAAGAGTTCTCTCAGCCCCACCTACCTCACAGGGTGTCTGTGGGGAGGGGAAGAGAAAAGGGTTTGTAAGCTGCTCTGAGACTCTAAGTGAAGGGCGGGGTATAAATCCAATGTTGTTGTTGTTGTCATCTTCGTCCTCCTCGCCTTCTTCAAGGCTGCATGTAAATGAACACCAAATCATAAGATTTTTAACAAATACAGCATTTATTTATAACCACTGGTTGATTACCTCTTCTCTGTATTTGTTGACCAATATGCAGCAACAAGAGGTGGACTCCCCATTGGGCTGTGCGAGAACATGTATGCATTAAATATTGCTGATCACATGGTACTGTACTGTTTGATTATGTGAAAAGTAGCTCAACAAACAGACTTGAATTTCTCCTACACAGCCCCTGCTCATGACTGGTGGATGGAACCTAAACTGAACCAGCAAGTGTTCAAGCATTCCTACTCCTATCCAACTCAAACAGAGTCTCAGGTTGCTTCCCAGAATTAGAAAAGACACTTTTGGACTTTTATCTACTATTCGAACATATTTATTGCTTTATAGCTGTTGACCTTATAACTTTAGCTTGTTATTTTGGACTTTGCATATCTTAAACATCATCATGTTACATGTTAATTTCCCTGTTTATAAGTTTGAACCTTACACACCATTCCAATGTATTTGAAAAAGTGTGCCTTTCAGTCATACTTTGAATAAATCTTTGTTGGTCTTAAAGGTGCCACTGGGCTCTAATTTTGTACAACTCAGACACTGTAATTCAAAGGTTATTGTGAAATACCACAAAACAGGAACCAAGCTCACCAAACTCAGTATCCAGAACCCAACAAAGGACATGTATGTTCAAGAGAGAGAACTCTGCTGTTTAATATTTTGCATTCCCTTTTTGTTGTTGAACCAAAAGCCTACTGCCTTATGTTAGCCTGATTGCACGTAATTATTAATAATAATGAGGGGAATATGATTGATTATCAATAGACAATCGGCTGTGAGAGCGAACACCTGTGTATACAGAGGTCAGCCCCGCCGGGAGGTGTTGGTAACAGACCAGGAGACTTTGTAAGGTTGAAAAATAAAGTCTTTTACTGAAGTTCTTCACAAGCAAACAATACACAGGCTCACACACAATTACTCAAGACTAGGAAATACAGAGAGAGGCAAAGCACATTTGTATTAGCAGGTAAATCGTTGGTGGGCTATACCTACCGGTCCCATCGTGTAGAGTGTTCCTCAGGAAAAATGGAGGGGAAAGAAACTAAGAAAATTGGGGACCACGTGGCCTGGCCAGCAGGTAACATGTGAGAACTCGGCCTGCAGACTAGAGTTTAAAGATGGAGGCAGGGGTTGGGGATAGCAAGCTGGACATAAGAGGGTCAAAGGTTCGATAGGGGTCGAAGAGCAGCAGAGAGAGAGCCGGTGGTCAGGCATCTCCTTATAAGCAGGAGGGTGGGGGCTGGTCCCAGCCTCTGGTTCCACCTCCTGGTAAGTCCGTCCCTAAAAATACCCTATTGGCTGGAAGGTCTAGGGGAGGTGTACCTGAGGGGTGGTCAATACTGAGAGCTAGAAACTTACTCATGTCTGACACCTGGTAGCAGCTAGGATGAGTCACCAGGCCAAATCCATTGTCTTCTTGATTGCATTAGCCAGGCTGCTGATGGCCATCAATTAGTTACCAAGCAACGATGAATAGATTCTGCCAGGGCTACATGAGGTCTTGCAGGTGATGGGGGAGGGAAAGAGGCTGCCTGCCTGATTTAGAAGGAACTCTTAATGGCGGTTTTGGAGTTCCTAGTCCTTGTCTTTTATTAAGGCATGTTGCTGTGTTTAGTGCATACTGGGTCTGTTCCATTTTCCTTCATGAGGAACAGGCTGGTAATCTATGCTGGGCACTGGAGCTGCTGGGGAGGTCAGGAGAACGTCTCTTGCCTGGGTGCAGTCTCTTCTGGCATCTTGGTGGGGTTACCATGTGGTTCAGTCCCTTATGCATGCACTGGCACAGTTTATTATTTTATTACAGTTCATAAAGAGGCTCAAAAGCCTTGCAGGGCAACACTTAGCAAGAAAGGGAACAGATATGTTGTAGGTTACAAGGTAGGATCATATCTTTTAATCTGCTGAAGTTGCAGCATTTCAAAACACATACAACATTGCAGATGAAGCAAACTAAATCTGAAGTTTGGGGCATTGCATGAAAAAGGGGAGACTTCTGGGTTTTTTTTTCTTTTTCTTTTTAATGAAATACTTTCATGCCACTGTAGCTTTAGGCACTATCTAGAATTCTGTTTTTCTGTTCATGTTTCAGGAAGAGGCACAAACCACAATTAAGGAAACCACTACTGGTATTAGAAGGATTTTATGTATAAGTATTTTTAAAAAATTAATCTTTCTTTTTTTCCTGATGTAACTATGGAACAAGTTCTCTTTGCATTGTTAATTAGTCCGTGGAACAGATGGCAAAGCTTTTAATTGAAAGCAACACACCCATTACAGTAACTATAATGAATGCAAATCTTCACTGTTCCAGAAATCAGTTTAGTAACTGCTGGAAGAAAAGGGAAAATTATTCTTCTTAATATGTCATGAGTACAAGGATGCTTCTTTAATTTCATGTTCAATCCAAGAAGGATGAGAAATTTGACCACTGATGCTTTATATATTTTGTGGCTGAACTGAAACTATGCACATAACAACCTCTATTTTTCTGTAACTTTTTTCAGTACTCCTGCAAAAATATTGCCTAATTATTTATGTTGCCCACACTTGCCCAGTTTACACATCCAGTGTGAGTGAAATCAACATGGGGAGTAGGGATGCCACAGACTTCATGGTAAGCATGTTCAATAGGCAAACATAAAATGTTTGAGAGCCTCTGTCCCCCTTGAGTCAAATCTTATTCCAAGTCTCCCGGTAGTTTAATATACTATTAAACAGCATGGAGGACAAGATGGATCTATATTCTGTCTATGTTATCAGCAGCAGTCTTCCAGCACCACATTCTGGAATCAGCTTGTCAAGTAAGAGTGGAATAACATGGTGCCCTTTATTTCCAACCCTGCATACCTCCTCAGTAGCAGGGTATCAAAAGCTGCCAAGACGTACAGGAAAATGAGCAGGGGTGCAAAATATCTGCTGTCTTTTAAAGACGTAATTCCATGTGTTACTTGTATTGTTTTGCACCTGCCTTTACTTCTCTTCACCTATACCCATTTTTCCTTTTCTTCTGTTTCTTTAAGCTCAGCCTTTGCCCTTTAATTTTCCTTTGTTATCTTTTGCCACATTTGGCTCCTTGTTCAAGTAGCATACTGCCTTTTTTTTGGGGGGGGGGTCTTTTTATCTACAGGGTGGGATGGGTCCAATCCTAAAGTCAGTTGGACCCTTCTGAGTCCATTGAATTCAATGGGCCTGCAGAAGAAGTTTCTCTGCTTAGGATTGTAGTATTAATGTTTTAATTTTTAATTGCACATATAAACCATATAAGAAAAAGGGTTAATAAAACTCAGTTTGAACAACTCAGGCATTTGAGGAAAAGGAAACAGTAAAACTACCATCTTCAACTATTTTAAATGAACATTTTGAATATGTGTCAGAAAAATCAGTACATAAATATTTCAAATAATTTAAATGAATAAGTGAAGATAGGAAACCCTTATTTAATGGAATAAAAATTCTTGGCTGGCAGTCTGTTAATTTTTAATATCACACAGCCTTGATAATAATAGCTTGATGTAATGACTGCCTTCTTTTTGACAATGTGCTATTCCTATGGTCGACTCTGTTAATTACCACAAAGGATCAAGCATTAAATTCTGTTCTAATAATTTCTGCAGTCCTGTGTCTACATTGATAGACTGTGACAGAATCCTTTCAGGGATCGGTTGCTACCTATTTCACTTATTCATGAAACTACCAAATGTTATCTTTAAAAAATACTTCCATGCAAGTTTAATACCAGAAAAATATTTGCTATTCAGCAGCTGCCCTTTTACTCAAAGTATACATTATGTTAAATGTCAAGTCAGTGAATGTTGATGCTTGCAAGTAATTACTCATAATGAGAGATCCAAGAATTCTCACACAGCCAGTATTCAATTTTAAAGACTCTAAATAAAAGATAATTATTTACATAATTAAGATAATTTGGATAAGATAATTGAGATATCCAGTATGTAGTCTGTTGTGCCAAAGTCTGTATCCGGGGTGTGTGTATGAGAGAGTGTGTGTTCAACAACTGTAACAGTATAAATACAAGGCAATACATAAAATACATAAAATAAGTCCAGTCTGATGTGGATTTATTCACTGATGTCACGATAGAGGAATGGGAGGTTGGGGTAAGCCAATAATATGGCTTAGGAAATTCCTGTAGACTGGGAGCACAGCTTGCAGAGGGTAGAGTTTTGGGAGGGAAGGGAGCACAGCAGGGATGTGATTTCATAGATTCCATCTTCCAGAGCTGCCATTTCCTCCAGGGAAAATAATCTCTCTGCAGGCTGGAGAGAGTGGGGACGCTTAACAAGTGGGGACGCTTAACAGAACATTGCGTAATGTGTTGTAGTTTAACTTGTAATTGTATTTTTTTGAAACTCCAGTGTAGGTTTTGTAGTTACTAAATGTATATATTCCTTGTGATGAGACCCACTCAATATGGTACACAGAATGTATGCAGAGCATTAATCCTTTTATTTTGTTTTCTTGTTGGCTTTGGGTATTTCTGTATGTGTTAATTCTAAATGTCACCATTCTTTTCATTTCTATATTCATCGGTTGTTTGTAATATTTGTTATTGTTCCTTTTAATTAAAGTATTTCTTTGAATACCACATTAGATGTAAACATTCCTTCTTCATTTCTAAAATATCCTTGGATTAGAGTGCTGCAAACTTGGGTTTTTAAATTTTCAAAGCATTTTACTCTAGACATTGCAACATATAAAACAGATAATTACATTAAAATATAAAATGCTAGTGGTTCCTAATAATCATACAGTGGTAGCAGCCAGTACAGAACGTTCTCCGCTTGCAGTCAGCTCTTGGTGTTAGTTGGATGTCCCTGCAGGGTTCGCTGTTCTTTAAGGTTGTTGATGGCAATTTTCGGAGTCCGGGGCCCTCTCTCTTTTAACTAACCAATGTTCTTCATTGGTGGTGGCAGCTCCCAAAAGCGTGGTGGAAGCGCTCCATTTTACGGGCCCTGCAGAACTGCAGAAGGTCCCAGGAGCTCATTCCACCAGGCTGGGGCCACCACCGAAAAGGCCCTGTCCTGGTTGTTGACAGCCTAGCATCCTGAGGACCTGGGAGACCCAGCCGATTCTGGGCCCCCAACTGCAGTGCTCTCTGGAGACATAGTCCCTTAGGTATGTAGGTCCCTGACCATATAGGGCTTTAAAAGTAAGAACCAGCACCGTGAAACAAATCCAGTATGCTATAGGCAGCCGGTGCAATGCTTCCAGCATAGGCTGTATGTGCTCCCACCTAGAGAGCCCCATCAACAGCCTGGCTGTGGCATTTTGCACCAGCTGCAGCTTCCAGATTTGAGACAAGGGCAACCCCATGTAGAGAGCATTACAGTAGTCCTGTCTCAAGGTGACCATCGCATGGATCACTGTCAGCAGGTCATTGCATTCAAGGAAGGGAACCAACTGCCTGATCAGCTGAAGATGGTAGAAGGCTGATTTGGCAGTGGCTGCTACCTGGACCTCCATAGTTAAGGTGGCATCCAGGAGTACTCCCAAGCTCCTAAACTCCAGCGCTGGCACCAATGGCATCCCATCGAAGGCACAGGACCTCCATCTTTGTCAGCTTCAGCTTCAGTCAGTTCAGTCTAAGCCAACTAGCCATGGATTCCAAGGAAAATCCAGACTCTACCTGGAGGTTGGCAACCCTACAGCAGTTCCACCCCATTTTTATTTTATTTATTTAGAAATTTATATCCCACTTTTATGCCCAAGGGGCACCTAACTCAGCTAACACAATTGTTCTCCTCTCCTCGATTTTATCTTCACAACAACAACCTTGGGGTTAGTTAGGCTGAGAGCAGGGATGGCTATTAAGGACACTGGCCCACTGGGCAAAAGTTCTGGTGGGCCAATGGCTTTCACCCTGATGGGGTTGCCCCTGGGCTCACCCCATATACAGCAGGGTCATACCAGCCCCAAGCAAGTGGCAGCTATCACCACACACAAGGAGCAGGAACTGCCACCAAGCCTGCAGTCTGACCATGACACAGGGGAGGGGCTGTGGCTCGGCATGCAGAAGGTCCCAGTCCCCAGTATCTCCAGTTAAAAGATCTGGCAGTAGGCGATGTGAAGGACCTCTGCCTGAGACCTTGGAGAGCTGCTGCCAGCCCAAGTAGACTATATTGATTTTGATGGACCAAGGATCTGATTCAGTATAAGGCGGTTTCATGTGCTGTAGCAGCTGCCATGGGTACAAGTCAGCAATCCAAGGCTTGCATGTGGCTCTGGGAACAGCGGCTGCCACCACTGAAAACTGGCATCCTGAGCTGTGCATATCTGATGTAATGGGGCTCTTCTCAGAGGTGGTGGAAGAGCAAGCTTGAGTGCCATAGCCCACCAGTGTTGCCAATGGGCTACATGTGGGCTGAGGGAAAGAATGAGATAGTGCCATTCTTGAGTGAAGAGTGAGGTGGGCAAAGTAACTGAGTGAGGAAGGACCTCAGCTGGAGGAGACAGGCAGGAAAGGGAAAAGGCATGGATACCCCAGAATTGCCTCAGTCTAGAGTAGCCACCACTAGTTCTCAGGCACTCTTTTACTCTTTTCTTCCACCCTGCATAGAGTAGCTTTGCAAAGGCAATGGGTAGACTTGGCAGCCACCACTGAATGAAGGAACAAGCTGCCTCATTAGCTGGCAGCCACATTTCTTCCTCCCTTCCCCCCACCAATGGGGAATGAGTGAAGGATGGGCCAGAAGGCAGGGCCATTTCCAGGACCATTTTTGCCTCCTAGACCACACCTGTCTGAGAAAGAGTAGCTAGACCAAGGACACCTGCCAAGCTTCCATGGCAGAGTGGAATTCAAATCTGGGTCTCCTTGATCCTAGTCCAGTGCTGTTGCCAAATGATATAGCCTGGGAAACAAAGAACTGCCCAGTTAGTTATTCATGCACAAGGGAATTTTGAGTGTAAACATCTGCACCAACACACCACTTCCTCCATGCTAGGCAACAAACTATTTTTGAAATGGAAGAGTTTTTTCAAAGCTGCTTGTGATATGTCATGTGGCTCAAACGCAAAAACTGCACTGAGCATGCCCAATCCATTAAATTGACAAGAGCCACTTTTTGGATCCAGGCCAAACAAAGCAGTTTCAAGAAGCAAATATTGCCCTGACCTGGATACCCTAGGCAAACCCAATCTTGTCAGATCTTGGAAGCTAAGCAGGGATCACCCTGGCAAGTACTTGGATGGGAGACCTCCAAGGAATACCAGGGTCGGGACACAGAGGCAGGTAATAGCAAACCACCTCTTTAAAAAGTCCAAACCCCACTAGGGGTTGCCAGAAGTCAACCATGACTTCCAAGCACACACATACACACAAATACTCAAGGAAAAAAGTAAATATCCTTGGTAACTGACAGAACTTTAAGGCAGTCATTCATGCAGAATTTTTCTGAAGGACATCATAATTGGATTATGCACATGCTGAATTTCTTGATTGACTCTTTAGCTGGAAAAAGTCAGTTCATGCAAATATTTGGCTAGCTGCTAAAATTTATAACTGAAGAGATACCATTATCATCACAAAGTGATGATTTCATTTATTAAAGGGGGTTATATAAAACAAGCGAGTTAGAAGTGCCTCTAATTTTGAAGCTGTTGAAACTCATCATTCTAATTACTTTGATTCTGCATCTTTTCAGGACTTCCCTAATAAGGTCTTCACAAAAAGATCAGAAAATGATATTTCTGTATGCTAATCCTGGTTATATTTTTCATTTAATTTCATTTCTGTTCTTCTGTTATTCAAACAAGGGATATTCACAAGCACTTTCTCAGTTTGTCTTACCAATACTCAAATTTGTGGTGAATACTTTAAAAACAACAACACAACACTGCCTATAATACTGATTTAAGACAATTGCTTTGGTAGCTTTCCTAAAGAGTTACCATAGGGTTCCTTCTAGATTTCCTTGTAGTAGTAATCTTATGAGTAAATTTCAGTGTCTAAAATGAATAAAGGTTGATTTGATTCATATGCTGGAATCACCAAACATCTATACAAAGGAAAATTGTGAAGGATGAAAAAGCCATAATGCATGAATCTTATCTGCAGCCAAATGCATGTACTACCCATCCTCTTATTCTTCAGATGCAGTTGTGAGTTCCCCATAGTTACAAGTATTTGCAAATATATATTGTCTGAGTTCATATCAGCACTGGTGAGCATATGGAATTCAAAGGATGTTTTCAGAGAATAGCTTCCTCTGCATACGTATAGAGCTCTCACACTAAACTAGAAATATTAGTAACTGGCTATCTTCAAAACACACATCACTTTTCATTTTCCACTTTCCAAATCTGCTTTACAGATTCTATGGGATGTTCACTGCCATTTTTATGTGGTTAGGCTTATTCACTGAGCCAATGAAGGAAAGCACCTCTTGTGAGTTGGCCCAACAGCAGACAGGGAAGCAATGCAAGAATAATGCTGAGACTTTGATAAAAAGAAGACACAGTTGACTTTACCGCTCACAATTTGATCTCAAACTGTCATTCAAGCAGAATAGTCACAAATTACTAATCATGATATACAAGCAACACATAGAAGTATTACTGCATATCCTAAGCAAGAAGACAAATGCCCATGAATTCATGGGCCAACATTGCTATCCCTATCTACCAGCATTTCTCTATGATGCTAATACACACAATGCCACCATAATTTAACACACAATTCAAATGTACTTTTGAGCCAGAAAAAAAGAAACTCAGCTGCAATTTGCATTGAATAATTGGGGAAAACTTTAGCACAATATACATGGTCTACCTATTGTATCTGCCTATTTCCCCCCACAGGACTCTCACCAGCCATAGAAACAGGGGACTTTTCACGCTGGGAAACAGCCTATTTCCACAAAAATGGTAGGAGATGAGATTTCTCATCTACTTGGATCCACAGAGTTTCCAAAAACAAGATGGATTGTTTCATATGTGCATTACTTTCAACTGATGAAAACTACTTCATTATGTGAATTACATACAATAAATCCAACAATTCCAGAAGACAATCCCACACTTCACACATTTTATATTGCATGTATAACAAAAAAAAAAGTGGGTGAGATGGAGACTGGGATAGGCACAACATATGCACACTACATCTCATCATGGATTTCCACTTCTTCATCCTATTTTTAAAATATGGACAATTTCTGCAGCTGAGTAAACAATAGCAGGGGGAGAAACTAAGTTCTATAAAGGTTATGAATTGACTTCCCTGCTTAGTCTGTAATGTGAGAATAGCTAGTCTTTAATTTAGTCTGAATATTGGTCTTTTTGAGCTGGATGTCTTTTTGCCTAATTTCCAATATATGAATTCTGATTGATGGTGAGGAAAAGATTCTGCAGATGCTCAGATACCTTTTTTAAAACAGTGATCACAGGACAGCCCCACCAACAACATAGGTACGTTTCAACTTCCCCACATCGCTTCCAGCACAAAGGTGAATTAGATGGCTTAATGTGGTGAAGTTTAAGTGGGGGGAGGTATCAACGAGTCATTAATTTCAATGAAAGAGTCTTAGTATTTACTGCTTTTGATTCTAGTGCAAAAGATTACCATATATTCCTCCACTGTTGTGATGTGAAGTGTTCTTCATAATCAATATATCATGTTTTTGATATGTACAGTTTGTTACCTTGTTGGGTGAGGTAAGTATCTTGTATAGCTTAAAGATTAACCCCTTGTAGCGTCCTGAGTGTATCTTGATAAGGTTTTCAAAATCAGTGACCTCAGACACCTTTTCACGATCTACTAGTCTTTGCATTTGAGGTACATAGTATAACATCACATTTATTTGCAGCTACTGCATTCAATTACACAGACAACTAAGATAATGAATAATAGATTTCTATCATCCATTAATAACCAACTAACCATATGAAAACACTTCCTCATAATGCATTCTGGAAATCTGAAAATTAATTATGCAAGAACCTGAATGAAAATAAAAGTGGAAATGCATATAAATTTAATAATACACTAAAAAGTAAGTGCATTCAACTAGGAAAGTTATTGTTGTTCACACATACCTATTCATCTTAACTGTGACTCCCAGATCTAAACTATTAAGAATCTGAAATTTACCCACATTTTTCTTACATTGTATTTGATATCCTTCCAGTGCAAAATAAATAAATAAACAAATCAGAGAGGTGTCAAACTGTCTTCTTTAGGACAAGAACAAGTCAGGACTTTAAGACTTCTGTGGGACTATAAGCAGTTTAAAGGAAATCATCACAATCCATCTAAAGAAATCTACACATGTGAACATGCATACACATGGATATTATCTTCCTATTTCATTAGAACCTCCAGGTGGGACTTATTTTGATGGATTTTTACAGACCTGGCTGTCAGAACATGTTTCTGTTTTGCATTCCTATGTTCCAGAGGCAGAATGATAAAAATATCAAATGAGTATAAAAATTAACAGATTCTCCAAAATGCTTTTTGTCTGGAAGATTTTGTATGTTACAGGAAGGTATACCTTGTTTGGGATTTACAAGCAATTTCCTCCTTGAACCAAGTCAGGTCCCTGATCTGCATAGCCCAGAGTCGAAGTGTGGAGCCGGAAGCTGGATAGCCCAGTACAGAACCCGGGGCCCGAATCATACACCAAGCATGTCAAATCTTAGAAGCTAAGCAGGGTTGGCCCTGGTTAGTATTTTGATTGGAGACCATCAAGGAAGTCCAGGGTTGTGACACAGAGGCAGGCAATGGCAAATGACATCTGAACATCTCTTGCTTAAAAACCCTATGGGGTTGCCATGAGTCAGCTGCAACTTGATGGCACTTTCCTCCTCCTCCACCACCACCTCTATGTCAAGTAGGAGACAGAACTGCAGAAAGTACCTCTGGATGGGATGAATCCTAATGGTCATGGCTTTTTTTCTGGGGGAATGCACAGGAACAGAGTTCTGGAACCTCTTCGACAAAATTCTTTTAAAAATGTTTAAAGGTTCACGAGTTTTCAGAATACAGATTGAAAACATCATTTGCCTCTTGAAAGCTCCAGCACCTCTTTTTTTTTTTTTTTTAAAGCTCTGCTAATGGTCAACCTCAGCTTCAGTTTAATCTTCCTTCAGCATGTGGATTTCTGCTCTGGTGACTTCGTTTTAGCAGGCTGTTGAGTATTCTACTGGCCTTTGCTTGACTCTCGGGTAGTTTTTAAAGTGAGAAAACTATTCCAATTCAGCTAGGAACTGAGTGATGGGAAGGAAGTTCCCTATTAGATATGGCCAGTGAAACACCAGTGCTCCCTGCTATCTCTGTCCCATTTTGAGAGCTGTTGAAATGCCTTTGTCAGATCAGGATTTTGTGGCCTCCTTTGCCAATACAGGGCTTAGGATATGGGTCCAAATAATGAAAAGGGGCTCCTTTTTTGCTGTCAAATTGCAACCAACTTATGGCAACCCCATAGTGTTATTTTTAAGGCAAGAGATGCTCAGAGGTGGTCTGCCACTGCTGCCTCTGCATTGCTCCCCTGGTATTCCTTGGTGATCTCCCATCAAAATACTAACCCGGGCCAGCCCTGCTTGGCTTCCAAGATCTGATGAGTTTGGGCTTGCCTGGGCTATCCAGATGGAGGCCAAAAAAAGCATACCCTGTACTAAATCTTTTGCAGTGCACAGTTGGAGGAGAGGTCTGATTTTGTAGTTAGAAATTCAACCTGAGCAATGTTCTGATCATTACTTCCTCAAGGCATAATTGAATGAGACTCAAATCCTTTGGTGGGGTGGAGGAAACTTATGGATGTTACTGGATTCAAGAAAACTCTGGGGGATTATAGGACTACACTTAACAGCTCTGTTAATGCCACAGTGAAAACTTTTTATAGGAAGCTCCTGAAAGCTATCAACATGGTGGCTCCGTGGCGTCCTCTTCCTGCTATGTCATCAGCAGGAACATGGCAACCCTAGAAGAAGAAGAAGAGTTTGGATTTATACCCCGACCTTCACTGTCCAAAGGCATCTCAGAGCGGCTTACAAACTCCTTTCCCTTCCCCTCCCCACAACAGACACCCTGTGAGGTAGGTGGGGCTGAGAGAACTCTAACACAAACTGACCTTGAGAGAACAGCTGTGCCAGAGCTTGTGACTGACCCAAGGTCACATCAGCAGGTGCAAGTGGAGGAGTGGGGAATCAAACCCGGTTCTCCCAGATAAAAGTCCGCGCACTTAACCACTATACCAAATTGGCTCTACAACCCTACAAGCTGTTAATTTTATTGCTACACTGTTGCTTATTGTGCACTATAACAGCATAACAAATCCTAAGCCTTTGTCTATGAGAGAAAAAAAATAATAATTTTAAGGGACTCTAAAACACTACATATTTTGTTTGCTTTTAATGTTGATCTCTTCAGTAACATAAAATATGAAAAAGAAATCCGTTCAAAATTAACAATTATTTCTGCATTACATTTGAAGGTTTATTTCGAGAAAGGCTGCCATTCTTCTATTGTACTACAGAAGCTTAATACTGTAGGGTTTTTTCTCCCCCTTTCAAGGAAGAGGTGAATCTCTTTAGTTATTGAAATATATCTATAGATCACAAATTGGTATCTCTTTCTATCAGCTTCCTCAAATTATATTTGCTTTGCCAAATCTGTCAAACAGAATGGAAACTAAGTCATAAAAAACAATGGAGTGAAACTTAGACCATCTGCTAATCCCTATTTGCTTTCATCATTTAATTTTGTCATGGACTGACCCAAAACATTGATTTAATCCAAAAGGTTTAAATTCACACTATAGAAATCAAAACAAAAATATATGTACTTTGAAGAGTTAAAGGTCTATGTCAACCTCAAAGTGAACATCTGATTTATCTTTATTGAACACTAGGGGAATTTCACATTACCCTTTCAAAACCAGTATTGTACCGTCATGGAATAAACTGGTATAGGGACAGCCGTTTCACAAAGCCTTTCCCTTCTGGTAAGGAGCTGTCTCTGAAACGGTTTGGCATTTCAAACTGCACCGCTTTCTTTTCCCGCCATTTCCCACCCTCCCGCATGCATGATCTCCCTGAGAGGGGTGTTTTTGGGGGTTTTTTGGAACATGCTATTGGGAGCGCTATGGCACTGTATCAGGACTATATAAAGCAGTGCAATAGCAATCCCATTGAGATGCCTGGACTCCATTTAAATACACTGACGTTCACCACTGCTGTCCCCTGGAAACAAGGAGCTCACTGGATACAGAATTCAAGCAAGGGGGGGAGGGGAAACTGGACAGGGAACCCAGGGAGCAGGCTATTTTAGTGCTTTTTAATTTATCAAAGCCCAAACTAGTAAAGCCCCTCCTCCTCCTCCTTTTTCATGCTGTGCTGGTACATTTGTGCTTGTTGCTATTTTCAGTGATTTGCTCTTTAAACAGACATGATAAATACAATGTCTGCCCCAAAATTACCTTTTAAAACCCATGCTGAGATGCAGTAGTGAACATCAGTGTATTTATATGGAACCCAAGGATCTCAATGGGGTTGCTATGGCACTGATTTGTAGTCCTGCTGCGGTGCCATAGTGCTCCCAATAGAACATTAAAAAGGGACGATTGCGCATGGGGAGAAAAAGGGCGCGAAAAGAACTGTCATCTCAGGAAGCGCTACATTGGGCATTTTACACAGCACCCCATAGCGCTTCATGAGTGGTAGAAGGAATTGAAGATTGGTTGGAAGCAGTTTGTGGTTAAAATGGCTCAGGCATGTTTCCCGAATGGGACAGAAGCATTTCTGTCTGAAAGGGTAAATATATTCCATCAGAGAATAGACAGACAGAAACAGTTAGTGAACAGTTCCTGAAACGGAATATATCAGCTGTCTGAAATTCCTCTCAGAATCTGGTTTACTGCGGTATATAAAAAAGAAGAGTAAATCCTTCACATGAGGTTGTATATTGACCCTTATAAAATAGCCTTATTCACCAATGGAAGATACAAATGACTAAGTTCAGTCATAGAGTCATCAGGAAAATCTATTCAAAGTCACCTGTACAACAAGAATATGTAATTTCCTTTTACTTTGCTTCCCTCACTCATCAAGATGGCTTGGCATACAAGGTGTAAGCCTTTGCATTACTTTATTGATTCCTTAATGTAAGGTCTAGCTTGCTTCAGGGACACTATAAACACAGTCTTGCTAAGGTCTTGCAATATCAATATTCATTTATTTTTATTGATCTGCTTTCCACTTCTAAATTCTGAGCTTAGTATTAATGCATGCTGACAAACTGCTTCAACATATGAAAACAAAACTCATTCCAACAGTCTAATCTATTTACTAAAATTGTCACAGCAATTGTTTCTTTGTCATATGATTATAAACACATAAAGTGCCAAATACAATGGACTGGATCCAGACTAAATTTTCCATTAATGGAAGGCTTCCATCTGCAGACTCCCCATTCCTGCTGGAACCCACTGATCTTTGTCCCCAAATGCTACTCTTGTGGAAGTGGGGGGCTCATTTTGGAAAGCTCAGCAGAGTGGGTGGGTGGGTGGGAGAGGGGATGGAGCAGAAGAGTTTGATCCCATTGACATAAAGTGCCATCCATTAACAGCAACAGAACTTTGAATACTACTATATATTTCTTTTAATATGTATAAGATATGTTTTTTTTGCAGTAATAATAAAGAATAACTCTAAAAATTGCCTCCTTGAGACAGACTTCAACTCACTGCTGCTGTGCTTCCTTCCGACATTCCACCCCCCTTCTGAAAGGCAACTGGGTACTGGAGCAGCACCTTCATAGGCTCACAAATGAAAAAGCTCAGTGGCTGTTTTTCCTTTCAGGGGCAGGACCGCCTCCTGTTTCTCACAGTAATCCTGACAAATGAATAAATAGGTCTTGTGCAAATAGAGAAGTCTCTATGAAGAGTGTATCATTTACATGATGCTATAAGCAAATATTCAAAATTATGTTGTTATGTGGCAGCCAGAGGAAAACACCAGCTCATGTTCAATCCCAGCTACTGCTAAAGAAGATGAGCCAGTCAAGTGAATGACTTGCTGTCCTTTACTCAGAATGAATGTTTTGGCCTTTTCAAAAGGATATATGATCAGCATCATGCCTAAAACCTGGCTGTAACAAGTGACAAGCCTGACTGTAACATTGGGCCAACGCATGACTGCCATACCATGGGGTGAAGTTCTGTAATTCTGGAAGTGAAGCTAGTCCCTAGGTGACTTATCTTATTTTAATCAAAATATTATACCTACCCATCCACATTAAGAAGACCACAGGTAATATGTACTGTATGGTGTAAAGGACTGTTTTGTGAAAATATTTCTTATTCTTTTTTTTCCTTTCCCCCCACTTTTTCCAGTATTTCTTGTTCATGTTATATGCTTGTGGTACATGACACCTGGTAAAATTCTTTTGGATTGTACCGCTTCAGGCTGCATTTTGAGGCTCATATTTTACTATCTCATGGTCACCTTGAGATTGGACTACTGTAATGCTCTCTACCCTTGTCCCAAATCTGGAAGCTACAGCTAGTGCAAAATGCTGCAGGCCAGGCTGTTGATGGGCCTCCCTATGTGGGAGCACATCCAGCCTGTGCTGAAAGCACTGCACTGGCTGCCGATAGCATACTGAATTTGCTTCAAGGTGCTGGTTCTTAACTTTAAAGCCCTTTATGGTCAGGGACCAGCATACCTAAGGGACTGCCTTTCCCCACATGTTCCCCAGAGAGCACTGCAATTAGGGTCCCAAAACCAACTGGCCCTCCTGGGCCTCAAAGATGCTAGGCTGGGTATAACCAGAGCCAGGTTCTTAGTGACTCTGTACTGGTGGAATGAGCTCCCAGAAGAGATTAGGGCCCTGCAGGACCTTTTACAGTTCCGCAGGGCCTGCAAGATGGAGCTCTTCCAGGTCTTCAGTCAAGGAGCCTCATCAAACACCTGAAAAGTGAGCCCTGTGCCTTGGTTCTACCATCAACAGCCTGTACCCACTGCATGAATAAATAGACCGCGATGAGCTGGCCTGAACACACCATTATGTCTATTACCGCCACCTTGTGCCATGTTATTAGTATTAGACCTACTGTTTTAGCACTATATGATAACTGGATTTTTTAATGATTGATTTTTAATTGCTATTTATGTGTTGAATTTTTATGTAAGCTGCCCTGAGCCTACATCAGTGGGGAGGGCAGGGTATAAATTGAATAAATAAGTAAGTAAATAAAAACTTGCTGCAAAAAGAGTATTAGTTAATATAAAGCTCTAGTTGAGCTCTTTGTATGGTAATTTACAGGGATTTAATTATAAAAACATAAGAGAAGCCAATGTTGGATCAGGCCAACGGCCCATTCAGTCCCACACTCTGTGTCACACAGTGGCCAAAATTACCAGGTGCCATCAGGAAGCCCACCCACTGTTGCCCCCCCCCAGCACAAAAAATACAGAGCATCACTTGCCCCAGCCTGAGAGTTCCTATCTATACCTTGTGGCTAATAGCCACTGATGGACCTCTGCTCCATATGTTTATCTAATTCCCTCTTGAAGCTGTCCATGCTTGTAGCCACCACCAACTCCTGTGGCAATGAATTCCATGTGTTAATCACTCTTTGGGTGAAGAAGTACTTCTTTTACCCATTCTAACCCAATTGCTCAGCAATTTCATTAAGTGCCCACAAGTTCTTGTATTGTGAGAAAGGGAGAAAAGTGTTTCTTTCTCTACCTGTTCTATCCCATGCATTATCTTATAAACCTTGATCATGTCACCCCTCAGTTGTCGTTTCTCCAAGCACTTTAACCTTTCTTCATAGGGAAAGTGTTCCAACCCTTTTATCATTCTAGTTGCCCTCTTCTGCACTTTTTCCAAAGCTATAATATCCTTTTTAAGGTGTGGTGATCAGAAATGTGCACAGTATTCCAAATGAGGTCACACCATTGATTTATGTAGGGGCATTATGATATTGGCTGATCTGTTTTCAATACCATTCCAAATAATTCCCAATATAGCGGTTTTCGGTTTCAGCGTTGCGAATGGTGGCCACCTTTCGGGACGCTCCCGGAGGTGGTTAGCCCACGCGCGGTTGGGGGGGTCTTCGCATGTGCGAAAGACCCTAGTGAGCCTTAGACAAAGGCTCCGAACCGGGGGCGCTTGGGGAGTAGCCTCTTTGCCAGCACACAGCCGGGAAATTGAGGCTTTCTCCCCGCCCCAATCAACCTCGCTGCGTAGTGCCCGTATGGGACATAGCAGCGCCACCGACTTCCAGGAGTGAGGAACAGCGACATGAATTAAAATAAAAAGAAGAAATGGCATCGAACCATGAGTTGGAGGTCTAAATTTGAAGCGAAAACCCGAGCCCTTCCCCCGTAAGCGAATAAGCATTTGGGAGGAGGGGGAATCCCCCCCCAATTGAGAAGCGGGACTTATAAAAGAAAGCTAAGGGGGACGAAAGGGAAAAAGGGTTGGTGAAACTACCTTTGGGGTGCTACTGAAGCTAAAGAGTTAGCGGGTCTCCTGAGGGACGCGACACGAACTTTGACAAAGTAAACAAATAAAAGAAATGTCGGCAATGAAAAAGGTCCCTTTGAAACCGGAAAAGAAGGGAGGCGGGACTTCCGGTCCGGGTAATCCCCCTCCAGAGCCTGCTGTCAATCAACAGAAAAGCGAGCTACTGCACCCTCTGCTGGTCCAAATACAGAAAATCAGCGAAACCTTAACTAATATGGAAGGTGTTCTCAACAGTCAACAAAAACAATTAACAGAAACGTCAAAGAAGATGGAGGAGATCGCACAGAAATGTTTGGTCTCGACAGAAGACATCGGAAAAGTTAAGAAAAAGGTCAATAAATTAGAAAAACATCAGGATGAGCAAGAAAAAAGAATTTTGATGTTGCAAATGGAGAAATCGAATCTGACTCTCCGTTTTCAGGGCATTAAAGAAGAAGAGAAAGAAGATCTCAGATCTATACTAGCGAATGCCTTGGCACCCGTAACTGGCAGAGAACAGCGAGAGTTAAAAGAAGAGATGGATAAGGTCTATAGAGCCTATTCCACCTTTACAAAGAAAAATAATCTGCCAGCAGAAGTGGTTGTCAAGTTTATTAAGCAGAGTACCAGAGATCAAATTCTGCATGCAGTTTCAGCGGTGCCCTTGAAGATTGGGGAGCAGACTATCAGAATATTGAAAGATGTGCCTTATGAAATCCGCATGAAAAGGAAGGCATACAAAGGATTGACCACTTTTCTACAAAGACATCAAACTATTTACAGATGGACTTTCCCTGAAGACCTGGTGTTCAAGTATAAGGATAAAAGAGAAAAGATTGACTCCATCTTCAAAGCACAAGAATTTCTGAAGAGACACGCCAGTCCAGAGGAAGAGGCAGCACTCGCAACTTGGACAGATTTGAGCAGTGAAGACGACAGCGGCCCAGAAGAGGGAGGTGCCGGAGCGGGAGATGTGAAAGTCAAAGAGGGCCCATCTTATAACCTGAGGGATACCAAAAGAAGACAACCTAAGAAATAATTGTTCGAGAAGCGTCAGAAAGGAGTTGATTAACAACTAACCCCAAAGGACATTACTAACCTTATTAACAGAGCTATTTTGGATTTTTGTTCGATGAAAAGAAGACTCTCTAATCACGGTGATTGCCAAAAACTGTATTTATACTGACTAAAACTAATTTTTTTTAACAGAATACTCACTCTACTCTTTTCTTAATCCCTCTATATACCCTACCTCTTTCCATTTATAAACAGAATAAACTCCTCTCCTTTTTAGGAGGGTTTTGTTACAAAAAAAACAAATAATTCCCAATATAGCATTGGTCTTTTTTATTGCAGTCGCACACTGTCTAGACATTTTCAGTGAGTTATCTACTACGACTCCAAGCTCTCTCTCTTGGTCAGGCTTTGCCAGTTTGGACCCCATCGATGTGTATTTATAGTTAGGATTTTTGGCTCCAAATGTGCATCACCTTGCACTTGGCCACATTGAACCCCACTTGCCACGTTGATGCCACCCATCCATCCTTGACAGATCCCTTTGGAATGCCTCACAATCCTCCCTGGTTTTCACCACCCTGAACAACTTTGTATCATCTGCAGATTTAGCCACTTCACTGCTTACTCCCAACTCCAAATCATTAATGAACAAGTTAAAAAGCATTGGACCAAGTACTGATCCCTGTGGTACCCTACTGCTTACCACCTTCCACTGAGAAAATTGCCCATTTATACTCACTCTCTGTTTTCTATTAATTAGCCAGTTTTTGATCCACAAAAGGACTTGTCCTTTTATCCCATGATTTTTGAGCTTACTTAGGAGCCTTTGATGAGGAACTTTATCAAAAGCTTTCTAGAAGTCAAGGTAAACAATATCTACTGGGTCCCCCTTGTCCACATGTTTGTTCACCCCCTCAAAGAACACTAACAGGTTAGTGAGACAAGATTTTCCCTTACAGAACACATGCTGAGTCAGGCCTCAGTAGTTTTTGTTCATCAATGTGCCTTCTAATTCTTTCCTTAATAACAGTTTCCACCAATTTACCCAGTATCAATGTCAGACTGACTGGCCTATAATTTCCCAGATCTGCTCTGGAACCCTTTTTAAAGATGGGAGTGACATTAGCTACCTTCGAGTCTTCAGGAATGGTGGCAGATTTTAATGAAAGATTACATATTTTTTGTCAGGAGATCCACAAGTTCACATTTGAGTTCTTTCAGAACTCTCAGATGTATGTCATCCAGGCCTGGTGTTCCCTTTTATCAATCTCACTAGCTTTCCACCACTTAAAGGAATCCTTTTTACCTTTTACAGCTTCCATTACTTTGTTTGTTAACCATGCAGGCTTTTTTCTATACCTATTTGTGCCTTTCCTAACCTGCGGTATATTTTTTTCTGAGCTTCTAGGATTGTAGTTTTAAATAGTCTCCAAGCTTCCTTAATGGTTTTGACCCTTTCTACCTTTCCTTTCAGTTTCCTTCTCACATGTCCCCTCACATCAGAGAAGTTTCTCCTTTTAAAGTCAAAAGTGGTTGTCTCAGTCTTTTGGGTCAATTCCCTATTTATACAAATGTTGAACTCAATAACATTATGATCACCAAGCGGTGCAATCACTTTTACATCTCTCATCAGGTCTTGGGCGTTACTTAGGACCAAATCCAGGATCACTTCTCCTCTGGTAGGTTCTGTTACCATATGCTCCATAGCACAGTCATTGAGAGTGTCTAGAAACTCAATCTCTTTTTTCTGACTAGAACACATATTGACCCAATCAATATGTGAGTAGTTAAAATCACCTATTATGACACAGTTTTTTTGTCTAGCCACTATCTTTAATTCATTCATCATTTTATAATCCTCCTCTATCTTTTGATCTGGTGGACGATAACAAACTCCCAGTGTTAAGTTTCCTTTTGGGCCCATTATTTCAATCCATAGCATTTCCAGAAGTGAATCCAATTCTCTTACCCTCTCAGTCTTACTGGACTGTATACCCTCTCTGACATACAGAGCCACACCACATCCAACCCTTCCCCCCCCCATCCTTACAATATAATATATAACTGGGAATCACCGTATCCCACTGATTCTCCTCATCCCACCAAGTTTCTGAAATACCCACAATGTCTATTTCCCCCCACCCCAACACCAAGCACTCCAACTCCTCAATTTTACCTTGGACACTTCTAGCATCTATATAGAAATGCCTATAATTTTCCATACATGTTAAGCCCTCAACCTTCCTCTTGCTGCCTCGAAACCTTGTCAGGCAGTCCATATCACTAACCACAGTCTCAGTGGACAATTCCAATCCACGTCCTTGTAGAAAAGCAACAGCTACCCCCTCATCTCTCTGAGATGAGCCATCCTGAACCAGAGACTTTTCATCTCCTGTTGGCTTTCCCCCAATATTCGGTTTAAAAACTGCTCTGCCACCTTTTTGATTTTAAGCACCAGCAGCCTGGTTCCTTCTCAAGACAAGTGGAGACCATCTCTTTTGTACAGCTCCCTCTTGTTCCAAAAAGCATCCCAGTGCCTAACAAACTTGAACCCTTCCCCCATCATTTCATCCATGCACTGAGACTCCTGATCTGTGCCTGTCTCTCTGGCCCTGCACATGGAACAGGTAGCACTTCTGAGAAGGCTACCTTGGAGGTCCTGGCCTTGAGTTTCCTTCCCAGCAGCCTAAATTTCTCTTCCAGGACCTCACGACTGCATTTCCCCACATCGTTGGTGCCAACATGCACCATGACCACTGACTCCTCCCCAGTACTATCTACCAGCCTATCGTAAAACACGCTACCTTTGCACCAGGTAAGCGAGTCACCATACGGTCAGTATGTGGGTTCACCACCCAACTGTCTACCTGCCTAAGGATCAAATCACCAACTACCAAGAGCCCCCTCCCTCCCTCCCTGCCAAGGGATGGTTCCTTGGTGTGAAAGGACACCCATTCACCAGCTGAAGAAGAGGTCCATTCTGAGGGCACATTCCCCTTATCCTCAGCACAGCACCCTGTTTCCCCTTGACCCTCATGTTTCCTGACAGCAGTGGGGCTGCCAGATCCAGAGTGGGACATATCTAACAAGTCCCCGAGAGTTTTCTCCGTATGCCTAACTGACTGTCTCTGCTTCTGGCCTCAAGGGAGCAAACGTGTTCCCTGAGAACCAGGAGCTCATTGCACCAAGCACACCGTCAAGACTTCTGTCTGGTGGGCAGATAGTCATACATGTGACACTCAATGCAAAACAATGGATAGCCCCCAACCCCCTGCTGGCATTCTGGCTTCATAATTGCTTTTAAATTCCCCTTTTTAAAACCCTTTGTATTTATGTGGTTCTCCTTGTAGAAAATCTATTCACCTTACTGGAAACACAAGGAGACTAGGGCTCTTCCTGAGCTTCATACAGAGTCCCTAGGCTAAGAGTCCCTAGGCTAAGCGCCACAGGCAAAAAGACCTTTAGCTTGCCCTTCGGCCTCTGGCAAGGTGCTTCCTTAAATAGAGGCCTCCCCCAGGAGAGGGTGGGGCAGCAGCTATTCAAATTCACTCAGGCACTCAATTTACATTCAAACAATGACCCCTTCTCACCCTCTCTCAAGCAGCCAGGACACTGCCACAGCTCTAATCTCTTCCACACACTCCCAAATACAGTCCTCCCACACAATACCCTCAGCTAAATCCCTGTCAGGTTCCTCAGTCAGCTCACGCAACACAGGGCTTCTTTAGAAGACAATGTTTAATGGTGAATCAGAACTTAAGACACGTGTACAGCTTGTGTTTGTAATGGCTACATACAATAGAACTTACTATGATATACTACATTCAAGCATCCCTCCCCCAGCAGAAGCCGATGAATACAAATTGCTTGCGCAGAAAAAAGCGGCGGGCTAGCTAGCAAAACCATCCTAGAAACCGTTATGGTTCCCAGCCGAATCTCCAGCATCTGGGGAGTGAAGGTCAGAGATCTGATAAGAGACAGCTAGTAACAGTGAGGAAAAGTTCAGAGAGAATACTCCTCCCACATACCATACGCTTGACAGGGCTACCTGACAATCCCCTCAGCTGAAAGCAAATAAAAAACACTCATCCCTCTACCAGTTCTGTCTCCTGCTCTTTCTCAGAGCTCAACTGGGTATACAGAGCTCATATAAAGAAGTTTTGAAAATTCAGTCCCTGTCCTGCATTCTGGAGTGATTTAGTCCATTTTACCTCTCTCTGTGTTTACCACCTCATTCTGCTGGATGAGGAAACCAGACCAAAGTCATTAACAGAAGGAAATCAGTGGTTCTAACTTAATGGAAATAAGACATTTGATCCAATGTGTACGATCTTAGTCATTTGGCCACTGGTAGCCCTTTTAACCCTTTAAAATGTTTTCATTGAAATTACATTTTACAATGAAATTCTGGTTTCTCAGCATGTAAGATCTTTGAGACACAAAGTTGCTGCTGGTGAGAAAGAACTATGCATTTATCTACATAACCATATTGTTAATGTATTTAGGGTTGCATTTACTTGGGGGGGGGGAGAAAATGTCCTGCTCTTTTAATGTGTAGAAATGGGCAGGTGAAGCTTTCCACAGCATGGAGATAAATAGCATCATTTGCTAAATAACATCCTATTGGGCCTCTGTTGAGGGAGGTAGGGCATTTTTCCTCCAGGTTGTTGGCAGCCTTCAGTGTATGGTAGTACACAAGGTAAAAGTTGCATCTGAGTTGTACTGTGCTATTTATCTGAATCTGTGATCATTCATTAAAGAAACCTTCCTTGAATGTGTACATGTGCAGTTCTATCCTTAATGTTGTTACCTATATTATACAACACATTCTACCTCTGTCAGAATATCCTTTCAGAAATTAAAGTGATGATTTTCTTTGACTTTACAAGGAAGAGCCGGGCTGCCAATGTCTTTAAAGAGGGTTCATGCCACTCTAATAGCTGCAACCCCCTGCCCCCACCCCAGTATGTAGATCAGCAGTTCTTTTGCTTACACTGTGATTGCCAGTGGCAGCAGAATTGGGCTCTGAAGCCTCCCAGATCTATTGCTCATCTATTCCTTGTTTTTTCCCCCAATTTCCCTTTCTCCTGTCACATATATCATCATTGCAATAAGTCTTTCCAGGTGGCAGCCATTAAACATGGAGAATGAAGCACCTCAGATTCATTTCCCCCCCCCCGCCCCCGCTTCCATCTTAGCAATGATGCTGCTAATGAGAGCTTGGCTCTCAGCAGTTTAAAATCAATGCAGTACAACACACATATATGTGCTTGGCTCCATTACAACTGGAGGATATATTGCTCAAGACAAGGTTCACTTAACTTCTTGCGAGGAGAAAATTTGTGAATGTCAGTTCTTACAAATGGTTTAAAGTAAGAAGTAATTTGCAATTTACCCTGAGGCAGTGAATTTTTGGTTCATTCCCACAGAAAATGCAAGTGGCTTAGACATAAAGCTGAGTGAGGGGCAACAATCTAGGGTTTTTTTATGGGAGACTGTAATGTATTCAGATTGCTCAGGAAACCTGAAGTGGTCTTTAATTTCAGAATCTAAAGAAGTACTATTCCAGGTTTCACTATGCAGTCATAAATATATGTTAGTTTCATCTTGAGAATGTGTGTCGTAACTAACTTACCTTTCTCTTGGATTGCTTGGATTAAGTTCCTTCTTCCCCTCCTCCTCTAAAGAAATGACAGAAAACAATAACAACAACAACAACAAAGTAGTACAGTCATTGAAATACACATCTGCTACACCAGGCACAGAACTAACTTACTAGAAACCATAAAACCCAATCAGCAAGAATCCCCAGGGCTTGAGCCAGGAGAATTTTAAGTGGATTGCAAAAACATACAATTAGATCAAACTATGCTCATTCATTTTCACATAGCCAATATTCTATTTTAAACATATTATCTGTAAATAAAGAATGCTACTCATGTGCTACAGTATACCTGCTGGGAATATATATATATATTTGCTTCTAAGTTTGATTCAAGCATTTCAGCCTTAAAAAAAGGAGTAACAGCTACATCCCTCACATATTTATGTGGTGAAGGTTGGTTGATTCAGTTTTTGAGACAATGCACCACATTCATACATGGAGGAGAGAATGAGGTGTATTGTGTAGTGGGTTGGACGCATAATGAAACCACAGACACAGATGTAGTGATCAGCATGGTTCACTATTACACAACAAGACAACCTTACCTGGCCAGGTGGCCAACTATATACAAGCATAGGGGAACGCCCCCTGGTGCCATTGGCAGGTTTGAATTCCCACCGCTGTTCCCATTGGTTCCCCTAAGCCGGAGCCAGGAGCCCCAGTCCCATTGTTTCCCGGGACTCAAGCTCAGGCTCCACTGCTGATGCCCCGTGGCGGTCAGTGGACACAACAAGGTGGTAGAACTTAGAGATGATAGCACATCTCCATTACAGGTGCAAGAACACACCCCAAAGATAGGAAACTAGCACACCAAGATGAAGTTCCCTTCCAGTCTGGTTTTCATCTGGGTCACAGGATGGAGATGGCACTGGTCACCTTCATAGACAACCTCTGGAGGCATCTGGATCATGGCGGATTGGCAGTGCTGTTGCTATTGGAATGGTTGGCAGTGTTCAACACAGTTGACCATCAGCTACTGATCCACCACCTCACTGATACTGGAGTCCAGGGGATGGTTTGCAATGACTTGCCTCCTTCTTCCAAGGTCGGCGACAAAGGGTGGCACTGGGGGAACAGCTATCCCAAAGGAACCCACTGGACTGCGGAGTGCCCCAAGAGGCGGTGCTGTCTCCGATACTTTTTAATATCTATATACACCCTCTTGCTCAGATTGCCCAGAGGCATGGGCTGGGATGTCACCAGTATGCAGATGACACCCAGCTCTATCTGTTGCTGGGTGGCCAGCCTTACTCAAAACCTGAAGAGCTGGACCAGGTGCTACAAGCGTGGCTAGATGGCTTAGACTGAGCCAACTGAAATTGAATCCAATGAAGATGGAGGTTCTGTGCCTGAGCCGGGGTGGGCTGAGGGTACGGATCTCGCTTCCGACCTTCGATGGGGCATTGTTGGTGCCAGTGCCAAAGGTTAGGAGTTTGGGAGTACTCTTGGATGCCTTCTTAATAATAGAGGCCCAGGTAGCAGCCACTACCAAGACAGCTTTTTACCACCTTCGGCTGATCAGGCAGTTGGTTCACTTCCTCGAACACAACAACTTGGCAACAGTGATCCATGCAATGGTCATCTCAAGATTGGACTACTGTCATGCTTTCTACATGGGGTCGCCCTTGTCTCAAATCCAGAAGCTACAGCTAGTGCTAAATGCTATAGCCAGGCTCCTGATGGGCCTCATGATGCTGCTAAAAGCATTTCACTGGCTGCCAATAGCATACTGAATTCACTTCAAGGTGCTGGTTCTTACCTTTAATGCTCTTTATGATCAGGGGCCTACATACTTAAGGGACCACCTTTCCCCACATGTTCCCCAGAGAGCACTGTATTCAGGATCTCAGAACCAACTGGCCCTCCCGGGTCTCAGGGATGTCAGGCTGGCCATAACTAGGGCCAAGGCTTTCTCGGTGGCAGCTCCATTCTGGTGGAATAAGCTCGCAGAAGAGATCTGGGCCCTGTGAGACCTTATGCAGTTCCACAGTGCCTGCAAGACGGAGCTCTTCCACCAGGCCTTCAATCAAGGAGCTGCCCACCAATAGCTGAAAGATAGAGAACCCTGTCCCCTGAAGTCACCAATAACAGCCTGTGCCATCCATTTAAAGGAAAAAATCTATGAGCCAACTGTGATGATAGATCATCGAATAATGGCCGTCATCATTAAACAATAATATTTATTAGCATTTTATAATGTCAGATGGTTTTAGAAGGTTTTAGGATTTTTAAACTATGTGTTTTTATTTTCATCTAAGCTGCCCTGAGCCAGCCTTGGCTGGGAGGGCAGGGTATAAATGAGAAAGATAAATAAATAATAAAACCTTTATCCTTGCTATTCTAGTTTTCTATTTGCATGGAGGTTTTTCCTTTAATGTAAAGGGTATTCAGAGCTAGAATGTATCACCTGTATTTTGAAACAGAGCAACTTATTCTATCACCTTTGACTCCTCATTTTCCTGTGCCACCAGTATGTAGAATCTGAACACAAAGTATTATGAAATCTTGATCACTAACCAGTGACAGCAAATTCCAATAATGTGTACTTCTATATCTTTAACAGCCACAGAGTGGACAAAACAGGCTTAACTCCCCCCTCCTCCTGTGAAAAACATTACCTTCTGTTTCTGCCATTTAAATTGCTTTTGGAGAAGAATCGAGAGAAGCTACATTTGTTATACAAGTATCAACTCTATCTCACATACCAAAAAACCAAGCATAATAAGAACCAAGATCTATAAAGGGTTGATACAATTGTCTCTGTCCAACAAAAGTCTGGTGAGTTTTATTAATTAAGGGAGGGTTGCCCCAATTCAACTGACCAATGAAGAAGCCAGCCAGCACAAGACCTGCTCCTATACACAAGAATGTGAGTACACTTCCTGCATGTGAACTGTACCCTGATGGGGGTCTGGGCATAATTCAGTAACAGAGCATTTAGTTTGCATGCCAATGCCAGTTACCAGCATCTCCAGTTAAAAGGATAAGGTAGAAGGTGATGTGAAAGACCTCAGTCTGAGACCCCAAAGAACCATTTTCTGAGTTTTGCATCAAGCATATATGATATCTGTGATGTTTCCATACTTTCATTGAGTAAAATTAGATTGATAGATGATAGATGAGAGAGAGAGAGAGAGAGAGAGAGAGAGAGAGAGAGAGAGAGAGAGAGAGAGAGAGATGGTCTGACTTTTGCATATGGCACTTTCCCTGTATCATCATATCAGACATAGAGCTAGCACATGTTTGAATGTACGTGGGCAGGTCCATGTGAAGATGTAAGTGTGAACAGATGGAGCATAGGCATGCTGATAAAGCAGGGCTAACCAGTACAATCCCAATCCCAGTACACACTACAAAAGTGGGCAGATATGAACAAGATGCAATTTAAGAAGGATAAGTGCGGAGTTCTACATCTGGGTGACAAAAATGTGAAACACACATACTGGACGGGGGATAAAGTTCTGGGTAGCAGTATGTGTGAACAAGATCTTGGAGTACTGATGGACCATAATTTAACTATCAGCAGCCAATGTGATGCACATGAAGTATTGTGTGCAGTTCTGGAGGCCTCACTTCAAAAAGGATGTGGACAGAGTGGAGTGCGTGCAGAGGAGAGTAATGAGGATGATCGGGGGCCTGGAGAACAAGCCCTATGAGGCTGAAGGAGTTGGCAATGTTTAGTCTGGAGAAGAGAGGTTGAGGGGGCTTCATGATTGTTCTCATTAAGTATTTGAAGGGCATCTTTTGGGCTGGGGACAACTAGCAGATGACTATTCGCAGAGTGCAAGGGGTTCAGTCACATGAAGGACACATCAAAGTAAAAATGAGTGTGATTGTTTATTGCCAAACACAATATGCTTCCTAAATCTTACTGCCTGCTGCTCCTCCCCTCTGTATATCCTCTTTAATCTTTAGGGGAGGAAAGGCCAGTGGCAAGGTATAGCCAAATCTCATAAGATCTTGGACTCTAAGTAAGGTTGGTACTTGGAAGGGAGATCACCAAGGAAGGCTCTGCAGAGGAAGGCAGTGGCAAACCACTTCTGCTTCTCATTTGCCTTGAAAGCCACTTGATGGGGTGACTTGGTGGCACTTTGCATGCACACATATTCAGAAGTAGTTTGCCATTCTCTGCCCCTGCATAGCAACCCTAGACTTTTTTGCTGGTCTCCCATCCAAACACTAACTAGGGTTGAACCTGCTTAGTTTCTGAGATCTGAGGAGCTAGCCTGAGCCATTCTGGTTTAGGTGCAGATGCTGGTAGTTATTGTTTATAAAAAGAACAAGAGACATTTGGGGCAGAATCATTGGAAGAAAGATTTGGATGGCTTGGGACCACCACCATCTTCCTCCTTCTAACAGATCTGCATTCCTAATCTGCCCTTGAATAGGTTCTAAGGTCTAATGCTCACCACCATGAATCCAAGATTTAGTTTATTATATGTTTGTCTTTTGTTGATTTAAATTTGATTTTTGTAAGCTGCTTTGGGTCTCCACTGGGGAGAAAAGAAAGTCCATAAATAAATAAATAAATAAATAAATAAATAAATAAATAAATAAATGTTACCATAGTAAATCTTAGTGCTAAAAAAAAACCCCAAACCCGCTGCTCCTCTATAAACTTCCTCATTTTTTAAAGTCTAGGAATTGTCTGCTGTGTGGCTCAACACTCTGTGGTGTTGACTCTTTGGACACCGCTAATTCAACAGGAATTTGTTTTGTCAGCTCTTCAATACAACAAGTGCTTTTGATTCTGTCAACAGGATAGGAAAGCTTATGAAAATTAAGAAATAAGAACAGAGTAACAATAATCACAGGATGGCACATATAACAAAAAATCCTAGGTGAAAACATAAATGTGTGCAAAAGTCCTTTGAATTTTCCTCCAGAGTGTCTAAACAACAACATTAAAAAAGGAACTCAATTGAATATATGTTTCCCCTGCAAAAGGAAGGGGGAAATGCTGAAGCATGCATTAAAATTGCAAGGTTCTGAACAGTAGCCTCAGGCAGATAATTATAGCGGGAGTGATGGGAATAGACTCCAGGAAGCCCATACTTATCAAAAATTGATGACTTTCTAGCATACAGCACAACATATCAGCTGCACAGGCAGCTTTTTTTCCTATTGAGAATTTTGAAATATTGACATACAAATATGCTTAGAATGGCTAGTAAAGATCTGGAACAATGAAAGAGCAGTAAAAAAAAAATGGAAGGGAACAAATAATTATAGAAAATGGATTCAATGATCAGGTACTGCTTCCTTTATTTACTGTTTGACCATGTTATTCATGCAAAATTTGTTAGCAAGCAAAGCTGAGGCAATAATTTCACTAGATGTAGTCTACTGATCTTAGCTAAGTGGGTTTTGACTTTTTAAACAATAGGTTGTTTAAAAACAGCATCCACAGTGGTATCTTCATAAGCAAAATTTGACACTGTTTTATAATAGGTGATAGATTGTAATGATACTGGAAGGTTGCCAACTCATTTTCCTGACAGGGCACCTGTACCTTCGGCATCAACATGAGACCAAGAAATCCCATGATTAAAACATTTTACATCAATGAATTAAGAAATGTAACAATGGAGCCCAGATGGCTTTTTAACCCTGAAAATTAGCAGCCCTTTAACTGAAACAACCTATCTCCTCCAAAATGCTAAACATAGTAAGCTCAGGAACAGACATTCAGAATAAATAAGTCACAGATATGTGGCTTCGGTTCATTTGATATTCTTGTTCAATGCTCTGTACTGTTTCTTGTACTTTTTTTATAATCCACTGTGATGGGGGGGGGCAACAGACCTTGATTTGGGGGCCCACATCAACTGGATGTTCAATGGATAGACCATCTTTATAGGAGGAATAGATGTAAAGGAACTGCAAGGTTATTGTGCCACTTATAGTGGTGTAAGAAAATGAAATTTTGATGAGTGCTGCTGGTCAGTTTCTCTGTATTTTGCAGAATTTCCTATGGTATATGAGTATTTAAGGTACAAGAACCTTGTCCGTGATTGCATATGCTTGCTTTGATCCTTCAAAAAACCAAAGCAGGGGTTTGGGGCACCTAAAGACAAGCACATTTGTTAGATTCTGTATTTGTTTGTGTAGCAACAGACTAATACGGAATCTTTATTCCTTAGGAAAACCATTCCACTATCTGTACCTTATCAGGCAAATAATGTATATGTTTACTATGATAAAATTAATAAAAAGTTTGTTTAAAAAAAAATCAGGCAAATAGGATCATACAGTTTACTTGTGAAGATGAGGATTAGCCTGCATTTTGTTATGGCTTTTGACAAATCATTCTCTGTTTCTATTTCCTTTTTTGTATGCTCCTATAATTTAATGTGTACAAGATTTAAAATATACCAGAGCATATAAACAGATCCAAGTTATATATTTCAATCCAGACTTAATCTGGAAGAAATGAGATCTCTTATGAATTCCTGCAATAATGCTACATTTTCCAATTTCTAATATAGTAAACTGTTAAGGAGTTACAAATCAGTTATCAACATATGCTGTAAAGTTTAAGAAGAAAAATCCACAACATACCCCTGCAATCAATGTTTAACAAGATTATGTTTGAAGGCTATTTCATATGAGGTATTTTGTGCTATATATTTAAATAAAGTATGTGCATTGAATCAGATGAGAATGAAAGGTATAAGCTTTACTCTTTAAAATTCCTACAAGTGACAAGCAAAAAAGGTTTGAACTTTAGGAAACATTTAGCAGCGTGACTGCATAAATTAGCTTTATAGGTACTCAAACATAAAACATTAAGCTCTCTAGACCCCAACATTCATGGGTGATTTAGTTATATTTCTCTTGCATTTCTTGAATTCATGCACAATTGCTCATCATACTGACAGATTCAACATTCTCTAAAAATTCACCAACATCTTTTCCAAGACCAATACCTAAAACAGTCATTTCCTCCAGGGGAACTAGCATTGCCAAGCTTCCGGTGAGGGCTGGAGATCACCTGGATTACAACTGACATGCAGATGGCAGAGATCAGTTCCCCTGGAGAAAATGGCTGCTTTGGAGTTATGGCATTATACACTGCTGAGGTCACTTCCCTCCACAAACCTCAGCCTCCCAAGGCTTCAGCCCCACATCTCCAGAAATGTTCCAACCTGGAGGTGGGAACCCTAAGGGGAACTGATCTCTGTAGTTGGGAGATCTGTTGTGATTCCCAGGGAGCTGCCACCATCACTGCTAGCTGTGGTAGGGAGAGGAAGTAGATGGGTGACTGTGAGCATCAACACCACTGTTGCTGCTGTGTGGGAGGGAGGATGCAGGCAGGAGGCCAGGAGAATAATGGGGGGCAGAAAGAGAGAGTGATGGGTTGGGTGAAGAAAAAGAGAGAAAGAATGATGGGCTGGGTGGCAGAAAGAGGGAAAAGGAGTGATGAGGCAGGGAGGCAGATAAAGAAAGAGAAAGTGATGGGGTGGGGTGGAGGTAGAAAGAGAGAGGAAGTGACAGGCATGAAGAAGAGAGTAAGAAAAGTGATGGCAGGAGGGAGAAAGAGTGTGAGAGAAGCAAGGGGAGAGGGGAGGAAGCAAAGGAGAGGGGAATGGGATAGCTGCTCCTGCAAGTTTCTTGTGGGTCCCCATTTGTTATTAATTAATAATGCAAATCCTTCTAATTACTCTGCCGTCAGTGTTCTTAAAAGGTAAATTGTTTCAGATTCCACTATTAGTGCAGTTTTTCTCCATGACAAGAGCAGAAAGTCAATTGAAAAAGCCACAAGATCACTCAAAAATGTCTGTTCATGTTAATTTTAAGTATGTGAGGTCTGAGCCTACTATCAAAACAGTGCATTTCATCAGTTTTGTACAGTTGGGAAATATTTAATACATCATAATTATCCATTAGCCTTAAGAGACACCAGTATAGGATACTCGTTTTTTTAACCAGAAGTCAAATAACCATTCAATCACATAAACTGGTTAACCCTAGATAACATGGAATACTTAAGGTACTGGAAGCATGTTTCATTTAATATTTTATAAATAGACAAACACTTGCAGCCTTAAAGGAATAAGCCTTTCAAAGCAGAATAATCAAATCCATCTCTTGTCGCTTGAGCAAGATTTATATGTGGATGCTGATAATTTTTCAGGAACCCTGTCAACATGCTTTTGAGATCAATGCCAATGAAATATTTTGTTTACAATTTAACCTCTATTTCCCCTAGAATTTGAGGGCTTTAATGCCAATAGTGTTTACATCTAACTCTATTGATCCAATTGCAAATTAAATGGCAAACAAAGCAATTGTGTGGTTCTGTCAAAACAGTCCCAATGGGAAGCTAAATTCTTTATTAAAACAGAGATGTGTTGGACTGGAGTGAAAGGATAGTTTCATTTACAGGATGGTTTTCAAACCCAGAAATTCTTTCAGCGAGATAGATCTACCTGATGGGAGTTACAAGGGCAATAAAAGTGAAATAGTATATTGAATTCCTTTCCCCTGTTGTGAGGAATGAAGAAGACCCATGATCCTTTTTCTTTTGACAAGACATAAACACATATAAAAGATGAATCTATATATAAGCCAATGCAAAGTGTTTTTGAAGGAGCTGGAGGAAAAAATGCTACTTCTCAGCAGATCCCTGAAGCCCCACTTTCAGTCTAGGGCTTGCTTTGGAAGTCAGAGGGGGAAACCATAAAGTTGTGTAGTAAACAAAGTGCCAGAAAACTTCCTAGATTCTTATAGAGACAGAGCACTTCATGAAGTTTTCTAACAGGGCTGAGCAGGCCTATCAGTACACATGCAACCCTCCAGCAGGGCAAGTACTACCCTAGGGCCATTTTGATGCTGTGGTCCTAATCTGAACTGGAGCTCCATGCACTTGGGAAATGAATACCCACCTGTGTAAAATGTGATCGATTGCTTAAAATTGAGGTAGGGAACCCTGACACAGCACACCACACCAAAAATCATAGCTGTAGGGACAATATGATTCCAGTCTTAGCTCATCTAAGCTCATCTTAGACACTTCCAGGTATTTTCACTACCAACTTTGTTCTTTACATTTTTCAAATATTGCCCATGAAAGTGCTTTTCCTTCCAGTTGTCAAAGTGAGCTTTGATTTCAATTTTTTTGTAATCTTCTTTGGTTTCTGTAACCTTCAATAAATCTTCCTTGTAACTTCAACTGCAAGCTTCTCTTTGCCTTTCTTGGTGTAGTCATTCTTTTTCTTCTTCAACTGCTTGCTTAACTTTTAGGAGACATCTTCCACCTAATTTTCTCGGTAAGTAAAGATGATCAACATCATTTCATCAATGAGTGATGAAGACTGATCACTCACCACACCCTAGAAGTGAAGTCAACTTTGCAAGGCAAAGGTTGAAACACTTGACCACACAGTCAATACCTGCAGTAAAATTGCTCAAACTGACTACAAAGAATGTCACAATAGACTTGCAGCTTTGTCGCACTGGAATCCTTGCAAGAAATATGGCTTACAATCAGCCAGAAATTCATGGGAGCACAAACCAGACAAGATCATGGGATGATTGCTGTCAAGTATTGGCTACATCTCCATTTTCAAACCCATCCTAATTTTTTTGCTGTATGATCTACTAAGGGATTCATACATTTCTAATCATACCAACATATCAGATTAAAAATGGCCTCTTCTGGTATTGATTTTGAGTCCCTAGCCAATTATAGCGAAACCCAATCATTTTATATTATCCGCCAAAGAATATGGGATATTGAAAGCCAGGCTATTGAAGCGGGAATTAACCCAATGTGTTCCCTTCATTACTTTGGTTTGCAGATTGTCCTGCGTCAAGGAACCTCTTATATGCAATCGCTTACTAAGCTTTTACACCACCAGGCTTTCATGTTAGCCAGACTGAATACTTTTCCTTCAGCCGTTCTTTTGGGCAGGTATCAGAAAACCCCTTTTGAGAATAGCTTAAGCAATCATTGTGCATTAGAACCTGATTCAGTTTCTCATATCTTACTTTATTGCCCAAAGTTCCACAAACTTTGTAAACAACTTATTGACACAGTTATTCCTAATTACCCTTGTTTTTTTTGAGGGAACTACTCAATATCTATTGGTGGATAAATATCCCAAAGTGGCAGAAATAGTGGCAGAGTATCTGGCTTACATCCTGTTGGTAACTACCCCATTCAATCAAAGCCAAAGGAACTCTTGATTGAGATCATTTGAGATATTAGGACTGATGATATTGTTTTAACTTTTAAAATGTGTTATCCTTTGTCTGGAATTATTGTTGGTACCTACTCTCATTCATTGTATTTTACCTTATTTTATGCCATTAAAGGTTTCTGAACTGACTGACAAGATCATGGAGAATGATGAAACAAAGATTCTTTGGGACTGTCAATTACAAATAGATAAATACCTGGAGCATAACACCCCTAATATCACAGCTAGAGAAAAAAATGAGAAGTAGGGTTTGGATTACTTATACTGCAATCCCAGGAGAAAGCAGAATAGAAAATAAAGAACAAGATAAGATCACAAATACCAAGCCTAAGAATAGAGTTAGAGTGTCTCTGGGAGAAGAAGGTGACCATTGTGCCAGTTGTCACTGGAACCCCCGGAGCAGTGCCTAGAAGTCTGAAGAAACATCTGGACATTCTGGGCATTGAACAAATAGCACCAGCTCAGCTCCAGAAGACAGTGTTGCTTGGAACAGCATGTATCCTGAGAAGATACCTCTGCAATTTCCAAGAACTTGGCTAGATCTCAAATTGCATAACACCATCTACCAGTCAAATAGATGATGATGATGATGATGATGATGATGATGATGATGATGATGATGATGATGATGATGTGTAATTTATCCCTTAGAGATCCAGGTAATAGTTCCCCCTGTATACAGCAAATAAACAAACACTGCACAAATAACACAGACCACAAGTGCTCAAAAAGTTATGCATAAAAATCAATTTATACAAGAGGACCACATATATCAGTGAAACCAAAATTACATCATATAGTATGCAGGTCTATAAATAGTACAAGTCCATAAATGGTATACAAACAAAATTAATAGTACAAGTCCATAAATGGTACACAGACAAAATGGATGAAGACTCCGGATTTTGATCTTTGTTTCATTAATTCTTCTTCAATAAGTTCACACTACTACAATTGTAAATAAAACCAAATAATTATTATCATATATCACAGCCAAACCCATGTTCTGAATACTAACAGAATTTTTTTTTTACCTTCATACAGTACTCATAGTGTACAGAAGACTCTTAGAAGGAAAAATTCTTAGTATAGTACTCACAGTGTATAAAAGCCTTCAACTCAATATTACAGGAAAAATTTTGAAACAAGGAAAAATAAGGAAAATGCTCTTATAATATTATTTGCAGTTACAATATACAAAGAAATATTAAAAGGGTCACTATGCTCACCATTCCTACTATAATCATTCAAAGCCGGGCATCTGATCAACAATAGCACATGCTCTGCAATAGTTGGTAAGCCTCAAAGAGTAGTCAACACCCAAGGCTTAATATACTATAGCTAATCTCTATTAGGCACCATAGCAGTCAAAAGTTTAAGTGACAAAGAGTTAAAAAAACCATTACTATTTCTACTTGTAAGTAACAACTATGTAGCAGCAACTCATAAGTAGTAGCCAAGTTCCAATCATTGATTAAAACCACAAGGGTAAATGAAAAACCAGTAACTATTTCTACAGCTAAATTATAGAGGTAAGTTACAACAACTCACAAGTAACAGCCAAATTCTAATAATTGGTTAAGACCATAAGGATCATATGTTTTGAGTTTAAAAATCCAAAATGCTTCATGTTGTCTCAACCTTTTTTGAACATCTAAACTAATATATTGGTGAGTTTTAAGTATTTCCAGAACCACAAACTGAAAATCATTAGGAGAGTGCTTCATATTCATGTAATGTTGCACTAAAGGGGAATCCAGACATGAGTTTCTAATGCAGGACCTATGTTCAATCATTCGAGTTCTAATGGTTCTAGTCAGGGGTCTTTTTGTAGAAAAACAGCTGCAGGAGCTCATTAGCATATGGTATGCTAATGAGCTATTAGGCTATTAGCATATGCCATGCCCCCTGACATCACCGGAAGTGATGCCAGAAGGGGAAGCAAAAGGGGGGGAGGCATCTTCAAAAGCCTCCCCTTCCCTTCCCCAGCTGGTCTGGATGGGGGAGCTAAGAGAGAAGGGGTTTGAAGTTTAAACTCCTTCTCATGAGAGTTGGGCCACAGAAGGAGGAAAGAGGGAAGGAAAGAGAGAGAGTGGAGAGAAGGAAAGAAGGAAGGAAAGAGGGAAAGAAAGAGAAGGAAAGGGGAGGGAAAGAAAGAGAGGGAAGATGGAGGGAAACAGGGAAAGAAGGAAAAAAAAGAAGAGAAGGTGGGAAAGAAAGAAATAGAGAAGAGAAGAAGGAGGGAAAGAGGAAAAAGAGAGAAGGAAAGGAGGGAATGAAAGAAATTCTGCGGCAATTCGGCCCCATTGTATCCTATGGGCCATTGAAGTCAATGGTGAAAACATAGGGTATATTCTGGGGGCTGGAGGGAGGGTTTGAGGAGAGGCTCCAAACTCACAGGGTAGCTGATGGAGCCTCTCCCCAAGATACCCACCAAGTTTCAAGAACATTGGATTAGGGGGTCCAATTCTATGGGCCCCAAAACAGGTTGCCCCTATTCCCTCCATTGTTCTCTATAGTGGGAAAAATATAACTTTTTTCCCACCATAGAGAACAATGGCGGGAATGGGGGCAACCTGTTTGGGGGCCCATAGAATTGGACCCCCTGGCCCAACGTTCTTGAAACTTGGTGGGTATCTTAGGGAGAGCTCCATAAGCTACCCTGTGAGTTTGGAGCCTCTCCCTCAAACCCTCCCCTCCAGCCCCCAGAATATACCCTATGTTTTCACCATTGACTTCAATGGCCCTTAGGATATAATGGAGCTGAAATTGACATTCGGCTGCCTGAAAGACTCCCCGGGACGCCGGCTGGGGGTGGGGCTTGGCTCCTGAGCTCCCGGAGCTGTGCTCCGGTGCGCTCCCCCTCGAAAAGACCCCTGGTTCTAGTTGACATTCCTACATACAAATATAAACAAGGGCACTTTAAAAGATATACAACCCGTTTAGTATAACATGAAGAAAAAAATGCTTGTTTATTTATTGTATACTGTATACTGTGATATCACATTTGTTAATAATAGTTCCCCCTGTCACATAAGGTTACCAGGCTCTTATTTCTGGTGGGAGAACACTTGATCCTAGCCAGCCCTTTCCACTGTTACCATGAGGTGAGACTTTCTAAGTGTTTATTTAAATGAAAAATTGCAATGAATGGCACATTTCTCTATTAATTATCTAATCCTTTGAACTGTGCCTTGTTCACAGGGCTATCTGCTTCTTTATTTGCCATTTTGCTTCCTGGAAGCCATTGCTTATAGCTCTCTCATTGATGTGATATTGTTGTTGTTCAGTCTCATAGTCGAGTCCAACTCTTCGCGACCCCATGGACCACATCACACCAGGCCCTTCTGTCCTCTGCCATCCTCTGACATTTGCTCAACTTGGTGCTGAATTTGATATACTATTTGATATACTCTTGATAAATTCAGACAAAGAATGGAGTACTAAACAGAGAAGCCTGAGAGTTTACTAGTACATAACATTTCAGAAGAAAAAAATAAATAAGGAAAACAATTCCCCACCATAGTTCCACCATAGTAGAGCCAGTTTGGTGTAGTGGTTAAGTGAACAGACTCTAATCTGGGAGAACCAGGTTTAATTCCCCACTCCTTCACATGCAGCTGCTGGATGACCTTGGGCAAGCCATAGTTCTGACAAAAGCTGTCCTTGAAAGGGCAGTTCTTGAAAGAGCTCTCTCAGCCCCACCTACCTCACAGGGTGTCTGTTGTGGGGAGGGGAAGGGGAAGGAGTTTGTAAACCACTCTGAGGCTCCGAGTGAAGGGCAGGGTATTAATCCAATCTCTACTTTTTCTTCTTCCTCCTAGGAGGTAAATGCTGTCATTACAAAATTTGCAATAGGACAGGTCATAGGGGTTCACATTCCCATTCTTGATTGCCTGAAGAAAAAGTGCAGTACCAAGTGGAAGACTTCCTGAGCAATATTAATAATGAACACTAATGTCACCAAGCTGAGTTTTAATTGCTGTCATTCAGAGCTATCAAATATTCCCTCTCTTCCACACTAACCAGACTTTAATTGCCCTTTGCCCAGAGTTTGGAATTTGCATTTGCTTCACCTTTCAAATGCTAATGGAACCTACAAGCCAAACATCCCGTGTACTGAAGTAGTTTCCAAAATGATCCCTTCATAGACTTCTTTCAGAGAGAGTAACTGGGTTGTATCATAGTTAGATACTGGCTGCTTCTTTAAAATTAGAGGAGGAAGTGACACCACTGATACTGTGAGCTTACCAAGTAGGTAAAACAGCAGATTCTTCCCAGGCTGCCCCTTCTGGCAGAGACATAGTGGTGGAGCTGGCAGGCTATCGGACTAAAAGGAAAATCTTGATGGAAGCATGTCAGAAGAGCCGCTTGGACTTTCAAGGAAGCAATATACTTGTATCTCCGGACCTTCCCCCAGAAATGCTTAAGATTCTAAGAGACTTAAAATCTATTATTTCTAGATTCCAGGCCGCAGGTATAAAATACTATTGGTTGTGGTCAGGTAAAATGTTTGTGGAATATCAGCAGTATTGCATATGACTGTTTCTGGATCAGCTTTGTTATCTGCATTAGGATTGCCTCAGAGCAAGCTGAAATTTGAGCTGTAAAAAGGAAGACTCAGTCACCATAGACTCCAGTTAAAAGCAGCAAGCTTCATGTTTCTGAGGAAACAGAGGATGGTGAAATAAAGCCTGATGTAATGTAATTTTGCAATGTTCTATCACAATAGCAAGCTACATATTTATTAGCTGGTTTGGGGGGCTTGGAGGCCTGAGGAGCAGACAGGTATGTGCTCTCATATTGTAGGTCATCGGGTGGGGGAGAAGGCTCTCCCCTAGCTTACATTGTAAGCTTCCATAGACCCAATGGTTTTCTGGGCTCCAATGTATACTTTATCAGTTAATCAACCATATTATCAGATTAAAACAAGAAGATAGAAGATGCTGGAATTTAGGAAGCTAATAATTATCATGTATGTTTCAATGCATAATTAATGATCATTTTGAAAGAATGAAAAAAGAACACCACTTATGTAAAGAGATATAAATATAATGTAAGGACATATAAATTGAATTTATATAACTTAGTTTATACATTTGATGATATAGTATACAATTTATGTACCTTTTTCATTGTAAGTAATATAGTTCTTCAATTAATTTTTTAAAAAAGTTAAAATAAAAAAATAGATACTATCTCATAAGATGGCAAAAAACCGTACAGGTGCAAACAGGGAATGGGAGCAAGAGGAGAATGATAGAAAAAATAGGGGGATGGTGCCAGTATCCTGCTCTTTGACAGGTGCAGCAGAGATTGGAGAGTTTAAATTCAAGTCAGTCTTGAATTCCAGCAAGGGACACAGGCAGGGAAAGAGACCGAGCTATATTAGGTTGTTGTTCTAAAGACATCTGTAGGTGGAACACCAAACCAAGGTGCAAGCTCTAAATATTAAAAATCAATGCAGTGGACCCCCCCCCCCTTTTGGTTGACTCCAATACATGGTCTCTGTAAAATATTTCTTCCTTTCCTGACCCAATTTCTTACTAACAATAGATCAACTAATATTCAAAATGCACTCTTCCATATGATGTTTCAAAGGGGATGGACCCTATAAAGAAGATACTTCCTAAGAAATGGAGGAAATGAAATATTGGTATTTTGATTTTATATCAAACAGACAAAAAGGCCACTAAGGATGATTTAACAAAAAAACCCCACCCTTTTTAATTATAAAACACTTATGTGGTTTATTGTAATATGAAAATTAACATTTAAAGGGCATTGAGTGATGAGGTTTCAGCAACTGGGTTCATATAGATTAATCTGTCCATTAAGATGCTGATCAGCCAGTTTGAGTCCTGCCTTGCTTTAAGAAGTTCTAATATGTTTAATGCTGTATTTGAGTCAACTTAGGAGTTTTGCAAGTCAAGTGAGACTGATACCCTTGTAGGTCCTGACTGGTTTTGGTGCTTTAAAAACCCTTTATTTAATTAAATAAGCGGGAGTTAGCTAAATTGCATTTTCTATCTTCACTCCACAGACCAGCCATGTAAGTATAAAGCTGTCACTGATGTGCTATGAATGCATGATTCTAATCTACCCAAATAAATTGGATATCCATATATTTTATGACAGTCATAGTTGCCAGCATGCAAGAGTTGTTTGAAAAGCACAATTTAGTCATATGTCTGCAGGGTTTTTTCACGTACAAACATTTTAATAAGCACATTGATCACACTGAATGCAAAATCTAAGAGCAATAATACACCAGAAACACTTCCATTGTATCAGCAGTGCATTTTTCATTTGCAGGAGATAGTACCTTAATTCATTCCTTTCCAGAAACAGTATTAGGAGAAATTAGATGTGTTTAAGGCCAATTCCTCATCCTGGTATCAATAAACAAATGAAAATATGCCATGGAAATTCTGATTGCCATATTTGCTTTTCAAACATGAAGCTTCGGTGCTCGGTGTATCTCCTTGGCCCTCTTCATTACTAGCACCTGCAGAATAAATGATACAAAAAAGAGAGAGAGAGATTTGTAAATGTGCATACTTTATGTTAAATATAATGCAAGGCTTTTCCTCAGAGCAGAAGCCTGGTGACTTGACACACAATTTTCATTTGTATAGCACAAGAAGAATTCATGGCTGTTAAGCAAGGGATTAATTTGCCTCAGTCCCTCTTCAAATAAAGCATGAGGCTGCATTGGCAGTATGGGAGGATAGCCATCTAATGGGAAGGTGGGAGGAAAGGGCTATATATTCGAGCCTCACCTCTTCACTGCAGGCTTTTGCCACCTGCTGCTGACCTGCTGACTCTTCCTAGAACATCGTAGGACCAGCCAGAGAACAAAGTTTGAGTTCAGAGACTCCTTTAAGACCAACAAAGTTTTATTCAAGATATGAGCTTTCATGTGCGCACACATTTACCCAGACACAATCAAATGGAATTTACCAGTCCATACATATAAAAGGTAAAGGTAAGAGGCAGAGGTTAAACATCAAATTACCATACAGCATAATGAAGATGTTTTAATGGATGCAGACAGGAATAACAAGGTCACCATTGTTTGGATTTAATTGGAGGAAGGAACAGTGAGGCACATAAATATGTCAGAATTGGAAATAGATGTGTAAATGTGTCAATTGTGGAGTGCTAAGAGTAATTAACTGAAACCTTGTTGTTATGCTCCATCTGTCTCCTCTCAAGCATGGAGGTAACTAACAGCATATTTTTCTTTGAAGTGGGGTGATTTATAGTGCAGGGTTTTGTTTCCTCTGTTACCAGACTACAGAAATGCATTGCAATACACAATTCCAATATTAGTCATGTCACAATCAAATTAATTAATCAATTAATCGCATTACAATCTAATTAATCAATTAATTGCATTACAATCAAATAGGAAATTCACTAAAATAAAGAGTGGGTATAGCCCTTCTTAGTAGAATACAGCTGTAAGGACTAAATGAATTTAGCATACATCATGAGATAAGAAACCAATATCCCTATTAAGTCCTTGGGGGAGGGGTTCTACTAGCTTGTAATTCAGAAATTTTCCTTTTCAGTCTGTTCCTGAAGTTTCTTGGCAATAAAACAACTACTTTGAGGTCACCCATTGAATGTCCTGGAAGGCTGCAGTGTTCTACAGGTTTCTCAGTCTTGTGGTTCTTGATATCAGTCACCATTTCAAGCCAAGCAGGAGTCAGGGGGGAGGTGTTTCCTGATTGGCAGTGGGAGAGAGCCTTTTCTCACCTGCTTTGTGATGTTCATAAAAAGGTGGATAAATTTAGATAGATTAAGACTGGTCATAGATAGTTTTACCACATATTGTGGCAAAGAACACCTCGCAATTAACTTTGACAAGACCAAAGTCATGGCATTTGGTAGGTGTCCAAAAAGAGAGTATGGTCGATGAAGGGGAACAAAATTGAGCAGGTTAATAAATTTACTTACCTTAGGGTTTTATTTCAGGAGACTGGATCTAATGCAGTACATCGTAACCTGAGGGTACAGTGTGTTGAGAGAACTACATATGCAATTTTTAAAACATAATCTACTGTATTAGAAACATAAATAAATCATCATAGTCAAAGAGTATGACAGGAATAGGTAAATATAAAAGCTCAGCAATTACAACGTAAGGTGTGAGTGAAGAACAAGAATAAATACAACCAGCAGTAATTATAATCAGGTATCCATGAAGTCATCTAGAACATTTTAGACTTTAGTGGTGAAATGGAAAAACATTACAGAGACAAAATAATAGGCTGCATTACAACAAAGGGAAGGTGGAAACAAACCTTCATATAAAGGGAATTGTTTGATTATACTAGTTGGACTCAAGCCCATTTATGAATTTGTGACCAATCAGCAGAGATAAAACGATGCTGAGACAAGAGTTTTAAGATGGGAGACCATTTGTCTACAAAAGTGGAGTGTTTTGGATGAGTAAGATTTGCATTTAGTTTGTCAGTGACAAGATCCATGAGATAGTGGTCCCATAATTTATGGAACTGTACCATAACAGTGAGTGGTTTGCTATCTTTCCAATAAGACAATCACAGTTTTGGTAGCAACCAACAAAACATCTACAGTAGCCTCTTGGCAGCTGATTGGAAGTCCTCCTGGCCAGTGATCAAGAAAAAGAGTTTCTGGAGTGGAAGGAACCTCTATTGTAGTAATCAATTTAATGTGAGAGAGGATCTCAGTCCAGAAACACATGCAATTTTGAGATTCTTTTTCTTCAAAAGAGAATCCTATGCTGCGCTAAAGCTGTTTCAAGCTAAAGTACTATCTCAGTTTCCTTGTGGTACCTTTTTAGGTATTTGAGCGGCTAGTCTGTACTCCTTTGAAAAAATACAATCTAAATTTCTTCATGCCTTCTTACAGGTTCTCCCTGGTATTCCTAACTCCCTTCTTCACTTAGAAATGGGACAAATGAAAACTGAAGCAAATGAAAACCATTGACCTCTGCCTTTCTGTGGCTTGTTGTTGTTGTTCAGTCGCATAGTCGAGTCTGACTCTTTGCGACCCCATGGACCACATCATGCCAGGCTTAGGATACATAATGGCTTAGGATATACATAAATCCAAAAGGTCTTCTTCCCTTAATAACACAAGATTTCTATCAGCCAGCACAGTTACACTTAGTTGAGGGTAGTTTAGAAAGAATGCACCTTTCACCTGGTGCTCTTTTGTCACAGACCATTGATCATGCAAAATCTATTGTTAAACAAAGAGTTTGTGACATTGAGTGGCAGCAAGATTTAATGAAAACTCCAAACTTTAGGGGCCCTGCGAAATACTCCATGACATAAGGGAATTGATAACAAATCAGCCAGTATCATCATGCCCCTGTATAAATCATTGGTGCGACCTCATTTGGAATACTGTGTACAGTTCTGGTCACCACATCTCAAAAAGGATATTATAGCATTGGAAAATGTGCAGAGAAGGGCAACTAGAATGATAAAAGAGTTGGAACACCTTCCCTATGAAGAAAGGTTAAAATGCTTGGGGCTCTTTAGCTTGGAGAAATGACGGCTGAGAGGTGAAATGATCGAGGTTTATAAGATTATGAATGGGATTGAGCAGGTTGAGAAAGAAGTACTTTTCTCCCTTTCTCACAATACAAGAACTCGTGGGCACTCTATGAAATTGCTGAGCAGTCGGGTTAGAACAGATAAAAGGAAATACTTCTTCACCCAAAGAATGATTAACATATGGAATTCACTGCCACAGGAGGTCGTGGCAGCTGCAAGCATGGACAGTTTCAAGAGGAAATTAGATAAACATATGGAGCAGAAGTCCACCAGTGGCTATTAGCCACAGGGTATAGATGGGAACTCTCAGTCTGGGGCAGGTGATGCACTCTATTCTTGGTGCTGGAGGGGGCAGCAGTGGGAGGGCTTCTGGTGCCCTGGCCCCACTGCTGGACCTCCTGATGGCGCCTGGTATATTTTGGCCGCTGTGTGACAGAGTGTTGGACTGGATGGGCCATTGGCCTGATTCAACATTGGCTTCTCTTATGTTCTTATGTTCTTATGACAATGGATACTCCATGACAATGGCCCAATATCTTAAAATTTTAGTTTGTCCTCCCCACAAGAGAGCTTTTATCCTGGCTAGATGTGATGTAATGCCATCAATGGTATTAGAAGGGAGATATAAGAAGATCCCATATTCTGAAAAGAATTTGCTCCCTGTGTGAGGTGGAAACATTGGGACACGTTCACCCACTGCCCTTTTTATAAAGAATTTCAAGATAAGATAATTCTTCCTTTTTTGGATGAACTAGTAGTGGTGATGGATAGGGCATGTTTAATGAAACTATCAATAGATGAGATTCCAGCTATCACTAAGGTAACAGCTACGTTCTGTGCCCAGGCGATTAAAATGCAAAGCAAAAAAATAGAAGTTTTTTTAGGGCTACTCCTCTCTTGTTTTGAGTTTTTCCTTTTTTTAGATTTAATATACGATTTTTTATTTTATTCTTGAAATTTGACAATTGTTATACTTTATCTTTGTAATGTGATGCCTTGTATATTTTAACAATGTATTTTAAATGGCTTTTGCAAACCATGCATGCAAGTGCAGTCCAAGCTTGCAAGAGCCATTTAAAGGATTCCCTTTAAACGGCTTTTGCAGGCTGTGCCATGGCAGCAGCACGACTTGAATATAGTCTTCATTTCCTCATCCTCTTTTTTGCATTCAAAGAGTTCCCCAACAGCTGCACTTCCACTAAATTAAAGTATAATTCGTCATACCCCCACAAGTTCCTTGCCAGGCTTTGGTAGCATTTCCAAACATGGCTTTATTATGGGGCACACATACACACACACAGCAGCCAAAAATAAACAATGAATCCTTTCCCAAACAAAATTTACAAGCCCACACTTTTGTGATCTCACTGGGGTAATGGTATAAATCCCTTTACTTGTGGGAGTTGCTGAATGTAACAACCTGCTTTATTTCAACCAATTTCTTCAAACAAACACAAAACCAAAAGTAAGAAAGAGAGCAGTCTAAGGAGTGGAGTTTTCTTTCATCCCATAATCAGGTTCTAGGGTTTCTCCCCAATAAAGTTTTTATTTATTTTCTTATACAGATTGAACAATAACATAAATTTGATAATACAATATAAATTGAACATAAACGTTCATAAAGGTACATGGTAAGCTGTATTTACACTTATGTCATTTTGTTACAGAATTACATAAAATGTAGGACATCATAGAATTTACTTGGTACATTATAGTTTGGAGGTATACCATTACTAAAGACATGTTCTATAATGTGAACCATTTTAATTGGAAATTACTACCACAAGTCTAGTTATTAAAGGACGAGACCTTGTCTGATAGCTTGTCCATAGAATAAAATTCCCATAGTTTAGCAAACCATTGAGTGAGAGATGGGACTTTTTTTATCTTTTGAGTTGTTGGCAATAACTGTCTTTGCTGTGGTCAGTTATATTGAGATCAGCTCCCTCTGTGATTTGGGGATTTCGGAGTCTTTCCATAGGTCAAGTAAATATAGTTCTGGAGAGAGAGGAATATGGTATCCTGTGATGTTTCTAATGGCTTTTGAAACTTTTATCCAGAATTTCTTAACTATTGGGCAGTACCACCAGCAGTGGGTGTATGATCCATAACCACCACATGACCTCCAACAGAGGGGTGAGAAGGTTTTTGTAATATTGTGTAATCTTGCTGGGGTGAGGTACCATCTTGTCAAGACCTTATAACTTTGTAGTTGGATATTTAGGGACTTGGAGGTAATCGATGGGGAAGTCCACATTTTATGCCATTCTTTGTCAGTAAGAGTATTAGCACAGTCTGACTGCCAAAGTGTCTGGTAGCTTAACTTACTGTTTGGGTTTGCTATGGTCAGATCATTATATACGACTGAAATAAGATTCTTAAAATCTGATGTCTATTTTTTATAGTCTTTCAAAAAGGGTTAGTGGTCTTGAGAGGTTTGAGCTTTTCTGCAAATTATCTATAAGAGGTTTCACCTGATAATATTCATACCATGGTATAGAACATTTGTGTTTTTGTTCAATGCAGGTTTTAGTGACTATTTCTAATTAACTCTTTACTATCCCTTTTCCTGTAGACATGATGTCTGAAACAGATGCAAAACAAACAGAGGGACTGTGCTCTCTTCCTCTCTCACACAATTCACACACTCACTGGGAAGAGCCATGTGTCTCATGCCTGCTCATGCCCCCCCCCATGCAGCTTTTGTCCTGCTGAGATTTAAAGACACATCCACATTCCCAAACACAAACAGCTTGTAAGCTTCTTCTAAAATGTCATGCTACGATTTCAAGGCACATCATGGCTGTTGGGGCAGGTAGGGGGATCCCCCACCCAGACCTAAGGGCTGACAAGCCTAATATGATGGCAGAGCATTCTGAACAGACCACCATTGGCTTTATGGTGGGATGGGGCTTGGGAAGGAGCACTTTTGGTTCTGATCAGCATCTTTCCAAACCTAGTAATGCCTTTAATGTGCATCAAGGAAGGGGGATGGGGCTTAGCTCGTCTCAGCCAGTTTGGTGTAATGGTTAAGCATGCGGACTCTAATCTGGGAGAACTGCGTTTGATTCCCCACTCCTCCACTTGCAGCTGCTGGATGATCTAAGTGTGTAGAATAGGATATCCCATGAAAGGATGAATGAATTCCTTGGCACACTTCTGTCATTATTTCTCTGATTACCTACATGCAGGTATTCCATTTCTCTGTTTCTCTCTTCTATTTCCCCCCCCCCCATTTTGTGTCTAGATATGTGTTTGAATATGTACTTTTCTTCTCCGTTTAGTGTATTCCATGTGTGTTTGAATGAACACTGCTGTCCTACAGTTTTCTCTGCGGTTGTATGTGTGAGGCATGTGGGATGTATGGCTGAGTTAAGACTGGCAATTTGCCCCGCTATAGCCACTTTTCAGCCGTGTTTCCCCAGCAGATTAAAGGGGGCATTCACACAGGCACATCTGCCTGGCGTTCCCCACCCATAGGCAACCCGTGCTGTTCTGCTTCGCTCCTGCATTAAAAAAAATACCTGACAAAAGTGGTAGCAAATCCCAGAGAATGCCTTCAATCCCGCATTATCCCGCTTCCCAGAAGTGTGAATGCAAAGCCAAAAAGCCAGGAGCAACCTACTTCTATAGTGTGTGCCAGGTGTTTCTGTGCATAAGGCAGCAGCAACTGGATTGGCTGTGCTCTGCTCTACCACCCAATGCAGTGCCAGCGCAATGCGGTCCACCCCAAATTGGCCAAATGCGCTTATGTGCATGAGCACCCATGCACCCATACACACAGAGGAAAAAGCCATTTACGGCCACGCCTCTGGGCCAGCACTCTGAACGCTCCCGTGCGCCTCCTCCCAGTATGCTCCTGCATCTGTCAGCCCCGTGTGACTGGGAAAACCCAGAACAGTTTATTCTGGGGCTTTTTTGCCATGACTGGCTCCCACTGCAAACTGCCAGTCTGAACTCAGCCTATGTGTGTGGGATGTGTGTGACATAAGCACTGGGCTCTATCAACTGCTGCTTCCCATACTGCAAAACCCATGTCTTTCTGCACATTCTGACAGCTTATTGATAGGTTTGAAATATATTACCTAAACAACTGCATAACTAAATATCATTTTGGAGGCTGAGAACAGAGAGAAACTGAAAAATATGTGCAATCAGGCCCATTTCAATCAGTCATGACTCCAAGAAGACAATCAAATCTCATAGAAAATATCATGAGCATCCCCAGGGGTTTTTTTCTACAAAAAGCCCAGCAGGAACTTATTAGCATAATAGGCCACACCCTATGCCTTCTCTTGGCTTGCCGGGGTGCCCCATGGCCACAGGGAGCCTGGGCAAGCCCCCCCTTAAAGGGAAGGGAAGGCAGTTTAAACTGCCTTCCCTTGGCTTGCCCAGGCACCTCACGGCTGTGGACAGCCCAGGCAAGCCAGCCCTTGTATAGGCCAGGGAAGGCACAGGCAGGCATTTAAATGTCTCCCTGATCCTTCCAGGGCCGCCCCTGGGCCGCCTGCCTCAAAGTTTCTGGGGGGGTTGCTCTCCAGGCCTTCCCTGTGTAACCACACACAGAGAGGTTTTGGCTGTAGTGGGCGTGGCCAACTTTGAAGCCAGCTGGAACTCCATTCCTGTGCGTTCCTGCCCAAAAATAGCCTTGAGCATCCTAAGAACATGTCCTTGGAGTCCTGGAGTCCTTTCCAATTTTACAATGCAACAAAGAAGCTTGGGTTTATGAAGATGAACTGAAGGACACATTGAACCCTTATAATTAGGCTGCAAGCAAAGTGATTCAATACAAATAGTTATGGCTATATAACTATTTCAGCATTTGTAGAACAAGGTGCCATTTTAAATATGCACAGGTTTTAATCATTATTTAAGTGACCCATCAGTCAAAGAGACTTTCTACTGTTCTATCTGATCCTATTTCTTTTTTAAAAATAAAGTCATCAAAGTTTTGCAACAAAGGTTTCATTTACATGAAAACTTTCCAGTTTATCATAAAACCTTTTCAAATCATGTAAAGAGGGGAGTGGAAAATGTAAATAAGTAGGCAAGCCATCAAAGCATTGTCTCAGAGCTTAGTTTACAATTAAAATGTGAGCATCAGTGGAATCATCACAGAAGCTGTCCTATCGGCCATGAGTAAATTGTATTAATTCTTTCATCTTACATCAAAACTTTCAGCTTCTCATAATCCATGGATAGCATGGGATGAAGCACAGTCTAATTAGAGCCCTGATTAGAAGTGTGTGCTTTGAAATGGAAGCCTGTTAGCAAGAAAGCTGAGGGAGCTTTAAATGTAATGTGTGCAGCACTAGAAGGTAAGCAGTTGAGACTTCATGGAAATTGGATGATGACAAATCAAAGAATCTGATCTCCATGTGCTTTTGCAAGCTGAGCACAAATAAATAAAACACGTGCTCTCTGATGTTAATGCAGTGTGAAATAAAAAAAGGGATAGTTTAAAAGTGAAAGCATTATTTCTTCTGCTGGGCAAACTGTCACTGAAATGCCTTAACCCTCCATCAGTCCTAAGAGGAAAATGTTAAGTGAAACAAATAAATCAAATTTCACCCTTTCTTGCAGCAGTGTTTCAGCATTGTGCTATCCATGCGAGTTCCCCAAAGTATAGTGTCATTTACATTTTAGTGGAAGAAATCTTAAGAATCAGTGAGTCACAGTTGGTACAATTAAAAACATCAGTCCTAACATCAATCTTCTGTAAAATTCTTTCTCCTATGGATCAGGAAACGTGCACATAATAAAAATATAGCCAAAGTGCACAGTGTTCCTTTGTTTGCTTTACATCCACTGTAGCATAATATAATTATAAAATCTGATGGGTTAGATTTTGCAAGGTTTATGTAAATATTGTTTTGTATGCATTCAAGTGAATTCCTGTTGTGGCTGTCTCAAATCATACAGCTGGATTGTTCATAATCATGAATACAAAATATCCATGTCCTCCAAGTCACCAGATCTAGTGTTGCTTCCTTTTTAATGCAAGAAAACTGGGGGGGGGGACCACCATGAGATTAGCCACTATTTCTACTAGCTTACTCCTACTGGGGCTGCATTCAGAGCTCATCACAGCCTTTTGTTTATTCTTGAAGGAATAACTAAGCCTAACAAAATGGTCTGGTTGTTTTTGTAGCAGTGGTGCAAGGTCTGTGGTTTCATTGTGCTTTCAGTTTTCATTTTCTAGATCTGTCTTCAGGTTTTTGTTTTCCATGTCCACATCTCACAGCACCATCCCTGATGGGCATTGCTGCAGTCAGAACCTCCCCCAATCATATTGCAGGCTCTCTAACCGAGGAAGGAACTGATAATATTCTCCTGTAAATTGTCTGTGTGGAACGTATTTTACCAAGACTGAGGATGGCAAAGTTCACATCCTTTCTGCACATTATCTCACTATGGTATAGTGTTTGTTACAATTAATTCTCTGCAAAAAATTCCACTGGCACCTTGGCAAATACCAGGAAATAAGTGATGTTAGGTATCAGCTGGAAGTAAATGATGACACAAGTGTTCCAAGCATGGGTTTTGTGTGTATGTGTGCATGCATGCACCTTTGCCTTCCTCTGCAGATTCTTCCTTGGTGGCCTCCCTTCCAAGTACTGATCCTGCTTAGCTTCCAAGATCTGATGAGAGCAGCCTATCCCATGCCATCTTCCCTCCCAATGGAAACAATAACTGAATCAAAAAATGACCCCAAACACATGCTGTATCAGTGTTAAAGAATCCAAACAAAACCTTTTAAAGAACAAAATGTGCCAAATGCAATCAGCGTTCCTGGACATATTTCTAAAGCTTACCTTCTAGCTTTATTTTATTTTTATTTTTTTAATTTTATTTACAAAATTTATATCCTGCCTTTCAGCCCAAACAAGAAACCAAAGCAGCTACCAATTAATATCAGAATTTTATAAAACCATTTAAAAATCAATAACACCCACAAACAAAACACGTATAAAACCCAGAAATTAAAACAAAGGGCAGGAAGGAGAAGTCAATAAGGGAACACCAAATGAAACAAAAAAGTCTTCACCCACAATGGAAGGAAGTTATGGAAGGGGACAGACAAATATTACTGGAGAAGGCCCTTGATTATAGAAGTTGCCTTTGCTGCAATAGCTCTAGTTCCTACACTGTTGGTTGTAGCTTTTACCAGTAAATAAACTATATTCCATTTGGATTTCACCACTTTCACCCCACCCAAGTCACATTTTAGTTCACCTCAATCATCTCCCATAGATAACTAAATTGATTTTTTAATTTATTGCAAAGCCTTATTATCTTAACCTTCTGCCATTAAAACCTTCAAGGTTACTTACAAATATATTTGAACAATCTTTTTTCCAATCTCAGTGTGGTTGAGTATCTACATGTATTTTGTAAAGTACTGGGTTTCGGGCCTCATGACTCGGACGACGACATAAGAGAAGACGCGTTTATTCGTACTTCACATAAGACAAGAACACACAGTAACGGCCGGAGGCCAACTATATACAGTTAGGGGGGACGGCCCTATATTCCTATTGGCGGGTTTGAATCGCCCGCCAATGCTGCCATTGGTTCACTACTGGCGAGCTCAGGAACCTAGTCCCTATTGTTCTCAGAGAGCGAAGCTTGGCTGTATTTCGCCAGCTCTGCCTTCTGATCCCAGGACACAACACCCCTCCCCCATAGTTCGTCTCCTATCAGGTGACGTAGTCTTTTAAGTATGTTGGTGCCCTCCGTTCTCTTAGCGAACGTCGGGGGGCCGGTACCGGACTGGCGGGGCCCCTATCGGGTGGTCCGCCAGCACAAGGAGCTTGGACCTCTGGTAGTAGCCAAGGCGGTGATGGTGGCGGCTGTAACGGCGGCGGCAGCGGCGGCGGCGGTTCAGCTGTCACCGGGGCCCCCTCCGGATTCCGTGGACTTTCTGGCGCTGGCTCCGCTGTCGGTGCTTGCGGTCGATCGGATGATGGGGCGGCGGCGGCATTTCCCGGTAACTGGATCTCTGTGTCGGGGTCTTGCCGCCTCCGGAGCTGGTCGACGTGTTTACGGAGGACCCGGTCCCCATCTGTTAGGACTTCGTATGACACTGGCCCGGTGGGTTTTAGGATGCGCCCGGCCACCCACTGCGGCCCCGCCCCGTAGTTCCGGAAGTAGACAGGGTCTCCCGGTAGGAAGCTTCGGGGCGCCTCCCTGTTTTCGACCAGCTTTCTCTCTGGGGCTCGGTCTGGGTGGAGTCTGTCTAATAAAGTGGTAGGGCGGCGGCCCATTAATAGTTCTGCGGGGCAATGCCCGGAGATGGGGTTTGGGGTGGTGCGGTATGTGAGAAGGAAGCGGGCCAGCCGGAACTCCCAGTCCCCTCCGTTATGCGGCTCAGGGCCTCTTTGGCGGTGCGTACCGTCCTCTCCGCCTGTCCATTGGTTGCCGGGTGGAAGGGCGCTGATCGTATGTGCCTGATGAGGTTCCTTTCGAGGAACGCTTGAAACTCAGCAGATGTGAACGCTGCCCCGTTGTCCGACACGATTGTGTCGGGTAACCCGTGCGTCGCGAATATTTTCCGCAGGGCCCTTATTGCCGCTTTGGCAGAGGTGGTAGACACTGGGCTTATTTCCACCCATTTCGAGTAGGAGTCTACCGTCACCATGAACTGGAGCCCCTGAAACGGCCCCGCAAAGTCTATGTGTAGGCGTGACCACGGCTTGTGGGTAGACTCCCAGCTTTGGGTTGGCGCTCTCGGGGGATTGGGGCGGACTTCCTGACACCGTGTGCACCCTCGGACCCAGGTTTCAATTTCGGCGTCCATCCCGGGCCACCACACGTAGCTCCTTGCCAGAGCTTTCATTCGTACAATGCCGGGGTGGGCCTCATGTAGCGTTTCTAGAACCCCTTGTCTCATGGGCCCCGGGATGACCACCCTGTCCCCCCATAACAAGCACCCTTTTAAGGCGGATAGCTCTTCCCGCCTGGCTTTGTATGCCGTGAACTCTGGCCCTGTCTGTTCCGCTGGCCATCCCCTCACCACCCAGTTTAGGACCCGGGAGAGAATGGGATCTCGGGACGTGCGGGCGGCCACGTCTGCAGCCTGAAGGGGGGGGTTTGGCAGCTCCTCCATTAACAACACTGCAGGAGCCGGGGCCGGATCTTCCCCTGTATGCGGCAGCGGCAGGCGGCTCAAGGCATCGGCATGACCCAGCGCCTTGCCCGGCCGATGCTCCAACTGGTACTGGTAGCCCGCCAAAAACAAGGACCAGCGCAACACCCGGGGCGACAGTACCTGCGGCGTTTGTTTGTCCGCCGCAAACAGTCCCAAGAGCGGCTTATGATCGGTTACGAGCGTGAAGGGCCGCCCGTACACAAAGTTGTGAAACTTTTTTACCCCCGCCACCAGTGCCAAGCCCTCCCGGTCGATTTGAGCATAGTTCCGCTCCGCGGGGGACAGCGTGTGGGAGTAGTAAGCCACCGGGACTTCCCTCCCATCCGGTAGCTTGTGGGCCAAGACTGCCCCGACCCCATACGGTGATGCGTCGCACGCAAGGATTACCGGGAGCTTTTCATCAAAGTGGGCGAGCACCGCGTTAGAAATCAAGAGTACTTTAACCCCCCGAAACGCCGCCGCCTCCCTCGCTCCCCATGCCCAAGGTGTCGCCTTATCCAGCAGCCTGTGCAGGGGTTCGGCCACGGCGGCTTTGTGGGGGAGAAAGGCGTGGTAAAAGTTCAGGAGGCCTAAGAACGCCTGGAGCTCCGCCTTGGACTTCGGGGCGGGGGCCTCCACGATGGCCTTCATCTTGTCCCTCGCTGGATGCAGGCCTGTTGCGTCTACCCGGTACCCCAAGAACTCCACCTCCAGCACCCCGAGGAGGCACTTTTCCCACTTCACTTTCAGCCCCGCGGCTTGGAAGCGTCCCAGTACCGTTCGGAGGCGGGCGGCGAAGCTTTCCGGGGTGGTCGCGGCGATGAGGACGTCGTCGAAGAACGGCGTCACTCCAGGGATCCCTTTTAACAAGTCGTCCATGAGATTTTGGAAGATCCCTGGGGCCACACTGACCCCGAACTGCAGCCGCTTCACCCTGAAGGCGCCCCGGTGGGATACAATGGTTTGTGCCTCGCCCGTGGCTGCATCCACCGGGAGTTGCTGGTACGCCTGCGCGAGATCCAGCTTTCCAAATATGCGCGCCCCCGCCAGTGTTGCTAAGACGTGGCTGACCACGGGTACGGGGTATGCGTGCGCCTGAAGTGCCTGGTTAATGGTGCACTTATAATCCGCGCAGATGCGGATTTCCCCGTTTGGCTTAACGGGTGTCACGATCGGGGTCTCCCATCGAGCGTTCGGGACAGGCTCTAGGACTCCCTGGGCCACTAGCCGGTCCAGTTCGGCCTCTATTTTAGGGCAGAGGGCCAGGGGCACGGTGCGGAAGCGCCGTCGGATGGGCGTCACTGTGGGGTCTAAGTGGAGCGACACCGGGGGCCCTTTATAACACCCCAGTTTCCCGTCAAAAACCTCGGGGAATTCCTTGCACACCGCCCCCCAGTCGCGCATCCCGCACTTATTCACTCCCCCAATTGTGATGCCTAGGGCTTCAAACCATGCCCGCCCCAGGAGACTCATGAGATTTCCCTCCACCACCACCAAGTCCAAGTTCCCCTCAAAGTCTCGGTATTGCACTCGGAAAGTGCCGACTCCCCGGATGGGGACAGGGTTCTTTTGAAAGTCCACCAAGCTCAGTGGCGATGGACGTAGAGGGGGTCCCCCTGACGGGCAAAGTCTTTTTAAAGTGTCCATGGAAATGATGGACGCCGCCGATCCCGAGTCCACCTCCATGCAGCAAGGGGACCCCTCGATCTGCACGGTTACTTGGATCTTCGGGGTGGAGGAGAGGTTGGGGTTGGGGAGGCGAAGTACCTGCAGCGGTTGGTCGGTGAGGTGGTTCAACTCGGCGACCTCTTCCGTCGTCTCGTAGGCGGTGGACGATGCGCGATGCGGTGGGGCCGACGATCTCAAATTCCGGGGGCCCTTGGATCGGCAGACCCGTGCGAGGTGTCCCTGCTTTCCGCACCCGTGACAGACAGCATCCCGGAACTTGCAGGATTTCCTTGCGTGGCCTTCCCCGCAGCTGGCACAGACGACCCGGTTGCCGGAAGGCTTGGCTGGCTCTCTGTTGGCCTGCTGGAACGGCGCCGGCCGGCGTTGTTGAGGTCTGAGGGCGAAGACCTCTTCCGTGTCCACATTCCCGGGGCTTGGACTCCTTCCGACCACATGGGCGGCCGCGGCCGGGCGTTCCCCTTCCGCGGCCTCGTGGGCTGTTGCGGCGTCTAGGGCCTCGTCCAAGGAGAGCTTCCGGTGCCCAACCAACTTGCGCCGCAGCTTGGAGTCTGCCAGGCCCCACACGAACTGCGTCAGCAGGTTGTCCTCCACCTTCGGGAACACGCAGTCCACCGCGAGCGCCCTTAGCGTGGCCAGGAAGGTGGCTATGGATTCCCCTTGGGCCTGGACTCGCCTCTGGAACTCCATCCTCTTGGCCAGGAAGGTCGGCCGGGGGCTGAAGTAAGCGTTGAGGACATCCAGGATCTCCCCAAACGAACTCTCCAAGGCCGTGCGGGGCACCAAGAGGCTCTTGGCGAGGCGGACGGTTTGGGTGCCGCAGGCGTTCAGCAGGATCGCTCGTTTCTGGTCGGGGTGGCGGATTTCGTTGAGCTCCAAATAGCTGATGAGCTGGTCGACCCATGCGTCCCAGGTTTCTGGCTGCGACGGGTCGAAGTGCTCCAGTGTTACATGTGAAGCGGCCATGGTTCTGTCTGGTAAGGCGTGCGCCGGGGCGAGCGGTGCGGTGCTGCTCTCGGGGTCAGCGATGCAATGCTCGGCGAGTGGTGCGGTGCTGCTCTCGGGGTCAGCGATGCGATGCTCGGCGGTGTCCTTTTCGTCGCTCATGGAGTCATGGAAGGCGTTGAAATCCCACCTTCGTCGCCACTGTAAAGTACTGGGTTTCGGGCCTCATGACTCGGACGACGACATAAGAGAAGACGCGTTTATTCGTACTTCACATAAGACAAGAACACACAGTAACGGCCGGAGGCCAACTATATACAGTTAGGGGGGACGGCCCTATATTCCTATTGGCGGGTTTGAATCGCCCGCCAATGCTGCCATTGGTTCACTACTGGCGAGCTCAGGAACCTAGTCCCTATTGTTCTCAGAGAGCGAAGCTTGGCTGTATTTCGCCAGCTCTGCCTTCTGATCCCAGGACACAACATATTTCATGCCAAAGATAAGCTCAACATGCTCTTCCAATCATATGCCTGATGTTGGCACCAAAGGTCCAGCACTCTCTTGGCAGTGACATTGGGGGGAAAGCCACCCCTCTCAAGAAGCCCCTCATTCTTGGACCAATCTGGAAGGGAACCTGTTAACATTCTCAGTGGGTGTGTGGGAGGGGGGTTCACTAGTGCTGCTGCCAGTCATCCCCCCCGCCCCGACAGATGGCTTGACAGCAGCTTGAATCCTCACAAGAGGAGGCTTGATAGAATTATCCTCCTCCTTTTCTAGTGTCATGATGGCAAACTAAAAGTAGAGTTCTTTTGAACACAATACATCGTTTCAAAGACACAGGCAGGTCTCCCATAATGAAAGTGCTGCATTGTGAATGTAGACATGTATTCAGAAGCAGATTCTGTAATATTGTCTTCCTTTAAAACTCCAATTTCATACAGTCTGCTGTAAGCAAAGGTAGAGTGGCAAGACTGATAGCAAAACAGCAGCTATTTTACTTTTTTCTTTTTTAAAAAAAGGCTTCTAGACAATCTTCTGTTCTTGACTTTTCAGTGTTCCCCTGTTTTGTTTTGCTAGCTCTTAGGATTGCATTACTACGGTTACAAGGATTAAAGGTCAAGAATGATACTACTATGAAGTGGCTGAATGCCAGAGGCAAAGAGGTCTGAAAGACAGTTGCATCAGCCACACACGGCTGCCCAAGAAAGATAAGCTGTTAAACCAGAGGCATTTTTAATCTAATGGCTGTTTTTCATCAGCCATCCCAATTGCGTCTCTTAAATGACATATTGCTACACACATACACTGCTTCAGAAAAACTAAAAGGAGTTGGGAGGGAAGACTGGGAGGAACGTTGCTGCCCATTGTAATATATGAGCTGAGCTTTTGTATTCCCTTCCTGTAAGGTAAAGGTAAAGGTTCCCTTGCTCGAAAGCCAGTCGAGTCCGACTCTAGGGTTGTGGTGCTCATCTCCGTTTCAAAGCCGAAGAGCCAGCGCTGTCCGAAGATGTTTCCGTGGTCATGTGGCCGGCATGACTAAACACCAAGGCGCATGGAACGCTGTAACAGCGTTCCCTTCCTGTAGCCAGGCATAAAGTTTGGGTGGGGCCAGAGATATGAGCCCTGGGCATGAGCTGTAATGCAAAACTCAAATGGCTTTTGGCCCTTGGTACTTAGTTTGTGACGTGCCCTGCGGTATTGGATGAGCTGGTCCACCGGATCCAAGGTTGTTCCAAGCTTTATGTTTTATTCTATTTACTTCTTTTATACACCATTTTCCTCCCCAATGGGGGCCCATAGTGGCTTACAATAGTCTCTTCTCTTTCATTTTATCCTCACAACAAACCTGTGAAGCAGGTTAAGCCAAAAGCATTTGAGTGGCCCAAGCTTCCGTGGCAGAGCGGTGATTTGAGCCTGGATCTCTAGATTCTAGTCAGTGGGTGACATGAAGTACCATCCTGAAGTCAAAGGGGATAAGAAAAATGTGACTCTGTTTAGGAGGATTGCACTGTAATAGTGCTGTCGAAATGCAATGGTGCCTTGTCATAAAATATTATATTCCAGACCAAAGAGAAATAACGTACACTGATAAAATTCGCATATAAATTACAAAGAACAAAGAGAGTAAGTGGTAGACCAGAGGGGCCCATTACACTTAACTGGCCAAGACTGGCCTCTCTTCCCTGTGCTGCTGAACCAAATGAGACTGCTATTAATGCTTAAAAGAACAAGCCCATGAGTAATCGAGTTACAGGCCTTCTGTTATTATGACTGATTTCAGCCCAAATTGTTCATTTATTTACTTTCTCATTGAGAAATACAAGGATAATACAGTTTAAATCCATGTAATCAGTAGGAAAAGACATCTAATAAGCAGTGTAATATGACTAGGATCACAGAAATCGAAAACAAAGCATAAAGGATTACCATAATTTAAAAATAATGCAGAAAATGGTATTATTATTATTATTATTGTTATTGTTATTGTTATTATTTGATTTACATATATTCTAATTGTCCCTGATAATTAAGGACAAGTCTATTTTCTGTTCTTCATCCCTTGTCCTGGTTTTATCTCTGTATTTGCTTTCTGGGATGGCCTTGTTACATGGGCTTGTTAAAGTTGTCATTGGCTATCATGGCTAGCACTGTCATTCTCTGAGATTTAATTTCATCCCCAGGGTTTCCAGAAGTAAAATCTCTGAGTGAGTGATGATTTGTTGTTGATGCACATTCAAAGTAATGCATGCACATGACCATTGAGGCACCGTGCTGTATATGATGTGTCATTTTATACACTGTTTTGGACTGTTGAGAACATGTTGAGGAACAATGACATTTTCCTTTAACCAAAAGGGTCACCCTGTTGGCTTGCAAATCAACGCAGGACAGGCTATCTTTATAAGCACATTGCGAGCCCCAACTCCCGCCGAGCCTGCGCTGGCGGGAGGGGGCTGATTTGCCTCCTCGTGAGGCAGGAAGATGAAAGGACACCTGGCAGGGGGCGGAGCCAGCCTATTCAGGCTCGGCTCCTGCCCTCTGCCCCACACAGTTCCTTGGCGTGCTCAGAGCCAGCAGGAGCTCTGAGCACGATCTGTTGCTGGGGAGCTGGGGCCTTTTAGGCTTCTGGCCGCGTTTGCAGCGGCCAGAAGGGTCGGGCTGCGGCAGCGGCCGGGAAGCACGGGCTGCGGCGGCTGCCGAGACAGGCGGGCCGAGTCGCCTGCAGCCTGGAAAGGCGAGCCGAGCCGCCGGCAGCCTGGGGAGGTGGACCGCAGCAACGGCGGCCTGGAGAGGTGCGCTGAGCCGTCGCCGGCATGAAGGCGTGGGCGGCGGCGGCGTGAAGGCGCGGGCGGCGGCGGCGGCGTGAAGGCGCAGGCCACGGGCGGCGGCGTGGAAGCGCGGGCCGCGGGCCGCGGCGTGGAAGCACGGGCCGCGGTGGTTTGGAGGTGTGGGCCGCGGAGGCGGCCACAGGAAGATCTGGTGGGGAGTGTATTCAGGCGGTACTAGGAGCACGGCGGCGGCTTCTTGATGGAGGCGCTGCTCTGCTCGGCCTGGATGAGCACTTCTGTTAAGGGGGGAGCTTAATCCTAGCATAGGGGCCTAGTTCTCTGGGGGGAAGCCTCAGGTTCTCCCCCCCCCCGCTTTGGGTAGTGTGTGGTAGCAGGGTTAGGCTGCCTCACCCCTGCAGTTTTTATCACCCGCCCTATTTTCTGGCCTTTTCTCTCTTAGGTGCCTATGTTATGCAGTGGAGGCCGGGGGTACAGTAGCCATTTTAGATTGAGAAGCTGCAGCCATAGTAGGGTGTTAACATTGGTGGCCATTTTAGGGCAAAGTACACAGGGGCCATTTTAGGCTTCTCCTCTTGTAGCCTTTTTGGGGCAGTGAGGAGCGGCGGCCATCTTAAGCTACATAAAAGCATGGGAGGGGCCAGAGTTGGATCAGGCCTGGGGCTCATCTAGTTCAGCACTCCATCACATGTGGTCAAGGAGGCCGGGTGCCATCAGGAGGTTCACCAGTGGGGCTGGGATAATAGAAGCCCTTCTACTTTTGCCCTCCCAAGCACCAAGAATATAGTGCATCACTTGCCCAGACTGAGAGTTCCTAGCTGTGCCTTGTGGCTGGTAGCCACTGATGGACTTCTGCTCCATATGCTTATCTAATTCCCTCTTGAAGTTCTCCATGCTTGGGGCTGCACCACCTCCAGTGCCAGTGAATTCCATGTGTTAATCATTCTTTGGGTGAAGAAGTACTTCCTTTTATATGTTCTAATACGATTGCTCAGCAAGTCAGGGTGTGTCCATGAGTTTTAGTATTGATAGAAAGGGAGAAATTACTTCTTTTTCAACTTGCTGTCCCATTCATGATCTTATAAACTTTAATTAAGAAAGGGGATGCAAGCATTTTAGGCATCTGCCTCTGGAGACCAGTTCCATTAAGAACAGCTGGCTTCAAATAAACGCTTGGGTGCCTTAAATGGTAAGTGGTCTGCTCCTAAGCGGCTGGCCAGGTTTTTGCAGCAGGTCAGCAGCCCCTACCAAAGGGTAGTGGGTGGTATGAAAGAGCTCCGCCTGGGACCTGCTGAGCTTTTTGCCATTCTGAGTAGGCTATACTCCTTTTAGCAAGCTCGAATAGATACAGTGCTATTGAAGGGGTTATTCCTTCCAAAATATCAAAATGGCTTAACTACTTATTGCAGATGGGCTTATTTATTTTTGAGACTGTAGATCAGGTTCTTTATTCAAAATAGCAATTTTGCATCGTGTTATTCAGTGAAAGACAGTATTAATTGCCATCTTCCAATCACAATATTGGGCCCTAAGGCAATATAGAGGTATTTCTGGTGCAGCAGTTTCAGAGTGAGACAAGTACAATCTGGACGGAAAACGGCGGAACCTTAAAGGTTTCCTTCTGCGAAGGAATCTTTGTCAGCAGCACGTGCGTGCATTCTGAGTTTGTGAATTAGCTTAGTTTTTGTCATGTGTTAGGATTTGACATGACCATTGCAATATGTCATTTGTGTTTTCTGTTTTTTGTTCTGGCAGGAATACAGTGTAACTTCCAATTTGATGCTGTGATTTGGGATTTGACAGCCAGCACGTTGTTGCATGTCATCGGTCGGTCCTCATGAACTTACTTCACATTTTTAATAGCGCATTTGTCTGTAAGGGGAGGTCCAGTGAGTAGCCACAGCCTGCCAGAGTGGCGTTGGTCATGGTGGGCTGTGGATGGTGCCGGCTGGGATACAGTGGCGCTGCCACAGCAACAGTAATGAGGCATGTGGCTTCCACGGTGGTTCTGTGGGGGCTGTTCTGCCCAAGCACTTGGCCATGATTGAACTATTTTCTGGCCTGGCAATCCAGCTTACTCATGTATATATGGTAGTAGGGTTCACTGAACATAGGTTCCCATTACGGTGAATGAACATATAGCCTGCAGGTAGGTATATACCTGTTTGTACAGGGGCCAGTGTACTTTATTGCACGCTTGTCCTTGGTTTTTAGGATAGGAACCCAGTTTTTATAGGAAATTATAGGTACTGTGCAATCATCAGGATAGGTTGTTTTTTCAAAACAGACACACAAACAAATTAATTAATATAACAGTGTTACAGTGACAGTACTGATGATTGGCACTTATGTTTCGAAAGCCACTAACTTCTTGTTATGATGGATCTCAGTGGTTAGTAGAACCAGGAAAGATTATATACCAAGAAGTGTTCCAGAATGCCTTATAGGGGCAGTCTCTTGAGTTATAAATATTGAATGCCTGCATAAAGTCCTTCAGGGAACTCCATGGCTGAGAGAAAGTTTCCACTGTCTGCCAATCCAGTGGATTTGGAATTGAATCTGAGATGTTCTCTTCTGGTATAGACCTTGGACATGATAATTCTTGGCCTCAAGTTCCTATCCTTCAGGGTGCAGGATTGCCAAACAATCCACAGACTTAAGTCTTGTCTGTCTTTTAGAGACTGAATATGTGGAGTTGCATAGCTGTGGTTTTTTCATGGCATGGAGGTAAACAACGGCACTGGACAATTAACCCCCTTTAAAAGGGGTGGGCTTCATGTGCACCCAGGAATATCATAAGTCAATTCAATTGATCAGTGTTGACAACAGCCCTTTGATGTTGGGCAGTGCCTTGCAAATCGCAATGACTGAGCAAAATTAAGCATTGCTGTGTAAATGCCTTTGCTACCCAGGAATATCATTATGTAATTCCTTGATCAGGGCAAACATGAGCCTTATGATTATTGGGCAGTGCCTTGCAAAGCAATGACTGTGCAATGCACACATGCTGTGTTCATGTAGTGGAATTTCTACTGCATTCTATGTTGGCTTGCGAAACGGAAGCTCTAAAGGTCTGGAGGCAACCCATTTCCCTGGCTGTGGGAAACGGGTCATTTGGCAAACTGGGTGTTACTGCACTTCCCGTTATGAAGATGGTTACTGCTTTGGCATGCGGATGGATGTCTGATGACCAGGCACCAGTTTGCGGCAGTAGGCCTGGGCTTTGGGCAAGTTAGACATTTCCTGGGCGTGAAGTTTGGAACTCATTCTCTCGGCTCAGTGCTGCTTCCACTACAGTTGCCCGGGGCTACATATTCCCTTGCCCGAGTGGTAGTGTCAGTGGGACCTTGTTCAGGTCAGGACATTTTCCAGTCACTGCACTCCTTTTTGTGGGGAGGTGCTGTGGATCATGAGCTATGGTGGGTTTTTGCCTAGCATTCAGAGAATGGAATTGCAATGTTTTAAGTTATTAATGAAGTTTGTCCTTCAGGTGCTGCTGGCTGCAGGGCAAGATGAGGAATCAACGTCTGTGGCCACAGCATGGTCCTTTGGGCCTCCCACTGGGCCAAGAGGACTCCGTGGCCAGGAAGGCCCTTATATTACAGGCTGCAACAGACCTTTGGAAGATAAGAGCACGATGGCCCAGAGTGCGGATAGTCTGGCCAGCTATTCTGCTTCGCCATGAAGGACAAGGCCCTTGTGATTAAGCGGAAGCTGGCCTTGTGATGATAGGAGCAAGGTGGCCTGGCGTGCACGTGGTCTGGTGGCCATGCTGCATCATCATGAAGGGCGAGGCCCTTATGATAAAGTGGAGACTGGCCTTGCGATGATAAGAGCAAGGTGGCCTGGCATGCACATGGTCTGGTGGCCATGCTGCATCATCATGAAGGGCGAGGCCTTGGTACCACAATTGGACCAGTTGCCTGGGGTGCAACCTCATCGGAGGGGCCTGTGGCATGGAGTGCACGTGGTCTGGTGGCCATGCTGCATCGTCATGAAGGGCGAGGCCCTTGTGATAATGTGGAGACTGACCTTGTGATGATAGGAGCAAGGTAGTCTGGAGTGCACGTGGTCTGGTGGCCATGCTGCATCGTCATGAAGGGTGAGACCCTTGTGACAAAGTGGAGGCTTGCCTTGCGATGATAGGAGCAAGGTGGCCTGGCGTGCACGTGGTCTGGTGGCCATGCTGCATCGACATGAAGGGCGAGGCCCTTGTGTTAAGTGGAGGCTTGCCTTGTGATGATAGGAGCAAGGTGGCCTGGAAGGCACATGGTCTGGTGGCTATGGTGCATCATCATGAAGGGCGAGGCCCTTGGATAAAGTGGAAGCTGGCCTTGTGATGATAGGAGCAAGGTGGCCAGGAGTGCACATGGTCTGGTGGCTATGCTGCATTGCCATGTAGGGCGAGTCCCTGGTTTCACAAGTGAACTGGTTGCCTGGGGTGCAGCCTCATCGTGATGGGCTGGTGGCCCAGAGTGCACATGGTCTGGTGGCTATGCTGCATCGTCATGAAGGGGAGGCCCTGGTGCTACAAGCGGACCGGCTGCCTGGGGGCAACCTCACCATGGCATAGATGGCCTGGAGTGCACATGGTCTGGTGGCTGTGCTGCATCATCAGTAAGGGTATTGGCCCTGGCTTACAGGCAGAGGCTGACCTTGCAGTGATAAGAGTAAGGTGGCCTGGAGTGTGGATAGTCTTGTGGCTATTCTGCACTGCCAATTGGCACAATTTTGGGGACTCCGCTAGATGTTAAGGCAGCCAGTTGCCTAGAGTGCAGCTGGTCTTGTCTGCAATAGCGCTGTGCCAGGTGTGGCATGGCCTGGGGGTTTCTAGGTCCTTGTGCTGGTTGAGATTAGGCGCCACTTGGCAGCTTTCAATTGCCATGGAAGGAGGTTTGGACCTCTTCTTGTTGCACCCTGATATACGGGTCGGGTTAATGGACCTGTATAGGGAAGACAGGGTGCACCTCTTTAACAAGGGCAACGCTATATTTCGGGCAGATTTGAGGTGAGGGGTGCTGTTGGCACTGGATCGCTTGGTGGGGGCGAAGGCCTAAGCAGAGGCTTGGCCTTTGCTATGGCGGGGTAGCGCGATCAGGAAGTTGAAATCGGTGAGCACCTGGGCATTGTTATAAAGGAATTAAAGGGTCCTCCATGAACGGCTTTCGGGCCTTTGCGGCTCAAGGCCGGGAAGGGGTGATCTTCCTTAGAACAATCTGGCCCAGCCTATCTTAGCAGGCCTTTGCGGCTTCTGGGGTGGTGGGCCAGGGGTTCTCTGAAACATGCCAAACCGCTGGTCGAGAGCCACATTGGGTGGCTCAAGATTGGGGAAGGTGCATCGCCCAGAAGGTGATGAAGGTGGTCAGGAGTTTGACACCTGTCATATTCCTCAGTACATTTTAGCAGCCCCTCGCCAGTTGTTTGATTATAAATAATTAATAAAGTGGCCCTTGTTAAATCCATATTGGTGTCCGTCTCTTCATTCCGATTGTGGGGGCAACGCAACTTTCATTTGAAAAATATTAGAGAATATGCCACTATTTGCTATACAAGTTGCTAATGAACAGAATTGATATATTGACATATCCCTAATTGTAGTCCACAACAGACAATGATCTATATATGCTAAAGATGTTTCAGAATGATCAGTATGCATTTCAGGAACAGTAAAAAAAGGTTTTGTTCATAGAGTTACAGATAAAATGGGTAAGGGGCAGGGAAAGAAATGTTACAGATACTGTGCCAATATAGTTAAGGATTGCCAAAATGCTGAAACATAACCTGCTCATTGTCACAGTATTGCATAGAAATATAGTTTGATTATTGTTTTGTCCAGTGAAAATACCAAAACATGTAAACAAATATACATTGAACATTTCCTGATATTGTTGTATGTATTTGGATGGCAAAGTTATTAAAGCAGGATTGGTCTCTATGTGTTTTATTTATTTTTATGTACTTCATTTATACCCTCCTGTTCTCAATGGGGATCCAAAGCAACTTATTCTGTTTTCCCTTCCTCCATTTTATTCTCACAACAACCTTTTGAAATAAGTTAGGATGAGAGTATGTAAATGGCCCAAGGTCACCCAGCAAGCTTCCATGGCAGATTGGGAATTTGAACCTGGGTATCCTAGATCCTAGTCTAAGGCTCTTAACCACTACACAATGCTGTCTTAGTTTATGTGACTCCAAAAAACACCACATAAAACACATAATACATAAAAACAATTAAATTGTGGGACACCAGAGGACACAAGAGGATGGGGATATCGTATTTTCTCTTCTCCTCCTGCCCCCCCCCCCCAGCTTTCTCCTCCCATTACTGGCTTGCTTTTCTTCCTTCTTCCTCCTTCCACACTGCTGGATCTTCTTTACCCATCAGTTTGCCCACTTATTGGTGCCTCCACTTCATCTGCTTCACAGCCACAGGTTCCAGTCCCCCAACTGTACCAGTCCACAAATGCTATTGAGCTCTGGCTCTTCTTTGTAACATTTGCTCATGTAAAACTTGTAACATGTTTGGGGAGGTTATTCCCAAACTAGGAACTTGCTGTAGATCTGGGGATTTTCCTCACATTGTAGACATTTAAATCATAGCTGGCTGTTTGTGCAGTTTTGTTTACCTACATGGTTCCCAGCCCCTGGCTATTCAATAGAGGGTTAATAACAACAGTAGTAGAACAAAGTTTGAGTCCAGTGGCACTATTAGACCAACAAAGTTTTCCTCAAGGTATAAGCTTTCATGTACATGTATGCATATCATATTTATATGAAGAAGTATGTATTCGCACAAAAGCTTATACCTTGAATAAAACTTGGCTGGTTTTAAAGGTGTCACTGGACTCATACTTTGTTCTGCTAATCTAATAACACTAATACTGTTGCTTAGTGTAGCCCCAGCACATGCATTTTCCATCATGGAGCCTGAAGGCTAAACTATTTAGGGCCTTGATGTGCCATCAGATTCTTGATGTGTAATTTAGCTGCAAACACCAGTTGCAGGGGAGGGGGGTCTGGTGCTGGGGGAGCTGACTTTCTGTCTTGCACCATTTTGTGAATCTAGACTGGGACCCTGAGCATGGAGCGGGGGGGGGGACAGGTGCAATGCAAGTCTGTCTTCTTTCTGTGGGGTTTAAGGCAGCCTCTGTGTGTGCATGTGTGTTTCGGCAGAATCAGCATGCAGGAAGAGTTAACCCCTCATTTTCTGCCAGGGTCTTGGGCCTTATCCATACTTTCTGTGTGTGGTACAAGAACCCAAGAAACTCCACTTTGAGTTTTTGGTTAAAGAAGAGAAATAATAGCTCAACAGGAAAACTCCACTGCTTCTTTGTAGAGTAGCAAAGGGAAATTCCTTCATATAATATGTAAGATAACGAGCTCCACATCAGACAGACACCAGGCACCACAATATAGAAAGGTTACCTAATGGTCACAGATAACATTTTATCTTCTGAGAGCTTTCGGGAATTACCATGCATGGGATAGAAAAGTATGCTGTGTTAAACAAAGGAATGGACATCTGTGCCTGTCCAAGAACTGTTTGTGCACAATTATAAAAGCTTGTAACTTCATTTGTTCTTTGGGATTCAGGCTTTTGGGGTCTGAGTTCCCCTTTGTTCAAATAAAGTTTCCTGCTCACTTCAGAAGCCTCACCAGTTGCGTTTCTGATTGGGACAAACACGCCAGGCAACAGCCCATTTGGCTTACATGTGCAAAGACTACTTTTTGCAGCTAAAATATACTTTGCGATTCCAGTCCTGTGTAGTTTGTCCACCTGCATGGATTTCCCTACATCAGTATCCCCTAGAGCTGCAATTCATCTTTCTAAGAGAAACATGCAAGTTTCATGTACATTTTGCCCAATAGGGTGAATAGCAGTTTCAGAGGACACCCCTTTGAAGTCAGGAATATGGTCTGGAAAAAAGAGACTCCTCTTCCCAGCACCACAGCCTGGCTAATACATAGCAATTAAAAATTCAATGAAAATCTGTTCATGGATCTTCTAGTGTCTTGTCCACTTTGAATGTAAATCTCTGTTTTAGAAAAGATCTCCTTTTTTTAGTTATTCTGTGTACAGCTCTTTTAAATGGGTACTTGATTCTCTGCATTAGAGAGACCACATGGGAGAATGAATGTTACAGACCTTGCTTGTGAACAAAAGGTACAGGGAATACTGTATCATTAACTGCATGTGGTTAAGTACCTCTGGGCTGTTTGACATGCAAAGGCAATAGAATGGCCTGGATCCAAAATGCCCCATCAGTGTGCAATACTGTTTCCATGAATGATCTGAGGAGTAAATTTCAAATACACTTGACATGACCATAACACTTGAAAAATCCAATCTAAATTTTCAAAATGTGAATGAGGTCTTTTAGATATCAGTCACCAATTCATACCTAAAAACTAGCAGAATTGCAAAAAAGAAAGAAAAAGAAAAGAAAAGAAAAGAAAAGAAAAGAAAAGAAAAGAAAACCCCCAATTTTTTAAAAGCATGTCTCTGAAAGAGAGAAATATTACATAATAAAAAGTTGCAGTCTTTGAAATGTGTGTATATGTAAAGTGCTGTCAAGTCACAGGCGACTTATGGTGGCCCCATAGGGTTTTCAAGGCAAGTGAGAAGCAGGGGTGGTTTGCCATTGCCTTCCTCTGCGAAGTCTTCCTTGGTGGTCTCCCATCCAAGTACTGTCCCTGCTGAGCTTCTGAGGTCTGATATTGGGCTATACTATGCCATTCCACATCCCCAATTTTTTAAAATATATAATAAGAATACACCAACGGAATGGAAGGATAACAATAAAAATATTAAACTTCCGAGGATTGTTTCAGCTTCAGTGATTCTTTAAATGGATCAAGATGCTGACAAGCTTTAAAGAATTTACCAGATCACTAGAAGAAAGCTCGAGTCCAGTGGCACCTTTAAGACCAACAAAGTTCTATTATCATATCCCTAGATCAGCTACACTGCCTAGTTTCAATGGGCATATTATGTTCTTTTGAACAGTAAAGGCAGCCAATCGTTTTTTTAGTGTATGTATATTTTTGCTAATGAAGATACTGCTCTATTTGGTAGTATGCATGGTCTAGGTGCACTGTAGATGCATCTATCAAGGTACTAATTTGTTTTTGTAAATGTAAGTCTCTAGCCTCAATGTGTTAGATCCAGTCAGATTTTTATTTCTTCTTTTTGGCCAATTTCCGTGCTTTCTGCAGCCCTCATTTCACATGAATTTTGTCCATGCAGGTCCCTTGATCCCCACCATAGCTTTTGCATGTCAAAGAAGACCTTTCACCAGTGAAAAATCTGATTGGCTTTAACCTTATGATTTTAGTAGAAGTATGATGCCAAAAAATGCTAAGGGGTCATGAACAAGGAGGAAGTAAATGGGAAAAAACCCTCATAAACAGAATCCAGAATACTCATAAGTGAGTGTAGAATTGTAACCTATGGTAAGACAAACTATACTCATGGTTCAGGTACATAACTTTAATTTCATGTTGTTGAAATGGTGATGATAATGCCATTGTAAGCTGAGCATGTCATAGTATAAGCCAGACTTTGCTGTATTTTTAGAAGATATGAAGTCAGGTTAACAAATAACGTTATTTTAAATAAGTTAAGGCAAAGAACAAAACAGCTGCTCTTGCATTTCCTGAAGCTACATTTTGTAGAGCAGGGGTCATCATCCTTTGGAATTCTGGCATAAGGTCATAGTCACAACTACAGAATGGCTACCACAAGAGGTAGAGCCAACCACAAAATGGTTACTGCCAGAGGTGGCGATACACACATGAAGAAAGCCCAAATGCAGGAAGAAAGAGGGATAATACAACAAAACACATTGGGAAAGAAGACTCACAAAAGATAAAACCAACACTGTGGTGGCAGCTGCAACTGAAAGAATGTTATTTTAATCAAGATCTCCAGCGACCAATCAGAAGCCCTGATGAACAAGAGCCCCATCTTCCCCCACCCACTTTCTAAAAACAGTAGGTTGGCACAACCAGAAACATTCCATACAATTTTATCTCTTAAATAAACAGCTTTCTTAAAAAAATAAATAAATAGAAAGTTCATTAACACAAAGGATGAAAATGCAGAAGCAACTCAAGGAAATCATTAGCTAGTCATTGAAAATGACGGGTGTGTTGTGAGCATGAGTGCTTGCACTCATCTAGACACATATGTGTATTTGAATTAGTGACAACTACCAGACAGATGTCACACATTTTTGAAAGTGTGGGAAGGAATTTGGGGAAATGAATCCATGATTTTAAAACTCTCAGTAGAAATAGAAATTCAAATGTATTTGGAGAGAAGGCAACTGTATAAATGACTAGATTTTAATGTAAATAAGCTATTATGGGAAGCAAGGCATACATTAGAATGTGATTTCTATGCCTGATTTCTGATATAAATACATAATGTATTGTTCTAAGTAGACTCTAGTCACAGCTAAATTGGTTTTGAAGCTATCTAGATACTCTTCATTTCTGTCAGATGTTACTGATCCTGGCAAAGATTTATTTACAAGGCAGTGGTAACATTTGTGACACATCTATAGTGAACACTGTGGCAAACAGACCAACTCAAAGGGAACCCAAAGCAGAGGCAGGCTGCTGTCCAAACCTTGTTGCCATATAAATAAAAGAATAAGAGAAAGAACCCAAATGAAAAAAAATGCAGGCAAGGATGGCTGGCAGCGATTTGAAATGTGAACTGATGACAGGTTCGTTCTGCCAGTCAAGAAGATGCTACTTGGGCTGAGGAGAAATTTGCACCTCAGAGACAAGAGATGTGAACCCAGTAGCTATAGGGAATATACCATAGTGTCCAGTGCTTATAGAGTGAATAGAGCTGATGCCAAAATCCCCACAGAAAAAGGGCAATTATAAGGTGCCTGAGGCTGAAGGTAAAAACTGATAATGGAGCCTAGGGACAATAAATCACAAGTGCAGCCTAGAGAACACAAACCCTGAAGGCAGGAATTGTATAGCACCTGCCCCATGCAAAGTTTCTTTAACTCAATACAAGCATACATGATGGTTGTATTATCATTTGATACAATATGTACATGTTAATGTACTTACCAATTTCTGACATTTGATGTTGTGCCAATTTATTTAAAAGCTTACAAGTAAGACTAAGTATTTTATGTAGCAGAAACCTTAATCAAAACAGCAATTCTAGAATAGTAAAACTAGATAAACAAAAAAAAACCTAGATAAACCAAAAAACTAAACAAGTTCAAAAACATTACCCAGAAACCTTCCTAAATTGAGGTTCTCTCTCTCTCTCTCTCTCTCTCTCTCTCTCTCTCTCTCTCTCTCTTACCTTCCTTCCTTCCTTCCTTCCTTCCTTCCTTCCTTCCTTCCTTCCTTCCTTCCTTCCTTCCTTCCTTCCTTCCTTCCTTCCTTCCTTCCTTCCTTCCTTCCTTCTTCCTTCCTTCCTTCCTTCCTTCCTTCCTTCCTTCCTTCCTCAGAGCCAAACTGTACATTAGCTGTGACCTGGATAGCACAGACTAGCCTGATCTCGTCAGATCTTGGAAGCTAAACAGCGTCAGCCCTGGCTAGTACTTGGGTGGGAGACCACTGAAAAATACCAGGGCCACTACATGGAGGCAGGCAGTGGCAAACCACCTCTAAACGTCTCTTGCCTTGAAAACCCTATGAGGTCACCATATGTCAGCTGTAACTTGACAGCACTTTCCACAAACACCAAATTATGCATTATCTTTTTGCATGCATTTCCACTTGTTTTCATGCACTCCCCACAGCCACACAGCAGCTGCAGGGAACTACTTCTAAAAAGAGAGAGGTGAGCCCAAACAGATTTCGATCTGTGCCATAGGCAAAGGAAGGACTGTTGTCCTCCAAGCAGTTTTTTCCCCAGAAAAATAGCACTGGGGGGAGAGAGATTCCCCCAGATTTGCTGCTTCATGTGGAGTATACATGCACACAGAGCAGCAAATTGGCAAAATAGCTCTCCACTTCCAACATGGTTTGTACACAAGAAAACTGCTGGGGGCAGGAGTCATTCCCACAGCTAATGTGTGGTTGCAGGGAGCACATGAAAATGTGTGGGGAAAAGTGATGTATAATTGGCGCTGTGCTTCCCTAATGCTAGCCTGGTGCTGTTACATGGACCGACAAAAGGATAAATAGGTGAGTTCTTGATCAAATCAAGCCTAAACTTTCACTAGAAGCTAAAATGACCAAACAGTTGTGATGGACTTCCAAGAGTTAATGCCTAGCAGAGTCAGAGAACCTTTGAGTTGCAGGCTATTCAAACAGAATCCTGTGGAGAGTGTCAGTTAAGAAATGACAGTTGGGAGCTGGCAGTTGAAGAGAGACAGTTTAGCACTGATTGAGGACTGGGAAGGAGGCAAGAGGAGTGGGAGGATCACTGAATATCACCATTCAAGCTGGTCAGCATATAGAGGAGGATTTGAGGAACTTGGTTGTGTGTCCCTGCCTTCAAAACTTTAAGAGTCAGTGAAATTCAGGAACTTATACTCATAAGTATACTACTATATAAGCAGACACTGAAAAGAAAGCTTCAAAGTTTTCTAAGACCTTGTGGAAAAGCAGAAACATCTACTTGTTGGCAACAAATTATCTTGAATTAAAAGTTACCTCAGTTATTATCATCTGTTCATCACATACATCTTACCCCTGAATCCAACTGACCTTATCCCTTTTGAAAATGGAGGACTATTTACACTGTCTCCTGCCTCAGACTACATAGGAAGACTGCAACAGAGTCAGAGAGTTAGACAGAACCCAGTTGCCAAGGCAGCATGAATGAGGGAGCCAGTAAGGGCAGGACCAATGGAAGGGTGAGATAGTGATTCTCATGTAAGCAGAGAAAGAGCACAAATGCAATGTTTTTCTTGCAATGGATTTGGCCACAAGATGACATGCTGATCAAATAATCAATCCCAAGAGTCTTTAAGGCCAAACCAGAGAATGATAAAGCTGATTATCAACCTAAAAATTGCTCAACCTCCTTAATGGAGGGAGCCATGAGCTTCATTCTTGATTCTGGCACTTCTGTTCACATTTGCAACAACAAAGACTTTTTTTACATAACTGTTTGATATTCCAAGAGAAACTGTGTACCATGGAAAATGGAGCAAAAATGTTTGCTTATCAGAAGGGAAATGGTCTGCTCTGTTGCAAACTGCCAAATGGTACCCAGGAATTCTCAGTTAACAATGTTTTATACATTCCTAAATTCCTAAAGAAGGATTTAAATTTTATATAAAAGATGGACACTGTACAATTTCACAGAATGGGGAATTTTTTATTATGGGGACAAAATGCAAGGGTTTATACAATTTAGAAGAGGATTCTATGACTGTGCCTGATTACATAAATCTTGCTGAATCATGTGATGCTATGCCAGAACAGGAAGTGAACTTTACCAAATCAGGTATCCACAAGAAATGCTTATGCCTGTGGCACCAAAGATTGAGTTACAAGAATTACCAAGCCAATCAAGATATGGAAAGGAAAGGTTTGACTAATAGGATTAATTTCATTGAATGTCATGATGATAACAATAACTGCACATGCTGTATTCTTTCAAAGGCAACCAACAAACCATTTCCAAACCAGAGTGAGAGGAAGACCAGAAGGCCTCTTGAACTGATTCACAGTGACATGTGTGGACCCCTCTCTATTCCATCAATAGATAACTTTAAATACTTCCTGAAATTCATTGCTGATTATTCCAGATACTCAGTTATCTTTCTGCTTAGTGAAAAATCACAGGGGCTGGAAAAACTAAAAGGCTATGTGAGCAACAAGTTTGGAAGAAAACCACAAATCTTGAGAACTGACAATGGAGGAGAATACATGGCAAGTGCAACTCAGCCGTTCCTGAGAAAACACAACATTGAGCACCAGACAACAGTTCCCTACAATACTCAACAGAATGGCGCTGCAAAAAGAAATAACAGAAGTCTACTAAACATGGTAAGAGCATGCTTAAAGATGCAGCCCTTCCATACAAGTTCTGAGGAAAGTACATCATAACAGCTACATACATACAGAACAGGCTACCCACAAAGGCAATACACACTACACCATATGAACTTTGGCATGGGTATAAGCCAAGCATGCAACATTTATTTGTGTTTGGCAGCAAGGCTTATGTGTACATTCCAAAAGTGAAAAGGTCCAAGCTAGAGGATGGGGCCTCAGAAGGCATTATGGAATGATATTCAGTGAAACAATGAGAAGAGCTGTGTACTTTGATGAAAGTGAGAGACCTCTACCTTCAGAGAGGGCCTATGCTGAAGTGAACAGCCAGATTGCATATCCTGATGTGAAAAGTCTTAAGAAGGAGGAGTAAATTGCAGATCCTGACACCATCCAGCTTGATGAAACAATCTCCAGTGCTTCACCAGATCTTCCTGATCAAGATGTTGAGACCATAGAGGTTGCACAGAAGTGATCAACATGCTCAAAATGTTTTAGCCAAGTGACTGCCCTGCCTCACGATGGAAATACCAGAGCCAGTGACATGGGAAGGAATATCCCAACTTCTCCCACAAGAGACACAGAAGTGGAAGCAAGCTGCACAAGAGGAGCTTGAAGCTGTACACAAGAACAGCACATGGACACTTACAGAGCTACCTCCCCAAGAGGCAAGCTATAGGCTGCAAATGGGTTTTCAAGCTGAAGCACCATGTAGAAGGCAAGATCCAGTGCTACAAAGCCAGACTAGTAGCTAAAGGATAGTCACAGAAATATGATGAAGACTATGATGAGACTTTTGTAGATTGGTGCGGATGACAGAGGAAGTAAATAAAGAGGATGATCAGATACTGGACCATTATCATCTGTAAGAGTAATATTGCAGTCACATTGCCACATCAGTTGGTAGTTCAGAGAATTTGCATTGCCAAGTCAAATTAATATATCATAGATCTTTGTAATTAGTCCTTTTTCACCAGAATCTGAGCAGTTTAGGAGAGATTTTTTTTCCAAAGTTCAGAAATTTGCAATTGCATTACCATGTGACTTAACTGTAAATGGAAATACCATGGGGTTGTGTGTTGTATTTTCTGCTCCAATATTGATTTAGTCAATGTGCCTTGAGTCAAGGAGATGTCAGTCAGGCATGTGACCTTTACCTGTCTCCAAACTTGAATTGTATGAGAATCTTTACCAGCAGGAAGCCAATCTTGTTGTAGAAATGAAGAGTATCTAGATAGCTTCAAAACCAATTTAGCTTTAAGAGAGTCCCACATCTTAAGTATGGCTGTAAGGAAGATATTTTGCTTGACTGAAATAGGGTGAGAGTGGAAGCAATTCCATATTGCCTCTTGAACAGTCATGGGTCCGAGGATTGGTTTTAGCACTTTTACCCAGTCAGCATGTTCTCCAATTCATTAGAAGGGATGTTTTAAAGTATGAGTTATCAAGATAATTCAATCCACCCTTTGTGTTGCGCAGTCTTAAAGTAGCAAAGCTGATCCTCGGTGTATTTCTGCTGTAGTTGATCAAACATCTATGATGCCTTTTGCCAGGTCCAAATAGAGCAGACATAGTTTCACAGCAATGTCATACAAGGGCTTGATGGCTACGCTATGCCCCCTAACAAGAGTAGCTCACCATGTGGAAATTGCCAAGGTAGAAGGGCAGCTGCAGATCATGCAAGTTCACCATGTGCAGACCTTTGGAGTCCTTGCTCTTGGCTAACACATTGGAACATTATTTGTTATTGCACATGTGTGGGGTTTTTTCTTTAATACTTTGCAGAAAGCTGTCCAACAGGGAGAGAGATCAAAACATGACAACCATCTGTCAAACATACTATACAACCAAGGACCATAATAACCAGTGTCCTTCCAATTGCTGTGATGTAGGGTTGTCAGCTTCCTTGTTCTAGCCTAGTCCCTGCACTGTTACAAGGGACATGACAGACTGTTGTATCACCAGCACAGTCATCCCTTTCATGGGAAACCTCTACCTGTGGTCCAGTGGTAGGTCAGTGCACAAACTTTAGTGGACTTGTTTTCAGTATTTCTGATGATGTTCGATAAATGTTTGGATTGCTGTACATCTCTGTCTCTTTTTGATTGACATTTGATAGATGCAGATAAGTTCATAGCCCCTGCTTGTTGCTGACCTCAATTGTCTTGACAATGTAGCTCAAATTGGGAGAGGACTGAGGAGGTGGTCCAATGTGTGCTAAGGAAAGCAAGAAGCAGAGGAAAAGTCCTCTGCCTGTGCACTCCCCCAGAGCTCTACTTGCATCTGATAAGCCATGCAGTTTGCATGGGGAGGGCAGGAATAGACAGAATGCAAAGGATACTGAGATGAATAAGAGCAGGTGGAAGTAATGAGCAGCAGAGAGATGGTGCATGGAGGCTTGCATTCCAAATGGATGGGTATGTGGAACTGTCAATCAACATAAGCAGCCCACCTCATGTCATTATGGCTGATCAGGCAAAATCTCAGCTATGCTTGACGCTCCTTACTGAGTTTCCTAACCACATGCAGGGCTTGAACCAGTGATTTTGAGTCTACTATGTCTGTGCTTCCCCATTGCACTCTGTCTTTCTCTGCTATTCTCCATGCTGTGGTATTTGTGGCTGGTATTGATGCCAGTATGGCTGGGGGCATCTTAACATCAGATGCAATACCATGTTCTTGCATGCCCAGCTGGGTGTATGGTTAGAGGACTACTCCTAAGGGTGCAGGTTGGGATTTCTAGTCCAACCCTTTCCTTCTGTTTTGCTACTGCTTGGTTAGTTACTGGCCAAAAGGTGAGTTGTGGCTTCTTGCCAGACTCCCTTTTTTCCACTGTCAAATCACAGCTGACTCATGGTGACCCCTGGTGAGGTTTTCAAGGCAGGAGACATTCAGAGGTGATGAGCCATTGCCTGCTGCTGAATTGCAATCCTGGTATCCCTTGGTGGTCTCCCATCCAAATATTAACCAGGGCTAATCCTGCTTAGCTTGTGAGATCTGATGAGACCCAATTCCATGGCCCTTGGTAGTACATGAATGCCTTTCCCCAGTGAGCTATAGAGGAGCTAACGGGCTTTTGTGAAGCTGCAATTGTGCCTTTCTTTGTGGCAATGCCCCCAGTGACTGCTTTTCCCTTATCTGGAAGAAGGCTGGAACTTCCACAACCTGCTCACAATACCTTAACCATTGCGCAGGAGTGGTCTTAGTTTCCTGTTAGCATTATTTCTGATAGAGGAACTACAGAAGCATGGTAGTGCAGTGGCTGGAGTCTCAGAAGAGGATACTGTGTTCATTTTGTTTCCTGTATATATGTGGCAAAAACCTGATCAGGTCAGTACAGCATTGTTGTATCAGTGTGCACAGGTTTACTATCTCCATCTGCCTATCATGGTATTATCAATAACACTTCATAATTGGTGGCTTGTAGATAGGTTGCTATGGTCTCTGATGTAATTACTATGTTTTCTGCTCCTTGCTGGGAGCATTTCCATCAATCATTTCCCCTCTGCAAAGTGGCATATGATTACAACTACTGGTGCTGGAACCACATTTGTGATGCATCAGGGTCTTAAGATGGGGCTGACCATTTGTGTGTCAGACAAGAGATATGTGGTGGGTAAAGGTGTAAGCTTATGCTATATAAGAAGAAACTAAGGAAAGATGTCTGATTCCAACTTGGATTTCCCAAGGAGCATAAAGGTTGCCTTACACTGCTGAAAAATTACTCTTTTACAATCAGCTGAAAGCAGAATTGAAAGTAGGTTCTGCATTAATATACTGTGCTTTCCCATAAAAATCTGGGAATGTGGCTACTTTCAAATTTAACCCTTCCAAAAGTTATTCTTAATCAGTAAAAACCAGAGAGATAATGCATCAACAAATAGCAGTCTGTCAAGAAAAGGTTCCTCCTTAACTATTGCTATTTAATGGGATATCTATCAAGGTGTTAGGAATAGGAAATGATTTATGTGTGACAAGACAATGGGCATGAGTCAGGTCCCTGGAAAATACTGGCTGTTTCCTGAAAGATAACTGTTGTCATAGTGCCGTCAGAAATTCAGTTCTGAATACATAGGTAGCTTGGATATCACATATATCCTGAAAGAAGTTTCTCCATCACACCTCTACAAACTGCAGTGGGAGGGGGGAGATGATAACATCATATGCTATGAGTAGAAATCCTTCTGTCCGTGAAATGTCCAGTGGATCCAAACCAGTCTGTGGTGATTTGTACCACAGAGTGAATACTCTTAGACTAGCTTTGCTCATTATAGGGATACTGTACTGGTGACGAGAGGGGGGACATTTTAACCTTCCAGGACATAGAATCATAGAATGTTAGAGTTGGAAGGGACCTTGCAGGTCATCAACCCCCTGCACTCTGTAGGAGCGTTGCCGAAAGATAGCCCTACGACATACCCGAAAGATGGTCATCCAGCCTCCGCTTGGAAATGTCCAGCGAAGGAGCATCCACCACCTCCTGAAGCAGTCTGTTCCACTGCTCAACCATCTTACAGTTAGGAAGTTTCTCCTGGTATTTAGCAGGTAGCGACTCCCTTGTAATTTCCACCCATTAGATCTAGTCTTGCAATTCGGAGCAAGAGAGAATAGATCTGCTCCGTCTTCTACATGACAGCCCTTCAAATATTTGAAGACTGCAATCATGTCCCCTCTAAGCCTTCTCTTTTCCAGGCTAAACATACCCAACTCTTTCAACCTTTCCTCATAAGACTTGGATTCCAACCTTCTCACCATCCTGATTGCCTTCTTCTGGACATGCTCGAGCTTGTCAACATCCTTCCTAAAATGTGGTGCCCAAAACTGGACACAGTACTCCAGGGGAGGCTTGACCATAGCAGAATAGAATGGAACTACCACCTCCCTTGATCTGGACACAATGCTTCTGTTAATGCAGCCTAAGATTGCACTATCTTTCTTTGCAGTCACATTGCACTGTAGGCTCATGTTTAGCTTGTGATCAACCAGAACACCTAGATCCCTTTCACATGAGCTGCTGTCAAGCCAAGTCCCTCCCATTCTATATCTGTGCCTTTGATTTTTTTATACCTAAGTGTAGGACTTATCTCTATTGAAATTCATTTTATTTGTTTCAGCCCACTGTTCCAGCCTATCTAGATCATTTTGAATCCTGAATCTGTCCTCTTCAGAATTCACAATCCCACCCAGCTTTGTGTCATCTGCAAATTTGATAAGCATCCCCTCTATGTCTTCCTCCAGGTCATTTATAAAAACATTGAACAACACCAAGCCCAGGACCAAGTCCTGCATCACTCCACTCGAGACTTCCCTCCACATAGACACAGAGCCATTTACAAGCACTCGTTGGGTATGATTTTTCAACCAACCATGAATCCATCCAACGGTTACACCATCCAGCCCACATTTAACCAGCTTATCCTCAAGGATATCATGAGAAACTTTGTCAAATGCTTTGCTGTCCACAGCATTGCCAGAGTCAACCATTTTAGTAACTCTGTCAAAAAAGGAGATAAGGTTGGTCTGGCATGACTTATTCTTGATAAACCCATGCTGGCTACTACCAATTAACTCATTCCGTTCAAGATGCTCACAAACAGAGCATTTAATAATCTGCTCTAGAATTTTTCCAGGTGTTGATGTATTGAGGCCTATAATTTCCTGGGTCCATCTTTTTTCTCTTCTTGAAGGTCAGGACAACATTCACTCTTCTCCAGTCTTCTGGCACAACACCAGTACTCCAGGAAATCTCAACAAATAGAGCCAGAGGCTCTGAAATAACATCTGCAATTTCTTTTAGCATCCTGGGATGCAAGCCATCTGGCCCAGGAGATTTGAAAGTATTTAAGGCAGCTAAATGCTCTCTAACCATCTCCTTACTTACTCTGCACTGGCAGTCCCTCCTTCCTTCATATGTCCTGCATTCTTCAGTTTGTATACAGCTCACCTTATGGTTAAAGACTGAGGCAAAGTGAGAGTTAAGTAATTCCACTTTGTCTTCATCCCTTGTTAAGGCTTGACCATCTTCCCCTAGCAATGAGCTTATCCCATCCCTGTTATATTTTTTTTGCTCTGAACATAGGCATAGAAACCTTTCTTGTTATCTTTAGCATCCCTCGCAAGCCTCAGCTTCATCTGCGCTTTAGCCTTTCTGACATCATTCCTACAGATTCGAGCCTGCTTCTTGTACTCACTCTCAGTAATTTGTCTCTCCTTCATTTCCTGTACATTTCCCTTTTTAGTCTCAGCTCTTCAGAGAGTTCCTTGTTCAGCCACCTCGGCTTCATTACCCATCTCCTACCTTTCTTTCTCACCAGGACAGTTTGCGATTGTGCCTTAAACACTTCATTTTTCAGCATCTTCCATCCTTCCTGTGCAGATTTCCCCCTCAGCATTTCCAGCCATGAGATCCTACCTAATATTTCTCTGAGTATTTTGAAATCAGCTTTCCTGAAGTCCAGGATATGAGTCCTACTATGTCCTGGTTTCACATCCTTCTCTATGTCAAATTCCAAGCTGACATGGTCACTATTCCCCAAGGATCCCACAACGTTCACTTCATCAACCAGTTCTTCCCTGTTAGTCAGGATTAAATTCAGGATAGCAGATCCTCTGGTTCCCACCTGCACCTTCTGAGAGATGAAGTTTTCAGCAAGACCATTCAAGAATCTGCGGGATGCCCCATGTCTAGAAGAGTTAGATTTCCAGCAAATATCTGGATAGTTGAAATCTCCCATAATCACTACATTCTTTCTCTGTGAAAGTTTAGCAAATGCATCATCCAGTTCTTCTGGTAGGTTTGGAGGTCTGTAGTATACCCCCATAACAATATCCCCTTCTTTTTTCCCTCGCTGTATCCTTACCTATACACTTTCAACAAGGTAACTCTCAAAATCCTGAATTTCAGTGCAAGTGTATTCATTCTTGACATATAGCGCCACCCCGCCTCCTTTTTTTGTTTATTCTGTTCCGTTTGAACAAGGTATATCCTTCAGTCACTGGGCTCCATATATGAGACCTATCCCACCAAGTCTCAGTGATACCTATCATATCATACTTACATTCCAATATTTGAAGTTCAAGTTCATCCTGTTTATTTCCCTTTTTTGCCCCCTTTTTTTTGCATTTCCCCCCTTTTTTGCATTTCCCCCCTTTTTTTTGCATTTTCTATAAACTACAAATGAAAAAAGGGAAGCGTAACTACATACTAAGGGTGAAAGTAAAGAAAACCCACTAAAACCCCAAGAGATGGTGGTCATACAAAATGCTTAACCAAAAGAAGATTCTGCTTATTAGCTGAAAATTACAAATTTAATCCATTGAATGTGGTCATATACAAGTCTGTTTAAAAACCATAGATTGAAACCTCCCCCATTTTAACCTCAATAAGGAACCAAGTAAGAAAAAAAAATTATAAAACATAACAAGGTTTTCAAGAGATTCAGAGTGTAGCAACTACTCATTTGCCCTTTTTCTTTCTCAATCGATAACTTGTTTTGGGGACTACTGCCCCCAATGCTGAATCTGAGTTCTTGCCAGACGATGCTACTGTGCCCTCTTCTTCATTTCTTTGGTGCTGTTATCTTCTAGCTCTTCTTCTCCTTTTGCTGGACAGCTATGAAGATGCAAAAATTCCTGTGCCTTTTCAACAGAATCAAATGTTTCTTTTTTATCCATAAATTTAAAGATTAAGCCTTCGGGTACGATCCATCTGTAAATGATGTTGTTTTCCTGTAAGAATAAATCCAAGTCCCTGTATTTCCTTCTTTTCCTTCTTATTTCAAACAGAATGTCCTTCAACACTTTTATTTCTTTGTCTTTGATTTTCAAGGAAGCCCCACTTGATGCTTTTAATATTTGGTCTCTCACTTGTCTTCTAGAGAATCTCACAATCACTTCCCTGGCAGATTATTTTTTCTTGTAAATTCTGAATACGATCTAAAGACCATATCAATTTTGCTTTGCATCGTATCTAATCTGTCTCAGATTTTCTCCCTTTGCTTCCGGAATCCTTTGGAATCTTAAGACATAGCTTGCCCTTTCCATTTCCACCCGTAGCAGATGGGATTCATTGGTTTGTCTCTTTTTCTCCATCGTATATATTTATTTTTGAAGCTTCTTAGAATTGGCATTGACCACTTTAAGTTCCTGTTCTGTTTTCTCTGCTTTTTTAGCTGTCTCACTCAGCTGGGTCTGCTGTGCATCAAGCTTATGATGTAATGCAGTAACTTGTTCCAGCAGGGGTCACAACGTTTCCGTCAGCATCCTCTGAAGCTCTGCTGTTGTGTCCTGTCTAGGGGCAGGACTCACTGGGCTTTTGGCGTTTCCAGCAAGAAGCTTAGGTTTTGTTTGTTTCTCTTTCTTATCCCTCCATGGAGGCACCATGTTGAGAAGTTGTTTACTTTTTAAAAAAGTTGTTACAGTCTCCAATACTCTTTGCAAAGCCTGGTAAGTTCTTACTAGTTCCTTATTTTAGTCCATCATGCCTTTATAGCTCCCCCCAAGTACATAGTAAAAAGTTCAATTGTTTCCCTCTTAGCAGGGGAAAGTTCCCTCCCCCCCTCACCTTTTAAGGGGGAGTTTCTGCTGTCTTCGGCATTTCTTGCTTCAACTTTGACTCACAGTTCAATATTGTCATCACTTTAAAAGTTCATATGCTTGGCCACCAAACACTTGTTCTGATGTGCATGCTTTGTTCCATTCTTGGACACTCTGCAGTGGGACCTTCAGGGCATGGGAAAGTCCCCCTTCACTAGCCATTCACCAGAGGGAGAGCACTCCTAGTGCCCCATGGCTGGGAGCCCAACCTAAGGGCTTCAGGGTGGTGTGGACAATCGTACCCCCCTCCAGACTTGGGAGATCGCTGCTGCCATCGTAGCCACCCAAAACCAGAAGTCCTCCATCCTGTTTATTTCCCATACTCTGTGCATTAGTATAAAGACATCTCAGATTACAGACATCCTTTCTTACCATAGGTCCCTTTGAAGTTACCTGAAAATTACTGAACTCACCTCTCTCCTGTTCATTTATTCTCTGGTCACTCCCTTTCTTGAACTTAGTGTTGGGGATGCCACACAACATCAGGCTTTTTCTCCCCATCCTCAATGGCTTAAGTTTAAAGCCCTCCTGAACAGGTTTGCAAGTCTTCCAGCAGTTGCTGACCTAAAAGTAGCAGTTATTTTACAAAGGAATTTCAAAGGGAGATTAGAAAGAGATGCAATTCTGCATTGGCTTTTCCCTCTGTTGTTTACAAAACCCATTGCATGCTGCTTTCATTTCCTTTGATCATTTGATTTTATGGTACCCTCTACACTGCATGCCTCTTTCACTTCCTTTGATCGGTTTTATGGTACCTTCTGCATAGATTTATGACCTTCAGGGGTGACTTTGCAGATATTTGAATGTGGTTTTGAGCTGCACCTTTTCCTCAGTGTTGAGAAAATGTGGAGTGAATGCTAGATGCAGAATCTCCCAGAGACTGCTGAATTGCAACTGATAATGAAGCTCAAAGACCTAGGTTTCCTGTTTCATTACCGATGCTGATTTATCCACACCTACTACCTCCTTGCATATCACACATAATCCAATCATACCTTCTATTTTCATTTGCCTGCTAATGTCATTTGGCATCTGAAATCACTCCACTTTCCAATATATAGGACAGATGGACTCCCATTTTAGCTGTATCTGAAGAAGTGAGCAGTGACTCATGAAAGCTCATACCCTACCACAAATTTTGTTAGTCTTTAAGGTGCTACTGGACTCTTCCTCTTTTCTACTGTTACAGACAGACTATCTTGATCTATACCCTTGCTATGTGTAAGATCTAGGCTATATGTTAAACTAACAAATTAGCAACTTTGCTTCCTTGGTAAGATAAGATATACAGCTATCTGTCTGGAAGAGGTTATGGAAGGAAATAGGCCTATTCACTTAACTTATGAGAAAAATAAATCAGATAACTTATGAAGTCCAGAGCTGCAGATTCTTTCAAACTGAAACAACAGCTTTTCACTCTGGATTTACAATGGGGAGAGAGAGAGTTTTTGTTTTGTAGCTTTTCAGATTTAGGCTCATTTGGTTTCCTACTTACAAGAAAGAAGGTTTAATTTGACAACTCTTGACTTGTTCAAGCTGTTTCCTTTCAAAATCTTCATATAACCTAGGGAGAAGAAGAGGTGGGAGATGAAGGTGAGAGGGTAGTATCACCGATTCAATTTAACCTTCCATTTCAAAAGGCTTTTCAAATGCAAAGCAAATACAGAGGGAAAAATTAGCATAGGAGTCACCAGTAATAAAAGCCAAGAGAAAGAATAAAGTAATTGCTTTTCAGCAAAGCTTAAAGCAGAGCAATAGCAAAGAAAATACTGCAGCTTAGAAAATTATTTGCCATTTCAATGATTCATTTCTAGTCTATAATAGGTTTTATTTCCTTGCTTTTGCAGTGATACATTCATTACATGCCCAATTTAGAGCAAAGTTAGCCACCAATTCCATATAAATATAAAGTCACTTTTCATCTCATCTCACTGATTCCGTCAGTATGATATTTTGTAAACCCAAAGGATATTTATATGGCAGGATAATAAAACATAGACAATGGTTATCTGCTGCATCTTATTCACAAAAAGAACAGGTTATTAACTAACAACAAAAGTTCACCACATTAATATATTAGGCTGGTCTTCAGTCTTCCTGGAGTCAAAATTGAAGGCATCACTTCATTCATCTGGAGTAACATGAAGCACATAACTGTGCAGAACCATATTACTATACCTTCCAGCTGTTCTCCACTGAAATGTAAGAGGAGTGCTGTAAACAGATAACCAGAATGGGGTTTGGCTACCTATACATCACCACACTAGGACTATCTTATGTATCCTGTCCTTATATATAAAAGCATTTTCGCATGGCAACATTCTATGCTTGCCAAAATCAGTTGGCTTCCTGATGTGTCACTCAGAAGCTGTCCATATTCACTAGCTGCATTGCCTGAGTTCTCTCCCACCCACTGCAGCCTAGGCCACTCTTTTCTGATTGGGCCAGCATTTCAAGATCATATGCATATGGAAGCTGATTGGATTTCACTCCATTCTGCACCTCAAACTCTGACCCGTGAGACAGTTGGAACTGTCATATGCATATGGAAGCTGATTGGATTTCACTCCATTCTGCACCTCAAACTCTGCCCCGTGAGACAGTTGGAACTGTCAGTTGCATATGCGACCTGGTGTTTTCTGAGATAAAATATGTCACCCACAAGACAACACTTCCCCTTCAAAAGCAACAAGCCCAATAACACAACCATGCCACACCACAAAAAAGACAGATCACACCACAAGCAGAATACCACAAGGCAAAAAATGATAGAAAAAGGTGCCACCAGTCACCCCATTACTGCCACAGATATGTACCTGAGAGTGCTTCAGAGGATGGTGTGCAGGTCCCAGGTTCATGTTATAAAAGCTGCCTGGGGGATTATGGACCATTCACAGACTTTCTACCTCATGGGGTTGTTGTGAGGATCATACAAGGGAGGGGAGAATGATGCCAGCTGCTTTGGTTCCCACTGCAGGGAAAGACTGCCCTTTCCCTAGGCAGAGGCTGCAGCAGGGGGGAGAGATGTCAACCTGAAGACAGACAGGCAGATAAAGGTAGGCTGATGGTTGCCTGGAAAGGACATAGGGTTGCCAGCTCCAGGTTGAAAACTTCCAGGATATTTTAGGGATGCAGCCTGCTGAGGGTGGCGTTTGAGGAGGAGGAAGAGGGAGACCTCAGACAGATACAATGCCATAGACCCCACCCTCCAAATAAGCTGTTGCCAATCTCCAGGTAACAGCTGGAGAGCTCTTAAAGCTCTGGTGCTAATTCAAAGTGCTGGGGATGTGTTGCATTCTGGCAGGGGATGCTGTGAGTGTAGAAAATGAATTATCAACAGAGTTGTGTTTTGGAAAATCTTTCAGAATTGTTTTGTCCATTTACCATGGGGCACCCAGCCAAAGCCTCCGGCATTTTCTCACTCTGCTGGCATCAAAATCAATTTAAGGCAAAATAGAGATATGGAGAATTTCCCATCCTCCTTTGCATCAATCTGTCTTTGTTGGCAACCCTAGGCCTGCCAGCACTCTCAGGGTGACTTCATGCCTCCTGACTGGCATTACTTCACTAGCCCTGGCTGCTTGCTCCTGTTCAGCAGGAGCCTCCCTATGGAAGGTGGCTGGGTAATTTTGGACCAGCCATAGACTTTCTGCCTAACCTACCTTGTAGGTTGCTGTACAGATCACAAAGTAGACAAGGAGAAAGAAGTAAGCTTCTTTGCTCTCTACTAACAAGAAAGACAGAACTTTGCCTAGAAAGAGGCTGCTGAGAGGGGAGGAGATAAAGTTGCCAACTTTAGGTATGGAAATTCCTGGAGATTTGAGGGGTGGAGCCTGGAAAGGGTGAGGTTTGAGGAGAGGTGGGACCTCAGACAGGTACAGCGCCATAGACAGGCACAGCACTGCCCTCCAAACCAGTAATTTCATCCTGGGGAACCATTGTTGCCAATCTCCAGGTGAAGGCTGGAGAGCACTTAGAAATACAACTGCCATCCAGAAGGGATGGGGGAGAAGATGGAAAGCTGAAGTCAGAATGGGACATAGAGGTAGGTTGACAGTTGGCTGGGAAGGAGATAGGCTTGCCAATTCCAGGTTGGGAAATTCCTGGAGATTTGAGGGGTGGATCCTGGAGAGGGTGGGGCAAGAGACCATTGCCCAGATGCCCTTTAAAAAAAAAAAGAGTCGTGCCAGTCCTCCAAGCAGTAGTGGAAAATGGAGGCAGGCAGGGCTTTTTTTGGTAGAAAAAGCCCAGCAGGAACTCCTTAGCATAATAGGCCACATCCAACAGCAGAAACTCATTAGCATATTAGGCTACACCTCTGACAGTGCAGCTCCCTCCCAGGAATGGCTTCCCCAGGTGCCCCGCAGCTTGCAGGACGCATGGGGAACCTGAGGGAAGGAAGGCAGTTTCTGGATCGGCTTCCCCAGGTGCCCCGCAGCTGCAGGGCACCTGGGGAACCCAAGGAGGGGAGGCAGATTAAATTGCCTTCCCTCTCGGAATTGTCTTGGCTTTCCCAGGCACCCTGCAGCTTGTGAGGCTCCTGGGGAACCTGAGGGGGGGAGCAACTTGGAAGCCAGCTGGAACTCCATTCCTGTGCATTCCTGCCCAAAAATAGCCCTGGAGGCAGGATAGGGAATCCTCCACCCCTGTCAGGGGACTGGAAACCCTTGTTACAGGTATGCTTTATCTACTTGATTTATTCTAGTGTATTTTTAACATTGTAACCCACATGGAGTCTTTGTAGGAGATAGGTGGGCTAAAAATGTCTTAAATAAATGTTCATATGACAATTTGTGTGCTCATGTGGTCACTCTCAATGAAGAACCTAAAGAAGATTATTTATTCACCTTTCAACAGCTGATATAAATAAAACCTAATATTCCAAATCTGTATCCCAGTTCAGAAAGTTAACTAAGCAGAGTTACACCTTTCTAAGGCCAGTGAAGTCAAGGTACACAGATATAATATGTCTGTATGGCTATTCACCTTTGGTAAACAATTGACAATTTTCAAGGCATATTTTGTTTGTGATTAATTAAAACCCCAGGAGCATAAACTATTTTCTTTAACTATGAGAAGGATGCCGTATGTCCTGCACCCTTAAAATACTGGCAATGAACAGCTGGATACAATCCAATTCAAAGTAATTTAAATTGAAAGAACAGATGCAATTCCACATTGAAGTTGTTAGCCAATCAATACCTGATAACACATCAAATTTGTGTAGTGTCCAATTACTATTTAACGTGCATGGCAACAGTGATTGTTGTTGGTTAAATGTGTATTGATTAATCAACGAGCACTTATCGATACCTATAAAGGAATTACTTATGAGAGAAATTAGCCAAAATGCAATAATGCTGATAACAGTCCAGAGGAATTCATCTTATGTCTACACATCAAAGTTAACAATCTGTAGCTGAGTATACCCACTTACATTGTTAATATTATGATAGTCTCATATTCATTGATACTTAACTGTTTGGTTGGTATTTTAACTCAGAATCTGGATATATAATGTGTGTGTTAAGTGCTGTCAAGTTGCTTCCAACTAATGGTGACCCTATGAATGAATGACTTCCAAAATGTCCTATTGTTGTTGTGTGTTTTTTTTTGAAAAACAATTTATTAAGATATATTAAAAGTTCAAACATACATTGAAACCTAAGTTATTATACCTCTTTTCCTCCTTTCACCCCCCTTAATGGCTTCCCACAGTGTTCCAACCTCCAGCCCAAAACTTATCTTTTCTTCCTCCCTCCTTTTCTCATTGGTCATTTCTACAGGTAACGTATCTTTCAACCGTTATTCTTATACATTTATCTCCCTTTTCTCAAAATGTCCCATTGTTAACAGCCTTGTTCAGGTCTTGCAAACTGAGGGCTGTGGATTCCTTGATTGAATCAATCCATCTCATGCTCTTTTCCTGCTGCCTTCATTTTTTTCCTGGCTGTACTGTCTTTTCCAATGAGTATTGTCTTCTCATAAGTGACTGAAGTACGACAGCTTCAGTTTGGTTACTTCAGCTTCTAGCAGTTCATGACTGATTTTTGGTGGTCAACAGCATCTGTAACACTCTCCTCCAACACTACATTTCAAATGAATGAACTTTCTTCCTGTCAGCTTTCTTTATTGTCCAACTTTCACATCTGTAATAATAATGGGGAACATTATGATATGAATTGTCTTGATCTTGGATGCCAGCAACACATCCTTACTTACTCTTAAGGATCTTTTCTAGCTCCTTCATAGTTGCCCTTGTCAGTCACAATCTCCTTCTGATTTCTTTGTTGCAGTCTCCCTTTTGGTTGATGAAGGAGACAAAGAATACAAAATCTTTAACAATTTCAATTTCTTTATCTTCAGCCTTGAACTTGTGTAATTATAGTCATGAGTTTTGTTTTCTTGATGTTCTGCTGTAATCCTGCTTTGGCACTTTCTGCTTTAACCTTCAGCCGTAGTCATTTCAGATCTGCACTGTTTTCTACCAGTAATATAGTGTCATCTGCATATCTCATATTGTTAATGTTCCTTTCCTCAATTTTCACTCCACCTTCAACTAAATTGAACCCAGCTTTCCTTATGTTCTGCATATAGATTGAAGAGATAGGGAGATAAAATACATCCATGCCTGAGACCTTTCCCAGTTGGACATTATCCTGCTCCTCCATATTCTGTCCTAACAGTATCCTCTTGTCCAGAGTATGGGTTGTGCATCAATAGCTTTCATGATCCACGCAGAAAAAAGCTTTGCTGTAATCTATGAAACACAAGCTGATTTTTTTTTTCTGAAATTCTCTTGTGTGCTTCAGTAACAAATGCAAATTTGCAGTATAGAAATATAGAGCTAGAAGGGACCCCAAGGGTCACCTAGTCCAGTGCCAGCACAATGCAGGAAATTCACAGCTACCCCCCACACTCCTTCAGTGACTGCTGCTCTATGCCCAGAGGAAGACAAAAAACCTTCAGGATCCCTGGGTCAATCTGGCCTGGAGGAAATGTCCTTTCTGACACCAAAGCAGCAACAAGTATAACCCTGAGCATATAAGAAAGGGCCACAACAGCCAAGCACTGGCTCATCCCTTCCTGCCCTCACTCTCACAATCTGCTTAAACTCATAGTGAGGCATTCAATCAGTATGGCTTTTGAGCCATCTAGCTTCTGCTTAAAAACCTCCAAAGAAGGAGAGCCCACTGTCTCCTGAGGAAGCCTGTTCCACTGAGGAACCACTCTGTCAGAAAATCCTTCCTAATACTTAGCCAAAAACTCTTTTGAATTTAATTTCAATCCATTGTTTTGGTCTGACTTTTTGGAGCAACGGAGAACAACTCCACTCCTTCCTCTATATGACAACCCTTCAAATACTTGAAGATGGCTATCAAATCACCTCTCAGTTGTCTCCTCTCTAGGCAAAACATACTCAGCTCCTTGACCTTTTCTCATAGGACTTGATCTCTAGACCATACCCCATCTTTGTCACCCTCCTCTGGACATGTTCCAGTTTATCACATTCTTCTTAAACTGTAGTGCCCAAAAGAGAACACAGAACTCCAAGTGAGGTTATCTAAGTAGAACAGAATAAAGTGGCACTATCACTTTGTGTGATCTGGACATTTTACTTCTGTTTATACAGCCCCAAATTGCATTTGCCTTTTTATCTATGGCATTACACTGCTGACTCATGTTCAGTGTATGGTCTACTAAGATCCCTAGATCCTTTTTGCATGTACTACTGTCAAGACAAGTCTCCTCCATCCTTTAATTACACATTTAATTTTTCTTACCAAAATACAGGTCTTATTTATTTATGTTGAAATCCATTTTCTTATTTTTAGCCCAGTTTTCCAGCCTGTCAAGATCATCCTGAATCTTGATTCTCTATTCTATTGTATTTGCTACCTCTCCCCATTTAGTATTATCTGCAAATTTAATTTCTATTCCTTCATCCAAGTCATTTATAAAGAAGTTGAACAACACAGGGTCCAAGACAGATCCCTGAGGCACTCCAATTGTCACTCCTCTCCGAAAGAATGAGGAACCATTATCAAGCACTCTTTGGATGTGTGTTACCTGTCAACCAGTTACAAATCCATCTAACAATAGTAGGATCCAAGCCACATTTTACCAACTTGTCAACAAGAATATCATGTAGAACCTTATCAAAAGCCTTACTAAAATCAAGGTAAACTATGTCCACAGCATTTTCCTGATCCAACAAGGTAGGGACTCTCTCAAAAAAGGAGACTAGGTTATTCTGACATTACTTTGATTACATCCCAGGCCACTCCCTGCATAGCAGATTTTCTATTTCTTCCTTCTATCTCTATTTGTTTCTTTCTGTTCCTATTTCTTTCTTTCTCTTTCCACCTTCTGGACTCCTTTAGACTCTGTTTCCTTCTTCTTCCTCCTGTCAGTCCCCTGCCACTGCTTTGGTCCAAGTTCAAAGTCCTAATTCTATACTGGCAGATGATCCCAGATTGACCCAATCTTGTCAGTCTCTTTGCTGCTCTTGTGCCTGTTAAGCTGGCTGGCCAGATACAGAGTGAAACAGAGTAGTGAACATAGTCCCTTCTCTCTATTTTATTCTCACAACAAATCTGTGAAGTAGGTTAGGCTGAGAGAAGGTGACTGGCCCAAGGATACCTAGTAAGCTTCATAAAAGGGTTGGGATTTGAACCTCTGTCTCTGCAGTCATTGACCAACACTGGCTGAGTTCAGACTGGCAGTTTGAAGTGGGAGGGAGTTGTTGCAAAAAAGACCTGGAACAAACTATTCCGGGTTTTCCTGGTCACACTGCGCGGACTGATGCGGGAGCATACCGGGAGGAGGTACGAGGCAGCATTCACACTGTTGGCCCACCCCTGGCAGAGGCAGGCCTGTAAGTGGTGTTTTCCTCACTCCTGGCAGGCGCCTATGTGCATCCCTGCAGGCACAGCTGGCGCATGCTATGGACACGAATTGTTCCCGACTTTTCAGGTTAGCGTTCACACTTCCAGGAAGCAGAATGAAGTGGGATAAACACACTCTCTGGGATTTGCTACCACTTTCACCAGGTATCTTTTAAACATGGGAGCAAAGCAGTACACAACAGGTTGGCTATGGGTGGGGAACGCGGGACAGATGTTCCTGTGTGAACGGCCCCGTTAATCCACTTGTGAAACATTGCTCACATGCGGCTATAGCGGGGCAAACTGCCAGTCTGAACTCGGCCACTCTTACCACACTGGTTCAGCATTGCAGCATTAGCATGGAACTATTACACAAAATATCAAAGACCCATGTATGAACATGGGTAACATTTTGTGGTTCACTATTTTGTGTCACTTTTTTTAAACTGCAGGCTGAAGGACTAGGCCAGACTGATCAAGCAGATTGATAGATTTCCCAAATCAAACTGGAAATCATGGGATGGGGTACTCCATTGTTTATCTCTATTATCATTTCCACATTGTGCATCCAAATCCCATTTTAAACTTCAGAGCTGTTAGCAGTGACCAAGGCAGTAGATGTGGACATCAGCAGTTCTTTCAACATATTCCTTATTTTTGGTTTTTGACCCACAATGCAGCAAAAAAAACCCTATACAGTGTAAACACAAGTAATCACCATAGTCCCTTCCTATTTGTGACAATGTTGTTAGATGGACCACTCTGGAAGTAAGAGTAATGAACCATGAGACAAAATCTGATCTTTTAATAAGCAGAAGAAGAAAGAAGGCCAAGGATTCTGTACTGAGGGAATCTCTATATGTTTTCTGTCCTCTTTCACATTGCACATTCATAACATCAGAGTATGAATCTATGGCCTTTAAATTCTGCCTGAGCTATGTAGCTTCTAGGAAGAGCCCCCCCCCTTAACTCATGTCACCCTAGTGACAGAAATAATTAAAGTTGCACACAGCTAAGAGTCTGCGTACACCACCTTTCTGAACTAAAATAGCTTATTTTACTGTTCACTAACTTCCAATAGCCTCTTGTTTTACCTGGCAATTGATTTTTTCCCTCTCCAGAATCATTTGGACATACTTCTTTTGCATTCAGCTACATGAATCCTTATTACAAATACTTTACCAATACCATAGGCTACACAGTCATGAGAAACAGAAAGAGCAAAGATTCTCTAACACTTCTTGCAATGCCCTTGGACCCCTAGATTAACACTACTGGTCCAACCACTTCCTTTACACACACACCCATACCTACACATTGAAAGAGGTCTTTTAAAATTTGTGTTAAATGTGAAGAATATTGTTGATTGAACTGATCCAGCACAGTTTGATACAATGCTTTCTGCTTTGTTGACTTTATCCCTGCAATATGTTTCCTTTCTCCACACGAGGCATCCAGTAATTGACAAGGACCACCACTGCCCTCAGTTGATCTTATCAAAGTGAGCAGAACCAGCCACTTCCTTCATTGTTTGTGCATAAGGGGAACATGTAACAAGGGGAACATGTAACAAGGATAAATATGTGTAAAGGGAACATGTCAACTGAGGGGAAAAACACACAGGGAAAGAAGTTTGCAATCACATTGTCATGCTGGCTAAAAACAATATTTTTAAAAAAAATCCCATTATAACTTTTATTAGAATCAACCAAAAACGAAACAAAACAGCATGCAAACTTTTTGAGTTCTCCAGAACTCTTCATTCAGCTGAATGTTAAAAAACACAAAGGGCAGGAGAACACGAAAGAGACATTTCAGGAGATGAAGTCCTTTTCTAAGCATCCAGGAGTCAAATGTCAGCCAGGTTTGCTTTGACAATATGGTGCTGAGTGGGCCCACGTTTGCTCTGCTGGGCAGAAGAATTTAGAAATATAAAATGAATAGTTAAATCACATGGCTCTCTAGTATCATGCAGAAAGCATACATCCCTAAAAAGGTTGAAAAGAGAGGGAAATCCATATATTAACAATTAGACTGGAGAGAGATGATACAATGGAAGCCACGAAGAAAGATTTTTGATTCTAAAACTGCCATGGTACAGAAGCTGTAGGAGATGCATCATGCAACCCACATGGAACTGTAGTGGGTAGGCCCATGAGCTTTGTAGTCTGTTGAGTAACCCTTACCTTTAGAAGATGTTTGATATTGCATGGGCAGCCCACCCTGACCTGATCTACATGATCAAACACAGTTGCAGCTCACTGCATGAAACAGTCCACAAAGGTGCAATTCCATAGGGAGTCCACATTATATTTCTTTCATGTGATATTAGTCTAATCTTTCCATGAAATTGTGCATGTTGAACATCAAGTGCTTTGTAAATGCCTGAACATGGTGTTTACACAAGGTGGATCTGGGATTCTTGTAAGTATGAAAATCTCTCTCTGTCTCTCTCTCTCTCTTTGGGGGGTACCTCTGATCAGAAATAAGTACAAAATAAATGCTATTCTTCCATCTTTTCAAGTGTGACAGCTTCAAAACAAGTCAAAGCAGATAGCAGTTCATTGCAACATATTTATTGGTACATAATAGAAATTTGGCATACTGATAAAAAAAAAGTATTTGAAAGCCTACTCATTGTTGCACTTTGGAAGCAGTAGCTTGCTCCAGAATATTCTTTTGTATATAATTTTTGTGTGTGTTCTAGGTTCTGTCTTCCTTGAATTAGAGTTGAGCAGCTGAACCAAAATTTCCAGAGCTCGTTTTATCCCCAGACAGAACATATTCTATTTTATAGAGAAATAAACCATTTGAGAGATAACGCTTGTGCAATAACAGGAAATAAACTCATGTATATAGCAGTGCAAAGAGGCAGAACATCATGCAGCCCAACTGGCATACTGTGATAACAAGATCAAGTAGCCCAGCAGCAGCACACAGCAGAATTTTGAGACCTGATTATTACCGGCTCTATTAGGATGATAAAACATATTAATAACTTGGAGGCAAACTGAGTTGACAGCAGAAGGAACTTTCTATGATTTAGTAAATGGGGGATATGAAGACAGATGAGCTGGAACATCTGAGGCACCTAAAACCACATCAAAGTGGTAAGCTAAGCACCACTGATGACCTTCAAATGATTAACATACAAGACATACCTGGAGCTAAATAATACAATATAAATAAATAATAGAAAATTAATTGAAAAATAATAATTGCTGTTTTTGGGAATCTCCATGGGGCCATGGCTATGGGTCTGCAGTAAAGTATCTGCTCTATCTGTAGATGTTCCCAAGTTCAGCCCCTGGCATATCCAGGGTCAGATGATGTGAAATATCTCGTCTTGAGACTCTGGAAAGCCACTGATGGTTTGAATAGAGAGTACTGATCTTGATAAAACAGTAGTCTGACTTGATATTAGGCAGCTTCATGTGTTTTCATGTTTACCACAAGAAAAGACTGCTAAGTATAATGTAAAATGTTGACTTTGCTGATGTAAATGATCCATCACAGCTCAGGAACTGAAGAAAGAACTTTGTATCATCAATGTAAGTTGAAATACAATGCATTTTATGAAAGTCAGCTCATATACAAAGCTATAAGTGACAAGCAAAGAAATGTCTTCATTTCAAGTCTTTATGAACAATCTTCTATTATCATTAGTGATTCTAGAGTTTTCCCCCTATCATCAGTTGCGTTCTAGCCTCAGGAAAGACATGAAAGAATTTCTGTTGATTGGCTAAGAAGAAAAGAGTACATTGTTTAGAGTATATCCATATTATAAAATGTATCTATATTTATTATGATATTTGAGAGATTTTCAAGATGCTTGTTTTTATATTCCATTTTAAAAAAACCTGAAAGGACTATTAAAATTTTGACAATATGAGTAACAACCAGTGTTAGCAATGGTTATGGAAGGAGAAGATCCCATCTGAAGCCCCCAAGAAAATGTTATAGAGTACCTATTCTGTCTTTATTTTCTTTGGTGCATTTTACAGCTGGTGTCTTCATTGTAGCTGAGAATCATCCATTTTGTGCTTTTGGAATCTTAAGAACAAAGATGCAGTTGTGGACAGTAGGGGTCATTGGACCACAGTTCATTGAATTCCAAGAATGTAAGTCTTATAGTCTACAAGCTTAAACTTTGTTCAGTTTCTACTACTGTTGTTGCTTGAATTGTCATGGGAACTGGAAAAAATATGCAAAACTTAACTGGACACTGAAGGGGAAAGCATGTGTACAGATGAGGATTAAAGGTCAGGCTCAAGAAGATAAAATGAGATAGGATCAGCTATGGCAACATGTTCATGTACATTCCATCATTAACCCACTAATTATCTAATAGTTTAATTTGCTTTTTCAGAAGAAAGGATGTTGCAATGCCAAGGAGTAAACTATAATAATCTAAATAAGTGGTTTGCAGAGACAACGAGGCACAATATGAAAGGGAGCTGGAGCTTGTCTAATATATTCTTGACAACCAATTTCTATAGAAGAGTGGGTGATAGACTGCATAGACTTGCTCTTCTTTGGTTATGTGGTTATGTACATGGGCCTCCTGTTCCAACTCTTCTAGTAATAAAATACTGTTCCATAAAATTGACAATTCATGTTCCTCTATCTCAGACATGAAGACATATAAGACAATGGCTTGGATCTACTCGAAAACTGAAAAGAATTTCATCGTTTGGAGCATGACGTCCCCCATCCCTATCTTCCTGCAGTCAAAAATGACCCCTCAAATGCTGTTACTGGGGGACAAGGGTGAGTCAGGTCTACTATGGGGGGAATCAGCAAAAATTGCCCAGCTGTGCACACATAAATATTGTCCAGTGAATCCAATGGTTCACGAATTTCAGTTTGTGACAAGTCTGTTCTGTGGTATATTTATTGTATACATGTTTATATGTAATGGAACAGTCTGCTCCTCCCCTAATATCTGTGTGATTTAGTTTTGTTCTATTGGGTGGAGCTTTTGTTTCAGTTTCCAGTTTTGTATGTTAGCTGAAGTTGTTCATTGTTGGAGTTGTCTCCTTGCAAATAAATGGCTGATGTTTTGACCCAGCTTGTTTCTGCTGAATGGACCTGAGAACAAGAGCCTGAGTGAGTACTCTAACCAGGGAACCCACAGCCAAAGGGAGATATTACACCTTTAAACCCCTGATTTCTATTGCCCACTAAAGTTTAAAGGGAATATACAAGACAGCCCAAAACAGGCTGCTCCCATCTCTCAGCTGTCTTTCAGACTTTCTGCAAACTCCATTTAAAGGGACTGCAGTCCTTTTCAATGGGGTTTGTAGGGCCATTAGCCATGAACCAGTTCAGTTCCCGCACAAACTTCCTGGTTCAGTTTGTGGTTTGACCATGATTCATGAACTGACATGAACCGTATTTTTCCAGTTCATGTCCATCCCTAATTGTGAATGAATAATGCATGGAGAAAAAAGGGGAAGATGGGAAACATGTTTGCATCTGTTTTGAGTTCAGTAAAATGATCAATATATCACAACATCTTAATTTTAAAACTCTCAACACAAAATGCAAGTCACCTAGCCACTCCAGTGAAAATGTGACACAAATAAAATGACTAAAAGGTGCATACAAATTAATGAAGATTCAGGCTTCAAAGTGCTTTAAAATCCATTCTTCATCTTTATTCAGGTTTAGCAGCCCATAAGCTAAGAAAAACATTTAAGAATTAAAAATCCATTCTGTGAAAAATTGAACTCGGCTGGTTCAGCTTTTCAAGGAAGAAGAATGATTAAATTTATACTTGGTTAGTTAAATGCATACCACCAAATGTTTAACATTAACAGCAGCTCCAAGCCGTTTTAAGTAAAGCTGAAAGTGACAATAAAACTAAGACCAAACATGAACTATTAGTGAAGTTTTCTAAAATATTATTGACTAAAACCTGTTAAAAGGGTTGTGTCCTAGTAGTACAGGCAGGGGTCTTTTTGTAGAAAAACAGCTGCAGGAGCTCATTAGCATATGGTATGCTAATGAGCTATTAGGCTATTAGCATATGCCACGCCCCCTGATATCACCGGAAGTGATGTCAGAAGGGGAAACAAAAGGGGGGAGGCATCTTCAAAAGCCTCCCCTTCCCTTCCCCAGCTGGTCTGGGTGGGGGAGCTAAGAGAGAAGGGGTTTAAAGTTTAAACTCCTTCTCATGAGAGTTGGGCCACAGAAGGAGGAAAGAGGGAAGGAAAGAGAGAGAGTAGAGAGAAGGAAAGAAGGAAGGAAAGAGGGAAAGAAAGAGAAGGAAAGGGGAAGGAAAGAAAGAGATGGAAGAAGGAGGGAAACAGGGAAAGGAGGAAAAAAGAAAAGAGAAGAAGGTGGGAAAGAAAGAAAGAGAGAAGGGAAGAAGGAGAGAAAAAGGAAAAAGAGAGAAGGAAAGGAGGGAATGAAAGAAATCGGCGGCAATTCAGCCCCATTATATCCTATGGGCCATTGAAGTCAATGGTGAAAACATAGGGTATATTCTGGGGGCTGGAGGGGAGGGGGTTTGAAAGATAGGCTCCAAACTCATAGAGTAGCTGACCGGGGACGCCGGCTGGGGGCGGGGCTTGGCTCCTGAGCTCCCGGAGCTACGCTCCGGTGCGCTCCCCCCCAAAAAAAGACCCCTGAGTACAGGACAAGCTTTGCATTCAGAAGGTTACAGGCTCAAACCCTGACATGTTAAAAATAACAATACTTAGGTACTCTATAGCATTCAAACAGTTCAAAGCATTTCACAAATATTACCTTGTTACCTTGCTGCAACCTTGACAATTCTCTAAAGTAGGTCAATATTATCATCCCCATATTGCAAATGGTGAAACTAAGAACATAAGAAGAGTGTTGTTGGATCAGACCAGTGGTCCATCTAGTCCTGTTTCATGCAGCAGCCAACAACTTAACCCAGAGAGCCAATATAAGGCATAGAGTCCAAGGCTTCTGTATATGGAGGTTCCCTTTACTCATCATGGCTAGTAGACATTGATAGCCCTATGCTTCATGGATCAATCTTACTTTCTGTCAGGTTCAAAAGCAAGTAGGTCCAGGCATTCTTTCTCAAAAGAAAGGCTTTTATTGGATTACAATGCTAAAACCCACAGTAGGAGGTCATTGTCAGGAATGGCGGCAAAAGCAATGCAAGCAAACTTATAGTGTGATGCATAAAGGTGACTAGCAAATAAGCTTTGAGCGCGCGTGGGGGAAACTCCCGGCGGGAGATATACTTCATGAGCGGGAGACGACTCCCCCCCTCCCTTCACCTTCCCAGAACTGGAAAATTCTCATCAACACAAGAATAGCCCAAAGCCTACATTCAAGGCCACCGTGATAAGGAAGAGCGGCAGGGAAGAAGCTCCCACGTTACTGCCTGCATACCTACGCAAGCGCAAAGCAGGTTAGGGAACACATAACAATGGATTCAGTGAGAAACATGAAATAAGCGTTTTTGACACCCCCCTATTTAAACCATTTATGCTCATGGCTTATCACTCCATCCACTGGCAATGAATTTCACTATTCAGTGACTCATCGAGCAAAAAAAGAATTTCCTTTTGTCTGAATCTAATAGATAGAGGCTCACCATCTGGTGACTTCAGAGGTAAGATCTGAACCAGGGTTATCCTGATTTGTAGCCCAGTCACTTAGGTCTTGTGATACACTTGCTCTCAAAAGCCAGGTGCCAGGAAGAGCCACTGCTGAGATCCTGGAGAGCCACTATCAATCAGAGTAGACAGTATTGAACTGGATAGACCAATGGCCTGAATAGTAGAAGGCAATTTAATTGGTTGGTCCTAAGCATTTCTGTTCAGAGGAAGTCTTGATCAGTTCAATAGGAATTTTTCCCTGTCAAATGTGTATAGCTCTGACCTGGATAGCCCAGGCTAGTCCAGTCTCATTAGATTTCAAAAGGTAAGCAGGGTTGGCCCTGTTTAATATTTGGATTGGAGACCAGCAAGGAATACCAGGATCCGTACACCAAGGCAGGCAATGGCAACTAACTATGAACATCTGTTGCCTTACAAACTCTACTGGGTTGCCATAAGTCAGCTGTGACTTAATGAGGACAAATGTGTGATCGCAGCATTACAGCTGATAAAATGAAGACTCGATCTTAACATTATTGACATCTATGCAGTTCATTTTCTGTTTGCGAATCCCACTGAAATAAATACAAATATACTAATACTTTGTTTCTGAGCTCAAAGTTCCACACTAAATAGATGGAAGTGAACCAGAGCTAATCCACATCTATTATGAACACATCTTTAAAATATTTAAACATTAATGCAGGCTTTTTAAGAAAAACTAAGAACCCATTTCTTTCCCTCAGTCATGGCAGAAAATCAGGAGTGATTAATTCTACTGGGATCAAAGGAGTCGTCCTGATATAAAACTTGCACAGGAAGCAAATTAGAGCTATAATTTTTAAGTTCGCCTTCTGACAGAGGTTGCATGTAGATTGGAGAACAGAAAATACATTACACATTGAGGTCTGCTCTGTTTATAGAATTAAACCTTTAAAATAAATTGCTGTCCCATCTCAAAAACTACCAGTTCCATGAAATGATTATATTTCCATCTCAAAGGAAGCCTGATGCCATTCTGTGAATTAAATGTAAAGTACACAATGTCTTCAAATAATGCCTTGTTAGTTTTTTATTCCAGTTGTATTTATAATTCTGGTGGTATTTAGCACAATTAGCTCATTTAAAATTAAAATGGATGTTATAAATGCTTTAATAAACTGGACCTTCATTGTGAAAAGCAGTCCACGCAATCTCATTTAATTGTTTTTCTTGTGTGTGTGTTTTCGAAGGAGACAGTCATAAGCATTTCTTCAGAACACAAGTGCCCCAGTGAGCATTTCTTTTTAACTACCAAACAGTGGCTCTCTTTAACAGATGACATATTTAATAAGCACATTGAGAAGGCATGCAGCAGTGACGATTAATCACTTTTTAAATAAGAGAGCTGTCATCTGTATTTGTACAATAAATGTTGCATGGCATTCATCGAGGGAAGGAGGAGTCAAAATATTCACAAAATATTGACTAAGGATAGGTTCATATAACTGACTTCCTTCATGCAACTCTTTACAGAACCATAAGCAGAACAATCTCAAAGATATAGCACATACATGTTTTCCATGCAGAAGATAAAGTCCCTGGAATCTGCAGTTAGAAGAGCTGCAAACAACACATTTAGGAAAAGGTCCCTTCTTAGACCATGGAAGGTAGCTGCCAGTTGGGAATAGTCGAGATTGGAATCAATTGACAAATTCTAGTAAAGGGTAGCTTGCCAGCAGCCAATGGCCAACATGGAGATGTCTGCCAGCTTGCAATATGTTTACCACTGTATTTTTGGCTAATGGTTCACTGAGTGCATTGGCTGTCTCCCCCCACCCCAACCTTTGCAATACCTTCTGCTAGTAGTAGTAGTTGGCATTCCAACACACAGACCATACCTCTGAAATAATTTTGGAAATTTTCTTTCTTTGCACTTCAGCAATCCTTCACTAGCAAACGTGTTAAGTGTGGAATGCACATATGACAGGCAAAGAATGGAAAGTTGTGAATTTGACTACTAATATATTTTTTTATGAAAATATACCTGAAAACCACTGATCTTTATTTTTATTCTCATTTAAAATCTTAGCATTGACAAACCATTATCTTTGGATATAATCCACAATCTAGCTTAGATGGTATACTTGCTGGTTGGTCTACCTGTTTGCCCAGCATGAGGACTATAGGGGTTAATTATGACAATGTTTGCTAGCTTTCTTCATAGTTTTATGTATCAAAGATACATGTAAAATCAGTTCTTCAAAGGCAGGTTTTTTATTGTTGGTTTCCATCAAATACAATACTGGCTCTATTGAACTCAAATCCCTGCACACCTCAAATCCTGTATATCAAAGCCCAAATTAACATTTAACTGTTACTTAAGAATAATTTCTGATGTAACAATGACTTTTTAAATGCCTCAGCTCCTGCCAACCTAGCAGTTCAAAAGCAAGAAATTGCAAGTAGATAAATACCGTATTTTTTGCTCCATAAGACGCACTTTTCCTCCCAAAAAAAGTGTGTGGGGGGAAGTGTGTGCGTCTTATGGAGTGAATACTGGGGGCGGGGGGTGGGGGTGGAGTGGTGGCTTTCCCGAGCAAGCTGGCACCAGAGCGGGAGAGCTCAGGAGCCAAGCCCCGCCCCCAGCCGGCGTCCCCTGAGTCTTTCAGGCAGCCGCATGTCAATTTCAGCTCCATTATATCCTATGGGCCATTGAAGTCAATGGTGAAAACATAGGGTATATTCTGGGGGCTGGAGGGGAGGGTTTGAGGGAGAGGCTCCAAACTCAGCGGGTAGCTGTTAGAGCCTCTCCCCAAGATACCCACCAAGTTTCAAGAAAGTTAATTTTTTCCCACCATAGAGAACAATGGAGGGAACAGGGGCATCCTGTTTGGGGGCCCATAGAATTGGACCCCCTGGTCCAATGTTCTTGAAACTTGGTGGGTATCTTGGGGAGAGGCTCCATAAGCTACCCTGTGAGTTTGGAGCCTCTCCCTCAAACCCCATCCCCTCCAGCCCCCAGAATATACCCTATGTTTTCACCATTGACTTCAATGGCCCATAGGATATAATGGGGCCAAATTTGATTGCTGTTCACTTTACATGGTTCAAATGTTATACTGTTATAGTTTATTAAATATTTTATTACACTATTTGGTTCAGAATATTTTTTTTCCTGTTTTCCTCCTCTAAAAACTAGGTGCGTCTTATGGTCAGGTGCGTCTTATGGAGCGAAAAATACAGTAGGTACCACTTCAGTGGGAAGGTAACAGAGTTCTGTGCACCTCAGCGTTTAGTCATGCCGGCCACATGACCATGGAGATGTCTTCGGACAGTGTTGGCTTTTCAGCTTGGAAACGGAGATGAGCACTACCTCCTAGAGTTGGATTCGACTAGCTTTTGAGCAAGGGAAAACTTTACCTTTACCTTTTATGATGTATTGATAATATAACACACACACACTGTTGGTCAAGTCGCAGCTCACTTATGGTGATCCTGTACGGTTTTCAAGGCCAGAGACATTCAGAGGTGGCTTGTCATTGCCTGACTCTGCATAGCAACCCTGGTCTTCCTTAGTGGTTTCCCATCCAAATACTGACCAGGGCTGACCACGCATAGCTTCTGATATATATATATATATGTATATGCTAAGCAAGCTAAACAGGCAGTGGAGAATGTTGATAAACACATTATTACAGGCATATATTTTAATTACTGTAGCTCAGTCTACTCAGCAAGACAAAAGGAATGGTAGTGTGTCATAATGGTTGTTGATATCTTCTCAAGACACTTTAATAGTGCAATGGGCCAGTATAGTGAAGGTGGCTGGCTGCCATTGCAACTACAGTGCATCTGATCCATTCTCTAAGGGACTAGACAAATGGTCCTACATCAGGGCCACACAGGTTGTGACTGTGGTGATGTCCACAGCAACAAGACATTGTGGGAGGGTGGACAGGGAGGAACCAATCAACTGCAGAACAACAACCATGGACAGCCAGCCCTCATAATAAGGGGTTCAGAACATCGGGCCCAAGTAACACCAGTCCATGCCCCTAACCCCCCATCCCCTTATAGACAGAGGTCTCCACCAAACAGAACAGAGGCTGTGAAACAGGAGGGGGGCCCTATCTGATGTTGGGTGGCCAGTCAGACTCCAGCCCAGGAGATCTGGACTGGGCACGGCAAGCTGTGGCTGGATGGCTTAGAATGAGCTGGCTGAAGCTAAATCCAATGAAGACGGAGGTCCTGTGCCTGAGTTGGGGGGAGGATTGGGCTCCCACTCCCAACCTTTGATGGGGCACCATTGGTGCCAGCGCCAGAGGTTAGGAGTTTGGGAGTGCTCCTGAATCCCTCCTTAATAATGGAGGCCCAGGTGGCAGCCACTGCTAAGTCAGCCTTTTACTATCTTCGGCTGATTCGGCAGTTAGTTCCCTTCCTTAACCGCGATGACCCAGCCACAGTGATTCATGTGATGGTCACCTCGAGATTAGATTACTGTAATGCTCTCTAAATGGGGCTGCCCTTGTTGCAAATCTGGAAGCTACAGCTAGTGCAGAATGCCGCAGCCAGGTTTGTGATGGACCTACCTAGGCAGGAGAACACCCTGCTGGTGCTGAAGACACTGCACTGGCTGCCAATAGCATACCGAATTTGCTTCAAGGTGCTGGTACTTACCTTTACAGCCCTATATGGCCAGGGTCTGACATACCTGAGGGACTGCCTTTCCCCATACATACCCCAGAGAGCACTACAGTTGGGGGCTCAATCTCGGTTAATTGTTCCAGGCCCTAAGGAGGCCAGGTTTGCGGCTACTAGGACCAGGGCCTTTTCAGTGGCAGCTCCTTCCTGGTGGAATGAGCTCCTGGAAGAGACCAGGGCCCTGAGGGACTTCGCACAGTTCTGCAGGGCCTGTAAGATAGAGCTCTTCTGCCAGGCTTTTAACTAGGAGCCATCACCACCATTACCACCACTATTACCATCAACCATCATTGTAAGGAACATCCATGGTGGAGGGCTGCCCTGTATGGAGTTCGAGCCACAGTGTTGTAGAGGCCATAATACCACTGAACCGGGATTTAGAACTGCATATTATAACATGCCACCATTGATTTACTGACAGAATGTCTACAATTGCGAGCACCAAATTGTTATTTGTTTGATTTGTATGATTGTTTTTGGTCTGATTTGTTTTAATCTGTTTTAAATGTTTTATGCTAACTCGGCACATGTGGCTGGTAAATGTGAGCTGCCCTGAGCCCGTTCATGGGGAGGGCGGGATACAAATGTAATAAACTAAACTAAACTAAACTAAACTTCCATACTGTCACAAAGCATACTCGTACACCTAAGTCCAGCTGGGTCCAGTCTACTTTGTACCTTTTGAAGAACATGGAACTGGCCACAGATGCTTGGCAATCAGCAGCAGGGGCACCTACCAGCACCATGGGCCATGCTAGTAGTCCTGCACCAAATCGATGCTGAGCTGGATCAGGTGGCAATCATGCAACACCGCCTGGGGAGAAAGGTGCCCAGTGTCCAAATGCTGCTGAATGACATGGAGCAGTACCCATGAGACCTTCAAGCAGGTGGGCCCCCTAAGTTGCTAGGTTACCCATGTTGCAGTTAGTGTTAAAGATCTGGAATTGGAGTTGAGAGTAAGCAGTGAAGTGAAGAGAAGAAGAAGAGGAGATTGGATTTATACCCCGCCCTACACTGCCCAAAGGCGTCTCAGAGCAGCTTACAAACTCCTTTCCCTTCCCCTCCCCACAACAGACACCCTGTGAGGTAGGTGGGGCTGAGAGAACTTCTGAGAGAAACTGCTATTTTTCAAGAACAGCTGTGCCAGAGCTTGTGACTGACCCAAGGTCACATCAGCAGGTGCAAGTGAAGGAATGGGGAATCAGACCCAGTTCTCCCAGATTAGAGTCTGCGCACTTAACCACTACACCAAACTGGGAAGTTTGTGGATGACAATAAAATGTTCAGGGTAGTGAGAACCAGGCAGGACTGTGAGGAGCCCCAGAGGGATCTGTGGAGGCCAAGCCCATAGCCAGGATTATGTGGCTTGTGAAGCAAACTTTTTTTTGGTGGAGTTGAAGTTCTCATTGAATAGGATTTTTTTTGCTGCCTTAAGTAAATATGACTCTTTCACTGCCACCAGTCCACCTGTCAATTTTGACACTGTCAGTTTTGCTGCTTCCTCAGATTTTTCCCCCTCTGTATTATACACAAAGGGAAGATATTTTTGCATCCTTTTTTCACCCTGAATAAAACATTGTTAGCCTTAAACATCTCTCTCTCTCTCTCTCTCTCTCTCATGCTCTCTCTGACTCTTTGTCTCCCCTTCATCTCTCTGAAGAAGTGTGCAGGCACACTAAAGTTTATACCTGGAATAAAACGTTGCTGGTCTGCCACCTCGGGACTCCATCTTCTCTCTCTCTCTGGCTCTTTCCCTCCCCCTCCCTCCCCAAAGGAGGAGGAGGAAGAAGTGAAGGAGCCCTCAGCCAATTGAGGCAAGGAAGGCTTGGCTTTTTCTCTCTCTTCTGCAGTGCAGGAAATAGGAGAGACTGGGCTGTTTTGCTTTTTTAAAAAAAAGAGAGAGAGAGAGGGAGCTCCATGCCAGTTATGTGTGTCTTTTTAAAAAGTCTTCAAAGAAAAGAAAAGGACATTGGGGACTTCCAAGCTGCTGGGCAGAGGGGGGGGTTGCTCTTGGGTTGCCTTCAGATCTTGGATCAACTCACAGGCTATGAGTCACAGCCAAGCCATGCCGCCCAGCTTTAAAGAAGAAAAAAAGTTGGGCATGGGAAATGAAAAGCCAGTGAGGACAGAGGGTGGTCCTGGCTTCTTCTCTCAGTGGGGCTTCTCGGCTCTGTTAAAGGTATGAGGCTTGCTGTGAGAGCATACAGCTTTAAAAAGGTTTTTCAAAGAGAAATCTTGTGGGGCTGTCCCTTTAAGAAAGGGGCGGGCCCCTGAATAGCCCCACCATAGCTATGGGCCTGGTTAAGGCTGGGCAAGTGTCTGTCAATGTAGCAAATAAGGTTCAATGTGGGCAAGTGCAAAGTAATGTACATTGGAGCAAAAAATCCTAACTACAAATATACGTTGATTGGGTTCAAACTGGCAGGAATTAACCCAAAAAGAGACCTTGGAATCATGGTAGATAAATCACTGAATATGTCGACTTAATGTGTGACTGCAATAAAAAAGGCAAATGCTATGCTGGGGACTATTAGGAAGGGGAATGAAAACAAATCAGCCAGTATTGTAATGACCCTGTATAAATTGAATGTGCTGCCTCATTTAGAATACTATGTACATTTCTGGTCACCGCAACTCAAAAAAGATATTATAGCATTGGAAAAGGGGCAAAAAATGGCAACTAAAATGATTAAGGGTATGGAACACCTTCCCTATGAAGAAAGGTTAAAGAAGTTACAGCTCTTTAGCTTGGAGAAATGATGGTTGTGGGTTGACATGAAAGAGGTTAACAAATTTAAGCATGGGAGAGAGAAGGTAGAAAAAGAAGTTCTTTTCTCCTTTTCTCACAATACAACAACTCATGGGCACTCAATGAAATCAATTTGCAGTAGGTTTAGAATGGATAAAAGGAAGTACTTCTTCAACCAAAGAGTAATTAACATGTGGAATTCACTGCTGCAGGAAGTGGTGGAGGCTACAAGTATAGACAGCTTCAAGAGGGGACTGAATAAACATATGGGGCAGAGGTTCATCAGTGGCTATTAGCCACAAGATATAGATGGAACCAGGGGTCTTTTTGTAGAAAAACAGCTGCAGGAGCTCATTAGCATATGGTATGCTAATAAGCTATTAGGCTATTAGCATATGCCACGCCCCCTGACATCACCGGAAGTGATGTCAGAAGGGGAAGCAAAAGGGGGAGAGGCATCTTCAAAAGCCTCCCCTTCCCTTCCCGAGCTGGTCTGAGTGGGGGAGCTAAGAGAGAAGGGGTTTAAAGTTTAAACTCCTTCTCATGAGAGTTGGGCCACAGAAGGAGGAAAGAGGGAAGGAAAGAGAGAGAGTAGAGAGAAGGAAAGAAGGAAGGAAAGAGGGAAAGAAAGAGAAGGAAAGGGGAGGGAAAGAAAGAGAGGGAAGAAGGAGGGAAACAGGGAAAGGAGGAAAAAAGAGAAGAGAAGAAGGTGGGAAAGAAAGAAAGAGAGAAGAGAAGAAGGAGGGAAAGAGGAAAAAGAGAGAAGGAAAGGAGGGAATGAAAGAAATTTGGCAGCAATTTGGCCCCATTATATCCTATGGGCCATTGAAGTCAATGGTGAAAACATAGAGCATATTCTGGGAGCTGGAGGGAGGGGTTTGAGGGAGAGGCTCCAAACTCACAGGATAGCTTATGGAGCCTCTCCTCAAGATACTCACCAAGTTTCAAGAACGTTGGACCAGGGGGTCCAATTCTATGGGCCCCCAAACAGGTTGCCCCTATTCCCTCCATTGTTCTCTATGGTGGGGAAAAAAGTTAAATTTTTCCCACCATAGAGAACAATGGAGGGAATAGGGGCAACCTGTTTGGGGGCCCATAGAATTGGACCCCCTGATCCAACGTTCTTGAAACTTGGTGGGTATCTTGGGGAGAGGCTCCATCAGCTACCCTGTGAGTTTGGAGCCTCTCCTCAAACCCTCCCCTCCAGCCCCCAGAATATACCCTATGTTTTCACCATTGACTTCAGTGGCCCATAGGATATAATGGAGCTGAAATTGACATTCGGCTGCCTGAAAGACTCCCCGGGACGCCGGCTGGGGGCGGGGCTTGGCTCCTGAGCTCCCGGAGCTGCGCTCCTGTGCACTCCCCCCCAAAAAGACCTCTGGATGGAACACTATGTTTGGGGCAGTTATGCTCTTTATTCTTGGTGCTTGGGGGGCAAGAGTGGGAGGGTTTCTGGAGTTCTGGCCCCGCTGGTGGACTACCTGATCTCACCTGGCCACTGTGTGACACAGAGTGTTAGACTGGATGGGTCATTGGCCTGGTCCAACAGGGCTCCTCTTATGTTCTTATGTAGTGTTGTGTGGTTGGTAATCATGTGTCTGCATTACAGTTGATTATTTATGACAGTGTGCTATATTGGGTACTGTGTTGCCTCCATCACAGCTTCCTCACCTCCCCCACCCCGATGGGTTGGTTGTAGGCCATGCTCCGCTCCAGGCTCAGTGTCCCCCTGGGGGGGGGGGTGGAGCCATATTGCAGGACTGGAGAGCGATTGATGCTGCTCTTGCTACTGCTATGGATGTTTCCAGGTGCCACATCTTCACTGGATGGGTCTCACACCAGGAAGAAACACATCAACAGTGGTGTACCCATGGACACATGGCTGGCATCCTGTCCTGCCTGCAACATGGCTGACCATCAAAAATAGCCTATATCTGTGGGGATCCCTGTACAGCAGTGGTTGAGGCTCAGGGTGGCACCCCCAAGGAACCATGATTGGCATCTGCTCCACAATGGCCAGGTGTTGTGCCACCATCAGCCCTTGGGGTAGCTGCCATAGTAGCTCAGCTGTGGCTATAGCCCCAAGTTGGGACAGGATGTAGGGAGGGATGGAAATGTGAATGGGTGACTAGGGAGGCCTTGCAGTGACCTTGATCCATGCCAGGGCATCAGTGCAGTGGCTGATAACCCAAACGGCGAGCTGCTACCTTGGATTCTCTGGGGTCATTATGGCTGCAGAAAAGATCCTTTTCGGTAGCAGGGAACACATTTCATGGATAGAATCAGGTCCATGGATAAAATTTCCACAGTCATGGAGCTGACCAATGTAGCCCCATGCCATGTGACCTGGCATCTGGCCTGCCCATATATGGACCGAGGATTTTATTAAGTGCTGGGAGGCAGCTTTGCAGGTGATTCAGAAAGGTGCCAAAGGGTGTAGTCTGTGGCACTCATAAACCTCCCCTAGCTGTTAGGGATGCCAGCTTCCAGTTGGGACCTGGAGATACCCTGGAATAACAGCCTATCTCCGGGCTATGGAGGTCAGTTCCTCTGGACTTGTACTGTACCAAGGGTGGACTTGTACCCTACTTAATTCCCTCCTCTGAGTCCTCCCCAGGCTCCATTACCAAATCTCCAGGAATTTCCCAACCTAGATTTGGCAACCCTACACCCCCCATCCCCAGCTGGTGGACAGGAGGGACATGGCAACCCTACCAGCTGAGGTCCCCAGGGCAATGAGGCATGGCAGCTGGTGGGGGGTGCTTTACCTTGGCTCAATGTGGGCTTGTGGACTACACTGTGGTGTTTGTGGGAGGAACTCTGCATTATTGCTAGGGGCATTCCTGGGCTCACCATTCCTCCACTGTGCACGGTGTTGTGCCAGCAGTGCTCAGATGGAGGGGCACAGCACTGCTATGCAGGTTGTGCTGGTGTGGCTCGGGGATATGCCATCATAGCAGATGGCCATTCCCTTGAGAACTTTTGGCCCCTTCTCTCAGGATTGAACTGTAAGGTAGATTTTGGCCATGGTCATGTGCCCATCCAGAATGGGAAGAGATGTGGGAGCAGGTACATGTTTCTGTGAAATGAAGGCCCAGTTTTAGTTTCTGCGAGAGACAAAGAGAGAAGGAGAGAGTTGCTATTTTGAGTTGGCAGATTCTATGGGGATCTGATAGGGGTGGTAAATTTGCTTCCCGGTAGCAGTGCCCCTGTCACTTTACCTGTGTTCTTCCATTATATTTATAAATAAAGCAAATACTGCAAAAACACCTTAAACATCCAGTTCTTTCTGTGCCAGAGTAATTGTGCAGATGATATCATTCTTGCTCAATCTGCCAGTGCATTTTTTTACCTTGAAAAATTAATAAAGTTAACAGTCAAAGTTTATGTTTCCCTATTAATAGCAGATTAAGGCATCAATATTCAAGACCTAGTAGAATATTACTTTCTTATATGAAGAAATCACTTGCTCCTTTGGGAAATCTTCAATGAGGTGATGAAATTAAGCTATAAATGCAAAGTTTGTTGATATTCCACATCTCAAGGGAATATTTGACTTTGACTTTAAAATGTCTTGTAAAATATTATGTTTGCTTCATGGCTTGAATGTTACTTGGAAAACCCATTATTGGGAAGTTGTTCATTTTGCTTCATTTACCCAAATCATCCAGCCTGGCAGCCAGGCACATCTCCCAGTGGAAGTGATCTTGTGCAACCCTCTGGAAATATTTCTGCTGTTCTCTGACCTATGCTAACCAATTTCTTTACTCCCTCAACTCTCTTAATATTCCAAGTCTCTTAATCAAACATATAATGTGGATTAGGATATTAAATATATCATGTTTAATTTTTTTGTATGCAGTCAACACATTTCCCAAGACATTTTAATTCAGAGCTCTTAAGCATTTGGAGTGTTGCATTTTGATTTTCCTTTTCCTCAGGTCTGTTCTGTCTTGGCTTGTTTTTGTTTTGTAACTTTATTATTTTAGTATTCTCCATGGAGTCTTATTGGACATGACTGTGAGTGTCTTTAGACAATAAGACAATTACAATTAGTGAATAAATTAAGTTGACGAGTAGTGTTTTAAACCTTCCCCATGCTGGTAGAGTTTGGTTTGAGCTTGGGCAATCTGCCTTGTTTTAAATTTTTTTTAAATGGTTATCTTTGCACTTTCCTAGCAGTCTTCATGAATCTTTGAATGTTGCTTAGTTTAAAACCATTCTCAATAAGCTATCAGGTCATTGAAGAGATGATTAAATGAGAACTCCCTCACATTCCTCCATGGAGCTCTTTAGCTTACTAGGAAAATTTCCAAATGGCTGCTGCCCTGGAAGGACAGAACTACATGAGCGAAGGCTTAGCAGCACTGACAGACCTGCAGGTCATGCTTGGTTCAGACATCGTTTCCTTACTGCCCCCCCTCTCATGACCTGCCTAAGTTCACAGAATCAGATGCCATCTAGCCTCTGTTTAAAAACCTCCAAAGAAGGAGCGCCCACTACCTCCCGAGGAAACCTGTTTCACTGAGGAAACACTAACTGTCAGGAAATTCTTCCTAATGTTTAGCTGAAAACTCTTTTGATTTAATTTCAACCCATTGGTTCTAGTCTGACCTTCTGGGGCAACAGGAATGGAGCTCCCGGACTCCCGCTGAAAAGCAATGGAGTCCGGGGGCTATTTTGCCGCTCCGAGGAATGACGGAGCAGCAGTAGCAGCAGCGTCACGGCGTAAAACGCCGTGATGGGGGCGGGGAGGAGCCTATCCATTATAGGGCGGCTCCGCTCCCGCCCAAATCAGTTGCAGCCTCGTGCTTGGGCTAGCTAGAGGCTTCTGCTGCTGCTGACGGGGTAGCTCTGTAGGCCTTTTAACGGAGCACGTCGGGCCAGCAAGCGTCTGGGGACTGCTCCGTATAAAAGGCGGCTACTCGGCGGCGGCTTCAGTGGGCTCTGGGCATCGGCGGTTTTGAGCGACCCTGAAGCCAGGAGACGCGGCAGCTTTCTGTTGATAGGGCTTCTGGGGTCAGCAGTCGGAAGCGGCCTGAAGGCGGGCGGCACAACAGCGTGCTGCTGTAGTGGGCTCTGGGGGTGACGGTGGTCAGAAGTGGCCCAGAGACCAGTCGGCGCAGCGACGTCCTCCAAACTCTGGATGCGGTGATTGTGCCGAGTACCTTCTCGGCTTCAATTTTATTGAATTGTGGGGAAGGGGCTGTGGCCCAGGGGATGAGACTCTGCTGGTCCTTTAGTTATTTGGCGGCCATTTGAGGGACTGTTGTATTGGGCGATTGTGTTGGGGTGCGGTCCTCCTTACGTTTTAGATTAGTGGTTACAGTCGCCCTCCCCCCCGCCTTCTTGATTGGGAGAGTTTAAGCGGCTGTTATTTTAGGCGGGCTCCAGCCCCCTAGTGGTGGATGTGATCGAGCTCTTCATTTGAGTGACAGCCATCTTAGGTGAGGCTTCAGGAAAGTGAGGCAGATTACAGAGGCGGCCATTTTAGGGATTGCTTATTGTAGTTTGCTGGCGGCCATTTCTAGTGGGGTTTTTTACAGTGTGTTATTTGGGTAGTGGTTTTTCCCCTTAAGCCCCTTTTGCTCTATTGGCAATACAGTGTCGCAATTGGCCTTACAATAGGCTCTAACTATATTTCAATAGGATGGCTCCCAAGAAGGGACAGGGCAAGCCTAAAGGTAAGCAGCCTGCACCTAAGATTCCCGCGGCTGCTCCTGCCCCATCAGCTTATGAGGATGATGATGCTGATCCTATTAATGCTGCAATCTTGGCTAGGCTGGAGGCTTTAGAGAAACAGCGGGCCATGCCTCCACAAAGTGATTCCGCTCCATCCGTGGCAAAGAAGGCAAAAAACTCTGGTATTTCTTCTTTCCAAGCACAGGTGTTAGCGAGACTGGCACTTCTCGAGGATGGTCATGCATCTACTTCGGGGACTGGTGATGCAGAGAATAGGCCAGTAGAAGAAGGCGAGGGGTCTCATCAAGTGGAGCTCTACAAGGGACCTGCTCGTCCTCCTGGCCAAGATGGTAAGGCTGGGGCTGTTAGTCAGGATGACACATCGTGGCCCTGGGGTTCAGGTACTCAGGACACTTCAGGGGCTTCACCTTCTGGCAGGAGTTCCTCAACAAGGGCGGGGGCCTCTTCATCGCCCAGTGGGTGGCACTTTGTGCCACCTGCCTTAGACGGGGGAACCTCACAATATTCCGGTCAGGGTGGGTGGTACCCATCTACTCCAGCTACTCCGGTGGGATATTCTTATGATCAAGCCCCAGCCAAAGTTTTACCTGTGGGTGATATAGCCCTGCCATTGGGAGATCACCTTTCACTGGCTACTAGGGAGAAAATTCTTAAAGGTTCCTATGTGGATGTTTTTACCTTGTTATACCGTGAATTGGGCAAAAAAGATAAAGAAGACTTGGATGAAAGGGACAGAGAACGTATGAAGAAGCGTAGAGTAGACAGGACCTGGGGTAATTGGTACCCAGGTTTCCTCATTTATTCTGGAGTGATAGTGCGTCACCAGCCCTGGAGGGCATCAGCACTTTTACAATACATGGATATAATTTACAAAGCCTTTACGGGTTTCACTGGACACGCGTGGCTGGAATATGATGAGGGTTTTCGCACAAGGGTGGCGATGAATCCGTCTTTGCGCTGGGACCTCATTCATCCCCACTTGTGGCTGCAGGTGGTGTCTGCCCCTAAATCTTTGTATTCCGAGCACTCTGACAGTGGTCATGTAGTGCAGCGGCTGCAGGGTCAGAACCCTTCACAGGTGCAGACGGGGACTCCGGTCCAGAAGCGTCCCCTGTGCTGGGAATTTACATCACAAGGTACTTGTGGAAGGAAGTCTTGTTCCTTTCGGCATGAGTGCCCTCTATGTGGGGGGCAGCATGCATTGTCCAGTTGCCCCAAACCGAAGGGGCGGTTCGGAGCGAGGGGAGGTAAGCGTCCCGGTGGGGGTGGAAATCAAGCTGCCTTTAATGACAAAGGGGCCCAGCCCAATTAAGATTCAGGTTTTAGAGAGGATTTTGAGAAGTTACCCAAATAAAACAGATGGTAGGTATTTACTTGAGGGGTTTTTGCTGGGATTTAGGATTCCTTATCAAGGTGAGAGGGCACCTTTTCGTGCTCCCAATTTAAAGTCAGTCATAGGGATGGAAGTTATAGTATGAGCTAAAATTGGAAAAGAGTGTAAAGAGGGGAGAATCCTGGGGCCTTTTCTTTTCCCCCCAGTGCCTAATCTACGGGTGTCTCCTTTGGGCGTTGTACCAAAGAAGGCTCCGGGTGAGTATCACCTCATTCATCATTTATCGTACCCTCGGGGTGGATCTGTGAATGATGCTATACCTGATGAGCTTTGCTCGGTTAAATATACTTCCTTTGACCAGGCCATGAGGGTTGTGCGGGGTTGTGGACATGGAGCACTGTTAGCTAAATGTGATATAAAATCGGCCTTCCGGCTCTTGCCTGTGCATCCTGCAGATTTTGATTTGTTAGGTTTTGCTTTTGAGGGTTACTACTATATGGATAGGGCCCTCCCCATGGGTTGTTCTGTGTCCTGTGCGGCATTTGAGAGGTTTAGTTCCTTTTTGGAATGGGCCTTGCGATTTAGGACTGGATTGGGCTCTACAGCTCATTATTTGGATGATTTTTTGTTTGTGGGAAGGGAAGGGACTGGGCAGTGTGAATTTTTGCTGTCCAGTTTCATACACTTGGCGGCTGAATTGGGAGTTCCCCTGGCAGAAGAGAAAACGGAAGGTCCGAAATCTATCTTAACCTTTTTGGGTATCGAGATAGATACGGTTCAGCAGTGCTCTAGGCTCCCTATGGAGAAGTTGGACAGCCTTCAGGTTTTGATTGACAAAATTATAGTTTTGAGGAAGATATCCCTTTGGGAGTTGCAGCAATTGGTGGGCCATCTCAACTTTGCATGCAAAGTTGTAGCTCCTGGTAGGGCTTTCGTCAGACGTCTTTGTGATGCCATGCGTGAGCTTCGCCTCCCACATCACAGGACTAGGGTGACTAGGGGGATGAGGGAGGATCTTTTGCTATGGAAAGAGTTTTTAAGGTCATTTAATGGGGTGTCCTTTTGGAGAGAAGAATTGCACTTAGAAGCTGAGTTGCAGGTGACGTCAGATTCTGCAGGCTCTTCAGGTTTCGGGGTTTACTTTAGACGTCATTGGTGTGCTGAGGATTGGCCGCAGGATTGGTTCCGGGCAGGCTGGGTCAAGGACCTAACCTTTCTGGAGTTTTTCCCGATTGTTGTGGCAGTGAGGATTTGGACGGCTGATTTTGCTGGTCGTTCGGTCCACTTTTGGTGCGACAATCAGGCTACAGTACACGTAATAAACTCCCTAACATCCAGGTCAGTGCGGGTCATGAAGTTAGTTAGGGCATTTACACTGATCTGTTTACAGAATAATATATTGTTTCGTGCAAGGCATGTTCCGGGCGCAAGTAATGGGGTCGCTGACGCTCTCTCTCGGAAACAGATGGAGAGGTTCCGTCAGCTGGCCCCGGAAGCAGACGAGCGCCCGGTAAGGATGCCCCCAGTTTTTGGCAGATTGGAGACTTGAAGCTGAGCGAGCGATAGGTATGGCCCTCGCCCCTTCAACACGTAAATCGTACATGAGGGCTGGTCAACACTTTGTTGCTTTTCAACGTGAGGCCGGATTACGGCATGAGTGGCCTATTCCGGTCCATCAATTGATGCAATACTGTGTTTATCTAAAGGGCAAGGGTTTGTCGGTTCGCTCTATAAAGGGCAGGTTATCTTCTCTAGCTTACGCAGGTAAGGCTGCTGGTCATGAGGACAAGACTAATGATTTTCGAATTAAGAAAATGCTGGAAGGGTGGTCTCGCGAGGCGGGGCAGCTGCCTGATTCCAGGGAGCCTTTGACTCCTTCAATTTTAAAGGGCCTAAAGTCGTTGTGGCCGGACCTTTGCTCTGATGATTACAAGGCTGCTCTTTTTCACTCAGCATCTTTGCTGGCATTTTTTGGAGCGCTCCGTGTCAGCGAGCTTGTCCCCGCTTCGCGACATGATACTTCTAATAGGGCTCTTAATTTGAGTGACATCCGGGTTACTGCAGACCGTGTTGTCATTCATATTAAGCGGTCTAAGACTGACCAGTTGGGTAAGGGCTCAGCAATAGAATTGGGACGCTGTTATGAGCCAGATTTGTGCCCAGTAGCAAGTTTACATCGTTACCTGCAGTGGCGTGGGTCCGACATTGGGGTCTTATTTCAACACAGAGATGGTTCACCTCTCACAAAGTTTCAGTTTTGGGCATTGACAAAACGGGCACTTGACGCTTTGGGTTTAGGGGGCTTCCGTTTTGGGACCCATTCATTTAGGATTGGAGCTGCTTCCACGGCAGCCTCCATGGGGTACACTCAAGAGGACATAAAGGGCATAGGGCGTTGGAGAACTCGTAGTTTTAAAAGTTACGTTCGTCAGTGTAAATTTTAAACAGTTCATGTTACTAACATAGTTCTTTTTCAGGTGCTGTGGACCTGCAGGCGCGACGGAGAGTCATATTATGCGGCCACAGTATGGTTTTTTGGGCGGCTCGCCAGGCCAGGAGGACGTCGGTTGGTTCTCAGTTAGGCTTGAGTGAGTTTGCTGTTGTTGAATGGTGGGGAAGGCGGGGCATGCATTGGCCCAGATTGCTCCCACTTCTGTTTGAGGAACGGCATGGGCCGCCTCCTGACGTTTTACTTGTGCACTTAAGTGGCAATGATCTTGGCCTGATGAAAGGCAAGGCCCTGGTGATTCAGGCTACACACGATCTTTCAGTGATCCGGAGAAGATGGCCTGGGGCATTGATAATATGGTCGGCGATCTTGCCGAGGCAGGTATGGCACAACCTGGGGGATCCTAGGTGCATTGACCGGGCTCGCCGCAAGGTTAACCCACAAATGAAGAAAGCTATGGAGGGTGACCTGGGTCAGTTTTTACCATATCCTGGAATTGTGGTAGGAAATGTTGACCTCTATAGGGAAGATGGTATTCACATGTCAGACAAGGGCAACAGATTCTTTTTGGGGGATATTCAGCAAGGGATTAGGGCTGCACTTGGCTTGGAGGCCGCATCGGCCAAAGCAGAGGCTTGACCTCGCTAGTGGCAGAATAGTGCAGGGATAGGAAAGCAGAAATTGGTGAGCACCTCAAGCCGTTCCTTGATTTAGGGAACATGGGGTCATCAGGAATGGCCTGCGGGTTATTAAGGCTCCAGGCGGTTAATGATGATCCTCTCTGGGAACCTCTTGGATTAGCTCCTCTCTGCGAACTCTATGGTTTCAGGGGTAGGTGCTCCATGAGGCCACCAGTGGCTGGGCTGCTGGTCGCAAGCCAGATGATTGGCTTAAGACCGGGGTTGGTGGCTCGCCCGTATCCTGGACAAGGAGGTTGGTCTTTATGATACCTGCCTTGTCTGTTCTGCTTTTGAAAATATTTCCTTGCTGTTTTTCCAGTTCGTTAAATGCTATGTAGTTAATAAAGTGGCCCTTGTCTGATCCAAAACTGTTGTCCGTCTCTTTATTCCGTCTGGGGGGGCAAACAACTCCTCACCACCCTCTATGTGGCAGCCCTTCAACTACTTGAAGATGGTTATCGTATCACCTCTCAGTCATCTCCCCTCCAGGCTAAACATACCCAGCTCCACGTACAGTACATTGCACTAATCTAATCTAGATGTTACCAGGGTGTGCACTACATTAGCCAGATCTTTCCTGTCCAGAAATGCCACAGCTGGCTAGCCACTCAAAGCTGATAAAAGTTACTCCTGGTCACCACTGCCACATATTTGTCTAGTGGTAGGCCAGGTCCAGCAGCAGGGGTCTCAGACACCAGGAGGGATTTGGGTATCCCCTGGAATTACACCTCATCTCCAGACGACATATATCAGTTGCCCTGAAGCAAATGAATGTTTTGGAAGGTGGACTGTATGGCCTCATACCCCATTAAGGTCATTATCCTTCCCAGGCTCCATCCCCAAATCTCCATGAGTTTCCCAACCTGGAACTAGCAACCCTACCCCCATCCCCCACCTCTGGGCAGGGGGGACCTAACCACCCTACCAGTAGCACCCCCAAATTCTTCAAGGGGAGGGCAATCCCACCCAGAGCAGAAGACACCTCAGTTCCCAGGTCAATCCTGTGCTGTTTGTGACAAGTCTGTTCCTTTAAAATGGGCCAGAGTTTTAGGCTGCTTTAATCTACTGCTGGCTTTGGGGTGGGCTAGAACAAAGCAAAAGGAAATTGTTGTTAATGTAGAGCCACATAGAGAAAGAACGGGATTTATTAAAAAGTGCTTGTGTTCAAAACTATGCTGCATCCTCATTCTGATGCCTAGCATTAAGGGCACAACAAGCCCTTTCAGCCACCAGTAACATTCTTCTTGTGATTAAGCTTTAATTTATTAGCCCACATCCACCCCAAACATCCTCCAAATACTGGTTCAGGGTTTCTGCAATCTCCCTAGGGTCAGCTGGAAGCTGCAAGATCAAGTGACACCATCGACTCATGCAAGGTGGAAAAGCAAAATACCACAAACCTTCTTCTCCTAGCATCCTCCAGCCTGCTGAGTGAAGCCCCTTCTCTGGCTAATACTACTAATAATTCTACTACTTCTCTTTCTGTCAGATGTTCAAAGAGGATGCTGGACATTTAAGAAACCTGATCTCTAACCCCCTATAATAGACATTTTTTTAAGATAGTGAAAATCTGTTCATGGAACAATTTGCATTGTATTTGCCAAAAACAAGCGAACCAGCCCCATATTTGTGATATAGTGCAGAATTATGTCAGTTCCCTGTGAAAGAAGAAACTGGGGGAATACCACATAACTGACATAAGAGAGACAAAACTGTGGAGAAAAGATTAGCAAAATTTATCAAAGGGTTCTGCATATATCTACCCAACTAGGACACTAATACTGCACCTAGCTAGAACCTAATACTGAGACTGAACAATGCAACTGTTTCATGAAGCTGCCAAAAAAATTGGAGGGAGATAAATGTTGTCTCCATCTTAAGAAGGGGGAAAAGAAAAATCCAGGTAACTACCAACACATTATCTTACCTTACCTTATCTTATCTCCTTTTTTGAGAGAGTCACTATCTTTTTGGATCAGTGGAATGTTGTGGACATAGTTTATCCTGATAGAGTTCCACATGATATTCTTGTTGACAAGCTGATAAAATGTGGCTTGGATCCTATTACTGTTAGATGGGTCTGTACCTGGTTGACAGATCATACCCAAAGAGTGCTTGTTAATGGTTCCTCATCTTCTTGGAGAGGGGTGACAACTGGAGTGCCTCAGGGATCTGTCCTGGGCTCTGTGTTGTTCAACATCACTATAAATGGATGAAGGAATAGAGAGGATTCTCACTAAATTTGCAGATGATATGAAATTGGGAGGGATAGCAAATATAGTAGAATACAGTTTGGAAAACTGGGCTAAAATTAACAAAATGAATTTTAACAAAAATAAATGTAAAGTTCTGTGTTTAAGTAAGGAAAAAATCAAATGTATAATTACAGGATGGTAAGATTTGACTTAACAGTAGTACATGTAAAAAGGATCTAGGGGTCTTAGTAGACTGTACACTGAACATGAGTCAGCAGTGTGATGCAGTAGCTAAAAAGGCAAATGTGATTTTGGGCTGCATCAACAGAAGCATAGTGTCCAGATCACATGAAGTGATGAATCACTTTATTCTGCTATGGTGGTTAGACATCACTTAGAGTATTGTGGTTAGACCTCACTTGGAGCACCACAATTAAGAAAGATGTTGACAAGCTGGAACATGCCCAGAGGAAGGTGACGATGATGGTGAGGGATCAAGTCCTATGAATAATGCTTGAAGGAGCTGGGTATGTTCACCAATGGAATAACATTAAATCGAAAGCAGTTTCAGCTAAACATCAGGAAGAACTTCCCGATGTTTAGGGCAGTGCCTCAGTGGAACAGGCTTCTGAGGGAGGTGGTGGGCTCCCCTTTGGAAGTTTTTAAGCAAAGGCTAGATGGCCACTGACAGGAATGCAGACTCTGTGAATTTAAGCAGATCATGAGCCTGGGTTACTGGGGGAGTGGAGGGAGGCTGTGAATTTCCTATGTTGTGCAAGGGGCTAGTCTAGATGACCCTTGAGGTCCCTTCCAGCTTTATGTTTCTGTGCCGTATACTGAATGACACAATCAGTCCATCAAGGTCAGTATTGTCTACTCAGACTGGCAGCAGCTTCTAAGGATTTCAGGTCCAAGTCTTTCATATCACCTACTACCTGTTCCTTTCAATAGAGATGCCAGGAATTGAACCTAGGACCTTCTGCATGCCAAGCAGATGCTTTTCCAATGAGCCATGATCCCTCCCAGTGAAAGACTACTGCAGGGACCTCTAAGTCAACAACCCCAGAGTCAGAGAACTCACAAGTCTTCCATATCTCCAGAAACCTGAAGAAATGATCACAACAAAAGTCAGAATCAAAGATTTCTAGAGCATGGATGACACCATGCTCTGCAAGCAGACACCGTCAAAATAACTTGCATGGGCTTTTGGAATGATATTAGAACACTCCTTGCAAGAAGCAGAGGGAATATTTCATTCATTCATTCATTTATACCCCATCTTTCTCCCCAATGGGGACCTAAAGCAGCTTACATAATTCTCAGCTCTTCCATTTTAACTTCACAACAATGCTGTGAGGCAGGTTAGGCTGAGAGAATGTGCCTGGCCCAGGATGCAGTGAGCTTCCATGGTACAAGTGGGGATTCAAACTGGGGTCTTCTAGATTCTAGTCTGACATTCTTAACCACTACACCACACTGAAATAGAGTCTGGTGAGATAGTTCAGCCAGGTGAGGATGAAAGGCACAGTGTTCTTTCCAGAGATTTGTCTAGAGTGCAAGATTTCCACTTGACTGCCAGAGCATCTGCTGGATTAGGAACCTACTGCTCCCCCCAGACCCTCCCTGGGTGATTATCTAGATATCCTTTTGGACCCAACCCTTCTGACCAACCTGTGGTCTCCATTGACAAATGGTGAGCATTTTTCAGGTATTACTTCCACATGTATTAGAACTCCAGCAACTGTGCATATTGGGAGCATACACTACCCACAATTCTCCTGATACATGCATTCACATGTTGACTGAACAGGTGCATTTTTCATGTTCAGTACCTGTGAATCAGAACCATGGGAAAGCCAGTAGTTGGTTCTTGAATACCAAAGCTGTACATACATACATGCAAAATTCTTTGTTGTTCAGATATGGTGACTGCATGTATTGGGAGGATGTGAAAACAACTGGGGCTGTTATTCAGCCTTCTGTGGATGTCATTTGATTAGTCCAGGGCCAATGAAGATGTTCTCCAGGCAGCAGATCATGTTGATAAATCTTGGAATTAAACTTGTCATTGTCTTTTGCGTAAAGCAAAATGTTGAGGCAGATTTGCAAGCTTCCTTTGAGAAGAAACATTTAAGGAGCTTGGAGGGCATTTAAAATGTTTTGGTAATGGGTTATATCCCTACATATATGCTTTTTTCATACTGTAGCTAACTGGTTACTCTGATGTGTCTCAATTTATAAGTATGATTAATTTAGTCAACAAATCAAATTATGGTAAAAATCAGATCAGGTGTATAAGTATGCATGTGTTGTGGATGGATGGCTTGTGGCTTTGCTTTCAAGGGCCAGAAGAGAGACATAGGGGTTCTGATGTCCTGAGAACAGACAGAGATCAAGAGGGAGACTTCATGTGGGTGACTAATTATTTATATAATAAATTGCAGATCATGTAAAATAAGTCTTACCTGGGATGCTATAGGATGCATGAGATGTAACGTTCCCCTGTTGACTTAAAATAAAATTTAAAAGTTAACAAAGTGCTGTAATCTCTGAGTTCCTTCCCTAATCCTTCCCCTCAGGAGCAGTGGCTTGACCATTCTCTGACCACAATGTGTTAGAACTAACTTTTAAGAAATAATATTTAAACGGATTTTATTCACAGAGAGAGTGGGAAGAAATGGGGAAGACTGTGCTATCTGGCCAGCAACATTTGTATAAAACCTGATTGAGTTTGTTTCTTCTCTGATATAGATACCTGAAGGTTGGGTATGCCCAGAGGTAAGGAAGTAAGTAGTGAAGACTCTGTTAGCTGATTAACAACAGCTGTGTAACACCTGGCTGATTTTGTTTCTCCTCTGCTACAGGTGCTTAAAGCCTGGGTATGCTCAAAGATGTGAGTTGAAGGCTAAAAGCCAGAGGGTTCTTGGTTTTTGGCTTAATATGAGAGGCATAGTCAAGAGATGTGAAGATGCTCCACTAGCAGAAAAATACCAAATAAAGTATTACAAATATAAAAAACTAACAAACAAATCAAAAGCATGATGGAAACGAAGAGAAGGAGGGAGAAAATTCTTCTGAATACAGAGCAGTTCTCTCCCTCCCTCCCCCCCCAATTATAAGCCACATTGGTCCCCACTAGAGAGAAAAGTTGGCTACTGCTATATAAAGAAAATTAGATTGCCAGAATATTGGTAATCCAGATAATGAGATATTAAACTTTGACTATTGATTTTTCTTCCTTTTTGCATATTTTTCAAAACTGTTATAAATGCCTAATATACTACTGATATGTGGTACTAAAAAGGAAATATCATAATATTATCAAAGGTTCACTAAAATGTTTACCAAACATTTTAAATGTAATCTGATTTCTTCCAATGCATGAATTTTTAAGCATGCTTAAAGTATTGCATTCATACTAATTAACATTAAATCTGCACCAGAGCTTCAGATTTTGAAGACAGAGTCAAGTCCAGTAATATAATTATCAGAGGTGTTTTGCTCATGCTACACGGAAATTTGGAATGCCCCCCTCCAATATTAAGTACATTTTACTACATTTCTCTGTGCTAGTTTTAACAGTCCACATCTTTATACCTGAATCACTCAAGGGACTGGTTTTTTTAGTATTTGATTGAAGTAGAGTTGAGGGTTGAAATTTTCTGCTTGCTGTGGAAATAAATCCAAAATTCTTCTGAAGCATAAAAGATAAGCTTAGTCCTTGGAAAAGGAACATTAAAATTTATACATGAATATTGCTGATTGTTATTGAAAATCACTTCATTAAATTATAGCACAGTGGAATGAAGGACATCTTGTAGAAATGAAAATGGTTGCAGATTTAATTAAAACATTAAATTATTGTTGCAATAAAGGTCATAATCATAAAATGTAATTGAAGGGAGTACATTAGCATGTACCCTAAGGTATCCTCTCTATTTCAAAATATATATTACATATTTGACATTTAAAGAAGGAAATGGATACCATTTTATCTAGATGGATGAACTAAGATTATAAGAATTGTTAGACACTGCAGCTTAAAAGCCCATTTTTTCAAAAAATTATTTGCTTCCTGCATAGGTGCAACATACTCCTTTTCTGTCTCCAAACGAGAACATTCAGCCAGTGATTTATTGAACATTATGGGCCTGCACAGAGAATGGCATACTGTGTAGAATATAGCAAGATTTTCTGTGGCTGGCAAGAACATTTCTTATACCACTGATTTAAAAATAGTATTGTTGACAGCCTCTGGTTACATTTAGAGCAGTTCATAGCATTTATCACTGTATGTACTTCTCTGCACTGAATATTAGGGGAAGCAGATGGTGCAGCGTAATGGGAACGACAGAATTTAAAAGTGGGGCTTCCAGTTTGGCAGTGTTAGACAACAGCACTGTAGCAGTATTCTCATAACCATTTGTGCTTATTCTCTACTCACTTCATGATTTTCTTGCCTTAAATTATAGAATAAGGATTATGGAATTGAAAGATGCATATAAGTGGCATATAAATAAATAAATAAAGCACACAAGTTTGCATAGTTGATTTTTGGAGGACACGTTGTCACCTTCTGGATGCTAATTGGGTCCAAAGAGAGCTCCTGAAGCATTTGCAGTGCTAAAGTGCTTGCAACCAGCCAGCAGTGTCACATGAATGACTCCCATAGTTTATCTCTTAGATCTATACAGTAACTAGTTAGGCCCAAAAATGGCCCTGAGGCACTCACAACAACACAGGGACTGCTTTGCTTTCATACAGTGGAGGCTCATAGGAAAAGGTTATTAGCATAGTTTATATATGGCATATGCCTGTCATGGCCTCCTGTACTTGTACCACCACTGTCCAGGTTCAGAGCAATCTCTTTGGTGCTTCCCACTCGTGCAGCGAAATATTGATTATGCCTCATGATGCAACTGTAATATCAGGTTAACAAGTACATAACCTGAAACTGTAATGTCACATGTCTCATTTGGACCATATCTGAACACAAAACTAAGGCTGCTGGAAGTACAGATTACCTTCCGTCCAGCACCCTGTAGTGCATTTGGAGGGGCTAATAGCACACAGAATCTTTGTTTGTTTGTTTGTTTGTTTGTTTAAGGATTATCTTTCATGACAAATCCAAAGTTCATGCAGATCTTGTGCAAGCAAGCTTGCCCATTGACTTTAATGTCAAAAACAGCTTTATATATGTAATCAACATGTATATACAGATACCACTCCTGATACCAAGGTCAGTGGGAGAATCCTTGTATGTATGTAGCATCAATGTGCAAAGTGGAGAAACTGCACAGGCAGAAAGGAATCCACATTAGCATAACTGAGTCCTTCCTCTCCATCCTGTGACCCCTGGGCTTTGCAGCATGTATGTCCATTGCTTCTTATGAAAAATATGCATGCCTATCATATGCACATAAAGTTATGGCACTTATGCCACATTGGGACAAAAAATCCCAGCTTCAACTATAAGCTAATAGGGTCTGAACTTGCTGAGACTGAGAAGGTAAAAGATCTTGGGGTTGTAGTGGACAGCTCAATGGAAGTCTCAATGCAGCATGCTGCAGCAGTAAAAAAGGCAAACTCTATGTTAGAGCACGATCATACACACGATTAGACCTGCCATAGGCGCAAATGCCAGGCGGATTTGAAGGGCGCGATCAGACAACAGCATCTGGGAAGTGTACCCGCAGCTGTCGGCAACCCGTTTTGCTCTGCTGCAGAAGTAGAGTAAAAAGATACCAGGGAAAATCAAGTAGCAAACAGGTTGCGATGGGCCGCAGACAGACTTTCCTGTGTCTGATTGCTCCAGTGCGCTCTCATGGCGTCAGGGAAGGCCAAACAGTTTTGAGACCCTGACCTCAGTGCTCTCTGGGAAACATGTAGGGAAAGGCGGTCCCTCAGGTTGGCAGGCCCCAGACCATATAGGGTTTTAAAGGTCAAAACCAGCACCTTAAAGCGAATCCAGTATGCTACTGGCAGCCAGTGCAATGCTTTTAGCACAGGCTGGATGTGCTCTCACATAGGGAGACCCATCAGCAGCCTGGCTGCCGTATTCTGCGCCAGCTGCAGCTTCCAGAGTTGCAACAAGGGCAGCCCCATGTATGTTAGGGATTATTAAGAAAGGGATTTTAAAAAATGAATTTTGGCCAGTTTGTGCTTTGCAAAGTCAAGTTCATGGCAGGATACACACCACAAACTTTCCATGAACTTTCAAGCTGTCTGTGGAGGTTCATGCCAGTTAATGTGTGGAGACATACCCAGACATATTGTCTCCACTCAATCAACATGTGTACAGAATTTCAAAGCAACAACTTGGAGAACATGTAGCGGAACATCTGGGGTAAGTCCTCTGTGACTTTGATGTCTCTAGCATGGACAGGAACCATTCTATACACTCCTGAACCTTGGCCATTTTGACAGTTGCAGGTTCAGGAGGTTCAGGAGTGTATAGAACAGATCCTGTGCAAGATAGACACACCAAACTCACAGAGAATCTCCAGCTGACTCTCCCCTACCTGCCTGCCAAGTATGGTGAAGTTTGGATTTACAGGGTCTGTATTACAGCCCCCCAAAGAAAGTGCCCTCTGGAAAGTGATTTCCTGGGGTACCTTCTTTGAGGGGCCATAACTCGGACCCCGTAAATACAATACCAACCAAACTTGGCGGACAGGTGGAGGAGAATCATCTAGAGATCTCCTGTGAGTTTAGTGTCTCTAGCACACCCGGGGGGGGGGACATTCTACCACTGCATGACCCTCACAAACTGAACTGGTTTGTGAAGCAGCTAAAAATGCATGATGGTCCATGGTTCATGAATGGAGCACTTTACGAACCATGAACCAGACCACATTTTCCCAGTTTGTGCCTATTCAGGATGGACAAAAGGAAATACTTCTTCCTACAGACAGTAAAATGTGGAATTTGCTGCCAGAGGATGTAGTGATTGCCACAGGAATAAACAGCTTTTAAGAGGAATTAGGTAGATTTGTGGAGGATAGGTCTATCAGTGGCTACTAGCCATGGGACTTCAGGAACCTCCATGTTCAGAGGCACTAAACCTCTGAATTCCAGAGCTAGGAGGCAGCATCAGGGGAAGGTCTCAGCCTCCATGCCCTGCTGTTGGCTCTTCAGGGGAAGTGGTTGGCTGCTGTGTGAGATAGGATGCTGGACTAGATGGACCACTGGTCTGATCCAGCAGGGCCCTTCTTAGGTTCTTATCTCAAAGGCTACAACAGCAGATTACTCATGCACTTTGATGATTTAACAACATAGTTTTCTTACATAGGAAGATGAAAGGGAAGAATACTATTACTTGTGATCAGTGTTCCCTCTAAGCTGAGTTAGTGTGAGATAACTCACATATTTTTTAGCCTCCAGTTCATACATTTTTGTCTTCGCTCATGAAGGATAGCTCCAGAGCAAATTAATTTATGCAGCAGCCAAATTGCGTGCTCACAACTTTAATGCCAGTAGCTCACAAAGTAGCATTTTTGCTCACAAGGCTCCACAGTTTAGAGGGAGCATTGCTTGTGATGATACTGGATGCCGACCTGTCCTTAAACAGGACTCATTGATAAGTTGCTGTCTATCTCCTCCTTCTACTAATACCGCCTATAAGCCATGCACTGTCCCTATGTCACAAGCACAGGTATAACGAGAGTCTCTTTCTTCCTTTTGCTATGCCAGCAGCAGATAGGGAAAGTACCGTATGTTAAAGAAACATGACAGCAGCTGCCAGGAAACAATGTACTGCACTAGAGAGTAATAAATTCACAATGAACTGCCTAGCCTATGCATCTAAATCAGCTTACACTTTGAAATAATGGCAGTAGATCTTATTGCATTGTAAAGAGGCACGAGTTTACTGACTGGAAAAAAACTGTAGGAGGAGCTGTATTGCTGCATCTTATCATTGTAATCATTCTCCTTGGTACTGACACAAAACATACACAAAGGAGTTCTTGTCTTCCCAAACTCATGAATGAAATCATTCAATTCATAGACTACTTATTTATTTGTGTCAAATTTACACTTGCCCTATTCCAAGAGTTCAGGGAAACCATCTAGACATTTTATTACAGGCAAAAAAAAGTGCAACAAAAATAATATTGAATAATACTACATAGAAATATTTACTAAATAGAAATAAATCCCAGACCAAAGCCCAATCCATCCTGTTATCTCCCCAATCCACCCTGTTATATTATTTAGTTCTACAAGGTTTTACAGTGTTTCTGGTCAATGCTTACACTTTTGCTTTTGATGCAAGTACATGCATTGTAACTGCAGAGGGACAATGGACGACAGAAAATACATGGACAACAATTGGAAAATATTCCTGTTATTTTAGAAAACAGAGAAGTGTAGACCCAGTGGAGATGGCAGGAGGGAGGTCAAGGAGGAAGAACACCAAAAGGCCACAGCTTTATTGAATACTCCTACAGGTGCATTGGCACAGCATGGGGATGGATCCGGCATTGGGTGACCTGCCTGCCACCCGATATAACCTCATTCTTCCAACCATGGAATGGCAAGCCCCAGGGATCCACATGGGCAAAAGCTGCTGCATGTTTCCCTTGCCATAGAGAGCCAGTTTGGTGTAGTGGTTAGGAGCATGGACTCTAATCTGGGAGAACCGAGTTTGATTCCCTACATCTCCACATGCAGCTGCTGGTGTGACTGGGGGTCTGTCACAAGTTCTCTCAGAGCTGTTCTCTTGAGAAACATAAGAACATAAGAGAAGCCAATGTTGAATCAGGCCAATGGCCCATCTAGTCCAACACTCTGTCACACAGCGGCCAAAATATACCAGGTGCCATCAGGAAGTCCAGCAGTGGGGCCAGGACACTAGAAGCCCTCCCACTGCTGCCCCCTCCAGCATCAAGAATAGAGTGCATCACCTGCCCCAGACTGAGAGTTCCCATCTATACCATGTGGCTAATAGCCACTGATGGACTTCTGCTCCATATGTTTATCCAATTCCCTCTTGAAACTGTCCATGCTTGTAGCTGCCACCACCTCCTGTGGCAGTGAATTCCATATGTTTTTTTTTTTTGTAAAACTCTCTTAAAAAAGAGAGAATTTTATTCTTTTTATAAGAAAGGGGAAGGGTAGACAGATGGAGAAAGAAAAAGATGGAGTGAAATTTTTTCTGTTAGTGAGGGTTAGTTTAGGTTAATAACCAATACCAATTTTGGCATCTATCATGGTTAGAAGATCTTCTTTTTAACTATTGTAAAGTCCAAAGTCAAACTGTTAACGCAGTTAGCAAAGTCCATTGGGGTTAGTAATTAAACAGCTCCTTCCAGATGTTACACGAACATTCCTCAAATTATCTTCTTTTTAAATCTCTTCCAGTTACAGATTAAGTCCATTTTAACTTTGAGGTCTTCCGTTCCATCACCACTTTCCCCTGGGCTGCTGTCTTCTTCACTTATCCCAATTTTGAGTGCTGCGTCTTCCTCCCTGCTGGCGTGTCTCTTCAGAAGTTTCTGTATTTTGAAGATGAAATCCGTCTTCTTTCTTTTCTCTTTTTCCTTAAACTTCTGGTCTTCAGGCTTCCAGGGCTCCATAAACTCTCCAGATGAAATTAGATCTCCAGTTTGTTGCCTGCTATGTTCGACATCCCCTTCTACTGGCAGAGTATTTTCTTTTATAAAAGCGGAGTAGGCTTTGGGAGCCTTATCCACCTCTTCTTTTAACTTTATCGCTCCACTACCAGTTAGGGGTGCCAAGACATTTGTCAAGGTAAATCCGAGATCTTCTTTCTCTTCTTCTTTAATGCCCTGAAAACCTAGAATCAGAATCGATTTTTGTTCAAACTCCATCATCTTTCTAGTTGTTTCCGATATCTGTTTCTGTCGACTGACGAGAACACTTTCCATTTTGAACAAAGTTTCATTGATTTTCTGCAATTGTTCCAGCAGGGGGCACAGTATCTCCTTTTCCTGTTGATTGACAGCAAGCTCTTGGGGGGGGCTGTCTGGACCGGAAGTCCCTCCTCCCTTCTCTTCCGGTGTCCGCAGAACTTTTTCCATTATCGACATTTTGTTTTTTTATTTACTTTTAAGAAGTTCGTGCCGCATCCCCCAGGAAGCTAAGATGATCGTAGTCTTCCATGCCACCCCAACGGTACTATCACCAACACTCTTTTTTCTCTCTGCCCCCCTTCGCGCTCCCTTTGTAGATCTTGCTTCTCAAAGGGGGTGGAAACTCCTCCCTCCTCCCAACGCTTATACGCATGCAGGGGGGCTTCGATTTACGCTTCAAAATAGATCTTCAACTCACGATTCGATGCTATTTCTTCTTTTTATGTTAAACCATAGCGCTGTCTTCACTCCTGGAAATCGGTGGCGCCGCTAAGTCCCATTAAGGGCACACCGCAGCGGGGCCGATTGGGGTGGGGAGAAAGCCTCAATTTCCCGGCTGTCTGCCGGCAAAGAGGCTACTCCCCAAGCACCCCTGGTTCGGAGCCTTTGCCTAAGGCTCACTAGGGTCTTTCGCACATGCGAAGACCCCCCTAACTGCGCGTGGGCTAACCGCCTCCGGGAGCGTCCCGAGAAGCGGCCGCCATTCGCAACGCCAAAACCGAAACCATGTGAATTCCATATGTTAATCACTCTTCGGGTGAAGAAGTATTTCCTTTTATCTGTTCTAACCCGACTGCTCAGCAATTTCATGGAGTGCCCACGAGTTCTTGTATTGTGAGAAAGGGAGAAAAGTATTTCTTTCTCAACCTGCTCAATCCCATTCATAATCTTATAAACCTCAATCATGTCACCCCTCAGCCGTCGTTTCTCCAAGCTAAAGAGCCCCAAGCATTTTAATCTTTCTTCATAGGGAAGGTGTTCCAACCCTTTTATCATTCTAGTTGCCCTTCTCTGCACTTTTTCCAATGCTATAATATCCTTTTTGAGATGTGGTGACCAGAACTGTACACAGTATTCCAAATGAGGTCGCACCAGTGATTTATACAGGGGCATGATGATACTGGCTGATTTGTTTTCAATTCCCTTCCTAATAATCCCCAGCATAGCGTTGGCCTTCTTTATTGCAGCTACACACTGTCTAGACATTTTCATTGAGTTATCTACTATGACTCCAAGATTTCTCTCTTGGTCCATCTCTGCCAGTTCAGACCCCATCAACGTGTATTTATAGTTAGGATTTTTGGCTCCAGTGTGCATCACTTTGCACTTGGCCACATTGAACCCCATTTGCCACGTTGACGCCCACTCACCCATCCTCAACAGATCCCTTTGGAGTGCCTCACACTCCTCCCTGGTTTTCACCACCCTGAACAACTTCGTGTCATCTGCAAATTTAGCCACTTCACTGCTTACTCCCAATTCCAAATCATTAATAAACAAGTTAAAAAGCATCGAACCAAGTAGTGATCCCTGTGGTACCCCACTGCTTACCACCCTCCACTGAGAAAGTTTCCCATTTATACTCACTCTCTGTTTTCTATTTATAAGCCAGTTTTTGATCCACAAGAGGACTTGTCCTTTTATCCCATGACTATTGAGCTTAGTTAGGAGCCTTTGATGAGGAACTGTATCAAAAGCTTTCCAGAAGTCACGGTAAATAATATCTATTGGGTCCCCCTTGTCCACATGTTTGTTCACTCCCTCAAAAAACACTAACAGGTTAGTGAGACAAGATCTTCCCTTACAGAACCCATGCTGAGTCTGCCTCAATAGTTTTTGTTCATCAATGTGCCTACTAATTCTCTCCTTAATAACAGTTTCCACCAACTTACCCGGTATTGATGTCAGACTGACTGGCCTGTAATTTCCTGGATCTCCCCTGGAGCCCTTTTTAAAGATGGGAGTGACATTAGCTACCTTCCAGTCCTCAGGAATGGAGGCAAATTTTAAAGAAAGGTTACATATTTTTGTCAGGAGATCCACAAGTTCACATTTGAGTTCTTTCAGAACTCTCGGATGAATGCCATCCGGGCCTGGTGATTTATTAGTTTTTAAATTGTCCATCAGTCGGAGGACTTCCTCTCTTGTCACCGCAATCTGATTCAGGTCTTTCAAACCCCCTCCCAAAATCGGTGCTTCTGGAGTGGGCAAGCACTTCTCCTCTTCCACAGTGAAGACAGAGGCAAAAAATGCGTTCAGCTTCTCAGCGATTTCCCTATCATCCTTCACTACTCCTTTTACCCCTTGGTCATCCAAGGGCCCCACTGCCTCCCTGGCTGGCTTCCTACTTCTAATGTATTTGAAGAAAGTTTTATTGTTGGCCTTTATGTTTTTTGCGATATGCTCCTCATATCCCCTTTTTGCTTGCCTGATCACAGACTTGCATTTTATTTGCCATAGTCTGTGGTCCCTTTTATCAACCTCACTAAGACTAGCTTTCCACTGTTTAAAGGAATCCTTCTTACCTTTTACAGCTTCCATTACTTTTTTGTTAACCATGCAGGCTTTTTTCTATACCTATTTGTACCTTTCCTAACCTGCGGTATATATTTTTTCTGAGCCTCTAGGACTGTATTTTTAAATAGTCTCCAAGCTTCCCCAGTGGTTTTGACCTTCTCCACTTCCTTTCAATTTCTTCCTCACATGTCCCCTCATATCAGAGAAGTTACCCCTTTTAAAGTTAAAAGTGGTTGCATCAGTCTTTTTGGGCAACTCCCTATCTGTACAAATGTTAAACTCAATGACATTATGGTCACTGTTCCCAAGTGGTGCAATCACTTTTACATCTCTCACCAGGTCTTGGGTGTTACTTAGGACCAAATCCAGGATCGCCTCTCCCCTGGTAGGATCTGTGACCATCTGTTCCATAGCACAGTCATTGAGAGTGTCTAAAAACTCAATCTCTTTTTCCCAACTAGAACTCATATTGACCCAATCAATTTGTGGGTAGTTAAAGTCGCCTATTACGACACAGTTATTTCGTCTAGCCACTATCTTTAATTCATTCATCATTTTATAATCCTCCTCTATCTTTGATCTGGTGGGCGATAACAAACTCCCACTGTTAAGCTTCCTTTTGGACCCACTATTTCAACCCATAGCATTTCCAGAAGCAAATCTAATTCTCTTACCCTCTCAATCTTACTGGACGGTATACCCTCTCTGACATACAGAGCCACCCCACCTCCAACCCTTCCCCCCTATCCTTCCGATATAATTTATAACCAGGAATCACCGTATTCCACTGATTTTCCTCATCCCACCAAGTTTCTGAAATACCCACAATGTCTATTTCCCCCCCAACACCAAGCATTCCAACTCCCCGATTTTACCTCGGAGCAGTTCTTGAAAGAGCTCTCTCAGCCCCACCTACCTGACAGGGTGTCTGTTGTGGGGAGGGGAAGGACTACTGCAACGCTCTCTACATGGGGCTGCCCTTGTCCCAAATCCAGAAGCTACAGCTAGTGCAGAATGTGGTAGCCAGGCTGTTGATAGGCCTCTCTACACAAGATCACATCCAGCCTGTGCTGAAGGTGCTGCACTGGCTGCCAATAGCATACCAGATTCGCTTCAAGGTGCTGGTTTTGACCTTTAAAGCCCTATATGGTCAGGGGCCTGTCTACCTGAGGGATCACCTTTCCCCACATATTCCCCAGAGAGCACTGAGGTCAGGATCACAGAACCGCCTGGCTGTCCCAGGCCCAAGAGGTGCCAGACTAGCGATAACCAGAGCTAAGGCCTTCTCAGTGGCAGCTCTGTACTGGTGGAATGAGCTCCTGGAAGACCTCAGGACCCTGAGGGACCTTCTATAGTTCCACAGGGCCTGTAAAATGGAGCTCTTCCACCAGGCCTTTGATTAGGGGTCACCACTGATGAAACAGGTACTGAATATGGAACATCTTATGGACCTGGTTACAATGTTGGATTTGCCACTCATATGACACTGGGAATATTGCACTAGCACTTTATGTAACCTGTTGTTTAATGAATTTTATTGTATGGTATTTATTGTTTTATGGTATTTTAACCACTGTACGCCACCTTGAGCCAGTTTCCTGGCTAGGCGGGATATAAATTAAAAGTAATAAATAATAAATAAAGGACATTGTAAGCTGCTCTGAGACTCCTTTGGGTAGTGGCAGGCCTGTTGCCAGGATTTTGCAATTTGGGTGGCCTTTAAATCAGTCAGGGGGCACTGTTGTCACAAAATAAAAAAAATTAAATTAAAAAAACCCTCACTTTTGCAGCATTTGCACTCTGCCTGCCTAAATGGGGAGGCAAGTCGTGCTTGGGGAAGGGGTAGTGGTGGAAAGTCCTCCAGGTGGCCCAGAGAGCCAGGGGGCCTGGGGGTTGGATGGAAGTCAGGGGGCTTGGCAGGAAGTTGGGGGGCAGGCCCCGAAATGCCCCACTGTAGCTACAGGCCTGGGTAGTGAAGGGTGGGGTATAAATCCAATCTCTTCTTCATTTGGTGGTAAGAGCTAGCAGACAGCCCCAACTGGGCATTCCACTGAATACTCCTCTCCCAAGACCCCTTAAGGGAGTCCCTGGACTGGGGAAGATGGGTGCACAGGCATATCCTCTCCCCCCAGATGGATCCATCCCAGTGTCCAAACCTCTCAACCAAGCTGTGATGAAAATGCAGTGAAACAAAAGCAAAATAGACCAAAACACAACCATAATCACTGAGGCCCCAGTGTTACCCAATGGCTCTGCCTTACTCTAGAGTAGCTTCAACAGCAGGGGCACCCCACTTCTAACCTGAACCAGAGACCCACAAACTCAGGTCAAGGAAGACACTCTTGGTTCTGAAACATAGACCTAGTCACAGCTCTGCAAAAGGGTTTCAATTTCAGGTTGCACAAGGCAGCCCTCCTAGACAATCTCCAGTCTCCCCCTCCACCTAGCAAGGTATGTATATGAAACAGTGCCAAGTTCCACCAGATACATTCTGCATTTCTAAAGCTATTAAGTGGCCACCTAGTGAAAAGCCCTTCTGTCTCCAGAAATTCACCTAGCCCTTCTTGTGTGATACCTATGTCTATGTGGAAATCCTTTGCCTCCACAACTGTCCTTCCTGCTCCATCCCTCAGGATACCAAGATAATCAATAAAGCATTCAAATGTTTAGCAATCCTTCCTGGCATCTATCAGGGACCCATTCCCCACCTTGAAGTCCATTCAACCAGCTCCCGTAGAGTCATCCAGCACCTCGCTAATCCCATAAATGCTATTGTGAATCCAGACTCTGCCCCTCTGAAACTTCATTGGTCAAACCTAAGTTTTGCTCCTCCTGGCGTCACATCCCCTGGGACCCCTTATTGGTCCAGGTAATATTCTGTCTTCATCTGAGACAAGTCCCTCAAGGCCTCCCATTGGTCTGCATTGTTTTCCAATGTCTATATCCTCCAAAGCACATGGCCTCAAACTGTGTGTCTGCCCCAGTATGCCAACTAGCAGTTCACCAAACTCGGTTTGGGCCACAATCTCTTCTCCATGGATGTCTGCACATCTGGACAGGTAGCTATTACCCCTGTCAATGCTTTGCCCTCTTTTGCCTCTGTTCTCTTCAGATCACTTCAGTCCTTTATTTCTTAGCTCTCTGGTGTGTGTATGTGTGTGATTTTTATTATTTAGCTGAATGTATTAGGGTTGTTTTCTTAATAAATCTCATAAAAGATATTTCCTATCTGTTGTCTGTGCCACTCTGAGAGGGTTCTGACTCTGGCATAGTCAGAGGACAATCCTTAGCTTGTGCACCTATTAAGCAAATGGTCTCTTAGCTAAATTCCCTCACCATAACTTAAACAGAGACCTGGCATTATGGCTAACACCAGCAACAGTTCAGGTAAAATGAGGAAGGGGTGGACCAGAGTGGAGCTCTGCCCCTCCCTGGCCAGAAACAAGCTGATTGGCTTGCTCAGGCTGCTGCAGGGACCACTCCCTCAAGCCCCATGCAGCTGGCTCAGGGCTAGCAAGATGGCCTTCCTCCCCCTGCTCTCAGCCCCGGCCACAATCATGGCCCCTGGTAAGTTTGGGACCATTGCTTCTGGGAGGAAGAAGCACCTATGACTATTAGATTGGAATGAAATCAAGAATGGTTTGTAGTAACAAGAACAGAAGCTACTCTTTAGCTATCAATTGCTTATATCTTCCCCCTTTCAATACCCATGTGTGCCACAGAACAGAAATTTCCCCCTTTCAATACCCATATGTGTCACAGAACAGAAATTTCATATGACTGAACAAAGCTTCCCCTGAAAGCTACCAAGATGGTGTAAATTGTAGCGGCCCTGAATATAGCCCCCACGTGGGCCTCAGAAACAGTACCTCCCCAGAACAGCTTGCTGGGTGTAGGCTCAGTAAAATTCCAACCATCTTCTGAGGCACTCTGGTAGGGGCCATCCTTGTTATGTGCCAGACCACAGATTCAGAGAACAAGTCATGTCTAAATGAAAAGTGACATTGTTTCTTTCCATGTTGTTGATTTCTAAGAATAGTGATGTATCTCTTCTGTTCTCATTAAAAGGTATAGGATGGTCTATTAAGGTCATGAAAGTGACCAATTGACTCAGTTAATGGAGGATACATATATCAATGGATGTTATCTATGATGACCAAATGAAATCTTCATAGCAACAAGTGCTTTGACCTTTTTGTGTCATTTCTGTGGGCTTTCCGGCAGAATCTACTTGGCCACCGTGAGAAACAGGATTCTGGACTAGATGGATCTTTAGTCAGATCCAACAGGTCTCTTTTAATGTTTGTATATTCTTGTTGGAACTATTTATTTCTGTTTATTATTATTTTATTTTTATTTATGAGGCTTATATCCCACCCTATTTCCTATGACTGATCTAAGGACTGTAACAATAAACTGAACACCCTATCCCAAAATGGGCTCAGGGTGGCTCACAGCAGTTAGAATATAAATAAAATAGCAATAACCTACAATAAAACCAAGTTAAAACAATCAAGCAAGATGGCAGCAAACAAAGACATGAACTCCAGAGCAGTCCATAGTGCCTCCTGCAGGATGATTTGTCCAACAATGCTCTCCTAACATGCAACCCACAGTGTAGCAGCCATTTATATGAATTGGCTCCTTATGCACTTAGGAGGCTTTTCCCTGCAAACTGCAGAAAATAAAGGATTGTAAAATGTGATAAACCCAATAGGGAGCCACATTTGAGCAATCACTTAAATATAATCAACGTCCTTGAGAGGAATTCCAGATGCCTTCTCGACTTCAGTTTGCCTGTGTAAACTGTGTAAACTGAACTGCCAGGCCCATCATAATAGACATTTGCTGCCAGAGTTTGGAAACAGAAATAAAACACTGTCAGATAGATTTGACTCCAGTAGTACCTTCAAGACCAAAAAGATTTTGGGGGTATAAACTTTTGGGAGTCAAAGCTCTTTGTCAGATATGCTGTTTGTCCATGACAGGTACAACATATTTGTGGTTATGCCTGTATGCTATCAATTGAGTCCTCCCTTCTTGGGAATGCCAAGTTCCCACTGGAGGTGTGGCTTCTCCGCCCCAGGTTCCCATTTCTTGCTGCCGCTCTAGCGGCTGGCAGGAAAACAAAAAATCACCATAGGTTTTTCCATAGAGTTTCTAGCAATTTCTGAAGCAGACTGCTGTCACTGAGGTTTTCCCCAGGTGGTTCCAGAGTGCCAACTTGTTCAGTTCTAAGGGATAATTTTCATCTTGTTCAGTTTGAAGATGTGGACAGGTTTTTTGGAAATTTGAGACCTACTACCTGCTTGCATGACCCTTGCCCTTCCTGACTGTTTAAATCTGCTGGGAGGCAGGGTTGGCAGACTAGATCCAGGAGACAGTAAATGCCTCACTGAGAAAGTGTGGAGGTCACCCCTACTTTGAAGTAGGTAATGGTGCACCCGCTCCTAAAGAAACTCACTCTGGAACAGCTAAGTAACTACTGGCTAGTCTCCAGCACACCATTCTTGAGCAAGGTGATTGGACTAGTAGTGGATGAGCAGCTGAATGAAGCAGATTGTTTGGATCCATTCTTATCCAGTTTCAGGCCTATTTATGCAATTGAAACAGCCTTGGTTGCCCTGGTGAACACATTGGGAGATGGATAGGTCAGGCAAGTGCAACCCTGTTAATTCTCTTGGACCTCTTGGGAGCGTTTGATACCATCAGTCTTGGTATTCTTCTGGACCACCTTTCAGGGTTGGGACTGGGAGGCAGTTTCTTGAAGGTAAGTTTCAGAGAATCAGAATCAGCTGCTGGCAGAGGTCATATGGAGATTTGGCCTGAATTGCCACCAGTATGCAGATGATACTCAGCTTTATTTTGCACCTCCAGCAGATCCCAGGAAGGGTATGGAAACGATGGGCAGGTACCAGGACGCAGTCTGGGTATGGATGAGAGATAACACGCTGAAACAACCCCAAAGATGGAATGCTACTGGTGTGAGGGGGGAGGTTTCACTAGGTTGCCAGCCCCCCAGCAGGAGCAGGGGAACCCCTGCTTTCAGAGGCTCTTACCCACTGCTGGTCAGCTGGCCAGTGTGGGGAAATCCCACCCCAACTGACCTTTTCAGGCCTACTTCCAGTTTTAGACCTACTTCCGGTCGGGGTGACTCTCTGGTTTTTGGGCAAAACTCTATGGTTTGAACCCAAATTTACCATAGAGTTTTGCCCAAAGACCAGAGTGTCAACCCCCAACTGGAAGTAGGCCCGAAAATGCCCAGAATCACTTCCAGGCCCTTGGAAGGATGTTGGGGGACCCCACCCACTGCTGGCCAGGTAAGTTGACTGGGCAACCCTAGATTTGACTTAAGAACTAGGATGTCTCCTATTCTGGATGGTGTTTCACTTGCCCTAGAGGAGCAGGTTCATAGCTTGGGGATGCTGCTGGGTCTGGGCTTTCTGTTGGATAAATAGGAGGCAATGGTGGTCAGGAGTCCAGCTTTGGCTGGTAAGTCAACTGAAGTCCTTTCTCAGTAGGAAAGATCTTGCCACTGTGGTGCATGTTCTGGTTACATCTGGGTTAGACTACTGCAATAGCTGGACATGGGGCTGCTCTTGAAGACTTCAGAAGCTAAAGTTGGTACATCATGCCCCAGTCAGAATGCTTACTGGAGTGGGTCATAGGGATTGTATCACTCCAGTTCCATCTCTAGTAAAGGTAAAGGTTCCCTTGCTCGAAAGCCAGTCGAATCCGACTCTAGGGTTGCGGTGCTCATCTCCGTTTCAAAGCCGAAGAGCCAGCGCTGTCCGAAGATGTTTCCGTGGTCATGTGGCCGGCATGAGTAAACACCAAGGCGCACGGAACACTGTTACCTTCCCACCGAAGTGGTACCTATTTATCTACTTGCAATTTCTTGCTTTCGAACTGCTAGGTTGGCAGGAGCTGGAACTAGAGACAGGAGCTCACTCCATCTTGCGGCACCCGGGTCTTGAACTGCTGAACTACTGACCTTCCACAGCCTGCAGTTCAGCGTCTTAACCACTTGAGCCACCGCAGCTCCTGTTCCATCTCTACTTGCTCCTAATTTGCTTCCAGGCTCAATTCCATGTATTGGTACTGACTTTTAAAGCCCTATGCCACTGCCTATTCCCATATGACACCCAGCTCTATCTGATGTTGGGCAGCCAGTTGGACTCCAGAACGGAAGATCTGGACCAGGCATTGCAAGCCATGGCTGCTTGGCTCATACTGAGTAGGCTGAAGCTAAATCTGGTGAAGATGGAGGTCCTGTGCCTTAGTCGGGGCGGTTCGGGGGTGGGGATTCTGCTCCTGACCTTTGATGGGGCACCATTAGTGCCAGCATTGGAGGTTAGGAGCCTGGGAGTGCTCCTGGATCCCTCCTTGACAATGGAGGCCCCGGTAGCAGCCACTGCTAAGTTGGTCTTCTACCATCTTCAGCTGATTTCAGTAGTTGGTTCCCTTCCTTGATTGTGATGACCTGACTACAGTGATCCATGCAATGGTCACCTCAAGACTAGACTACTGTAATGCTCTCTACGTGAGGCTGCCCTTGTCGCAAATCTGGAAGCTGCAGCTAGTGCAGAATGCTGCAACCAGACTGTTGGTGGGCCTTCTTTGTTGGTAGCACATCCAGCCTGTGCTAAAGTCACTGTACTGGCTGCCAATAGCATACGAATTCACTTCATGGTGCTGGTACTTACCTTTAAAGTCCTATATGGCCAGGGTCCGGCATACCTGAGGGACCACCTTTTCCCATATATACTCCAGAGAGCACTATGGTTGGGGTTGCAAGATTGACTAATTATTCCAGGCCCCAGGGATGCCAGGCTCGCAGCCGCTAGGGCCAGGACCTTCTCAGTGGTGGCTCCTTACTGGTGGAATGAGCTCCCAGAAGAGATCAGGGCCCCGTAGGACCTTCCACAGTTCTGCAGGGCCTGCAACTCTTCCACCAGGCTTTCAATTAGGAGCCTACCACCACTACCACCAACTACAACCATCTGAACATCTGTGGTACAGGGCTGGCCCTAGTGTGGAGATAGAGCCATGTCTCCACAGGAGGGCGGAAGATCACTGAACTGGGAATCCTGATCATAGATTTTAGAGCGTGCCATTTAATTGAATGAAGGAATGACCAGTACTGTGAGCACTTTAAATGTATGATTGTTTTAATCCATGTTAAAATGTTTTAAATGTTTTATGTAGACTAGGTACTTCGTACTGACCACTGTAAGCCACCCTGAGTCTGTTCGTGAGGAGGGTGGGGTATACATACAATTAATAAAATAAAATAAATAAACCACTTCAGTCTCCTTCAGTGGCTGTTTTGGGTGCCCCCATCATCTGGGGCTCAATGGGTGACAACCTGAGAAACAGCCTTCTCAGGAAACCACAGTAAGCTGAATATGCTCCAGTTCTAGAATTCATTTTTAGACATTGTCCTAGATACATCAGACTTACAGACAACTGGAATGCAGCAGAGAGAGAATTTCTATAACTATAAAAGTATAGAATGGGGATATTTATTTATTCTTCTTCTGGCCCCATTTTAGACAGAGAAGAAATTGTTTTGGGCCTGCTTGAATGCTTTGATAAGACAGCTTCTTGTTTCAGTGCTTGCAGAGAGCTTACTTGTTGGAAAGCTATGGGAAGTCCATCAAGAAAGATCAAGATAGCACATCTAGGGTGCTGCTCACTGTATATTAAATAGTGGTTTGCTGGATTGCTGAGAAGCCTATCACTCAGCCTGGCCAAACTGCTTTGGGGCTGATGCGGCAGACGTTTTCTCCCTCCCTCCCTCATTTGGGGGCAGGGGCTGGTATAGGAGGCAGGGACATTTTTCTAGGCTGCAGGAAGTTCTTCCAATTATTAACTGAATATAGACCAGATTCCACTGAATTCATATGACTGGCGTCACCAAAGTGAATTAGTAAGATGCACATTTAACAATATGAAACCATGTGGGATTTGGAAGTAGTTAATAAAGCAGACACCATTTGCAGGCTCATAAAATGATTTATTTGCATATATTTGTATATGCAATATCTTGAACTCAAATATTTGCACTGAATATCTGCTGTTTTTTGAGGATTGAGTAGACGCAAGGAAGTCAGGCAAAGCTGCGGGGCAAAATGCGACCACGCAGCAGCTTGTGTGAAATTGACATGTATGATCAGGGCAAAGGGAAGAGCGAGAGTGGAGCAGCAGCTTGTGGGAAATTGGTCAGAGAGAGAGATAGAGAGAGGATCCTCCAGGTGTTGGAAAACCTTGGGGAGGTAGGGTGGAACAGGGCCTGCAGGACAGAGTGGGCCTGTTCTGCCACACAGTGCAATACCAGAAGCATGTAAGATAAGGTCATGAAAACATTTTAGTGACCTTGAGAATTTTTTGAACAAACAGGGGAATATACTTCAGTGCAGAAAATGCATTTACAGTTCTTACAAAGCATCAAAATGGTCCTTTTTCTGGACTGATGTTCCTGCACACAAATTCATTTACAGTCTGCAGTTAAACAGCTTTTTCAAATGAGTATTGCAATAGCTATTTAGTCAGAGTCTCTCCAATAAAAATTCATTGGATTGCATTTTAAAAACACTGCAGAATATCAAATTATTGCTACTACAGAAGTGCTTGAATGAAAGCACTAAGATTAGGCGAGAGGTCATTATGTTTTTATAGCACCTAGCTTTGTGATGTTACAGCCTATTGTATCACTTCATGCATAAGCCAGTTACAAGTGTTAAAGTGAGCTAACACACTTCTATTTCTGGAGGAGGGAAATGAGGCAGGCCGCTCAAGCAAAATAAGAAGCAGACTGCAGTTCTCGCTGTATAATTCAATTTGTAGATGAAACATTAATCATATTTATTTTTAAACAAACCTACTGCACATGTAACTTCAGTTCTGATGCCCTTTTTTATTTTCCTCATTTCTGGCATTAAAATTAGATCTCATAAATACTGGCTAGAGAGTAGGTCCATAGAGAACCAGAAAATTCCCATTTTGTGTGATGGGAGGGAAAGGTATTGCTAGCACCTGTTCTCTTTCACTAACTTATCTTCCCCGTATCTGTCTTTCCTGTTCATCTAAGTGTGCTTACACATGCACATACAGACATATGAGCCAGTTTGGTGTAGTGGTTAAGTGCACAGACTCTAATCTGGGAGAACCGGGTTTGATTCCCCCCTCCTCCACTTGCAGCTTGGATGACCTTGGGCAAGCCATAGTTCTGTCAGAGGTATTCTTGAAAAGAGCAGTTTCTGTCAGAGGTGTTCTTGAAAAGAGCAGTTTCTGTCAGAGCTCTCTCAGCCCCACCTACCTCATAGGATGTATGTTGTGGGGAGGAGAAGGGAAAGAAGTTTGTAAACCATTCTGAGACTCTGAGAGAAGGGTGGGGTATAAATCCGATCTCTTCTTCTCTTCATTTTATAGAGCTATTATAGCATAATAGTTTCAAGAGTTTATGACCTAAGAAGCTGTCTGTCCAAATCTCTCAGCCAGGAACAACCAAGTGACACCAAACTTGCAGGGGATCTAGTGCTCCTTGCCCACTAAAGATTCCCAGTTTTTAAGCATATTGGACTAAGGGTTCCAATTTTATGTGCCCCTGAGCAAGGTACTCCTAGCCAATCCTACTTGTCTCCTTTGTTTCCTATCGGGGGGGGGGGGATCAAATAAGCCAGTAGCCAAACACTCAAGAGCAACCACTGGCCAAAAGCCTCCAAAAGCGAACGTAACCAACAAGCCAACAGAACCAGTGTTGACCCAGAGAATCCCAGCAGAACCACAGGCCAGTGGGGTAAGCACAAGAGAACCTATGTCAAATGAGACAATCTAATGTAATAAAATGGCAGTGTTACAAGCACCCTCCGCTTCTCCCTTCTTCCTCTAATTACCTCAAGATCATCAAAGGATAGTTGTATTAATAGAGCAGGCCTGAAACTCTTTGCATTTTCTTTATTAAAGGGACTCACCATATTAATTGGATGTACAAGATTGATCAGAGGGGAGATTTTATGTTTTTTTAATGCCAGGGGGGCAAGTTTTATTGATTACTTCCTGGTGGCTTTTGATGTTCTACACTTGATAAAGAGCCTTTCTGTACAGGACTTCGTAGACAGAGATCACTTACCTGTCTCTCTCACTCTGATATCTCAAGTTGAGTGTCGCCTTTCCATAAATGGACAATGGCAATTGCTGCAGCAGGGTAATGAAATATGTCAAGTTTCCTAGCCCCAGCAATTGGAAGCAAGCATTCACAGTATGCTGCAGTCAACTGAAGTCTGCTCCATCAAGGATAAAACTTTGTAGATCTTAGTTGCTACTATATATCATTTTCACTTTGTTTGAGTCTTTCTATCTTTGCCCAGTTAAGCACATGAACATGTCTGAATCCCAGAAAAGAAACAAATGGTGCAACTCCAAGTGCAAAACAATGAAAAGGATGATCCAGCAGTTCCATAGGGAATTTAAAAGAGACAATACCCTATATATTTTAAAGGAACTATTATTTATCAGATTTATATCCTGCTTCCTCTCCCCTAACAGCATATAAAATACACTTGATAAAAACAATACAAAAGATACAATAAATAACTTTTAAAATATAAAACAATTAAAAATGTCTCCCCATTAAGATCTATCCACTATAAAGCAGGGTAGGATGTGTGAAAGGTGAAGACACAACTGAAGCATATCAGCAGCCTCGTGGATCATAATCACCGAAAGGCCATCCGAAAAAGAGCAGCCTTATATGCCCTGTGAAATCTTGGGAGGTCCTGCAAGGCATGCACATGAACACATGGAGCTGCCTTATACTGAAACAGACCTTTGGTCCATCAGAGTCTTTATTGCCTACTCAGACTGGAGCAGATATCCAGGGTCTCAGGCTGAGTTATTTCACATCACCTCCTACCTGATCCTTTTAACTGGAGATGCTGGGGATTGAACCTGGGACCTTCTGCATGCCAAGCAGATGCTCTGCCAGTGAGCCACAACCCCTCCCTCTTTAGGCAGTTGGTTCCACTGGACAAGGACCACTACTGAGAAGGCCCTTGCACTTGTTGACACAAGGTGAACAGTTGGTGGACCAGGGACTTTCAATAAATGCCAAGATGAAGATTGGAGAGGACAGGGAGGATCATGCTAGGAGAGGCAGTCCTGAAGGAATGAGGGCTTTAAAAGTAAGTGCCAACACTTTGAATTGGCAGCAGAAACTAATTGGGAGCCAGTGCAGCTGCCATAGGATAGGTGTTATACACCCTGACCAGAACACTCCTGCCAACCATCTGGCAACTGTGTTCTGGACCAATTGCACTTTCCAAAACATCTTCAAAGTTAGCCAAGTGCAGAGTGCATTACAGTAGTCCAGTCTTGAGCTGACCATTGCATAAATTACTATGGTCAGGTCCTCCCAAGACAGACAGGGATCCAGTTGGAGAGCCTGGCATAGATGAGAAAATGCAGTCCTTGTCACCAAAGACACATGCCTGTCCATGAAGAGCAAAAAATTGAGCCACAGTCCCAAATTCTTGACAGAATCAACCATAGAAACATAGAAAGTTGGACCCTATCAAAGGTGGGTAGAAGTGGCCACCCCAGTGGTCCAGGCTTCCCCAGCCACATAATTCCTGTCTTAGATGGATTAGGCTTCCATTAGCTCTCACCTAGCTTTTCCACCACTGCATCCAGGCAGGAGGCCAAGACTGGAATTCCAGCTACTGGTCACTCCTTAAATAAGAACATAAGAGAAGCCATGTTGGATCAGGCCAATGGTGCCATGAAGAGGTCCATCAGTGGGGCCAGAACTCCAGAAGCCTTCCCACTGTTGTCCCTCAAGCACCAAGACCATCACTGCCCCAGATGTAGCTTGTCTATGCCTTGTGGCTAATGGCCACAATAGACCTCTTCAAGCTATGCTTGTAGCAGGAGGCTGCTCAGGGGGAGTGGGCAGTGCCACTCAGATTGTGGCTTCAACACGGTGGAACAACATCATCTGCAGAACGCCTTCACTTCAGTGGCAGCCTCATTGGTAAGTTGGGAGCCACTGTAGCCACTTTCATGTCAGCCCAGGGTTCCCAAGGCAAGGTGGCTCTCTGCTCAGCCTGCAGCTCTGGGGATGCTGTCCTAGATGGCTGTGAGGATCAGCGTTTGCACATGGTGCTCTGCTGGAGCCTGCTGGTGGCCAGTGTCACTGCTGCTGTATTTGCACCCTCCATGTGGCAGCTTTGGCTCATGGAGGGTGGTCCTCAGCATTTTCTTCCACACATTGGGGGCTTAGTCCTGCTACTGAGCATGTGGCAGCCAGACCTCCCTCCTCCAAGGAACACACAATGGCCTTCAGCTGTTTGTGTCGCTGTACTGGCCTCGGCTATACTGGCCTCTGCTGCACATATGGCCTTGTGTATGCGGTGCCCACTCCCCCATCAGATGACCTGGTGGCCTTGGGCCTGGGGTGGCTGCTGCCACATGGGAGTGACACAGCTTCCTGATAATCTCTGGCTCAAACTCCCAGCATTGCTCTTCCATGGATCACCTGGCAACATTGAAAGAAATTTCAGCAGATTTGCTAAGATGGAAAAATATACCATTATCATTTATGGGTAGAATAGCACTGATAAAGATGAATATACTGCCAAGATTTCTATTTTTGGCACAAAGCATCCCAATTTTTTAAAAAAGGAAATATTTTGAAGAATTGGATAAAGTGATAAGGCAATGTGTATGGCAGTACAAGAGGTCTAGAATAAAATGGAAAGTACTACAAGATAGAAAGGAAAGAGGGGGTATGAATGTTCCCAATTGGCACCTATATTATCAAGTGGCCACACTGGTTTGGATAAAAGAATGGCTTACTTTGGAAAATGACAAGATGCTGACATTGGAGGGACATGATTTGTATATGGGGTGGCACGCATATATATGGTACGGGAAAGACAAAATCCACTCAAATTTTGGAAAACATTTAGTAAGGGGTGCATTGAACAAAATATGGTGTATTATAAAGGAGAAGTACTATAAGAAAATTCCTAGATGGGTATCCCCCCTGGAAGCATTTATTAGTCCAGTCCTGATAACAGAGAGTAAAAAGTTAAGCTAACACTTCTTGTTAAGCAGGGGCAATTGGTTGAAGGAGGAAGAAAAGTTACAACATGAAAACAACTTAACCTGGTGGGAATGGATAATGTTACGAGATAGATACAATAAAGATATGTTAAGGGGATTCGAAGATCAGAATAATGAGTTGGACAAGATTTGGTTGTCCTCCAGTGATAAATTGATACAGAAAATATATAGGCTGTTATTGGATGAATATGAACAAGATGAGTCCGTCAAAAATGTTATGATCACCTGGATGAAAGATTTTGGGAAAATGATAGAATATGATGAATGTTCTAGAGTTTGGAAATCTGTTCAATATATGAGAGCTATCGCATATAAAGAGAATGTTTATAAGTTGTTCCACAGATGGTATTGGTCTCCAGACAAGGGTGCAAGATGCTATCCCGGTACATCTAGTTAGTGTTGGAAATGGAAAGCAAACATAGGGTCTTTTTACCATATGTGGTGGACTTGTAGTAAGATACAAGGGTACTGGAAAATGGTGAACAGGATAATCTGGGAAATTTAGGATAAAGATCTAATATTGAAACCGGAGGTATATCTATTAAACATGATTCCGAAGGAATACAAAATACAAGAAATATATGTAATGTCATACATAATAACTGCCGCACATTTATTGTTGGCCCAAAATTCGAAGTCTGATGTAATCCCCACCAAAGAAGATTTAATAATTAAGGTATTAGAGGTAGCGCAAATGGACGATTTAAGTCTCATATTATCAAATAAAACTGGAAAGGTACATAGTAAACGATAGGCAAGGATGTATAAATGGGTAGATAAGAATGTATAAGACTCTACTCTATATGGAAAATAATGTAAGATGGAATGTAATGTTTATTTTGGAAAACGAAATAAAAATTTTCACGGGGAAAAAAAAAAAAGATCACCTGGCAACCTTGGCTAGAGGCAGCCACTGTCACACGGGTGTCTCTGTCTTATCAGGATTTGCTTGACCTGAGTTGTCCCATGCAAGTGGCCTTGCACCTGGGCCACCCTCCCCCCTACTTCCACAGATGGGGGGTTGTCTTCCCAGCCCCCTTCCATTGTGGCTTAGGGGCAGGGGGGAACTCACAACACCCAGCCAATGTTGCTGGTTGCAACAACCAGCCACAGCCCAGGCTCACAGCACTAGTTCAGGAGCAGGCTGGGGAAGGGGTTTGCCCCCTCCCTCCAGGCAGCACAGGGGCATCTGCCCAGTGCTGCACTACTGGCTTTCCAGTCTGCCCATGTGGGTTTTTCTCCACACCCCTCTGCCTTGTAATGAGGACACACCAACTAGGAGTTTATCAGCTGCTGTCTTTTATAAACTTTGTATCTCCAGTACCTGGCATTACATTATATGGCACACATGGCCCAGCCCGAGAAAGTGACATTTATGTCAGATCCAACATCATAACAATTGAGTTCAACACTTCTGCTATACTGCGTGAAAGGCAACAGATTCAACAGATTCAATTGGATCTGTAGCATCATCCCACCTACATTAAGGTGTAACTGGAGTTCGTCACCTGGAACACCAGAGCTGTCTTGGTCCCAGATCCTAGCTGGATGTGGATTGGAAGGGATTAAGGGCAGATGTCTCACACCAGAATTCTTGGAGCTGTTCAGCCACTGCACACTCAATCACCATATCCAGATATGGAAGTTTAGATGGTGGTAATTGGCTAGGTCCCTCTCATCTAACAATGACATTTTTCAGGAGGGGTGTCATCACTGCCTCCATGAGGGACCTAGGAAAAGAGCCCTGGGAGAGTGAGAGATTTATAAAGCATTCCAAGGCTCCTCCTACTGCTTCCTTAGAGGCTTTCACCAACCAGGAAGAGCAGGGATCCAAGGAACAGGAAGTAGGTCACACAACCAATAGGACACTGTCAACATCTGCCTGGAAGAGTGAGTGGAAGGAGCCCAAAAATGGACCCCATTGGACAGGCAGGGCCCCGAGATTCCTACTAACTCCAAATTCGGCAGAAAAATTTTGGAGAAGGAGCAAGACTTCATCTGAAAAAATACTGAAAATGTGTCACAGCTAATACCCAAATTTTTATCTACTTTTGGAGCCTACTGACTCTAAACAATTGAGCTGAACTGATGCAGCAGATGCAATGGAGGCAGAGAAGTAAGAAAACTTTGCGGTCTTTTTTAAAACTCTTCTTTATAAAAAAATAAACAAACACTAAGAAACATACATTACCATATGGAAAAAATAAGGACCATACATTACATGACCACATTTTCAAAAGTTCAAAAAGAAAAGACAATAACATATCCAGAATTTACCATACCAAACAAAAATAAAATATTACAAAATAAATCACATCACCAAATAACTTAAAAATAAATCATTTTAGCATATTGCAAATTTTTAGGGAGGATCTCTTGTTCCTTAAGAAAGGAAATAACAGGATACCAAGTTTCCACAAAGGTCATCACATAGTCATACTTTGGGTTTCTGGTCACTCCATCCATAATCTTGGCCATTATAAAATGTTCCCATATACAGTTATACCAGTTTTCTAATTTTGGGAGTTGTTTATCTATCCAATTAGAAGCTATTAAAAGACAAGCAGTGGCCAACAATGTGAAATTTAATTCTTTCTGTGTTTTTTCTTTGTAGGGGGGCCAACCAGACATCCAGAAGAACCACTTCTAGAAGAAAAGATAAGTCGAAACCCATAATACAGAATATTTGCTGTATGATTTCCTTCCAAAATTGTGTTATATATTTACAGGGCCACCAATTGTAAATAAAGTCAGTGTGCTGTCCACATTCTTTCCGACAGCAGGGGTCATTTGAACTTTTTATTCTATTTAGTCTCATTGGTGGAAGATACCAGCGTGAAAGCATTTTAAATGCCTGATATTTTATTTTAAATACTTTTGAAGATTGGGCTGGAGAGTTATGAATTTGGGATCATATATCTTCTGTCAATCTATATTCCATAGTTTATGGTAAATTAGCAGTTTTAAAGATTCTTCCCTCAGTAGCATATTATATATTCGATCCATCTAATTTATTACAGCAAGAACCAGTAAAACAGTACAATTCTGATATAGGAAGGATTAAACAGTAATAACAAAGGAATAGTATAAAAACATTAACAAGAGAAAATTAATAAAATTAGTAAAATAAAATAATGTTAATAAGAGAATCATACCATTTTTTCAGCTAAAGTAAGTTTACATTTCCTAATAGCTAAGCAAAATAATTTTGCCACAGCATAAGTCACTGAGCTCTGAACATCTTCTAAGAGGCATTTATGAAGGACTTCTGGCCTAAAGTCAAGATAAGACTGCAGAGGACTAAATCTAGACAGAAGAGGTAGTATAAGATGATCTTGTTCCTCCTGATAGAATCTGCAGAACAGGAGGACATGAGCAGGGCCAGCTCCAGGTTTTTTTGTACACTAGGCGAGGCTACCTTCTGTTGTGTTTCTGCAGCAGTGGCCAAGGTGCTCCCGTGTAGATCTTGGCTGGCTGGGCGACTGCACTGTGCCTCCTGGGCTGTGCCCTGCAGAGCTGGGCTCTTGGGGAGGGCCTGGACTGATGGAGGCATGGACTGGGCAGCCTGTGGATGAGGGTGCCTGTCCACCGGGGGAGAAGGGGACCCGTTCTTCTGCTCAGGGTGAGGGTAGGAAGAGGGGGTGGGCTTCTGCAGCTGCCAGAGATGGGAGCAGATGGGGCTTTCATGTGGGGTGACACTGGTGAGTTTAAAGGACCAGCCTTTTCCAGCCCCCTCCCCAAAGAGGCCCCCTGCCACTGTTGGTTGTTAATATCCAGCAGCTAGATCAGCATGATCTAACTGACAGCTGGCAAGCTGCTTGGAACAAGTCCTGACCTGTTCAGACCGGCCCAGGTATGAGGTCAGTGGGCAATGACTCAGCATGATGCTGATTGGTTGTCATATGTATAAATGTAAATGTCTTGTACTGTACAGTTCTTCTTCTCTCAAAGTGTGTGTCTGGCGGAGCAGTTTGTTGGAGTATATTGTGAATAAACACTGTATATAGTTTTCCACAGCTCTGACTCTGTGTGGTGCTATATAGCAGTTACTTTGCTAAAGTGCTGGAGTTGCTGCACAATCCTGGTGGCTCTAGGTGGCTACACCTTGCTTACGCAGTCTGCGCGTCAGGGTTATGGGCCCAGCCTCGCGGGAGGACCGTCCAGAGCAACGGTGAGCCTACCAGCCCAGTGGGGATTCGTGCCTGTCGGGGACCGGTGAGTCTGACAGCCAGCACTGCTATCTGAACAACGCCGGTGAGCCAGACCGAGAGTGAGCGTGCCGCAGTGGACAAGGAGCTGAGGGTGCTGACTTCTTCCAGGAGTGGGGGAGTGAACAAGCCTGCCCGGGAAAGCCTTGGCTGTGGTGAGTCACGCTGTGTGTGAGAGAGAGACTGATAACAGTTCCAGCCCGAGCGTGTTGAGAAAGCCGGAGGAAGCATGGCTTTGGTGCCAACAACGCAGGTGGTGGACAAGCTGACCTCCACGAATTATGATACGTGGGCGTTTCGGATGAAACACTATCTCATCAGGGAAGGGCTCTGGGTGTACGTTAATGATCCTCCTGATCCAGTTCCGGCTGCAGACGTGGCAAAGGTCGAGAAAGCTCTGGCGTGCATCGTTCTGGCCGTGAGTGATGACCAATTAATTCATATTTCATCTGCAGTTAATGCAAAAGCAGCGTGGGATTCGCTTAAAGCCGTCTACGTGCAAACATCAGCAGGTACCATCATGTCTTTGATGCGGCGTCTTTACAGAAAGCATCAGGCTCCAACAGAGTCTGTCCGGGAGCATGTGAACACTCTGACAGAGCTGTTTCAGCAGTTGCAGGGAAGAGGGAAAGTGATATGCGAGGAGGACAGGTGTTATTGTTTATTAAGTTCTTTAAATGAAAACTTTGACACTTTAGTCACCTCCCTGGAAGGTTTACCTGTTGAACAATTAAATCTACAAATGGTTGTTGGCCGTGCGCTGGAGTATGAAGCTAAAATCAACACGAAGCGCTTATCTGTTTCCTGGCAGCATGCCCAGCCTGTGGAATGCAAAGAGGCTAGCAGCAGGCAGAGAGAGCAACTCAATGTGAAATGTGAGCCGGCAAGAGCTCTGCGCGTGAAAAAATGCTTCCTATGTGGGTCTGTATCTCATCTACGGAAAACCTGTCCCTTGCAACAGAAGAAGAAACCCGTCAGCAGACAGCAGGACGTGTTGTTTAAACGTTCTAATGCCTCGCTTGTGTTGACAGGTACTGATTTAACACATGATTGGATAATCGATAGTGGGGCAAGTGGAATATTCTGTAAGATTCCAGATATGCTCCAGAATCAACGAAAAGCACAACTATCACATGTGACCCTTGCTGATGGTCACGTGGCTACTGTATCTTGCTGTGGAGAGTTAACTATTTCTTGTCTAAACCATACTTTTCAAAACGTCCTCTGTGTCCCCTCCCTTGAGAATAATTTGCTCAGTGTCCTGGCGTTAGACAGAGCTCAGTTTGAATTAGTGTTTGCAAATGAGTCTTGCAGCATTAGCAAAGGTGGGAAAGTAAGAGCTACAGCTAATTTGAAAAATGGTGTGTATGTATTAGATTGCCCTGAAAAGGCAGCGTCAGCAAGCGTGCCTGGGAATAAGAATCCACACCATGAATGTTTACATCTTCTTCATCATCGCCTAGGCCACGCCTCCTTCCATTGCATAAATCAAACCCTAGCTCTAACAGGCAGGGAAGGAGTGAAGGATTGTAAAACATTCCTTGACTGTCAGGTCTGTAAACAAGTTAAGTCACAGGCATTTCCTGTAGCTTGTAAAAGCGACAGAGTATCAACGCATGCTTTGCAATTAGTGCATGTGGATCTAATGGGACCGTTTCCTCCTAGTTTATCTCATAATCGTTATGCGTTGATTATAACAGATGATTTTTCTCATTATTCATGGGTATATATCTTAAAGAGTAAGGCTGATACTTGTCAAACCTTGAAATACTGGCACAAGAAAGTAAGAAACCAATTGGGTGAGTTAAAAGCCATGCAAACTGATATGGGGGGAGAATTTATGTCAAATGCAATGAAACAATGGTTGCAAAAAATAGGGGTTAAACACAGGGTTGCTAACCCAGCGGCACCACCCGAGAATGGGGTTGCAGAACAAAAGAACTCCACCCTACAGACCATTATGTATGCAATGTTGGCTGTTGCTCAGTTACCAAAGTCATTTTGGGCTGAAGGTTTGAAATGTGCAGTGTATGTATCAAATAGGACTTGGTCAAGAGTTTTGAATAGCATACCTTTCTATTTGCTTCATGGAAAAATGCCAAAATTGAATTATCTGCGTGTGTTTGTGTCTAAAGCATGGGTTAACATACCTGTAGATCAGCGCAGAAAAGGTGGTCCCAGATCAAAGCAAATGCTCTTTTTGGGATATCAATCAGGTATGAAAACTTACAGGTTCTCTAATGACCACCATCAAATCACTTTCAGCAGGTCTGCCAATTTTTCTGAGGGCAAGAATTGGCACAATATTCATGCAAACTCTCTACCTGAACAAACAGTGTTGCCTGTTACTGGTGAAACAGATACTGATGTAAGTTCTGAGGTTCCAGAGGCAAGTTCTTTTCAGCCTAGTGTAACAGGTGGTGTTAAAACAGAAAGCACCACACCCAGGAGGTCTGAGAGAAGTACAAAAGGTGTTCCGCCACAAAGATATGGGTATGATACACAAGTGGCAAATTTTGTGTGTGTAAAAGAACCTACTTGTTACAATGATGTAACTATGATGCAGGAAACTGAAAAGCAAGCATGGCTAAAAGCAATGCAAGTGGAGTATGATTCTCTATGCACAAATGAAGTGTTTGAACTGTCTGAATTGCCTGAGGGGAAAAAGGTCATAGGGTGCAGATGGTTGTACAAACTGAAACCTGTGCAGGGTGAAATGCCACAGAGGAAGGCTAGAGTAATAGCACAGGGGTATACTCAGGAGTTAGGGGTGGACTATGATGAAACGTTTGCTCCTACAGTAAAAAGTAATACTTTGAATGTAGCATTGTCAAAGGCAGGTGCAGAAGGGTTGAAGGTTCAGCATTTTGACTTCACAACTGCATATCTGAATGCAGCTCTGGATGAGCAACTATACATGAAACAAATACCTGGTTTTGAAAGTACAAATCCCAACCTGGTATTGAGGTTGAAAAAGGGATTATACGGTTTGAAACAGAGTGGGCATTTATGGAATGTATGTCTCACTGGTACTTTAACCAACATGAGGTTTAAACAAAGCGTTGCTGACCCATGCATGTTCCACAAGACAATTAATGGAGATAAATGCTATCTAATGGTGTTTGTGGACGATATCTGCTTTATGTACAAACAAAATGTACAGTTGGTTTGGTTCGAGGAAACTACAAAACAGCATTTTAAAATGAAAAATCTGGGTGAAATCAAGTACTATTTGGGTATGGAGATTACCAGAAATGAAAAGGGCTACTTTGCCATTAGCCAGGAAAACAAAATTGAAGCCTTGTTAGAAAAATATAAGATGGCTAATGCAAATCCTGTCTCAACGCCTATGTCTACTGGCTATGTTAGGGAGCCAGATGATAAGCTGTTTGAGCAAAAACAATTGTACCAATCGCTTGTGGGTTCATTGACCTATCTTGCCACATGGTCTCGCCCTGATATTAGCAATGCAGTCCATTTACTGTGCCAAAAGAATTCAAAGCCCTGTGTAAGAGATTGGAATGCTGCCAAAAGAGTCTTAAAATACTTGAGGGGCACATCCAAATTCAAGTTGGTACTGGAAGGGAACCATTCTCAACAGGTTCTGGCCTACAGTGACTCCAACTGGGGTACAAACAGTGATGCCAAGTCTACTACTGGCTATGTCATATTTGTAAATGGATCCTTGGTTATGTGGAAATCAGTGAAACAATATTTTATTTCCACTAGTATGTGTGAATCTGGAATTGCAGCCATTAACGAATGTGTTATTCAATTGGAGTGGCTAAAACAATTATTGGATGACTTTGATGTAAAATGTAATATGCCAATGACTGTAATGTGTGATAATGCGGCTGCAACACAGATAGCTGATTCCCAAGGGATTAAGCCTAGGTCCAGGCATATAAACATCAGATATCAAAATGTAAGAGATACTGTTCAGAGGAAACTTGTTAGTTTGCAACAGTGTTTATCAAAAGAAAACATTGCTGATATGTTTACGAAGAGTATTGATGAAACCAAATTCCTGACCCTTAGGAAGCAATTGCAACTGATCTAACTTTGCTGTCTATTAAGGGGGAGTGTTGGTTGTTAATATCCAGCAGCTAGATCAGCATGATCTAACTGACAGCTGGCAAGCTGCTTGGAACAAGTCCTGACCTGTTCAGACCGGCCCAGGTATGAGGTCAGTGGGCAATGACTCAGCATGATGCTGATTGGTTGTCATATGTATAAATGTAAATGTCTTGTACTGTACAGTTCTTCTTCTCTCAAAGTGTGTGTCTGGCGGAGCAGTTTGTTGGAGTATATTGTGAATAAACACTGTATATAGTTTTCCACAGCTCTGACTCTGTGTGGTGCTATATAGCAGTTACTTTGCTAAAGTGCTGGAGTTGCTGCACAATCCTGGTGGCTCTAGGTGGCTACACCTTGCTTACGCAGTCTGCGCGTCAGCCACCACCCATTCTTGTGACCAGGGAAGCTTTTGGTGCTGGGGGGGGAGTGGTCCGGAGGGGTGGCAGAAACTCCTTGGTATCCCCGTGCCTGGGGTGCTCCTCTCCACCCGGCTAGCCAGCTCCAGGCAACTGTCTGGCCAGTCCCAGCCCCACCAGTTGGGTGCAGGAAAGGTGCTCTGCACATGCTTGGGGACACACTGCTCCCATGACGTCCCTGCACCTGAGCCGCCCTGGAACAGGGATCCCCTCGGCTGGCCCTGGTGGAAGAAATGACCCCCACCCCTACCTGTCGGCAGGAGGAGACTCAGCTCCAGGCCCAGTGCCCAGGCCGGCGGCGGGGAGGGTCTCATCCTGGTCATATCTCCAGCAGGGGAGGGAAAGGTGGGGCGGCAGGCAGGCCAGAGTGGTGTCCTCATCATCAAGCTGGTGCCCTAGGCAAGGGCCTAAATTTTGTCTATGATGGGCCAGCCCTGGACATGAGTAATTGGTTCCACCATATTAGCTGTGCATGGGCATATATGTTCATGCATTGGAACTCGAGTGAATTTACTTTGCAGTACAGCGGAAGGGAGTGCGTCAAAACGGGCTCTGGAAAAGGCTTATCTATAGGGTTTATAGGTAATGTTAAATAAATAAGGGGTAGCAGTATATTTCTGAAGTTCTTGGGTAGTGAAGCTTCTTCATTTTGGAATTCAGTATCACGAAGCCTCTGCACAACAGCTGTTCTTGCCTTGTATAGTCTTCCATAGAAGATATCTTCCGGGAGGAGGCCAATCTGATTTAACTTATTAAGAATTTGTATGGACCAGGCAGGGTAAGGGTCCAAGGCTAAAAGGTAATTGTATTATATACTCTTGATACCAGGCCTGATTATTGTTCCTCATGATTCTTCAATAGCATTTCAAATTCAGTAAGAGGCCTCATCAGAGCTTTGTAAGGCTTTAGGGATTGAATTAAATGTTTTAGTTGCATGTATCACAACCAATTTATATCCTGCCCCAATTTATATTCTAATACCTGTTTTTCTTTAAGTTTCTCTTTGTCAAATCCATTATCTTGCATATCCCTTTCTTTCACCAGTGCAAAAATGCTGAATACTCTTTTCCAGGAGGAAACCATTCTTGATTTAGAAAGGATGAAAGTGGGGTTATATCTGGAACTAATCTTGTCTATCTATTATCCCATATTTTTAGTGAGGTCTGTAAAAACTCATTATGTTTTATTGTTGAACTTCTAAATTTGTGTTTTGTCAATTATAGGTCAAAACTTGTGTGGGAGTCAGACTAAGATTCCTCTATTTGTGACCATTCTTCAGTAAAGGCATTGGTGAGTATATTTACTATATTTGCTGTACTTGCTGCTTCATAAGTTGTAAATCTGGAATGTCCAGGCTTCCATTGCCCACTGAACATTTTAAAGTCTTAAAGCTTATTCTTGGAGTTTTTGAGTCCCACAGATAATTATTTAATATTCTTTGCCAATTTTTCAAATCAGTTTTTGGAATTGTTATTGGAATAGTTTGAAATAAAAATAGGTATTTGGGAATGATATACAACTTTATACTATGACTCCTATCTGCCCAGGAAAGATTTAAAGTGGACCATGTTTTAGTTGAGCTTTTATGTTTGTAGATAATTTATAAAAAATTGCCTGAAGGAGTGTGGATAGATCTAGAGGGATTTGTACCCCTAGGTATTTCCATTGTTCAGTTACCCAATTAACTGAAAATTCTCCTTCAGACAGGTTGTTATTTCCAAGCTTTAAAAAATAGGATATAAATCTGATTTTGGGGGAGTTACTGTTAAACCAGAAACTTTACTAAAAATATTGAGTGTCTTTAACAAAGCTGGGAGCGAAGTCTTCGGGTTAGAGATATAAGCTACAAAATCATCAGCATAAAGGCTGAGGGCATGGGTAATACTTCCTATAGTAATTCCCAAAAATTGTGGATTAGACTGAATAGCCTCTGCCAAAGATTCTATTGTTAAGGCAAAGAGCAGGGGTGACAAAGGACACCCCTGTCTTCTGCCTCTAGATATGTTAAACTTTGAAGAAAAACAATTATTCACTTTTACTTTAGCTGATGGATGAGCATAGATTGTCGTAATTGCCTTCACTGCCACTTCACAGGCCTTTAACCAGGCTCTATAAAGTGTTCTCACTGCTTCATCACATTTGTCACCAGCAATGCTTTAGCCAACTAAGCCCCCTTTTTACCATTATTAGTTCATCCATATACCAGGGAGCCAAGGTAGTATGGGGGTGAATGGCCAATGACCTCCTGAAGGCCCAAATTCCAGGCCTCAGTGCATGCATCAAGACAGCTGCTGGTAGAACCAGACAGATCCCACAGAACATTCTGAAATCTGATTGTATCCATGAGTCTCTATGAGCAAACATAAATCAGCTCGCTTCCCCTGTAGAGGGAGGGAGCAAATCTCAAACTGACTTTCACAACGTAATGATCAGTCCATGGCACCAGTTCGCAAAGTGCTGCTGAATCCAGATAAATTCCTGCACAAAAAGATTAGATCCAGCATGTGCCCTGCTCTGTGTGTGAGAGCCAATATAACCTGGAAGAGTCCTGATGATGCCATGGCAGTCACAAAATCTAAGGAGGCACCAGACAAGGCAGCATTGGCATGGGCATTGAAGCCCCCTAAAATTATCAGTTTGGGAAAATGCAAGGCCCACTCCACCACTGCCTCAGCCAACATCAGCAGGGAATCAACTGGTAAGTTGGGTGGACAGTAAACCAGCAAGATCCCACACCCTCCCTGGCACCCTATGCCAGGCTTACACATTCAGTGCTAGTGGTGTTTGGTTCAGAAAGCTGCTCAAAGGAGAAAGAATCTCAGAACTCCAAAACCCTCAAAAAAACAATGTTAACCCAGAGAATCCAACTTAAGTGAGGGATACTGTTACAAGCCCAGCAGCACCAATGATTAAATCACAGAAACCAAGCAGAACCAACCTTGTGTTTTTTAAAATACCTAAACCTTGCCTACAGCTGACCATTATTAAAACTAACTGGAAAATTTTGTCAGCATCTGCTACAATTTAAATTTTAAAAACCAACAGGAACACCTCAAAACTCCACACTACCATCTCAAAATACAGCACAGAAATATCTGTAAGAGAACTGTAGAACAACAACTGTAAAACCAGAACCAGAAAAATGCAGACACATTTTTTTAAATAGTAACAACTTGAAACACTCCCTAAAAGTAAAAAAATAACCCATCTTTAAATAAGATTTTAAACCAGAAGAAATGCAAGAGCAAGGAAAAACTGCAAGAGAAGAGAACCCGAACTTAAAAAAAAAAAAAACTAAGGGAAACTATTTTAAAAAATAACCAAAAGAAAAAAGATTCACTGTCTCCACCCACCCAGCCCAAACTACAATACCCCCCAGGAAAACAAAAAACACCAAAAACCAGAAAATGTGAAATAATATTTTAAAACAAACATTAGAAAACCAGTCCTGAAGTTGTCCAGCAGGCAGGCATAGAACAAGAAGGTCTTCCCAGACAAGCAGAACAACAAGACAGAGACTAGAGTAGCAGCAACAAAAGCAGCAGCAGCAGCGGCAGCACTCCAGAAGATCTTGTTATGGAATGGAGTCCAGCTGCATGCCTTCTATCCTCTATGCCATGCTCAGAGACCCATGGAGGGATGATAGAATCGTCATGATTGGGCAGTTAGCTCATGCTCCCCTCAAGGTCTGATCCCATTGCTTGGGAGAGCTGCCTTCCTCTCTCTCCTCCTGTTGCCCAGGAGTCCTGTGACCTTGAAGAAAAGAGTAAGAAAAGCAGCCCTGTGAGCCTCTAAATGGTGGCCTCAAATATTCCTGGGTATACCTGTATATTTATGAATTTTTCAAAAAATCCCTAATACTGTCCAAATACTCAAATATACCCCAAAATACCAGCAAGTGATTTTTCATATATATATTTGGAATGGATGTATCTGAGCATACATCCCTGTTCTGCTAGTTTATTTTGTGAATTGCCTTCAGCCTTCTATAAAGGCTTTACTTCCTCTTTTTTTCATGGCTGGAATCCTGAAACATGGTGATGTTTGTGATATGTGAGCAGCTGAAAACAGGCCATGATGGCAGCCTGTGAATCTTGGGACACCACCTTCTGAGCCAGCTGACGGATGTAGTTTATAGATCTTGCACACAAAAGTTATCCATTACTTAAAAGTTTTTCCTGCCCTGACCTGGATAGCCCAGGCAAGCCTGATCTCATCAGATCTCAGAAGATAAGCAGGGCTGACTCTGGCAAGTACCTGGAAGGGAGACCTCCAAGGAATACCAGGGCTGGGACACAGAGGCAGGCAATAGTAAGCCACCTCTCTGAAATTTCCAAGCCTCACTAGGGGTTGCCAGAAGTCAACCATGACTTCCAGGCATACACACATGCACGCACACAAATACTCACACACATGCACACATGCACACACACAAATACTCACAGGCATACACACATGCACACACACACAAAGTTTTCCCTGCGTCTCCACTCTACCTCTCTGTAGGGAGGAACTTCTCCCTTAGTCTTTATGGTTTTTAATTTATTACTATTTGTCTTAACATTTTGTGGCTTCTTTTGCATACTAGTTGGCCTTGGGTGTCCAAGCTGATCTTGATCTCTTCCTATGAAGCTATTAGGTGACATCAGGCCCGTAGCCAGGATTTCGTAATTTGGGTGGACCTTTAAATAAGTTGGGGGCCACTGACATCACAAAATAGAAAATAATTTTTTAAAAAACTCACCTTTGCAGCATTCACACTCTGCCTGCCTACATAGGGAAGCAAGCCACGGTTGGGGAAAGGGTGGCAGTGTGGCGTCCTCCAGGTGGTCCAGAGAGTCGGGAGTCCTCTGGGTGGCCCACAGAGCTGGGGGACCTGGAGGCTGGATGGAAGCCAGGGGGCCTTGGCAGAAAGTTGGGGGGGTAGGCCCCGAAATGCCCAACTGTAGCTACGGGCCTGGATGCCATGGAGATGGGACCATAGCTTCAAGTACATTCAGCAAGAACTCCTGGCCTCTTCTAAAAAGCCTTTTTTAAAAGTTCCTCCACATTTTTCTCTCTCAATAAAATTTTCCCATCCAGGAAATGAAACTGAAGCTCTGAGAATTTTGGTCTTTGGAGGCTACATGAAGGATTCTTGCTTAGAACTGCGCTCTTAACAGCCCCACCTTTCAATTTAATGCATGCTAATTTTTGAGCATTATGCCAATAGCTGCATCTTCTCCCTAAAAGAACACAAACTATGATCAGACAAGTAAAATGAGAGAAAATTATCAATGCCATCAGAACAATAATACTGGGCAGATTATCATCTTATCCTTAGTCCTGATTCATCAAGTTCAGATATGCAAATAATTATCTACAATCACCCTGTAATATTTTATTGAGATTGGGAGTCCGCAAGAAAAAGTGCACCAAATATTTTATAGCACCTAGTATAGTTTTGGTGCTTGAAGATACAAAATGTTAAATGACAGTTTGGCGACCCTTGGCAAAAACAGCTTTGCAGCCGTGATTATATTTCACAGAAGCCTTGATCACTGAAAAAATACAGATACATTAGGTTATAATTCTGCATACAGATAGGCTGGTTACATCCCATTGATTTTGGTGAGATTTTAGCAATTTAGCTGTGTGTAGTACAAGGTGGAACACTACTGAAGGCAGAATATAGAAAATATTATCCCCCCCCTCCACACACACACACACACTTGGAGGTTTGTTTTGTTCCGAACTATGTACAGTGGTATGCATACAATAGAAGCTTGTGAGTAAGCATTATGGATGTATTTTCCCCCTTGACGATATACTTGGCTGCAAGATACATTTTTATTAGCATGACTAAATTTATAAATTGTAGCTTGACATTCATAAAAGGGACCATCACAATAGAAAATAATAAGATGTCATTTATCCCAAGAAAATATGGTGTTTCCAGCTTGCTGTTGTATTCAAGGTGCTGCTCTTTCATGGATACGAGCACACAGCATACTTAATGATTTTCTGCCTGTTAAACAAAGTGGAAAGTAGTTTACATTATGTCAACATTTCCCTCAGGGTTTACATCAATACAGATATTATAGAAAGACTGATTGTGGGTCGCTCTGAAAATAGGAGATCTTTTAACTTTTCTTATTGACCCATATTATACTCCCAACATCAGTACAGAGTTTCAATTTGTTATTCTTTGAATCTCAATCTGTGATTTTTTTTTAAGACACAGTCTCTGTTAGCATATACAAATACCACCTGCAGGCTGACATTTTTTTACCTTACAGTAGCTGCATCATTGTAAGTTTCATGAAAATCCTAGTTGCTCTGAAATGTGCATATATTTCAATGAATTCATGCATACAAATGATCACAGTAATCATTGTATGTTTCCTGATGAGGGAGGTAAACTGCGGGCAGCGGCCAATGGTAAGACTTTCAGTACATCCCACAGAATTGAACAGGAGACATGCAAGAGCAAAATATATTCCTGTGTAGATCCTAATCATTTTAGTGGAGTTTGAGTAGAAAACTTTTCCAATGCATATGCTCCCAGATGACAGAACAATACAAAGGAGAAAGAGTGGGCAGAAACTTATCATCCGAGAACAACCAAATTGAAAAAAAGAAATGCGGACTAAGAAAAGAATGCTCAACTATTACAGTTACTCAGTTCATACCAAAGAGAGATTATTTATACATGTCTATGTTGTGATATACATGTCTAGTGTAAGGCTAGCCTAGATGAGTTTGATCTATGTCAGTGCAGATGACAGCTAGGAGCTGTAAGGGTGGCTGGTTCCAGCTAGTTTAGGGCAGTCCAGTCCAGCACTGAGTAACTTGCATCACCATGATTCAGCACTGTACTGACTGGTCAGTGGTTGTATAAATGTATTGCTTGTACAGTGTATGTTCTCTCTCTTAATGTATGGTTGCAGAGGAGCGTTTTGTCACTGAGAACTGGATGTTGGTGGAGACTTGGTGTAAATAAATTGTACATAGTATTTGCACTAAAGCTGTGAAGTCCAGTCTCCCTTTGGATACTCTTACTCCCTTATGGCCCCCTCAGTGCTAGCCAGTTCCGCGCATCACGACACAGCCTACCTATTGTCATGCCTGTCCCCGACCCAGCACCTAGGAGCCTGGAAAATGGGGACTCTGCACCTTTAACAACATCAGAAGCACAAGAGTCCTCATCAAACCTAAATGCTGTGGAGGATGAACTCCAAACTACAGGACAGCTGGCACCTAAAGCTGATCAGGCAATACCTGGCCCTAGTAAATCACCACCCAACTCACCGCCACCTGTGGACCAGCTGAGAGATCACAGATGCCGGGATCTGGCAGCCAGGCGCAAGAAGGCACGCTTGCGCGGACGACGATAATTAAGTCCTGATTATTGACAGGAGCAAGAACTTCGCAACGGAATGTTAATGAGCTAACGACCAAGCACAGTATTTGAAGAAACTGTTGGCTGCTAGCAAACTGTGCTGGCAAACTTGTCCGTGGACCAGAAGCTTTGCACCTCCATCTCTGTATTGGCTCTTGACTGATCTCTTGGTTCCTGAAGCCGGTCCGTGTCTTGGCGATCCCTCTGGCTCCTGACCCCCGGCTACGCTTCCTGACTTTGATACTGGACTCTGACTATTGGTAATGTTGACTACAGCTTGGTTTTGTGTGTTTGGAACTGTTTGCTTGGACTCTTGTTAACTTCTCCAGCTTACTCTTGGACTTGCCTTTTGGACTCTCCTTCTCTGCCCAGCCCCCTGGCTCTGTTGTGAAATCTATCATGAACAACTCACCCTATCCTTGCCATCCCTAGTCAGGGTCCTGAAAACCAGGCCTCTTTATCCAATCTCTCCAGTGACAACATTAACCAGGTGAAAACTGGTCCCATAAACTGCCAGTCACAGAAGACCCCAAAAATGCTACTCAGCCCGAAAGTGGCCAGTGAGTTCCATGTTATCCTTAGGGACAGTAGGTAGTTCAACAGCATGTAGCAAATGCATGTAGGAGGAAGCTGGAAAGCCTTTTTTATGGCTTGCCCCACAGCTTCCTCTCATAGAGTGGTCAGTTAACTGTTGTCAGCTAGTTAGGTCCTGTGATGTATTTGAACTTTCAGATGGAGCAATGCTGCAACATCACTTCCAGCTGTGTAACTCTAAGTGACACCACGTGTCATGGCAATGGTCTAGCAATCATCCATATCTCTATGGTTTTACCATAGAGATTTGGGGAATCACTACAGTATCACAGTGACACATGATGTCATTTCTGGTTACATGAACAGAAGTGAAGTCATAGCATCATGTGGTACTAGACAATGTTTAGCCTGTCCCCAAAAGCTCCTGAGATTGCCAGCTACAGTTGCCAGCTGAAGATGCTAGTTAACGTTGGCAAGTCTACCAGAGTGTTTAACAATTATTCCATCTTTCTTGACTTCCTTACCAACTTGCATCATACCTGCCAGTGTGATGCAGTTAATTGCCAGTTAACCTAACCACTCAAAACACTGCACCAGAATAAGCAAGGGGAAAAAAGCTCCTGGGGAATTCCTAGTACATGCTGAGAACCCCAAAATACCTATTTGTTCCTCTTTGACAACCAACTGTTCATAGGCTGCCAACATTCAGTGAGAAGGAGGGTTCCATCACCAACCAAGTAGGCACAGAAGATCCAGTTTGCTTAAATCTCCTGTTTGCACCATCTCCCCATTGGCCGGCCTCACTAAGGTTGCAGCAGAGCCCTGACCAGCATTCTGCTCTTCACTTCTGCTAAGGGCTGAAGACAAATCCCCTGTCAGCACTCAGAAAGCAGGAAATATGTCCATTTCAAGTTAACATTTTAGTTTAATGAGCTTCAAATTTAGCCTTAAGAACTTAGATATGACCTTCTACAGTTGGGTACATTTCATGGAAACAGAGGCAGAAGAGCCAAGAGAAAGCATATGGTGTTCTAGAGAAAAAGAGAGAAATGTCACATTGAACTAACTGTGATAGATAATTGAAAGGGAAAGGCCTTAGACATGTGGAAGTTCCAAAAGAACAGCTAGATAAATACATTCTGTGACTATGAGAAACCTTTAAGTACTGAAACGTTTTTTCTTGGGGACAAATGTGCTAATTTTTTATGGAAATGGATTTTGAAAATTGAAAGACATCACAGTTTTTTCTTAATGATGATATGTTCTGGGACAGACAGATAAGAATGCAAAGGTTTATCTATCAAGGGTTTTAGAGTTGCCGTGAACTGTCTTCCCAGTATCATCAGATAATTCACACTCTGCAAAAAGCCCCATGTCAGATAAAAGTCCAGGTTATCGCTACAGGTTGAAGCTGAAGTGAAAAGTAACTCAGATGCACTATACCAGGACTCTTCTGAAGAAAGGGACAGATAGCAGCAAGCAAGGGTATGGCCCAGACACAGTGAGAGCGAAGACATGGAATCTCATTAAACTGGTGCTTGAAGTGAGGTCAGAGAGGGTAAAATACTGTATCACTCCTTTTCAGACAGATCCAAAACCATCTCACTTCTTTGATGGAAAGAACTAGGTCACCTTGATTTTACTGAATTCATTTATGTGTTTGGCTTGTTATGGTGAGTATATATTTGGTAATGACAGAGAGCTGACCATAATGATTTCAAAATGTAAACATCTAATTCAAGCTTCTTAGTGAACAGGTTATGCAAGAATTAAGACAGAGAATGGACATCAGGCTAACATTTGGCCAAAGTGAACCATCTCAGTTCCTTTTTTCTCCCACTCTGAGCATTGTATCAGTCCAACCCAGATAGCCAATCACAGTAGAAACAAGAGCATGGACATGAAAAGCTAAGCTTGTGCACTCAGTTCTAAGAGTAGTTAATGGGAATGCAAAACAACATGAGATCACAATTAGGTGAAACAGACCAATGCCTATCATTTCTTCCAAATGGACAGCATTCATTTGAGCCAACATAAATAGTCTCCTATATCTGGGTCCTGTCAAAAACTCAAAATATAACGGCAAAGAGTTTGACAGGAAAAGACCGTAATATAAAGGAGAACATACTCTGTAGGATCTTCTACTAGTACTTAGGAAATCCAATTCTTACAGGCTCTTTATTATAAGCGTTTGTGAAGCTGTCATCCCTCAACAGTCAACATCAGCTATAGATATCCCCAGGAGTTTCAGTAGTGCCTCAATCAGCCAAGGGCTTTTATAGCTATCCTTTTTTTTAAAAAAAAAAAAAATGCAGATAACTACTTTCTGCTGTTGTGAAGTGTATTTTTAGTCAAAACCTAAATGTTGCAGCCCACACTTGGGCCTCCAAGGAATGTTGTGCCAGTTCTGTGCACAGAGTAACACCTGCAACAGCCTTTGGTGCTCCTGTTATCTTACACAAAAACTGCAATTAAAAGTTTATCTATTTGTTCCCCAGCAGCGTCCACCCAAATAGGGGCTCCATAAAGAAACAGTGAACCAATTTACTATTAAATACTGTTATACCTATGGGGACAAATTGCCCACCTTTCATGTAAAAAAATAGGATAATTGCCTTCATTGCTATTGCAGCTTTTGAGTACGCATCTCTAAGATGACATGACCAGTTCATATCTGCATGAAAAATTAGCCCTAAATTTACTAACTTGCTTGATAGGTTTCCTGTGTATAAACCAAAACACTCCATACCTATACATGGAGAATTCCGTCACTTTAGAGTTAGCATGATCCCAATCCTTCTTCTTTGTAATAGAGAGGGCCTTCAAAAGATGATACTATCCTACAGAATTTCTTACTTGCAAAATGGTGTCATTGGCATACAGCAGAACAGAAACCAAAATGGACACCAGCACGGGATAATGAAAAATTTGTTAAATCTTTGCACTGTGTCTTGAAGATACAAATTGAATACAAAGGGTGCCAAAAGACATCCCTGCCTAACCCCTTTCTGCAAAGGGAACAGAATAGTTAAATGACCTTTGGTACTACCTGGCATGAGACTCACTAGCCCAGACATAGTGACATTGCCAGCAATGCAGTATGACCCAGAAGTGGCATCACCCCATAGGGGGCATGCTGTAGCATTTGCCCCAAACTCCAGAGCAGGGGTGGCCAAATTGTGGCTCAGGAGCCACATGCGGGTCTTTTATACATATTGTGTGGCTCCCGGCAGGGTGGCTGGGGAAGCTAAATATCACTAGCAAACAAATATCATTGGACAAATAAATATCATTATCTATATCTGCCTTTACCCCTTTTGTTATTATTTTTGACAGTTTCATTTAATGTTAATAAAAAGCAAATCTGCATATTTCCCCGCCCCCCCAAAATGTGATATCTGTTCATGTCTTGTGGCTCTCAAACATCTGATGTTTATTCTATGTGGCTCTTATGTTAAGCAAGTTTGGCCACCCCTGCTCTAGAGCATCACCCCCATTCAATAGCATCACTTCCAGGTTGTGTTGGCAGTGTCATCATCACATCACCAGCACCAGCAATTCCCCTCCATTTCACCCAGCTGATCCACCAAGTGGTGAGGGGAGGGGGGGCTACTGGCAGGTAGTTTCCTGCTGTTTCAGGAGACCAGCAGTACTATATAACTTCTCAGAAGATTTCATGAAAATAACAACAATAAAGATGTCTCCTTCTGTAATTTAAACCTTCTATTATGAGAAACTGTTATTTTAGTTGTGCTATGCTTTCTGGTCACATACGCAACCAAGTCTTACCAATATACATTCTAAAGCCTGAAAACAACTGAGAGGTAACTCATTCCAGCCCAGAAACTGTCATGCCCTGTGCTCATGTGACCCATTGTCCAATTCCTAATTCACAGGTTTCAGACTTTAATATGTCATAAACATAGAACATGATCCAGCAAAGAGCCCTACTCAAAGCTGACTTACAGTGGCATGCACTACAGCGGGTTGCTAGGCTAAAACAGAAGAAAATAGTCTCTTTTCAAGGTACCGTTACGGATTATTTTGGACATAGTTACCTTCTTCAACTGGGCCTCTTTATCTTTCTTTGAGAACATGCTGAGATGCTGAGCTGCAAATTGACAGTAGTGGGGGTTCTTTAGTGGGCGGCCCTACAATCTCCCACTCTTCTTGATGCACTGCCAGTTTTAATGCCAACAATATTTTTTGCTATTGGTTTTTAACCTAAGTACATTTTCCTTTCAACTTTCTCCATTTACCTTTAGTAAGTGCACAGTGACCCAAGTGTGATAAACAGAGTTCAGTAATATCAGTCCTAGATGCATGAAGAGCTTTAAAATCCATCTCATTATTTATAACTCCTGGAGAATCAGAGAAGCTGTAACATTTGTAAACAAATTAGGAACAAAATAAAAATAAGCTCTTTATTTCTATTTTCAGGGAGAAGCCTACAATGTTCACACCATTTGATATGATAAGTAAATAAACAGTATTGCTTTCATCTTGACTGCAATACTTTAATAAAAGGGTTGAGATAAAAACTGGGTTTTGTCAGGAAAACAATATAAATTCATCATGATTATTCATTAGAAAAGATTAATTAAAAAAGGAACCTGTTCAAATACAGGTAAGGATTGCTTGTTTATAGATGACAGCTTTATATATATTGGAATGCATTAACTCCAGGCTAAGTCCTTTTTTGAACCCTTTTAGTTTTTCCTTAACTTCCTCCATTTCCCCCCTTTTATTTATTGCACTTCTAGCTGGTGTATACAAGAGATGCTTATGTCATCTGGAATTGTTTCCCCGAGATGCAGAACTTTCCCTATTACAAACCCCAAAAGAAAGCACCCTGGCACACAGTGAATGCTATATGCCAGATGTTTTCTGAGCTGGAGTTGCAGTGTTAACTCCTGTGCTATATCAGCAGCACTGTCCCAGAGCACCATTCAAGAGAAGAAGATGCTAAACTGATTACAGGAAAGTGGATTCTGTCCCTATAAGCTACCACCTCCCCATCTGTTGTTCTCCGTGTTCTTTCAAAACATTTCACGGTTATTTATTTACAGATGTGAAGAGCCTTTCTTTTCCCTTATGCCTGCCTGACTTGCTGATCATTAATAGAAAACATACCAAAGTGTTCAGATACAGCCCACTTTGCGCACAAACATTTTAAATGAAACTATTTTCCCCAGAACATGATGAGTGTCTCTAACTTACACAGATGAAAAAAGCAGCACACATCTTGGTTCTAGCAAAGGGCAAGCAGAAACGTAAATAGACTTAGTGCAGCTCTCCTTGTGCAACATCTTGTGCAGTACCTAGCATTTACCCTGATATATAATATAGTGCTAATAAATGGATTATGTAAGATTTTGCAAAAGTAGGAATAGGGATATACTAAGTTTGACAGCAGAAGCCACTTGTTTTTCCATTTGCATTAAGAGCTCTAGAACAAGTAGAAATTTTGTGCTGGATTCAACCTCACATGCTTATTTAAATAATGCTTCCAAGTTGTACATGTATGAAGAGTGGGGCTGTACAAGTGTGAAGAGTGGGAAAAGCTTACCATACTTGAAAATTTGCCCACTTTAGTGATCCTACCATGGCTCTAGGAAATATGTGCCTTCAAAGGTGATGACATTGGGTCTGCCTGCCAACTGAGCCAGTTCAAAACTGACCACAAGATGCAACCCATGAATTATAAATATAGCTTATTTACTATGGAATTCCCTGACATCTCCCCTCAGTATTATTGATTCTTCCTTATGGCGGCCATTTTGTGGTGGCAACCTCTTAAATTTCTCAGAATTCCAAAAATGCTCACAGGCTGAACAAGGTTGGGGGACCCAATGGCTGCAGTCACACACACTAAATAATCCATTTTCAATCCACTTTCAGTGCATTTTCCAACTGGATTTTTACTGTGTGAAATGGGAAAATCCAGTTGGAAAGTGGATTGAAAGTGGATTATTTAGTGTGTGTGACCTTAGCCAAAATTGAACAATGGAAATATGTGGAAGAAAATCCAGTGTGCAGAGATCCTTTCCCCCTGAATGCCTGTCCCACATTCTCAGCCCTTTTCCTGATGCATCAAAGATCAGGCCAAAAAAATCCATATAAAATTGAGTGCTGCCACTTGAACTATTCACTAGATTCCTGGAGAAACCTACTAATTCTCTTATGAAAAGAGAATCAATACACCACAATTTGGGAATAACTTGGTACACTTTACCAAAATCTGAAGTAACTAGAGCTAAGTAAGAAGGACCTCAAGGGCACAGATTTATAATTAAAAAGTTAACATTCAGGATTTATTATAAAAAGAAAACCAGAAATGTACATTTAAAAACAAAAGCTATAGTAGAAAACTTCTAAACATGGCAAAAAGTATAAAATAGAAATATACACGATCTCCTTCATTGTTTATCTAGGACAGACAGAGTCCCTCAAAACCTTTTTCTTTTCTTTTTTTGTAGTTTAGACCTTTTTTCACTGAGTTGTTCAAAATAGAATCAGGCCATATGCTTGATTACTAGGAATTCAAGATATTGTGGAATGTATTCCTAGCCAGTTTTCCAGGTACTCAAACACCTGAGAAGCTCTCTCATAAAAGATCCAAGACTTGTTTAAAGATTCAGTGTCAGAAAATATCAATGAATTGGATGGCAAACTTGTTATCTAAACAAAGACAGTAACCTGAAGGGCAGGAAAATTACCTTAGAAACAGAATTCAGAATTAGATTGGTTTCTTAACACACTATGTGAAATAATTTAAGGAGATGGAAGAAAGTGTCTTTAAAGTATTTTGCAATATCCAAAACAGGTTAGCTGAACATCAAAAGAAGAAAATTTAAGTCCAGCGTAAGTTGCTAGTCACAGAGAAATTTCTCCATTTGCCACACCACCCCCAAAATAAAGAAACCACACACAGACTTGGGTTCAACTAGAATTTATTGATTAAACTGATCTGACCCAGACAACATACCTAACAGATTTCCAGTATTAATGGGCAAACCCACCTAGACTCCAATTGTGAGGTGGCTTTAATTCGATGATTGCTTTTCATGGTCTGCATATCAAAGTATGCTGTGAGAGGCAGATGCTCCACCCCTCCCTTATGCTGACAAACCCTAGGATTTGACTGGTGAAGTCCCAGATCCAAGGTAGGCAACCAGTGGTGGGCCAGGGGACTAACCTGCAGTAGGGGAGGTCTAAACTGGCATTGAAGCAATGTTGTCAGCAACATATTGATGTCATTTCTGGTGCACTCCACAAGTGTTGCTGGGCACACAGGAGCACTCTGGTTGTATGGCAAAAACTTTATGAAAAGAATGATCTTTATCACAGAGTTTCCCTCCAAACACCAAAACATTCCATGTCACCAGCAACACAATAACATCACTTTCAGTGCATGCAACATTGCTGAGATACTAGCCTAGGTCTCTCCTACTGCTGGAAAGTCCCCCCCCCTAGTCAACCAATTGGTGGCCAAGCCTGAGGGCCCCCACTGTGAGAAGACCCTATTGCTAATCCACCTGACTGGAAAGCCATGAGAGGCCACTTTGGAAGCCTTCCCCTATCATATGATGCTTCCTGGTGCTCACCATAGTCCCCTAACTTAAGCAAAAGCCCTCACTATTCCAGCCAATCACAGCAGAGCCTAACTAGTTTTAAGAAGTCCTAATCAGAATATTCCACCCTGTCATGACCTCAGGGGGTTGCCACATTTCGCTGCCACCATCCTGGACTTACGGTCCCTTGACAAGGCCCAGGGTACCCTCTCAAGCCCATCCAAAAATGCCCCATTTACAGCCGAGAAAACACAGGCGTGATGACCAGGCAGAGTACTTAACAATGGTTTATTAAGAACAATACTGGGGCAAGGCAAATAAGGCAAGGTGCTTTAACAAGGTATAACAGTGTTGAAAGGCAAAAACAATACAAAGCTAATGCAGCTACCTATTATCCCTTCACTGTTACTACTTAAGGACTACAAGCCTTCTTACCAGGCCTCACTACCTGTACAGTCACTCTGACTAGTGAGGGACCTTCTCCTCTCAGACCAGCTCTTCTCCCTCAGTGACTCCGTGAGAGGGAAAACTGCAGAGAGACAGCAAGATTCGTTTCCTCATAACACAGAGAGTTTATCATAGTCCCCTTCAATTCACTCCTGTGTAAAGAAAGACACCATTTTCCACAGCCTACAGCTTAAGACACACCTCCACAAGAATGCAACAGTCTCCTCCCAGAATCCCTGCACTCTCATTGGCTAAAACTGTCCCCAAGCATTGTGGGGATTGTAGGCTGTCTGCTTTCTACTGCCAGACAGGCCCCTCCTATAGTTTAGGCCTCGAGGCCCTGTCTGTCCTGCACAGATCATGACACACCCTTACAAAGTGGCAAAGCAAAATAGACAAAAAATAAATTTTCTTGGCCAATCTGAAAAACGTTAAAAAAAAAAAAACCATTATTGGCTATAAAGTGACCGGGTATCCCCACTTGCCAAAATACCAGGATTGGTGAGTGGGTAGCTCCAAACAGCAAGTGCCATTACAGGAGAGGGGCAGGCTTATCAGGTTTGTTTGCTCCTTACCCTTGATTGGTTTGGAGCCCAAGACTCTGATCATGCCCTCCCCTGAAGAAAGCCTAGCATCTTCTTTATCTGGAAAAGAAAGGTGAGGCAAAAAAGCAGTCCCCAAACCACTGGTGGTGAGAGCTGCTATTATGTACCAGAAAAGTGGCTATTGTAAGAGAAATGTGTGGACCTGTAATTAGGTGTGGACCTGTAACTAGGTCGGTGTGTAAAAATAAAACTTTTAAAATGACAAATAATCCCCTATTTCCATTCAAATGCCAGAAGTTTGTTTACCCTCAGTAACATCATCTTGTAGCCAAATCTTTTTCATTCACTGATATCTTCATGTTTACTGCACGGTCCCTGACTGGCTTGAATCATACAGTGCAGAAGCCCTCTTTGGTAGAAACACAAATATTTGGGATACAATGGCTGCGTTCACACACACTAAATAATCCATTCTCAATCCACTTTCAAACTGGATTTTTACTGTGTGAACTGGGAAAATCCAGTTTGAAAGTGCATTGAAAGTGGATTAAAAGTGGATTGTTTAGTGTGTGTGAATGCAGCCAATATTATTTTATGCAGGCTTTGTGTCCTGGCTTGCTTTTAGAGGCTTTTTTTCTTGCTTGTTTTAATATTGATAATTCTTCTGGTTATGGTTTTTTTATTTTTTTATCATGATGATTTTACTTTATGATCCATCTTGATCAGGTCCATGGGAACAGGCCTCAACTGTTATTATTGTTTGTTTGTTTGTTTGTTTGTTGTTGTTCTTGTTGTTGTTCTGGTCAGTAAGCAGCCCAAATTTGGAGAGACACTGCCTTCTGCATTGGCTTACCATTATGTGGATTGGATCCAGTGATGTTTGCACATCTTCCCTGCCTCTCTCCCCCCCCCCCCACCGTCCCTTTTCAGACCACGGTAAATTTGATTCCCAGAGTCAGGGGGCCTGCATGGAATAATAGCTATGGAAGTCAGTGAGGTATAGTAAGGAGGACAAAGGAGGCAAAATCACCCTTCTTGCCTCTTCTGTCAGCCTAGGTGTACTAATGAGTTGGAAAATACCTAGAGATTTTGAAGGTGAAGCGTGGGGAGAGCAAGGTTTGGGGAGGGGAGGGAAGAAGAAGAAGATGAGATTGGATTTATACCCCGCCCTTCACTGCCCAAAGGCGTCTTAGAGCGGCTTACAAACTCCTTTCCCTTCCCCTTCCCACAGCAGACACCCTGTGAGGTAAGTGGGGCTGAGAGAATAACACAAACTGTCCTTGAGAGAACAGCTGTGCCAGAGCTTGTGACTGACCCAAGGTCACATCAGCAGGTGCAAGTGGAGGAGTGAGGAATCAAACCCAGTTCTCCCAGATAAGAGTCTGCGCACTTAATCATTACACCAAACTGGCTCTCAACCTCAGCAGGGCATAATGTCATACAATCTACCCTCAAAAGGAGCCTTTGTCTCAAGGGCAAGTGATCTTGGTTGTCTGGAGATCAACTGTAATAGCAGGAGATCTCCATGTGCCACCTGGAGGATGGCAACCATAGCTAATCGCAGAGCTAGAGTGGACAGCAGGGCTCTTTTAGTAGCAGGAACTCCTTTGCATATTAGGCGACACCAGGGCTTTTTTTGTAGAAAAAGCCCAGCAGGAACTCATTAGCATAAGTGGCCACACCCAACAGCAGAAACTCATTAGCATATTAGGCCACACACCCCATGTTACCAGACATGTGGTCATCCAGCCACATTTGTCTTTTGCTTCTTATTCTGTTTACCTTGTTATCAAAACCCAGGGCTTTTTTTGTAGCAGGAATTCCTTTGCATGTTAGGCCACACACTACAAATGTAACCAATCCAATGAGTTTCTGCTGTTGGGTGTGGCCTATTATGCTAATGAGTTCCTGCTGGGCATGGCCAACTCAGGAGCCAGCCAGAACTTCGTTCCTGTGCATTCCTGCCCAAAAATAGCCCTGGGCGACACACCCCTAATGTAGCCAATCCTCCAAGAGCTTACAGTAGCCCCTGTAAGAAGAGCTCTGTAAGCTCTTGGAAGATTGGCTACATTAGGGGTGTGTCACCTAATATGCAAAGGAGTTCCTGCTACAAAAAGAGCCCTGGTGGACAGCATTATCCCTCCCCCTCTTCATTGCACCCCACTGACTTATGTGGTTAGTACTTCACATGGGACTTGCAACCCTTGGGCTGAGTTCAGACTGGCAATTTGCCCCGGTAGGAACCCGGGCCAGCAACAATTCAATCCCGCAGTAAACTGGGTGGTCACACAGGCACATCTGTTGTGCTTCACTACCAGATTAAAAAGATACCTCGTGTAACCAGTAGCAAATCCCAAAAGCGCGCGTGTGTCACGCGTTTCTCCGCACCCAGGAAGTCTGAACGCTCCGCCGATAAGCCGGGAGCAACCCACATTGGGCAGAAGGCAGCAGCGGTATGATTGGCCATGCTCTGCTCTACTGCCCAATGCGATGCTGGCACTGCAGGGTCCTCCCCCAATCAGTGAAATGCGCCCATACACCCATACACCCACAGCCGAATTAATGGGGAAACGCCGAATACAGCAAGCCTCCGGGGCAGCAGTCTGAACGTTCCCACTTGCCTCTGCCCTGTATCTTCCGGCAGCAGCCCAGGCTGTCTGAACGGGAAAACCCGGAACAGTTTTTTCCGGGGCTTTTTTGCCACGACTTGCTACTGGAGTAAACTGCCAGTCTGTCCTCAGCCTTGGAATCAACTTTCATAGGGTTAGAAGAGATTGCTGGGGAGAAGGGAACACGGGTGGAAACTGCCAGTACACAAGCATATCACTGCATCCAAACTAGTGACATTAAAAGAGCCGCTACTGTTGTTCTCCAAGACCCCAATAAAAGGAAAGCTCAAAAAACAAACACCCAAGTAACTTTAAAGAGAATGCACACAGCACTCGAGTTGTACAAATGGCTATATCAGGAACACTTGCCTGGTTGTTTGGAGAGAGTCTGTTCTTCCTAAAGTGAGAAACATAAGTGAGTTCACAATCTGACTTAGAAATAACAACAAACCCTAAAAATTGGTTGAGGCATACTTTAACCGTAAGTATAAATATGCTATGGAGGTTAAAAAGTTAGCTTCCAATAAACATTGGAGCAGCTTTGTCACTTAAGTTTCTTTAGCATCAGAAACCATTCCATATGGTGTATAACTTTCTCATGGTTGGCATATGTTCAGTTACTGTTAATGTGTATCAGGAACACTTTCTTTATGCATACAGCCACTATATGTAGCTAAATATCCAGATGGCATTTTTATACCAAAGTATTAGAAATTACACAGTCTGAGATTCATAATTTCTTTATACTGCTGCAAAGTGTTTAATAATTAGAGCTTTTAAAATAATATTGCTGCCCCCACCCCCAAGGAGGCATTAAAAGCACATTTTAAGAATGACATTATATGAGTAGGCCAATGTTTAAGACATGCTCCTGTTTCCTGTAAGATATACTGGAGGGTAAAATTAAGGAACAGCCTAAACATGAGGATTCATAGCTTGATCCTTTTTGTTATTATCTCACATCTTCTATTTATCAGTGAAGTTCCCTAAAGCCAGAGTGACACAGTTGTTAGAGTACTGGACTAGGAACTGGGTTCAACCCGGGTTCAGACCCCTGATCTACCATGGAAGCTCACTGGGTGATGTTGGGCCAGTCACACTCTTTCAGCCTAACCTACCGCACCGGGTTGTTGTGAGGATAAAATGGAGGAGAGGGAAATGAGGTAAGCCATTTTGGTGTAGTGGTTAAGTGCGTGGACTCTAATCTGAGAGAACCGGGTTTGATTCCCCACTCCTCCACTTGCACCTGCTGATGTGACCTTGGTCAGCCACAAGCTCTGGCATAGCTTTTCTTGAAAAAGAGCAGTTTTTCTCTGAGCTCTCTCAGCCCCACCTATCTCACAGGGTATCTGCTGTGGGGAAGGGAAGGAAAAGGAGCTTGTAAGCGACTCCTTTGGGTAGTGAAGGGCAGCATATAAATCCAATCTCTTCTTCTCTTCTTCCAGTTCTTCTGAGGAGAAAGGCAGAGTATCCTTAAATATATATATATATCAATCCAATCTCTTCTTCTCTTCTTCCAGTTCTTCCAGTTCTTCTGAGGAGAAAGGCAGAGTATCTATCTATCTATCTATCTATCTATCTATCTATCTATCTATCTATCTATCTATCTATCTATCTATCTATCTATCTATCTATCTATCTAAAAGCCGAGCATACTGGCACTTTCTGGCTCTCCCATTGGCTGTACTGTGTTCTTCATCAGCCATTGGCCCATCAACCGCCACTGAAGTGTACTCGTGTGCCATTTGCTGGGGGCTGGGTCCGCTCCTCTACCCCTGCCCACTGCCATTCCAGTAGCTGTTGCTAGGCAACCAAGCTTGGTTCTGTCACTAAAAAGGCAAAGGCAAGAGGCCCTTTCCAGGCCTATTTTGGCCTTTGTGGAGAACTCATCGGGGCTAGTAAATAAATAAAGCATCTAGTAACCATTGTTACTGTATCTTCTCCCTGGCTATCTACAACTAATCACTGTATTCTGGGGATTCATCTTCACCTCTTCACTATCACTGCTGGGAATATCCTCTTTAAGAGTCAGTTCCAGCCATTTTAGCAAGCCACAACAATGGAGTGGGATGACTGAAAGTTCTTATTGCTGCTTTGGAAAGAAAGAACACTTGCTATTCTCTGCTGTCTTGATATCAAAGGGTAAATCATCTCTGAAATCATGGTGTGCCCTTTCAGCAATGTGTGAAATGGTAATCAAAGGATCTTTATTTATAGTTCTTCATATATCTCATCTGATTTGTGAAGTTTGTGGCTGCTGGCAAAGAATTGACTACTACTTTTAGCAGTCTGCTGAATAGGAGGTCATTTTGGAGTAGTGGCTAAGAGCGGTGGACTGTAATCTGGAGAACTGATTCCCCACTCTTTCACATGCAGCCAACTAGGTGACCTTGGGTCAGTCAAAGTTCTCTGAGAGCTGTTCTCTCAAGAGCAGTTCTCTTAGAGCTCTCTCAGTCCCACCTACCTCACAGGGTGTCTGTTGTGGGAAGAGGAAAGGAAGGGTACTGTAAACTGCTCTGAGACTGCAAGTGAAGGGTGGGGTATAAATCCAACTGGTCTTCTGAGGGCTTGTTCCCACATCATCTTTTACTGTAGGTCTCAGAGTGACTTTATCAAAATCATGTAATGCAAAAGGAGCCAATGGAAGACCAAGGCCCTTTCCATTCACATGCCTGGTCCAGCTGCCACCAGGCCACTTAGCAGAAGAAAGAAACTGAGACATTTCCCATTGGCCTGCTTTGTATTTTATATTACTTTTATTAGGTGTCTGTGTTCTTTGAAAAAGAAAGCCAGGATATATTTATATTTAAATAAACTAAATCATCAAGTGAAATAATGTGTCTGCTATTTGTGCTCATGAGAGGAAACTCATGACAGTAAAAGTAAAAAGGGTCAAAACCATTGGGGAAGCTTGGAGGCTATTTAAAACTACAATCCTAGAGGCTCGGGAAAAATATATACCGCAGGTTAGGAAAGGCACAAATAGGTATAGAAAAAAGCCTGCATGGTTAACAAAGAAAGTAATGGAAGCTGTACAAGGTAAAAAGGATTCCTTTAAGCAGTGAGGTTGTGGCAAATAAAATGCAAGTCTGTGATCAGGCAGGCAAAGAGGGAATATGAGGAGCATATAGCAAAAAACAATAAAACTTTCTTCAAATACATTAGAAACAGGGAGGCAGTGGGGCCCTTGGATGACCGAGGGGTAAAAAGAGTACTGAAGGATGGCAGGGAAATGGCTGAGAAGCTGAATGCATTTTTTTTTTGCCTCTGTCTTCACTGTGGAAGAGGAGAAGTGCTTGCCCACTCCAGAACCACTGATTTCGGGAGGGATGTTGAAAGACCTGAGTCAGATCGAGGTGACAAGAGAGGAGGTCCTACGACTGACAGACAACTTAAAAACTGATAAATCACCAGGCCCAGATGGCATACATCCAAGAGTTCTGAAAGAACTCAAATGTGAACTTGTGGATCTCCTTACAAAAATATGTAATCTTTCTTTAAAATCTCCCTCCATTCCTGAGGACTGAGATCCGGGAAATTACGGCCAGTCTGACGACGATACTGGGTAAGTTAGTAGAAACTGATATTAAGGAAAGAATTAGTAGGCACATTGATGAACAAAAACTATTCAGGCAGATTCAGCATGGGTTGTGTAAGGGAAGATCTTGGTCGAATCTGCATTTGTGTTTTTAAATCAGTTTCATGCTGCATTTGCATTTTTAAATCAGTTTTGTGCTGCTATGACGCTGTCTTTCTCTATGCTTGACAGCATCACAGCAACATGAAACTGATTTAAAAATGTAAATGCAGATTCGACCCTTGTCTCACTAACCTGTTAAGTGTTTTTTGAGGGAGTGAACAAACATATGGACAAAGGGGACCCAATAAATGTTGTTTACCTTGACTTCCAGAAAGCTTTTGATACAGTTTCTCATCAAAGGCTCCTAAGTAAGCTCAACTGTCACGGGATAAAAGGACAAGTCCTCTTGTGGATCAAAAACTGGCTAATTAATAGGAAACAGAAAGTGAGTATAAATGGGCAATTTTCTCAGTGGAAGGTGGTAAGCAGTGGGGTACCACAGGGATCAGTACTCGGTCTGATACTTTTTAACTTGTTTATTTATGATTTGGAGTTGGGAGTAAGTAGTGAAGTGGCTAAATTTGCAGATGACATGAGGTTGTTCAGGGTGGTGAAAACCAGGGAGGATTGTGAGGCACTCCAAAGGGATCTGTCGAGGATGGGCAAGTGGGTGTCAGCATGGCAAATGGGGTTCAATGTGGCCAATTGCAAAGTGATGCACACTGAAGCCAAAAATCCTAACTATAAATACATGTTGATGGAGTCCGAACTCGCAGAGACTGACCAAGAGAGAGATCTTGGAGTTGTAGCAGATGACTCAATGAAAATGTCTAGACAGTGTGCAACTGCAATAAAAAAGGCTAGCACTATGCTGGGGATTATTAGGAAGAGAACTGAAAACAAATCAGCCAATATCATAATGCCCCTATATAAATCAATGGTGCAACCTCATTTGGAGTACTATGTACAGTTCTGGTCACCACACCTCAAAAAGGATATTATAGCATTGGAAAAAGTGCAGAAAAGGGCAACTGGAATGATAAAAGGGTTGGAACACTTTCCCTATGAAGAAAGGTTAAAATGCTTGGAGCTCTTTAGCTTGGAGAAATGACAGCTGAGGGGTGACATGATTGAGGTTTAAAAGATTATGCCTGGGATACAGCAGGCTGAGAAAGAAGTACTTTTCTCCTTTTCTCACAATACAAGAACTCGTGGGCACTCAATGAAATTGCTGAGCATTCAGGTTACAACAGATAAGAGGAAGTATTTCTTCACCCAAAGAGTGATTAACGTATGGAATTCACTGCCACAGGAGGTGGTGGCGGCTACAAGCACAGACGGCTTCAAGAGGGAATTGGATAAACATATGGAGCAGAGGTCCATTAGTGGTTATTAGCCACAAAGTGTGGATAGGAACTCTCAGGCTGGGGCAAGTATTCTTGGTGCTTGGGGAGGGGCAACAGTGGGAGGGTTTCTAGTGTCCTGGCCCCACTGCTGGACTTCCTGGTGGCACCTGGTATTTTTGGCCACTGTGTGACAAAGTTGGACTGAATGGGCCATTGGCCTGATCCAACACTGGCTTCTCTTATGTTCTCTTATGTTCTTATGTGAAGAAGTACAATATCTATACATGAACCTGAAGTTTGCCAACTTGTTTTGTTCCCTGTCAGAAATCATGGAGGTGAAAGAACTGTAATCTTGCCTTGGAGCCCCTCAAAACATTCAAATTAACTCTCAGTAAACATTTATTTTCTTTAATTGGCAAAAAGCTTTTCATTTCTTTTTTTACCAGAACAAACTAGTAACAGTCCAGATTCCCCTCAGCCCTCTCTGCTACCTATTTTCCTATTTGGGTAGGTATAACATGGAATGGGTACTGCTGGTTTCTAGATTCAGCTTTGGCTCTCATATGTTCTACATATCTTTGAAGAATGAAATTGTTTCATGCCTCTGGATTTTATATCCAATTTGTCATAAAATCATAATCTCAAGCTTAAAGTGCTGGGCATTAGGAATGCATGAAGGCTACATAGTCTTATGAATCCTTGCGAGGGATTCAAATAGAGTTTTAGAAATGGTTATCTTTAAAACATTGTTGATTGCTTTCTCCTCAGATGAGGCATTCCCCAGCTGTGTTCTTACTAGCTGAGAGCAGCAGAAGGACAAGATGCTGATGAAGGGTAAAAAGCCCAGGAGTTTTCTGTTGTCAGGTTTACTTAGTCAACAGTCAGCAATGAAAAGATCATTTGCACAGGACGGTTTTTCCCCCTGCAAAATTCAGATTTTTCTCTTATGAAAAATAATCTTGCACTATTATTTATATGGAAATGACAAAGCATTAAACGAAATCCCTATTCATTTTGGTAGAATACTTGTTCATTACAGTACTAGTTTCATTATCACCTGGATATTTTATACTTTTGGAGATCTTTACTGTTCAATACATCTACAAACATATGTTTTAATTCTCTTGTATAGCATCTTCTAGGAATCACAGCACATTTAGCAGATAATTAAGTCATTTGGATATCTGGGACAGTCAGAGTATCAGATCTCAGTCCTATAAAGACGCAGTATGTAGGGAAATGTACCCTCAGAAGTACATGGTCTGAAATTGTTAAGGGATACTTTATATGTTCAGGTTCACAGAGAAGTAAGTTCCATGTTCAAAGTGACAAGATTATCACAAGGAGAACATGGCAGATAAATATCCTATACATGAATAAATGGTTTGTATTGACATCCTTAGAACTTACTGTGAACTTTAATTTCCCCTTCCAAGATCATCACATTTTATAGCTGAAATCTGCACAAAGCATTACTGCATGAAGTAGACCAAATTCATACATTTTAAGAACTTAATAATACAAGTGGGGGACTCTTGAGGACTTGTGGGGAGAGTCTCATGACCCCGTTCCCTCTTGCTTTTCTTCTTTGTCTCCCCAGCAGTGCCTGTAGCCTTCCTCTTTGCTTCTCTCTCACCCACTGGCCAACTTCCTTTTTTTCTGTTTTTCCCCCATTGGCAGCCTCTGTCCCCCTCCCTACCTCTTTCATTCACCCACTTTTTTTCTGTTCCCCTTTCATTCAGCCGCCTTTTTCTGTTCCCTTCCCCTTCCCCATCTTCATTTTTCTCTTTTTATGTTTCCTGCTTCTCCCCCATCAAGCTTCGTGCTTCACTTTTTTCCATTCATCTCTTTCATCCTGTCACTAACTGAGGCTTGGAATCCTCTGCAATGTTGGGTTTAGATTACCTATCCAGCACTCAGAATGGCACCTGGTATTTTTGGCTACTGTGTGACAGAGTGGTGGTGGTCACACCTGCGAGATAATGTGGGGGTGAAGCAAGGCTATTTGCTCCATAGGAATTTGACCTGCAGTTACACGATCACACAGTTCCTGGGAGCTGTGGGGGCATCCCACCACTGCGTGATCAAATACAAACGATGGGTGAATTGGGGTGGGTTTCTTTGCCGCATGTTTCCGGTGCACTTCAATGAGGGATCGATGATCCGCATTTCTGCACTGAGTGCTCCCTATGCAGTGTGCAATGATTTGCATACTGAAACGGGGGGGGGACAACGGCATGGAGCCGGGATGGCCCGATCAGACCTTCCTGATGCCATGAGAGTGCACTGGCGCGATCACACAGGGGAAAGTCCGTTCCTGGCCCACCAGACATTCCCTAGTGTTTTTTTACTCCACTTCTGCAGCAGGGCAAAACGAGTTGCCCACAGGTGTGGGACACTTCCCAGATGTTTGCATCTGATTGAGCCCTTAAAATCTGCCCAGCATTCACACCTATAGTGGGGCTAATTCTGCGTGTGATCGCAGCCAATGTTGGACTGAATGGGACATTGGCCTGATCCAACATTGGCTTCTCTTATGTTCTGTGTTCTTAATGGCTACTAATATCTTACAACATATCCTCAACAGATGTCAATGACATAATTTTCTTAAAGAAGTATGGCAAGCACACACACATACACAGAACTTCTCTTGGGATATCCTAACTCCATTGTTTGGCTTTTTTGATCCACACTCAATGGTCTGGTTCAGAATGAGATATAATGATAAAATCTGTTTTTCTAACATCCTGGGTTGAATCCAGCCAGCTTTTTGCTCTTGTCCTGGCTCACATCCTCACTATAGCCCCTGTCTCACACAACTTTTATCCTTGAAGGTCCCATGGTCCTCATCGTAGTTTTTTTTGGTGATCAAAGGAAACCACCTTCTCCCTTTATCACCAGTAGAAATCCTGATAGGATCAAAACAATTTCCAGCACCAGAAAGACAGATACTTCTAAGAATCTGGTAAGCAAACCAAACTGCCCCAAACTTTGTAGTCTTTGTTTTTAATACTGACATATCATTTGAACCTGATAAAATCTAATACACGTCACAGAGGAGACCTCAGCCTCCATCTGTAGTGCTCCCAGAAGTGAAGGCTAGCTGCTTGTAATCCAATCCACACAGGCCTGCTTTGCTTTATTTGGTTCACTAATTTTAGAGGGTTTATGGGATGGGTAGACACACATTACTTCTTTAGAGCCAAGAGTATCTCTAAGAGATGGTAGATTGACCATAAATCTCAGATAAATTCTACCCATTGCATTTTATCTAGGGTTCCCAAGTACTTATCCCATTTCAGCAGGGATGCACAGTCCCTGGCCAGAACATTCCCCTGGGCAACACCCATGCCGCACGATACCGTCACCAGGAAGTGACGCCAGACGACGCTCTGGCAATGGGGATGGGAGTTTCCATCCTCATTGCCAGAGCGTCACCCGGCATCACTTCCTTGTGATGGCATTGTGCACCGCGTCTTTCCTTCCCCCAGGGATGGTCCTGCCAGGACGTATCCGTTCCCCCACCGGCGTATGGTTAGTTCTTGGCAAGCCTGATTTTAACAGATCTCCAGAGAGATCTGACATGTTTGGTGGGAAAATCCATTAAATGCCTTGAAAGTCTTGTCCTAAACAAAAGTCTGGATGCATTTTATGTTCCTTGAAGGTTCTTGTGTAGAATACTGCCTTGGAAATCTTACAGAACAATATTAAATGGAAGGATTTGGAAATTTCATGTGGTTTTCCATTGATCTCACTTTAACTAGTTCTTATCCTTTATAAATCAGCTGCACAGAATATATGACTATCATGTCCCATATACCTAAAGCCAAATTTTCTGTTATTCTTATTTCTATTCAAACCTATCAGACTTGCATCAAAACAGAAATCTACATTTAATGGCAACCTGCTTGATTATCTCAACAGCATCAATTTAGAACCTCACATCTTATACCAAGAAAAAAATAATTGTCTTTTAAGAATTAGCCTCTTCCAGCAGTCTAGCAGTTCCAAGCTGGATTCTTATTGATAGCTGGCAACAGCTTGCTGTCTTCTATTTTGCTACACAGATGTAATAAAACTGTTAAAAGGAATTGAACAATCAGCTAAAAGTGAAGTCTTTGTGAAGTTCTCCGTTAATTATTGTTCTGTTACTTTTCTTGCATATTTGTAAACAGTAAATTGCTTCAGAAGAAACTTCTTTAGCTCAGCAAACATCTTTGGAATTGCAATACTTTAATTCATTGTTTAATCTTCCCATGGGGAAATTACTTTTAAGTATCTGAAAATGCAAGTTCTTACACTTCACAGCTGTCAACTTCTTGGTAGTAACTTCTACTTACATTTACCTGGAAAATGTGCTTGTAGTGCAATTTGTAGCCTTAAATCACTGCCAGGAATTATTCAATGTTTGCAAAACAGCAATTTGAAAATCAAACTTACTTTGCTCACAATGCCCAGTTGCTGTAGGGATGCATCTGATGACTGAGGTATTTCAAGTAGTTCTGTGACTATGCAGCAGTGACAGACACAGAGCAATATGTCTAGCTGGGAAGCCACTCCTGACTCATACTCACAATTTACTTGGATTATGTATGCTTGTGGGTCATCATGGACACATCATGCATCATGTAATGTCACAACATTAGGAAATTTGCACTGCTTTTGAACCTGTGCAGCTGCAAGCATTCATCAGTCTGTGGCAATCATTTGGTTGGCACATGAGCAGAACTCCAACTACAGCTTCAAGATGGCAGTCACATAGTTTTTGTTTTGTTGTTGTTCGGTCGCACAGTCGAGTCTGACTCTTCGTGACCCCATGGACCAGATTACGCCAGGCCCTCCTGTCTTCCGCTGTCCACTGAAGTTTGCACAATTTCATGTTCGTTGCATCGATGACACTGTCTAACCATCTCATCCTTTGCCGTCCCCTTCTTCCTTGACCTTCAATCTTTCCCAGAATCAGGGTCTTCTCCAGTGAATGCTCCCTTCTCATTTGGTGGCCAAAGTATTTGAGCTTCAACTTCAGGATCTGGCCTTCCAGGGAACAGTCAGGGTTGATTTCTTTTAGGATTGACTGATTTGATCTCCTTGCAGTCCAAGGGACTCTCAAGAGTCTTCGCCAGCACCATAGTTCAAAAGAATCTATTCTTTGGCACTTGGCCTTCCTTATAGTCCAACTCTCGCAGCCATACATTACTACAGGGAATACCATTGCTTTGACCATGCGGACTTTTGTAACCTATGTCTTTTATGGGTGTGTCATATTTTTTCTGTGTTGCTTCTGTGGTTGAAATATGGTAAGGGACTGGGTGAAGGGATGCTTGAGACTGGCAATCCTAAATTTTGCAGGTTGAAAAGTAGAGGAGAGGGAGGGAAAACTTTCTAATGAATGCTCTGGGAGTTAGGCGGGACTGAAAGAATGTGTTGACGGAGGTGTTGCCATCATCCCTGCCCACACAGTGTGTTTGAAGAACAAAATAGCTCCAATACAACTCCATTGCCTGAATAAAAGAAATGTTTTTCCCCCAGTGCAACAAAAAGAGATTTTTGTCTAAGTTAGGAAGGCTATGAAAGCATTTATTTTCTGTCATGCATGAGCTTGCTAAAAGTCCCTGAGAACCTATATCAAGATACTCTTGGGGAGAACTAACCAATCTGCTTGTCAGCTCTTCAGCTACATTCCCAATTACCACAAGCTGCAAACTTCTTTAAACCTTTGTAGAAATATTATATAGCTGTCTTGTGTTGAACCAAGGGGAAACAAAATTCAAACACTATAATCAAAGGTCCTCTTCCTGAAAGTGTTAATACTTAACCCATGCTATCCAATGGTGATCTGCCCACTGTACCCCCCACAATCTCCTTTGAAACATGAAAAAGATGGCAAGAGAAGCAGAACATATAATGGATTTCCCCTACTCTAATCCAAATATAAGGTACTAGAATGACTGAAGTTCACAACACGGATTCTGTCACCTGGGGCAACCAAAGGGTACAGGCAAGAGGGCTATTTGGCCTGGACCACAAGCTCAAAGGTGGGGTCAGATTTAGATACTTGTTAATTTTTTGGCACTTGATTATTTTAACAACTGCTATGTGCACTTTGTGTCTTTAAAAAAAACCTAAATTATGGTTAGAGTACTCAAAACCTGGAAGTTGCCTGGGCCTCTGAGCCAGTTTTGTGTAGTGGTTAAGTGCGCGGACTCTAATCTGGGAGAACTGGGTTTGATTCTCCACTCCTCCACTCGCAGCTGCTTGGCCAAGCCATAGTTCTGTCAGAGCTGTCCTTGAAAGGGCAGTTTCTGTCAGAGCTCTCTCAGCCCCACCTACTTTACAGGGTGTCTGTTGTGGGGAGGGAAAGGGAAAGGAGTTTGTAAGCCACTCTGAGACTCCAAGTGAAGGGCTAGAGAGGGTGGTTGCTTCTCATCCCCTAGAAGAGACTGGTTTTCTGAACCCATATCAATCTGGCTTTAAGCAAAGATTTGGAACAGAGACTGCTTTGATCGCCTTGGCTGATGATGTCTACTGAGAAGACAGGGCGAGTGTGACTCCACTAGTTCCGCTGAATTTCTCAATGGCCTTTGATACCATCAACAATGGTATCCTACTGGGTAACCTCTTGGTATTGGGACTAAGAGGCACCATGTTATGGTGGTTCAAGTCTGAGAGGCTGATCCCAGAAGTTGGTGCTGTGGTATTCCTGCTCTGTGCCGTGGGCGTTGGCCTGTGGTTTTCCACAGAATTTGATGTTTACATACACACACATGAAGCCACTGGGAGAGGCCATCAGGAGGTTTGGACTGTGGTACCATCAATATTGAAGATGATACACAGCTCTACCTTTCTTTTACATCTAATTTCAAGAAAGCTGTTGATGTTTTAAACTGGTGCCTGGATCCCATGAGGGTGAACAAGCTGAAACTTAATCCTGACAAGACAGAGATGTTCTGGGTCTCCACTGGGAGAATGGAGTATAAATGAAGTAAATAAAAAAAATACTCCAAGAATGGAAGTGGATTATAGAAGATGAAACATAAACATTGTCTATGCCATTAAATGCCAACAATGCCCTTCAGTTCTCTACATAGGACAAACAGGACAAACCCTACACCAGAGGATAAATGGACACAAATCTGACATCAGGTATCACAAGACTGGGAAACCTGTAGGAGAACACTTCAACTTTCCAGGACATTCAATGGGTGACCTCAAGGTAGCTGTTTTATTACAAAGGAACTTCAGGAACAGAATGGAAAGGGAAACTGCTGAATTACAAGTTATTGCAACACTTGGACCAAAGTCCTCCCCAGGACTCAACAGGGATATTGGTTTCTTATCTTATTACATATGCTAACTCATTCAGTCCTCACATATGTATTTTTATACAGAGGGACTATACATCCTCTGTATTTTAATATATTTCTTTTTCAGAATAGTACATCAGAATACTGAATGTTATACAAGAAATATTGGATAGTTTGTACACTAATGTACACTGCTTCCACCTTGAAGGAGAAAGTAAAAATGCTCTTAAGTGACTTCTACACTCTGAGAATGAGTGGAGAGTCTCAAATTTATCTTGACATATTTATTACTTTACAACTGTTGACCTTATAACCTTAGCTTTCTATTTAATTCTGGTTTTGCATAGCTTAAAACATCTTCATTATGTTACATGTTAATTTGCTGTTCAGCCATCTATAAATTTGAACCTTATCTCCTGTTCCACTGTATTTGAAAAAGTGTACTTTGCACATGAAAGCTCATACTTTGAATAAACCTTTGTTGGTCTTAAAGATGCCACTGGACCCTAAATTTGCATAAACTTTTATGAATTGTTTCTATTCCTCCTGGTCAGTGATTCAGCATGCCTGGACATTGGTGGGGGGCACTACATCACTCTAAGCACAAGCATTTTCCCTTGTTTTCACCATGCATGTCCACCAGGTTTTCTTTGTCATTCTTCATTGATTTTCCTCCCTTCAGTGCTCAGTTTGCTTTCTGGTTGCTGTTTCCTCAGGTTTTCTGAGAGGGCTTTTGTGCTAATTTTTCCCTTGTTTCACTTCCAAGCCAAAAGTAATTCAAAAGCATATGGATTCCCTTGGATTTCCCCCACACACCTTTTGCTGCTCCACGAAGGTCACTCCTCATTCACACTGAGGTTGTTCCACCTACTCTGCACCTTCCGCCATCCTCCCCCCTTCATTGGTATACAAGCTCCGTTTGCCCCTTCTTTTTAAATGTTTAATTATTTTTGACAAGTGGCATGAGTCTAGTGATATGAGACTATCACTAGTCTTGGATTGCTGAAGTAAAATTAAAACAATGGGGGAAAGTTTAAAAGGAGCTGAGTGAGGTTTAGTTCCCCATTGGTATTGACTTGAAAGAGAGATCAGAGAAGAGGCAAATGGCAGTATTCCCAGTGCCCCCCAAAGGATTTCAGTGCTGCATGCAAACAAAATAAAAGGGGGAGGGGACCAGTGTTTCCTCTAAGCTGAGTTAGTGTTTGCTAGTTCACCATTTTTAGCCTCTGGCTCACACATTTTTGTCTTAGCTCAGGAAAGATGGCTCCAGCACAAACTAATTTATGCAGAAGCAAATCATGCACTCACAACTTTAATGCCAGTAGCTCACAAAGCAGAATTTTTGCTCACAAGACTCCACAGCTTAGAGGGAGCATTGGAGGGGACATCAACACAGAATGAAATTGACATGAGATGTAAAGAGAGAGAGACTGGGATGAGAGGCCTAAGACTTTGAAAACATTTTTCCCTTTTATGCTTTAGGGAACAAAGTTGGGGGAGAACCATTTTGATAGTCTCTGGAAGCCTAACATCAAAATTGCAGCTGAGCCACAGGGACCTTCTGCAAACTGACAAACTTAAGAATTGTTTGGGATCAATCCACTTGGAGGAAGAGTGCAATTTGTACAGGACAGGCTTTAAAAAACTGCCAAGATCATGACCGGTGTTCAGGATCAAATTAGAGAATCACAAAGAGAAAACATGCAGATTTGCAAGGAAGGGCAGGAAGTTAGTCTTATTATGCAATGGTGCTAGAGCATCAGCGAAAATACCTCCTCTCCCCAATTTTTCAATTTAGTGGTACAAGACTGAAAAAGGTTTCCAGAGCTTCTGTCAGAGGACTCCTCCCCCATTCAAATTGCAGCCTGATATAAAGCATGGTGGAGTTGCAGCAAACTTTGCACAGACACACAAACATATTGCCAGTGATCACAGCTTGCAATGCCAGTGTCAGTGGGTTCTACCATGCATTCTGTACACTCAATATGTTCCCCCATATTATAAGATTGTGTAATTCTTTCCCATTTTTCACAGAGTCTGATTACACAGCAGAGCATCCCCAGGTGCTTGGCAATAGGGAAAATGGGGCTTCATAGCTGCTTGTCAGTTTTAGAAAAAGTCTGGTCAGTTTCAACAGTGAGTTTCCCCCTTTGCCTGAGTTCCTTTCTGTTCCCTTTTATTTAACAAACTAATGCTAAAATGCATGCGCAAAACCTGAACCACAAGGATTCAAATGGAAGGTGCTTGCTGATGTTACTGCACAGCTATGATAGGACAATTGCATAAATTAAAAAAAAAAAAACTTTGGATGCCATCGCCGCACACACACATGTCACAAATGACATTCTACCCAAATTTAGAAAAGTGAGGGTTTTTTAATTGTAGCTGCAGAATAAATATACCAGAAGAAAAAGAATGTTGCATAAGGCAGGCCCAGAATCCGAAGTCAAGATTAAATGTGCAGTAAGGTGTGCATGCATAATAGGCCTAAGTGTGCATAGACTGCTAGTATAGCTACATCAAACAAGCCACTTCCTGTATTGTCACACATTTACATATCTATAGATGTGGGGTTAGTTCTTTGTATAAGACTTATATTTTATTGGACTCAAGTTATCTCTTGTACATTCATATGTAACATAAGGACAAATCCCCAATGTATAGCAGTTTGTAAGTAAGGTTTGTATCTAATTATTTTTCATTTCCTAAATATATTTTATATTATGAGCTATTAATCTGAAATGTTTTATATTTTCACATTTCCAGTGCATAGTACTAGAATGACTTTAAGGATTGGCAGTCATTGTGGGAAAGTAATTTGGTACTGCATACTCTCAATACAATCCTCCACAACCTCTGTAAAGAGGAAAATCTTGTGGGTGATTGAACAGGCATGATTGAAATATATATGCAGACTTTATAGAATTATGATACGCAAGAGATCTTGTGGCTTCCAGGTGTTCCCTGGGCACCTTTTGAAATCTTTAGTGATGCAAAACCTGAAACATAACACCCAAGGCAGAGATTTTTGAAAAGATGGAAGTTATAATACTCAAGTGTATGGAGCACAAGCCTGTTACAGTGACTTCTTTCATTAGACACCTAACTAACCATATTGCTGTTCATATGGACAGACAGCTGTGCCAAAGTCAAATCAAGAAAGGTTACAACCAGTTTAAAGGGTAAATTTTAGTATTCAGAAGTAAAAGTAATTTTAATCCCATAATAAGTTTCAGGAAAAAAATAAAACATTCCTATTTTCTTAGGGTGAGAAGATGAGTTATCAAGAACAAGGGAAGTGAATTCTGGGAACATACAGGGCTTTTTTATTGAAAAAGCCCAGCAGGAACTCATTAGCCTAATCGGCCACACCCAACAGCAGAATCTTGTTAGCATATTAGGCCACATCCCTGACAAAACTGCTCATTAGCATATTAGGCCACACCCCCATGTTACCAGCGTGTGGTCATCCAGCCACACCCACCTTTTGCTTCTTATTCTGTTTACCTTGTTTATTGTCAAAACCCAGGGCTTTTTTTGTAGCAGGAACTCCTTTGCATGTTAGGCCACACACCCATAATGTAACCAGTCCTAATGAGTATCTGCTGTTGGGTGTGGCCTATTATGCTAATGAGCTCCTGCTGGGCATGGCCAACTTGGGAGCCAGCCAGAACTCCATTCCTGTGTGTTCCTGCCCAAAAACATATATGCTAGCTGCACAACATTAGGGATGAACTTCTGTTTTGCTTCTCTTCTTAAGATAAGTATAGAAGCTTGGATGTGTCCAGAGGCTCTTCCTATTAGGCCATTGGTGAAGAATTCTTGAGCAAACCAAAGGGAAAGTGCCAAAGGGATCATATCTGTGGCTTGTAGCCCATGACTCATACCCTGTTCAGTCCAATTAATCCAGCATGGTATGTAGTTTGTATTCTTTTGTTCTATTTATTTAAACTGTAGTTTTGTCTATTTATTTTAGCTGTATTTTAGTATTTTAAGTGGTTTTGGGTCTCCTTTGTAGTATAAATACCTAAATACATAAATTCTGTCCCCTTAAACAGTTGAGCTGACTTGAGATTTACCTTGGAGCACAACCTAGACATTCTGTAGAGGTCGAAGCATCGTACGGGGCAATGCTTTGATATTTGGGCAAAAACTCTGTAGTAGAAGCCATATTTACCATAGAGTTTTTGCCCAAATACCAGAAAGTTGCCCTGATGAGATGACATCACTTCTGGTATGTGCCCCATCCCCTGCCAGTTGCCAAGAGGGATCTGGCAACCTGAACTTCATCAGATGAATAAACTGGACATAGTCACATCAATACAGCAAAAAAGATCTGTATTTACATGCGGACTTCCTGTATGATCAATTATTTATTTATTTAGTAAAATATTTATATAACATTTAGTAAAACATTTATATAAAATTGCCTCTCGCAAGGCAGGAGCTGACGGCCCCTGCTCAGGAAGAATGACCAAGCGGGGCCTGGTCCTCACAGGCTGCAAGCACTTCAAGGAGTCCCTTTAAGTGCTCGCAGCTGGCAGGCCCTGCACGGCTGATCTCCAAGTGGCATTGCCACTTGGAATTCAGGCACACAGCCCACAGATGCCCCCTCTCTCCCCTCTCAAGAGAAAAGGGAGAGGGGTGACTGTGGGTGTTTGGGCTTGGGAGTGGGGCTTTCCCTGCCAACCATTTGGCCTGCAGTGGGTTGGACCCCCCAAAATGCGGGCAAACCCTGCCAGACTGGGGGTATGGCAGCCCTAAACATGAAGTTTGTTTATAAGTAAAACCGTGTATCAGTTTCTGTATGGTTAATAAGAGTAATGGTTTCAGAAAGATACACTAGCATAGTGGTTCCTTAAATAGACCTAGCCACAGAGACTTATTTTCTCACTTGCCACTTAAGCCAACAGCTTTCACAAAGTTTAACTTCCCAACTTGCCACCCAGATGAATAACTTCCACAAAGGCTTATTTTTTTCATTTGCTACCTAGACTAATAACTTTCACAGATTTCTCTCACAGCACTCTACAGCACTTAACTCAAGCACCTTCCTCCACACACACACTGCTCTCGGGACTAACTCTCACACAAAGGCCTCTCTCTGAACAACCCAGTCAACCTCGCCCCTTAGGGTACAGCTACCATCCAACCATGACACACTTCACTCACCCATCCAGCCCCCTTCTTTCTTACTCTACAGGCCTACATTTCAGATCACAGCAATGTACATTTAAAACTCCATAAAACATACACACAGTATTTACATGGCAAGACTCCACACAGTCCTTTAAATAAGTGGGTCCCAGGTTGTGAAAGGTCATAACCAGCACCTTGAATTGAGCTTGGAAACAGAATGGCAGCATATATTCCTGGTGGGTAGCCACTGATAATAGTTGGACTGCCTTATTCTGTACTAGTTGTAGTTTCCATGTTGTCTTCAAGGTCAGCCCCATGTGCAGTGTATTGTAGTAATCCAGCTGTTATGTCACAGAAGCATGGATCGGCATGATCTGATTGGCTGAGTTTAGGTAATGAGAGTGTTTGTGAGTCAGATGCAGCTGATAAAGGCACTCCTGGCCACCATGCCATGCTGTAATAGCAGAACAAAACAGTGAAATTGCTGAAGGAGTCCTGTTTTGAAAACTCTCTTTAAAAACTCCTTCTCTCCCCTCTCTCTTGTATGTATAAATCAGCCTAGTCTTGAAAGCTCATGATGGAATAAATGTTATTCTTTAAGAAGCCAGAGGGCTGTAGCTTTCCTATATGCTGGTGACACCCATGCACATCCAGATACACATTACTATCTGCATTGTTATGCTCACAAGAGACTGTGATGGAGGAAGGCAAATGGTAGATGGGGCATGACAGTTATGATGACTGACCAGTTTTGAAGAGACAGCCAGAATGGAAATAGCTTTATCAAACTGAATAGGCTTGATTTACAGCCAGGAGTGAAAACATGGCATCTCCTTGATATGTTAACACCTCTCTATTGGCTAAATAGAGTTGAGCTGGCTTTTTGCTCCAGAACCCAAATCCTAGATTAGCTAAGGCATTTTTGGCAAATATGGGAGGGGACCTGAGAAAGAGCTCTCCCTTCTGTGTGTGTGTGTGCACATGCGCGCAAGTTCGCATGTGTGTTGCTGTGAGACTATGCAGGACAGCATCTACTTATGCATGCACCCATTTGAATCTCTTAGTGGGGAAGGGAGATCAGATGTTCCAGATTTGTAAGTCTCAAATATGTTAGCAACCTTCCTTGTTCTTTTGGTAAAACTTTTCTTTGTTCCTTTGGCAGAACCTTTCTTTGTTCCATGGTAAAACCATAGCATTTTGGTAGTGTCCTGGAGTATCACACCTATACACTGATGTGTCAGACTCCTGGTTCCCAACAACATTCACTCTGAAGAATGATAGGTTTATTGAGACATTGATAGGATCCAGACTGGACACTGTTTGTGTTAGAACTAAGGTTAAAGGTACGAAAGCAATAGATATATAAGGTTCAAGCAAGACCAATCACCTCTGAGTATTCCACCCACCAAAAGCAATGGCCAGTGACACCCCCCCTTACTATGCTTCCCCCCAATATGTAAAATGAAGCCGAGCTGTGAAAGCTGAGACCTAAGGATGCCTGGGTTCTCAGAGGTGATAAGGATACGTACTATTTCAAAGCAATCTGGCAAAAGCAAAAGCATTTCAGTTTCACACTTTCCCATATCAGTCCTCCATTACTATGACAAATGAGCTGTAAAATGCACAGAGAGTTTGATATGATGTCACTTCCACATTCATACCAGAAATGATGTCACACACTGCCACGACACCTGTTTTGCATGTCCACGGGCCCTAACAGTCCCTCTGGTAGCCAGCATTTGGCTGGAAACTCTAATTTCACCCTATTTTTATTCTTCACATATGAAACTGCTTGTATAAAACCATCTGAAAAATGTATTATATGCATACTCAATTCAAACAAGTCTGCAGAACCAACAGCAAACAGTGTGTAACTGAACATGTTATCAAAAAAAGGAAACAACTACAAAATAAATTAACTACAAAACTAAGAAATATCTGTTCCTTTGAATTTATAAATCACATGTGAAAAACAGATCTTTAAAGTTTTATCAAAATCAAATAATGCTATAAAAAAAATCTGAAGACCAGAGCAGTGTGTTCTGATATAACTGATTATGCAAAATGGATTTGTCATGTCATGCTGGTAAATCCTTCCTGCTAGTGTTAAGGGGATTAAATGGGAAGTAAAGAACCTGAGGTGCTAAAATCTGGATTAGGTGATTTTTTAAAAGTCACTTTTGGTAACATAAAAATATTAAATGGGAATGAATATGCCACATTCTACTGTGCTACTGAAATAATACATAGTCCCTAATGAAGAAAGGTGAGAGATTTCTCTCCCCTCTACAACAGAAACATGCCCCATAGTGATTCTTTATTTGGAAGATGAGCAGGAGACCAGTTTAGGGGAAAAGAAAGGCAGCAAGATGTATGGAAAACTTCTGTATTTTTTCCATTAACACCATCTATATTTGTATGTATTTTTTAAAGCATCATCCATTCTCTCTGACTAAAAGTTATATTGAAATATACTTACATTTCAGCTTTGGATATAGATGATTGATGACTTGTCCATGAACACATACATTTTTGCTAGTCACATATTTTAAAAGTATTCCCAGAGTCTCTCTCTTGTACACCACAGATTTTTTTTTTACTTCACTGTGTGGTGATTTATATTCATCACAATTTTTCTTAATATATAACTCCTGTTAACTTCAAGGATTGATTCCCATCTTTGTTATTAGGAGACTGTAAAAATTACAGACTGGTCAGGTTTCATCCTACTTATATAATCACTAATTTCTTTATGGAGGTTTCGTCATTTACTCTTGCATATTGAATGCTTTGCTTTGAGCTATGTTTGTTAGCCAGCATTAGTCAATCAGTTGTGGCACTGGAAGCAATCTCATTAAATGCTACAGCAGATTCAAAACATATAAATCCAATATTTTTTAACTTTAAGGCAGAATGTATTGTAAACAATGTACAGGCAGAAGACTTCTAATGTTTACCCAGGAGAATGAGTTTTGCAATGAAACAGAACTAGATTTAGTATCTGGAATCTGCTGCACAGTAACATGTCCCCAGAAGGTGCTGTGCTGTAAGCTTCAGAACAGCCAACACACTGGTAGAGAATTCTCTTACACTGGTAGAAATATCTTAAAATTATGAACACTTACTAACCCCACTCCCATTAATAGATCATATCTACTTTATCCTGTTAAAGTGAATAGCTGCAATACATTTCCATATTTGAGACAATGCAGGGATAGCAGTTGATGACAACATGAAATACAGATGCAATAACTTGCTGTTCCTCCTCTCTTCCTTGAGCCAGTTGGACCCCCAACCAAACAATAGCCTATTACTTTCTCCTATAGAAATGAAGAAATGAAGGCCGAGCGCCGAAGAATAGATTCTTTTGAATTGTCGTGCTGGAGAAGACTCTTGAGAGTCCCTTGGACTGCAAGGAGATCAAATCATTCAATCCTAAGAGAAATCAACCCTGACTGTTCCCTGGAAGGCCAGATCCTGAAGTTGAAGCTCAAATACTTTGGCCACCAAATGAGAAGGGAGCACTCACTGGAGAAGACCCTGATGCTGGGAAAGGTTGAAGGCAAAAGAAGAAAGGGACAGCAAAGGATGAGATGGTTAGACAGTGTCATCGATGCAATGAACATGAAATTGAGCAAACTTCAGCAGACAGTGGAAGACAGGAGGGCCTGGTGTGATCTGGTCCATAGGGTCGTGAAGAGTCGGACTCAACTGTGCGACTGAACAACAACAATAGAAATGAATCACTCTCATTAAGTTGAAGAAATAAACAGTAGTGATAAATACGAGACAGCACACTGGAGGTCAGTTCAAAAGTGATTTCAGCTTTATTTCAGCTCCAAGTTAGACCAGCTGCGGACTAGACCAGCTAGACAAAATACAGTCCTAAAACAGCAGTTTATATACAGTTCTGGCTGAGGTAGCCACACCCACAGGCTGTGAAACGCGCCAATAACATTTGAACAGTCAGCCAATCATAGTGCAGTTACAAAGACCAATCACAGTGCATGTTAACAACCAATCATAATTGTTTCTGTACTAGCCCTCTGATTGGGCAACGCCAGACAGTATTCAGAATCCGCATAATGAGCACCTGCTCACTATGCTTACCATTATGTCTCTGAGGACATAACAACTCCTCCCCCCTTAGATGGAACACACTCGTAGTCTGCTAAATGGGGAGGGGCCCTTCGGCTTTGTTGGGACTGCCTCAGTTCTGGGGCTTCAGGGTCTTTACTGGTCTCAGCGCCAGGCATTGCTGGGCTGTCAGGGTCCACAGGGTCCGAGAGTGCAGGGGTCTGCCCTGCCTCAGGTTCTGGACGAGAACCAGCAGCACTCACCTCATCTGGAGGCAAGTGGGACTGCTCCCTGGGCCTGAAACAATCTCCGGCCTCGATCTCCTGGTCCGCAGGAGACCATCGCTGCCGGAGTTGGTCGATGTGGCGGCGTATCTGTCGGCCATCAGATAGCCTCACCACATACATTCGAGACCCCAATTTGTTGGTGACTTCAGCATTAAGCCACCGGTGCCCCTCAGCGTAGTTCCGTGCGAAGACTAAGTCTCCGGGCTGGAACTCCCTGGATGGAGTGGCTGGTTCGGGCCGCACGGTTCTGCTGCCATCCAGGTCTGGGTGCAGGCGGTCGAGAAGGGTTGCCAGCCTTCTTCCCATTAGAAGCTCGGCCGGGCTTTTCCCTGTAGCACAGCTGGGAGTGACATGCTGCCACAGGAGAAAATCGGCCACTCGATGGTCCCAGTCCTCGCCAGGCAGTCGGGCGAGGGTCTCTTTCGCCGTCCGCACCATTCTTTCCGCCTGGCCGTTGGAGGCGGGGTGGAATGGTGCTGTGGTGATGTGCCGGATGCCGTAACCCTCTAGGAAGCCGGCGAACTCCCTAGAGGTAAGCTGTGGCCCGTTGTCACTGACAAGTACGTCAGGTAGCCCATGGGTGGCAAAAAGTTGGCGCGAAGCCTTTATTAAGTTTGCTGCTGTCGTTGACCGCATGGGAACTACCTCCAGCCACTTCGAGAAGGCATCTACGACCACCAGAAGCATCTGGCCATTGATAGGGCCAGCAAAGTCGAAGTGTAGCCTTGACCAAGGCTTTTCAGCTCTGTTTAGTTCAGCCGGAGGGGAGCGTGGCGGATCAGCCCGGGACTGCTGGCAGTTCATACAGCCCCGAACTCGCTCCTCGATGTCAGCATCGAGCCCAGGCCACCATACGTATCCCCGAGCCAGGGCCTTCATCCACACAATTCTTGGATGCCCGGCATGCAGAGATTTCAGAACGCTTCCTCTTAGTTTTGGGGGAATAACAACTCTACTCCCCCACAGAACACAGCCCTTAGAAATAGATAGTTCAGTTCTTCTCCCCCAATATGCCTTAAACTCAGGCTCGTTGCACACACTCGGCCACCCCCTCCACACCCAGTTTAAAACGCGGGACAAAATTAAGTCCTTTTGGGTGTATGTGGCAATGTCCTTAGACCGCAATGGAGCCTCAGAAAGTTCATCGAGTACGAAGATGTCCGCTGTCGGAGCCAGGTCTGGATCAGTCTCAGGCAGGGGGCATCGGCTCAGGGCGTCGGCGTGAGCAATACACTTGCCCGGTCTGTGCTCTATGTCGTACTCGTATGCGGCGAGGAATAGAGTCCATCTTAACATCCTGGGCAACAGGATGTTGGGCGTGGGGCGGTCAGGGGCGAAAATCCCAAGTAACGGCTTGTGGTCAGTAACTAAAAGAAAACGTCTTCCGTACAAAAAGTCATGAAACTTTTTAACCGCACTCACAAGCGCCAACCCTTCTTTATCAATTTGGGCGTAGTTCTTTTCAGCCCCACTCAGCGACCTAGAATAATAGGCAATTGGTGCCTCGGACCCGTCAGGCATAATATGGCTTAAAACTGCCCCAACACCAAACGGCAACGCGTCAGCCGCCAGAACCAACATTTTTGTCTCATCATAGTGCGTGAGGACACTGCTAGACGTCAACAACGTTTTAACATTTTGAAAAGCTTCTTGACGCTGCCCCCAAACCCATTTTGCATCCTTATTTAATAAACGGTGTAACGGTTCGGCTACCGAAGCTTTGTGAGGCAAGAACGCATGATAAAAATTAACAAGCCCTAAAAAAGCTTGTAGCTCCATTTTGTTTTGGGGCCTAGGTGCGTTGTGAACGGCAGATACCTTCCCCGGGGTTGGGTGAACTCCCTGCTCATCGATTTTGAATCCCAGGAATTCAACACTGGGAACCCCTATCGTACACTTTTCTCTTTTTACACGTAACCCAGCTTTTTGAAAACAAAGTAAAACCTGCTTGACTCTTTCAAGCAATTCCTCCTCATCTTTCCCTGCAATAAGCACATCATCGAAGTAAGGAATTACTCCCTTGAGGCCTCTAAGCAACCCTTCCATTAATCCCTGGAAGATTCCCGGTGCGACATTAACCCCGAATTGGAGGCGCTTGACCCGAAACGCACCTCTATGAGTTACGATGGTTTGTGCTTCTGCTGCATTGCTATCCACAGGCAGTTGTTGATAAGCCTGGGCAAGGTCCAACTTTGCAAAAACCTTGCCCCCCCCTAGAGACGCCAGTACATGACTTATCACAGGTACAGGATAAGAGTGCTGTTGCAACGCCTTATTGATTGTACACTTATAATCTGCACAAATTCTTATAGAACCATCGGGTTTGACAGGAGTAACGATGGGTGTTTCCCATTTGCTGTATGGTACCGGTTCTAAGACCCCTTGCCCAATGAGCTTGTCGAGCTCCATTTCTATCTTTGGTCGCAATGCTAACGGTACCTTCCTATATTTTAACCTGATAGGCCGTACATTTGGATCCAGTTCAAATGAAACCGGGGGACCTGTATAGGTTCCCAATCCCTTTCCAAAAACCTGAGGAAACTCGTTATATAAGCAATCCCATTTATCACAACACACTGCATTAATGCCAGAAATAGCAATGCCCAACGGTTCAAACCAATCAAGCCCTAAGAGGCTTACCCTGTCCCCTTCAGCAACAATTAGGGACAGAGCCGCCTTCCGCTCTTTGAAGTTGACTTCAAATTCAGCCTCACCGGCCAACGGAATTCTGTGCCCTTGGAAATCGGCGAGACAGGCATCAGTTGGTAGAAGACGGCGACGGCTTCGGCGAGGGAAAAGACGATCTAGTGTATGCGTCGAAATGATGGTTCTAGCCGACCCCGAATCGACTTCGAAAGGGCAGGCCACGCCGTCAAGATACACGGTGACGAAAATCTTCTTCCTCCGGGGAACTCCCGTGGTGAGGACAGTCGACGATGAAGAGGGGTTGGACGACAGGGTCGGGTTTCGGGATGACAGGGATGAAGGGCAGGTTGTGTTGACCTTGCTTCGGAATTGAGAGCGCTGAGGAGGCGACGTAGGCGGCGATCTCTTCGACTTGCAAACTCTGGCGATGTGCCCGCGTTTTCCGCAAGCCCGACAAACCAACCCTTTGGCCCAACAGGTGTCGCGCTCGTGCTTCCCGCCACAACCAAGGCACTGACGCACTGGCGCAGTCTTCACTTGGGTTCGCGGCTGGCTGCTGGAACAAGGCTCTCGTACGTCATCCACGGCGGCCGCCGGCTCACGGTCCTCGACCTGTTGGTGAATGCTGGATTCAGCTGCCGCAGGCCGCTGTCGCACTTCTCACGTCGACCTTTCAGCAGCTTCAGCGGCGATGGCTTCCTCGAACGCGACCTTGAATGTCAGCGTCTTTAGGGCGAACAGGCGTTGTTGCAGCTTTGCATCGCGGTGACCGCAGACCAGCCGGTCTCGCAAGGCTGTTTCGAGATCAGCGAAGTTGCAAGCCCTTGCCAACTTCCTCAATGCCGCCACAAACTCGGCTACCGATTCGCTGGAGCCTTGCCGCCTTTCGTAGAATGCGTGCCGGGAAGCGATCTCTGAAGGCTGCGGCGCGAAATGAGCCTTCAACTTCTCCGTCAGCGTGGCGTACGGCACGGTCTTGATGTCATCAGGCGTTACCAATGAACGAGCAATGTCGAACACCTCTTTGCCACACGAGCTAAGCAGTGCAGCTCGTTTCTTCGCAGCATCTGTCACCCCGCCGCTCTCGAGGTGAAACTCGAACTGGGTGAGGTACGCCTCCCAGTCCTCGGTCGCGGGCTCGAATGGCTCGAACCGGTGCTTGGAGCTCATCGCGGCGCTTCCTGGAGTGGATGGCCCCCTCGGAAACTCGCGGTCGATTGGAACTTCCTCCGTGGTGTCTCAGCGGGGCTGCCTACCCGCTAAATCCCATCCTCGTCGCCAGTTGATAAATACAAGACAGCACACTGGAGGTCAGTTCAAAAGTGATTTCAGCTTTATTTCAGCTCCAAGTTAGACCAGCTACGGACTAGACCAGCTAGACAAAATACAGTCCTAAAACAGCAGTTTATATACAGTTCTGGCTGAGGTAGCCACACCCACAGGCTGTGAAACGCGCCAATAACACTTGAACAGTCAGCCAATCATAGTGCAGTTACAAAGACCAATCACAGTGCATGTTAACAACCAATCATAATTGTTTCTGTACTAGCCCTCTGATTGGGCAACGCCAGACAGTATTCAGAATCCGCATAATGAGCACCTGCTCACTAAGCTTACCATTATGTCTCTGAGGACATAACAAGTAGTATCAGAGACTCAGCTATCCAAATATTGGTTACACCAATGCCAACAGAAGGTATAAATGTTGCTCCCACCACAGCTGTCTTCCTGATTGTACCTCTGTACATTTGTTTATGGTGTTCATCAGGAACCACAGCTTCTACCAGAAAATAAGAAAGTAGGTGACCACAAAATCCTGGTCTGTCTCATTTTGGTTATACTTATATCCCTTACATGAGATACATGGCAACCTAAACCCAGGATGACCAACAGACATGACTGTGAGCAGAAGATCCGACATGGATCCAACATGGCAAAAGCAGTTTATACCAAACATAACTGATGTATTCATGGGTGAAATGAATTAAATTTCACAGATTTGAGGATTTTCACAGTTTTGTCACTATCTGTGATGTGAACACTTCTGTGCTGGCGGTTTTCATGGAGCTATATAACAGCAACACAACACCCAGTCCCTTAACATACAGACTGCAACCCAACTCACAGTTACACATGCTCATATAATTAGGCAGAGGATTGCAGCCTTCACAAATGACTCCAGCTAGTTTATTTTCACTTGAGCTAGACTTTTGGCACTGAAATCTGTTGAGTTGCATGCAAATCAATGTTACAAAGGCCCTACAAATGGTTTATGTATTTGAATATACTGCATGTGTCTTGCTTCACTTTAAATATTATTGCAAACAGCAAATGATCTGTTGGTATGGTGCTGAAACAGTGTGAAAATTATTATGAAGGATCTTCAAAATGCCATCTGTATTGAGATATTATAACTTGTATTTAAATAAGAGTACAAACCATGGAATTAATTGAATAAAGTGACCATTATTCAATTGACAGCTCTTTAGTCAATCTGCATAAGAAAATCATGATGCATGATGGTTTATTTCAGGTTTTTGTTGTTGTTATTGTTATGGTGGCATTTCTTGACCAAGCAATAACTTCAATGCAGTCCATCATTCCAGAATTGGTCACTCTGTCCAGTTTTCTCAATGTTCTGTGAGTAGGGATTATCTAATGGAGAATTTACAAGAACAAAGTGCAATATTTAATGTGGTCCCTTCCATTTGTTCTTTGTACAGGCTGGGGAAAAAAACTGATTCCCTCCCATCACCACTTCTCAGGCCTGGTTTTACAGCTAAAGAGGGTAAGGCATCTGTATCTGGTGGCAGATTTGTGGATCAAATTTAACTATTTTGGATAATATTGTATTGATTTAATATTGTATTTTTATTAAGGTTGAGCTAAAATACTCCCCCCCCCAACTTCTTAGTCTGTTTACAAGTTTTGGGGTTGGTTGGGCTCCTTTCTCCCGGGGGGGGGGGCTATGAAGTTGGGGAAGACAGCACATCTTTTTGTTATTGATGCCTTGCAACATGGAGACATTTCATCTCTAACTACATTGTACTGCTGCCAGGAAGCACCACCTGGGTAACTAGGCAAGTGTCCTCAAATTGTGCTGGTAACTGGGCAATGCTTATTTTCTTCCTGCGTTACACTTCAGACTGATATACTTCCCACACCGTGCTGCAGGACAGTGACAGAAGCTAAACAGGCAGTCCCTGTGTTTCCTAGGCAACCAGGCAATATTGCTCTCTTCCTGTACTGAGACAAAATGGTAGGGAGGAACAGAGAGTGAGATTATCATGGCTGCTATACAGCCATAGAAGAAATTTTTTAAAAGCACACACTTTTTCCCGTTTCACTCCATATTTCTTCCCACAATATTCCTGTTTCACTCCATATTTCTTCATGGGAGATACTTTGTACAAGCCTTAATTTTTGGCACTCTAGAGTGTACAATATTAACAACTTGGCCACTTCTGTTATTTCTGCAGCACTGATTGGAAGAAAAGTAAACACAATTCGGTCAAACATATATTATCTTCCTTTATTTTCTGTGGTATAAGTGCAAACACGGAGAGAAAAACAACCTCTGTGGAGGGCAACCCATCGTTTTACAGGCTAATGCTCTGTCATGGCACATAGAGTAAAACAATCTCGCACAAAAATCTGATGTTGATAGAAAAAGAGATGAAAACATCATTACCATGGGAACCTCTTTCAAAATAACAAACATGATTCCATCCTTGGACATACATAGCAGGAAGGAATTATTTGGTTGTGATGTTTTACTGACTAGCTTTTAAATGTTTCATTTCAGTTGCATGGTTTGACAAGCCTCTCAAAATTTTTCCTACCACCTGCTCCTCTGCCATGACAAGCCCATGACAAGTCTATGACACTAATTCCTATCTGCTGGTGAGAAATTAGCATTTGACCTTTTTGGCAGCACAGCTTAGCTGCATTTCGAATGCAAGGCAGTGCCCCTCAAGTACTGCAGCTCATCTTTTCCTGCCTGAGAACAGGAGGGAGCCATCTAGCAGCACGCTACGGGTCATAAGCACAGAGAATGAGCACAGAGGGATGTTTTGTCAAGGCTGTAACTCACAACTGGCAAAATGTTAATGTGGCTGCATTTGGTTCCTGATAAATCCAGTGCTTCATTGATGTTTAACTGCCTAGTGACATTCAAAAACAACTCCAATATGCAAGAGCTTCTCAGTTGAAAAACCTGTGATTCAAAGCTGCAATGGAGAAGGAAAATGTTTGAACAGGACAGCACCTCTACCAGAGGCACTGTTATCTTTAGAGCTAGATATGCTTGTGTTTACAGAGATCACAAAGGTCATTGCATCAAGACAGCCTGAGGCATTAGAGACAAGGCCAAAAACAAGTATCATCTTTAATAATTCACAAACAAAAAGAGAATGAGACACAGTTTTTTCAGCCAAACTGGAACATGGGGAATGGGGGTTAAATGGACCCAAGCAGATTTTGACAGGTCAAGAAGTTATTGCATGATTGCTTCCATGTACCCAGTTCTCAACCCAACCTAGATCCACCACCACTATACATCTGTCAAAAGTAGTCTCAGCAGTGACATTGATTCAGTCCATAGTATGGCCAAAGGGAAGCATGCAACATGTGTGCAATACAAGAAAGGTCTATAGCAAGATAAAAGACAGCAATGCACAAACAGGGTCATTTTTGGTCCTTCAGCAGAAGAAGTCTGTATATATTGATTGAAACATTACTATCTTCATTTTCATACAGATCAATGGACTTTGGTCATGCCAGTTGTTAATCTGATTGTTAACCTTTTGTGCTGTTTCTCTGTTGCATATGACTGACCGCTATAGGAGACAAGTTCCATCTTCCAATAATATATACAGGCTACCAGACAGTGATTTATTCTAGTCCTGGAATAGCTTTCAATAGAAATCTAATATTTCACAAATTATCTTTAGAGATGGATCTGTTTGGGGCAATTATTCTCAGTCATCTCTGCCTTATGATTTGTTTACTGTATATTATTTATTTTATTTATATATACCCCACCTTTGTCCCCAAAGGGGACCTAAAGTGGCTTACATAGTTCTCCTCTCCTCCATTTTATCCTCACAACAACTCTGTGAGGTAAGTTACACAGACAGAATGTGACTGGCCCAAGGTCACACAGTGAGTTTCCATGACACGAGTGGGGATTTGAACCTGGGCCTCCCAGGTATTAGTCTGATACTTTTATCTACTAGATCACACTGGCTCAATGTTCCCTCTAAGCTGAGTTAGTGTGAGCTAGCTCAGAGGTTTTTAGCCTCCGACTCTCACATTTTTGTCTCAGCTCAGGGAGGATGGCTCCAGGGCAAACTAATTTATGCAGTAGCCAAATCGCTCGCTCACAACTTTAATGCCAGTAGCTCACAAGGTAGAATTTTTGCTCACAAGACTCCACAGCTTAGAGGGAGCATTGATCTTCACCTCACCAAAAAGTTATCATCTTCAGTTTCTCAGTCTAAAATATAATTGTGCATATATTCTGAGCATCAGCATATGCTCATTCCTTGATTCCTTCCTACCCTTGATTCCTTCTTGCTCATTGACCTTTGTACGGGAAGCATGCAGAAGACTTTGAAAAGAAAGTACTGTTACAGTCAGCCACCTAGAAGCCACCTCAGACATTTATGTTAACACTGTTTTGTGCATTGTAGGGCAATAACTTGTTTTCTCCATTTATTGAAAAACATGTGTTCATGAGAAAATCTAATTTCCAAATGTAATACAGATACCGCCTCCTTTAATTCCATGACACAATGTGACATATTGGAACATGACAGAAACAAATGGCCCCATTGAATGAAAATAATATTTTCAGTGTACTTGTGGCTCTTGCAGAGCCAGAAATAACTGTATTTGCATGCTGTCTTTAAAGCACAATTCCATATGCTACAGCTGTCTAGATAACAAATGTCTATCCAATCAGTGTTTAATATTTAGTCCTCTCAGAGAAACTAGAAGTCCAATTTCCTTGAACAAATCACTTTCAAGGAAAGATAACAATTTAGAATCAAGAACTGTGTCCTTTTACAGCTTCAGCCAGATAATTCTCAAAAGATATTAACACTATTGTAGAGGGAACAGAATTCAGGTGGTATGAAACTATACACTGATGTAATATCAGAAATTAATGTCAACATTGTTGCTATGGCAGCTGCATCAGTCTTGCTTAAAGATTTAAGGTTCAAAGAGAACCAATGTGGGGCAGTGGTTAGAGTACTGGACTTGGATCTAAGAGACCCAGGTACAAATCCCCACTCTGCCATGAAAGCTTGCTGGGTGGCCTTGGGCCAGTCACAGACTCTAAACCTAATCTACCTCACAGGGCTATTGTGAGGATAAAATAGATGAGCAGACATTGATATAAACTACTTTGGGTCCCCACTGGGAGAAAAAGGGGGAGGTAGAAATGAAGTAATTTTTTTTAAAAAAATTAGGAAGTCCAACTACTATGTGCTAATTGTGAAGTCAAAGTAGCTCCTTCACTGCCCTTGGAGCAGTGGGTATTTAGGGTCCAAGCCCCCTACTTGAATAGAACACAAACCTTCTATAGGGGAAGGCCAAGTGGCTTGTGCAGTCCAGCTAATGCTACTCCTGTATGGAAAGGCTGTGCTACCTCTTTACAGTTAGATGGTTTTATCACACCTACTGACACACCTGCCCATCATATCTGATTTATGTGAGATTAGCTGGCTGCTTTATGGAGCTGAGCAGGATATGGGGGTCATCTTGTTGGCATAGCTTCAGATTGTTTAGTACAGGGGTGTCAAACATGTGGCCCAGGGGCTGGATCAGGCCCTGGAGGGCTTCTATCAAGGCCTGCAGTGGAACTGGCTGTCCTCTGCTTCTTCCAGTTCTGCTGCTGCTGCATCGTTGTAGGTTTGCAGCTTACAGATACACACCTGAACAGCATACTCAAGATTGAAGCAGCACAGACATTTTGATGCAATAATTCAGAGCAAGAGGTATCAGTTATCAGACACTGTTAAATAAATAAAATATTGCAAGAGTGCTAATGTTTTAAGCATGTTTTATTTTAAGTAAAAAAAACCACTCTTTATATTTGTGTCCTTTATAAAGTTTATATCTCCGCTACCTGGCATTACATTTTATGACACACATGGTCCGGCCCAACAAGGTCCCATTTATATCAGATCCGGCCCTCATAACAAATGAGTTCAACATCCCTGGTTTAGTAAGTTTGGAAGAGTCTGGGTTGCTACAGTATAAAAGTAACAGCAAATGTTTCCCTTGCTCAAAAGCTAGTCAAATCCAACTCTAGGGGGTGGTGCTCATCTCTGTTTCCAAGCCGAAGAGCCAGTGCTGTCCGAAGACATTTCCGTGGTCATGTGGCTGAAGACTTATGAGAAGCGTGTTACCAGCATGTGCGAACAACCAGAGACATGGGAGGTTAAAAAAGGAATAGTTTGGGTAGATATATCTGTGATCATTTCCTACAATTTGCAGGAAAATTGGTGGCCCAATCCTAACCTTGGCTGATTCGGAAGTATGTCTATTGACTTCAGTGGAGTTCACTCCTATGTCCGTAAAACTGTCCTTTAAAACAAGGATGTTGCTAAGCCAGCCGGTGAGGAAAGTCCTGACTCCCAGAGCCCAGCTGGTCAGAACAAGACCCTGGGAAGATCGAGCAGGGGGTGGAGTTGGTGGTGGTTGGGGCTCCCCATCTGAGTGGGCTGGAGAGAGGGTAGAGCCCCCACCAGAGCAAGATGGACCGAAGCAAGTCAGTGCATCAAGCTGGTCCCGCCCTGCCCTCCGCACAGCCTGACAGATGCACTGGCCAGTGTTGGAGTAGTCTGACAACATCAGTCTGTCCCAGGCCACAGCATCAGGACTTAAATAAGGGGGTGGAGTCAGGGCCCTTTGGCCCATCTGAGACCTCAGGCAATCTCCACGGGTGGGAAAAGATCTGCCCCAGTAATGGCAACTGGTGGGGGCCCACCAAAGGTGGAGATGAGGCATGACACTGCTGGATGTGATGACCAAGGGAATGGCCCGGACCTAGGGAATGGCAACTCTATGGAAATATCCCAGGCTTGGGACACCGATATTCTTTTTGTCGTTATAAAAGCCTCAGAAATGATCACTTTAAACATTACAAGATTTAAAAAATAACAAAAACACATTATCCAGTGTCTGACACTCTGTGCAACATGAAAAGTGTTTATGCTTTTCTTTGCTCCGCTGTTCTATACCTGTTCATTTCCAGGTCAGTAGAAAGGCAAATTTCAAATGTCAGCCATATAACTTTGTCACTAACAAAGTTTTTTAAAAAATCATATCCAACTTCAAGCCTAGGCAGAACTATGTCAAAACCACTCAGAAGTGAAAAATGAAATTTCAATATGATTTCCACCTCTGTCTCTGATGAACTATGACATCACTGCTTCTATCTTTCACATTTTTCTATTGATGAGGACTGAGGACCAAGAGAGATGCAGGCCTATTCACCATTCAGGAACGCAGCCACCAAGCACACAAAGGCAAAATCACATAAGAACAGAATGTTAATTATCTATTTTCCTAAGCCTTTTATGCTTGTATTGACATATTTCATTATTAGGTACTAATCAGTTTTGGGTTTGCATAGCTGTGAACTTCATTTGAATAAGTTCATTATTTCACTGCCAGAAGAAACAAAATTAAACTTAATTAGAGGTCACAACACCTCCAGGCTGAGTTAATTAAAGGTCTAATCAAACCTTTTGGGACACTGTAGCTTGTCAGTGGTACAAAAAAAATTAATAAGTGGAAAACAAGCTATCCCTTCCTTAAGGAAACACTGGGTGGGTTTTGTTTTTTTTAAGGAGAGAACTGATGTCTCCCGTCTTCTCTCATTCTATTTCAAGATTCATCTCAATCATAAAAGCAGAGACAAAAGCACCTTTATTGCAACGTTATGATCAGGACAAATACATGTTTGTCAATACGGCTTCAATAAAGCATGATTTCCTTCTTCATTAGAGCCAATGATTTATAATCCCAACAGGGCAGATGCTGAACAGCATTGTAGTTCTGAATGATATGTCGTTTCATTCACACAATGTTGACGCATTCACTGACAGGTCAATTCAAACGCCCTCAGCAGTTTTATTGATGCAGCCCCTTCCTATCTATTGGGACCACAAAGGAAAGCAATAGCTTATGCTGCATCTGATTAACGGACTACACAACACTCACATTAAACATAGATTAAATCCATATCATACCAGGATGATTTTGTTTCCCATTGTGTGGGATGTACTGAACACACACGTATCTACCTACAGTCTATAGTGGAACAATCCAGGAAGAACATGGGACTTTGCTAAACATATAAAATTGTTCTCATTCAAATCAAAAAGTGATAAAGGATATGCCTTCTAAAAAGTAATTTTAATTATGAAATACATCTATCATGCCTTTCAATTCTTCCCCACACTCCTGTGTTAGTTGTTACTCAGTGGAGTCTTTTTCTCCCATCTGCTGAGGTTCCACATGTTCAGACCCACTTATCATTTTAGCTCAGCCCAACATCGTATTTTAAAGAGCCCTGACTAGATTCCACAGGTTGCGCAAGACCATATTATTTCTTCCTGCCTTCTGCTGAAGTTATTGAGTTCTTAACCTTCTTTTGATTTGTAAGTGGCTGTTGTTTCTTAACTGAAGTGTATTAAGAGGAATGAATGCCCCAGTTGATATTTCTGTACTTTCATGGATAGTTATGGTGTAGTTTTGTTTATTTGTTGTTATTGTATCTTTTGTTGCTTCTGTTTTCCCTTTCAAGGCTTGGCCTCTCTTGTGTTTTGAAACTACAAATCCAAAATAGCCAGAGGAATCATAAAAAATATTTATGGTAAAATTTTGTTGCTGTCAATGGAACTTATTTCCCAGTAAATGCAATTAAGATTGGAGCATAAATCTTATTGTGTACACAAATATACTGATTCATACATTTTGAATTACCTCACAGTGTCCTTTAAGTGGAATCATTATCACAGTGATAAGGAATATAAATTCTGATGATCTTTTTGCATCCTGAAAAGTGTTATAGACATTATAATCACGCCATGATGATTATAATAGATTACATGCTTTTCAGTGATGTGGTTACAGGTAATCTTAAATTACATAATGACATATTGCTTAGATCTAAAATTGTAGGCAAAACTATACAGCAGCAGTTATGGCATAGCTGCACTGAGATCATTTTATTTGACACCTGTAATTATCATTAATCCTAATCTTTATAAAATTAAAGCTACTTCCACTTTTACTTACAGGACAGAAACCACATTCTAAATATTCCCTGTCTTTTAACTTTGTTAATAAAATATATATCAACTCGATCATCCTTGTAATTTCACTATAGTTGTAGAAAGCATATTAATAAAGACATATCTCTCCTTATAAATATTTATCTTTTGGTTTTGCAAGATTCCATGCACTCCCATTGGCTGTAAAATGCCCTCCCTCGGCCATCAGCCGCCACTCAAGAGTACTCACGTGCCATTGGCCAGGTGCTGGGTCTGCTTCTCTTCCCCACCCACTCCCCTGGCAGACAGCTCTGTCTCCTGAGGAAGACAGTTCTCTTGACTCCTGTGAGGGACTGTCCCCTCAGTGGCTGTTGGTAGGCAGCCAAGCTTGGTTCTGTGAGTAAAAAAACAAAGGACTTTCAGCTTAACCCCCTCCCCGCCCATAACCCCCTCCCCAATGGCCACTTTCCTGTCAGAATAAATGGGAAAAGGCTCTTTCTCCTGCTTAGCTTCAGCATGGCTGGCTGGCTAACAAGGTGGGCCAGCGACCATCAGACCATTTTCTTCAACTCCCCGCTGTGCGGCTGACTTTCCCCTAGGGCTGCCAATCTCCAGGTGGGACCTGGAGATCTCCCACTGTCACAATTGACCTCCAGATGACAGAGATCAGTTCCCTGGGAGAAAATTGTTGCTTTGGAGGGTAGACTCTATGGCATTATCCCCTGTTGAGTCCTTCCACACACACCCCAAATGCTGCCCTCCACAGGATCCACACCCCCCCCCAAATCTCCAGGTATTTCCCTGATCAGAGTTGGCACCTGTACTTTCTCCTCTGTCAGTAAAAGTCCCTTTCCACACGTGTATTGGCCTTAGGGAGAAAACTCATTGGGCTGAGTCCTGATCAGGTTGCCAACTCCAGGTGGGCAATTCCTGGAGATTTGAGGGATGGAGCCTGGAGAGGGTGAGTTTTGAGGAGGGGTGCCACCTCAAACAGGTACAATGCCATAGACTCCACCCTCCAATCCAGCCATTCCCTGATGGGGAACTATTGTTGCCAATCTCCAGGTGGGGGCTGGAGATCACTCAAAATTACAACTGCTCTCTAGGAGGGATGGGGGAGGAGATGGAAAACTAAAGGTAGGTTGATGGTTGGCTGGGAGGGAAATAGGGTTATCAACTCCAGGTTGGGAAATTCCTGGAGATTTGAGGGGTCGAACCTGGAGAAGGTGAGTGTTGAGAAGGGGTGGGACCTCAGACAGGTACAATGCCATAGACTCCACTCTCCAAACCAGCCACTCCCTCCTGGGGAACCACTGTTACCAATCTTGGGGGTGGGCTGGAGATCACTCAAAATTACTACTGCTCTTCAGGTAGCAAAGATCAGTTCTTCTGGAGAAAATGGTGGACTCTGTCATTATACCCTGCTGAGATTGCCACAGCAAATTGTCACTGAGTGCCCAAAGCCAGGGCACTCTCCCAGAGCCTCTTTCTAGAGCCCGTTGTATTTATTTCCACAACGGGCCTTATTCCTAGTAATTAATAATACTTGGAGAGAAACCTGTTTAGAAATTTGCCTAAAATGAAAAGGGCTTTGTAATAAGTAAAGGAAACATTATTGCCATAATTCCCAGTTATTCTATGAACAAAGTTTGTTGTTGTTGTTATAACATGAACAGATGAAATTAAAATGAATATTTCTTATGTTAAGAATAAATGAATAAGTCCCACAAAAATATCCAAATTATTCTGCCAGTAGAAATTTTACAAGATTAAATATGTAATTCAGCATTCCAGATCATTTATAGAGATGTCTTCTACAACAGTAATCTTCAGCCCATGAGTCACAGAGGGTCACAGAATCCCACCTGATAGGCTGTAACTTTCTATCAAGCTGCCATTGTTGCTGGATTTCAGAAAAACCTGCTGCTAGTGTGCATGCATAGAGTGTTCTGTGTTGCCTGTTTAAGAGGCTTATTATGTACGTGGACCACCACCAGGAGTCTGCGGCTAAAGTAAAAAGCTTGGGTGCCAAAAACAATGGGACCTCGGATCCTAGACTACCTAGTATCCACCAATAGGCCATCTGGTGGGAAATTCAAACCCTCCAATGGGACCGTGGGTGTACTGGGTTGGGTTTTTCAGTCTTGTGTGTGAAGTACAATAAACACATCTGAATGCATGTCATAGTCTGAGTCTTCATGCAGCAAACCCAGTATTTCACAGTGGCGACAAAGGTGGAATCCCGATGAGTGGGCCTGTCTCTCCAACCAGCACAGCACAGAGCAATGATCCAGAGGAAGCCACCACGCCCCACACTCCTCCTGAGCAGCACCGCATCGTGCCCTGCTCTCCCCGACTCTGCTCACCACACCGCACCAGAGTCACAGCAGCCGCTCCAGTACACCTCGAAGTCTTTGACCCCACACATCCCAAGTTCTGGGGATTTGTGGATGCACCAGCTGACCTGCTACCTCACCTATCATGAGGTGACCAACACTGGCAAGAGAAGGGCCCTCCTCCTCAGTTTCTGTGGTATGGCCACCATCCGGCTCGCAAAGAGCCCCCTGGCCCCAAGGCAATCGTGGAATGCCTGTACGAGGAGACAGTCAAAGCCTTGACCAGGTATTTCACGCCCAAGCAAATGATGATGGCCAGGCAGATGGAGTCCCAGGGGTGCATCCAGAAGCCCAGCGAAACAGCCACAGCTTTTATGGCTACGCTATGCCAACATGCCATGGAGTGCACTTTCACCAAGGTGGAAGAGAACATCTTGACCCAGTTTGTCTGGGGAAACAGCGATGTGAAGCTCCGCCGCAAAATGATTGGCACCATTTATCTTAAAATCAACGATGCCCTGCAGCTCACCATCATCTACAAGGCCTCCCACTGAGACAGGCCACAAACCACATCCCACCTCATGCTCCCCGACTCAGTGCTCAAGCACTCCAATGAGGAAGATGTCCACCTCTGCCCCTCCAGCTGCAGGAAGCCGCCGGGAGCTGCCGGCGTCTCAGGACACCCTGGGAAAACAGCGGGGCATGCCATGTGTGCCAGCTGCAGAGAGGCACATAAGAGTAAGTCATGCTGTGATACCACCTGCCACGTGTGTGGCAAACAGGGACACCTCATCCATGTTTGCAGATCCAGGGGCAACTGGAACCACTCACCACAGCTGCAGCTGCACAGACAGCCCTCCGTGCACTACAAGGCCACTGTAGAATCAGGTGACCTCTACCTCTTGACCAGTCCTTGACCAGTACCCTTGTTACAGGTACTACGCCTCCCCAATCTGCCTGCAGCCCTGAAGATCCAGGTCCGGGTCCAGTTAGAGGGGTTCCCCTGCAAAATGGAAGTGGACTCTGGGTCAGTGGCCTCCATCATATCAGTGGAAACACTGAACAGACTTTGCACGAATGGGGGCCCCCACCTGTGCCTGTTGCCCTTGAGCCTAGTGGACTTCCAACAGAACCCAGTCCCAATTCAGGGTGTGGGAACTTTCTGGGTGAAGTACAGGGGGGCTGAGGGTTCACTGAACTTGATAGTGGTCGAGAGCAACTGAGTTAGTCTCTTGGGGCGGGCATGGTTCGTGCTGCTGGACATTACCATGGGGGGGGGGTGAGGCAATGTGCACAGAGGGATTTTGCCGAGGTTTGCGGGGAATTCCCCAGGGTTTTTGATGGGGCTCTGGGTTGCTATAAGGGGCCCCCAGTTGTAGTGCAGCTAGACCCCTGGTTGCCCCCATCTGCATGCAGTTCCGCCACACCCCAATAGCATTGCAGCCAAAAATAGACATGGAACTAGACCATTTGGTGGCACAAGGGGTCCTTGAACCCATCTCACATGTGTTGTGGGAGACTCCTATAGTAACCCCCATAAAGCCCAATGGCGACGTCCGCATCTGTGTGGACTATAAATGCACTTTGAACCAGTCCCTCCACAACCACAACCAGAAGTCCCTCCACTTTGAACAAGTCCCTCCACAACAAGTCCCTCCACAACCGTATTAGCATCCTTAACTGGGGCCAAAATCTTTGGGAAGTTGGATCTTGCACAAGCATACCAACAACTGCCCATGGATGAGGCCACAGCTGCTGCTCAGATCATCATGACACAACGGGGGGGGCATTCAAAGTCAAGCGGCTGCAGTTCAGGAATAATGTGGTCCCAGGGATATTCCAAAAGCTAATGGACTCTCTGTTAAAAGGGATCCATAGAGTGACACCCTTCTTTGATGATGTCCTCATTGCCACGGCCACCCCAGATGACTTCGCCTCCCGTCTCTGCGCTGTCCCGCACTGTTTTGACTTGGCAGGCCTAAAGGTCAAGAGGGAGAAGTGCCTTCTCGAGGTCCCAGAGGTGGATTTCTTGGAGTTCCAGGTTAACATGATGGGCCTCCATCCGGTGAGGGACAAAGTCAAGGCCATCGTGGAGGCCCCCGTGCCCAGCAACAAGGTGGAACTTCAGGCATTTTTAGGGCTTCTGAACTTCTACCACGCCTTTCTCCCCCACAAGGAGCCCTTGCACTGGTTGCTAGACTAGTCAGCACCATGGTTCTGGGCCCTCCGGAAGGTGGCAGCATTCAGGGGTGTAAAGGCCCTCCTGATCTCAAACGAGGTGCTGGCTCATTTCGACAAGTCCCTGCTGGTGGTCCTCATGTGTGATGCCTCCCCTTACAGCGTGGGTGCGGTGTTGGGTCACGTTCTCCCTGAAGGCCAAGAGGTCTGGGTGGCCTACTATTCCTGGACCTTGTCAACCGCTGAGTGGAATTATGCCCAGATCAACCGGGAGGGCTTGGTAATTGTGGCTAGGGTGAAGAAATTCCGTGACTATGTGTATGGGTGCCTCTTCATGATTGTTACAGAACATAAGCTGCTCCTCAGCCTCTTTGTGGCAGACAAGCAGACCCCTCAGGTACTCTCCCCTGGGTCCTCCGCTGGTCCCTCTTCCTAGCGGCTTAGTCCTACCACCTGGAGCATCGCCCGGGCAAGGCTATGGGTCATGCTGATGCCCTCAGCTGCCTTCTACTTCCAGACATGGATGCCAATCCCGATCCCGCCCCCAGGGCCCATGACCCTGTCCTCTCCCAGGTCTTGGGCTGGGTGGTGAGGGGGTGGCCCACGGCCTCAGCGGGCCCTGAGTTTACAGCTTTCTCCACTTGCAGGGACAAATTGTCAGCTCTGAAGGGATGTCTCCTGTGGGGGAAGAAGGTAGTGGTCCCCAGCAGCAGGTCCTCAACACACTACACGAGGCCTACCCGGGAATCATCCAAATGAAGGCGATGGCCTGGAGCTATGTGTGGTGGCCAGGGATCGACACAGAAATTGAGTCATGGATGCGGGGGGCCTGACCTGTCATAATAATAATAATATTATGTAAATGTATGCATTGATAATAATTAATATTGATCTTGAAGATATAACCAGCGCAAGTGATCCAAGCACTGGTTACCAGACTGAATAAATCAGATAAAAAGCAAAGATCCAGCTTCTGATAACTGGCTTTTATTTCTGGCACCCTCTTTCTTCTGCTGTCAGTGGTCCCAGCAGTGACACTAGTGATATCATAAATCTAGTTCACCTCCTCAAGTCCTGTGATGGTGATATCAGATCCTTGCTGTTCAGTGGGAGCCCTGCTGCTGCCTGGTTGTTAATGCTGGATCTTAACTCTGAAAGTTTGTAGACCACCAATCTGCCCCTTACAAGTTACAGTGCCATACCCTTGGTGAAAAACTAAGATCTAATGTGTTTCAAAGTACAACAATAAATAATAATGAAGTGTTTTATAGTATAAAGCAGTCCAGAATTGTCAAGGAGAGATAATGACACAATCTATTGCTTACAGCAATGAAAATTGAAAAGAACTAAAATGTTCATGTAGGAAATCTAATGAGGCAATTCTTTTCCCAGAAGGCATGGTAAAGCTCCAGTTTGCAGGCTGAATTATAGCAATAATAACAAGGGCCAAACCAGACACGACACTAGAAGTCGCATGAATGAAGATCCCAGTGGTTTTCTTTTCTGTTTCTATTATAGGCATGTGCCCAATTCAGATCCGGTTCCTGCATGTGGCAACCTGTGTATTTGCCCTAACAAGGCAAATAGGAGCTCCATGGGGCTGTATCAGGCTGGAAAAACAGCATAAGGGGATGATTATACCCACCTTTCCATTCCACCATTCATGGGTATTTAAAAAGAAGTAAACATTGGCTACTTCAGTAATAGGAGCTGCGGTGGCTCAAGTGGTTAAGACGCTGAACTGCAGGCTGTGGAAGGTCAGTAGTTCAGCAGTTTGAGACCCAAGAGTGACGCATGACGGAATGAGCTCCCGTCTCTAGTTCCAGCTCCTGTCAACCCAGTAGTTCAAAAGCAAGAAATTGCAAGTAGATAAATAGGTACCACTTTGGTGAGAAGGCAACAGCATTCTGTGCGCCTTGGTGTTTAGTCATGCCAGCCACGTGACCACGGAAACGTCTTCGGACAGCGCTGGCTCTTCGGCTTTGAAACAGAGATGAGCACCGCAACCCTAGAGTCACATTAGACTGGCTTTCGAGCAAGGGAACCTTTACCTTTACATCAGTAATGCAATTGCCATGCCATGACTTGGTTAGAATGGGAGATTTCTCATCCAGAAATACCTTCAAGAATTTTGGAAGACAAATTATAAACAGGTCCATAGTTGTTTAAATCCAATCATCTAAGGGCTTTTAAAGTAAGGCAGTAAACCACTCCAGAGGCAAAGAAGCATCAGTAATTTGTGCCATGTGCCAAAAAAGCCTTCTGTTTGCAGATTGGCCGTGCAACTAGGGGCAAGAGAAAGGGGGCTTTATATCTTAAGTTCACATCTCCAAGCTATGAAAGCTGAAAGACATCCATACAAATATGACTACAGGATTCTTCAGAAACATTCAGTGGCTATAATTTGTAACCTTTCCATGTCAGATAAAATGCATTTGATTTGATATGCAAATTCATCACAGCATACCTGAGATTTTCTTTCAGGGGCAACTGCACAGATGCAATAATAATGGAAGAAAATTAAGATTTTAATAGAAATTCATTTGGCATTCTGTGCTTAGGATCTGCCAGCAAAGGCATTATACCAGCTGGTTATATAAAATAAAGTCCATTCCTAGAGATTGTGTAGTAGGCATGTTAGATGGTCTTTCTAGGTACTCTCACCAGCACCTTTACCCACTGGCACCCTTAACTCAAATACAGTTACTTGGAAATAAAATTAATTAACTTTCATATAATTATGCTTTGATCTAATTGTTTATATGGAGTTATGATCATGATCCTGCCTGAGGAATTTTACTTCCCCCAGCCATTGTGCTTTTTTCCTGAAGTGATTTTGCGTTTGCTTAGAGCAGCATCTTGAACTTCCCATGAGTTTGGTTTATATATTGTAGTATCAACTTTCCTGGTAATCCCCTCCCTGAAGGTAATATCTGAAATATGAGTATCAAATGTATCCCATTAAGTGATTATGCTTTAGGGTATTGATAATGACATCATGCAACAGAAGGAAGATGGGATGAAATGGAGTTCCTGTGGTTAGAATTGCATTCAGTGAAATGTCTTGAGAGAGCTTGTGGGAGGATTCAGCTAGTTGCTTAAGCATGATTCCAGTATCTATCTATCCCCAAAGAGAAATATTTACTTCACATGCCTGTATAAGGATCTGTATCACCAGAGTATTGGTTTTCTTTTCCAATTCTGTGACTAATGGCAGATATCCAAATGAAAATGTTGTAGTGTCATACATAGTCCAGTGAATTGTTCACAAGGGAAGCCTACTCTTCAGGAAAAGTGGGTAAAGGCTTTAGAGGGTTAGAGAATCAAGGATACTGAGAGCTACTATAGGCCATTCTAAAAGATTCCCTCAGACTTCCCTCCTCTCACATTTATAGCCGAGAGAGAGAGAGAGAGAGAGAGAGAGAGAGAGAGAGAGAGAGAGAGAGAGAGAGAGAGAGAGAGAGAGATGACAGACAGAAAGAACAGTTACTAATCCGTAACAGAACAAACATCCTCTCTAGGTATCTCTAACAGCTCATGTTAACCCTTCATTCAACCAGAAAAACATAACAAACTGTCTCACTAGAAAAGAGAATTTGCTAGTCAATGATTTCTAGTCAAGCAAATGGTTAAAATCAGTGACTATACATTCATAGAGAGGTTTCTAGTGGTTCTAGGATGAAACCTACAGATTACAGAGCCCATTTCCGGGAAGGGCAGGGTAAAAATGGAATAAACAACAACAACAACAACAACAACAACAACAATAATAATAATAATAATAACTTCCTAGATAATAAAAACAACAAAATGAGGCAGGTGGTCTTGCCACATGCATAAAAACAACCTAGATTTGAGGAATTTTATACCCCTATACCCCATCTTGGCATCCTGGAAAGAATAGTGGAGAAAGATTTCATGAGCCAGTCTCCTAGTATTTAGTATTTTAAATTATTTTAAGGCTTACCATTCTGCAAGGAATATTTTACAGATTTGTTAACCACACAAAATGGCAGTAGGTGTTACAATTCATGCAGAAAGCTGATAATCAGTCACTTTGCACTGATCCAGCCATGGTCACTGAGCTTAGCAGGATTCTGTTACATGGTATTGTTACATGGTATTGCCATCATAAGTGCTACTCACTCACCGTAAGGGGACTGTCTCCACTGTAAGTGTAGTTTGAGACTTACAAAATCTTGACACATGACATTATTTTCCATTTACAGGAAGAAGATTGAAACTTGGGATACTTTTCTCAAGAAAGACTCTTAAGATTTCCACAGCCTTTTTCTTTAAGATTGACTGCCTGGGAAGAGATCCAGAAAGTATCAATATCTCTTTCCATTTGTATTTCTATTTCTTCTTTTCTTGGCTGTCATAATTTCTCTTTCAGATTCCTTTAGAAATACAATAACATACCATTACTTTACAAGACCAGTCTCCTGACAGCTATTTTCTTAGTCAAATATATGCAATAAATATTAAAGACATCTGGAATCTAATGCAATTATTTGAGAAGATGTAAGATAATGAGATTAGTGTATCTATATTTTGTTATACTTGAGTGGAATAGGTAGAGTTCTTACTAAATAAGAAAACTCATGGTTAATCATATACATTTGGATGGCTAGATTACAATGAATGGATTCAATAAGCATAATTTGTCTACATACAAAATAATAATTATGAAAGAACAAAAGCAATTGGTGGAGGGGATGATCTTGTTATGAGGCATGTCACACTGTGTGAGACAGATAAGGCAGAATGCCTCTTCTAAGACACTACCTTTCACACAGATTTTAAAAGTACTGCTATTCAGAGGAGTGCATGTGTGCCTAATTTGGAGGATGTGGGATAAGGCAGCTCTGCAGTGACTCACACCTCCCCCAGCTAAAAATCAGCTGAAAACAACCATCTAAACCACCAAATGGGATGGGAAGATCAGGAGTGAAAAAGAAAGCCTCCACTCCACCCTCAAAGTCAGTTGCAGCTTATTTCCAGAAAGAAAGAGCTTCGAAAAAATCGGGACCTAAGGAGCTCAAAATGGTGGCTGTGGTAAATACAGGATGATAGGAGAGTAACCTGTTGTGCAAAAGGGACTTCCTAGATCTTCGAGAAAACTTACAAAGCTACTTTAAAGCTTCAGTGAAATAACTTCTTCAGCCAATGCAAACCAAGCTTGATGAACTAACGGAGGGCTTGGGTAATGCATTTAAAGCTGCTGAATCAGCCTTGGAAGAGCAGAAGGCACTTCAACTGGAACTAAAAGAGGTACAAAACACAGAAAAAGCTTTGCAAATTAAAATGCTTTTTTTGGAAGGGAAATGGTGGCAATCCAACCTGAAACTTCAAGGAATGGAGGAAGGTAATACAGATTTAGCTATTTTTATATCTTCTTGGCTGGCAAAAACATTAAACTTAGAAGAAGGCATTGTATCTGCAATTGCAAGAGTGCAGAGACTGGACCCACCAACAGCTGCCCACCAAAACCACCCCAGAGATATTCTAATTCAATTTATATTTGCTAGAACAAGGGACAGTATAATAAAACAGCAAGGAACTCTCAAGCACTAACCATGAATGGCAAAAAGGTCATCCTTCTGTTGGATCTCCCACCAGAGATCTTGGAAAAAATACATCATTTAAAGATCATTTCAACCAAGTTATTCAATGCAAAAGTTCATTTCTGGTGAAGTCCATTCTCCAACATTACTGTTTACAGAGAAGGAACGCTTTTCCAAGCATCAGACTTAAGATCAGGCCTTGAACTTGAAGTCTCTCAACTTGAAACTCACCCCAAAGGAGGAGGCAGAAATCAGGGAGCACCCATCTTACAAGCAGGACTAAGCACTGAAAGAATGAAAAGCTTTTTACTTACCTGATGCTCTATAGTTTGGTAACTGTTAAATGTTTAAAATAGTTCTTTGATTAACCTATTTGCTTAAGGTTTAATGTTTAAAGGACAAGGAAAATGTTTAATTGATAAACAATTAAGATCAGTAACAATATATGTGTTTATATGTCATACCCACAAAAAACAGAAGTTAATTTTGCCTTAAAAGGATGATTGATATAAGTAATAATTCTTTTTTGTTTATATGAAAAGTCTCACTAACATAAAAGTGGATACTGGAAAGAAAACTTTATAGATCGTTTCTTACTCTCTTATAAAGTAAATGCCGGGGGTGAGATGGGAGAGGGAAAGGTTTATTTTCAAACCAATATATAGTGTTAGAAGTTTAACAGACAGGGAGTACATAACAGTCTCCCTAATTTTCTGCCTTTGTGGCAGAACATCTGTTTCCCTGGCCTTTTAGGAAAGGCTTTGTTGTGAAGTTACAACCAGTGTTCCCTCTAAGGTGAGTTAGTATGAGCTAGCTCACAGTTTTTGAGCCTCTGGCTCACACATTCTTGTCTTAGCTCAGGAAGGATGGCTCCACAGCAAACTAGTTTATGCAGCAGCCAAATTGCTCACTCACAACTTTAACGCTAGTGGCTCACAAAGTAGAATTTTTGCTCACAAGACTCCATAGCTTAGAGGGAACATTGGTTACAACATTTGTATTTTTGACAATCTGTGAGCTGCGGCTCTGGTTCAAGTTTTGGTGTTTATTTGTTGCTTTGTTTTGGGGGGGGTTATGTATAAGTTTGATTAATTGAATTAACATTTTCAGTGGTAATGAATAGAGTATTAACTTGGAATTGTAGAGGGTTAAACAACCCCATCAAGTTACATCTCAAGTGTAATTTCTAGGGAAAGGCCTCATATAGGATGTCTCCAGGAAATCCATTATAAAACAAAGGTTAAAAATGTTTTAAAATCTTCATCTTTTCAGCAGTCATATCAAGCACCAGGGAACTCTAAAGCAAGAGGTGTGGCCAAAGTACTGGTGAAAAATTTCCCCTTTCAGTAGGAAGAAACAAAATTTGACTCTAGGGGTAGGTATATCTTTATTAAAGGCAAATTGAAAGGTAAGCCAGTCACTATTGCTTCTATATACTGTCCAAACATTGGACAGTTGAATTTTATGAATACAACACTGGATTTGCTATCTACCTTCCAGACAGGTGAAGTAGTAATAGAATGCGACTTCAATATAATTGCTGACACCCATGTGGACAAAACATACAAAACACCTTTCTCCAAAAAGAAATTAAAACAATCAACAGAGCTGAAAGAACTTTTGGACAAATATGGCCTTACTGATGTATGGAGAGCAATGAACCCGGGGGTAAAAGAATATACTTATTATTCAACAGTGCATGGAATATATACAAGAACTAATTTTCTTTTAGTTTCAAGATCTTTATTGAATAATATACAATCAGCTGATATAGGAAACCATTTCTGACCACGCCTGGGTAACTTGTACAATAATTTCTGACCACGCCTGGGTAATTTGTACACTAAGTGACTTAGATTAGGACTATGGGAGACCCAATTGGACCTTGAATAAATTACTGTTACAAAAGGAATCCATAACCAAGGCAATATCTAAAGACATTACAGAGTATTTTAAATTTAACGCAAATGAAGACATTTCACAAAATATAGTGAAGCCTTTAAGGCTGTGTTGAGGGGAAGGCTTATATCTTTAGCAGTGTCCTATAAAAAAGAAAGAACTAAATTAGTAGAAGAAATAAAAGGTAAAGATCATAATACTGGAAAAAACATATGGAATATGGGGGAAAGAAAACCTTGAGAAAACTAAACATAGAAAGAAAAAATGACACCTTAGAAATATCAGCAATACAAAAAAACTTGCTGTTTTTAAAACAAAAACGTTACTAAAAGCCAGAGGTCATTTAAATTGCTAAAACTTAAAGTAATGCAAAAACAGGCTTCATCACAAATATATTCTCTTAGGACGCCTCAGGGAACGGTTGTATCTACTTCTAAAGGCATTTCAATTTTTTTTTTTTATTATCAAAATCTTTATAAAACAGAAAATCCCAAAGTCCAAGACATCCAGAGATACCTCAACACAATAGGATATAATATAAAACTTTCAGAGGACCATTTAAAATATTTAGACCAACCCATTTCAAAGCAGAAAGTGTCAGAGGCTACAGCAGGAATAAAAAACAATAAAGCACCTGGAAGAGACAGTTTTCTCATTGAATTTTATAAAAAAATTAAACCCTTGGTTATAGATCAAATTACCCTTACCTGTAATTATTTAATAACAACTGGAATAATGCCCAAAACATGGAAAGAGGCCAGAATGATAGTATTGCCTAAAGAAGGGAAAGGTAAAATAAAACCTGAGTGATATAGACCTATATCAATTCTTAATCACAATTTCAAAAAAATTTCTTCTATAATGGCTTAACATCTCAATAAAATCATGCCTCAATATATATACACAGATCAAGCTGTCTTTATGCCAGGCCACACCCTCTTAGACAATATCAGAAGAACTTTAAACATAGATCATTTCTGTAAACAACACAAAATTAATTCAGCCATATTGGCCCTAGATGCTGAGAAAGCGTTTGACAAGTTAGAAGTTATGTATTTAAAAACAGTGCTTTCCCATATGGGTTTTGGCCGAAACACTCTTTATTCTTCTCCTGTGGCTCAAATATATGTCAAGGGACATAAATCAGAGGACTTAGAAATATCCAGGAGCACGCATCAGGGCTGCCCCTTGTCACCAATATTATTTACAATATCATCAGAGCCCATGGCATATGCTATAAGGAATAATCCTTTTATTCAGGGCATCCATATTCAGTCAGAATTTGGTCTTCTAATTTGTATGTCACTAGATCTCTTAATGGTTCTCAAAATTATGGGATATTATAGCAATGGATAAGATAGCACTATTAATATTGGCAGCAGAAAATCCTACACAAAAGATAGTTTTTTAAAAAAATGGTTTACATTTTTTGAATACATAGCTAAAACCAAGGATAGTACAAATGCCTTACCTGTAAAATAGGTGTGTTTTGTATTTTTCTGATTGTAAATGTTCAAATGTATGCATTATGATTTTGCTTCAGTTTTATACCACTGATTTCTTTGTACAACATGTTAAGTTATTGTTTGAATGTTTGAATAGTTGAATGGTTCTTTAATTTTGAATTTAATAAAAATAAAGTACTGGTATTCAAATTTCTACGTGAGTTAAATACCCGTGTTATTTTGGAAAAATATATACTACATGATTATATATGGACACTTTTTTAGCCAATAAGAAAGTTTTGAACCAATTAATTGAACAAGTTAATGAACTAAGCATCCTAAGCATAGGCTGGCATTGGGATGTTGCATTTTCAAGTCATGGTATTGATTAAAAAATAAACTTTTCTTTTCAAATGAGAAAATCTTATTTGTTAAATGAGTTCTCAATGTTAAAATCATTCTTCTTTTTGGTGGAATATGCCATGACAGCTAAATTGAACTTCTATGTTCAGGTACAGTATTCCTTCACATACCAGTCCTGGGAAACAGTTATGGGGGGAAGCTTTAATCAACATGCACTGTCTGTAGGCCTTCCAGGTGCTGGTACCTGGAAAAAAACTGATGTGGTCCAGTTGGACTACTGGTATGATTCAGTAGGGCTTTTCCTTTGTACTTGTGTTTTATTATTCTGCCAAGTATGCAACATGTAAAACATGTGGCAAAAATTGACTCCAGAAACAAGATAGAACAAGAATTCACATCATATCTTGTTAAAAAAAATTCAGAATTGGAAACACTATACAGAATAAAGACTGGAGACAGGTACAAAGAAACATGTCTGACATTATTAGGACCAATCAAAATAACACACTCTCTTGACAAATCCTGGGGGATTTGCTCATTAGAAGGCAAAATTGAATGTTTCACATAATTTAAATTTCCAGTTGAAAGTATCAGATGGGTAACCATTTAGTGTGTAGCAGCAAAATAAAACAGGGGACCAGTGGCACCTTGATTTCATTTCATTTATAGCCCACTTTGCCCTGCAAGCAGGCTTAAAGACTAACACAATTTATTAGATCATAAACTTTCAGAATTCACTTCATCAGATACTGATGTTTATCAGTATCTTGTGTTCTCTGATTGCTTTAAAATAAACCTGTTTTCTGTTTCTAATTTTTCAAACAGTGTGCCTGGAATGCATTTAGCCTTTTTAAATTGCATTAATTGCTTTGCCATGATATTACACCACTGTTATGGCTACAGTTAGAAAACTTCTTCTCAGCAACAAAATCAGCACTTCACATAGGCTTTCCACAGACAGTCAGAATCCAAAATGTTCTTCCTGATAAGGACTGATCAGGAAAAATGTATTTCAGGCACCTTACTGCTGATGACACTCAGTGGCATGCAAAATAAATACAACATGCTTACATGCAGCAGACAAGATACTTAGAACAAGGGTTGAGGGCCTTAGACCAAATAGCAGCTGGGAGGGATAGCCAGTGTGAGCCATAGTCAACATATAAACAAGTTCAGAGGGCAAGGGATGGAGTTGGGAAGACAAGTGGGCTAAAAGGCAGAGAGATTATTAAAATCTAGCAGTCCAATCTATTAGGTATTTCTTCATCACTTTGCTTCCTGTCTACGGCGCTCCCCTTGCTGGAGATTGCGGGCATGGAATGTGTTGGTTTGGTGCTGGAGGCCGAGGAGAGTCTGGCGATCTACCTGGTGTACCGACCGCCTAACACACCGGATAGTAGCCTGCCGTCCCTGCTGGAGGCCGTAGCAGGCTGGGCGCTGGAGCACCCTAGGCTTATGGTCTTGGGTGATTTCAACGTCCATGCCGATGACGCGACCTCCAGCCGGGCTACGGACCTGGTGGCGTCCATGGCATCACTAGGACTCTCCCAATGTGTGTCGACCCCCACGCACCGGGCTGGGCACATGCTCGATTTGATCTTCACGATGGGGATTTCAGTGGACCGGATGACTGCTACGGCAGTCCCATGGTCGGACCACTATGCCCTGAAGGCCTGTATGGATGTCTCACCCCAACCCTGTATAGGCGGCGAGCGGATTTTGGCTCGCCCGCAGAGACAAATGGACCCGGTGCGGCTTCAGATGGCTCTGCGGGATCCGATGCCCCCTGGCGGCTCGTTGGATGAACTAGTGGAAGACTGGCATGGCCGACTTTCCGCAGCCATCGACGAGATCGCTCCCAGGCGCCCTCTGTGCACCCGCTCTAGGCTAGCCCCTTGGTATTCCCAGGGGCTGCAGCTTATGAAGCAGGAACTCAGACGGCTAGAGAGGCGGTGGCGCCGTGCTCGCGACGAGGCAACGAGAGCATCATATAGGACGTTTATGAGAGCCTATGAGATGGCAGTCAAGGCTGCGAAGAGGGAATTCTACGCAGCTACGATTGCATCTGCAAGCTCACGCCCAGCCCAATTGTTTAGAACAATTCGGTCTCTGACAACTCTGCCGCAGGGCAGATATAATAGTAGGGAATTGGAGATTGGCTGTGAGGCATTTGCGAGCTATTTTGCAGATAAAGTCTCGGCGCTCCGCCGCGACCTCCCCGCCACACTTGAAACGGTGAGTGAACTTGAGGCTCCTTGCGCGTCTTTGAGCTTGGGTTTAGAATGCTTTGACCGGCTCAGTCTGGAGGAAGTCGACAGATTGCTAGTATCTGTGCGCCCAACCACATGCGACCTTGATCCGTGCCCCTCCTGGCTCATTAAGGCAGGCCATGAGGGGTTTCGAGGTGCCTTAGGGGAGATTGTCAACAAATCCCTCCTGGAGGGACGGTTCCCCGAGGCACTCAAGGAAGCGATGGTCCGCCCTCTCTTAAAGAAACCAACCATGGACCCGGCGGAATTGGCCAGCTATCGGCCGGTGTCCAACTTGCCCTATTTGGGCAAGCTGATTGAGAGTGCGGTGGCGACTCAGCTACAGGGCTTTCTGGATGACGCTTCCGTCCTTGATCCATTCCAGTCCGGCTTTCGCCCGGGCTACGGGACGGAGGCAGCACTGGTCGCCTTAACGGATGACCTCCGGAGGCATCTGGATCGAGGTGGTGTGGCGGCACTGTTGCTATTAGATCTGTCGGCTGCATTCGATACAGTCGACCACCAGTTGCTGATCCACCGCCTTGCCGACGTGGGGATTCAGGGGCTTGCCCTCCAGTGGCTTGCCTCCTTTCTCCAAGGTCGGGGACAGAGGGTGGTGCTAGGGGGGCAGCAGTCCCGGAGGCACCCCTTGAATGCGGGGTGCCCCAGGGGGCAGTGCTCTCCCCGATGTTGTTTAACATCTATATGCGCCCCCTCGCCCAGATTGCCCGGAGGCATGGGCTGGGTTGTCACCAATATGCGGATGACACCCAGCTCTATTTAATGTTGGGCGGCCAGTCGGACTCTGACCCAGAAGATCTCAGCCGGGCTCTGCAGGCTGTGGCTGGGTGGCTCAGGCTGAGCCGACTGAAGCTAAACCCTGCCAAGACGGAAGTCCTGTGCCTGGGTCGGGTCGGTCGGGGGCTGGAGCTCCCTCTCCCGGCCTTCGATGGGGCACCGTTGGTGCCAGCGTCGGAGGTTAGGAGTTTGGGAGTACTCCTGGACCCGGCGTTAACCATGGGGGCCCAGGTGGCAGCCACTGCCAAGTCAGCTTTCTACCATCTTCGGCTGATACGGCAGCTGGTCCCATTCCTCGACCGCGACGACCTGGCCACGGTGATTCATGCAATGGTCACCTCAAGGCTAGACCACTGTAATGCCCTCTACATGGGGCTGCCTTTGGGGCAAATCCGGAGGCTGCAGCTAGTGCAGAATGCAGCAGCCAGGCTGTTGATGGGCACCCCTAGGCGGGAGCACATCCGGCCTGTGCTGAAAGCGCTGCACTGGCTGCCTATAGCATACCGGATTCGCTTCAAAGTGCTGGTGCTGACCTTTAAAGCCCTATATGGCCAGGGTCCGGCATACCTGAGGGACCGCCTTTCCCCGTATATGCCCCAAAGAGCACTGCGGTCCGAGTTTCAACACCGCCTGGCGGTCCCTGGCCTTAAGGAGGCCAGGCTGGTGGCCACTAGGGCAAGGTCATTTTCAGTGGCGGCTCCTACCTGGTGGAATGAGCTCCCAGAAGAGATCAGGGCCCTGCGGGACCTTTCACAGTTCCGCAGGGCCTGCAAGACGGAGCTCTTCCGCCAGGCTTACGAGTAGGAGCCGCCGCTCCTTTTTCCGGTTCCTTTTTCCGGTTCCTTTTCCCTTAGGCCGCCAGCCCTAACCCTTTGCCGCCAATTGTTACCATCTCATGTGGTAGAGGGAGGGGGCAGTTGAGGGAGACTTTGCCCTGACATCACTCTGTTTAAACTTTATCCGACGCCATCGGACTGAGATAATAGAACAGCTATAGAAATGTTATCGACTTATATGTTTTTAAGATATTGTCTTGGCACTTGGATGTCTTACTGTAAGCCGCCCTGAGCCCGCTTGCGGGGAGGGCGGGGTAGAAGTGTAATAAATAAATAAATAAATAAATAAATAGGGAGGCTATAGAGAGAGACCTCTTAGGCTGCCCCCCAGCTCTCTGGCATTGAGCCAACAATAGACATAGTTCCAGGAAAAACCAAAAGTGATATCATCATGTCAAAGCAATGCTCTAGGATTCACTCCAAACTTGTTGAACCAGAGGTCGAATCTGCATTTGCATTTTTAAATCTGTTTCGTGCTGCTGTGACACCATCTTTCTCTATGCTTGTTTGAAGAGTTCTTTGGAGAAGATTCATTGAAAGCGGTGTGGAGGCGCAATGGCAGTAGAGCCACCACAATAGGGTGATAAACATATGCAGACATGCAAAAGTATGCTAGCACTGTTGGTGTGAAAACAAAAGCAAATGTAGACAGAGTCAGAAGGCTGGGACACCCATGGGAAAGACAAATGCAGATTTGACTGTAGATCATTACCCGGGTGTGAGAACCTCACTTTCAGTTTTGTACTGGACATATGTTGCACATTGGTGCAACATTCAGGATTTTGTCCCTGTCTTCCAAATTCTCCCACTGGCAGGAAGCAGGGAAGCTATGGCCAGCAACCCTATTTCTGTCCCATGGTAAGGCTTTTAGTCATCTAGAGTAAACAGTAAGTTTACCTAAAGTAAGAAGCAGGAACAAGAAAACAATCATCTCAGTATTGGAGACAAGCAACTAGATTCTTAGTAATGTGAAGCCTAGGACTAATGTATCAGTTAAACTACCTTCTTAGAAAACCTTAGTTTGAATCCTAGCATATTATATGACTACCTTCAACTTGCCTAGGGGGTAAAGCCATCTTCCAGTAAACTGATTAGCCTGGTTGTTTAGGAGAAGGAAATATGTAAGAAGGAAATAGAGTTCAGCATGATCTGGCAAAGTACTGAAATTAATTGTTGAAAGTCCACTCACCCTTCTTTCCTGTAAATGCTCACTAAAATCTTGTCACACTAATTTGTTTTTATTGCACAAACCAAATTAATGAATAGAGGCCTAGTTACTATATCAGTTCTTTAGTTAAAAATAAAGATAAATTGCCTAATAGGAAACAATAATTCAAGTTTGAAAATAGTGGTATATACACTTTTCTGAGGAATACTGATGCCGTGCAGTATTCTTATAAAACAAGAGCCCCCTTATCTCTTCCCACTCAAAACAGTAAGCTGAGGAAACTGGCATCCTGAATATCAGGTTTTTGAGTAGCCCAGACTGAAGATGTGTCTCTCAGTCTACCTCCACCTTCTGTGGTTTGTGAGACTTGATGATGTATATTTCATGTTCTTGAAATAATGGCCGAGTTCAGACTGGCAGTTTGCCCCGAGAGAGGCACGTTTCAGCAACATTTCACAAACGGATTAAAAAGGGCGTTCACACAGGTACATCTGTCCGGTGTTCCCCAGCCGTACTCAACCCGTCTTGTAATGCTTCGTTCCCAAGTTAAAAAGTTACCTGTTAAAAGTGGTATCAAACCCCGGAAAGCATGTCTATCCCACGTATATCCTGTACCAACACAGTATGAACACTAAAATCCGCGATTTTGATTGTGTGCTCATGCGCATAAGCACATATCTCCAGATTAGTGAAACAGAAAGCTGCGCCTTCGAGCCAACAGTGTGAACGCTCCGTCACACCTCCTCCCCAGTATGCTCCCACATCAGTTGGTGCAGTGTGACCAGGGAAACCTGGAACAGTTTGTTCCGGGCCTTTTTGCCACAACTCGCTCCCGCTTCAGACTGCCAGCCTGAACTCGGCCAATGTATATTCAATATATTTAATATACTTCTATGAGCATGATTACTTGTCTTTGAAAAAAAATGGGGAGAGTTTTACCTTTTAATTTCTTGGTCTATATTACAGGCAGCATCCAGGTCAGAGTGTATTTGTTTTATTCTATCAGCAAAAAAAAAACTTTGCAAAGGTACCACAATGAATTAACTGTTCCTGAGATAATAAAGGCTCAGACTTAGAAATCAAAGATGTCAAGATAACTGAAACAATTGTGATGGTAGTGAGCTAGCTGATGGAACTGTAGCAGAGAGGTGACATTTCTTTGCTGCTATCATCACCACCTCATTGGTCTTCCAATGGGCTCTGTAGCTCCCTCTGACAGATTTGGTACAAATTTTCTGCAAGCACCTTCCAGCCTTTTGTAGGTCACCAAGATTCACAGTAAACTACAGGGCTGGCTTCTGCCTCAAGGGTGGGAGGTTAATACAGAGCAATCTTGTCAATAGTTTCAGGGAGCTTCATGTTCCAAGCTCCTATGGCAGTCTCAGCAGAGCATGTGTTTGGAATCCTAAAATTTCTGATCATTTTAATGAAGTACCTACAATTCTCCCTTCCATCATGTATCCTGTGCCAACACTTAATGGACTTTGGCCAATGAGCTGCAGAATTCTAAGCCATGATCCTCAGGAGTTTATTTAAGATGATCATAAATTACAATGATGCTTTGAAAATGGCATAATTTACAGCCCAGAACTATTCAGTAGCCTTCGAAAATCTGCTTTGGAATATTTAAAATGCTGTTGGACTCATTTATTTTTTAAAAAACCTTAATATGCATAACAGAACAATAAAATACATTGTCTGTAGAGGGTTCACTGGAATCTAATGGAACTTTCTGATAGGAAATGAAGGAGCCTTTACTGTGAAAGTCAGTTTCCTCTGTCACAATAAGCTTTGCAGTGCAACTGATATAAAAATGTTTCAATTATCATTTAAAAATATTAAATTTATTTATTTATTTATACTTTCGGCTTATATACCGCCCTAACCCCGGAGGTTCTCTGGGCGGTTTACATAGCGGTTCTAACCAACCAATTTTAACCTAACTAGGGCCACATAGTCTACAGGGTGGTGACTGCCTACCAGCACCCCGGGCTAGTTGTCATCCGGCTTCCTCCTGTGGCTTCAGATATTGGCATCCTGGTGCCCTTCTGGAGCCAATCTTCCAGGCAGCTTCCTCCGGCAGGTCTTGTCCCGGTGCATGGCTCTGTGTTGGCTGCAGTTCTGGCTACTATCCACAGGTGGCTCCGCTGCGCTGTGCTGCGCCGCATGTCACCACGCTCTCCAGGCCTCCACTTCTCCGGGCTCCGCCTGCAACATTGCTCCACCAGGTCACCAGGAACTACTCGCCACCATCGCCACTGCTGATGCCGAAACCTCCACATCACAAGGAGGAGGGGGTGCCTCTTGCCACCTAGGGCAGGTATCCACTTTTATCTACTTGAATTTATGATGCTTTCAAACCACTGGGAGGATGGGAGCTGGGACATGGGCTGGGAGCTCACCCTAGTCGCGGTGGGTTTCAAACAGCCGTAATGGCTGTTCATTGATGTTACTTTTGCAGGCATTCTTACTGCCTGCACCACCGCTTGAAATTGGCTTGAAATTGTTTAGAAGCCTTTACAGATTTCCAAGTTCTTCTTCCAAAGATCTCCATTTTACTCATGTCTGATGAAGGGAGCTTTGACTCTCAAAAGTTTATACCGTGAAACTCTTGTTGGTTTCTAACAGGGTTGCCAGGTCACCCCTGGCTGGTGGGGGGAGGGGTTGTGAGCTCCAGGTTGGAGAACTCCTAGTTATTTGGAGGTGGAGCGTGGGAAGGACAGGGGCCTCAATGGGATACAGTTCCATAGAGTCCAAAATCCAGAGCACCCATTTTCTCCAGGGGAACTGATCTCTGTAGTCTGGAGATAAGCTGTAATTTCTGGGGATCCCTGGGTCCCACGTGGAGACTGGCATCCCTACTCTCTAAGGTGCACTGGACTTAAATCTAACCTTTAATTATAGGTGGACTGTGGAGAATGTATATTAGAGAGGGAGATCAAGGGAGAAAATATTAACATTATTTTATTTTATTTTTTCAAAAACCTCTTCTATCTTGTCACTTCTGCAGACCCAAGCTTGCCCCCATAAAAAATTCCTAACTTATTGCCATGGGTGCGCTTGAGAGAAAGCCATTGCATACATGGAATGCCACATGGTTCTACTTCTTCCACATCATTGTGTGCTGCACGCAAAAATCCTGTCACTTTGTGCTTCACCCTTAGCTATAGCCATTCACATGATAGCTTCAAAACCTGGTGCCCATAGCTAGAAATCACCACAGAATGGTTCAGCTTGGCCCAATAGTTCAACATGGTCAAACCAGGAACCAAATCATGAACCAAACCAAACCAGGAGGCCAGTTTGTGAACTGAACTGGTTTGTGGTCTGTGGTCCTGCAAACCCCATTGAAAGAGCCCATGGTCCCTTTAAACAGGGTTTGAAGAAAGCCAGAAAAACAGCTGAGTGGTGGGGAGCAGCCCAGAAAAGCCACAAAAACAGTGGGGAGATACTCCCTGCCATGCAGCTGTTTTTTGGGCTGTCTTCTGCAGTCCTTTTTTAAATTTAAAGTGACTGCACAAGGCAGCCTGAAACAACTGAGTGGTGGGGAGTGCCTCTCTGCCACTTAGCTGTTCCTACAGGTTTCAAAATCCCTTTAAACCCTTGCTTTCTGCTCTGTCCACAAACCACCATGAATGACCACAAACTGCTGTAAAAGTCCATGGAAGTTTGTGATGGTAGACCTGTGGCTTTGTGGTTTGCTTCATGCCCATCCATATGCTGGACATTTTTATTATTAGAATAGTCCATGATGCCATTCACTGGTGCTAATGACAAGGCCTTTTCACTCTCTGATCCCTGACTATGGCACTCATTGCTGGTAGACGTTTACATGGTTCCTTTGGTCCTGGCTTTCTGTCAAAATATAAAAAACATTTTTAAAAGACCTTTGAGGTGAGTTAGTGTTCACACTGATTGATTTTTATTAGTTTGCTTTTCTTTTTAACTGTTGGTTGCATTTATTTTACCACCGTTGTAAATCATTATCAGTGCAGCTTCTGGGTGTTAACTTTACAATATGATTTATTTTATTTTATTTATTTGTTTATGTTATTTATTTGGTTACTGAACCACATTTTCATGTTATTAGCTTTGTGTGTTTTAAGTGTATGTGTGTGTGTGTCAAATTGATTGGACTGTAGCAGAACAGTTGGTTTCCCCTATGCTATTTTAATGGGATGGTTTAGATGGGGGAGGGATATGGGACGGGTTGTGACAGTGGTAGTGCATTTGCTTAGTATGTGGAAGGTCCCAGGTTAAATCTTCAGTGTCTCCAGTAAAAGGGATCAGATAGTGGGTGATGTGAAGGACCTCAGCCTAAGACCCTGAAGAGCTGCTGTCAGTCTAAGCAGACAATACTGACCCTGAGGGACCAAAAGTTCTGATTCAGTGGGATCCAGTGAGGCTTAGAAACCTGAGTACTCCACCCTTGGAAGCCACAGATAAAGCCAAAATCATACACTTGTATTCAAGTGTATTGTATTTGGACATTGTATTTTATTATATATTTTGTTTTTTGTATGTAAAATATGTCATTCTGCCTCAGGTGAACAGGCTGCTGGACTAGAGATTGCCTGCAGACACACCTACAAAAATGAATAAAAGAACTGTCTGCTTACTACATTGAAAAGGGATTGGGAAATTGATTGTGGGGTGTTTGTTACAATTCTGTTCCTTTAATCCAGGCCACTGCTTTAGTCTGCTCTAGTCCACTCCAAGATCAGAGTAAAAGCCAGTGTTACTGCTGCTCCACCCAGAGAAAGAATCTGATTTATTAAACTGTGCATCTGTTTAACTCTATGCTGCCTCCTTATTCTGATGTCTCGCAGCAAGGACACAACAGTTTGTAATTGAACACCCGTGAATGTAGGTGAAGATGACCCAAGATATTTTGCTGCTTGAGGCTGGAAATCCAAATGGCACTCTTTTTGGCATTGCCCCATGACAGTAAAAATCTAACAATACGCGAAAGAATTGGCATTTGTTGCCCTTCAATGATACTTCAAAACCAGCTGCCTGAGGCTAGTACTTAATGGGCTGGTTCACCCTGCCATATGTTAGGGCTGGCCTTGCGTGTGGGTGACATAAACTGGACTCCAAAAGACATCACGTTGAATCAGTTGCTCTCATATTGCTTCAGCCTGCAGTTTAGGAAATAAGGATGAAATTCTTATGCATAATAAAATGGAGGTATTAAGACTGGTAGGCAATTAAGAGAAAGGAAAGAATTGTTTTCTTTTACAAATTTAAATAAAATTTGAGTGATCCTTAAGAGATGGTTCATTTGCATATGTGTTTGGAAGGAAAACATTTTAATCCAAAAGGTTCCACAACAAACACACTGTACTCCTTAAGGCTCATCCTATGGCCTTAATTTCACCAGCTCCCTACTGCTCTGTATGGATGAGTTGCCACAGGGCAGCATTTTCTGTCTGATGAGGTTTCATCAGAAATCTTCACACTAAATGTAGCATAAATACTTTCAAGTCTCTGAAGAAAGCTAACAAAGATCATTTATCACTCGCTATACCGTGCTCAAGAGTTATCAAAATCAGCAGACATGGTATATTAAACATCATATGCTGGCTTATTTAAAAGGTAATTATATTTTTTCTAAGCTGCAATATAACAATTGTATGATTCCAACCTGAGATGTGAAACGAATCCAATCAAATAGCCAGCCATTTGAAAGCAATGGACAGTGAAGAGAAGGGAGGCAATAGAATATCAATAGAAATGCGTGCCCACAAAGGGAGTCTTTATGGTGGAATCGGAGAATGCTGACTTTATCTGCTTCACATTGTCACAATCTTGTTTTCAATATTTGTAGACATATTTAAATATCAACATTGGATTTCACTCTGACACTTCAATCTTGAACTCATTTATGCCATCCAGTAAGAGAGATCCATGTAAAGAAGCTGTCTGCTGTTTGCAGATCAATATTATTACTTTGTTTCTTTAATTTAGAGATTTCTGCCATGCTTTTTGACTCATAAAATAGCATGCAGAATGGCAGGTTGGATATGGAAGTATATTCAAGAGCGCCTCTCTAATTACATCAGAGCCATACAAAATATTTTACATGTTGGTTTTCAGTGGCTAACTCCTTGGCCCAGGACAGACTGGCAATTTGCCGCGGGATGGGACCCGGGCTGACAACGACTCAATATCGGGGTAAACGGGATGTTCACACAGGCACATCTGCCTGGCGTCCCCCACCCGTAGCCTACCGGTGCTCTCGCGCTTCACTGCCGGATTAAAAAAACACCTGATAAAAGCCGGCGCAAATCTTGAAAGCCTGCGTTCGTCACGCGTTTCTCCGCTTCCGGGGAGTCTGAACACGCAGCCGAAAAGCCGGGAGCAACCTGCGTTGGGCATGAGGCAGCAGCGGTGTGATTGGCTGTGCTCCGCTCCACTGCCCAATGCGGTGCCGGCGTTGCAGGGCAAAAAAAAAAAAATCGGCAAAAAGCGCTTATGCGCATGAGCACATGAGCGCTCAAGCGCTCATGCGCACATACGCCCACAGCCGAAATAATGGGGAGACAGCGAATATAGCGTGCCTCCGGTGCGGCAGTCTGAACACTCCCGCGTGCCTCCGTCCCGTATCTTCTGGCAGAGGCCCCCGCTGTGTGGACGGGAAAACCCGGTATCGTTTACTCCGGGGGTTTTTTTGCCGCGACTGGCTACCGGGGCAAATTGCCAGTCTGTCCTGGGCCCTTGTTTCTCAGTGTTAGCAGCCTGGTATTGTCTTAGGACAGGAGTGAGAGCACAACTATAATCCTTTCTCTGCTAAATTGCTCACTTTCCTCTCATATGTTTAGTTGCATGGACCCATTTGAGATCTTGCAAGCTCACACAGTTGCTTGGGGAGGCCACTTGGAGTGGGCAAACAGCAAGCAATGAAAGAATTCAGCTGCTTTTCCTCATCTCTCACACTAGCCACTTTATCAGACTAGTTTCCCCCTGGCAGCAAACGATACTGAGTCTCAATTCTAGTTGTTTTGCAAATTACCCTGTTGAGCACTGTCAGATTCAAGAGCAGTGTCAAAGTATAGTAAAATGTTCAGGGATGGGCCCATACCTAGATTCATTGCCCACACTCTCAAAGCCTCAGGACCCACACCCAAGGGGATGGAAGAGTGGCCACACCAAACTCACTGCAGCTGGCAGGGGCTTGGCAGGGCCTCAGAAGACCAGAATGGCAGCAGAAAAGTCAGCAGTTGGCATGGCAGCACCACATCACGAGGAGAAGCAGGAGGCCAGTGGGAAGGAGAGACCACAATGGGAAGTTACTGGGACTGGACAGGCCCACAGAAAGCCAACCTAGCTTAGCTGGCAGGAATGTCTTCTCTGGCAGACCTCCTGGATCAGCCAATCAGGGCTGAGAAGCAGCCCCAAAAGGGACCTATCATGAAGAGAGCAGGGAGGAAAGAACCAGCTGCAGTGAGTTTGGACAGATTAGACCATCTACAGCGTCCTGCCCAGATTTCTTATGCTTTTTGGTGGCAGTGGCTTCTGCTCTAGCAGGCTAGACTGTCTAGAACACTAGGGATTTGAGGAGGCGGTGGAAGAGGTGGGGCCAAATGCAACCCATATGAGGCAGTTCCCACAACAGACCAGGGAAGAAGCAATGGATCCTGTTCCTGGCCTGTGAGAGCAGATATTATAGGAAGAGAGGGTGAGGAACCAGATGGTGCTGTTATGTACTGAATGTGAATTGCTCCTATCTATTCATATGTTAAGCTTGAGTCTGAATGTGGCTCTTCAGATGTCGCATTGCTATTGGTCGGTTTCTGCGAAACCTGTGTAATTACCCAATCACTAAGTGATATTGTTGCAAAGAGGGAAGGGTCCTGATTGGCCTTTATCCCCGTATTCTGATTGGCCTTTATCCCAGCATTACTATTGGTTCTTATCTGACTATGGGTGTGGTTTTTGACAGCCCGGAAGAGTTTAAAAGAAGGAGCTGTGCTTCCCTCGTTGTATGTGTTTAGTTGTGTGTTCCTGACTTACAGTTGCTGTTTAATAAAGCTGAAATCACTTGAAGCTGAATCCTTTGTTGAGTCTCATACTTAACAGGTGCAACCCCCTTTTCTCCCCATTCTATGACCTGGAAGCTCAGGGTCTAACACCCACTTTACAGCTGAAGGACAGATTTCAGGGCCAGACAGACTTGGGATCCCCAGGTCCCACCTGGAGTCTGGCATCCCTCCCCCACTCTCTTATTCTAAACAAACAAAAAATAACCATTTTGGGATTTTTAAACTCTAATTCCAGGCTCTGGATACCCAGGTCCCACCTCGAGTCTGGCACCCCTCACCATTGTTGAGATTCTTAAAGTCCAAATAAGTGAACTTCAGCCTACTTGTGCAGGTTTGACTTGCCGGCTTGGGAACTGGAGGGATGGAGTGAAGATGGCCAAGGCTTGCAGCAGTGTGGGAATGGAGGTGTGGCTTGCTTGCTTTGCTGGCTGGCTGGCAAGAGGCAAGGGAGAGGCAGGCAAGATGAACAATGTGAGACTGGAGGCAGGGCTTGCTTTGCCTGCAGAGGACTCCCTAAAGATACAGAGAGCTGCAGGGTGGGGCAGCCGGCACGAGGCTTTTCACCACACCTGGCAACAGTGGCAAGGACTCCCTAAAGATACAGAGAACTGCTGGGGGGGGGGCAGTGCAAGGCTTGCCACAGCCCCTGGCAGTGGTGAGTGAAAGAAATAAGTCAGGGGGCCTGGTCAGGGTGGTACTTTGGGGGGCTGATGGAAAGTCAAGGGGCTGGGCCCCGAAATGCCCCACTGTAGCTACGGACCTGTCCTCTGTAGCTATTTAACTGGGGGGGGAGAGAGAGAGAGAGAGAGAGAGAGAGAGAGAGAGAGAGAGAGAGAGAGAGAGAGAGAGAACAGCTTTACTCTTTTAAAGTCCCATTTTACCTATGCTTTAGAACCCTCCAGCAGAAAAGATTAAAGAGTTGTTCTTTTTTAAAAAGTGAAATAAGAATTATTACAGACATCTATTAAAAAGTCTTCCCAGATCCAATGGCCAAGGAGCTTAAGTGATGTTTCACCTGACAATAGGCACTTTCACTTAAATGTATTACCATTGGCTTTAATAGGGCTTATTCCCATATAAATGTGTCATTGGGATTGTAGCTTCAAGTATATAAACCTGTCCTATACTGAATTAGACCATAGGTCTGCTTAGCCTAGTACCGTGTACTGTGACCGGCAAAAGATTTCAGGGTCTCAACTGGATACAGTTCCAAGCCCTGCTACCAGCTATCCATTTAGATGGAGATTCTAGCATCTGAACTGGGGTGAGGGGAGTTGTATGCAAAGCATGCTTTAGTACTAAACCTCCTTAATCTGGTAAAACTGTATCTGGAAAAAAAATGACTTTATTATCTCATGTTTTTCAAGTGCACCAGAATTCCTTGTTCTTGGGAAACTGGTTGGTACTAAAATTCTTTTAAACAAGCGTTTCAGACAGTTCTGAAGCTGGCAATTGTATGATGATCTTTAGTCTTTTCTGAGGCACAGTTGATCTAACAGTTTATCTCACTTAAGCAATCAATCAAAGCCTCAGCTGCAAGGGGAGGGGCAGAGGAAGATCCTAGGTTAAATCCCCAGCACTTTCAGTTAAAAGGACCAGGTAGCAGATGATTTGAAAGACCCCTACCTGAGATTCTGGAGAGTTGGTGCCAGTCTGAGTAGACAATACTGACATTAATGAAGCAATAGTCTGATTCTGTGTAAGGCAGTTTCATATGTGCTCATGTCAGAGGGAAACCTCTTTGAAATGCATGAATAAGATGCCACTGAGTTGCAAATGTCTCATGGTGACACTCACCCGTGTTCAAAGCAAGAAGTGATTACAGATGGTTTGCCACTGTCATCTTCTGCGTAGCAACCCCAGTCTTCCTTGGTGATCTCCTTTGCAAGTACTCTTTAGATCTCAAGTTCTGATGGGCTTGAGTTAAACTGGACCAGAACAAAAAATTAATACATAATTTAATAGACAAGTTTGGATCCAGACAACTTTTTTGCTCAATTTCACTCAATTCCTCTCCTTGCTACATCCCTCATAGTTTTTGTTCACGATAGTTGTTTTGTGGTCAAAAGGGATCCCACCCTCCCTTTTTTCATTAATGAAAAAGGTGGCTAGATCTAGCCCATATTTTACTGTTTGTAAATGACTAACCATTTTATTTATTCTTAGACTCACCGTGTGTGTGTGTGTATGTACGTACCTGTAAAACATCTTGATTTCATTCTGTTTAAAAATTCTGGTCCTCTGGTTTATGTGACCTCCGTGCTCTGCCATTCACCAAGCAACTCAGCCTGAAATGTGGTGATTAAATAATGGACCTAATATAATTAGAATGTATAATAAAAATAAACAGCAACAGATTGTTGCCATGAATTTTAAATTTTTTGGCTGATATATTAACATGCTGCATGGAAGTGGCTTATTTTTTATGAGTTCAAATCAAATTGTCTACAAAATGCATAGGAATATAAACTGTATATGTTTATTAATAAGAACATGGGAATGTTTGAGTCATATTTTTAAGCCACCTTCAGTTTGTTTTCTAAGGCAAGATTCTGACTTCAGCTTAAATTAATGGGTCTGTTAAGGCTCTGATTGTAATGTGGCTCTTGATCTGCTAAACTGTATTTGATATGAGAAGGCCATGAGCTAAGCTAATGGTAATGGGGAAAAGGGGTAGCTTAGGGTACATCTGGCAGAGAGGTTTTTGGTATGTCAGGCAAACCCATTAAATATATCTCACATCCTCAAGCCATGTGAAGTGTCAAGCCCTATGCTGAATATTTACAATTCAATAGAATTCTTCCAAGAACACAGCATTGATGTCCATGTACTTGAATTGAGAACTTTAATTGAAAATTGTGTACCATAAGAACTCAGAATTGTGTTTAGTGGCGTGTGAAGCAGTATCACAGGGGTTCCCACAGTCAGTCAGATGTCAGTGAGGAAAAACATGGCAGAGAACAGTGAAGGGGTAGAAGGACTACATCATCAACCCTTCTGCTAATTTTACTGCTCTGTCTGAATGCTACAATCCCATGGACCAGTCCAGGGCCTTTTCAATCATTAGACCAACTTGTGGACATTGTGTACTTGGATTTACGAAAAGCCTTTGGCAAAGTCCATCACTTCAGGGTCCTGAGCAAATGTATTCAGATGAGGGTGGGTCTTCTTGTGGATTTAAAAAACGTTTCAATAATTAGAAGGCAGGCAGTAGAAGGATAATGGGCAGTTCTTAAAATGAAGCAAAGTAAACAGTTTCACAGAGGTTAGAATTAGGACTAAGTTATTTATTTTGTTCGGAAATTATCTAGATTTGGGGTGAGCAGTGAAGAGGTCAACTTGCACATGACACCAAACTATTCAGGATGGTAAAAACCAAAGCAGATTACAAAGTGCTTCAAATGGATCTTTCAAAAAAATGCATGACAACATAAAAAATGAGGTTTCATGCAAGTGTAAAGTGGTGTACACTGGTGCTAATAGGGGTTTTGAACTGGGGGTGACTGATGAGGAAAGAACTGTGGTGGACAGCTCATTGAAAATGTTGACTCTGTATGTGGCAGTGGTGAAAAAGTCAATTTCTATGCTGGGATTATCAGGGGTCAAAGGGACTGAAAACAAAACAGCCAGCGTTATAATTCCCTTGCATAGATCTACAGAGTAGCAACATTGGAGTTGTGGTCACCATATCTCAAAAAAGATCTTATTTGTAGCACTAGAAAAGGTACAGAAAGGGGCAACTAAAATGATCATAGGGTTGTGGCATTTTTCTTACCAGGAAAGGCCAAGGACTTTAGAATTGTTTTTAGTTTAGAGAAAAGACAACAAAGGAGTGACAAGATTGAGACTGACATTCATAAAATAATGCAAGAGGTAGAGAATTTTTTCAGTTGCTCACATAATACCAGAACTTGCAGGCACTTGCTGAAATTGATTGGCAAGAGACAAAAGGAAACTCTTCTTTACTTGTCTCATTTTTCCTGCTACACATAATGCTACAACAGACTCCCCCCCCCATGATTTTTCCATCAGATGAAGAACTTGCCATGGTTTAAGAAAGAGAAATTGCAACCATTATCTAAATTTTACTCCTGTTACAATTAAGAAACTACTTGTTTCTCAAGCTTACATTTCTGTCTGCAATCTTGAAGTTATATGTTCATATATAAATAAAGCAACTAGCTTTGGGGTAAAAGGAGGAAGATGTATTAAAATACAGCCCAGTCAAACAACTTTAATATGAACAAGATTTGATAGAATTCAGTTTTATGGTTCATGTATGGGCATAAATTGATGAGTAGATAGATTTTAAGGACCCCCTTCGTGTCCTGGTATACATTACCCCCTAATGAATTACAAATATAGTTTGCTTTTGTAGATATCTGGGGTGAAATGATGATCTGATAATAGTTTCTTGTTAAAGTTTGAGGCTGCTTCCAGATGAGAGTGCAAACCAACCTGACTGTCACCAGTGCAGTAGGAGCAAGTGGAGTAAGAATGTGCACGAACAGCATCCACAAGCCCCATTCCCATGCCACTTGCTCTGCTATTACTACCAACCTATGTCCTCCTTCTGCTCCTTCCTTTCCTGCCTGCATCTTGTGCATGGGTCCTCCCACAGCCTGCAAACCACCTCTAAATGGCTCTCCCTGAGCCATGGTATAGCATTACAGCATGGCTTGGATAAAAAATAAATACAATCAGGAAGCCTTTTAAAGAGATGAAGTGGGGGAGAGATGTGGAACTAAGCACAGCTATTTTGAAGATGGAGCTTAGCTGTGCCCCCTGTAATGGCTATGGGGATTATTCAAACTCATACTTCAACCTCAGCCACCTTGCACCACCTTGCACATATGTGTGTGTGTGTAAAGTGCCATCAAGTTGTAGCCAATTTATGGTGACCACATAGAATTTTCAAGGTAAGTGGTTAAGCAGAGATGGTTTGCCATTGCCTTCCTCTGCAAAGTCTTTCTTGGTGGTCTCCCTTCCAAACAGCAACCTAGTTTAGCTTCCAAGATCTGATGAGTTCAGATTGTACTATACCATTCCACATCCCCAGCCACCCTGTAGTTTCCCACTGATTTCAGAAACATCTGGATGTTCTTCTTCCCGCTGTCCATTTGGGGAAAAAGCTATGTATGCATGGACAAAATAGCTGTATACAATTCCAAATGCCCATCCTATTTATTCACAGTTTACTAAAACATGGTAAATCTCTGCAAAAGGTCTTTAATCATAAAAAACATTAATTTTCATTAACTAAATGTTGTTTTTTTTATATTACAGTGTTATATTATGGTGTTATATTACAGTGTCAACTAATCTTTTGAACAGGTATTGTGAGATGGGTTGCCACTTCTTAATTTACATCAATAATTTTATTGAAACAAGCCACAGCTTTATTAAAGGGACATAGCATAGGTTGTGATCCATGTAGAGAGAGTGATTATAGCCCATCCATTGGGAGACCCAAGAAAACTTGCAAGGAGAGCCAGCGGAGAAGCTTCCCTAGTCCCACGCAACTTCCTCACTCTTAACGTGTTTCTGATGTTAAAATTTCCCTATTTCAGTGACATATGAATGTGAATTGTGCTTCCCATTGGAGCAACTGTCATGGTATCAGTTCCAATACTCTGTTCACAGTCATAGAATAGATCCAACTGGTCAGCCATGTTGGTCTGAAGCAGTACTACAAATGTAGAGTCCAATGGCATCTTTAAGACCAACAAAGATTTATTCAAGGTATGAGCTTTCGTGTGCACGCACACTTTATCAAATATGTTAGAAAGCCAGGCAAGGTTCAAACTTATAGCAAGAGAATGAACAGCAAATTAACATATCACATGATGTTGCTGTTCATTCTCTGGCTATAAGTTTGAACCTTGCCTGCCATTCTAACATATTTGATAAAGTGTGCATGCACATGAAAGCTCATACCTTGAATAAACCTTTGTTGGTCTTAAAGGTGCCACTGGACTCTAAATTTGTTGTACAGTCATAGAATCATAGAGTTGGAAGGGACCTCCAAGGTCAACTAGTCCAACCTCCTGAACAATGCAGGAAATTTAAAAAAAACTCCAGGATATCCAGCCAAACTGAATGTATAAGACTGATGGAAATATTTTCCTAGTGCATAGTGCTCTCAGCACATTTATTTTGGGGTTACCTTGCTTGTGGTATCTGACAAAGTGAGCTTTGATTCTTGAAAGCTCATACCTCAAAAATGTTGGTGGTCTCTAAGGTGCTACTGGACTCGAATCTAGCTCTTCTACTGCAGACCAGCATAGCTACTCTCTGAAACTTTGGATATAAATGCCTCTGTCAACAATGGCTATCCTTCTTGCCTTTTATTGGTTTTAATGGGATTTTCCTGTGATCTGACCACTCTGAGGCCTTTCTTTTTTACAACACAGCTTCTAGATAAGAGTTCTGATTCTCTGTAGTCTCACAAAGAATTTCCTCTAAAACATGAAATTCATAAGTCAAGCAGATCTAAGAAATGAGTTTTGTGCTCTGGAACTCATTGGGTAGCCCTTGTGGGAGGCACGATACCTCAGAAGTGGGGCAAAAACACAGCCTACAGCTGCATTTAGGAAGGGTGGAACACAAATTAATAGAATTGAGAGAAAGGAAAAAATAAGATTAACTGATTTTCTCTAAAGCATATCTGCTGCCATCTGTTGACTTTTACAACATCGTCTAATCTCACAACTAAATTGCAACTAGATTATCTGATGCTAGTCACGCAGTGTGCTCTCATAACAGATATTTTCCAATTAGCCATTAGGAATTACAACCCATATGCTCCCCTTGGGTATTTAAAAGGTGCAGAAAAGACATAAAATCTGGAAAAGACTAAATTCTAAGAGTATATTAAACTGCATAAGGAAAAATAATATTTCTAATTAAACTCACTGAAGCAAGAAATTTTGTATTGTGCACTTGGGAATCTGAAGTTCTTTCAGTTTCAGCATGGCTTTGTCCTCCCCTCTCCTCCTCCACCAGTATTTGTTACCTTGACCCTGTAGAGAGTTAAAATCCACTATGTTCCTTTTTGTAGTATAAAGATACAAGCACAGCACAGAGTAATAAAACAGCCACGTATTTGGCAAATATAGTGGTTTAGACATTAGTTTGACTGGCAGACCTCACAAAAATTTTCAGGATAACCATAAGATCTGAGAGCTGTATATCTGGCTAACATTTGACTTTTCCTTCCATCACTAAGACTACCTTGTATTACCAACTGTTTTTATCTGACTGAAAGCTAGCCTGAACATGACAGTAATGAAAGCATGTTTCTTTCTACTTATCTAGTGGTCTGTTGTTCACATCTCCAGCATGGGTCTGGTATCTCATACAAACATTAAATAGTTGCCTGGAATAGAAGGAATGGAACCTTCCAAAACACAGAGCCATAGCCAGTGGTGAGGCATTGGGGGCAGGTACCCTATCATAATTGCAATGCCCCCACCCATCCAAGGGCAGCTCTGTTCCCTCAGGCTCAGACCAGCTGTGCCAGGCTCCTGGGGGGCAACAATGGGGACCTGATGGGGCAGCCTGGCAGGGAATCAAGCCAGAGGATGGGCAGCAGCTGCATGGAGAAGGTGAGTGGTGCTGCTGGTTCCTCAAAGCAGACCCCAAGTTGAGAGTGCTTCTGCCCACCTCTGCCCTCTGGGTGGCCAGACAGAAAGATTCTATGGCACTCGTGGGGCCTAGCACTGCTTGGTTAAAGATCCCTCAGAGTTGTAGTCCATGCCACCACTGCTGCTGCTGCTCCAGTGATGGGGGTAGTGAGGGGAGGCCGCTTGCTCGTTGGCAAAGGGTGCTGAGCCTACAGGCACTGCCTGGGCTCCTGCTGCAGCCAACTAGCCCTTGCCAGCACATTAAAGCCCCCCCCCCACAAATCTTGGCTATGGGCTTGCTTTCACCTGCTTTGTTTGCACATAAACCAAGGTTCTGTCCAGGAGAATTCCAATCAAAAGGATTTTACCATTGCCTGTTGAGAATTCTGGAGAACCACTGCCTGTTAGAGCAGACAGTACTAGGTTAATTAGACTAATCATCTTATTGATATAAGAGAGCTTCATATATTTTATTTATTTACATTTTAGCAAAAATGTAAACTACCTTTCCACCTTTAAAAAGGTCCTCACCCCCATATAACAATGAACAGTTTCACACACACAGACTCGCATATTGCCATCAAGTCACAAGTAACTTATGGCAATCCCATAGGGTTTTCAAGGCAAGAAACATTCAGAGGTGGTTTACCATTTCTTGCCTCTGCATAGTGACCCCAGGCTTCCTTGGTGGTCTCTCATCCAAATAATGACCAGGACCAACCCTGTTTAGCTTCCAAGATGTGGTAAGATCAAGTTATACTGGTCGGGGCCACAATATAACAACTAAAACAAATCATCAATTGCCTAAACAACCATTATCTAAGAACAGTCATGGGACCAACACAGCTGGGCAAACTAATGCCTCTCCTTCAAATTATCGCAGGCCCTAGGTCTTCTTTTTTTTAAAAAAAGAAATTTGTTAACAAGGAAAAAAGCTGTAGGAATGATCTCTACCTCAACTCCCAAATGGAGTTTTACTATCTGGAAATGATTCAATAATCCATATATGTTCGTATACATGCTTTGCATGTGGGAGATCCCATATTCAGTCACTTGCATCTCAGTCATAGAATACCATGTAGATGTTACTGGGAAAGACCTTTGCCTGAAATCATGGACAGTCTTTTTTTTTTTAAGTTGCCAGTGGTGACTTACAATATTAAAATCATATAAATAAGGTAAAAAGAACATAGAACAGATAAAAATATAAATGTTATATAAAATATCAACATTAAAATGTTGAATTCTTAACAGTTGATGCCAATCAGCATAGATATTGTTGAGTTAGGTAGTCCAATGATCCAACTCATTATAAGGCTGAACGAAATCACCAGACAAACAAAAACCTTCATGCTGTAGCTCTGTCACTTTCTTCCATTCCTGGTTCACTTCCAAAATAATCAACTAAAGGAAGGTAAGAGATGGGAGGGGGAACAATTCATTGTTCTGCTTCCACATGCTTTATAAGGTAATAACCCTGCCCACCCAAATCTATTTTATATTGTGAATAGGATAAACAAATGAATAATGGCCCTGTCACATATGGTTTGGTCTTAGCAGATGTAAGAACAGAAGCCTCCACTATCTTTCTTACACAAGAAGACATTCAATTTCAGGTCATGAATATAAAGAAAGAAAATGTGCTTCTCAGCTATGGAACTCACAGCAAGGCTGTCTCCTGAAAGACACTGCTAGATAGAAGGTAACTAGTAGTCTTGCCATATGGAGGCAAATACATATTGTTAGAAGTTTTCCATGAAGAGCTCAGCGTCTTTGGATCCCAGTTGGAAGAAAATATACTCGAGGCAGGTTCATAACTTACTCAATATATCATTAAAGCTCTTTAACAAAGAACAGTCCATTCTCACCCACTGTTCACATGCATCAAGGATACTTAACTGAGACAGTCGATCTGGTCTCTTCAATAACACATACATAGTATGTAATAATTGTCATCTTATGTTCTTTGTTTAAAACCACATCCTGCCTGCCACATGACAGACTGGTAGTCTTTCTTTGACAGTGCAGTGTGGAGCACTAGTGCACTTCTCTGAAGCAGCAATCACATAATACCTTGCCTATTTGATTACTGTTTTGATATTTCAACCATGACATTTCATAAACACAGGTAAACTCATATTTTAAGTTACTTGTGGGGGGAAACAAACATACCCATGTGCATCTACAAGATTAGCTGAACAAGGAAAGAGCTGGTCTCAGTTCTTTTCCACCAATGTGCTGATTTTCTACCTAGAGGAATTTTATGAGAGGGAGCAATTAAAAAATGGTGTCCACTACTTGAAGTCAGAAGTAGGACAACCTGTTCTACTATGTTAGTGTCTACCAAGCCATTCTGTGGCATACATAAATCTTGCCTAGAGCTTTTTTCATGGGACTACTTCATAAGATACAAATGAGAGGCACTTTCATTTCACAGCGTGAATTGAACACAGAGAGTTGGTGCATTGATGGTTGTCAAGAGGATGCTTCCAAGTAATCTATTAGAGGTAGGGATGACACAAACTTCACAACAAACAAGCTTTGATAGGTGAACGTACCATGGTCAGGCCAGCACAGATGCATTAGTGGAGCTCCATGGTCAACAGCTGCAATCACCTGTGAGCTGAATGCCTGAACCACCCATGAGCTGAATTACATCGGACAGCTGTCAAACAGCTTTGCAGTTGCACAGTAGCTGTGGTAATGGGGTCTCATTTCTTTGTGATGGTGGAGTTTCATTTCATTGCTTTGCAGGGCAGTTTGCATCTATGCAGCTGGAAACATGATTCTACCCAGGGTAATGAATAGTCAGACCAGGTAAGTAAATATGGGAGGAGGGACTATATCTCCCACAAGGTTATGTGAAAATACACTTGTGCAAAATAACAGCAATAGCATAAGTGAACATCAAACAATTTAAAAAAGCATTTATAACTGCTAGCTTATTGATTTGCTTGTTTTGTTTTGTTTTTATTTACATAGTTGGGTCCCAAGCAGCATGTAGCAACAACTTTCTGGAGGAGTGGGGAAAATAGGACTGTCAATAGGCTGTGAATACATATGTGAAACACTACTGCTTGCATTGTGAATATATGAAAAATAGCCAGACAAACAGGTGAATATATGAAAAATAGCCAAACAGACAACCAAACTTGTCAGTGAAAAATCGGTTCCTTGTTTTTGATCTGAGAACAGACTGTAAGCCAAAACAGCAGGTCTTTGAACATACCTAATTAAACAATGACAAAAATCTAGGCATTCTATTGTGTAGGATAAAACAGACAAACCTGCCTCATATATAGTTCATTAGAAGTCATCTGACATGCCTTGCAATTTTTTTCCATCCAGCTCTGCACAATTATATCCCTGGCAGCAGGAATGAACTTGTATATTTTTCTTCTGTTGTGTGTGTGTGTGTGTGTGCGCGCGGTTTGTTTTTTAAGAATTGTGGCAAAGCAAGTGAAGGCCATGGGTTCAAGTCCTCCATGCTTCCAGCAAGCTAAATATTGTCTGCATTAGAACAGATGTCATGTTTGTTTGGTATCTTCAGATATACTTATCCTATGTTGATCCTATCATATAGTGATTTTTTTAAAAAAATCCACAGAACAGATCCAGTGTTCTTGGTTCAGTGATGACTCTTCTAAAGTAAAAGCAGCTATCTCAGAAAAAAGGTTGGTTCTCCAATGTCTCATCAGAGTAGGGGTGGGCTCCTTGAAACAATTCCATGATTGCTGATTTTTGGGTAAGATATTACAGGTTTGAGATCTAAATCCATGGGTTATTTTGGGATTCAGACCTTTGGGACCATTGTTTTCAATGGAGAACCAATTTGAGGGTGGGTGGCATCTGTTTTTAAGGACAGTGGCACCAAATGTGCAGTCCCTCTAATCAAAAGACCCCTAAGTTCCAAACAGAATGAATAAAAGGGTTTGACTTTACAGGGGTGCAAATTTGCACCAGAATTGGCAAAACTTTTTATGAATAGATTTGAGAATCAATTCATCCTTAATGCAAACAACATCTATGCTGAGAACATCATTATTTTAAAGAGATTTTTGGATGACATTTTTCTATTCTGGAAAGGTCCAGTTCAACTTTTATTGGCATTTAAAGAGTTCATTAATGGTGTGCATGAAACTATCAAATTTGAAATTAAATATGATTACAAGGAAATTAACTTCCTGGATGTCAATATTAGAAGGATGGAAAACATAATGCAGACCAGCACTTAGAGAAAACCTACAGGTGCCAATTCCATTTTGTCTAGTGACAGCTTCCACCCACCACATCTAAAAAAGAGCCTGCCCTATTCCCAACTGTTGAGGCTTAGGAGAAACTGTAGCCAGTACTCTGTTTTTGTTCAACAGGCTAAAATATTGATGGGCCAGTTCAGAGACAGGGGCTACTCTTCTAGAACTGTTAAACAGGCTTTTCATAAGGCAAAAAATACTAGTAGGTCCTCCCTCTTGATACCTATGAAAAGACAAGGTCAGTCTGACAGGATTATTATTCCACTGACTTATGATGGAAGATCAACTCAGGTCAGTAATTAGAAAACATTGGCATTCACTAACGTTTTTTCATGTGAGACTGCTCCTCTCTTTGCCTACCGAAGATCTAAAAATTTGAAAGATATGTTAATGAGAAGCAGCTTTAAATCTTCCCCAGCAATACAAAGGGGAATTGATGGGCAAAATTTACCAACTGGCAACTTTCCCTGTGGAAGATGTGAGGTCTGTGATTTGATGTTACGTACTAACATTTGATATGATTCAGCTAAACAGAAAAAGTATTCTATTAGATCATTTTTTAACTGTAACTCAAAAGGTTTTATCTATTGTATCATCTGCAAGTGTGAAAACAAATACATAGGGGGTATTTCAAGGCTGATAAGGATCAGAATCACAGAGCACAGAAGTTGTATCAGACAAAGAAGAAAAAACACTCCCCTGACCGACCACTTGGTTGCAGCAGGACACAATGACAGAGATTTCTCTTTCTTTGCTTTGGAGTATGTTCGACCTTGCAATCACCTGCAGATGACTCAGCACCTGAAAACCAGAGAATTATTTTGGATTCGTGCCCTCAAAACTGTAACCCCTTATGGTCTGAATGAACAAGTGGATTGGTGTGTAGTATTATTTTTTTGACAGTTTAACATCTATGTATGATTTTTTTGACTGTTTAACATCTAGTTTGGAAATTATATTGTTTTATTGTTATGCTGTATGTGGGATGTGCAATCACATGACTAGTTCAAAGCACTTTACAAGGATTGCATCATCCTTCACCTGATATAAAGCTCCAGCATTTTTACTTGATCAACACTGCTCTTTGCCTAAGGACAATTCCACTGAGGACACTTTGGCTAAACAATCATAGGAAGGCACTTCCTGGACCAGAAGTAACAAAATTATTTTCTGTATCAATTACTTTCTGAATTAAGTTTTAAAATGGTAGAATGCATTAGTTTATATATATATATATATATTTGTTTCTAGATTATTATCAGTGAAACACTATTTGGCATGTGATTGCATCCTTGAAGGCCTCATTTGTATTTTTATTCTGTGCCTAGTGGTTTCATTTTGGAAGTAAGTTAATATGTTTTTAGTAGAATATACTTATAATTTATTTATTTATTTTATTGTATGTGTTTAATTTCCAATTTTTCCATTTTTACAGCAATTTTCATCTTGTCCTTCTTGGATTTATACTTTATATTTTATATCTGTATGATTGTGCTGTACTATTATATAAGCCAATATGTTCCTCACTATGTTTGACCTCTGAAGAAGGCCTATGCAGGCCAAAACATGTCAAGTCCATTAGCCCTTGTGTATGTTAGATTCTGGTATTTTTACATGAGGTGTGATTGGTCCCTTGTATATTTTTAAATTCTTTGTTAATAAATACATGTATCTTTTTATACACTATAGATATATTTAGCTTTTATTGTTGGCCCTCTTTTCAATTTGACTAACCTTTTCAGGTTCTGGATCCCAGGTTTCTAGGTTCAGTTTCCCCCCCCTCTCTTTTTTCCCAGCAGCAGGAGAGTGCCAGGCCCAGCTAGGGTTGCCAGATCCTCATCCTGGGCAGGGATTTCCCTGATTTTCAGAGCCTTGATACAAATGGTGGGGAAAGCCCCACTCCCAAACAGGGACATCACCAGGTGACATCCCCAAAGCAATGATGTCACCCAGAAGTGACATCACTGTGTCACCAATGTTGGGGGGTTACACTCTAATTTTTGGGCAAACCCTATGGTTTTGAAGGCAAAAACCACAGAGTCCTGCCCAAAACCTAGAGTGTCACCCCCTTGACATTTGCAATGTGATAACATCCCAGAAGATTCCAGGCAAGACTCAGGAGCCCCCACCAGATCACAGGTAGGACCTGGCAACCACAGGCCCAGTCTCCAGAATTTTTTTTAATCCTGTGTTCTTTTGTAAAATGCATTTTACAGTGACTGACTGACACTAAAACTTTACCTTTGTTCTGAAAACTCAGCATTTGTCATCCTGCACAAAACCTCCTCCCCACCCCCATTTTAACCTCTCCATCTATTATTACTTTGAATTGTCACAGTCAGATGTTTGACTGATAGATGGAGTTCTGAAATTTGAGATCTAGACAAGTTCTTGGGAATTGCAGAGCAACACTGTCTTGTGGAGCTGAGCTGGTATTGTTTGCTCAATGCCCAGAATGTCCAGGTCCTTCTGGAAACTTCTAGGCACTGTTCCAAGGGTTCCAATGACAACTGGCACAATGGTCACCTTCTACTTTCAGAGGTGCTCTAAAGCTATTCATAGGTCTTAGTATTTTGTGCTCTTCTCCTGTTTTTTCTTTTCTATTATGCTGTCCCCTGGGATTGCAGTGTCGATGATCCAAACCCTATTTCTCATTACCCCCCCCCCCAGTATTGTGATACTGGAGGTGTTATGCTCCAGTTGTTTGTCTGTTTATAATCAGAAGTCCCAAATAATCTTTGTTTCATCATTCTCCATGATCTTGTCTGGTTTGTGCTCCCATGAATTTCTGGCTGACCATAAGCCATGCTTCTTGCAAAAAATCCAGTGCAACATAGCTGCAACTCTATAATGATGTTCTTTATAGTCAGTTTGAGCAATTTTACTGCAGGCACAGACCATGTGGTATTTTGCAAGACAAAGTATTATTATTATTACTATGATCATTGTTTTAGATTTTCTGAAAACCTGGGCACTTTTCAGGTTTTCAGGGCATTTTCAGGTTCAGAAAGATCTGTCTTGTCTGTTCAAAGCTCCAGTTTGTGAATGTAAGCATTCATAGATTTGGCCACATTATAAATTAGATATCTGGACAAGGGAGTGACCCACAAAGACTTGCAGGGGGCATCTTATTGTTCCTCCCCTACCATTTCCTCCTTCTCTTCCCTGAAAGCCCCCCAAACCTGTCCCCTTTTGTTACTTCCCTGTCTCCTTTCCACCCACCAGCCAACCTACTTTTATCTAAACCAACTTCAGCTTTCCATCTTTTCCTACCCAATCCTGGGAAAGCATTGATTGTTTCCAGCCACTGTGCAATGCTTTCCACCAGCCCGTTGAGTGATGAGAAATCCACAAAGACTTGTGCAGGGCACCTCAATTTGCCCTGTATCTCCCACACACACACACATTATTTCCCCTTTTCCTCCTCCTGGCAACCCCCATATCCTCCCTCACCCTCCCTCCCTTCCTTCTCACCCATCTACCTATCTAACTACCAATCAACCAACCAACCCTTTATCTGCTCCCTCATCTTCTACTGTCTTTATTATTTATTTATTTCATGTATACCCCACTTTTCTCCACAATGTGGACTCCAAGTAGCTTACCACATTCTCTTCACTTGCATTTTATCCCCATTACATTCAAGTGATGTAGCTTAGGCTGAGAATGTGTAACTGGCCCAAGGTCGCCCAGTGAGCTTCCATGGAAGGACTGGAATTTGAACCTGGGTCTCCCAGATCCTAGTCCAAAACTGTAACCACTATGCTACACTGGTTTTTGTGGAGTGGCTGCTTTTAATCAAGTAGCCAGACCTGGATAAGTAATTCAAGTTACCCAAATGGTTGCTACTGAGCCTAGCCCTCATGGGTTTGGCCTCAAAGGCCATAACAGTCCTGGAAAGGACCCTGTGCCCACCTCTTTGTTTTACTGACATAAACCAAGCGTGAAATGCTAGCAATACTGTTTCTTAAAGCTCCAAGTGCTGCTTTTTATCATTTTGGGAGGTTTTAGCCCCACCAGTGTTTTGTTGTTATTGTTGTTCAGATTTCATATTTTTCTACAAATCTGGGTCTTTTCTAAAGGCTGAAGAAATACATGTCTTGTCTATCTGTGACTCCAATCTCTGGATTTACATCTCCACAGATTTGGCCACATTGAAAATTAGATATATTCATATACAATAAACAACTAAAATATGCTTAAAATGGTATAGCCAGTATATTAAAAGAAAAGCATATCAAAATTCCTTTAATTTCCCAAGAGAGCAAATATGGTATTTTTAAAAAAAATCTGCCTTGGTTTTCACCTTATGCCAAGATCACTAGTAATGCTAGTATTACATTTCTGTCTTTTCCAGTATCATTTCTAAGTTACCATTATTGAAATTTTTAGAACAAAATGCTATGGTAATATTGCTGCTGACCCCTAGCTACTCTGAAGCTCACTTTCTAGTTGGTAATTTATCCTCGAAAAATTTAAAAATTAATTTGGATCAAAATGTGCATTTTTAACCTTGCACAAAAACAAGGTTATTAGACAGTTTATAAGTATAATTTTTATTCACGTCTACACTGTTTTGACAGTATCATCTCTAAGTGCTTCTAGTATTTACAGAGTCTTGGGATCTGATAATCTATTTTATCACTACAAATGAACTCATTAAATCTGAACTGTAATAATCCCATAGCTCATTAGAAGAAAGCTCACTGAGATAATGGGCAAAGGATTAATATAAAAGCCACCAAATGAATACCAAGATTTTATATTTTGACTGATTGAAGATATTTGTGAATATGCATAGATTGTCATTTATTAACATTGTTTCCTTTCAGTTGCCTTTAAAAATTATTCTCTGGAAATACTTTATTTTAGTGTATTGTCTGGTATTTATTTAATGTTATTAGACTTTTTATAGCCTGCCTTTCCCATGTAGGTTCAAGGCAACTTATAGCATTTCATTAAAAAAAAATTAAATTGCATAAAAGCATCCCTGACATGCCTATGTCACTTCCGGGTCATGTAGGCATGTCATGTTTATTTTTAACATTCCTCCTCACTCCTGGTGAGTTCATCCCCCATCCCCTGCCATGAGGGACCTGGCATCCCTAGGTGATCAGCACCATGTTGAAATGTTTCCTTAAGTGCAATGCTACTCTCAGGAAAGTGTCTTTGGGATTGCATCCCTAAAGACCTCCAGCAAAGGCATCCTGGTCACCTCCTCTAGCAGCCTCTTTCACAAGTTGGTAGCCCTACTGCTCGCAAATCAGGAATAGGGCACTCAGGTTCCTGTTTTTAGGTTCATACTGCAGAGAAGGATCACACAGCAGAAATATATGACAACTAGAATTGTTACCTCTGGATCAGGAATTTCCTTGAGATTTGGGGGTGGAAAAGGGCGAGTTCTAGGTTTGGGGGGACCCAGGCACAGAGTTCCTAGGGCCCCCCTCCTGTCAGGCACTCATGTCCTCTTTCCCTCCCACCCACCTGTATGCCTCCCTCCTGCTTGTATGTCCTTCCTTTGTCTTCTAATATTACTAGGCATTTCCTTGGCTAGTGAAAACTAGTCCATTATAACAAGTGGGACAGTGCCCCACCATTAAGGCTGCTGCTGCCAGCCTCCTTATGCCTGCATCCTTACTGTCCTCACTGTACACTCCAAGGGGTGACAAGCTATGAGTTAAATCTTCTATCTTATCTTTGTTTAACTTGACATGGTGACAGCTGAAGTTCATCGGAAGTGTGCACCAGAAGTGACATTGCTGTATTGCCATAATCAGCAGTCTACACCTCCCTCCACTGCTGGTAAGTCACCCCACCCACCAGTTGATTGGCATTTGGGGTGGATCCCAGGGTTAGGGAATCAGCCACCCCCAGTGGGGGCTGGTAACTCTACTTCCACCCCCATCCCATTTCAGAATCAGGCCTATACAGTAGAATGAGTCTAGGGTGGAGTTTTCTTTTTTAGTTTTACACATGCCTGTTTCACTTGGGACATTTAAACCTGCCCTTTCAAATGCACATGGATTCAGCCATTTTCTGTTAGTAAGAAAGGAAAACCCATTATCCTTTAGCCTTTTCTCTGGCTCTGAATAGTTGAAGAAGGGTTATGGAAAAGAACTTATCCAGGAACTCAATTGTCAATCATAACATGAAGTTAAAAGAAAAGGCTGGAGCTCTACCCTCCCAATAGAAACCATTTCCAAAGAAAATGAAACCTTGTTCAGTCTGCAGTCCTATACATGCTTGGATGAGAGTGAATCCTGTTGAATACAGAAGGATTACTGGTACTGCATACAGAAGGATTAGTGGTACTGTTCCTGGTAACTTAAAGACACTGTGCACATGCTCTCAATCACTGTGTTACCAGAGCTTCTGAAATATGTTATGTTTGGCAAGTAATGATCTTGGGGCTCCTAAAAGTCTCCTTTTCTGAAACAAGCACCGTATAACTAGGTTCTATGCAATTTATGACCCAATGGTGAAAGAATGCCTTTGATTGCTATGGTTTCTTTGCTTTGTGTTACTTTACAGCATGGAGTTCTCACATTCATTTATAAACATATGGAGCAGAAGTCCATCAGTGACTATTAGCCACAAGGTATAGATAGGAACTCTCAGTCTGGGGCAGGTGATGCACTCTATTCTTGGTGCTTGGGGGGGGGGCAGCAGTGGGAAGGCTTCTAGTGTCCTGGCCCCACTGCTGGACCTCCTGATGGCACCTGGTATTTTTGGCCACTGTGTGACAGAGTGTTGGACTAGATGGGCCATTGGCCTGATTCAACATTGGCTTCTCTTATGTTCTTATCTCATAAACCTCACTCTTCTGATTAGGGTACCAAGTAGTGGGTTTTTGGAAAGCAAAGAATATAGCAAGATTTCCCTCCTGCATTTGGGCATGCTTACTGTTATAAATGCAATTACAAAAGGAGAGGTTGCATTGGGTTAGCACCTGAATAGGAACTGATGTTTTGTACCATTGAAGTTGACTTTTTCTACAGCGTTGCAAGGGAGGAGGACAGGGACAAAAATCTGTAGGCTCTCACTGCTATTGATTATGGCTGTATTTACCATTGACTCCCTACCCCCTACCCTACCAGCCACCACTGTCTTTGGCATGTCTGGAATGCTACAAGCAGCAGAAGTGTGCAGGGTGGAATTACCATCAAAAGTGGATTGTTTGGTCTTTTGGTGGATTTGTATTCATCTATGTTCTGCAATGTTATGTAACATACCTGTGTCCCAAGAGACTGTGTTATCTGGACTCCCTTTGTAACAGCTATTTCCACCCACACATCCAACTTACCTTGATTCATAGATCTTACATTCCAGGTTCCTATGCAGTATTGTTCTTTGCAGCATTGGACTTTCCTTTCACCATCAGACACATCCACAGCTGAGCATCCTTTCAGCTTTGGCCTAGCCGCTTCATTCTTTCTGGGGTTACTTGTACTTGCCCTCTGCTCTTCCCCAGTAGCATCTTGGACACCTTCCAACCTAAGGGGCTCATCTTCTGGTGTCATATCTTCTAGCCTTTTGTTACTGTCCGTGGGTTTTTCTTGGCAAAGATACTGGAGCGGGTTGCCATTTCCATCTCCAGTGGATCACATTTTGTCTGAGTTGTCCGCTGTGGCCTGTCCATTCTGGGTGGCCCCCCATGGCATAGCCTGCAGCCTCATCAAACCATGCAAGCCCCCTCACCCTGTCAAGGCAATGATCCATGAAGAAGAAGAAGAAGAGGAGGAGGAAGAGGAGGAGGAAGAGGAGGAGGAGGAGATTGGATTTATACCCTTTCCTTCACTCAGAGCAGCTTACAAACTCCTTTCCCTTCCCCTCCCCACAACAGACATCCTGTGAGGTAGGTAGGGCTGAGAGAACTCTGACAGAGACTACTTTTTCAAGAACAGCTGTGCCAGAGTTTGTGACTGACCCAAGGTCACATCAGCAGGTGCAAATGGAGGAGTGGGCAATCAAACCCGGTTCTCCCAGATTACAGTCCGTGCACTTAGCCACTACACCAAACTGGCTGGGGAGAATAATAGAGAGTAATAATGGAGAGAGAGTAATAATGGAGAGAGGGTAACCACTACACCAAACTGGAGAGAGAATAATGATTATTATTATCATATGGTGTTGTGCGTAGTATAGCCAGAACATCCTAAGATTGTCTGGCAGCCTTAAGTTCTAGCCCTTTTAGTGTTATGCACCACTAGGTAATAAGCTAGACTTATTTTTTGGGCTAAGAGAGCTCCAAAAGAACTGTGACTGACCCAAGGTCACCCAGCTGTCTCCCTGTGGGGGAGTGCAGAATTGAACCCAGTTCTCCAGATTAGAGTCCACTGCTCTAACCACTACACCACACTGGCTATCTACTACTACACCACTCTGGCTCTTAACCACTATACCACACTAGCACCTATAGTTCTCACATATCTATATAATTCAGGTCTCAGATTACTATTGTTTTTAGTAAAACAAAAGAAACAATAATGAAGCTGTTGACTCAAAAGTGAAGCATATTTCAGCGGGGAGAGCCTCAATTTGTGGATGACCATTATTAAGTATTATCACCCATATCAGATCCAACTACCTCCAGCTTCATCTGACCAGCAAGGTTTCCGTTCGGCACTTTTTCCAGGTAGTTTTTCATTTTCTCTGCATGGAGCTTGAAACTTAAAAGAATCTGTCAGGGTTTTATGATAGTATGAGAAATATGAGTACCAGTGGAGCTGCAACGGCATCTTTTTATTAGATCCCAATTAGGAGGCTACAATGAAATTATTACACTTGCACACCATGTTGCAGAAATTCATCAGCATTAATATGCCATCTTTTTAGAATTTGTAGTCTGTAAGGATTTCTAGGAGAGATTAATCGAAAAACCCAAAGCAAGGCTGGTATTTGTGAAGGCTAAAAGGCGTAAACAAAATGATAAATTTCTTAGCAGTTTCTAAAAGTGGGCAGTCTGGTTCTTTGCAATTTTATTTGCTTACTTAGGTTTTAAACTTTTGCCAGAGTGTGCACATAAGGGACTTTCTATGCACTTTCTATGCATGCATGTCATTTTTTTGTAAAGGGAGAAAAATGAGTTGTTAAGTTAGCAAAAGCCATGTGTTCGTACAAGAGTTTTGTGATGTGCTTATTTCTGGGATCAAAAGCACTCTGTGCCAATTGGTGTGATACTGGAATGGTCCACTAACATCTGTAGAGGATCCATGTTAAGAGGCCAAATGACATGGTTTTTTGACAGGCAATATCTCTCCCCCAGGATAGGCTAGTATAGCCATGGAAAAGATCACCTAATTTGCTTAGCGCACACTGTTGATCTTTGTATACCTTATCAGAATAGCATGGGGCTGTGTTCAGAAGTAAAACAATCATTGTATCATATCAGCTCAGTGAACGCCATCATGTGTTTGATTACATAATGTCCTCCCTGTGTATTCAGAAAGCTAGTAAGAAGGATTGGCTTCAGTTATAGAGTCCACGTGTCTGGTTTTGGTTCATATGGCACTGGAGAAAAAGATGCTTCCTTGTATCTAGGATTTCCTTGTAGTTCTTTTTGGTCTCTAAACTGACCAGAAAAGTATTGTACACATAATCACATACAGCCAATCCTATGGTCTTGCTAAGGCAGTGGCCACTGCATTGCTAGCTTACACACAATAATATCTTATCTTAAGCAAGCAGTAACTCAACATACAGAAAAACAGCAATAGAAGTATCTCTCCAACAGCAATCATAGCAACTGTATCTGTTCCCAGGCAACTCCTACTGTCATGAAAAGCACTGGTCAACATGGAGTAATAGTTGGAAACACCTTGCCCATCCATTCATCTACTTTAGGTTTAATATATAGACTGGCAACATCATCCTTTGTATAAAATTAAAAGTATCTGAAGGATCCCTTCCACTTGGGTTCTAAGATCCATGTGAGAGGAATTTCGGAAGAGGGGATTGTTAGATGTCCCCTGCACAAGGTTAGAGTCTGGGGCTACTGCACCCTCTAGTGTCCCTTCATTGTAGGGTTGCCAGATCCCTACCTGCTGCTGGCAGGGGGATGGAGCCTCTTCGTTGGGATCTTCTGGTGCAGTGCACACTCCGATGATGTCACCCAGAAGCGCTGGCATTGTACTAGTCAGATCGCCAGGGGGATGCTCTAGCATTCAGCTGAAAACTCTATGGTACCATAGAGTTTTTAGGCTGAGTGCTAGAGCACCCCCTGGTGACATGCCCAGCATATGACATCATCACATGGGGCACATCACCATGATCCCAACACTTTGGGGATGGGGTTTCCCCCATTGGCTAGATCCGGGCCAGCGGGCCTCTAAAGCAGGCAACCCCCCCTCCCGAGGGGGGAATGGCAAGCCTACTTCATTGCTAACTATGCCTAGGGTGAGCCACAGATTAGAGAGAGGACACAATTCTGTTTCACCCTATTCTATATATCTTTCAAGCCACCCCCCTCTCTCAGAGCATCATGCTTGGTCTGGCCATTCCTCCCTGGCTTCATACTGGCCCACCATTTAAAGAATCATCTTGGAGGGGGACATCTCTGGGCTCTCCCACTCACCCCTGCCATGGGGCCAAGACCTGGAAGATCAGAGGAACAAGGGATAATGGGGTTCCTACCTGGGCCGCCACCCCTCCTGCCTCACTCTCCTGGTCTATGTTATCTCTGGCCTGTGTACAGGCCTAGTAAGGCCTCTACTCACTGCTCTTTCCCTCAGAGCTCCTGTTGGCACTGTCCACTGTGGGACTATCCACTGCTGCACAGCACCCAACCGCGTATCCCTCGCTGGCTGTGTTGCTGCCACCATGTTCCTTGGCTTTTTGGGTGCTGTCTGTCCCCATGACAGGCCTGGCTGCTATTTCTACAGCTGGTGTCCTGAGATGGGCCTGACTGCTGCTGCACTTGCACCAGGCCCAGCCAGGACTCCTCCATCTGCCACTTCACTGCTTCATCCCTCTTGTTCCCGGAGCCTGCTTGGCTCTGCATCAAGAGGAGTTGCTGCTCCTCCATCCTCAGTTCCTGCTGCCACTGCCTCCAGTAGTTTGTTTGTTATGGGCATCCCAGGAGCTGCTCTGAGGGGGGGGGGGCTGGCCTCAGACAGGGATAAGCAGGCGTCTGTATCCTGTTTATAGAACTGTCATTAGGAGGGGGGATTGTTATGTTATTAGCTACAGAAATGTATGGTGACCAAATATTCCTGATTGAATATTCCTCCAGCAAAGAACTGCCACAAATGTCCAGAAACAACAAAAGATAACTTTCGCAGGGACAACTACCACCTGCTTTAAAGCTAACTACTTAGAAAAATCACTGCCAGTCATCAACCATTTCTATGAAATGCACTGGAAATACTGTATGGGAAAATATCTTCAAATATTATTATGGAATTATATATTTCTGTTCTGATATCCAGCTGAAGAAATTGGATGGTTTAATTCCATTGCAGTTTAATGGTTTTAGAATACAAAAGCAATTTCCAAATGTTTTGTGGTGGTCCCAGTTAATTTCTGTACATTTCTTGAAAACCCAAGATATTCATGCAAGTTCACAAACCTATCTTCACTGGTTGGGAGACAAAATGTACATGTTCTGGTTGTCACTGCTGCTGCAGTTACATGAAGCAGAAATAATACATCTCTTTTAAGTCACAGTGAAGCTGTTGTGGTGACAGAATAGCGAGGAAAATAATAGCTTTAAAGTACATTGAGAAAAATATGACATGCAAAACACAGTAAGCACACAGTCCATATGCAGTGCTTATGTTCCATTAGACAAAGTGCTGGATTTTACCCAAACCATCCTATTAATGTCTTAATGAAAATGGTGCTTTCTTCCCTGGAAAATGTTGAACAAAGTCTTTTATCAATGAGACACGAACTAGCGATTTCTCATGGATGAAGTTCACTGAAGAAACACATCTCCTTCTCATGACCTTGCCAAAGCAGCCGGTTTTTCAGCAATAGGAGACCACAGGATGAACATTCCAGACTGCATATAGTATGAAGAACAGTGCTGTTGACATTTGCTGACCATTAACATTTGACTGCATTTTCTCTTAACTAGCTCAACAAAGATAACTGAATACATAGGCCTTGTGTTCGGTTGGTGGGTATGTAATCCAGAAGAACTCTGGCTGCATAAATCCCTCCCCGCCATTTGTACTCCTAGTTACTGAAATCATGCAAGGATCATATCAGTAAGTCAATGATGTCCATCATAAATCAGCTATGGACTCAGGGCACCTTTTCTTGGTCTCTAAAAACCGGTTGTCATCCAATCATTACTTTAAAAGCTAGGGCTGCCAGATCCCCCCGGGGGGGAGAGAGTTTGCCTGCTCAAAGGGCCCCTGATCTGCTGGCCCAGATCTGGCCGGGGGGAGACCCACCCCCAAAGTGTCTGGATCAGGCTGATGTGGCACCCAGAGGTGACATCATCACGCTGGGCACGTCGCTCTAGCATTCAACCTAAAAACTCTATGGTGTCTCTATGGCAATGAGCCTATCATGATGGCATCACTTCTGGGTGACATCATTACACTGCACGTATGCTCTGCACGCACACAAAAAGTCCCAGAATGGAAGCTTCTCCCCCCCCATTGCAAACAGGTGAAGGACCTGGAAACCTTATAAAAAGCCATACCTAGACAAGAATAATCTGCCCTGTTATTATCCAGTCAGGAAGATCCCCATACTTTTGTTGTTTCACAGAAGGTGCAAAACGAAAATTTCCAGGAGGACATTTTTATCAAGTGATTAAAGCATTAGTAAATTTAATCCTGTTTAGACAGAGTTTCTCCAGTTTAGTAGAAAATCAGACCAGGGACTTAAGATCTCTCTTGTCTTGGATGGGGTTATACTTCTCTTGAGAAGTCAGGCTTGCAGCCTGGGAGTACTACTCGACATAGTACCTTAAAAAACTAGGTAGCTGCAGTGGTTCAGAGTGCTTTTGCTCAGCTTTGGCTGGTGTGTCAACTGAGTCCATTCTTGGGTCAATCAGATATAGACACAGTGATCCATTCTTTAGTTATTTCTAGACTGGACTACAGCAATACACTCTACTTGGGGCTACCCTTGGGTGCTCAGAGAATGTACCTAGGGTAGAATGCTTTGGCTAAACTGCTGGTCAGGCCAGCTATTGACAGCATGTGGCCCTGATACTACAGCAATTACACAGGCTTCCAACCCACCTTCAAGCCCAATTCAATGTGTTGGTTTTGTCCAATAGTGAAAGAAAGAAAAATTAATATGACATCAGCAACAGTGTGATGTCACTTCCAGGAAAACCTAGAAGTGATGCTGGTCCTCTCTGGGAATGGTGAAAACTCTAGATGATTCTTAGAGAGATGTGATATCACTTCCCCCATCCCCCCCCCTCCAATTGACAGGGCCTGAATATTAAATAATGCATTGATATATTTAAAACCAAATAGAAGAAGGCCCAGGGTAGGACCTTTTAAATTATATTTTTAATGATAGAATATATTACAGTGAAAGGTGGCATTTGCTTCTCTACTTATTTATTTGCCACATCCAACAATGTTTGAATTGGTTTACAAAATAGTAATAAAATAAACATGATAAAATACCATAAGATCAACATCAATATAATTAATAATAAATCAATAAAAACAGCATGGTGAAAACAATGTAATGGTATAAATGATGTAATAAAAATAATTCATCAATAAAATTCACCGCAGCATAAACCAATGCTACAAACTCACCCAAACAAAACATTTTTTACCTGGCATCTGAAATCAGAACATGTGGCAAGCAAACCAAAGTGGTTGGAGTTCCCCACCAAAAGCATCTCCACAGAAGAGCCCAGCCTGTTGTTACCATTCACTTTGTTTCCCATATTAAGGATCTTCAAACTTATTAAGATACATTGGTCAAAAGTGGAGGAAACTGAAAGCAAGAATTCCCCTGCTGTAGTCTTTGCTTACAGAAGCATGGAACCCAGACTCACCTGGGAGCTCATTTGAAGGACCGTGGAGGCTAGAATGGAGGCTATGTGGTTTTCACTGGCTCTTTGGTTGGTGGCATGGTCATGCAACAGCCAGGAAGGCTGCTGTAGCTGTGCGGCCTCCTCACTGCCTCCCGCCCAGCCTGGCCAATTAGGCATTACCTAGCATGGCTGGGGGGGGGCAGGTTCTGGCCAGGAGACCTTGCTGAGGGAGTTTTCCCTAAGGTCTGCTGGTGGAGGTTAAAATGGGCCCTGCCACACCACCTGGCCACCTTGGGCCTGCAAGTTTGCATTGTCATATAATTCAACAGTTCCATTCCATTGCCCGAGCAGGACTTTAGAAGGCTTTTTGGAATCCTGATGAGGTTTCTCAAACATTCCACACACAAATAGCTGAGAAGTCATTAAGGGGAGTTGTGTTCTGGCTTTCCCTTGGAGAATAACATACTCAATTCCTTGTACTGTAATGCTTGGTAGTAAAGTTACATATCTTTTGACTAGTATGCAGCTCAGCTCTCCAAGAAGTGCTACTTCATGTGCCAGTGAATAACGTCAGTACATTCAGCATTCATTCTGTTCTACTTTAATTTACAAAAGAAAACTTACGATTCCCCCGGTATATCTCACTTTTCACATGAAGTATTATATTTCTGTGATTTATTGAGATATTAACATGGAAATGGTGATGTTAAACAATACTTTGAATAGCTCTAAAAGTGTAGTGGGAATCATGATTTCATAAGAAGAAAATTAGTTATGTAGGTAACGTTATTGTATAATTTCCCATAGGGTCTCTACATCAGGCCAGATTTTATTATATTCTAAAACAAAGTTGCTTGCATTCATTTTGGATATAACGTACCGTAGGATGCAGCAGTATCACAAGACAGCTCACAGTACAAGCAAAGACACCTGTTAATGGTACCATGAATAGTTATAAACTGTGGTGCTCGAATGGCTTTGCCAGCAAAGCACTGCCTTGTAATTTATTTTTATAGCCAATGGATGCCTCATTTTTCATGGCTGGATAGTTTGCATTCAAATATACCAATAAGTTCCAATGCAATCACTCCTACACAGGATGCTTTATGGTAGAACACAAGATGGCATAACTAATGGTCTGCTGGTGGGTAAACATCTTCAGTAACAGGTTGGGGTGAATTCTTAGTTTGCTTTTTGCAAAATTAATTTGTGAAATGCAGTTAATTATATCAAGAAACACAATGTCTAATCAAGTGGGTATTTGATTTCCTCTCTTGAGATCTGAACCTAAATACAGAAAAATCTGGATAGTTGAAACCATTTTTTAAAAAACAGCCATATTCTGAATACTGGATATCTCTCACATTTTTTTACCTTTCTCTCCGGATATCTTGTACCTCTCTCGCCTCAGGAAAGTTACTTGTGGACCAACACACTGTTATGCTCTTTCCAAGACTTGTTACATTTATTAAACAAAATGCATGTTTTTAAAAGACAGACAATGAGCATTAAACATCACATTCGATATGCATTTTGGGATCCATTTTGAGCTATGGGCTGGGATTCAAAAAAGTGGAAGCCTCTATGGGGGCAACCAGACTCTCTGTCTGGTTCATTGTTTTCCTTGTCTCAGTTCCAGCTACAGAGTTCCAATAGTGGCATTGAGCAATAAAACCTCATTTGTGGCCTTGGTTCTTTTCCAGATTTGCCCCATGGTACCTTCAGGGCTCATAAACATTTCTTTTGGCAACTGACAGTGCACCATGATTCATATTGGCCTAAACTAGATTTCATAAATAAAACCAAAGGTCAGTATAGACCCCTCCCCTGAGCCTCCATTCATTAGCATTTATTTGTATTATAAATAAGTACTCTTGCATTTCTTCTTGTTTCCAAGAGATAAACTTTCTAATAGAGGTGGAGGAATGTACATCAATAATTCTGATTCCTAATGCTTAGTTAATGCAGTGTAAAAAATACATTTTTGTATAGTTTTGAGAAAAAACCCATACATTCTGTTTGAAATTGTGCCAAACATCCACATAGAATTTTATGACCAAAGACCTTTTGGAGGGGGGTTCCCCTAAAATATCAGTGAAAAGGGGTACTGTTGAGGTTCAGCACTAGTTCCATTGTGATGATATTTTTCTTTTATAGTGCCTGAAGCACTAGGTGCTACATATTAGATGAAACTATTAAAGTCCTTACAATTTATTTAAAGGTGAACAATAGGAAGAGTCAAAAATAGGAGAGCAGAGGTAGGAGAGCAGAGGTAGGGTTCACCTTTCAATTATAAAGGAGTCTATTGACTGTCAAATGTTGTCAGGGACAAATAAATTGGCACACCAATAAGACCAATTCACACATGACAAAGATGTGATCTGGATTACCATGCTTTTCAGGAGCATATAGGTCTGAGTCAGATAAAAACTACAGTGGGTGTGAAGACCTTTAAGCATCATTTTTCTGACCTGAAAAATCTCCAGAAAGCTGCTATGTATAACCCTCAATACATGTAAGTTTCACCAAAGGGGTAAGTAAGGGCCATTTCAGGTTGGGAAAATGAAACATGAAGTTTCTTTAGAACTCTTTCCTCACACACCCTTGTGTAGGGGTGTGCCCTGAGAAGAATTTGGTTATAATTTGGGATGGGGGGGGGTGTTTACTGTGATTGCTGGTTTTTGGGTAAGACATTATTGGTTTGGATTTCAAACCTGTGTGTTTTTCCATGTTCTGGATTTTGGAACCATTATTTTCAATAGGGAACAAATCTGAGGGTCTGGAGCAGCTTTTTAAAAAAGATAATAGCTCCAAATATGCACAGAACATAGCCCTCTCTCTAATCTAACACACCTTGCCCCAGTTTCAAGTGAATTGGACCAAGGGGTACAATTATTTGGGGCCCTGATCAAGGTGACCCAGCCATGCTGATTGCTGAGGGAAAAAGGTCTCCAACCCAAAAAAGAGGGAGGGAAGAAGAATGAGTTAACTAGAACTATTGCTTTGCCTTTATTCCTTATGGGGTCTTGGAGGAGGTGTTGATGTGGCTATTTTTTTCTGACCAAAGGACACCAAAATTCCAAGGGAGCTAGTGCTGCCTGTTCCCTAAAGAGTCCCAAGTTTCAAGTGAATTGGACCAAGGGATCTAATGCTAAAGGTCCCTGAACAAGATGCTCATAGCCATCCTACTTGCAGAGGAAAAGAGGTTTGGTTTTACAGACTCCCAAAGTAGGTTCCTTCAGTGCAGGTGCTCTTCTGTGCACTGGTTCCTATCAGGGGAAACGTTGCTGACCACTGGCATTTAAAAATAAATCCTGTCTGCAACCATTCTTCCCCCATGTAGTCTTACAGTATGTGAAGGAAAGCAGCGTGGTATAGCCCAATCTCAGAAGGTAAGCAGAGTCAGTACTTGGAAGGGAGACCACCAAGGAAGACTCTGCAGAAGAAGGCAATGGCAAATCACCTCTGCTTCTCACTTGCCTTGAAATCCTCTTGCTGGGGTCCCCATAAGTCAGCTGTGACTTGATGGCACTTTACACACACACACACATGCACACAAACATGCACTTACACACACAACCTTATAGTGTCTGATTGATATTAAAGCAAATGTACATTTCTGTTGAAAACACTGTGTGTGCTATCTTTCCTTGTGGGGTCATCCCCCCCCCCTTCACAAAGTAATGAAGGTTTTCTTTGCCAAAAAAAAAAAAAAAGCCCACCCCATCCTGTCCCTGCAATCTTTGAAATTACTTCATGTTTTTCTATAAAAATAGAGTATGTGTGTTTGTGATTGCATGCGATAAATCAATTACCTAATTGCTATGAGGCACTGGTCTTCACACTGAACATCAACTGTAGAGGTATCTCAATTAGTAATTAATACTACCATCATTTAAGGAGTTCCTGGATGCGGAGAAGGTGGGGGGGCTGGGGTGGGGGGGAGCTGAAGGGCTAATGTACACAGTGGGTTTGTATCTGGGTTTACTGCTTTGATAAGAGTCATATGTCAGCTCCAAGGACACTGCCATAGGTACAGGTGGAGGAGGGAGCTCCTGCTTCTGCACAGCCTCCCCCTCCCCCCAATGATAAAGAACTCCCAGAAGCTAGTCATATAAATTCAAAGCGGTAGGTGGAGTAGTCTGAGCACTCACTGGTCCGTGCAGACTTCTACATGGAAATTCCTTCTCTGGGGCTTGTCTTCAATGGTGATTGGCTGGGAGCACTTACCTCCTGATCAATGCTCCCTCTAAGCTGCGGAATCTTGTGAGCAAAAATTCTACTTTGTGAGCTCCTGGCATTAAAGTTGTCAGCAAGCGATTTGGCTACTGCATAAATTAGTTTGCTCTGGAGCCATCCTTCCTGAGTGATGACAAAAATGTGTGAGCTGGAGGCCAAAAAACTGTGCGCTAGCTCACACTAACTCAGCTTAGAGGGAACACTGCACCTGCTCCCTCGCAAGAATCTAATTGGAAGAAATACCACCACCTCAGAAATTTGAAGAATAAGAAAACAAACAAACAAGATGCCTGATAATAAGTACCCAAACACAAATTATTATTTATTTAAATACTTATTTAGCCTCCTTTCTGCTTTACAGAAACTCAAGGTGGCTTACAGTACAAACAGAAATAAAACACAATAAAATACATAAAATACATTAACCTACTAATTTAAAATCAGTAATTTAAAACTAACAGAAGGCATAAGAGCGAAATTTAATTGAACTGAAAAACATCATGGATTTTTCAGGGGTGGTTTTCATAATGCTTAAGAATCCCAGATTTATGTTAGTGTTCCAGAAGTATCAACCCAAAACAGCATGTTTGTGTACATTTTAGCTTGATAGTATCTTAATGCATACCCCTACCCTTTGTTCCAGTATCTATGGGCACCTGATGGGGGGGGTGGAACTCCAGAACACCTCTTTATAATGTGTGAACTGGCTTTTAAAATTTGTTCCATATGCAGAAATAATAAGAGAGGGGAATTCATAAACACACATCATCGTGGAATGTCCCAGCCTTTGTAAGAAAATGCAAACGGATTTTTGAAAGAATGTATGAGCTTGGTAGAAATACATATGGACTTCATCTGTGCTAGGAAATAGCCTGTCCCACCAGATGCAAGCACTGATCCAAGTAGGAGGAGAAAACAGTATTGGGCACAATCCAGAGAAAGATAGGCACACCCAACTCAACTGGCTTAAAATCTTGTCTAGGAGGTTCACTGGCAATTTGAAAAATCTGCCTGCTGTTTTTCAACAGACAACTTCTGAAGTGGAAATAGAACCCAATGTCATTTGACTTCCTGTTAACCATCTGGCTACAAGTTGGCAGTAGCTTTTTCTAGATTGTGTTGGTTGTTACAGATTAAGCTTGTGTTTTTATCAAAAGCAAAGTCCCTATGACTTCACAAAGAGGTTACTGGGGTCAGTGTAAAGAAAGAAGTTCATTCCTAGCTTCAATGGTTCTGAAATTGAGAACAATATAAATCAACCCTTTTCAATTTCCAATGAGATGCACTGAAAATGTCAAACCTCAGTAGGGTCCAATAAATATATCATGCTTAGACAACCACAAATATAACCTTGGCAGGCCATCACATTTTTTGGTCAGTCTGGACTGGAATGTAACATAAAGATGTCAATAAAAATTAATTGGTTGGATATAAGCAGGTTTTCTGCTGGTGAAAAGGGGAGGAATGGTCCCTATGTTCACCAAAAAGGTTATGCATATCATGGGATATGCATAAATAAAAGTCATGTGAGTCAGGGGGGAATTACCTAAGACTGATCGAAAAAGGTGACTGTATCCAACCCAATGTTAATTACTAATGGCAAGCACTAAGAATTGAATTTCATCTATAAATAATTTTGCTTGGGTGGGTTAAGTGCAACAATCTCATCTTTGCAGTTTTCCTAAATTTATGTCAGACTATAAATTAATGACAGATCAACATGCCATTTGTCGTATAACATGTTGCTACGGCACAAGTAATCCCTTAAAACAAAAAGCCATGGAACCAATTTCCGCAGAGTCCAGAATGAAGACCCCAGGCAAGAATGGGTTGAACTAAGGGCCACAACTTTATTAATTATTAACATAGCATATGAACTGCAACACACTTACTAATTTTGGAAACCTTCTCCGATATAAGTTTAAATAGAGTTTTTTCCAAGGTAAGAGGTTGGACAGATATCTCCGGTTCATTACCTTACAGTGAGATCCTAATCAGGTCTACTCAGAATCTTACTCTGGGCTATTCAGTGGTCCTTCGTCCCAGGAATGTGTTCTCAGGATGCCACTGTTAGTCAAGCAACCTCACCATAGTCCAAACCTAGAACAGTAATAGCATAATTCCTAAATGCCCCCCACCATCATAATCCTTGTCAGCATCCATCATTCCCTACAAATAAATTTGGGAATCAATGACTTCTTCTGGTGCCTGACTATTCAGATTGCCTTCAAATAGAAAAAAAAACTCAACTAAAAAACCCACACACAACTATGAAATGATTTAGGTTCATGTCTCCAGGGTCACTTTTCCCCTGCCCTATGACCTGTAACAAACATACCTACTGTGATCTATTTACAAAATGAAATCCAACTGACAGTTGAATCAGCTATTTCCACTAATTCGATAGCATACCGTGGACAAAAATAAAAGCTCCTGTCCAGTGGCCAATCTTGTACTTGGAACCCCAAAAATACCAGCCATCCTCGTTCTGTGTTGTTAAATATCAATTAGGTGGGAAGATTGTTACTTTTTAAAAGACATAGTCATTTCCTGACCTCCTTCTTGTTCTTGTCATTTTTACTAGTCGTAAATTCAGCTTGGCTATCAGAGTCTACTTTGAAAATGAGTTAATCAAATCCTTTCACCTACCACATGCACACACAAATTGGTATTTCCATTTTTATAAATTCTTTACACTTCCAGATTAATGCTAAATTTTATAGTAGCATGTGAAATTCTAGTGTGGACATATATTTACACTCATTTGGTCCTTTATTTTGTGTATATGTGTGTGTGTCCTGAATTCTGCTTTGATTTCCTAAATGAAATGCAAATGTCCATACTGCCCACATGATGAATTTACTTTTCTTTGAGAAACTGCAATAATCACATGAAAACAAGTGGGACTTAATACCATGGCAGTTGTTGATCTCATCTCAGCAATTGTTGAAGAACTGATGATTATTTGTTTTCTTGGGAGATAATATGTTTCAAATTCATTATGTGCAAAGATTATTTAGAAAAGATTCCATTAAGTACTAAATCATTCATTGGATACTACTCAGATTTACAGGTGGCAAACAGAATTTTGAATGTTTGTGCTGTTTTGGTCCTCCAATGTTAATTACAGCATAATACTGAAGATGATTCATTGTTCTTAACTGTGATATTACTTATTAATGTGTTAAGGCAATGAAATTTCATTTTATGGTTTTGTACTTTGGAAACTAAGAAATATGATAAATTTACAAGAAATGCAGTTTTATTTTTAAACTCGATGTATATCATCTGACAGTTTTTATAGAACATACTAATCTTAGTTTAGAGCTCTTTTTTGAGAAAGAATAAAAGTATACAAACATGTATACTTATTGCCCCTTTAAGAACCACAAGATAAACTACCTCTGAAGGCAATAAGTGATAAGTTTCACAAGAATGATCTCCTGTACACCTCTGGCTCTCCAATGTATACTGAAGGCAGATCGTATGGGCTCATTTCCCAAACAGATTTCACTTGGATAGGTTTAAAAGATAAAATTTGCTTCAGGTCTGAGTCCAATCACAAAAACTGTAGTTATAAAAAAAATGTGGACAGAATAATGGGGGAGGTAGGTATCATATTTGCTGATATGGGGTCCAGTGGCAACATGAGCTGGTGCACATACCTAGGGATTGTGGCACAGTCTGACCTAACTCTCTGTGTGTATGGGTTGATAGTCCCAGTCTACAAGACGGTATTGGAGAAAATATCCTCTGGATCCTTTAGAGTCCTGGGATTCATTAATTTAATAGGAATGGATCGATAGCATCGAGCATTTCAAATTATCACTTTTATATTCTGCACATTCTGCAATGAGTTGTGAATTCAAAGTCTGACATGAATATTTACCTTCAAAAAGAATTTTGATTTGAGGATGATGGTCAATGGAACGTACACCACCTAGACTGCCTCCTTCGCCCCCAATGGCATACATGTAATAATCACTCAGCAATAAGCCTAGTGACTAATAATGATAAATTGCAACCTTCCAGGTTGATGTTAATCACAAGTAAGTTTGAAGAAACAGGCACAAGAAGGGCAGGGCATGCATAATATTGTTAGCCATGCAGCGTTCCCTAGGTTCAACCTGGGTGACAATTATTTTCCTCTGTTTTCCAATACCCCATAAAAGGGATTGCTCCATGCAATCACTGCAGAGGTCTGTCATGTAAGTCAGGACCAATGTAGATGCTGTACTGTAATGTACTGTTTGAGCCATCACTACTCAGCTGTTGGCACTGCTCTGTCATTTTTACACATACACACATACGCACAAGCAGAATGGTTCTACTTGGGTGGTGGGAGGTATTGATCAGATCTAGTTAGTGCTCAGTGACTGTGCTCTGGTGCAACCAAGTGGACAGATTAGTCTGTGTTTGCTGGCAAGGAAAGTGCAGCACAAGTCAAGATGTGATCAATCCACCAATCTACAGTGACAGAATAATACATTAGAACAGATTGATCTCTCAGCTACAGTAAATCAAGTTAACTCCTTCCTTGTACTTCAACAGTCCTGCCGTACTGAACAGTTTGTTTTGCAATACTTTCCCAATTCAGAATGCTGTGTGTGGCTGATTTTTTTAATAGAAAAAGTTGCATTCCTGTCTTGTCCCTTTGACCTGTGCCAGGAATAAATTTGCATTTCCTCACCCATATAATTGTGAAGAACAGCGAAGTAGGAAAACCAATTGCTTGCTGTTCTAAAGGAAAAATACTAGGGAATCCAAAAGAAGTTTTTCATTTTAGTGATTTATTTTCTATCAAATAGTAAGCCCAAACAAAGCAACAGTCTGTCATTTGATAGTTGCAATAATAGTCTTGATTCTTATGAGATACTATCTCATTTCTTATGAGATATTATTTATCACTCCACCACAGTTTCTTTGGGTAGAGTTAAATTTGACTCTACCCAAGAAACCATAGTGGATTGATAGGTTCTCTCTTGTATGAGATGAGAATCAAGATTAAGTAGATTCATGATGTCTTCTCAAGTAATATTTTCAAACAGCACTTCAGATGGAACAAGGAGGGAGGAAGTTCAAGGAAAAATACAGTTGTTAAACTATAAACATGAGAACTGAATTGGCAGGACAAGGTTTAGCTTAGCTAGTTCCCATGGTCACATATAATGGGACTCCCTGTTGGTTGATTATTTGGGGCTGAAGCTGCAAACACAGTCAGAGATGTTACTGGCTATATTGTGAAATTTGACAAATTTTACTAAACTTTTTGAAAGTTAAAGAGTCCTCACAGAAGACTTGTTCTTTATATTTTCACAGCAGGTAGCCCATTGTATCCAAATGAAATCACTTAATATATCCCTGCACTCATGCACATAATGTCACAGTACCATACTAATATCTGGGATGTTGCATTAATAGAAAGTCTAATTCCTGAGATTGGGATCATACAAGTTCATCAGAAAAAGAAATGGAATTAAGCTTACTTTGAGAGAGGGAGAGATCAGAAAAACTAGAATACTATATGTCAAACAGGAGCACCAGCAGTGGCTGGAGTGCACCAGCAGGGAAGGAAGGCTGGATGCTGGGCCAGCAGCCCCACCTCACGCCAAGGGTAAGGCAAGAGGGTGGGGCCTGAAAGAAGGTGCCCCACTGGGTGCAAGGGATGTCCATTACACAAATCCAACCTGAGGAGAACCTCCTCCCCCAAGGGGGGGATTTAAGTAGTGGGCACAGGGCAGGGCAGGGAGGAAGAGCACGGGCACAACCCAGAGATACTGGGAGAGTGAATGGGTTACCACGACAGGGAATGGGGTGCTCATAAACTGCCCTCCCCCTGCACTATCTGAGGCCAGAACCAAGCCAGCTTGCTAAAAGTCATGTCCTGGAGGATCCTGTCTCACCAAGCTTGAACGCAGCGCCCCCAGGACATGACAATGTACTAAAATGCTATATCCTAAGATATTTGTTTTTGCTTATTTTATTGATATCATTCAGTTGCACATCCACTGATTGGATGTGCATGGCAAAAGCAAGATAAAATATGAGAAATGAAAGAGTCAATATTATTTGATTAGACAAGGTGCATGAAATATGTTGTCACAATGCAAGAATGAGAAGCCCTGCTGATATTTCTGAAGTGCCAGCAAATAAATGCTCTTTTGTTTAACACTGGATTATTGTTGGATTATTTTTGAGGAGTTGTGGGTGTTTGAAAATTGTACTTCATTGTGAAAGGTATTATGTTGTTTGTTTTCAAATCGTTATGTCAAAAACAACAAAATAAAGTTCTAAAAACAACTCAGCACTTGTATTAAACCACCACACACACTTTGGACATATTTAATGCAGACTTCAGCGGACAGCGGAAGACAGGAGGGCCTGGAGTAATCTGGTCCATGGGGTCGCGAAGAGTCGGACTCGACTGTGCGACTGAACAACAACAAAAATGCAGCCTTATTTATTCTACTACCTTCTTTCCCATGACTTCATATGGTGGCTGACTGAGTGGCAGTGGATTGGGAGGGACCTGCCTGAAACTTTTCTGGCAGCATTCAGCAAGGATTCAGTGACCAGCAGTTCTGGATTGCTTCCACACTGGGATTTTGCCCCCATGTGGCAAAGTGGATGCCCCCAATTTGGTAGGAAGGAGATCCCACATAGTATGCTCATCTGGAGCATGACTCCCATTCTTTTCCCCTTAGAAGCAGAGCAGAAAATAATCCCAACCCCTTTGCTCCAGCTTAAAGGGTAAACTATAGGGTGACTGCAGATAGAGTGTCCATGAGGGAAGTCTGCTCCCAGATAATCCAGGAGTAGGGCAGAGTACTCCATCTTCCAAATGGTGGATCTAGACTCCAGATTACCCCCTTTTAAGATCTTTAATGGGTCCCCCTCAGCTGAGCTACAGAGCTTTGAGCACCACCACTCAGGTGAGAAGGGGAAAGGGAGGGTTGCCCAGCATAGGAAGCTATGCATGATTGTCATTGCTTTGGCACTTCTGCAGGAAGAGTAAGGAGAGTGGCATGGGGATGGTATATATGATGCCATCCCTGTGCCCTTCCAATCCATTTTTCTTGCCTTCTCTGGAAGTGGCCCTGGCCTGTTTTAATGGTTCTGCCACTGTGGACGAAATCACTTTGCATCTATAGAAGCTAAGAGCAAGCCACTTATATGTTTAGCCAAGCCACTTATGTGACAAGTAGTTATTCTACCATTTTGAATTACCTTCACTGTACTATAGAAGGGGGCAAGAAGAATGTTACTTCAAAGAGCAAAGTAAAGTCTTGTTAGAATCCAAATATTACTGTCAGAGCTCCTGGAGAAGTCAGTTCCCAACAACAGTCATTCAGAGGAATAAACGTTTATTGAGACATTGATAGGATCCAGACTCTTAATGATTTTGTGTTAGAACTGGGGCAAAATGCACAAAAGCAAGCTATTATACCCAGTGTTCCCTCTAAGCTGAGTTAGTGTAAGCTAGCTCACAGTCTTTTAGCCTCCGGCTCACACATTTTTGTCTTAGCCCAGGAAGGATGGCTCCAGAGCAAACTGGTTTATGCAGCAGCCAAATCACTCGCTCACAACTTTAATGCCAGGAGCTGACAAAGTAGAATTTTTGCTCACAGGACTCCACCACTTAGAAGGGGCATTGATCATACCTAAATCAAACAGGACCCTAACAGCCCTGGGCCAATCACACCTAAGTTAGAAGCCCACCTGAATAATGGCATATAATTCTCAGGGGAAAGAGGGTACCAGGGATGGCTAGGCTCAAGGTTACATGTCTGAGTCAAGGAAGATAACAGCCAGAAATGAAAGTATACATTCTTCTACTCACCCACCATGTTCCCATGGCAACCAAGCCCAAGAAAGGGCCTATGTTCACAATTACCTAGAAATCTACCTTCCATACTGTCAAAAACGAAGAGGGGTCTCCTACTCACCTGCCCCAACCACAACAATGTTTTCTGTTTCTGGAGAACTTTGCTTGATGGTAGTAAAATTAGGTTACTAGTTGAAGATGCACACCTGGAGAGCAGCTAGAAGCACCCAGCAGAGTGCGGGCAATGACATCATCTGCTTATGCTAGGTGCTGCTGACAATTCTGTAGACACAGTGCCCAGACCTTGAAGCCCTGTGCAACCCAGGCTTAATGGTGGCCTCTTCAAATCGTAGGCACCCTTCCCAATGATGGCAGGTGAATAGTACCATCTTGCAATCACTAGCACTGGATAGATTCAAATTTCTTTGGCAATGTAGTGGTAGGAGGTCAATTTCTGATGAATCCGTGAATTTGTAGAAGCTTCAATTTTGCTATAACAGTTCCTTATGAGTTTGATTTCCCATCCCCCCCTACAGTGGATAGTAAAGTGTATTTGAAAATGGTAAAAATATAAATAACACTTGACACGTAAGTGGCTTGAATGAGAGAGGATAATATTCACTTTTAAATCAAAAGCCTCTGACAATGAAGCAGAAAAGCAATGGGGCTATCACATTCAGGCAAGATCTCTTAAATCTTGCTCATCTCCTTTCTGACTTACAATAATGTCAGTATTAAAAATGAATGAATGTGACACTTTACTGCAAAGGCTATTTAATATCAGGAGGACTGCCTATTAATGAGCTCCTCTGCCAAAATAGAAATGTGTGAATGAAACAGGGCTTTTAATGAAAGTGTTTAATCTTTGCTCTGGAAAATCTATTTATTTGAGCCCACCTGGCTGGCATCTATGCACGCATTTGTCATGTGGTATAAAAAGTTGCTTAACAATGTTGGCACATTCGTGAAACTTTTCCCCTCCACCGGTAAATTACTTCATTAACTTTCTATTGCGGAGATGTTCATCAATGTGACAGTCTGTTGAAGAGGAATGAGATTTGTGTTGGTAACTTTGGAGGCTTGGAGCTCTGAAAGCAATAATTTTGATAAGACATGAAGTAGGAAGGAAGAGGTGCTGAAGAATAGACCCTAACTTTTAGACACAGGATTCACAGGTGTCTCTCAGATCAACTGGAACATCTGTTTTGACAAAAAAATTACTGAAATCTCTGTAGTAAGTTCTGAATATGCTTGTCAGTGGGAAAAGCATGAGAGATGTTACATTATTCCCACTGGAAATATATTAGCTGGTTTTTTAACTATGCAGACATTACAAGAACAGGGAGGACAGATTTAGAGGGACAGGACAGCCAAATGCACCATCTAAACTTGGACTTTTGCTTGCTATTCCTGTTTCCACTTTCAGGTATAAAGATGTAACATGGCCAGATGCACGAGCTGAAGTACAAGTGCCAAGGGGCTCATGCTTTGTGGCCTTAGAGCATCCCCCCAAAATGGGCTAATCTGTTTGTTTATATCATTACATTATTGTATTTTCATTTTCTCCCTTTGAGGAGAAAAAATGTCAAATTAATATCCTAATTAACTTAATGAACTATTCTGACAGTAATGTAATATAAGGGCAATTATCTATAGGTTCCAGTCAGTCATTACTGAATGCAACTAGAATCTGGTTTATGGGATGCGACATGAAGAAGAGGTGATAGTTGAGTGATCCTTGTGTTACTCTTAAGAGTAATAATGGCACTTTTCTGAGAGAATGAATTCAAGATAATAGATTAGCGTAACAGCAGTGATTTGCATAGGTGAACACTGGGCGCATTGATCTGGGTTACTTTCCATGATAGGTGCTAACATCAAAAATGGGAAACAGTGGCAAATTTTCCAAGGTACAGGTCCTCTTAAGAATTAAAAATTACTTAAACAACAGAAAGCAGAAGTAGGGATAAATGGACAGTTGTTACGATGAAGGGAAGTGAATAGTGGGGTCCTATGAGGACTGGTATTAGAATCTGTGCTATTTAATCAGGTGTGGGCAGTGTAATGGACAAGTCTGAGCTGTACCAAAATACTCAGGATGGTGAAAATCAAAGTGGATTGTGAAGAGCTCCAGGAGGAGCTTCCTAAACCGGTTGGGTAGGTACATGGCAGATGAAGTTCACTGTTAGGACATAAGAAGAGCCCTGCTGGATCAGACCAATGGTCCATCTAGTTCAGCATCCTGTTGCATACAATGGACAGCCTGAGACAAAAACGGGGGGGGGGGGCTGAACCTAAAAACCTAGAATCCAGAACCTGAAAAGGTTAGTCGAATAGAAAAGAGGACCGGTCCTTCTTGTATTTATATATTGTATCTGTATGATTGTACTGTACTATTGTATTAGCCAATATGTTCCTTGCTGAGTTTGACCTCTGAAGAAGGCCTACGCAGGCTGAAACGCATCAGGTCAAGTCCATTACCCTTGTGTGTTAGAATCTGGTATTTTTACATGAGGTGTGATTGGGCCCTTATATATATATATATTAATATTTTTGTTAATAAATACATGCATATTTTATATACTATATATATTAAGCTTTTATTGTTGGCCCTCTTTTCTATTTGACTAACCTTTTCAGGTTCTGCACACAGTGGACAACCAGTTCCTCTGGAGGGCCAACAATAGGGCAGAGAGGCTGAGGCCTTCCCCTGGTGTTGCCTCCTGGCTCTGGGATTCAGAGTGCCTCTGAATGTGGAGAGTCCCTTTAGTTACCATGGCTAGTAGCCATTGATAGACTTATCCTCCATTAATATATCTAATCCCCTTTTAGAGCTGTTTATTCCTGTGGCCATCACTACATGCACATTTTAATCACTCTTTGTATAAAGTAGTAGTTCCTTTTGTCCATCCTGAACCTACTGCCCATCAGTTTCATTGAATGCCCTTGAGTTCTAGTATTTTGGGAAAGGGAGAAAAAACTATCTTTGTCAACTCTCTCCATCTCATGCATAATTTTATAAACCTCTGTCATGTCCCCCCTTAGCTGTCTTTTTTCTAAACTGCAAAGTCCCAGACTCTTTAGCCTTTCTTCATAGGGAAGGTACTCCAACCTCAAATCACCTTGGTTGCTCTCCTCTGAACTTTTTCCAGCTCTGCAATGTCCTTTTTGAGGTATGGGGACCAGAACTGTACACAGTGGTCCAAATGAGGCCTCGCCATGCATACAGGGGTGTTAAAATATTGTCTGTGTTATTCTCAATCCCTTTCCTAATACCCTGTAGGAACTGTGAGGTGATGCACATTGCAACAAAAAATTCTAACTCTAAACGTATACTTATAGTGTGAACTGGCTGCAAGGGAAAGATCTGGGCATTGCAGTAGATATTTTGATGAAAAATGTCAACTCAGTGCACAGCAGCAGTGGAAACAGCAAACTCAGTGCTGGAAATTATTAGGAAAGGAATTGAAAATGAAATAGCCAATATTGTAATGGTCCTGTATAGATCTATAGTATGGCTTCATTTAAAATACTGTCTTCAGTTCTGCTTCCTGTATATCAAAAAGGACAGGGGTCTTTTCATAGAAGAACAGCTGCAGGAGCTCATTAGCATATGGTATGCTAATGAGCTATTAGGCTATTAGCATATGCCACGCCCCTGACATCACCGGAAGTGATGTAAGAAGGGGAAGCAAAAGGGGGGCGGCATCTTCAAAAGCCTCCCCTTCCCTTCCCCAGCTGGCCTGGGTGGGGGAGCTAAGAGAGAAGGGGTTTAAAGTTTAAACTCCTTCTCATGAGAGTTGGGCCACAGAAGGAGGAAAGAGGGAAGGAAAGAGAGAGAGTAGAGAGAAGGAAAGAGGGAAAGAAAGAGAAGGGGAGGGAAAGAAAGAGAGGGAAGAAGGAGGGAAACAGGGAAAGGAGGGAAAAAGAGAAGAGAAGAAGGTGGCAAAGAAAGAAAGAGAGAATAGAAGAAGGAGGGAAAGAGGAAAAAGAAAGAAGGAAAGGAGGGAATGAAAGAAATTTGGCGGCAGTTCAGCCCCATTATATCCTATGGGCCATTGAAGTCAATGGTGAAAACATAGGGTATATTCTGGGGGCTGGAGGGGAGGGGGTCTGAGGGAGAGGCTCCAAACTCACAGGATAGTTGTTGGAGCCTCTTTCCAAGATACCCACCACGTTTCAAGAACATTGGACTAGGGGGTCCAATTCTATGGGCCTCAAAACAGGTTGCCCCCATTCCCTCCATTGTTCTCTATGGTGGGAAAAAAAGGCCCTGATCTCCTCCAGGAGCTCATTTCACCAGAGTGGAGCTGCCACCGAGAAAGCCTTGGCTCTGGTTGTAGCTAGCCTGGCATCCTTTGGCCCAGGAAGGGTGAGTCAGTGCTGAGACCCTGATCACAGTGCTCTCTGGGGAACATGTGGAGAAAGGTGATCCCTCAGGTATGTAGGTCCCTGACCATAAAGGGCTTTAAAGGTAAGAACCAGCACCTTAAAGTGAATTCAGTATGCTATCAGTAGCCAGTGCAATGCCTTCAGCACCGGCTGGATGTGCTCCTATATTGGCCGTGGCATTTTGCACTAGCTGTAGCTTCCGAATTTGCAATAAGGGCAGCCCCATGTAGAGAGCATTACAATAGTCCAACCTCGAGGTGACCATTGCATGGATCATCATTGCCAGGTCGTTACGTTCAAGGAAGGGAACCAGCTGCCTAATCAGCTGAAGATGATAAAAGGCTGACTTGGCAGTGGCTGCTACCTGGGCCCTCATTGTCAATAGAAGTATATAAAATTATGTATAAGGCAAATACAGTGTATATAGAGAGTGTATATAGACTGTATATAGAGAGTTCCAATGACATTGATGGACAATAGATTCAGGATGGGCAAAAGGAAATGCTTCTTTATTTGGTTAGTAATTAAGTTGTGGGATTCACAGCTAGCAGATGTAAGTGATGGGCATGAGCATAGATGGCTACTATCCATGGTGTCTAAAAAGAGCCTCCATTTTCAGATGTCCCAATCCTCTGAATTCTAGTCAGGAACATCAGGAAAAGGCCTTTGCCTCTATTCCCTGTTCCCTCTCCAGAATATTCCCTTTCCAGAATAACTGGTTGGCCCTTGTGTGAAGCAGATTTCTGGACTAGATTGACCATTGGTCTGATCCAGTAGAGGTCTTCTTATCTGTAATGTATTGATTTTGGCAAGGAAAACACATCCTTGGCAGCTATTTTATAATTGGCTGTGCCCCCATGATAACCATTTTGATTTCTTAAAATTCCAGGTATTCCTGCAGGCTCAACCAGTGCCATGATCTAAACAATGATCCAAATAATACAAAGGATCTGTGATTAAGTGCTGCTATGCTGCTAACATGGCAAGAAAATGGAAATTTGAATGGAGCGAAGCCAGAAATAAAATTTACTACAGGAAGTGATACAACATGTTTGGGCTGAGAAATTAGCAAATTCAAGTAGTCTAAATAATATCAATTCAATATCAAATACTAGAAGCTTCCTACAAAGTCAGTCGTTTCAGGAATCCAAACGCTATGGAAGTTACTTCACTCAAGGGCAGGGGAATACCTAAGAAATAGCATAACACAGGGTCCCAAAAATCTAAACAGCAAATAATCCGAGAGAGAGAGAGAGAGAGAGGAACATGGTCTCATATTATAAATCACTGGGAAGCTTTGTAGCTGCTAATATGTGTGGTATGGAGTCTACAGAAGCAAGCAGTCTAGAGCATGCATGAACACAAAGCATGGCATAGCAGATCACAGATTCTGGACCAAGTTATGGAATAAATAACAGACATCAAAACAAAAAAAAATCATTTTCTTTTCAGATGTAAGACAGAAGAGAACTAAGTGGGACCTCAGAACTATAACCTGAATGGCCAAAGTGGAAGAAGGGATGCTTCAAAGTCCTAGAAACAATCTCGAATAATGTAATATAGAAGGTTTCTAGGCATGGAGGATGTGTCTAGGCCTGATCAGTAAAGTGGACCTTTGGTGGACAATTCAAACTTTACACACTGGCAACTAGGACAACTAATCCAATGCAGGAAATGAAATCAAGGCTTGGCCATACAGAAGCTTAAATCCTGATTTTAGGTGAGGGCAATGCTAACATAACAGGTTCTATAAGTGACTAAGACACATGGATTCATTACTGGGGGTCTTTAGGCTGAGCCTGAGTGACAGACAATTGAGCAAGGCTGCTCACTGGGACAACTATTCTGTTCCAATTTTAGTATATGTGTTAGATAGCCCCAGCCTAACCTGATCTTGTCAGATTTCAGAAGCTAAGCAGGGCCAGCGTGGAGACAGGCAATGGCAAACTGTTAAGTATGCCACTCAACAACAGGATTTCAGCAAAAGTGATTTCAGCTTTATTAGTAACAGCAAACACCAACTCAGGAACACACAACAAACAAGTGGAGCACAGCTCCCTTTTTAAACTGTCCCGGGCTTTCAAAGCCACACCCATAACAAGATAAGAACCAATAACAATGCAGGGATAAAGGCCAATCAGAACCGTTCCCTCTTTGATACATTCTCACACAGTGATTGGATATTTACAAAGGTTTCTCAGAAATCAGCCAATGGTAATGCGACAGATGAAGAGCCACATTTAGACTGAAGCTTAACATTGTAAAGTCTCTTGTATTGTCTCTTGCCTTCAATACCCTATGGGATCGCCATAAGTCAGCTGTGAGAAGGGGATGTTAAAAAATGATCTGTCACGGGTGCCAAATAAGCTAGTTATGCCACTGCCTCACATTATAGTACCAAGAGTGATCAATTTAGGCCTGGTCACACTAGGGGAAAAGGTGTGGTTTTTTAGAGCCACAGCAAAAGAGACGCACGATGGCAGGATCAGACAGATCCCCCCAGGCGCCGCGCAGTTGCTCCCCGGCATGATCAGATGCTGGGGGGGGGGGAAGCCACAGATTGGAGCATGAGGCAAGCTCGCTGCGCACGTACACGCAGTTCTCTAGGACCTTGGAATGCTGCAGGGAGACGGCACGTTGGGCGATCAGACACGGGCCAGTGCTGCGGATCAACTGTTCAGTAGTACCTTTGTGGTGCTACCTTTTTGCGATGGGTTTCCAGCCAGAAGGGACGGATCAGGGACGGGTGCGCGCAGCTTTCCAGATGTTGCGCCCCCGATCCGTCCATCCTGCGGGGCAAATCCTCCCGTGTGACCGGGGCCTTAGACAACTATTAACTCATTGTCAAAGAAGGTACTTAGAAGCCTTGCTACCGAAAAGCAACTAAGGGACTCTATGAAGTGACTTCCCCTCCACTGTTGCCTATGCGTCGCCTACCCCTACCCCAGCCCCCACTATTACAGTGTTTCAAATCAAGGTGTATGTTCTTTGTGAAGACTGGTCTTCTAAATCCTTCCCAAGTATGCACAGGTTGTCTTTCTGTAAAGCCATCAGCTAATATATTCCAGGCCTTCATTCAGACCAATATTAGATTCATATTACTTTCTCTGCAGAGTCTGTCTGAGTCTCCCCTGCAGGCCAAATGTTTCTCATCACTGCTTGAACTGATCTATGATTCAGCCATTCGGCATAAATCCTCCTTACTTGCATGAATCAAGTGTCGAGCATCTTGACATGCTCATAAGTTACCGAGCTGAGCCTGGGTCCAGCCTGATTATAAAACATTTAACCGAGGATGCTCAGTTAGAACCCAGATTTGTTCAGTGATCAAAAACATAGCTGAGGGCTGGAGACACAAATCACTTTTAGAGGGCTGTGATCTTGTAAGTTATTATACTTAAAGGGATGCTGGAAGGAAGGATAACAGAAAGGCACACGATGTGCCCATGAAAATGTAACTTTTTATTACTCGGGAACTCAGACTTGATCTGCACAGGAAGCATAGCATTAGCTGGCATTTAAAAGAGAAGCACAACTTCTAGCCATTTTTAGACCCTCATTCCCTAGGAAAAGGGGTGGTTTAAACATGTCTCTATAGGACTTAATGTAAATCCTACTTATGCAGTGTTTCCAAATCATATTAAAATGAATTCCTTATGTCATCAAACTACTTTTATTCAGTAACTGCAGGGTAATCTTTTTTTTAAGGAACCTGTCATAGATCTGGATTCTCTTTGATGGTACAACTGCCAACTGACCAGAAAAAAAGGCATAGCTATGTCCTGTGCCATTAAAAGCAGTTTGATATATGGAAACCATCAGGTGAAGCTTTTCATGAAAAGGAGTTAAGAATTCTCATTTTACAGTGTCGCAGATCAAGTATATGGTTAAAGACATAGCAGCTGGTAAAGCACAAGGAATCAGCAAGCCTACTTGATGATCTGAGAAATATTAGAGTGTATGTAAGAAGGGCCCTGACCTGGATGGCCCAAGCTTGATCTCATCAGATCTTGGAAGCTAAGCAGGGTCAGCTCTGGCTATATTTGGATGGGAGACCAGCAAAGAAGTACAGGGTTGCTATGTAGAGGCAGGCAATGGGAAATCACCTGAAAGTCTCTTGCCATGAAAACCCTATGGAGTTGCCATAAGTCAGTTGGGACATGTCGGTACTTTCTACTACCACCATGTGAGAAGGACGGTGAAAAAATATCTGTGGTTCTTTCTCACTGTATTTTATGCTTCTAATGGACAAGACCATACAGAGAGAGAGAGAGAGAGAGAGAGAGAGAATGCCAAAGCTTAGCACTTACATAGAATTCTGGTGAACTCACCCAACTAACTGTTTCAAGAAACAGGCCTAGTTATTTTTTTAATCACTTCACTGAGGACCTGGAGTCCTGTGATCAAGGTCTCAGGACCAGTATGGCCTTCTGCACATACTCCATCAATTTCTTTTGACCAGAGACAGTTGATGTGTTCTCATGCCTGGCCCTGGCAACTGACATCTCCATTTTACTTTTGGAAGAAATTTGTTCTTAATCCATATCAATGTGTAAATGGCTTAGCAAACACATATATAGTTCATACACACTAGGTTTATTGGGTGTGCACAAACTTTCCATTAATGTTCAGAATGTCTGTCCTGTGTATCAGCCAATCATATTCCAGTAGAGAGGAAGGAGGTAGTTGAGGAAGATATAAACAACTGACAGGGCTGAGAGCAACTGACAGGGCCCCTGGAAAAAATTCCATCTCCCCTACCCTGACCTTGATCCAAAAGAAATACTCACTTGGCTTTCTGTTACTGTGACAAGAATAATAATTGCTACCTGGGAATTGCCTTGAAAAGTGAGACATCAGTCTCTCTCAAACAGTACTAGACTACAAAAAAGCTTTAAAAATATTTCTATGAATAAAAAAAAAACACCAAAACTCAGAATCACAAAGGGGAAGAAAACTGGGAAGATATGAGAAGTTGGTTTCATCATCCAGGGAGAGAAGGCAGGTGAGCCAAGTCTCCATATGATGTTATTTACCTACACTAACTTTAGAAAATGATTCCAGTCCCAGGATGCTAATATCCAGCTAGCTCCAGCTCTCTCTTCCCATTCCATCCCATCTCATCCCCTGCTGCATGCTCCTGGTCAGGTTGGAGGTAAAGATCAAAGGATACAGAATTGACAAGAACTTTTAGGAGTAATCCTAAGCAGACATCCTCAGAAGTAAGTCTCATTTTATTCAATGGGCCTTATCCTCATTTCCCTTGCGTATGAGTTTTTAAAAATTTAACGTATAAATATTAATTAATTACAAGGTATCATAACTCCATAACATTCATTTTAATGGAAATTACAACTGCTTTTCTTCCTTACTAACGAACATGTTTTCCATGTGTGTAACAATATCTGCAGACTAAGAATTCACTTCACACTTGTGATGAAATAGATTCTAGCCATCAGAGCTTCAACTACAATACATTTTTTTAACCATGTGGCAGCAGAAGATTGCTTTTTGGTTTTGCCACAACAGACTAACATGGCTGCACCTCTAAAATATATCTTCTCTGCATGCTCAGAAGTATTTTTCTTCCAAAATTTAGCCCATGCTGAAAACAAATTGGCTGAGTTCAGACTGGCAATTTGCCCCGGCAGAACCCCGTTTCAGCAATGCTTTAAAACTGCATTAAAGGGGGCGTTCACACAGGCACATCTGCTTGGTGTTCCCCACCCATAGGCAACCTGGGCTGTTCCACTTTCTTCCTGTGTTTAATAGGTACCTCGTAAAAGTGGTAGCAAATCCCCGAAGAGCACCTGTGTCCTGCGTTTGTCCGCTTCCTGGAAGTCTGAATGCTCTGCCGATAAACCAGGAGCAACCCGCGTTGGGCAGAAGGCAGCAGCGGTATGATTGGCCATGCTCCGCTCTACTGCCCAATGTGGTGCTGGTGCGACGGGATCCTCCCTCAATCGGCTGGATGCACTTGTGCACATAAGCACCTATGCGCCCATGCGCACATTGCCGATTTAACAGGAAAGAGCCACATACAGCGCACCTTTGGGTCAGCAGTCTGAATGCTCCTGTGTGCCTCTTCCTGTTATGCTCTGACAGCAGCCCAGGCTGTGTGAGTGGGAAACCCCAGAACAAACTGCTTTTTTGCCGTGACTGGCTCCTGGAGCAAATTGCCAGTCTGAACTCAGCCATTCTTAGGCTAAGTCCTAGTTTATTTTCAGCATGGGATGAGTTCTGGAAGAAAAATACCTCTGGCCAAGCACAGAATGACTTTCCCTCAGCATTAAAAAACTGCAGTCTCCCTTCTTTTAATACACTTTAATAATTCGGTACCATACTTAAAGATGCAGAAGAAGCAGTGAGAGTACTGAATAATATTTTTTAAACCCTCTGTAAAAATGAGGATAGGATAACTACATGTCCTGTACCTTTCATAAAGGCTTGTTGGGTCACACCAGAGGTTTCTTTAGTCCAATATCCATTCCCCACGCTAGTTCACTAGCTAGCTAGATGTTTCTGGGAATCCCATCAACAGGGAATAAAGGCAATAGCCGCCCCAAACACTTGACCCCAAAACTGGCATTCATGATTAATATAGATCACAAGGCATGTAAAGTGTGTGAGGGAATCACCCATTCACTACTTTGATAGATCCTTGGGAAATATTAACTTGACTCAGAAATATTCTGTTCTGCTATTAAGTGTGTTTTAACACCTCAGTCAGGGTAGAGATGAGAAGGAAAAAGGCTGAAAGGCATTTTTCTCTGGTTGAAGGAGCCTTCTGCTGAAGCAAGAGATTGACTTGCATCAGAACAAGGCCCCCTCCATTGAAAAAAAATTGCCTCCACTAGTACCACAGATTTATAGGACCTAAGCCTATTTTTTGTGGCATAAATCTTCTGCAGACAGTTTGGAAGTGACTCTGCCATAGACACATGGCAAAAGGCCTTTTTGTTTACTTCACAATTATAAATAATTGATCATTAGCATCTAACGTGTTTTGAAAATCTGAGAGTGTCTTGCTTAACACATTGCCATGTCACTTGTAATGGAGCTGAAGCAAAAGACTGGGTGAAATGGAATGTTTTGAAACAATGTATTATTAGCTGCCCATAACTAAGCAGGTGGTTCCAAAAATAGTGCAGTGGTCTGATGATTTTAGTTTCACTAGAAATGTCAGTGTTGTGAATTATTTTTCCCCTCTGGATAAAATTATTATTTATTTAATGCATTGCTCCTTTCCAAAAAATTTGCCTGAGATGGTTTCCAAATGAAATAACACACTACATACAGCAACTGGGTTATTTTAAATCTATGCTTTTAAAAATTATATTACCTCAAAATATATTGACAGGAGAATCCAAATTACGGTGTTCTGATTTTTTTAGGTATAGCACTTTGAGAGGGTGACCTGCATAAAATTTATTAAGTATGAATGTTCTCACTGGCTTTGTTTGCATTAGTAGTCCTGTAAAAAACAGATCCCACTTTATTTTTATTTTTCACTTCTGCTTCTAACATGTGGCCCTCTATCAAATCTGGCTAACCGTATCTCATCCAGACATCCTATTAACTGTATGATCCTTAACTGATTGTTCCACATTCCTGATCCCTGATAGGCATGTGTGTGATGTCAGCCATGAGAGGACTCCTCCTATATACACATATCAAAGCTTTCCTGACACACCCTGTTACCCAATGAATAGACACCCCACAGGATCCCAATATTTGCCCTTCCCAGAATGCTCTCTGACATGGCTGCCAGAGGTTTGGATGAAAACTTCTGTTTAATATCAAACAGAGGTACCTGGATCCAGGCAGAGGTTACTCAACTGCACTCCCAGTTGTGATTAATCCATCTACCTGAAACACTCTGTGGAAACTATAATCAAGGACCCATTCAGATTCCAGAGGTTCCTTGAGCCCTTTTGACCACAAGAAAAGACACAGGTGTTCAGGACGATAAGCAAGCATCCCAGCCTAGACATACCTCTTCACCTCCCCAGCATGATTCAGTAAAGAGCCTGGAGTACCATCTGGCCTCCAGTCAGTTCTTTGTCAAATCAGCCCAAGCTGGTGCTCTGGTCAGGTAATCTAATCATGTCCATCCCCCCGCCCGACTTTCCCATACTTTTCCCATACAGACATGGTTGACTGACATAAGAACATAAGAGAGAAGCCAATGTTGAATCAGGCCAATGGCCCATCTAGTCAAACACTCTGTCACCCAGTGGCCAAAAATACCAGGTGCCATCAAGAGGTCCAGCAGTGGGGTCAGGACACTAGAAGCCCTCCCACTGCTGCCCCCCTCCAGCACCAAGAATAGAGTGCATCACCTGCCCCAGACTGAGATTTCCTATCTATACCTTGTGGCTAATAGCCACTGTTGGACTTCTACTCCATATTGTTTATCTAATTCCCTCTTGAAACTGTCCATACTTTTAGCTGCCACCACCTCCTGTGGCAGTGAATTCCAAGTGTTAATCACTCTTTGGGTGAAGAAGTACTTCCTTTTATCTGTTCTAACCCGACTGCTCAGCAATTTCATTGAGTGCCCACGAGTTCTTGTATTGTGAGAAAGGGAGAAAAGTACTTCTTTCTCAACTTGCTCTATCCCATCCATAATCTTATAAGCCTCGATCATGTCACCCTTCAGCCGTCGTTTCTCAAAGCTAAAGAGCTCCAAGAGTTTTAACCTTTCTTCATAGGGAAAGTGTTCCAACCATTCTAGTTGCCCTTCTCTGCACTTCTTTCAATATCCTTTTTGAGGTATGGTGACCAGAACTGTTCACAGTATTCCTTTTTGAGGTGTGGTGACCAGAACTGTACACAGTATTTCAAATGAGGTTGCACCAATAATTTATACATGGGCATTATGATACTGGCTGATTTGTTTTCAGTTCCCTTCCTAATAATCCCCAGCATAGCGTTGGCCTTCTTTATTGCAGTTCCACACTGTCTAGACATTTTCATTGAGTTATCTACTACAACTCCAAGATCTCTTTCTTGGTCAGTCTCTGCCAGTTCAGACCCCATCAAGGTGTATTTATATTTAGGATTTTTGGCTCCAATGTGCATCACTTTGCACTTGGCCACATTGAACCCCATTTGCCACATTGATGCCCACTCACCCATCCTTGACAGATCCCTTTGGAGTGCCTCACAATCCTCCCTGGTTTTCACCACCCTGAACAACTTCGTGCCATCTGCAAATTTAGCCACTTCACTGCTTACTCCCAATTCCAAATCATTAATAAACGTTAAAAAGCATTGGACCGAGTACTGATCCCTGTGGTACCCCACTGCTTACCACCCTCCACTGAGAAAGTTTCCCATTTATACTCACTCTCTGTTTTCTATTTATAAGCCAGTTTTTGATCCACAAGAGGACTTGTCCTTTTATCCCATGACTATTGAGCTTACTTAGGAGCCTTTGATGAGGAACTGTATCAAAAGCTTTCTGGAAGTCAAGGTAAATAATATCTATTGGATCCCTCTTGTCCACATGTTTGTTCACTCCTCAAAAAACACTAACAGGTTAGTGAGACAAGATCTTCCCTTACAGAACCCATGCTGAGTCTGCCTCAATAGTTTTTGTTCATCAATGTGCCTACTAATTCTCTCCTTAATAACAGTTTCCACCAACTTACCTGGTATTGATGTCAGACTGACTGGCCTGTAATTTCCTGGATCTCCCCCGGAGCCCTTTTTAAAATGGGAGTGACATTAGCTACCTTCCAGTCCTCAGGAATGGAGGCAGATTTTAAAGAAAGATTACATATTTTTGTAAGGAGATCCACAAGTTCACATTTGAGACCTAACAATAACATTTGTGGGTCTTTCTTGAAAGTACATTTCAAAATTTTCTGTATCTCACTGTGTATCTGAGTCCAGTAGTTTATAGCTTTATCACAAGTCCACCACATGTGGACTTCTTTCTTTTTACATTTCCAACATTTGTTAGACATGCTTTCATTTATAATAGCAATCTTTTTCGGAGTCATATACCATCTGTACATCATTTTATAACAATTTTCTCTGACATTAACACAGGTTGAAATTTTCATTGATTTTTTCCACAAATACTCCCATGATGACATAGTTATTTCACTATTTATATTAACAGCCCACTTTATCATTTGTTCTTTTACTGTTTCTTCCTCAGTATACCATTTCAACAAAACCTTATACATTTTTGAAATCATTTTTTTACCTTTTTCAACCCATATTTTTTCAATTTCATTATTTTTCTCCCTAAAACCATATTTTTTCTTATCAGTCTTAAATAAATCAAAAATCTGTCTATAGTTCAACCAGTCATAATCAAATTCAACATCATCTCTATTTTTTATCACATAGTTTCTCCCTTCCACTTTCAAAAGACTCTTATAAGGTAACCAGTCTAAACGTTGATGTCTGGAAAACGGTTTGATCACTTCTGCCGGCACTATCCAGAGTGGTCTTTCTTCTGGGAAGATTTTTTATATTTCATCCAGGTTTCGAACAGTGATCGTCTTATATAGTGGTGTTTGAAGAATTTGTCAATTTTTGACTTTTCATACCACATATATGCATGCCATCCAAATTTATTATCATGACCTTCTAATGCTAGCAATTTCATGTTATCAAGATTAGCCCATTGTTCTAGCCACGTTAAACAGACGGCATCATAATAAAGTCTTAAATTTGGTAGTTGAAGTCCTCCTCTTTCCTTTGCGTCACATAATATTTTCATTTTGATTCTCGGTTTTCTTCCTGCCCACACAAATTTTGATAGTTCTCTCTGCCAAGTATCCAATATCTTACACTGTCGTAGTATTGGGATCGTTTGAAATAGGAACATTAAATGAGGCAAAATATTCATTTTTACTGTTGCAATTCTTCCCATTAACGATAAATTCAGGGTGTCCCATTTTTTCATATCCTGCTGAATTTTATACCAAACTTTTTCATAATTATTTTTAAATAAATCAATATTTTTCATAGTCAATTCAATTCCTAAATATTTAGTTTTTGACACTACTTCACATTGAATCTTTTCCTGAAGCTCTATTTGCCTTTGTTTCATCATATTTTTGCACATTACCTTTGTTTTGTTTTTGTTGACATAAAAACCAGCTATCTCCCCAAATTCTTCAATTTTCTGCATCAAATGTGGTATGTTCTCAATTGGATCTTGCATCATAAACATTACATCGTCTGCAAACGCCCTGTATTTATATGAAAAACCTTTCACTGTAAGTCCTTTAATATTATTGTCCTTTCTTATGTCTCCCAATAATACTTCCAATATCCAAATAAACAGTAACGGTGATAAAAGGCAGCCTTGCCGTGTTCCTTTCTGAACTTTGAAATATTCCGTTCTTTCTCTGTTTATGTTCAAAGCCGCTTTTTGATCTGAGTAGATTGCCACAATCATATTTAAAAAAGATTGGCCTATATTCATTTTTTCTACCACCTGTAGCATGAAGTCCCAATTCAAATTATCGAAAGCTTTTTCTGCATCCAAAAAGAGGAATCCAACTTCTTTCTCTGGATGTTTATCACAATACTCAATTGCATCAATCACCACTCTTATATTGTCTCTTATTTGTCTATTTGGTAAAAAACCAGCTTGCTCTTCTGCTATAACCTATGTCAAATATTTTTTCAGTCTTTCAGAGATTACTTTCGCAAATAATTTATAGTCATTATTCAACAGAGAAATTGGTCTGTAGTTCTTTACACTAGTTGAATCTAAACCTTCTTTGGGTATGAGTGAAATGTTAGCGTCTTTCCATGACTCTGGGATTCGTTTGGTCACTCTTATATCATTCGACAAAAGTACCAAAATTGGGGTTAGCTCTTCCTTAAATTTTTTATAAAATTTTGCTGTAAAACCATCCGGACCTGGAGCTTTGCCCAACTTTGCGTCTTCTATCGCACTAACTATTTCTTCTTTCTTAATTGGACCATTAAGCATTTCTTTAATTTGTTGTCCCAGCTCTGGTACTGCAATGTTATCCAAATAATTCCTGAGCCTCTGTGGGTCAATACCTTTCCTTCTAAATAACTTTGCATAGTAGTTAAAAAAACTCTTTTTAGGCCATTCAAGTCTATGATGTCTTTTCCATCTTGCGTTATCTTATTTATAAAGTTTCTTTCTTTTCGATTTTTCAACTGCCATGCTAAGAATTTTCCTGGTTTATTCGCACCTTCAAAAGATTTTTGTTGTAATTTCTTCAGGTTCCAATATAGTTCTCGATTTGACAAAACATTAAGTTGATCCTGTAGAAGATGTATCTCTTTAATAATTTTCTTCTTCCCTGGTTTTTTCTTTAATTCCTTTTCCTTTTGTCGAATCTTTTCGTAAAGGTCATTTTGTTGCTGCATCCTTTGCTTTCTGTCTTTAGAATTTAGTGAAATAAGTAACCCTCTTATTACTGCCTTATATGCATCCCACACGATCTGTATGTCAGTACCTTTATTCAAATTTGTTTCAAAGAAATTCTGCGTTTCCTTTTTTAAAGTCTCATTAATCAGTTTTCTATCCAATAAGTCTTCATTAATTCTCCAATATATTTGTCTTGGTTTCTCTTTTGATATCCAAAGTAAGGGATTATGATCCGAATTAATTTTTGGCAAAATTTCAACTTTCTGGGTATTTAAAGCCATCTGTTCTGACATCCAAATCATATCAATCCTGGAAAAAGAATTATGTCTGTTAGAATAAAAAGTATAGTCCTTAACCTTAGGATTCCATTTTCTCCAAACATCTTCCAATTTCTCTTGCTTCATCAATTCAAAAAAGTTTTTCGGTAATTTCCCAGTCCCTTCTCCTACTGTTTTGGATTTTCTATCCAGTATATTGTTCACCGTGCCATTAAAGTCTCCTGCAAAAACTACTTGCTCATCATTTAAGCTGTCCAGTTCTTTTGTCAGATCTTTAAAGAAAAGCTCTTTTGCTCCGTTGGATGCATACAAGTTCACTAGCAAAGTCTTTTTTCTGTACATCGTTATTTCCACTCCAATATATCGTCCCTCCTTGTCCACAAAGATTTGTTTTGGTTCTAATTCTTTAGGAATATAAATCACTGTTCCTTTCTTCTTTTTAGTTGCTAATGAATAAAATTCTTCTCCCAATTTTTTATTAATCAAATATTTACTGTCTTGTTTTCTAATATGAGTTTCCTGTAAACAAGTTATGTTGCTCTTTTGTTTTTCTAGCCAATGATTTACTAATTTTCTTTTATTTGGTGAATTAAGTCCATTAACATTCCAAGATAGCAGTTTGTATTCCATGGTGTTCTAATTTAAATATCTTTAAAATCATCATAATTGTTTTCTTTGAATCTGCACACGTCTCCTGTTTTAATTGTAAATCTCACTGAGTTGTATGAAAATGAGAGCCCTTGTGGTATCTCCCATCTAAACCTGATCCCCATTTCTTTCAGTTTGTCAACCAGCTTCTTGAATTTTTTCCTGTCTTGCAAAATCACTCTTGGGATTTCTCTTAAAATTATTATCTTTTTACCATCAATTTCCAACGGTTGTGTAAACTGCTTCTTGAAGATATCCTCTTTCAATTTTCTTGTCACAAACTGTACAATTACATCTCTAGGTAGTTTCTTTCTCTGAGCATACGTTGAATTTACTCTGTAAATTAAGTCAAAGTCTGAATCTAAATCACCTTGATCTTCTCTAATGCATGCTGTCAGCGCATTTGTCACTACCATTCGTATATCTTGCCCTTCTTCTTCCTTTATTCCTCTCAATCTCAGATGGTTTTGAGTTGCTCTATATTCCATCATAGATTCCAACCGTGCATTCTCTTGAAGATTTCTTTTAACTTTTTGTTCCATCTCATTTGATTTTGTTGCCAGACTTTGAATTTCCTTCTTGACTTCTTCTGTATCTTTTTTAATTCCTGCCACTTCTGTTAGTACCAATTCTTTCATTGCAGCCATGTTTCTCTCCTGTATTTGAACTTGCACTTGCTCTATTTGCTCCAACTGTATCTGCATCTGTTGTTGCAACTGTGATTCCATTTGCTTTCCCAGATTAGTCACCGCCTCCATCATCCTCTTCTCCATCATCTCCATTGCAGCCTGCCACTCTTTTTTTTCCTTTGCAGTCATTCTTGGACTTGGTGATGAGGCAGCTCTTGGTCTTGACCTCAGATCCATTTTGAAATCTATAATACTACTAACAAGTCCTTATATTTCCAGTACAACGGCCAAATCGCCACCTTTAAAATTTTACTCCACTTATTTTCTTCTTAAAAATAACTTTTTAAAATTTAGTCCTCCTCAAAATGGCGGGCGCAATTTCTCTATGGTTTTCTGGCTAGAGTAGGCTATTTCGAGACTTCCTGTTTTGATGTCCGTCCCAAAATTCCAACTTCCGGTGTAACACTCTAAAACGTCCGTCTCCTTCCGGTTACTCAGTTCCTTTCCAAAGCCACTCTAGCCCCAAACTTGTCTTTTTCAGTTGGCACTTATTTTCGGTAACACAGAATCACATCAGTTCCGTTTTTACTACGCAGAGTTTAGTCTTAGCTGACCACAGGAATGCAAAACAAAGTTATTTTTCTGCCGTTTTTTCGGTTTAAAAGACTTCTTTTTAGTTTGAAACCAAGCGGATTATTTCACTAAAGCTTTGCTCGCTGTTCCGTTCATTTTAACTTTCACTACGTCTTCAATCCGGTAAGCAAAAATTCATTGTTACCTTACTTATAGTCCCGGGGCTGGGGAGTGCTGCGTTGGGCCAGATAAAGCCCAAACTGTCAACAGATACCGCCGTACACCCTGCAAAGATCACAAGGTGCGTTAACTCACCATTTTAACTCCGACCGGAAGCCCGCCTTTATGCCTTTTTGATATGCTCCTCATATTCCCTTTTTGCTTGCCTGATCACAGACTTGCATTTTATTTGCCACAGCCTGTGTTCCTTTTTATCAGCCTCACTGAGACTAGCTTTCCACCACTTAAAGGAATCCCTCTTACCTTTTACAGCTTCCATTACTTTATTTGTTAACCATGCAGGCTTTTTTCTATACCTATTTGTGCCTTTCCTAACCTGTGGTATATCTTTTTTCTGAGCTTCTAGGATTGTATTTTCAAATAGTCTCCAAGGTTCCCCAATGTTTTTGACCTTTTCCACTTTTCCTTTCAATTTCTTCCTCACATGTCCCCTCATACCAGAGAAGTTACCCCTTTTAAAGTTCAAAGTGGTTGCATCAGTCTTCTTGGGCAACTCCCTATTTATACAAATGTTAAACTCAATAACATTATGGTCACTTTTCCCAAGCAGTGCAATCACTTTTACATCTCTCACCAGGTCTTGGGTGTTACTTAGGACCAAATCCAGGATCGCCTCTCCCCTGGTAGGATCTGTGACCATCTATTCCATAGCACAGTCATTGAGAGTGTCTAAAAACTCAATCTCTTTTTCTCGACTAGAACTCATATTGACCCAATCAATGTGAGGGTAGTTAAAGTCGCCTATTATGACACAGTTATTTTGTCTAGCTGCTATCTTTAATTCATTCATCATTTTTTAATCCTCCTCTACCTTTTGATCTGGTGGGCGATAACAAACTCCCACTGTTAAGCCTCCTTTTGGACCCACTATTTCAACCCATAGCATTTCCAGAAGTGAATCCAATTCTCTTACGCTCTCAGTTTTACTGGACTGTATACCTTCTCTGACACACAGAGCCAACCCGCCTCCAACCCTTCCCCCCATCCTTCCGATATAATTCATAACCAGGAATCACCCTATCTCACCATATCCCACAATGTCTATTTCTCCCCCCAACACCAAGCATTCTAATTCCCCGATTTTACCTCGGAGACTTCTAGCATTTGTGTATAAACACCTAAAATTTCCCATGCTTGTTAAGCCCACAACCTTCCTCTTGCTGCCTCGAGACCTTGCCAGGCAGTCCCTATCGTTAGCCACAGTCTCAGTGGACAATTGTAATCCATTTCCTTGTACAAAAGTAACAGCTACCCCTTCATCTTTTTGAGATGAGCCATCCCGAACCAGAGAATTTTCATCTCCTGTCGGCTTTCCCCCAATATTCAGTTTAAAAACTGCTCTGCCACCTTTTTGATTTTGAGCACCAGCAGTCTGGTTCCTTCTTGGGACAAGTGGAGACCGTCTCTTTTGGTCAGCTCTCTCCTGTCCCAAAAAGCATCCCAATGCCTAACAGACTTGAACCTTTCTCCCCTACACCATCGTCTCATCCACACATTGAGACTCCTGATCTGTGCCTGTCTCTCCAGCCCTGCGCGTGGAACAGGTAGCACTTCTGAGAAGGCTACCTTGGAGGTCCTGGCCTTGAGTTTCCTGCCCAACTGCCTAAATTTCTCATCCAGGACCTCACGACTGCATTTCCCCACATTGGTGGTGCCAACATGCACCACGACCACTGGCTCCTCCCCAGCACTATCTACCAGCCTATCTAAAACACACGTAATGTCCGCTACCTTCACACCAGGCAGGCAAGTCACCATATGGTCAGTACGTGGGTTCGCCACGCAGCTGTCTACCTCCCTAAGGATTGAATCACCAACTACCAATAGCCCCGTTCCCACCCTTCCCAGGGATGGTTCCTTGGTACGAAAGGATACCTGTTCACCAGCTGAAGAAGTGGTCCCTTCTGAGGGCACATTCCTCTTGTCCTCAGAATGGTGCCCCATTTCCCCTTGACCCTCATGCTCCCTGGCAGCAGCGGGGCTGCCAGATCCAGAGTGGGACATATCTAACGTCCCTGAGAGTCTTCTCCATGCATCTAACTGACTGTCTCTGCTTCTCCAAGTCAGCCACCTTGGCCTCAAGGGAGCAAACTCATTCCCTCAGAACCAGGAGCTCCTTGCACTGAGCACACACCCAAGATTTCTGACCAGTGGGCAGATAGTCATACATGTGACACTCCATGCAAAACACTGGATAGCCCCCAACCCCCTGCTGGCATTCTGGCTTCATAATTGCTTTTAAAATAATACTTTTACATAACCCCCCTTTTAAAACCCTTTGTATTTATGTGGTTCCTGTTGTAGAAGTCTGCTTACCTTACTGGGAACCCAAGGAGCCTAGGTCCCTGGCTTTCTGGCTCTTCCTGGGCTTCTTACAGAGCCCCTAGGCTAAGAGCCACAGGCCAAGAGCCTCACCCTTTGGCTCTTACCCTTTGGCTCCTTCCAGAGGCTCGTGCCTCTTGCAAGCTTCCTGCCTTAAATACAAGCTTCCCCCAGGAGAGGTTGTGGCCAGCAGCTATTCAAATCCACCCCAGCACTCAATTACAGGCAAATAATGACCCTTTCACACCCTAACTCGAGCAGCCAGGACTCTGCAACAACTCACAACTCATCCACACACTCCCAAATACAGTCCCCCACACAGTACCTTCTCAGCTAAATCACCTCAGCTGAAAGTAAATAATAAAAAAACACTCACCCCTCTAGCAGCTCTTGCTCCTTCTCAGAGCTCAACTGGGTCAGCTCTGCTTCTGGCAAGCTTCCTGCCTTAAATAGAAGCTTCCCCTTCTGAGCAATACTTTTCCTATTAAGAACTCTGTTGATGTTCTCATACTTTTTCATAAAGAGCATGGTTGACTTTTCACTCCCCTAAATTCAAAATCTGCCAATGAGAACCAAGAGCCCACACCTCCAAACCTACCCTTCTGTTGTCCCTATAAAAATGGCACACCCACCCCTGGTTTCTAGATCCTACCCATTACCCTAACCTCATGGCTGATCACTGAGCTTCCCTCTCCTTCAAACCCTGGCACTTAATGCCTGAACTTGCTTTCATCACCCACTCCTGGACTGGACTTTAATCCATCTTTTATCTACATAATCAGGCTTGTATATTGTCTTTCTCATATTTTTCCTCGAAGGATCCCTGGCTTGCTTAATTGCTAGACAGTCACCCATTTACAGGTTTCCCTCCAATAAACAACAGCTCATAGGAAGGCAGGCAGATGAAGGTTTGTTGGTGTGCTGACTATTTCATTGCTTGAAATTGTTGGTTGCCATTTCCTTCTGATATCGTTATTCTGGTTGGGGAAATAAAACCCTTTTCTTTTTCTTCAGTGAGTTGTTTCTTTTGAGTTTTGTTGAGTTTCTTTTGAATGTTGTTCCAAGTTGGGACCCTGGTATATACCACACAGTACATCCCCAATTGAGTTAAATGTCCTGCAGCACATGTTTGGCCTGTCATGCAACGTAATGGCCTGACATCCATACGTAAACCCATATTTGGGTAACAACCCTGCAAGATTCTTCCAATACATACAAAGAACCTCTACATTCTTCTTTCTGGGAATATGTCCAAGACTGAGAATCTTGATAGACTGTCAGATCTGATCTTCCCTATTTCCAGGGCCTGAGGTGAAATTACAGTCCAATTCAATGTATTTATGGATTTTCCTAAAGCCAGAGAATTCCCTTTTAAAGTCAATCAGAATGTAGGGGTGTAAACTCAAACTTTCCCTCCAAGCCTGCTCATGACCAATCACTTCAAAAGTCTGAATTAAAGGAGTTTGAAAACAGCAAAAAAAGAACCAGTAAGGATCCATCACACTCTCCTTGACAGTTTAGCCAAATGGTGAAAATTGAGAGCGAGATTTAGTTTCCTTTCCCAGATTAATCTGTCACTCTAAACTTCTTTCTCTCTTCCTGGGATGTAATTTAGAATTTAGTTGCCCATCTCCACAAATAAGTCTGTGTTCTTCTAAGAGTAAATTTATCAATCCATAACAGTGATCACGATAGGTAAGCAATTAAAAATGTTATATCCTTCAGAATGTCCAAACCAACCCAGTTTATTGGCCCACTGCCATGCATAAAAATGCTAAAACTGTGCCTAACTGCAGAATTGGACTGTCTCTGGACATCTGCTTTGAACATCCTGCCCTGTCTCTAAAGAAGGCCCTATTAAAGTACACTAAGATATCCAACCATAAATGCAAATCCACCTTGAAGAGGCCAGACATCCTAAGGCAATGATGCAGTGTGCTGACTCTATGAATTGTATCACAAAGCTCTACCAGGATCCATTATCTTATATGCAATATTTAGATGCTACACAACCATTTATAAGAATGGTTAGATTGCCTCCTCAACACAAAATAATCCTTACACAACCTCTTGAGCCTCTGAAGTTTGGCACTAGGCAAATGAATTAGCTTGTGCTCAGTATAGATTAATAGTGCATACAAATGCCAATGACTGTACAAGATAGTTTTCTCTTCCACAAGAGTGACACTTAATTCAGTGGCCAGATACTGCTGCATCACCTACCAAATTTACCAGCCCTGGAGGGGTCCATACATCATTTAGGTACTAGATAATATTCAAACCTCTTGACCATTCTCTGACTGCCCATTCAGGCACTGTAGTAAGCTTCTCAAAGACTGAGAAAGGAAACGGACAGCCTATGGGAAATGCCTTTCAAAATATTACTGTAATGTACAACAAATGGTTAATGTGTTAAACCAGTCTGAGAACCTTGACTGAGAGAAGGTTCAAATGGAATTCTGCAGTTGAGTGTGGTGGTTAAGAGTACCAGTTGAGAGTGGTTTGTTCAGTTAGAGTTCAATTAAGCAGAGTCAAGGATCAAGGGGAGGGTCCTGAATTAGGGAAGCAGGACCAGTAGTCTTTCCTTGAAGGAAATAGGTCCTAGTAAAGGGGGGATCCCTATCAAGTGTTTAAGATGGGAAATGGAACTTGTATGTATGTTAGGGTTGCCAGGTCTACTTACCCAACCAATGGGGGATGGGAGGGAGCCTTCCAGGAGTGGGGAGGGTGAGGTGATGTCACTGTGTGTGATGTCATCAGTGCAATGATATCACTCAGAAGTGATGTCATCATTCTGGGCATGTTGTGCATTGTGGTTAAAACTCTATGGTTACCATAGAGTATTGCCCAAAACGCTAGAGCATCACCGCATGATGTGTCCACCATGATGATGTCCATGTGACATCATCATGCCAACAACATTGATGCTGAAGGGGGCTGTTTGGGAGTGGGGCTTCCCTCACTGGCCAGCTGGCCGGTGACAGGTTAGAGGCCCCACTATTGGGGGAAACTGCCCAACTGGGGATCTGGCAAAACTAGTGTGTTGTGGCCTTCACAGACCTAAGTAATTTTGAGACAAAGGAGCTTATGCCTGTTTATTTAAGCAGTAAATACCAAGCGATATCTCTCCACAGTTTTAAAGACAAAAAGAAGTACTTTTCTCCCTTTCTCACAATATAAGAACTCGTGGCCATTCAATGAAACTGATGAGCAGTTGGGTTAGAACTGATAAAATGAAGTACTTTTTCACCCAAAGAGTGATTAACACATGGAATTCACTGCCACCGGAGGCGGTGGCGGCTACAAGCATGGAAAGCTTCAAGAAATAATTGGATAAACATATGGAGCAGAGGTCCATCAGTGGCTATTAGTCACAAGATATAGATAGGAACTCTCAGTCTGAGGCAAGTGATGCTCTGTATTCTTGGTGTTTGGGGCAGCAACAATGGGAGGGCTTCTAGTGTCCTGCCCCACTGCTGGACCTCCTGATGGCACCTGGTATTTTTGGCCACTGTGTGACAGACTATTTATTTATTTAATTCATTCATTAATTAAGCAGGCTCAGGGTGGCGTACACAGGATAATAAAACAATACAAGCAATTTATCTAAAATTACAGTAAAAAACACATAAGAACATATAAAGTGCTAGTGCTCAGATGATTCCTATGTCATGGTGGGCATAAGCAACATCCAACAATACAAACAATCAGCTGCCAGTGTGTTGGACTGGATGTGCCATTGGCCTGACCCAACATTGGCTTCTCTTATGTTCTTTTGTACTAGTGTCTTCTTGGCTGCTGTTTTGCACTTGTAGTCATGAAAAATAAATCCCAGTCTCTGTTTTTCTTTTTTCACTTTTTGCCTCTACTAAAACTGGCTGTCCTTGCATTCTGTGTACAACTTTATCCTTCACTATGTCATCCAACTCCCCAACAGACAGAGGCTGCACCTGTAACATGATGGTCATATAAATGGTACAGGCAACAGGCCAATTCATCCAGTTTTCTTTCACTGATTTCAGAAAGCAGGTATTAGGCAAGACCATTATCTGCTGTTGACCCTGTAGAATAGAAAATACTTAACTAGATAGGCCAACAAGGAATGGCAACTTCATTTGTGTTCAAAATTATCAGTTTCAGACAGATAAAAATTTTGAAGTCTTTCTGGAAGCAAACGGGTTTTTCATGGTCAAATGAGACATGAGGACACCACCATTTAAAAGTGATTTTAAAATGTAACAAGGGCCTGATCCCTGCAGCATAGCCCCCTTGTTTCCTCCCTACATGTGCCTTATCAAGTGCCAAAACAGCACTCTCCCATTGCTGTTAACAGCATTTGAAAAGGCTTGAGGGAGAGTCAAGAGCACCATGCTGTGGTCCTGATCAGGTCCTTGTGACATTTTTACATCATTTTGGTGATGGCATCCTCATGGTGGCCAAAAGGATGCCATCGCATCCTGTCTGGCTCTCAGAACAGGACCAAAGTGAGAAAAAGCAGCTTCAAGATAATGGAGTGCTTGACTTTTTAGTAACCAGAGACTAGTCTGACCATTCTCAAATTGCTATATGACATACTGCATCATTTAGATGTCAAAATGGTATATTTTACACTGAGAAAGAAAGAATAGAAACACAATACGTTGTCATGATCTGCTGTATATTTACAGCAAACTGGCTCTTGGCTCCACCTTCCTCACAAGGTGTCTTTTGTGGGGAGAAGAAGGGAAAGGGATTGTAAGCCGCTCTGAGACTCCTTTGGGTAGTGAAGAGCAAGGTATAAATCCAATCTCCTCCTCCTCCTCTTCTTCTTCTTCTGAAACAACAAAGAGGGGAAGGTCCAGTTTAACTACTTGTCTAAACCATGGCTGAGTACAGACTGGCAATTTGCCCCAGTAGGGACCCGGGCCAATGACGATTCAATCCCGGAGTATATGGGACATTCACACAGGCACATCTGCCTGGCGTCCCCCACCCGTAGCCAACCCGTGCTGTTGCGCTTCATCGCCGGATTAAAAAGATACCTGATAAAACCCGTAGCAAATCTGAAAACCCGTGTGTGTCGCACGTTTCTCTGCTTCTGGGGAGTCTGAACGTGCAGCCGAAAAGCCAGGAGCAACCCGCGTTGGGCAGAAGGCAGCACCCATACACCCACAGCTGAAATAATGGGGAAACGGCGAATATAGCATGCCTCTGGCACGGCAGTCCATCCTGTATCTTCCGGCAGCAGCCCTGGCTGTGTGAACGGGAAAACCCGGAATATTTTATTCCGGGGCTTTTTTGCTACAAGTGGCTACCGGGGCAAATTTCCAGTTTGTACTCAGCCCATGAATTGGGTCACCACAACATGCCATAAGAGAATAGTAAACATGCTACAAACTAAATAAATAATGAAAGACACCTCCAAGCCTAAAGCCTCCTGTGCCTCTGTATGATTTCCTGTGGTAGCTTTGCCTGCTTCCTCTAGGGCATGAAATCTGCCATAGCTCCACATCAGACGTGACTGAATAATCCAGTCAGTCTTGATGCAGAGATGAAGCAGAACTATATGCTGTGTGAACAGGATAGTGTGGCAATAATCCTTAAAAGTCCCACCTCTCCTCTAGGGCTTTGAACCAATCATTGTGATTAAGGCCTGCTGCAAATCTGATTGTCAGCCAATCAGAGCCCAAGGAACTCCACTGGATGGGGGAGAGATGAGCCACCGTTGGTTTAAGAAGGGTGAGGGAAACCCTTTGACAGGGATTTTTGGCCGGTTTGTTGTTCATGAAGTGAAGTTCATGGCAGGTCAATTGGCACAAACTTTCCACACTCTTCCAAGCTGTTTGTGGTGGCTTGTGAACTGATACATTTCCAGACTGTTTCTGCTCAATCTAAATGCTTACCAAACGCCAAAGGAACAGGGGAGGCAGAACTTGTACAGGAGCGTGTAGAGACGAGCATGTAGACGAGAATCCATGGAGGTCCCCACAGCTTTGATGTCTCTAGCTTGTTCAGGATCCATTCTATACACTTCTGAAACTCCTGAACCTGCACCTGTCAAAATGACAGGCAGTCATTTTGATAGCTGCAGGTACAGGAGGTTCTGGAGTGTATAGAATGGATCTTGTGCAAGCTAGAGACACCAAACTCACATGGAATCTCCAACTGACTCTCCTCTACTTGTCCTCCAAGTTTGCTGAGGATTGGATTTATGGGGTCTGAGTTATGACCCCCCTCAAAGAAGGTGCCCCCAGAATAAACACTTTCCTGGGGGCACCTTCTCGGAGGGGCATAACTTAGACCCCTAAATTGAATCCTCACCAAAGTTGGGTCAGGTAGAGGAATTCAGCCAGAGATCCCCTGAGAGTTTGTGCCCATAGCATGTTGGGGGCACATTCTACTGGGTCATGAATCTCATGAACCAAACTGGTTCATTGAGTTCCTAAAAGTTTGTGATGGCTCTTGGTTTGTGAACTGAACATGCCATGAATCATGAACCAGACCACATTTTCCTGGTTCATACTCATCTTTGGTCCAGAAGGCAGTTGCCTCAGAGCCTCCCCCACACACACACATACACCATAGCTGCCACAGATACCTTATGCGTCTCTGCTTCAGTCAATGCTCTGGGCTTCACATTCAGAACACTTTCCAGAGAAAACACAGGAATTGGTTCCTCTGAAATTGGTATTTCTAATTCTTTCACATACTAAAAGTAAACCTAACCGTGCTTCAAATTTTAGTGCAGAACAGAATATATCATACTTATCCAAAGTTTGGGAAACTGAAGAAACACCAAGAAAAAACTTATTCAGCTGCTTGACTAGTTTTAATTTAACTGAATCTAGCTGAGTAAAATCCAGGATAAGTGTTTAGTGCTTTCCAGGTAAAATAAATGTGCTCTTCTCTGCAAAGAAAGAGATTCAGTTGTTCTGAGGCAATGAGCATTGTAGTGAGGTGCTAGCTGAGAGATCTGATGTTAGGAAGGTATTGCATATTAAGATGTGACACAATGGCTGGCAACTCATTCCAGCTAAGTTGTCCTTCAGTAACAAAATGTACCACGACAGGAAAGGAGAGAAAGAGATCCTTTATCAGCCTAATGCCCTGGAATGTTACGGTGGTATAAATTACTTGAGTAAAATAGATAGAACTGCCATGTTTCTTGATTAGCATATTTTGTCTTCCATTTGCTCACTAGAGCATTCTACAGTTGGAAATGTTTGGTATTCTTAGCAAAGGATACTTACAGTTTGCCCTACAGTTATGCATAATTAAGGTAACACATTATTCACCACATTTTGATGCTTTCTAATTGAAGATAGCTGTGGAAACAAAATTTAGGGATTTTATTTGTCTGCAAATCCAGCAAACTGTAGCCAGTTTCAGGAGGCTGCCTCTCTTTCACTCTGAGCTACAACTTGATTTGACATCAGTGCAAGAGGGTTTTTTTGCCCATGCTATATGGACTGTTCACACATTATGTTATATTATTATTAAGTGATGGATTGTTAGCCAAATTGCCTTAATTTATTAATAAAGATGAGGAATTTAAATCCATTAAGTGGCAATTGGCAAATAGGGAACAATAACCTTTGTATACACGGGTCCCGCTTTTATCCAGTGACCGAGAAATAAATGCACAGACCAAATCTTAAAGAATTGGTATCTTTACTGAGAAATTTTAACAAGCATACAATAAATTCAAACACTCACACAGTTACACAGATCTAAGAAATATAGACAGAAAGGTACAGCAACATTCACATTAGCAGGAGTTCATTGGTTGGGCAATACTGACCTGTCCTGATGTGATGAAGCGATCCTTACAGTGGAAAAATAGGGGAGACTATAAGGGGAAAAGGGTCATATTCTGAACCGGCAGAACGTGTGGAGAGACTCTGGGCAGCGTTTACACCGAGAGCCAGCAAAATTATGTGGAGTCAGATATAGAGGAAGAGAGAGAGAGAGCATGGCGAATCCTGCTCTTTTTATACACTATTTGGAATTGGGGGTGGGCTTCACTGGCCACTTCCCTTGTCACGTCCAGGAAGTTGCTAGGTAAAAACTAGTTGGAGGATGATGGTGGGGCTTAATAGTTGGGAAATACTGATTCCATTACTACTAACAGTGGCACCTTTGGAAGACGATAGCAGAAGTGGCCAGGGTCATTAGTCTTGATGGCCCAGTGATTGCTCTGGCTGATGGGCTTGGCAGGTACAAGTCAGTTCCCTTAAGCAAGTAGATTTTTTGTCATACTGGGCAGCATATGTGCAGTATCTGGTGAAGATGTGGGGGGAGATGTGCCTGCGTGTTGACAGGAGTTTCTGCTCATGGAGTCTCTGTGGAGATGTTCAGGTCTTCCTGTATTACATGGTGTTCATCTACAGTTTGTCTGCAGCCAGGGTGCTTGGCTCATCTCTGCTGCATTGCAGGTGAGAGGTGGCAGGTAACCCATGAATCCATTCTTAGTCTGGCACATCGTCTCAGGGGGAGGCTTCCCTCATCTGGGAATGTGTTCACAGTCCAGGCAGTTGGCATCAGCTTGTGGTCACCATACAGTCCATTCCCTTGGCACACTAATTGCACAGTCCAATTATTAGTTATGGCTTGTAAGAGCTTTATATGCTCCTTGAAGGGCAACAGGATTCAAGTGTTACACTAGCATCTTCACAGTAATCTCTGAATATGTTGCTTTCATCTGTTACTGTCATGTTGGCACTTGGTTCTTAGATACGATCTAAGAGGGTCAAGCTAACAAATAAATTAATATAAAAATATACAAATGTTTATTAGGGTGTACACATGAATAAAACATACATAAGGTTAAAAGAAATAGTCTAAATATCAGAATCTCAAAGCTTATATCATTCAAAGCTGATTGTTATACATATCCAATTTTGACCTAAGGACCATACGCGTTTCAGCCCCTTTGGGCCTTCCTCAGTGGTCAATATTCTTTATTTTACAATGACACACATCCAGAAATACATGCATAAAGAATTTTGTGAAAAAAGGCCAGATTATTATATATCAAATATATATAGTAATTATATGCAATAATAATTTTTTCTTAAAAATAATAAGAAATTTTTACTGGGGTTACCTTATATGATTAGCATTTGCTACAAGTTTGTATAGTGGGCCATAGATAATAGCAGTACAAAGTCTCCAAATTATTCTACATAAAAAGAAATATAATTAATAAAGTTTATAAGTGGTCTAATTCCAGAATAATTTTAGCCTAGAAAATATTTAAATTAGCCAACAAACCTAGTAGTGAATATCCCATTCGTGAGGATGTGTGTCACTTCCATCAAAGGTAGTAATCAAGTTACAAACTGCTAACATTACATCGTTATATAGAAGAACCCAGGGATGATGCAATCACCCACATGCATTGCACAATGCTATTGCCAAGGAAGGGATTACAAGGTGGGAGGGGGTGAAGAAGAGAAAGAGAGAGAACTCAAAGGGGGGAATCACAAGGTGAGCACTATCAAATACAGAATGACAGGTATACATTTTTTCAAAGGCAGCTAGTCCAATCCACTTCTTCATTCAGTCCTTGAGGAGTTAATGTCTGTAGATGATGTATCCAAAATAACTCTCTTCTTTGGAGAAGTTTGAACATGTTTGAATTTGTAGTCTGAATAGTTTCTATAATCCAGAATTTCAGCTGTTTTTCAGTATGTCTTAAATCCAGATAGTGATTGACAAGTGGAGTGTTCCTTTTCTTTAATCTGATGCAACTCTTATGTTCACCAGTTCTTACTTTCACTCGTCTTGATGTTAACCCCACACATTTTTCACAAGGACATTCAATACAGTAAATTACTCCTTTGCTGTTACAGGTACAGAATGAATTTACAAAAAAAGTTCTAGTCCTGGTAGTATTATGAAAGGACTTTTTAGCCTCAGCACAAACACATACAGAACAGCTCCCATATGGAAAAAAAACCTTTAGGTATATGACTCCCCCTCATGCAGCTGGTGTCCTTCAGTTCAGGAAGCCTGCTTCTAACCAGTATGTCCCTGAGATTTTTAGCTCTCCTGGCTGTGAACAATGGAGGATTTTGGCAGTAGGTGCCAATATTTATTTATAATCGTCTGTACCGGTTTAAATGTGCTGTTATAGCTTAAAGATATAATAATCCTGTCTACCATCTGATTACGAGCTTTAGGGGTAAGTAAAGATGTTCTAGATGTATTATAGGCTCTATGGAAAGCTCTTTTCAAGTTTCTGGATGAATAACCCCTGTTAGCAAGTTGATCCATTAAAATGCCCGCTTTCCTGTTAAAGTCACTGTCCTCACTGCAATTTCGTCCCAGTCTTAATAACTGGGAGCAAGGTAAATTCCTTTAATGTGTCCTGGGTGGAAGCTATCTATTGCTAAGTAAGAGTTGGCATCAATGAGTTTTCTGTAAACCTCTGTCTGTATATTATTACCTATCCTTCTAATTTCCACATCTAGAAAATGTACTTTGTAATTGTCATATGTTAATTCAATTTTAATTGTGTTGTGTACCTGATTTATATATTGGCCAAATTCAATCAAAGATTGGCCAAAATCAAATCATGAAGATATCATCCAGGAATCTTTTATAAAAAATAATATGCTTCTTGTAAAGATTATTGTTATGGAAAATAAATTTATTTTCAGGCCTATCCATGAATTGGTTAGCTAATTCAGAGGCAAATTTGCTTCCCATTGCTATACCTGAAACTTGCCAGAAAAATTCTCCTTGGAATTGAAAAAAAAATTATTTAAACATAGGTCAGCAATGTGGCAGAGGAACGATGTAGGGGGGATGGGCTGCTCCATTCTTTTATCAAATACCTCCCATAAACATCCAAGGCCTCATCTTGTGGAATGTTAGTGTACAAAGACACTACATCTAGGGTGGCAAAAACCACCTCTTCTGCCTGCAGTTGTAAATTACTGATGTGGTTGAGGGAATCCATGGTATCTCTTAAATATGAGTTCGTGGTTTGAACAAAGGGCTTGAGGAAAAGGTCCAAATATTGGGCCAAGGGTTCCTAAATGGACCCACATCCAGAAACAATTGGTCTGCCTGGGACTGGGAAGGTGCCTTTATGTATTTTAGGTAAAAAATAAAATTGTGGCACCCTTTCCTCTGATTTTAGGAGGTAATCGTACGTGGTTCTGTCTATATAGCCTTCACTTATTCCTTCCTCCAGGAGTACCTGTATCTCTTTCTTGATAATCTTAGATAGATTTTCTCTACTCCTTCTATAATGTGCTACATTATTCAATTGCCTGTATGCTTCTGTAGTGTAACCTTCTCTGCCCCATACCACTACTGCCCCACCTTTGTGAACTGGTTTAATCACAATATCTTTCCTCTGCTCTAGCTGTTTTAATGCTTGACGTTCCACTTTATTCAAATTATGCCAAACTGGTATAACTTTCTTAGAGCCATACTTGCAGGGGAGTTTTTAAAAATGTGGCAACCTAATATGGCTTTCCTGTGCCCCTTGGAAGAGTCTATTGAAAAATGCCTATGTCCCGGCATTATAATATCTTGTTCGCTACTCTGCATTTTTGGACCAGGAGAGCCACTGGCAGAAGGCAGAGAAACAATTATGGGTAAGGGGAGACTAGACATGTCGCTACTGCAATCAGTAACAATGGCTGCTTATTTTACGGTTTGTTCCTCAGATAACATAATATATGGGGAAGGGAGATGACATCTACATCACACTGCAATAAGGGGCAAATATCACTATATTAGTGGCGTCTTTAAATGTCTTGTTTTTATATAAATAACTTATTTTAATTAGAAGATGCCTCAAGCAAGACTCTGATGATCTGGCATAGAAATTTCCTAAACAAATAAATATTCTAGGAACTCTCTTGAAATGATTATTAGGTAATATAATAAACTTTCTGGTATCATTTCCCCTGGGTGACTGTCAGAAAAGTTGGTTCCCCCTCGTCCCACACACAAACAAATTCTGGTGATGACTATATTTTAAAACTCCCCAGATATTCTAGGTTTAATATTACAAATGCAAAACTTTTAACATCTAGTCTGCCAATGAAGCAAAGGACCATTTATCTCATTCTATATTCTAAGCCTCACGCAGAGGAAAATTTTTATCTATGCTTCTAAAGTGAAGCTTCTAAAGTGAAGCTGTCAAATCCCTGAGAAGCAGTCGGTCAAACCAAGGATTGAAAAAGGAACAGATTTTACACACTGTGGTGACCTTTGTGGGCTGCTCTATGTAATTCATGTGAAAAGCCATCAAAATTAGAAAGCAAGAAAATATCTGTCAATATTGTAAAATGTCATGCTTTCCGGTCTTTGAAATGTCTTCTAGATAAACATAGTCTTTGTGGGTAGAATGGCTGCCTGACAGATTTCCAGGATCCAGCACTGGTATCATTTGTAAACAATCTTTACATGGTACACAATGGGGTGTTAGCAGTCAGACCCCTTCTCTCACTGAGGGGCAGTTTATAGCTAGAAAACCATAAATACCCTCCTAAAATATAATCTCCAGTATAGTAAGTGCAATACAGTACCTGGCCCAAAATGACACAAAATGGATGCCAACCAGAAACAAGCCTAGACATGTAATTTAGAAGTATATGAGTGGTTGGTTAGCTAATGACCTCCTCCCCACTCTAGAGAAACACATAATGGGTCTCCCAAGAACCTATTGCCTCGCCTTGGACTAATTTTGTCAACACCCAGCCTCACTTCCCTCACTTATTTACGCTAATTAAGCAACACTTAACTCTATTCACCAAACCTGTTAGCTTTTCCCATCTGGTGATTACAGGGTCATCAAGCACTATTTACACCTATAGTTCATCTCAAGTCAACCCATCAAGCTTCTCCTAAATCACTGTCCACCTCTGAAAAAATCCATCAAGAGCCAGTTTGGTGTAGTGGTTAGGAGCATGGACTCTAATTTGGGAGAACTAAGTTTGATTCCCCACTCCTTCATATGCATCTGCTAGTGTGACCTTGGGTCAGTCACAAATTATTTCAGAGCTGTTCTCTCAAGAGCAGTTTTCAAATAACTCTCTTGGCCTCACCTACCTCACAGGGTGTCTGTTGTGGGGACAGGAAGGGAAAGGAGATTGTAAGCTGCTCTGAAATTCCTTCAGGTAGTGAAGGGCAGGGTATAAATCCAATCTCCTCCTCCTCCTCCTCCTCCTTCTTCTGGCAAATATGTCAGCTTGCCACAGGGATCATCTTGTCCTATATCTGGAGTCCCTACCCACTAGTGTGTTACCCCTCAGTACATGAGCCCACCTGGGGAGGGCAGTATATAAATCTAATAAGTAAATAAATGTGTGTGTGTGTGTTTGGACCCATACATACACCCCCAAATCTATTTGGGTCTTCTCTTCTTCTCTCCATGGTTTTGCTGCCACTTCTGTGGACCTCTGTAAAGTTATTTTAAGCAGTGGTTCTTAAATTTAATATAATACTTATTTAAATCTGAGATACTGTTTATCAAATTTAAATTATATTTCTACATTTTTTATTATCTGTTTATTCTTTTATGTATATGTGTATATGATTTATGCTGGTCTTTGACCGTATTAATAAATCTGAATCTGAATCACTTCTGTGGACCTCTTTCTTTGAGACTGGTAATTATAGCCTTTCCCAAAATTGCTCTCTCCCTTCTCTTCCCTGGTTGCCTCTTAGTTAGTCTTGTGTGTGTTTTCAGTGTGTTTGTATGTGTGCATTATGCTTTTATTCTCTTCTAATGAAAACCTTTCCGGCTGAGCCTCTGCCTGGTTCATTCAAGAGGGAAAATCCCCTTAAACATTGGTGGAGAATCTCAGTTACCCCCTCTTGCTCTGTCTCCTTAAGCTAATTTCCCCCAATTAAATAGCAGACTGCCTATTTGGGTAACAGGGGGAAAGGAGACTCCCTATTTACTGTACTGCAACCATGGCTTAACTTTCAATAGGGCACATATGCCATTATTTACTACTTATGCTAGAACAAAGTTTAACGGGAATTTGGGTTATTGTCTTGACACAATACCAAAGCCCCAAATTAGTTTCTGTTCTGATCAGAGTCTGAGATTGTACATTGTGCCACATCTGATCAGCAACTGCTCCTTTTCTTCTGCGCTGTTCACTTTAATCTGCCACTGAGCCTTAAGCACAGTGATTAAGAAGGCATTTCCAGCTGTGTCTTCTATCCTGCCGTCTTCTGTGTTTCTGCTTTCTGCTGTCAAATGGATACAGAAAGGATGGTATCCCTTTATCTCTGCAGTATTGCTTAGTTTTAGGGGAAGATTGTCTTCTACACCTGTCCCTCCTTATGTGTTCTGTGTTTGTCTCTTGACTGAGATTCTTGCAATTCTCGGGGGGGGGGAGAGAAATAAAACCCATCTTTCATAAGCAGAAATGGTAGTCATTTTTCTTGATCTGTAAAGCATCCATGTGACAAGTCAGACAATAGGATATCATCATGGGCATTCCTAAAGAGGCAGATAAACAACAGCAAAATAATAAACAAACAGCTTTGGCTCTTCAAACTTCCCATAGGAGACTTTCAGAACTAAAGTTTATTTATAAGGGTAGCATTCAAATTGGGAAGCATCACACAGATATTCTTTTTACTACTATACAAGACTATGCTAGAAACAACAGAATTTGGTCAAACTCACAATCATCATTGGCAAATAATTCTTTAGTGAGATACAGATTTGCAAATTTCTTCCATTACTTATATCTCATCACTTTTGTGCTGTATTAATTATACTGAGCCTAACCTGCCTTTTATTCTTTCTATATTTACATGGCAAGGAACAGTCCTCCTTACAACTTCAGGCAGTCAACAATTATATTAACAATCCACATGTCAAAATGTAGAGTTAAATTTTGCTACCCTTCCAAATGGTGAATATTGCCTCAGTCTGTCAGTTGCTACATGGATGATGCAGACAGAAACAGCCACTGTTTTTCCAATAATGGTGGAAAGATGCAATTAAGAAGGTGGAAAAACAAAAAAACCTGAGTACTGAAAGGATGGAATAACTTGACTTTTATAGTCAGGAGAGAAGAACTTAATGGTGGCCCCTGACCAGAAGAGTATCCAGCTGTCCTCAAGGGACAGTATTCAGATGTCCCAGAGCCAGGGCTTTTTCAGCCCTGGTGCCAATCTGGTAGAACTCTCTGCTGTATGATATCCATACCCTGTGGTACCTTCTACAATTCTGCAGGGCCTGCAAGACAGAAGTATTTCACCAGGCCTATGGTTGAGGACAGCAATGGTTTCCAGCTAGCCTGCCTTCTTCCTTCCCTCTCCCCTTATGGGGCAAGGACATAAGTTGATGTACTTTTATGAGCCATCTATAAACTGATATTGTATGGTTTAAGTTGTTTTAATTGTTTTAACTTGATTGTAAATGCTATATACTTGGAAGTGTTGTTCCCCACTCTGAGCTCTTTGTACAGGGGAGGGCAGGGTATAAACTGAATTATGATGAATAATAATAATAATAATAATAATAATAATAATAATAGGTGCTATGATGATTTTGCCTTCCCTCACAGAGTTTCCCTTTATCTTGTTTCTAGCTGAGCAGCTCCCCTTCTCTTTTTTTTGTTTTTCTCTGGTTGTCCTACCCAGTCATTCAAATGTATAATGCTAAATGCTGACCCAGCCTAGGGAAATGAGGGCAGAGACTTCTTTTGTCCTGGTTTGATTACAGCACATGATAGGCTGATGGTAAATCAAAACCAGCAGACTGTTTTATTTCACTTTAAGGGAACATGGTCAGGTAGGAATCAGGTTCAGTACTAATGATGTGAACAGACAACTGGTATGAGGTAAGTTTGTGTAAAAATAAACATCAGATAATTTGTCACTAACAACTAACTGTTTCTGTTATTCAGGCAGGTCTTTAAAACTTGAGAGGATTTCTTGGTAGTCTCTGCTTACATAAACAAGCATAAGCTTCTTGGTCTCACAAACTCTAAATTTGGTGAAGGCAGGAACATTCAAACAAGGTTCAGTTTATTTCCTGACCCCCTGGCTGGGATCACCCTGTCTTCAAGGAGCTATTTACCTCAGTCTTGATAGGGATGGGCTACACCCAGCTGAGCTCTGAGAAAGAGCAGGAGACAAAGCGGGGTTTTTTTATTTGCTTTCAGCTGAGGGGATTTAGCTGAGGGTATTGTGTGGGAGGACTGTGTTTGGGAGTGTGTGGAAGAGATTAGAGTTATTGCAGAGTCCTGGCTGCTTGAGAGAGGGTGAGAAAGGGTCATTGTTTGAATGTAAATTGAGTGCCTGGGTGAATTTGAATAGCTACTGCCCTGCCCTCTAATGGCGGAGGCCTCTATTTAAGGAAGCACTTTGCCTAGGGACTCTTAGACTAGGGGGTCTGTAAGAAGCTCAGGAAGAGCCCTAATCTCCTTGTGTTCCCAGTAAGGTAAGTAGACTTCTACAAAAAGAACCACATAAATACAAAGGGTTTTTAAAAGGAGATTTTAAAAGCAATTACGAAGCCAGAATTTCAGCAAAGGGCTGGGGGCTATCCAGTGTTTTGCAAGGAGTGTCACATATATGACTGTCTGGCCATTGGACATATGTCTTTGGTGTGTGCTCGGTGCAATGAGCTCCTGGTTCTCAGGGAACGAGTTTGTTCCCTTGAGGCCAAGGTGGCCAACCTGGAGAAGCAGAGACAGTCAGTTAGGTGCACAGAGAAGACTCTTGGGGACTTGTTAGATAAGTCCCACTCTGAATCTGACAGCCACACCGCTGTCAGGGAGCATGAGGGTCAAGGGGAAACAGGGCACTGTGCTGAGGATAAGGGGAATTTACCCTCAGAAGGGACTACTTATTCAGCTGGTGAACAGGTATCCTTTCACATCAAGGAACCATCCCTTGGCAGGGGGGGAGGGGGGCTCTTGGTAGTTGGTGATTCGATCCTTAGGGAGGTAGACAGCTGGGTGGTGAACCCACGTACTGACCGTATGGTGACTTGCCTGCCTGGTGCGAAGGTAGTGGACATTACGCGTGTTTTAGATAGGCTGGTAGATAGTGCTGGAGAGGAGCCACTGGTCGTGGTGCATGTCGGCACCAATGATGTGGGGAAACACAGTTGTGAGGTCCTGGAGGAGAAATTTAGGCTGCTGGGCAGGAAACTCAAGGCCAGAACCTCCAAGGTAGCCTTCTCAGAAGTGCTACCTGTTCCACGCGCAGGGCTGGAGAGATAGGCACAGATCAGGAGTCTCAATGCATGGATGAGACAGTGGTGTAGGGGGGAAGGGTTCAAGTTTGTTAGGCACTGGGATGCTTTTTAGAACAAGCGGGAGCTGTACAAAAGAGATGGTCTCCATTTATCTTGACAAGGAACCAGACTGCTGGTGCTTAAAATCAAAAACGTGGCAGAGCAGTTTTTAAAAGGGGTAATCTCTGGTTCAAGATGGCTCATCATGGAGAGATGAGGGGGTAGCTTTTGCTTTTCTACAGGGAGGTGGATTGGAATTGTCCACTAAGACTGTGGCTAGTGATATGGAATGCCTGGCAAGGTCTCGAGGAAGCAAGAGGAAGGTTGAGGACTTAACATATATGGGAAATTATAGGTGTTTCTACACAAATGCTAGAAGTGCCCGAGGTAAAATTGGGGAGTTGGAGTGCTTGGTATGGGGGGGGAATAGACATTGTGGGTATTTCAGAAACTTGGTGGGATGAGAATCACTGGGATGGGGGGAAGGGTTGGAGGTGGGGTGGCTCTGTATGTCAGAGAGGGTATACAGTCCAGTAAGACTGAGAGGATAAGAAAATTGGATTCAATTCAGGAAATGCTATAGATTGAAATAGTTCCCAAAAGGAAACTTAACACTTGAAGTTTGTTATCACCCACCAGATCAAAAGACAGAATCATAGAATCATAGAATGTTAGAGTTGGAAGGGATCTTGCAGGTCATCTAGTCCAACCCCCTGTACTCTGCAAGAGCATAACCAAAAGATAGCCCTAAATCCTACAACATACCCAAAAGATGGTCATCCATCCTCCGCTTGAAAACGTCCAGTGAAGGAGCATCCACACCTTCCGAGGCAGACTGTTCCACTGCTCAACCACTCTTACAGTTAGGAAGTTTCTCCTGATATCTAGCCGGTGATGACTCCTTTGTAATTTCTACCCATTAGATCTAGTCTTGCAATCCCAAGCAAGAGAGAATAGATTTGCTCCATCTTTTACATGACAGCCCTTCAAATACTTGAAGACTGCAATCATGTCCCCTCTAAGTCTTCTCTTTCCCAGGCTAAATATACCCAACTCTTTCAGCCTTTCCTCATAAGACTTGGATTCGAACCCTCTCACCATCCTGGTTGCCATCTTCTGGACACACTCGAGCTTGTCAACGTCCTTCCTAAAGTGTGGTGCCCAAAACTGGACACAGTACTCCAGGTGAAGCCTGACCATAGCAGAATGGAGCGGAACTACCACCTCCCGTGATCTGGACACAATGCTTCTGTTAATGCATCTTAAGATTGCATTAGCTTTCTTCACAGCCACATCACACTGCAGGCTCATGTTGAGTTTGTGATCAACCAGAACACCTGGCTGTGATCAACCAGAACACCAGAGGATTATAAAATGATGAATGAATTAAAGATAGCGGCTAGACAAAAAAAACCTGTGTCATAATGGGTGACTTTAACTACCCACACATTGATTGGGTCAATATGTGTTCAAGTTGGAAAAAAGAGATTGAGTTTCTAGACACTCCCAATGACTGTGCTAAGGAGCAGGTGGTCACGGAACCTACCAGGGGAGAGGCAATCCTGGATTTGGTCCGAAGTAATGCCCAAGACCTGGTGAGAGATGTAAAAGTGATTGCACCACTTGGGAACAGTGGCCATAATGTTATTGAGTTCAACATTTGTATAAATAAGGAATTGGCCAAAAAGACTGACACAACCACTTTTAAATTTAAAAGGGGTAACTTCACTGATATGAGGGGACATGTGAGCAGGAAACTGAAAGGAAAAGTAGAAAGGGTCAAAAACAGTGGGGAAGCTTGGAGACTATTTAAAACTACAATCCTAGAAGCTCAGAAAAAATATATATCGCAGGTTAGGAAAGGCAAAAATAGGTATAGAAAAAAGCCTGCACGGTTAACAAACAAAGTAATGGAAACTGTAAAAGGTAAAAAGGCTTCCTTTAAGTGGTGGAAAGCTAGTGAAGCTGATAAAAGGGAACACAGACTGTGGCTAATAAAAATGCAAGTCTGTGATCAGGCAGACAAAAATGGAATATGAGGAGCATATAGCAAAAAAAAATGTAAAGACCAACAATAAAACTTTTTTCAAATACATTAGAAGCAAGAAACCAGCCAGGGAGGCAGTGGGGCCCTTGGATGACCAAGGGGTAAAAGGAGTACTGACGGATTATAGGGAAATGGCTGAGAAGCTGAATGCATTTTTTGCCTCTGTCTTCACTGTGGAAGAGGAGAAGTGCTTGCCCACTCCAGAACTGCTGATTTTAGGAGGGGTGTTGAAAAACCTGAGTCCACTTGAGGTGACAAAAGAGGAGGTCCTACGACTGATAGCCAACTTAAAAACTGATAAATTTCCAGGTCTGGATGGCATACATCTGAGAGTTCTGAAAGAACTCAAATGTGAACTTGTGGATCTCCTGATGTAATCTTTCATTAAAATCTGCCTCCATTCCTGAGGACTGGAAGGTAGTTAATGTCACTCCCATCTTTAAAAAGGGTTGCAGAGGAGATCCAGGAAATTACAGGCCAGTCAGTCTGACATTGATACCAGGTAAATTGGTGGAAACTGTTATTAAGGAAAGAATTAGTAAGCACATTGATGAACAAAAACTATTGAGGCTGACTCAGCATGGGTTCTGTAAGGGAAGATCTTGTCTCACTAACCTGTTAGTGTTCTTCGAGGGGGTGAACAAACATGTGGACAAGGGGGACCCAATAGATATTGTTTACCTGGACTTCCAGAAAGTTTTTGATAAACTTCCTCATCAAAGGCTCCTAAGTAAGCTCAAAAATAATGGGATAAAAGGACAATTTATTTATTTATTAAATTTATATCCCGCCCTCCCCAAATGGGCTCAGGGCAGTTAACAAAAGAGGCATATGCCATGATCCAACAACTAAAACAGATTAAAACAGCTCTTATCAATTAAAACAGTCAACTACAAAGAAAGTGCCAGTGCTCTGAATAATAAGCTCTTATCAATCCAAAATGGGATTCCATAAACCAGCATAACCCATCAGCATAAGTTCCGGATAGTACTGTTGCCTTTCATAACCAGTTCTTCAGGTCATCTGATCGTTCTTCCAAGGCCAGCTCACATTCTGATAGAATCCACTGCAAAAGATGGCAACTTGGTGGTGGTGCAGTAGCGGTGGCGGCTCCTATGCAAAGGCCTGGTGGAAGAGCTCCATCTTATAGGTCCCGCAGGGCCCGGATCTCCTTCGGGAGCTCATTCCACCGGACAGGAGCTGCCACCGAAAAGGCCCTGGTCCTGGTTGCAGCCAACTTGATGTCCTTGTGGTCTTGAATAACCAAAAGTTGTTGTGCCCCTGAGCGTAGTGCTCTTGGGGGAACATATGGGGAAGGGCGGTCCCTTAGGTAAGCTAGACAAGTCCTTTTGTGGATCAAAAACTGGCTAATTAATAGGTAACAGAGAGTGAGTATAAATGGGCAATTTTCTCAGTGGAAGGTGGTAAGCAGTGGTGGTAAGCAGTGGGGTACCACAGGGATCAGTACTCGGTCCGATGCTTTTTAACTTGTTTATTAATGATTTGGAATTGGGAGTAAGCAGTGAAGTGGCTAAATTTGCAGATGACACAAAGTTGTTCAGGGTGGTGAAAACCAGGGAGGATTGTGAGGCACTCCAAAGGGATCTGTTGAGGATGGGCAAGTGGGCATCAACAGGGCAAATGAGGTTCAATGTGGCCAAGTGCAAGGTGATGCACATTGGAGCCAAAAATCTTAACTATAAGTACACATTGATGGGGTCCGAACTGGCAGAGACTGACCAAGAGAGAAATCTTGGAGTCATAGTAGATAACTCACTGAAAATGTCAAGACAGTGCGTGACTGTAATAAAAAAGGCCAATGCTATGCTGGGGATTATTAGGAAGGGTATTGAAAACAGATCAGCCAATATCATAATGCCCCTATATAAAACAAGGGGGAACCTCATTTGAAATACTGTGTACAGTTCTGATCACCACATCTTAAAAAGGATATTATAGCTTTGGGGAAAGTGCAGAAAAGGGCAACTAGAATGATAAAAAGGTGAGAACACTTTCCCTATGAAGAAAGGTTAAAATGCTTGGGGCTCTTTAGCTTGGAGAAACGACGGCTGAGAGGTGACATGATCGAGGTTTATAAGATTATGAATGGGATTGAGCAGGTTGAGAAAGAAGTACTTTTCTCCCTTTCTCACAATACAAGAACTCGTGGGCACTCTATGAAATTGCTGAGCAGTCGGGTTAGAACAGATAAAAGGAAATACTTCTTCACCCAAAGAGTGATTAACATATGGAATTCACTGCCACAGGAGGTCGTGGCAGCTGCAAGCATGGACAGTTTCAAGAGGAAATTAGATAAACATATGGAGCAGAAGTCCACCAGTGGCTATTAGCCACAGAGTATAGATGGGAACTCTCAGTCTGGGGCACTCTATTCTTGGTGCTTGGGGGGGGGCAGCAGTGGGAGGGCTTCTAGTGTCCTGGCCCCACTGCTGGATCTCCTGATGGCACCTGGTATATTTTGGCCGCTGTGTGACAGAGTGTTGGACTAGATGGGCCATTGGCCTGATTCAACATTGGCTTCTCTTATGTTCTTATGTTCTTATGTTCCTATGAAGAAGGGTTAAAGCACTCAGGGCTCTTTAGCTTTGAGAAATGATGGCTGAGGGGTGACATGATCGAGGTTTATAAGATTATGCATGGAATAGAACAAGTAGAGAAAGAGGTACTTTTCTCCCTTTCTCACAATACAAGAACTCGTGGGCACTCAATGAAATTGCTGAGCAGTCGGGTTAGAATGGATAAAAGGAAGTACTTCTTCAGCCAAAGAGTGATTAACACATGGAATTCACTGACACAAGAGGTGATGGCAGCTACAAGCATGGACGGCTTCAAGAGGGAATTAGATAAGCATATGGAACAGAGGTCCATTGGCGGTTACTAGCCACAAGGTATAGATAGGGACTCTGGCAAGTGATGCTCTGTATTCTTGGTACATGGGGGGATCAACAGTGGGAGAGCTTCTATTGTCTTGGCCCCACTGGTGGATCACCCGATGGCACCTGGTATTTTTGGCCACTGTGTGACACAGAGTGTTGGACTGGATGGGCCATTGGCCTGATCCAACATTGGCTTCTCTTATGTTCTTATACCACTTCCCTAACTTAGGATCCTTCTTGATTCTCTCTCAATCTGCTTTTCTCTCCGACTGTTAACTCTCAACTGCCACTCCCAACTGTCACTCCCAACTGAAAAACTCCATTTGAATCCCCTGTCACTCACGTTTCTCAGACCAGCTTACAGCATTAACTATTTGCTGTCTGTCACATGTGCCATTAGAGACTACCAGCTTTCCCCTTGCTGATGCCACCTTTCCCTGTCCCCATCCAGTAAACAGGGCTCCCTTGTCCTCATTCACCAGGCACCTGAGATCAAATCCACACTTTAGACAGGTGGGAAGTGACAGCATAATTCAGGGTAAGATGGTGAAGCTGGAGATGCCATCTCCCACTGCTTAAAAAGGTCTCACCACCCAAAGCTCCTGCCTTACCATGCATCATTGTAGAGCTTATGTTTGATCCAGCAGAGCTCTTCTTATATTCTTGTGACTCAGGTTTTGTATTCAATATCTCTGAAATTTGGCAGAGCCAGTTACAAGTATCAACCTTTGGCTGTTGTGAATAACTCTAGGAATATACCTGGGATCTAGGTATCTCTACCACCAACCTTAAGAGGGGGCCTCCTAGAATTACAACTGATCTCCAGGTGACAGAAATTAGCTCCCATGGAGGAAATGGCAGCTTTGGAGGGTATACGGTATGGTATACCATAGTGTTTTAGTTTGGGAAGACCAGTTTTGTCACATCAGTTAGTGCTATTTTTTTTCCCTGTAAACTCTTTCATCACAATGGACTGTGCTCACGTTATTTATCAATCCCCTCTTTATCCCACCTTTCCTCCAGTCTCCCTTCCCTTATATTGACCTCACAACAATGCCAGTATCACCCAGCCTAATGAAGGGAGCTTTGACTCATGGCTGCTCATGGGTCAAGGAGGGTAGTGCGAAGGATGTGCATGGTCTTAAGCAGGTAGGGGGCCAGGGTGGTGGTGGGGCAGAGGTGCAGGAGGCTGGGGTAGAGCTCCTCACAGGCCTCATGGGAATAGCCAGGGCCCACCTTGCAGAGGTGCTGTGCCAGGGCCAGCATGAGGACGGGCAGAGCCTGGGTGGGCTATGTGCCATGGCCCAGGTAGTGGCAGAGCAGCTCAAGGGCCAGCTCGTGGCAGCACTCCACTGGGTTGGCCAGTGGGCTAGGAACAGCATGGGGGTCTGTTGCGAGCAGGGCGCAGAGCTTGCTGCATGTGCCTGCCCCCTGGGCTCCTTACTGCCAGAGCTCCACTCCTATGTGCTCCTGCAGGAAATGAGCCCTGGCGGGTAGCCATTGCAACCCTCCCTTTCAGTCCCTCCCCCTTTTAGGAGGGGAAGGAGCAAAAGGGCGCACTGAACTGGCTTCCCATGCTCTACAGCTGACAGGTGGACCTGCTGGGCTATTTGCTTTAAAGGGTGGGCAGCCATTGCAAGCCTCCCTTTCGCTCCTTCCTACTTGCAGGAGGGGGAAGCAAGGGCACACTGAAATGGCTTCCTGTGCTTTACATCAAACAGCTGACAGGTGGACCTGCTGGGCTGTTTGCTTTAAAGGGTGGGCAGCCATGGCAAGCCTCCTTTTTGCTTCCTCCAGCTTGCAGGTGGGGGGAAGCAAAAGGGTGCCCTGAAATGGCTGTTGGCCATTTAAAACAAACAGCTGATGGGTGGACTGCCGGTCAGTTGTTCACTTTAAGTAACTGGCAGCTCCCCCTCCCTTTCTCCCCTAGGTGGAGACCTCTCTCCCAGTCCCCCCCAGCCCCAGCTACACAAGAGCCTACCACCCACCTTTGCCCAAGTGGAGCACCAGCAGCTACTGCATGGGTCCAGGCTGGTTGGGCCATGGGGAGGGGGAATTCAGGGAAGAATGGGCCTGGCCACAGTGGAGCATGCACCACAGCTACTGCTGCGCATTGGCTGGTCCCAGTGCCATGGTGGGGAGGAACAATGGGCAAAAACAAACAATAACCAGGGCTGGCCCCAACCTTACCTTCCAGGACCCTTGACTGCTTGGCTCCAAGGAACTGCTGGTGGAGCGGCTGCTCCCCTTGTTGTGTCCTAAGATCAGGAGTCAGAGTTGGCGAACCCGCCAATAGGAATGTGGGGCTTCCCCCCCCTTAATGTATATAGTTGGCCTCTCCCTGGATGAGGCCATCGACGCAGCAACCGCACAAGAGGCCGCCGAAGGGGAACGCCCGGCCGCGGCTGCCCATGCAGTCGGGAGGGGTCCCAGCCCCGGGAACTTAGACACCGAAGAGGTCTACGCCCTCAGACCCCAACACCGCCAGCCAGCACAGACCCAGCAGGCCGACAGGGAGCCAGCCAAGCCTTCCGGCAACCGGACCGTGTGCGCCAGCTGCGGGGAAGGCCACGGGAGGAAGACCTGCAAGTTCCGGGATGCTGTCTGTCACGGGTGTGGGAAGCAGGGACACCTCGCTCGGGTCTGCCGGTCCAAGGGCCCTCGGAACTCAAGATCGTTGGCCCCACCGCACCGCGCACCGTCCACCGCCTACGAGATGACGGAAGAGGTCGCCGAGCTGTACCATCTTACGGATCAACCATTACAGGTACTTCGCCTCCCCAACCCCAATCTCTCCTCCACCCCGAAGATCCAAGTAACCGTGCGGATCGAGGGGTCCCCCTGCTGCATGGAGGTGGACTCGGGATCAGCAGCGTCCATAATTTCCGTGGACACTCTTTAAAAACTTTGCCTGTCTGGGGGACCCCCTCTACGTCCATCGCCGCTTAGCTTGGTGGACTTTCAAAAGAACCCTGTCCCCATTCGGGGAGTCGGCACTTTCCGAGTGCAATACTGAGACTTTGAGGGGAACTTGGACTTAGTGGTGGTAGAGGGAAACCTTGTGAATCTCCTGGGGCGTGCATGGTTCGAGGCCCTAGGCATTACGATCGGGGGAGTGAATAAGTGCGGGATGCAGGACTGGGGGCGGTGTGCAAGGAATTCCCCGAGGTCTTTGATGGGGAGCTGGGGTGCTATAAAGGGGCCCCGGTGTCGCTTCACTTAGACCCGACGGTGACGCCCATCCGGCGGCGCTTCCGCACTGTGCCCCTGGCCCTCCGCCCTAAAATAGAGGCAGAACTGGACCGGTTGGTGGCCCAGGGAGTCCTAGAGCCTGTCCCTAATGCACGATGGGAGACCCCGATTGTGACTCCCGTGAAGCCGAATGGGGAAATCCGCATCTGATCGGATTACAAGTGCACTATTAACCAGGCACTTCAGGCGCACGCATACCCCGTACCCGTAGTCAGCCACGTATTGGCCACACTGGTGGAGGCGCGCATATTTGGTAAGCTGGATCTCGCGCAGGCGTACCAGCAACTCCCTGTGGATGAGGCCACGGCCGAGGCCCAAACCATAGTAACCCACCGGGGGGCCTTCAGGGTGAAGCGGCTGCAGTTCGGGGTCAGTGTGGCCCCAGGGATCTTCCAGAATCTAATGGATGATCTGTTAAAAGGGATCCCTGGTGTGACGCCGTTCTTCGACGATGTCCTCATTGCCGCGGCCACACCAGAGAGCTTCGCCGCCCGCCTCCAAACTGTCCTGGGACGCTTCCAAGCCGCGGGGCTGAAGGTGAAGCGGGAAAAGTGCCTCCTCGGGGTGCCGGAGGTGGAGTTCTTGGGGTACCGGGTCGACACAACGGGCCTGCATCTGGCGAGGGACAAGGTGAAGGCCATCGTGGAGGCCCCTGCCCCGAAGTCCAAGGCGGAGCTCCAGGCATTCTTAGGCCTCCTGAACTTTTATCACGCCTTTCTCCCACACAAAGCCGCCGTGGCGGAACCCCTACACAGACTGCTGGATAAGGCGACGCCTTGGGCATGGGGAGCGAGGGAGGAGGCGGCGTTCCGGGGGGTTAAGATACTATTGATTTCTAACGCTGTACTCGCCCACTTTGACGAAAAGCTCCCGGTAATCCTCGCATGCGATGCATTGCCGTATGGGGTTGGGGCGGTCTTGGGCCACAAGCTACCAGACGGGAGGGAAGTTCTGGCGGCTTACTACTCCCGCACGCTGTCCCCCGCGGAGCGTAACTATGCACAAATAGACCGGGAGGGCTTGGCTCTGGTGGCGGGGGTAAAAAAATTCCACAACTTTGTGTATGGGCGGCCCTTCATGCTCGTAACTGATCACAAGCCGCTCCTGGGACTGTTCGTGGCGGACAAACAAACGCCGTAGGTACTGTCACCCCGGGTGTTGCGCTGGTCCTTGTTTTTAGCGGGCTATCAGTACCGGTTGGAGCATCGGCCGGGCAAGGTACTGGGTCATGCCGATGCCCTGAGCCGCCTGCCGCTGCCGCATACCAGGGAGGATCCGGCCCCAGCTCCCGCAGTATTATTGATGGAGGAGCTGCCCAACCCCCCCCCGCTTCAGGCAGCAGACGTGGCCGCCCGCTCGTCCCGAGATCCCATTCTCTCCCGGGTCCTAAACTGGGTGGTGAGGGGATGGCCAGCGGAACAGACAGGGCCAGAGTTCACGGCATACAAAGCCAGGAGGGAAGAGTTATCTGCCTTGAAAGGGTGCTTACTATGGGGGGACAGGGTGGTCATCCCGGGGCCCATGAGACAAGGGGTTCTAGAGACACTGCACGAGGCACACCCTGGCATTGTACGAATGAAAGCTCTGGCAAGGAGCTATGTGTGGTGGCCCGGGATAGACGCAGAAATTGAAACCTGGGTCTGGGGGTGCACACGGTGCCAGGAAGTCCGCCCCAATCCCCCGAGAGCGCCAACCCAAAGCTGGGAGTCTACCCACAGGCCGTGGTCACGCCTACACGTAGACTTCGCCGGGCCGTTTCAAGGGCTCCAGTTCTTGGTGACGGTAGACTCCTACTCGAAGTGGGTAGAAATAAGTCCAGTGTCTACCACCTCTGCTAAAGCGGCAATAAGGGCCCTGCGAAAAATATTCGTTACGCATGGGTTGCCAGACACAATCGTGTCGGACAACGGGGCCGCGTTCACATCTGCTGAGTTCCAAGCGTTCCTCGCAAGGAACTTAATCAAGCATATACAATCTGCGCCCTTCCACCCGGCAACAAACGGACAAGCGGAGAGGACAGTCCGCACCGCCAAAGAAGCCCTGAGCCACATAACCGAGGGGGAGTGGGAATTCCGGCTGGCCCGCTTCCTCCTCACACAGCGCACCACCCCGAACCCCATCTCCGGGCATTGCCCAGCAGAACTATTGATGGGCCGCCGCCCCACGACCCTGTTAGACAGGCTCCACCCGGACCGAGCCCCAGAGAGAAAGCTGGTCGAAACCCGGGAGGCGCCCAGGAGCTTCCTCCCGGGGGAACCTGTCTATTTTAGGAATTACGAGGCGGGGCCTCAGTGGCTGGCCGGGCGTATTCTCAAATCTACCGGGCCAGTTTCATATGAGGTCCTGGCATACGGGGACAGGGTCCTCCGTAAGCACGTGGACCAGCTCCGGAGGCGGCAAGACCCCGACACAGGGATCCAGGCCCCGTTACCGGAAAATGCCGTGGCCGCCCCAACATCCGATCGGCTGCAGGCACCACCAGCGGAGCAAGCGCCTGAAAGACCACGGAGCCCAGAGGGGGTCCCAGAGCAAGCTGAGCCACCGCTGCCGCGGCAGCCGTCTCCGCGGCAGCCGCCGTCGCCGGAGATCCAAGCTCCTAGTGCGGGAGGACCAACCAAAGGGGGCCCCGCCAGTCCGGTGCCGGCCCCCCGAAGATCATTAAGGGAACGGAGGCCACCAGCCTACCTAAAAGACTACGTCACCTGATAGGAGACGAACTATGGGGGGAGGGGTGTTGTGTCCTAAGATCAGGAGTCAGAGCTGGCAAAATGCAGCCAAGCTCCGCTCTCTGAGAACAATAGGGATTAGGCTCCTGAGCTCGCCAGTAAAGAACCAATGGCAGCATTGGCGGGCGATTCAAACCCGCCAATAGGAATGTGGGGCGTCCCCCCCTTAATGTATATAGTTGGCCTCCGGACGTTACTGCATGTCTTTGTCTTGTGTGAAGTACGAATAAACGCGTCTTCTCTTATGTCGTCGTCCGAGTCATGAGGCCCGAAACCCAGTACTTTACACCCCTTGCCCTCTGAGGCTCAGAGGGGGCAGCAGATGCCCCACAGCAGCACCCCAACCATGTTGCTGAGAGCTGAGATGTGCCCTCAGGAGGCTCAGGCTGTTGCTGATGCTAATGAGAGATGTGGGGCTCACTCCTTGAGCTGGCGGAGACCTGCACTGGAGCTGGAAGGAGGAAAATCTTCACCGCCAGCATGCACTAGAGGGAACCGATGCTCTAGCCCTCGTCTTTATGGTTTCCATAGCCATAGAGACTTGGAGAACTAAAACGCTATAGTGTTACTATTCCAGCTGCCATTTTGTCCCCTGGTCCCTGATTTCAAAAAAAAAGTGGGTAAGGGGGCCGCAAATCAGGGACTGCTGCCTCCTCCAAGCCCAATCAGCATGCTTTGTGATGTTTAGGCCTCGTAAGGTTGCCAGTTGAACCAGATAGTCTGGTATTTTCACCGACTGTTTGTGAAAAACTATTTTTCAGGGTGTGTTTTTTTTTCCCTGGACAGTCAGTGAAAACACCAAACTGTCCAGGTCAATACTCAACATCTGGCAACCTTACCTGAGGCAGGCCTTGCAGCATCACTGTAAGTGACAGTTTAATTAAAACATCTCCAGCTAAAACCAAAGATAAAATAGCAAGTTAGTGATAAAGATAAAAATGTGCAAGTGACATCATTGTATTCTGCAACACTCTAGAAATGTCCCCAGACTTTATGGGAACATCCCTGTGTCTGCGATGTCATCCCCCTTTTCTCCGAATGCAAGAGCAGGCAGAGTGCATGAGACCCAGTGGTGGACAAGACAATGCCCACCACAGTAAGCAACCTGGCAAATCTAAGTAGAATCTAACCCTTCTTCCCCAAGTCTACTTCTTCATGTGCAGGGATTAAATAAATATTTAATACATTTATGGGCTGCTGCTTTAAAAAATGCCAGAGGCAGCTCATGGTACTTAAAAGTAAGTACAAAGCTAAGATCTCATAAGCAATAAACAACTATAAAAGCAGAAAAATGGCAATATTTACAAGCAGTTTAAAAGCAGAAATAAAATAATAAAAGCAGTATAAAGGGCACCACATTGCAAACAAAAGTAAAATATACAAGACTGCAAATTAGTGAAAGGACACTGAATTGCAAAAGCAGAAAAGCATGTAATTTAACTGAATGGCTGGAGAAATAAAACAACTTTTCAACTTACACCTAGATGTGATCAAGCTATTTGGAGAGGATATCCCAAAACTGGGTGCCACCACAAAGAAAGCCCTGCTTCTGGTTTCTACCCACTATCTTCTGAAAGTGAAAGCCTAGAGATGAGAGCATGAAAGCATGGAGATCAGATCAATCTATGGAACAACATATGGAATAACATTCAAATATACATCCCCACTTGCAGTACAAAATGATAATGTTCCAAAAACAGTTTATCACCTCAGAGCAAACAAGACCTTGTAAACAATGTTGATGACTTGCAGACTTTCTCAAATTTAAGCTCAGAGGGTGATAAAGAATGGCAAGTCAGGAGTCCAGAATGAGAAAACCGCAGGAGAGAAAACAGCTTAATAAAAATGCACCGGTGAGTCTGGTACATATGGATGAGGGCCTAGTTAAGCCTCATATGGAAACAGAGTTATTTCTCTTAAGATGAAAAAATGTCAAAAAAAAGATTTGTTTTGCATATTCAGAACAGACAAAAAGCATTATTATTATTACCCAGTTTTGAAACCCAGAAAAGAATAAAACAGGAGGGAAGTTTGGTACGTGCATATTGATATTGAGGAAATCACACAACGATCACAGAAGATTGGGAATTGAGTTTCAAAATGAGAAACCTGTTAGAAGCCTCAACAATAATCTCCTGTGCTATTACAGCACAATAAAGCTTCAATTACCATAAAATGCCCTGAGTATAAACCCATAAATAAATATAAGACTTACTATTTTTATGCCTTGCATATACGGCACTGCACTTTAATGTTGAACCACAGTGGGATTGTGCAAGAACATTCAAACTCACCTGCAATCTCCGATCTGTTCAAATCTCTTTTACTTCTCAACGGGTGCATAATACACATGCCAACTTGTGCATAAAATTGAATCAAGCTAATAGTGTTAAGTCTGATGGTTCAGCAATTACGAGGTGGCTTAGTGTTTGGATTCTATCACTGTCAAAGACAGTTTGATTTGATACTTATTTATTCCAGTCACAAATTCTATCTCTCTGAGTTACAAACAGTCTTTTGATTTGTAAAGTATTTGAACAAAATAGCTCTTTCTAGCAGCTGAGGCTTTTTTGGCAGGGAATTAGGCCCACTTTAATGTCTTAATCTAACACACGACACAGCATCGGAGCAGAAATGCAAGCAATGATCAGATGATAAATCGAATAGAGAATCAAGGGAAAGAAATGGAGTAATTCTCTTGGCCATGTATATGACTCTCCCATGAGTTAAATGCCGCTGCCTACAAATTTAGTAGGTTAATGTTTGCAGCTGTGCAATTTTACTTAAAAGTCTCAGTTCAGTGGTGCTAACTTCCAAGTATACATGCATAAGACTGAAACCTTGCATCTTAGTCCTCACCTTGTTTGGTTAGAAAATAGATCGTCTTGATTTCAGTAGGAGTTTCTCCATTGCAGCAGTAGTGTGCACTAGGGTGTGCATTTGGCAGAAACTGAGCCAAATAAAGACCCAAAAAATACCTTATTGGTATATTTCAGGGATTATGTAGGTCGAACACAGATCAGAGGTCTATATTTGACTACCAATATAGTTGAGCTCGAAAAAGCTGATTTTATTTGGCTTTTATTTGGGTGCTTTCAGCTATACCGAAACCAATCTGCCAGGCCACCCATTTAACCTAACAGCTGAGGAACGGAGCTACCCATCAGCTGTTCTGTTTAAGTGCTGGCAGCTATTTCAGGACTCCGTTTTGCTCCCCTGCTCCAGAAATGACTTCCTCTCATTGAAACTGACCAGCCCGGTGGGTCCAGCTGTCAGCTGATTGGTTTCCCTGGAAGGAAGCCTTAAACCCCTCCTTTCCCCTCCCTCCCATTCTGAAGCAGGAGGAGCAAAAGAGAGGAATTAAATGGTTTCTGCCCAGGGAAACTGATAAACCCAGCAGGTCCACCTGTCAGCTGATTGGTTTCCCGGGAAGGAAGCCTTTAAACCCTCTGTTTCCCTCACCCTGCCCTGAAGAGGGGGAGCAGAGTGGAGGAGTTAAATGGCTTCCTCCCAGGAAAATTGATCAGCCCAGCGAGTCACCTGTCAGCTGATTGGTTTCCCTGGGAGAAAGCCTTAAATGCCTCTGTTTCCCTCCCCCCCACTCTGAAGTGGGGGATGCAAAAAGAAGGAGTTAAATGGCTTCCTCCCAGGAAAATCAATCAGCTTGGCAAGTCCACCTGTCAGCTGATTAGTTTCCCTGGGGGGAAGAATCCATTTCCCTCCCCCTGCTCTGAAGGGGGGAGCAAAACTGAGGAGTTAAATGGCTTCCTCCCAGGAAACCAATCAGCCTGGTGAGTCCACCTGTCAGTTAATCAGTTTCCCTGGGAGGAAGCCTTAAATTCCTCTGTTTCCCTTCTCCCACTCTGAAGCAAGGGGGCAAAAAGGAGGAGTTAGAAGATTTCCTCCAGGGAAACCGATCAGCCTAGAAGGGCCTCCTGTTAGTTGAAGTGGGGAGGAACAAAATTGAGGAGTAAAATGGCTTCCTCCCGGGAGACTGATCGGCTCAACAGGTCTGCCTGCCAGCTGATCAGTTTCCATGGGAGGAAGCCTTTAAAACCCTCTGTTTTGCTCAGGGGTCATTTTGTAGAAAAAGAGGTGCAGGAGCTCATTTGCATAACTCATTTGCATAAGCCACACCCCCTGACAAAGGGCAGGCAGGCAAGCATGCCTGGATTCCCTACCTGATTTTCTCCAAGTGTCCTGTATCTGCAGGGCACCTGGAGAAGATCGGGCAGGGAACCCAGGCATGTTTAAAATGCCTTTCTTTCCCTTCCCCAGAAAGAAAGACATTTAAACTCCCCCACTTTCCTGAGTTTATCCACAAAAGTGGAGAGGCTCAGGGGAAAAATCAGGCATGTCTGCCTGCCTCTGCTTCCCCTCCCCAGCCAACCTGCCACAGCAGGCTGGCTGGAGAAGGGAAGGGCAGGCAGGCAGGCAGACATGCCTGGGTTCCCGGCCCAATCTTCTCCAAGTGCCCCGCAGTCATAGCCATTGCTCCCACCTCTCAAGGCTACCATGGCTCAGTAGTGAAGCAGCTGCTTTGCATACACAAAGTCTCAAATTTGGGCAGGGAACCCAGGTATGTTTAGAACACCTTTCTTTCCCTTCCACAGATGGGGAAGGGAAAGAAAGGCATTTAACCCCCCCACACACACTTCTCTGAGTTTCTCCGCAAAAGCAGAGAGGCTCAGGGGGAAAAAGGAGGCATGTCTATCTGTCCTTCCCTTCCCTACCCAACCCAACACCTGGGTTTGTTACTCCCGGAACACCGTTCTGGGTCATTCCCCCTCAAATGACCCCTGGTTTTGCTTTAAATATCTTCCCTTCTCTCCCTGATGTATGCCACTGCCATGTGACTTGAGGAAGAAAAGGAAGATATGGAGGCAAATAAATTCGGGGTCATACCTATTTTTCCTACCTCTTGGGGACCATGGCTTAGTAGTGAAGCAGCTGCTTTGCATATACAAAGTCTCAAATTCAATCCTGGTTCCTCCAATTAAGTAGGTGATGTGAAAGCCACCACATGATATCCTGAAGAAATATTGCCAGTTGCAGCAGACATTACTGACCTTGACATATCAAATATCTGGTTTAGTTTAAGGCGGCTTCGTGTGTTCAGGAAAAAATCTCTGAAGCCCATTACACATACCAGATCTTTCCATGTACATGTGTAGAACTTGCTGCAAGCATTCAGCTGCTCATGAAGCTGTCCACAAGTGGGGCAATCAGCAGGACCCAACTACATGCATAGTGTGTTCATGCTTTTGAATCTCTAAATACAGTAAAAAGCTGCATTGAAGGTATTATCATGTGATCTCTCTCCTCTACAGTCATTTGAACCTGTTAGAGTAGTTTTGGAACAACCCTTTGGTAAAACCCCTAGTATATTAATTGCATGAATACTTCCCAGTCAAAAATCCCTCATTACACTTTATCTCCTAGATTAGCCTCATGACAGTGATGATATTTTGTTTTCTCTGCTATCATTAACACAGTTTTATACAAACAGAAGAAAGATATTAGCTCTTCTCATGCTTTTTCATCTGAAAGCTAGATTGAAACACAAACAGCTAAATTGTACTATAGAAGAACCACTGGGCTAGATCGAACTTGCTTTTCCCATGTTGAAAAGGGAAGAGGGAGGAGTCCACTTTATCACTGCAACAGGCTATGCTGAGAATCATGAGGCCTTCATGTACAAAAGCCATGTAGGATGGGAGCTGTGGTATGGAGAAGAATTAGGCAAGACTGAATGGGAAAGGTGGCTGGTTCCAAGCCAATATTTGGACGAAGATTCCGGATTTTGATCTTCGTTTCGATCATTCTTCTTCAGTAAGTTCACACTACTTCATATAGTACTCATAGTGTACAGAAGACTCTTAGAAGGACAAATCCTTAGTATAGCACTCACAGTGTATAAAAGCCTTCAACTCAATATTACAGGAAAAACTCATTCCTATTATAATCATTCAAAGCCGGGCTTACCAACTATTGCAGAGCATGTGCTATTGTTGATCGGATGCGCGACTTTGAATGATTTATGGACTTGTACTAATTTTGGACCTGCACACTATATGATGTAATTTTGGTTTCACTGATATATGTGGTCCTCTTATATAAATTGATTTTTGTGCATAACTTTTTGAGCACTTGTGGTCTGTGTTATTTGTGCAGTGCATTGTTTATTTGCTGTATACTGTATACTGTGATATCGCATTTATTCATGATATGTTTCCCTTGGCCAGAACCAGGAGATCACATAGGGCTTTCAAGCCCACTGGAAGACTGCTAAGCAAGACATAGAACACCTCTGTTAGTTTAATGTGTTAGGATAGCTGCAGAGTTGCAGACATACAAAGCTCAGACCTGTTTGGGACTGGAAGACCTGAAGGATCATGTGCTCTTATATGAACCTGTGTGTTTTCTGAAATGATCATCCAAGGGTCACCCTGCCTTTTAGAGTGAGGTGTGTGGTGACTGAGGACGGGGCTTTTTCCTCTGATAGAGCTCCATTTATGCAGTTTCCTCCCCAGTAACGTATGTGTCCAGCTTTATCTTTTCTTTTCTTTTTAGTAGGAAATATGTTTTTATGATAGGTTATGTTGGCTGATATTATATTTAAGTAATTTATTTAATGAAATCTGCTTTAGGTGTTTGTTTTAAAGGTGAAGATTCTGGAAAAATATATAATTAAATCACTCATCTCTTTAGCAACAGTGGTTTGACTTGCTGTAAGAGTCACTGGGATACCTAGCCCCATAGTCAGGAATTTTTTCATGGAGGACACTAATTAAACTAAATCAAGATTAAGATTGAGATAAGATTCAGCTAAAATTGAGTTCAGACTGAGTTGAAATCAAATTGTAAAAAAAAAAAAATTATTTAACAGAGCAAGGGAGGTAGGGGGGAGGGAGAGGGGTGGTAGCTCCTTACCCTGGCCAGCTTTGGGCAGGCACAGTGTGTTGTAAACTCTTCTTCTCCTCCACTGTATGTACATTGCTAGCATCATGTGACCTGTCATGTGGTGTGCTGGGTTTGGCTGGTCGCCACAGATACGGTTCACTGAAAGCTGGATATGTAGCCCGAAAGCAAGCCAAGAAACAGCCGAAGGTCAGAAAGCCAGGAAATCAGTCAGTTTTCAGGAGCGAGGAACGGAGGCTGACAGCCGGGATTAGGTCTGAGAATGCACGGCTGCTTCCGTGCTGAGGCAGGTGAGCAGGATTGTTTATGACCAGATCCTCCCTTCCCTGGTAGTCAATCTGCAAAGACTCACAGCCTCTCACATTGCCTTTGCAACAGCTGAAGTCTGGCACTCCTCCTTCTCTCTTGCATACTCAGACACTGGCGTGCTGTGCATCTGGGACAATCAAGTGAGCTAGGTGGAGATTGTGGCCTCGGGGTGTCTCTAACTGAGGGTGCTGGGCCAGGCTCTGGATCAGTCTCTCCCTCTAACTGCACCTCAGTCTTTTCACCTTGCTGCCCCTCCTGCGCAGCTGCTCGGGCCTCTTCTCCCTCAGATGCTGGTAAAGATTTCTCTTCTGGGCTGACTCCAGAGGAGGCTGGGTTGCTCCGTGCCTCTTCCTCATCTGAGGAATAGTCAGCTTCAGTGGAGCCAGGACCCATGACATGTGGCCTGGGTCACACGATGACACTAGTAGTGAGATCCTCCCATGCCCCCCCCCAATACAGGTGCAGTGAAGGGGAGGGAGAACTTAAGTTGCCCTGCCCTGAAGCAATTCTCTAACCCTTCTTCCTTCCATTTATCCCTTGCCAGCTCTTCTTGCTGCCTCCTCCTGCTGCTGGGTGAATGGGAAGAAGGAGAGTTACAGAAATCACTTTGGGCTGGCGTGGCTTAATGAAAACTATAACTGAGAATATTAGGGAAGACTGGGTGGGGATATGCAGATTCATTAGGAGTGCTGCAAATTTGATCAGGGGTGCCACCCTCAGCGCCCCACTGCTGGCTACAGGCCTGGTGAGACCCTTCTGTATTTCAGTGAAGTGCTCTTTATTTTTGCCAAATGGCAAGTATCATGTCACATTGTTTTCATAGCCCTCCTCCCAATTTTCTTCAAGGAGTTGTGGCCACTGCCATCCTGGTATTACTAGGACTGTGACTTGTTAGAGCATGGCCAAGCAGCACATGTTACACACTGTGACTAAAGTCTGGGCAGTTTGTGCATCAGTTCCAGCTGGGAGTCCAGAAGTTGGAGAGCATTTGGAGGTGAGACTGTGATTCAGCATTTGCTTTGCATTCAGGAAGTCCATGCTTCAGTCGCCAGCATCTACATTTAAAATTATTAGGCAGCAGGTGATGTGAAAGACCTCTAGCTGAGAGTCTGGAGAGATACTTCCAGTTAGAATAAGCAATACCAGCCTTGATGGACCAAGGGGCTTCTGCAGTATAGAGCAGCTTCATGTCTATGTTCTGCAAAAGAACATAACCTAAGCTCTGATATTTCCAGAAAAGGTAAATATTAAACACGTTCAAAATCCTTCCATCCCTATTTGTTTATATACAGTACTGATAATGAGCAGCTGAACTTAGTGTTAAATATAGTTGCTGCAGTTTGTCTATAATTTTATCTTCAGTGAATAAAATCCCCAAATTGTGTCCAAATGTAGCTGTTTAGCTCTTTCTACAGTGCAAATATCATCTTCAGCATTAGGCTTCTGAAGTCAAAGGGATTTAGGCAGCCTAATGTTATGCAGGACTTTAACCCAAGTCTAACAAAAAGAATTTCCATTTATATTCTAGAATCCATTCTATAACTTGATTGTAATCCAGTGCTTTCTGGTAGAAGAACAGCTAGCTCTTTTTGTGGGTTTTTTAAAAAAAATAATTTTAAAGTTCTGTTGTTTGGAATGAATTACCATCAACATATATAACTATACACTGAGGGCTTTTTACTGATCAAAACTATAAAATGCCTCAGAAGAATATAAGCATAACAGAGTGCTTAATTCTTATGTAGTAAATAATCTGTATACCTGAGATAATGTGCAAGTCAGGTAAATCCTTTCTGCCATTGTTTTGAGGCTACTTTCTGACTTGAATGCCTGGAATGTTTTTCATAGCTATCAAACCAAACATTTTCCTTGATTCTGTTCAAGGTTTTTAGATTGATATTGTAGCAACAGAAAAAGAAATCAGGAACATGGAGATATCACAGTGTATGTAATATCCTAGGACAATGATACTAGACAACTGAGCTGATGTAGAACACATGCCACATTTGCCCTCAAAAAGCCACTTCTGTCTCCAGAATTCTACAGCCAGCTATATTAGTGCAGAGGACTCTTGCATGCAAGAATCTTGCGTATCCATTTTCATTTTCATTTGTTATCCACTCCTCCCTTCTCCAGTACCTGTGTGGCCTGGGATAGTAGTGAATGTCTTTAATCTTAAACCCCCATAATAAGTTTTTAACTGAGCCATACTTTTTTAAAGCAAGGGTCCCCAAACTTTTTAAGCCTGTAGTCACCTTAGGAATTCTGACAGAGGCTGATGGGCACCACTATAAAATGGCTGCAATAATAGATGGAGCCAACCACAAAATGGCTGCCACAGGAGACAGAACCACACACATAGAAGAAGCTCAAGTGCAGTGGAGAAGAAGAGTCATTTAAAAAAATATACGGAGAAAGAGGTGTGAACAATACTAAGCCAACACTGGTGGTAAGATAAAGGTAAAGGTTTCCCTTGCTCGAAAGCCAGTCGAATCCGACTCTAGGGTTGCGATGCTCATATCCATTTCCAAGCCAAAGAGCCAGCACTGTGCAAAGATGTTTCCGTGGTCATGTGGCCAGAATGACTAGATGCTGAGGTGCACGGAACACTGTTACCTTCCCACCAAAGCAGTACCTATTTATCTACTTGCAATTTCTTGCTTTTGAACTGCTAGGTTGGCAGGAGCTGGAACCAGAGACGGGAGCTCACTCCGTCATGCAGCACTCAGGTCTCGAACTGCTGAACTACCGGCCTTCCATCCTGCAGTTCAGCGTCTTAACTACTGAGCCACCGCAGCTCCAACACTGGTGGTAGCTGCCACTAAAATAAAGTTATTTTAATCAGCACTGCCAATTAAATCTCCAGTGGACAATCAGAAGCCCTGCTGGACAAAAGCCTCACCCAGCCCCGCTTGCTCTCTAAAAACATTTCATGAGCAGCAGGAAAGGTGTAGTTGGGTGCCATGGTGTCAGCGGGTCCCACATTAGGGACCCCGTACCCTCACTAGTAGAGAGACTGGCTGCTGGGAAGACTAATGAGCCAGCTTTGCCAAGCAATAAGTGGCTCAGGCTGAGCAGACTGACCAGATTCAGGAGCTTTATAGAAACCCATTGGCCTCTTGTGTCACCTGACCCTTCCTGCAGTGGTGTGTAATTGCCTTTGGCAACCACATTGGTGACAGCAAAGCACTTTGGTATGCTGGCAGCTAGCAGCAAACCCCCTCCCCATAAGAGCCAGGTCTATCCTCCAGAGTATCCAGTTGGAAACCTCAAGAGCCTTGCATCCCTATTTATTGAAACCTACTGTTTAATTTTAAAAGCCAGCCCTTGATGACAATCTTATTGTTCATGAAAGAACATTAAAATCCCACTGTGTATAAAGGTCCATAATGGTTTAGAGTCAATAATCACTTCATTGCTGGGGTGTGTGGATGGTGCAGGATACTGAGCCATACCAACATCCTTCTAGTTTAAAATGTAATTATGAAGGGAAATTGTTAGTAATAATTAATAATTTAGTTGCTCTTATATTCTATCCCATTTGAGGATCTGGTCATTATGGAATTACTGAGATATTATGGCCCCAGTCATATGGGCCAGAAAACGCGGGGGAGAGGCATGGCAGTTCGCCCTGGAGCTAAATAAGGCATGGTAGCCCGATCACACAGGCCACCGGGTTGCCACACTTCAGCTCTGATAGTTGAGGGCCTGACAGTTGAGGAAATCAGGAATGGCCAACAACCACCTGTGAGGTGCAGTAATACTGCTGGCCCAGCCTCTCTGATGGCTTCCAAGACACTCCCCCCACCTCCTACACCTAACAGGCAGTTGTCTGTTAGGTGCAGCAGTAGTCGCAGGGTGCTTAAAGCCATGAGGGAGCCTGCCTCAGCAGTAACACCTTCATGATCCTGCTGGCCCTGCCTCCACAGTGGCTTCTAATACTCCTCCCCCCTCCTCCTCCTACAGGCAGCTGCCTGTCAGGTGTAGGAGAGGAAGTGGGATGCTTACAGCCACTGGGGAGGTTTGTTCAGCAGGATTGCCTTAGCCCTGCTGATGATGCCTTTAAATACAATCCCCCCCCATGCACATTGGAGCCAAAAATCCTCAATATAAATACACATTGATGCGGTCTGAACTGGCAGAGACGGACCAAGAGAGAGATCTTGGAGTCGTAGTAGAAAACTCAATGAAAATGTCTTGACAGTGTGTAACTGCAATAAAGAAGGCCAACACTATGCTGGGGATTATTAGGAAGGGAATTGAAAACAAATCAGCCAGTATCATAATGCCCCTGTATAAATCACTGGTGTGACCTCATTTGGAATACTGTGTACAGTTCTGGTCGCCACACCTCAAAAAGGATATTATAGCATTGGGAAAAGTGCAGAGAAGGGCAACTAGAATGATAAAAAGGTTGGAACACTTTCCCTTTGAAGAAAGGTTCAAACGCTTCGGGCTCTTTAGCTTGGAGAAATGACGGCTGAGGGGTGACATGATCGAGGTTTATAAGATTGTGCATGGGATAGAGCAGGTTAAGAAAGATGTACTTTTCTCCCTTTCTCACAATACAAGAACTTGTGGACACTCAATGAAATTGCTGAGCAGTCAAGTTAGAACAGACAAAAGGAAGTACTTCTTCACCCAAAGAGTGATTAACACATGGAATTCACTGCCACAGGAGGTGGTGGCAGCTACAAGCATGGACAGTTTTAAGAGGGAATTAGATAAACATATGGAGCAGAAGTCCATCAGTGGCTATTAGCCACAAGGTCTGAGGCAGGTGATGCACTCTATTCTTGGTGCTGGGGGGGGGCAGCAGTGGGAGTGCTTTCAGTGTCCTGGCCCCACAGCTGGACCTCCTGATGATGCCTGGTATTTTTGGCCACTGTGTGACAGAGTGTTGAACTAGATGGGCCATTGGCCTGATTCAACATTGGCTTCTCTTATGTTCTTATGTTATGTTCACCAGACAGGCAGGTGTCTGTCAGGTGTAGAAGCAGGGCCAGGGTACTTTAATCCATCAGGGACGCCACCCCAGCAGGATCACTTTAGCAACGCTGCTGGCCCAGCCTCTCTGATGGCTTCCAACACACTCCCCCCATCTCCTACACCTAACAGGCGGTTGTCTGTCAGGTGCAGCAGCAGGTGCATGGTGCTTAAAGTCACAAGGAAGCCCACCTCAGCAGTAACACCTTAGTGATCCTGCCAGCCCTGCCTCCACAGTGGCTTCTAATACTCTTCCCCCCTCCCCCTCCTACACTGGACGGGCAGCTGCCAGGAGACAACCTAGCAATGTGGTGAAGACAATTGCACATAGTACTCCTGCAGTGCACTGAGCTGTGCAGGCCAAGTTCCAGCAAGATCACCCTGAGGTGCTCAGAACAACACAGTCTCCATATGAGCAAAACAATCCAGGAACACAAGTAGAGAGGCCATCACCTTCGTGGAAGGTGGCAGGAATTGACTTAACAGATGACTGCTTCTTAAATGGACAGCTCTATGTTGCCTGCTCCAGAGTGAGCTCATCAAACAGCCTGGTGATCCCAGCACCTGAGGGCAGAACCACCAATGTGGTCTACAGAGAGGTCCTTCAGTAGAGAAAAAAAAAAGTACGTATGTCTCACTTCATTTTTTACACTACAATCTTCTTCACTAGAATTCCTACAACAAATTTGACATTTCAAACTTCACATCATTGGTATTATAACTGGATTTTCAGAATTTAAATACCATAGCAAAGCACAGGTATCAGGCTAGCTTATACATAAATGTGGCATAGTCCTCTCATGCTCTGGTAGCACTTGAAAAATCCATTTGTTTGGAAACAACTCCTTGTAATGAAACCCTGCATGAATAAGGAAAGTTGGAATGCTGAAGGCGGTGGATCAGCAGTTTAAATAGTGCATGGGCAGAGAACATAGTGCGAAAAATGCCAACTGACTTGTTGTGTCTTTATAAGCTTACAGTATCCTGAAGTGAAAGACCAGGAAAGTCCTCCAGTTGTTTATTACCCCCATCATTTTTCATGGACTCCTAGCTTGAGTGATAACAATAATAGCCATTTCTTTTTATATGAAAAAACAAGAAACGGATAGATTGAGGCATTTTCAGTTTGAAAACTTGCATTTTCTTTTTAAGCTTCATGCAACAGACACAGTTCTACAACAGTAATTTATGCAGTTCTGAATCAGAATTTTAATCTAAACTTTGAAGTACATGCACAAAGAATTGTGGTGTTCAAAACTCAAGCTCTCATTTTTGAGCACTTTCATATCAAGTAAGAGTTGTGATTTTAATGGGCTTTTCCTTTTTTCCCAAGATATAAGAAACAGTGAGTTGTAAAGATTTATGTACTATGTCACTGGATTCTTATACATTGCTGTTACCTTAAGATTGGTTCTTTTATGAAAACATTTTTCTTCTTCTCTCCATCAAAACTACATTTCTTGCTCTAGAAGCCAGGGTTGTTTCTGTTGTGTGCAGTTTTTAAAATCTCACCAGCACACCAAAAAGCACAGTTGCAAATATTATGATATTTTGCACTTCTATTAAAATCACAAAGTCTCTTGTTCTAGAGAAAAAGAACAGTGCAGTGGGGAATTCAGTGTTTTCAAAACTCTTGGATGAGCATTTTACTTTTCTTGTGGGTATTTCATTAGGCAAATGAAAACAAAAATATGCCTATACAAGTTAATGCACCACTGAGGTAAGTGAAAGTCCACTTACCCATATATAGAAGTTCAATCTTAAACAAAAAAGTAAATCAAGACCATCCAAGCAATGGAGCAAACACAAATAAGGATGATTTGGGCTTATTTCAAACTGTGGTTTGTTTTTAATCCAGTTAGAATGGTGACCAATTATATGTGCCTGCCATGAGCCATGGCAACATATGCATTGTACCCATTTTAGCCAATACACTGATCCTCCTTAGTCACAGCACAGGCTGATTCCACAAAGAGGCATCCCCCCCCCCCATTTATCAATTGTATTAATACACCTTTTTGTTCGGTTGTTCCAGGCCTGTAGCCATGGTGGGGGGCTGACAAAGGTGACGCCCAACTCCAAATGTGCCTTGCCCTATCAAACAGCTTTGGATAAGGTCCCCTTGCCAGTCATACCAAAGGCAAGTGATCCGTCCCGGGGTGCAGATCATTAGAAGAGGTAGGCTCTAGGAGCAACCAGCACCAGCAAAGATAAGGGCAGCTAAAGAGCATACAGCTGCTAGTCGCAACAGAGCCCAAACAGAATGCAGCCAATGCTGGAAAAACAAGCCCACCCACATGCACATTGACCAAGGCATTTTTGCACCTCAAGACCAGCCTGCTCTGGGTGCTGCCACCCAACACCAAACTCTCCAAGCTTGGACCCACTGCATCTGGCCTCCAGTTGCTGCAGGAAGACTGCAAACAAGAAGGGCTACATGCACCCTGTCAACTTGGCAAGGGGAAGGGGGAAGGAATGAAAGAGTGAGTCCAATTTATCAAATCTATCAAAGGAAGAAGGAAAGGAAATGCATTCTGTGTTTTTCCAAACTCTGTGATCGATCCTCCTGCTGGAAGTGAAAGTGATTATGCAAAGGGCCAAGATCAAGCTTCCTTTCAGCCACTCCCAAGTTACCAAGCTTATTCATTTCCCTGGGTTTTCATGAAACATCCCCCATTAGTGCACAAGCTATGAACAGGTCTTACCTGGTATGGTGTTGTTAAAATTATGCTATGTATTTGAATGAAAGAAAATACCCCTTCACCCACTTCCTCAGTATTTTCATGGAAAACCTTGTTGTCATTTTGACATCAACAAAATAAAGATTTTGTAATTGTCTGAGGTCATCATAATGGTATTACTACATTATAGTACAAATGGCAAGTGCTTTTCTCTGCTCTCTACATTAGTATCTGAAAAGTTCTTATAGTGTCCTCTGCTCTTTCCCCAAGCAGTAGGAAGTCAGTCTTCAATATATATGACCACAATGGGACAGCCAGTACCTTCTAGCAATTAGTATTACCAAAGAATTCAAGCACTACATTGTTGGAGCAGCACTATGCAAACATATAGCATTATGCTATTCTTGAGCAGTGCTACACGTGTACCAAACTTTTTAAAAGGTGGGTGCAGAATCATGAAGTCTGTATGACAATGGGGAAGGATGCAATCCAGATTTTGGATGAAAGGCAAACCATGGCTAATAGGGCTATAAGGTACTGAGACTGATGCATGGCAGAGTGAATTAAGCTCATACTTAATCATAGAACAAGAGATGGTCTTGCTGGCTCGCAGGCTGGTTTATATTCCTAACTCACACCACACCCAAACACACACCCACATCCGTGATTGGATATTTACAGTGCACCCCTAGACCCATAGGTCCCTCCCAGGATCCTAGCCTCCAGGTAGGTGTGCGCTAGGATCTGTTCACAACCAAGCACACCTATCCTGCCCCCTCCTACTTGTGACAGAGAAAGACTAGGTGCATACAGATTGTTCACACTTTGGCTCCATCCCAGTGGCTGGGATTATTGTTCTTCAAAATTTCAAATTATTATCAATCCTAACCACAGGGATGGAGACAGTTCGTATGCCCTGTGCGGAAAATCTGTAAGGTCACAACATGGCACAGGGCCTATACATTTGCTCCTACTTTTCTACTACACACACTGTGCCTGTACGTGTGTTTGTTATATGTACAGAGGGTTATTGTTTGTGGCATATCTGTGGGCAGAGTTTATTATTGCAGTATCATATGGATGACAGGTAGTACCTCACTCCTAGCCACTGAAACAACAGTCATGGTTTGTTACTCAAAGTCTATTAAGTCTGGGATCTGATTAAGATGGTCTGTTCCACTGTCATCTTCGAGATTATGGATATCGTATCGATTACTGATTTCAATCTACTTTATTTGAATTTAACAGCATGATAGCTTTTGTTAATTGGGCTGCAATCCACTGTAAATTATGAGTCTTAATTAAAGACATGAAACTGACCACCAGATTGCAATTTAACGAACATCTCTTTTCTTCTTAATATAAAATGTGCAAAGCCTTAATCATAACATCTCCCTTAAATATAGTAATAAATCATAACACATGAAAGATTACCAGTCAGCAAGGCTTAAATGTTGAATATATTCAGATACATTACTCATATCAGAAGAGCACCAATAATTTTCAGATGCACACCTTTGAATATTTTACAGCTGTTAGTGCATGGCTCATTAATGATACATTTCATGCTTTAAAACTTACACTAAAGTCAGCCAGAAATTTATACTGCACCATTTCTCCATAAAAAAATAGAATGCTGGAAAAGGTATACTACAGGTTTATGGCTGTATTTTGTATACATTTGCCATTTATGTTTTTATTTAAATTTATAGGATGCTTTTTGGTCTCAAGAGCCCTTACAGTAGGATGCAATAAATACAATCATAAAACATCATAGAAGACAATTCATTAAGGAAACACAAATACAAACTCCTAGCAGCAGTTCATATTAAAACAGGAAATAGTCCCAATTCTCAGAATACCTGGTGGAATAAAAATGACTTCACTGGTCTTCTAAAAAAAAAAAAAAAGTTGAACAAGCTTTGGGAAGGGATTACACTATGCGGTTTTTGCCACTGAAAAGAGTGTATTTCTGGTAGAACCAAATATTATCCCAGATTGTAATGGCATCTAAACCAGATTATCTTCATCAAATCTCAGAAGGAGAAAAGATTCTCCTTTCTACTGTGCCAAGAGGGAGTTTGGAGATATTCTGGAGTACAAAGCAGGACAGACTCACAAGGGTTCTCTCTAGAGGTGAATTTAGACTTTATTGTGCTACAGTGTGGCTTCATAATCTCATGCAGAGCACCTGCATCCACTGTGGCCATCTATAATCCAATGGAATCTAATCCTATCAATGTTACCACCATCCTTACTTACAAAGGTAAAATAAAACCAGCTAAAGACAGCTTCATTCTGGATGACTCAGATCAGGCCAGGTGTGGACATAAGAAGCCCTAGGCATCTAGTTAGCTTTCCTGTATCAGATCATTGACCCCTAGCCAAAGGTGCACCTCAGCAATGCTTTAGGTTTCTTCTGGGTATAGTGCACAAGTATTACTATTAAAGAATCTCTGCTTCCATTAAATGCTTTTTATTAATGCAAAACTATTCCAATCTAAGTACTGACTAAATCAACAAAATATTGAACCATCAATCATTGTTACACAGATAATAAAAGGAGAGCAATTATATGAGTCGACAAAAGTTTCTTGCCCAAAAGATAAGCAGGTCACAGGCAAGGAGCCCCTTCTGAAAAGAAGCTCTCAATCAATTCAGTGTTCCCTATTTATAGGACTTTAACATCATCTCCTAACTGCTCTGCTTGATAAGTGTGCATATTCTTGGCTAACTAATTATCTTATAACTTCAAGCACCATACAAGGCTATACGTGCTTGAAATTTCTTCTTAAAATATGTTAATTTATTCTTGGTAATTTTAATCTTAACAAAGTCCATTCAAAAATAGTGATTATAAGTTTCTCATAAACATGAATATCTTTTGGTCCTCAACCAACACAACCATCTGTAAAGGAAAATGGTTCCTTGCTTTTGCTCTCTGTAACAAAAATATTTGGTTCAGGCTGAAAGAGGCCTACACAAACATTCCCGGAGACAGTTAGAGTCCAGAGTCAGTGTGACCTTGTAGCAAGATAGTATGCAGTGGTGAGTACAAGGGAGTACCACCTTACTTTGGTCTCCCAATAAGTGTATTCCAAGCAACTGAGCTATGGGTCATGCTCCTGTGGAAAAAAGGCGAGGCTTAGCTTCAATATAGTTTCATCCCCCCCCCCATTCATCACCCTATATATCATGTGGTTAGCAACACAGAGAGAGTTACAACACCTCTCAGGTTTCTGATTGGCTTAGCAGGCCTGGGGTCAATCAGAGACCCTCTCCATTAAGTTAGATAGCATTTGCCATAAGGCAGCTCAGTAACTATGTGGCATGAAGTAGGTCAGCAGTTACCCAGCTCAGCTTGTGCTCATGGCATCCATTTTGAACTGCCTGCTCATGAGAGCTATGCCACTTTGGATTACTGAAACTTTGGAACCTTGCTCTAATGTAATTAGCTAAGCTGGATATGCCTAGACTTTATTGTTTTATGTCCTTCACAGTCTTGTCTTTTATCTATTTTAACACCTTAAATAAAATATCACCCTGTCCAGCTCCCAACCAGCAGAGGATCTGGCACGGCCCCCTGACCTCACATGGGGAATGGGAGGTCTATCATAAACAGTCAGAAGTCAATATGACACAAGAAAATTATACGTCAACCTGTCAACAAGGTGGTTGCCCAGGAGTGGGCCCCGTAAACGGGTCCCTATAGTTAGAAACCTTGGGCATCTTCTCCTATCATGATGGCCATAACTGGATTACTGGCCGGACGTCAATGCTTATGGGGCTGGCTCTACAGTCAGTAGCCTGTGGTGGGTATCCGAAATCAGATTATCTGAAGAGTTTCTGTAACACCACCACTCCTGAACAAGAGATACTGGTAACTGCCCCTGGCCTGTATTTCGTGTGTGGCAATTACGGTGATAAATTTATCCCATTTGGCTGGAAAGGTTGGTGCACATTTGCACAGTTAACCCTGTGAGAGCATTTCAGAGACAAGGCACCGAGCCTCCGGGAGGTTCTTAACCTGGGTGGGTTCCATCACAGGGCCCGAGACATGATGAAAATCTGTGGCAGGACTTCTGGAGATCCACCATTTCGATCTGGGGTTATTACGATCTAGCCAAATACACTAGAAACATCTCAAAGCTTCTGCAGCAATCCATCGAAGAGACCTCTGGCGCCATCCAGAGCTTGAACCGAGAACTGCAGTCCCTGTCCCGAGTGGTATTGCAAGACAGGGAAGCTCTGGACCTTCTTACGGCCCAGCAAGGGGGGACATGTGCCTTGTTACATCAGCGGTGTTGTTTTTTATATAAATGAGTCCCAGCAGATTGAGCAAAGAGTCAGCAGGTTGAAAGAAGTGTTACACCAGGTAGCCAAGAATGATGGCATCTTCAGTTCAGGCCATAATCCGTTTTCCAGTCTTTTCGGCAGCTGGTTGCCCGACTTTGGAGGGTGGGTCCATACTGCGGTGGGACTAGTATTTGTTTTAGCTGTAGGTCCAGCTTTGGCCTGTTTCTGCATTCAGTGTTTGCCAGCAATCCTTAGCTGGGTGCGAAAAGCTTGGGCAAGGTGAAGACTGGCCCTGGCTGATGTTGAGGCTCTCGTAGTGCAATGAAGGAAATGTTATGGACAACTCAGGCCGGCAGGACTAAGTGCAATAACATCAAAAGGTGCGGCCATAGGTTGGTCAGTCTTGCCACAATGGCAAGAGACTGAAAGAGGGGAGTGAAGCAAGATCTAGAGAACCATGGACTTTGGGAAACCCCGATACCATGAAATTCCCCTCAGTGTTTCAAGGTGCTTTCCACTTTGATTAATCTGCTCATTGATTTCCAGCTTTATGTTCAGTGCTTAATAACAAAGTACCTTTGGCCAATCTAAAAGGCAGGCTTGAGCATCAGCAATCCTTCTGGTTCAGCAAGAAAAGTTGGCAAACATCTTAGAAATGGATGACCATTGTCCTGTGACTAGGCCTGTGGAGAGGGGAAGTTGAAGCCCATGAGTTATTCAGGCTTGAGACACACATTGTAAGGTCAAGAAACTTTAGACACTATGCAGGCGCAATTAGCTGATAAATATTAACTGACACACCTCTGCATAGCTAATGCCTTATTGACATGCACATGCGACCCATGTACTGGGAGGGGGAAGCATGCCAAGGAGGCCTGTAATGGGAGGATCAAAGGGAGTTGTGGTCTCAAAGGACTTCAGCCAATAAACTGCTGTACTGCTGTAACTAAGGAAATAATCAAAGGATGTGAACTCTGTCTAACTGTACAAAAAGGTGGATGTGAAAGTCTTCTGGGTCCAGTCCTTTTGAGCGCTCCTCGCTGCTGGACCTGACGTACATCAATAAACTACATTCCTTTTCACTCATTGTCTGGTTGGCTTTGTAAGGCTGGGAAGGGCCCCAGGTATTCGGCTCATTTTCTCCCGCTACATGTGGATTTTTGCCTTCACTGACCTCAAAGCCTCCTTCCAGAAGACTTGGCCGTCACCTATCTGGTAACTGGTTTTGTTTAGACACTCAGATCGCCATCCTACCCTGCAGGGCTGACTTTTCTTGTTAATTCCCTGAAAGGCTGGAAGACTTGACCTTTTGCTCCTGAGCTGTTGGGATAGACTGAAAGGACTGGTGGTACCTACCAAGACTAGGGTGAGATTAGTCTCCATCTGGTATATTTGTAACTTTGATTTTTAGCAACCCTCTTTAACAAAAGTTCTTAGCCTGGGTTGGGATAAGGACTTTTGACACCGTCTTTGAAACATATCTTCTCTTCTGTGAAGCTAGACATTCCTGCCATAGTATGGCAGCCATAATCAGACATTCTCTGCACATCAGTACCAACAAATTATATCTATTGATAATGGGTTAGAGCAATGCTCCCTCTAAGCTGTGGAGTCTTATGAGCAAAAAAATCTACTTTGTGATCTACTGGCATTAAAGTTGTGAGCAAGTGATTTGGGTACTGCATACATTAGTTTGCTCTGGAGCCATCCTTCCTGAGCTAAGACAAAAATGTGTGAGCCAGAGGCTAAAAAACTGTGAGTTAGCTCACACTAACTCAGCTTAAAGGGAACACTGCGTCAGAGGGCTTTCTAATCTACACAAGGCCATATAATTATGTTATTACTTTGGTATATTGTCCCTCTCTGCGGCTGTCCTATTCTGAGTCTCTTCACTCCCTTTTCAGCATGCTTCACTGAGAGCCCTGTTTCCGTGCACAGACACATTTTTTGTCAAGTCCATTAACTGTTCCCCTATATTTCTAGCCATATCTATGATAACTTGTTCTTCATATGGATGCAGATTTTTTTGTAACAAGATTTCCACAAATTCCAGAAGTATAGCCATGTTAATTTGTTGTAGCAAAATCAGACAACAGTTTTATAGCATATTAAAGCATAACACTTTTTTTTCTAGAATAGGATTTCATGGTAATGTTTCATCATCACCTGGGTATGTGATTCCTGTTTAACTATATCCAGCAGTAGGGTTAAAAAAATCTGTTGAAACAGTTGTCAAGAGGGTCAGTGGAGGATAATAGGGATGGGCACAAACCTGGAAAATGGAAGTTTGTCCCGGTTTGTGGACCATGGGATCACACAAACCACAAACCTTAACAAATCTCCCAGTTTACTGAACCAGTTCATTTTGTAAGGTTCATGATGTGGTAGAGGGAAAGATCTGAAATCTTCCCTCCTTTCTGCTGGCAGCAGCTCCCTGAGGCCAGTAGAATGGAAGGGGGTGATTTTGCAAAAGCAATTTAAAGGGAACATTCCCTTTAAATAGATTTTGCAAGCTGCACCCTGTGCAAGAAAAGTCCAAGCAGTGAGTTCACTCACTTCCAGGTGAACTCTCCACTTAGACTTCGCTCTCAAGTGGCACAGCTTGCAGAAGCCATTTAAAGAGAATAGTCCCCTTAAATGGCTTTTGCATTGGGCTAAGTGCAGCCCAAGCAGTGAGCTGAGTGAACACACCACTTGGCCTTCAGTCTTGCATAGCATGGCTTCCAAAATCCATTTAAAGAGAATGTTCCCCTTAAATGGCTTTTGCAAACCATGCCCTGCAAGACTGAAGGCCAAGTGGCAAATTCACCCAGAAGTCCATCCCATGCCCGGTTGCTTTGCAGATTGATTGGCACCAGCACGTCTGGCTCACAAACCACCACCACAAAACTTGTGAACCTCCGTGAAAAATATGGTGATTCATGGGCAATGCAATCGCATGAACTGAGGCCTCACAAACCAGCCATGCTTGTGACAAAATTAGGTTCGTGGCAAGGTTCATGTCCATCCCTAAAGGATAACTGTTGTTGGAGGGACACTCAGCAAACAAACCTTCCTTCACATCAAAAATGTTTGCCTCCCTGAGCATGAAGTTTCCTTATACTAAGTCACATCACTGGTATAACAGGCTAATCTTGTCTATATTGACTGACAGTGGCCTTCCATGGTCTCATTAGAAGGTCTTTCAAATAATGAACCTTTTAACTGGTGATTGAACCTCATTCTGTCTGAATGCAAAGCAGTATCTTTACTACTGAACTGCAGTCCTAGTTAAAATCCTCAAAAATATGTCAACTTCTGTTGGTCAAGTTAGAAACCTAGGTTTCTTTATACATATGAGGGTTTAATTGAATAGGGTTTAATTTTAAAATAACACTGTAACCAAAAATGTCTTAGTTTTCATACATTTTGATAATAGTTAAGATTCATCTGCCTCCCACAGTAATTTGTTGCCAGGGCCTAATTTACATGGCTTGGAGAAGAGATCTCCATGAATGTTTTTCTGAAAGTTTCAAAATGAGTATGCAATTTGAAGTGTCATCACGATGTTTTTGTTTCATACGTAGTATTGACTATATAGATGTTGTAAAAACAACTTTTTATTATTTCAGTATTGCAATATCTAGAATTGTGTTTTTCTTCCACGATCTTTGTGTTTCTAGCTTTTTCTATATATAATTTTTTAATTTGATTTTCTACATATATCCTACAATACTACACGCTAACTAAAATTACAGCTATACAATGACCTTATATGCTAATATTTACTATCTTAAGTCAAGACTTATCTCTTATTCAAATTAAGAATAAAAATTCTATTCTATTATTTCATAATGCAAAGAAAATTAAAGTTGTTAACAATGCAAGCTTATATAATATAGTAAAGACATTTCTTCCAAAGTTTAAGCTATTTTCTGCCTTTCTTTCCTATCTTCTTGCTTTTCTCATCTCAGGGTGGTGCAGCCACTCCCAATTCTGAGTCAGATTCTTCTTCAGAGCTGCTATCTACAGATGTTTCATGAATTTCCAAGCCATGCGAACTGTCAGGTTCTCCTCCTTCTTCCTCCTCTGTGTTCTTTGTATCTGTTTTGAGTTTCCAAAAATTTCACTTTGGTAAAAGAGTCAATCTTTTCTTTTTTGCCTTTGTAGCTGAACATCAAGCCTTTAGGTAATATCCATCGTTATGTAGTGTCATTTTCCCGTAGATAGGTTGTTAAATCCTTATATTGTTTTCTCTTCTTCCTTATCGCAAATGGAATGTCCTTTAATATTCTGATGTCTTTTTCTTTGATTTTCAATATAGTCCCAGATGTTGTTTTTGATATTGCATCTCTTATAAATCTCTTTGAGAATCTGACATATATTTCACCAGGCAGGTTTTTTTTCTTGATAAATTTTGAATATGTCCTGTAGATCATATCCATTTTGCTTTGTAATACTTCTGCCTTAATACCTGTCACTGGTGCAAGCACATCACTTCGGACTTCTTTCAGATTCTTTCGCTGGTAATTTTTAACTCCGGATCTTCAGCCAGATGATCTGGGTTGCTGACGGGTGTAGGATGCTGGCCAGATGTGCCTGTTTGATCGTGCCCATAAAATCCACTCGGCATTCGTGAGTATCCTGTGGCAAATTCTGCATCTGACCGGAGCCTTTGGTTGGTTTGGCAAGCTGCAGCTATTCTAGGATAAAAAGGTTCTGTGCTATCCATGTTCTCATCACCTCTAGAGTGGATTATTGCAATGTGTTTGATGTGTGGCTGCCTCTGAACACTGCTTCAGTCCAAGAGATTTTATTCACAAGTACCTTGGTTATCATTACCTAAGACAAAACATAATGACATCAGTGACAAATTCACTTGGTTGCCATAGCCTATGGAACTAAATGGCTTTGTGGGCAAATGAGACCAAGGATAGTGAGAACAACCACAACAACAACAAAAAAGAAACTGATCAGAGAAAATCAGCATGGAATCTATACCAATTGGTTCTGAGTACCAAAAATTGCCAAAAGAAGCTGTGTGTTTTTTTGGCATAGAACAAACAAGGGAAAACATTTTGACTCAGCCTTCCATTAATTATGGTGTCACTGATAAAAGGTCCCCAACTTGTAAAACCATAAAACCCTTTTTTTGTTACTGAAAGATACCTTTCAAATGAGACAAAATCTATATCTAGGTGCAGCACACATATATTGGGTGGGGGAGGGTTATAAAAATATATGCAGGAAGTTAGATATCAAATTTACAGTAACACATATCTGATTCTATAACAGGGAAAAAAGTGGTTTTATGTTGTATCTTAGTGAGAACAGGTAACAGCTGCAATAGACTGAAAAAAATTAGGGCTGATGTGAGGATAGATGAATGGCGATAAAGTGCTTCCTTCCAGCTGAAAATGTCAGTGATGTGTGCATAATTTTTTTTCTGCTTGGAGAGCTTTAGGTCTCCAGACACCCACAGCAGAATAAATAAAGGAAATTATTCAAGATTATTGAAAAAGGATTAGTGGTAGAATTAAGCAGAATTGTATGCTTCAGTAACTGCTTGATTACCCTGCACTCTTAGGCACCTGACTGACAAAGATAACTAAATCTATGCCACATGTTTCTTAAAGCCTACATAGACTATATACATGCACACACACCAGCACGTAATTCTGAACAAGGACATCAGGAATACAATCAGGCAAGAACTTTAGTTAGAGAGAAAGAATATCTCTTTGACTAATGGGAAATTTGCTTTCATACTCTTGGGCTGTTACATTAGCAGTACTGTCCTCAGCAGAGTTCCCCCCTTTTACTCCTATTGATTTCAATTGACTTCGATGAATGTAGCTGTGTATAGGATTGCACTCAAAGCAATCCAGTTTAGCACAATTATCTTTAAATGTTTCCATTTCTATTATTTTGGGCAGTAAAGAGAGAATTCTCATCCATATCATGAAATCAATACCCCCTATGAGCCTTGTAATATAGAAATTAATACAAGGAACCCTAGATTTTAGAATTAAAAACTACATTGAATAAAAGCTTGTCCTGGGTGGAAAACAAACCTAGTTACCTGGTACAGTTAAGAGATTGAATTTCTCAGTTAGTGATCTTTGTGGATAGCACAACAACTACTACAAAGTTAAAAAAAACAGAAGAACTGAAGAACAAAAGCAAAAACTGGAGTCCATTTGTGGTGAGGGCAAATAAAATCAGAACTACTAAATAAAGGGGAAAATTCAGAAGATGAAAATTCAGAGACCATGACCAGCACATGCAGTGCTCCATGCAAGGATCTTTCCCATCAAACAAATTGTCAGACATGCAGGCTGTAACAAAATTTGATGGATTTTGTTTGTTCAAAAAATGGTGACTGGAACCTAAATGAGAGAAAGCAATATCAACAAAAAGTATTTATGCATTGCTGAAAACTAACAATTGGCTTTTAAGGGTACACCAAAACAAAGGAGTTACTATCCTGACATCCTACTTCTGATATAGTTTTCCTTATCTACCAAACCAGTCCAAAGCAATTTTATTCAAACAAATATGAATCTGCAAGGACTTACGGGAGGTACCTCATTTTCCCCTTCCCCATTATTTCCTCTTTCCCTTTCCTGAAAGCCCCCATAGCCTCTCTCCTTTACCAGCTTCTTTCTCTTCTTCTAGGGTTGCCATCACAGAGATCTCTTGGAATCACAATGGATCTTCAAACGACAGAGATCAGTTCCCCTTAGGGTCCCAGCACCAAGTTAGCAAATTCTTGGAGATTTGGAGATGGAGCCTTGGGAGAGTAAGGTTTGGGTAGGGAAGCAACCTCAGCAGGGTATAGTGCCATAGGGCCCCTACTCCAAAGCAGCCATTTTCTCTAGAGGAACTGATCTCTGTCATCTGGACATAAGTTGTTATTCCAGGTGACCTACAGATCCTACCTGGAGGTGGGCAACTCTAGTTCCCCTGAAGGAAATGGCTCTTTGAAGGGTGGAGTTTTTGACATTGTACCCCTCTGAGGCCCCTCCCCTTTTCAAACTCCACCATCCCCAGGCTCCACCCTCAAATATCTAGGAAATTCCTAACCTGAAGTTTGCAACCTCATCTCCTTCCCATCCAGCAGCCGACCTACCTTTATTTGTCCTCTGTCTGAAACTGTCCCTCCCCCTCCCCCTGGCAGCCTCTCCCTATGAAAACCATGGCCCAGTTGTGTAGTGCCAGCCACTGGGCCAGGCCTACTTGCATTGTAGGGAACCCTCAAGGACTTGTGGGGGTATGCCTCACTTTCTTCTGTATCCTGTACATTTATACCCCACTTTTATCCACAGTGGGGATCAAAGCAATTTACATTATCCTAGGCCTGCCAGTTTCCAGGTCAGGGTGGGGTTTCCCCGTTTTGGGGGTTTCTCCTTGCCACCAGCCAGCTGGCCAGTGTGGGAACCCCACCATTTTCCCACGTGACTTCCCTGAAGTGATTATGTCACTTGGAAGTGACATCATCACACCAGTGACTTCATGTGGGGACACTCTAGTTTAAGGGCAAAACTCTACAGTTTTAAGCCAGTTTTACCATTGAGTTTTGCCCTTAAACCAGAGTGTCCTTGCATGACATCACCAGTGTGATGATTTCACTTCCAGGTGATGTCATCATGTCAGGGATGTCCTGGAATGCCCCCAAATCCCCCATTGGAGTGACAAGGGGACCTGGCAACCCTACATTATTCTCCTCTCCTCCTTTTTATCAGCACAACAATCCTGCAAGGTAGATCAGGCTGAAAGTATGTGACTGCTCCAATCAGCTTCTGCAGCAAGATGGGGATTTGAATCTGGGTTTCCCAGACCCTAATGTGAAGCTGTAACCACTATACCACACTGGCTTTCATGGCAAGGGGGGTGCTGTTGAACAGTATCAAGCAGCCAAATGTAGTTGAGTCATGCAAGTCAGGTGGTATCAAGTCACCTAGAGGTTGCTGTAGGCCTAGGGTTTCAACAACAGGAGCCAAGTGGCAACCTCCAGGTGGGACAGAATTACAACTGAACTCCCAGTGTCAGAGATATGTCCCCCCCAAGGTTAAGGGCTGTTTTTGAGGATGGATTCTATGGAATTATATTTAGCTGAGGCCTTTCCCATCCCCAAAACCTGTTCTCCTCAGACTCCACCATAAAATATCCAGGAATTTCCCAAGCTGGAGCTGACAACTCTAGTCAGGCCTGGCCCCAAGGAGTCCTCCCTCAAAGGCCAAACTAGGCCTTGAAAGGGCCCTGCCCCCTCCCTCTGCCTTTTACTGACAGAACCAGGGTTGGAATACTGTGGTTGCTTAGCAACAACCACTGAGGGAATCTGTTGCTTAAAGCTACAGGCACTCCTTTTATCATTTTCAGTTTTTTAAGCTGTCCAGTTGTTGTTGTTTTAGATTTCAATTATTTTTTTTTGCAAAGCTGGGATACTTTTCAGGTTTGTAAAAAGATCTGTCTTGTCTGTTCACAGATCCAGCCACTGGATTTAAGTATCCAAAGATTTGGTCATAGGGACCGGAGATCTGGAATTCCAACTGATCTTCAGATGGCAGAGATCAATTCCCCTGGGAAAAATGGCTGCTTTGGAAGGTTGACTCTATGACATTATAATCTGTTGTGGCCCTTCCCCAGGTTCCACCCCCAAATCTCTAGGTATTCCCCAAGTGGGAGTTGGCAACCCTAGCTAATGGATCAGAATTAATAGCAGCCTTTACATAACCTTCTTAAACTTCATCTACATTAATTACTAAACATCATGCTTTCTGTGTAAACAAGATGGAAAATAAAACCATTATTCTTCTGAAATATATTCATACTCAAGAGGTCTATGCTTCCTGAATATTTTAACATAATAGGAGGATGCCTTTAAAAAAGTGTAAGAGGTGCATTAGTTACTCATTGTAGCCTATTTTTATGTTGTGTTAGGTCTGTCCAGAAGTTCTTTATCTCATAATTATTATTTTTCAATAATTATTTCAATAGCAGGAGCCAAAAACACATTACAATGAGAATTTTCTCCCCCTACTGGAGGTGAATTATGTGATGATGTCATCTTGCATTTGAAAAATACCGTTAAACCTTTGCAGGTAAAAACTTCACAAGGGAGACAAAGGGTCATTCCCTCTACAGCATTCACATATTATGTAGGCAGTAATGGATGCATCCTTCAGCAAAGCTATTTTAATCACCTTGGATCATATTTTGAACTGTCTTTCAGAGTCAAATGTCCTTTTTTGTATTCTCAATGGACAATGAAAGGAGAACTTAAGCAGTGAATTTGTGTATAACTGTGCTCTTAATGTGGTGTTTTTTTTCTGGCCTATTATTATATTTCTATGCATGTTCATACTACTTTTCCCTCACTGGGCAAGTTAAACATAACAATTCCTGATAGTAGTAGCTGATTTTTGTAGTTCAAAATAGAGTGAATATTCATTTATTTTTAAAGACCTGTATTCTGGCTTGAAAAACATGCTTGCCATAAATCAGAGCCCCATGTGATTGTATCCTTGCCTGTGTGTTTTAATAAAAGAGCTGGAAATCCCAGGGAGCACTGGGTGGAGCAGAGATTTCATGAAACTTACTTCCTGTTTCATGACAGTGTCAACATTTCAAAATTTCTATGGTTTTATTTATGAAATTCCTAGGGTGTTCTGTGGTTTTGTCACAGAGATTTTCAAAATTCCTTGAGGGCTATGACATCATTTCCTGTTTTGAAACAGAACATGATTTCCATCTGTTGTCTCCCAGCCCCCACCCCACTTCATTGACCAAAGGAGAGGAGGTCCCCTCCCATTACCAGGTAAGAGGCAACTCTAGTTTCAATAGGAAGAGCTTTGAATTTGCATTTATAATATTGCTTTCCACTGAGGTGATGGTTTCTGCTGAAGCCAAGCACTATGTGCTGATACATTGACAGTTCCACTGTCCTGGCTTCTTGCAAGACATCTTCCTGCTGCTCCAGAGGTTCCAGGGCACATACAGAAGGGCACATACAGAAGTAATCAGGTACATGCAGAGATCTGTATTAACAAAGGATAGTCTCAGATTCCTTCTCATGCAACAAGTTGTACTAAAGTGAGAGATACTCAAAGGCAAATCACACAGGCACTACAGGGATTGCAAATGGAGCATGAATATATTAAATGTTCCTTGCCTCTTTAAAATAGATGGAAGTGGGGAGCCATTGCTTTGCTAGTCAGAGCATCTATGTATTTCAAAGGCACTAGCACACACACATGCATTTTATAGTATATTTTTAATTGTCCTCATTTTCTTCAGTGCCCTGGACTGCTTTGCTTAGCTTTACTGCAATTCCAACAGAGCTCTAAACATAATTGTCTTCAGTTCTAACATTTTCCAGTAGAAAAAAGTAAGAGTCCAGGAGCACCTTAAAGGCTAATGAAATTTGGGGTAGGATACGAGCTTCCATGAGTTACTGCTCACTTCTTCAGATACCTGAGCAGTGATTCATGAAAGCTCATACTCTACCACAAATTTTGTTAGTCTTTAAGATGCTACTGGACTCTTAATCTCTTCTACTGCTACAGACAGACTAACATGGCTGCCCATCTTGATCCAACATTCTCCAGTTCCTGTATGTTTTGTTGAACATAACCCACTCTACTTTGTAGTGTGTGACAAAACAGTTTTGTTGAACAGAACTCTCAAATTAGTTGTAGGTTCTTAATTGACTTTATAAAATAATCAATAGAAGCAGCAGTTGCCTGCAACTTCTAATAACAGGCAGTGGTTGAAGGACACAATCTCCCCCCCTCTTTCCTTGGAAATGCCAACAAAAAGAAACGTGCCATTATTCAGAATAAAAATTTAAAGTTTCAATTGGGTTTTTTTCCTCCTGTTTTTTCAAGAAAGGATCCTTAAGCAAAGTGTTAATTGGGCCAGTCTCCTTTGGATAGGTGTAAATAGATTCTTTCCCACCCACTTGTCACTTATTCAATGAATTCCATTATCACCTTGCCAGAAGGCAGGGACTCAATTACACCTAGCCAGAGGGGAGCAGAGTAGCAACCAGCTCAGTTTAATGAGCTAGAACAGAAGTAGGTCGATGAATATGTATAATTTACGGCCATGTAAATCTGTTGGTGCTTAACAAACTGGCATTCAGACTCCCCAGTTGTATGTAAAGTGTTGACAATGCGCCGTCGTAATGAATGATGTGGGGTAGCACAGAGATGCTGTTCCTAGCCACTACCCCATTGTTTGGCAGCTTCATGTTCTCATAGCCACTGATTGTGTAAAGCAGCATCAAGGTCTGTTGTGAGACTAGAAATGAAGTAGAGCAGGAAAAGATATGTCCTTATTCATCTCTATGATACCCGAGGGTCTTATTTGCCACCACAGCCTGTGAGACCCAAAAATCCTTTGGAACCGTTATTATAGGTGTGGACTAAAATTTGAAATGAGAAAGAACATAGTGTTACATTTGCTTCCTCTAGAGGTGAAGGTGCATCTTTCCCCCTCATGGGAATCACCTGTAATTACACATGGCATTTTGGGAGCTATTTTATGAGCTTTTGTAGGCAACAGTCTAGTGCACTAGGTAATAAAGATGCATGGATTGGTATCAAATGTTTGACATGGGTCTTCATGCCTTCTGGAGCTTTTTTTTGGAACCAAGTCCCCTGGTATTTTGCATTGATAAAAATGTAGTTGTAGCCTTGCTGGGACAAAAATGAGTTCCTTGTAACCCCACACAGCTCTTAACTGAAGATTCTGAATGGTATTGAAATTCTGAAATGGTTTTATGGCTTTATTTATTCTCTAAGTATTGGAACCAGTAAAGGTATACATACTGATAAATCTAGAGGCAGTCAGACTTTAATATTTTACAAGCTTTTTCCACAATCAATTAAAAATTAGATGTACTGACATAATAATTCTTCCTGTAACTGCACATATCCTTTGTGATTTGACTTACTATAGTAATGATGTTATTATTATCAGCAGTAGCATTATTATCGTTATCATTGCTGCTTAATGCAATGGAGAAACAATGCCGAAATGATTTACATCCTGACTAATTGATTGTTTTGTGCTGTGTTGTTACAACTAACGTGGATGAAAAAGTGCTTGGATGCTTTAGTAATCTAACATGAGCATGTTTGACTTCATAACAGCATCCCAGGACCTTTCAGTACTTAAAATGCAAGGCAATAATTTGTTTCTGGGATTGCATGCATAAAAGTAGCTCCAGTTCCACTCCTAGTCTTTGCATTATCTTACATGCATGGCTGACATCACATCCAACATTTTCCAGTATAAAGTAAACACATGACTAACTTAATTTGCTGTCACTGTGGGGAAACAAAGAAACACAGAACACAATGCCATCATCCTATGCCACATGAATCTGCAAGTCAAAAATGGAGTTTCAGTGTCTCCCAATCCAGCACTATTTGCCAGATACAGAACAGGCAATGCATGCAGGACCCAAAACAACTTCTTTATTCAGTAGAGGAAGCTATCATACAATGGTGTGTGTAGACTGGATTCCTCAACTGGCATCCATCTTGAGGCCTTGTTATGTGTACTGGCTTGAAGACTCTGAGTAACAGGTGCCAGTCATCAAGCAGGGCAGAGTCATTCAGTCCAAGGCCAGGGATCCAGGAGTCAGGCAAGGCAGAGTCATTCAGTCCAGGTCAGAGGTCCAGAAGTCAGGCAAGGCAGAGTCAGTGGCTTAGCACCTATTGTACATGTTGCATCCATGCCTAACAGCCCTTCTTGGCTGGTTTTATAAACTCATGCTTAAGGATCATACTTGCAACCAGTTGCTCAGAAGCAGTCCTGCAGCTACTCTCATCAACAAGCAGCTGGCATTAGGCCAGGAGGTGTGCACTTTGCCATATTGTCTGTAGTTCTGTTTTCAGCCTCTGCCTGTGGTGCTCTAAGGGTGTAGGTGATACTGGTGGGCTGGGAATGGCCAACTGAGGTTCACCTGCTGAATCAGGGCTGAAAAGTGTTGTGGCTCTGCACCAGCTGTTGGCTGTGAATCCTGACAAGCCTGCAGCTCATTTTCCTGCTGGTCAACTTCTGTTAACTCAAGGCTGGCTACATGAGACTCTTCTCCTGAAGAATCCTCACTATCGCTGAGCCCTGGCAGACCCATGACACTATGACCACACTCGGAAACTAGGTGTACTGGAAGACCCCAAACAAAAGCCCAAATTTAGCTAAGGAATCAAAAGATCAGATTTGGACAGGTTGAAAAAGAAAACAAGACATTATAGCACAGTATCTTGCATCACTGTGCAACATCGCTCTCCATCTATCCCTCTCCCCCTTGTTCCTACTGGAGTAAAGAGACCTGGAGCATAGGGGCAGGAACTTGTCCACAACCCTGCAGAGGATGATATTGCTACTGCAGCATGAACAAAACTAGTCACAGCTGTGGGTGCTAGCTTTCTCCTTGCCATCACTGAGAAGTCTAGATGTACTATCTACCTCTGAAGTGACTGGTTGGCCAGTGTGGCCACCCTGTAGCTTCAGTTGGTATCCATAACTGCTGTGGTTGAACTAATATAATGTATTTTGCATGCTTTTACTTGATTATTGCTGTCAAAAGGGATGTGTGTTATCATCAAATCTCACTATACTTCCCTTGCTTTGGTTGCCATTATTGTTGGGGGGAGGGAATTCCTAAGAGAGAGGGGTGGTGTGAGTGAGTGAGAATGAGACCTTTTGCTTCTAGAAGACAAACCTTTCCAAGTCATCTTCCTTCCCTCCTTTTTTCCTTTCCCAAAGGAAGGTGTCCTTGAGAAGCTCTCTGTAACAACCTTGACTGCAGATAACCAAGACATATATATTTCACTTGGCTGGGATGGCAACATTAGGTGTGGTATGAATGTCATGTGTGCATGGGGAATAGGAAGGGGCTTTTCTTTGAATCTACTATATTAAGCTTGAGCCCACCAGAAATCTTTAGTTCTGACACAGTGACTCTGTGGACCTTGCATATACCTCAATAAACTTTTCACTGCCAAGAGAGAGTTGTTGAGTATAACTGGACCAGGGTCTGACAGCTATTAGGCTTAATAGAACAGTTTGACTCATAAATCTAACCTGGTGTGTCAATAGTTGGTCCTGGTCTCCTTAGAATTCTGAAAAGAACCTGCAGCACTGCAGTACTGCTCAGTGGGGTTGAGCATTCTGCAACACCTCACATCCCTGGGGCATTTTTGGCTTTTAAAGCAGGGAAGGAAGGCAAGAACATCATCCGCTGGCTGTGGGCAGAAATTCTATCACCCATGATAAATGTTGATGGGATTCAAACCAACAGTCTTCAGAATGCCAAATTCTGTGCTGAATTGCATCTTATGTTTCTTTAAAACCTGGCCTGATGCAGCAGTGGAGAATTAGGCTTGAAAGCATTGGTGTGGTATCAGAGTTAATGCCATGTTTATAAAAAAAAAATATTCCAAGTAGCTTTTCTCCTTTTCTGTATTCTTGTATAGTCAACTTTTATTGCTTTTTCCAATCCGTAAATACCCCTTGGTGTGTCTTACATATCCATAGGCAATCCTTCTCAAAGTGATGGGTAATAATATAGCTATTGTATTTTCTATGCCTAAATACCCCTGACGTTGCCAATGGCAGGGGTTCTCAATCAGGGTCCTACTGTTATCTTGGCTTGTATTTATAGTAACTGAATTTGTTGAAATATCTACAACTCTGCATTTGATAAAGCAAAGCGGTACAAGGTTATTAAGTTTCATTTAGACTCTATTCCTTGGTTACACGTCATTTAGTTTGAATTGAAAAAGTGTCCAAATGTCCAATTCTTTATTAAAAAGAAGCTATAAACCAGATGTATTATCTCCTATTGAAGACATTTTATTGCCCACCTCCCACTAAGATAAAATATTAAAGCCATTATGCGTATGAGATGATTCCGGGAAAATAAAATAGGAGATGACATAAAAAGTCTTTTTCCTTATGAAAATGTAAGTGACACATCAGCTCTTCTAGGGCTTCCAGCAGAGGGAAAGTAGAGTATTCCAATAACTAGAAACATCCTGCTTGGAAACCCTTAGGACTCATTACGTAGTTTAACTCGCATAAATATGTACGCCAAGTAACTAAAGCTGAGATGACATCTTTGGCTCTGAAAGCAAGACTCAAAGCTCTGAAGGAGGAAATTAAGTAAACAGTCCATCAGCCATATAGCCCAGTGAAGGAAAATGTTCTTACTGCTAATTTACACATGCAAATTACCTCTATCTCTTGTATCAATAAATCAATACAGCATAATGAATTCCTTGGACAGAATTTAAACATGCCACACACACATACATGGTCTGATTGAAAGTAAGTATCGTGGATCAAACACTCCATGAAGGTTTCAGAAGATATCCTTCCATGAAAGGAAAGCATTCCATCATGATATATAGACTCTACGGTAAATTAACATTTTAAAAATATCTACACACTTGCATATTGATCCAAATCTCATTTGTCTGTTCTTAGCAAACTTTGCATTTTCTATTTTATTTTATTTTACATCTGAACTTGGAAAAATTATTCAAAGCATCCCAAAACAAAAGGAAACAGAAGGAAAGGTGTAAGAAACTGGACCTACAAAATGAGATGCCATATTGAATATGGCTCTGGTTGGGGAAGGGAGGGTAACAGTTGTTCATAGATTATGGCAGATTAGGTGATCCACAATGCCCACACAAATAAATGTGGGCATTGAGATTCACCTGTTCTCCTGTAATTTATGCCTTTTTCAGAAGCTCTTTCCCATAACGCTGTTTATGTAAATATCATGTTGTAAATATCAATACATCAGTATATCAATATCACAATCACATGGTCAGGGATGAACAACTGTAATCCTGCCTTCCCCAACTAAGGTACCGACTAGGTAGGGAAGATGCATATAATCAGAAATACTCAGAATTTCAGACCAAACATATTCAGCAGACAAACATACTGATTCTACACTCTGGTTGAGCCTCATAACTCCTTATCCTGCCACCATCCTACTCAAGAAACATGTCAAATAGTGGTGCACCTGTGCAGTAGTTGTGGTTGCTAACTTGTGTTTCTTTATGACTCTTTATGCGCTCTTTGGCACCTGCAGTTGTGGACAAGTTTACATCGGGACCACACAGCATAACAGTCAGATAAGAAAGAACATGAAAGGCACTGCAGACTTGACCAACCTGAAAAATCAGCAGTGGCTGAACATAGCCTAACCCAAACAGGATGCAGCATTTTGTTCCAAGACACTGAAAGACTGGATAACACTTCCAATTACCATGTCAGATTACACAGGGAAGCCATTGAAATTCATAAACATAAACAGAATTTCAACAGGAAAGAAGAGAGTTTAAAAATAAATAGGGCATGGTTTCCTGTCCTGAAAAACACCAAATGCTCTACAGCTGGCAATAGCACTACAGATAAGATTAGAGTTTCAATAGCCATTCCACACACAAAAGAACCTCCTCAAACCTCCTCAGGAAACAATCCATAGACAAAAGAACCTCTTCAGGAAAGCTCCTCCATTAGCATATTCATAGCCTGGATAACTACACAAGATAATTGACTCAGCCCTACCCCACCTTCTAGGGTAGAAATAAATTACTTGCCCACCGTTTTTCTGCTCACCTTGACATAGAGAGTACTCCATCTTTCTGTGTTATACCTCTGAGGATACCAGTCACAGCTACTGGTGAAACGTCAGGTCCTACAATGCCAAGACCACAGTCACACAACCCGGAAAATATACAGCAACTAATGAACTCCGACCATGAAAACCTTTGGCAACAGATTAAAAATGATTAAAACAGTTTTTTAAAAATCAAGAATAGCAGTCATAAATTCACTGATTTATTACATCTTGCCTTCCTTTGATCATAGAACTCAAGATGGTATATAAATCGGGTTCTTAGGGAAGAACCCTGTATTACCATCCAGGAACTGACTAACTACTTAGTTTCAGCAAGTGTGCTTTGCAACCATATTCTGGGACTCCCAGAAACCATTTGCTTTACATGAATACTAAAGCTATTTGAAGTCAATAATACAAGGAAAATGAGTTCGCATTTGTGGGCTTTGTAGATAACCACACTAGCTGGAAAAAAGAGATGCACTGGCTTTGTATCCACAAATGTTAAGGACATGATCCATCAAACATAAGCACTTTTAAGGCCCATTGATTTCAATGGAAGAGGAAGCTTTAACTCTTCCACTGAAATCAGAAGCACCTAAAAGTAGGAAGACAAATATGCTATTTTTCTTCAAGTGCTGATTTTCATAACTAGCAATTTAGTTTACTTATGCTAGGTTTGTATTTGCATACATTATAAATGTGTTGGGTTTTCTAAAATAGTAAATCACTCCCTTATCCCTGGAAACACCTTTACAGCTCATTTAATTAACTTCATTTTAAAATTGATTTTAGAGGCTAGTATTCATGCAAATTTTAAAAACAGCACAGAAAAGCATTGTTCTGTCAGAGAGCTGAGTTCGGCAGAAAATAGTAAGACCATTTGTCTCATGTACTTTAGAAAAAAATAAAGGTTAGAATAATGCATTAAAAATTCAAGAAACAAAATTAACCAATAATGGTAATAATAAAGATCAAAGACCAACAGGATTGCAGAGGCACTCCAGTCTAAACCGATTGGTTTCAGTGGGTTTAGACTGGGGTAATTCTGTATTGGATTCCACTGTGAATAACATAATCCCACCTCCGTAACTCATGCTTAACTGTTTCCTGGTCAAGAGTTTGTCCAGGACAAAGGTCTCATTGTTTTGTTTCATGTTGCTATCTAGACTCAATAATTCTAAGACACTGTGAGGAGAACAATATATAAAAAGGAAAAAAAGAAAACCCAGCGCCCAAATGCTTAAAGGAAATGCTGTTATTTTATGGCATAATGGGTCAACTTTTTGTTAGGAGTTCTGTAGGCATGTGTGGAATGACTTGGATAGTACTCGTGTCATTGCTAATTAATGTTACACAACTGCCCCGTCAGGCTGTGACCTTGAGGTTCTACTTCCAAAACCTCCAAGGAGCTGTAAAATAAATATAATCCAAACAGAGGATTCATAAACTTGTTAGTCCTAGGCAATCCTCCACTGCAGTGCAAAGGGGTCAGTAGCAGGCCAGGATTGCATGGAAATGCCCCCCACCTAATACGCTTAGCTTGTTTCCTCTCCCCAAATACCTTAATCTATCCCTTTCCTAATCCTGTTATCTGCCATGCTATCTGCAACTGGGGATATTCTCTACCCACATTATCTTCCAGTTGCTGCATTTTAACCCACATATTTTAACCCGTATGCTGGTGTTTTAAAATTAATTAATTCATTTAAATATTTGACACCCTGCCAAGGATGCAAACATTAAAACATTAATGCATGACAAACACTAAAAAAAAATTAACATTGAAAACATCATTTAAAATACACACACACACACACACACACATATATATACACACACACACACACAAAAATAAAACAATTAAATAAAAGCATTGTTGTCGTTCAGTTGCACAGTCAAGTCTGACTCTTCACGACCCCGTGGACCACATCACGCTAGGCCCTCCTGTCCTCTGTCATACTCTGGAGTTTGCTTGATTTCATGTTCGTTGCATCGTTGCATCAATAACACTGTCTAACCATCTCATCCTTTGCCATCCCCTTCTTCTTTGACTTTCAATCTTTCCCAGCATCAGGGTCTTCTCCAGTGAGTGCTCCCTTCTCATTTGGTGGCCGAAGTATTTGAGCTTCAGCTTCAGTATCCAGGGAACAGTTAGGGTTGATTTCTTTTAGGACTGACAAATGCATACAAATGCATATAAAAACAGGGAGAAGTAATGAGAATTCAAGAGGGAACTCCAAACAAAACAAAAACAGTCTTCACCACTGGCAAAAGACAATGATAGAGGAAGACAGATGCATTTCCCTGGGGACAGAGTTCCAAAGTTTTAGCCCTCACAGGTACCCAAAGCAGAGCTTTTGAAAATGACTGGACAACTCAGGTAGGTACATATGAGTGTAGGCTGTCCTTAAGGTATGCTGGCCCCAGGCCATATGTGGCTTTGAAGGTCAATACCATCACCTTGCATTGGGCCTGGAGGCTAACTGGGAGTCAGTATAGATGCAACAAGATGGGGGTGATGTAGTCCCTATGAGCTACTCCAGTCATCATTCTGACAACAGAATTCTGTACCACCTGAAGGTTCTGGACAGTTTTCAAAAACAGACCCAAGCAGATCACATTGTAGCAATCTAATCTAGATGTTACTATTATATGCACCACAGTGGTAAGATCCAGGAAGGGCCACCCTTGACCACCACTGCCACTTGTTTATCCAAGAGGAGATCTGGGTCCAACAACACTCCCAAGCTATAAACCTATTATTTTAGAGGGAGTGCCACTCCTCTCAGAACAAGTGACATCCCAGCTCTTGCTTCTAACCTTCCCACCACCAGTAGCACATCTGTCCTTATATATATTTGAATTTTGGTTCCACAACATTCTATGCTTGCCACAATTCATTCAGCACAAGAACTGTCAGTCAGGAGATGCTGGCCGAGGCTGACTGGCTGCTTGGCAGAGTCCTGCCCACGTCAGCCCCGGACAGTATCTTTGGCTCCGTCTGCCCCGGTCCTCTGACAGGAGAGGACCGTCTGCAGAGAGAGTGCAGGGACAGACCTTCAAGGCTGAGGCAGGTGAGAGAAGCCCTTTCCGCCCCCCTCCCCACACCATCCTCTGGGCCTTCAATGGGCCCAGTCAGCCAGAGAAGCCTCTTCCACCCCCCACACCATCCCCTGAGCCTTCTATAGGCCCAGTCAGCCAGAGAAGCCCCTTCCGCCCCCCACACACACACCGTCCCCTGGGCCTTCTATGGGCCCAGTCAGCCAGAGAAGCCCCTTCCGCCCCCCCACACACACCGTCCCCTGGGCCTTCTATGGGCCCAGTCAGCCAGAGAAGCCCCTTCCGCCCGCCCCCCACACACACACACCGTCCCCTGGGCCTTCTATGGGCCCAGTCAGCCAGAGAAGCCCCTTCCACCCCCCCACACACACACCGTCCCCTGGGCCTTCTATGGGCCCAGTCAGCCAGAGAAGCCCCTTCCGCCCCCCACACACACCATCCCCTGGGCCTTCTACGGGCCCAGTCAGCCAGAGAAGCCCCTTCCACCCCCCCACACACACCGTCCCCTGGGCCTTCTATGGCCCAGTCAGCCAGAGAAGCCCCTTCCGCCACCCCCCACACCATCCCCTGGGCCTTCTATGGGCCCAGTCAGCCAGAGAAGCCCCTTCCGCCCCCCCCACACACCATCCCCTGGGCCTTCTATGGGCCCAGTCGGCCAGAGAAGCCCCTTCCGCCCTCCCCACACACCATCCCCTGGGCCTTCTATGGACCCAGTCGGCCAGAGAAGCCCTTTCCACCCCCCACACACCATCCCCTGGGCCTTCTATGGGCCCAGTCGGCCAGAGAAGCCCGTTCCGCCTCTCTTCCCTTCCTTCCGTCCTTTCCTTCTTCCTCTCTCTTTCTTTCTTTCACTCTCCCCCCTCTTCCTTCCTTCCTTCCTCCCTCCCTCCCTTCCTTTCTAGGGCCCGTTGTCTTCCTCCACAACGGACTTTGCTCCCTAGTCCATTTATATTTCAGTTTATTAGCCCACATCCATTACAAAACCGCCTCTAGGCATCTGTTCACAATTTTCACAGCCTCTCTGGGATCTGCTGGAAGCACAAGATAGAGCTGAATGCCATTGTATATTGGTGATAAATCAGCCCAGATCTCTGGGTGACCTTTCCCAGTGGCTTCATGCAGATGTTAAAAAGTATGGTAGATAAGATGGAACCTTGCAGCACCCCATAGACCAAAAGCCAAGGGACAGAGCAGCAGTCCCCAGCACCATACTTGTTAATGTTATTCATTGTGTCATTGTGTCATTGCCACTTCTTGTTGCTTTCTAAACTGTCCTTAAGTTTAAGGAGATAAGGCAGGCTTATTCTAAGTAAGTAAATAGCTTATCGACTTCATCTGGATTCAGTAATAACTGGAGGAGGGGCAAGATGCCTTCTGCTTCCTTGTATAAAATTCAAAGTTGTTATTATTTTTACTTAAATGGAGATATATATTATAACAATCCTGTTTCTTGTAGCAATTTAATCCTTAGCAGGAGGGATTTAAATTTGTCTCAAAGTTCAGTTGATGGGCAGAAAGCCAAAACACAAGAAACATGGCAAGGGCTCCATTTTATAACAAAATATCAAAAAATACCAAGAATAGTTACAAGAACAGATAGGGCAGAGCAGTCTTTGTAACCCAGATGTCCCATAGTCTGGATTTCTGTCCCACTTGCACTGACTAATAATCTAAAAGGAATTTCTTCACAGTGCCTCTGCTTAAATATGCAAATTGAGCGTTTTATTAATGATACTTGCTTCACCCTTTCTCACCTGCTGTTTTTCTCAAGCTAAACAAACCTTTCCTCAAAGTGGATGGTAGCCTCATATTAGGAAGACCCTGTATTTTTCCTCCTCTGTGTTAGGGAAATTGCTCAGGGAAGGCAATTTTGACTGGAAAAGCAGCACAGGAGGAAGGGTTAAAGCTGGCTTCCCCTGTGTCCCTTCTCCAATCCGATTTGGAGTGCCCTTTGACAGCATGAAAGTACAAGCAAAAAAATATAGTTCAGCTCTTACTTTTGGATGTATTTGGGTGAAGAACTGGAGCATATCTGTCATCAGGAATGAAGATTTTTAAACAAATGATTGGAGTCAGAATTGATTCAGTGCATGTTTGTCTAGTACCAGTGGAGTAACTAGACTTCAGAAGAAGCAGGCAGGCAGTGCTGTGCCTGGAACTCCCCTCCTAAAATGTTTTTTATTTGTCTTTGGAGCACCTGATTCTGTGATGGATGTTCACTAGAGATAAGAGACAGTAATTCTAACCATGTTTACCTAGGCATAAGTCCTATTTATTTCAATAGATTTGTAAAAACAAGGATATATAAAGGCACAAATACAGTTTTAGTTATTCTTGCCATTATCTTTCCTTCCTTCTTTTTTTTTCTATTATGTCCCTGTGTCCAAATTTATATGAAAAGATCCCTCAGTCTGTCTTTCAGGTGACATGAACATCACTCATATAATAATAATATAGGATGTCAATGAAGATGGCCAGACAGAAGGCAGAATCAATTATATATCAGGACATTTGTTAGGAAAACATGGTTACACTTACTGATGTTCGAGTGTCTTCTGTGCAGGAACAGATGGGACTGCCTCAGTGCAGGCCTGCCGTGGAAGGAAATAACTCCACAAGCTTCTAGAAAGTTCTTGTATTGAGTGCTCCCCTCCCCTTCATTTGAGCTAGACATCTTTTCCCACCCATTTGATCACATGATGGAGAGGAATGGAACACTCTTCCCTCAGTTCTCCCTTTGCCACTGTGGAGCATAGAACAGAGCATGGCCCTGCCAGCCCACAGCAGGGAAAGGAGGGAGGGATGTGTGCCTGCACAGAAGACACTCAATGAACATCAGTTATGGGTAAGTGCAACCATTTTTTCCTGTTCACATCTTCTGTGCAGCCCCACATGGGAGAATCACAAGCTTACTTACCAGGGCGGTCAGCGTGGGCTGGTTACAGGAATAACAAGTGTACCACTGCTTTCCCCACAGGTGCTTCCCTCCTGGAATCCACATCAATTGAGTAATGTCTCACAAACGTGGATGGTGAGGACCAAGTCACTGCCTTGCAGATCTCTTGTATGCTGATGCTGAAATGAGATGCTGCAGACAATTCCTGAGCCCTTTTTGAATGAGCTTTTACAGAGCTTTTTCAGATACTTATCTGAAGAAATGAGCAGTGAGTCATGAAAGCTCATACCCTACCACAAATTTTGTTAGTCTTTAAGGTGCTACTGGACTTTTACACTTTTCTACTGCTACAGACAGACTAAGGCTGTGATCACATGCAGAATTAGCCCTGCCATAGGCACAAATGCCCAGTGGATTTTAAGGGTGCAATCAGACGCAAACATCTGGGAAGCGTCCTGCACCCGTGGGCAATCCGTTTTGCTCCACTGCAGAACTGGAGTAAAAAAACACTAGGGAAAGTCCAATAGCAAACGGGTTCACTATGGGCCAAGAATGGACTTTCCCATGTGTGATCATGCCAGTGCGCTCTCACGGCGTCGGGATGGTCTGATTGGGCCATACCAATTCCATGCCATTGTTTCCCCCCCCCCATTTCAGTATGTGCATCATCGCACACTGCATAGGGAGCACTCAGTGCAGAGATGCAGATCATTGATCCTCCATTGAAGTGCACCAGAAACATACAGCAAAAAAACCCCACCCTGATTCACTTGCAATTTGCGTCTGATCACACAGTGGCGGGCTGCCCCCACAGCTCCCAGGGACTGTGTGATCACGCAACTGTGAGTCAAACTACTCCAGAACAAATAGCCTCGCTTCCCCCCATGTTAACTTGTGTGTATGATCGCCACCTAACATGGCTACCTGTCTTGACTGGTTTATGGAGATTTTTTTTGTTGTTGTTAAGTCACACAGTTGAATCTGACTCTTCGCGACCCCATGGACCACATCACGCCAGGCTCTCCTGTCTTCCATTGCCCTCCGGAGTTTGCCCAATCTCATGTTTGTTGCATCGATAACACTGTCTAAGCATCTCATCTTTTGCCGTCCCCTTCTTCTTTTACCTTCAATCTTTCCCAGCATCAGGGTCTTCTCCAGTAAGCGCTCCCTTCTCATTTGGTGGCCAAAGTATTTGAGCTTCAGCTTCAATATCTGGCCTTCCAGGGAACAGTCAGGGTTGATTTCTTTTAGGATTGACTGATTTGATGTGGTAAGGTGTAGTGCATCTATGTCATGGTAGAGAATCAGGCCTATGGACAAGAGATCCTCTGAAGGTGGCAGGGTCCTGAGCCTTCCCTTGGCTAGCTTCCACAGAGTAGGGAATCATGTTCATCTGGGCCAGAAGGAGGCTATTAAGATGCATGTGGCTCTGTCAGCTTTCAGTGTTGTTATCACCTTGTGCAGGAGCAGGAAAGATGGGAATGCATATAACAGGCCATGGGACTACTGGAACTGAAAAGCATCCCCAAAGGCTTGGTTGTTCCTGGCTGCTCTTGAGCAATACATTCTGCATTTCGTATTCTCTGCTGAAGCAAAAAGATCTACCTTGGGGAGGCCCCATAATCTGAAGATTGGATCTAAATATTGGGTGTTCAGGGACCATTCATGTAGGGAACCTGATTCCCGTCTTAAATAATCTGCTGTCTCATTCTTGTGATCTTTTATGTGCATGGTTGTCAGTTTGACCTTGTGCAGAATGGCCCATTCCCATATGTGTGCTTAGGGTTGCCAGGTCCCTACCTTTATCCAGCAGAGGGGAGAAGCTCTTCTCCTGGGATTTTCTGGTGCATGCCACTGTGACATCATCTGGAAGTGATGTCATTATGCTAGGCATGTCACCATGGGGATGCTCTAGCATTTGGCTAGAAACTCTATGATACCATAGAGTGTTCAGGCTGAATGCTATAGCATCCCCCCAGCAACGTGCCCAGTGCAATGACATCACCCACATCGGCCTGGTCCAGGCACTTTGGGGATGGGGTTCCCCCCATCAGCTGGATCTGGACCAGCAGATCGGGGTGCCCAAAAGTGGGCAACCCCTCACCCCCTGGGGGATCTGGTAGCCCTATGCATGCTGCGTCCCTGAACAGTCTGAGGCTGATTCTGCATGCATCTGTTTCCTCACAATTTTTCCACAGCCACATCGGAGGTTAATCTCCTTCTACACTGCATGTCACTTTCACTTTCTTTGTTCATCAGGTTTTATGGTACCTTCTGCATAGATTTATGGCCATTCAGGGGTGCCTTTTCAATCAGTATGGTGTTGCCCTGGGGTATCTGAATGTGATTTTGAGCTAAACCTTTTCCTTCCTCCACTTCTGATTCAAAGGGAACAATAAGCAGACAACATGAATTCATTGATCTCTGTCAGTTCCCCCACCCCTATTTCCCCCTCTGCATTTATTACCTCACCATGAATTACTTGCCTCAGGCGGCTAATGACAGCTGAGGCAAGTACTGACACAGGAAAATCTGCATATCAATGCAGGAGTGGGCATTGAAAACAAAATAGATGGCAAGCTGACACTAGCCAATGCAGAAAGCAGGATCCAAGGCAATGCAATGAAAACAGATATTCTGAGGCAAGGGGGAACCAGGTCGAGTGCTGATAAAATGTGGAGCAAATGCCAGATGTAGAATGGACCTGAGAGAACCTGTTCCCCCCTGTCTGTTTATATAACATTTTGCCATTGTTGTCTGTGGCTAACAGGAAATATTTTCCCCACAGCATGTCTGAAAAAGAAGTGAGAGCATATTTGATAGCTCTAAACTCTAACAGATTGCTATGCAATCTAGCCTCTTCAGGAGACCACTGCTCTCTGACCTGGGCTGAGCTGCAATATACTCCCACTGACTCAATGAAGCATCAGTGAAAACCTGAAGGTTGTAAGAGCACAGACCTAGTGAGGTGAGCTCAATCTACATGTTGGAGTTGGTGATGGTATTCAGCATGGAGGGCTACCATGACTGGCACTGAGTCAGTGGTGTTGAAGTTTCACTTGGAGGTGAGTGATGTTGGCTTCAAGGAGATGGAGAATGTTGGGGTTGGGTATCAAGGGATGAAAATGAACGGCTTTGAGCTGGGGAGCTGACTTGTGACTTAGCTGCTATGGTAGGTGAATGGTCAGTATGAAATTTTTTTTTTTCAATTCTAAATGTTTAGATTTATTTTTGGATTTCTTTGCCAGGTGCACCTCATTCTCTTCCTCCAGCAAGAAGTTATCCAGTTGGTCCGGCCCCGCGAAAAGGGCCCGTGGGTTGCGTGGTTTTGCTGTGCCTTTCTTCGGGGTGGGGTTCATCCATCTTCTGGGTTCTTCTTGTTGTAGGGCCCGATTGGGGTCCCCTTTCGGGCAAGCAGCTGCGAAGTGTCCCTTTTCCCCACACCGCAGGCAGAGTCCCTGCCGCATACGCTGATCCCTCATTCCACTTGGGGTGGTTGCCGGTTTGGACTTGGCTTGGCCCGCAGTCGAACTCGGACGGTGATAACCGAACGATGAGTCCAGTTTCATCATGCGTAGACGACTCTCGGCCTTTTCGGCTTCCTCCATCCAACCTTGGAGGGTACGAGGCTGCTGAGAGCTGAGGATGTTATTGCGGATGTCTACTGCTAGACCCATTCGATATTGTTGGGCCAGAACCGCATCAGTCCAATCCCGAATTTTCACAGCATGCCTTTGAAACTCCCTGGAATACTCTCGCACTGAGAGTTTACCTTGTCTGAAGGTACGAAGAAAAGCTTCTGCCTTTTCCGCCGCCCCCGAATCCTCGAAGCGATTTCTCAAAGCCCACATGAAGTCATCTACATTCCCCAGCTCCGCAGCCTCCAGATCATGGAGAGCAACATACCAGCTTGTCGCACTCCCTCGGAATCGGGATGCGATAAACTCCACCTGCTGTTCTTCATCTGGGAAAACATGGCCCCATCTTTGGACAAATTTTCCGACTTGCAATATGAAAAAAGACACAGTCTCTGGATCTCCATCAAATGTGATTTCAAGCATATCCTTAGGTCGGATTACTGGGGGGCCTGAGCCATAACCGGGATCGGCTGCATAAGAGGGACCGGAGCCGGTGGTTGGGGCGGAGGTGCAGCAGGCGGCTGGAGTGGCCCTGGTTGGCCTGGCCCTGGACCTGGTGCTGGCCTGACTGGTGGAGGCGGAGCTGGTGCCGGCTGGCCCGGTCCTGGACCCGGAGGTGCTGGTTGAGCCGGTCCTGGACCCGGAGGTGCTGGTTGGCCTGGCCTCGGGCCCGGAGGAGGAGGAGGTGGTCGTCCCGGTATCAACGGTGGCGCCGGGGCTGGTGCTGGTCTAGGCTGTGTCAGCGGATGCGCCCGGATAGCTTGGTCCATCATCTGTGGTAGGGATTGCATTAGCTTGCTCATGTCCTTCACCAGACGTCGGGTGTCCTCTTGAATAGAGTCCATGCGAGCGTCGGTATCTGGCCCCGACCCAGTTCTGGGAGAACCTCGAGGTACTCTCCCCTGGGGAAGTCCAAAACTGCCTCTGGGATCAATCAAATTGTCTCGGCTTTGGCTCCCCGGCAAAGTCCATGTTGACTGGGTAGTATCCAACAGGTTCTTTGACCAATCGCGTGACCTACGATAGGTCACCCCTTTATCCCATGGCGTTGGGACTCCGGGAACATAGGTTCGGGGAAGCACTCCTCCTTGAGACGGCAGGTGCCCGGCCGGGCTATAGACTGGGAGAGCGTACTGAATCCCCAATGTGCTTAGAACAGGCGGGGTCAACACTCCGGCTCCCGATTGTGATGCTGGTGCAATCAAAACTGTGGTGGTAGTCACCGGCACAGTAGTGGTGGTCGGGAGGGTGACCACTGCGGCCGCCACAGTGGTAACAGGAACCGTGCCCCCTAAGGTAGCGGCCGCCGCCGCTGCGCCTGTGGCTCCTGTAGTGGCCGTCGCCGCTGCAGTCCCCGTGGCCCCTGGAGTAGTTGATACTGTCGCTGCGCCTGTGGCTCCTGGACTGGTAGCCGCCGCAGCTGCTCCCGTGGCTCCCGTACCCGCTCCGCTCATCTTGGTAGACGGCGGAAACTGACGGTAGTGGGAATGATGATGATTCCTGACAATTTCTGTCAGGTTTTGAAAATCAAGTAGATCCAGTCATTCTTGCACAAAGAAAGGTTTATTGGATTATCTTGCTATAAACCCACAGTAAGAGGTCATTGTCAGGAATAGGGGGCAAAGCAAAGCAAGCTAACTTATAGTGTGATGCAATGAAGCGCCTAGCAAATAGAACTTGAGCACTCGCGCGGGAACTCCCGGCGGGAGAAATACTTTATGAGCGGGAGACTACTCCCCCCCTCCCCTTGCCTTCCCAGGACTGGAAAATTCTCATCTACACAAGAATAGCCCAAAGCCTACATTCAAGGCCATCGTGATAAGGAGAAGCGGCAGGGAAGAAGCTCCCACGTTTCTGCCTGCATACCTACGCAAGCGCATAGCGGGGGTAGGAAACATACAACAATGAATTCAGTGAGAAACATTAAATGCAACTTTTTCTTACAGCCAGGGGGTCTGATGCTGCTCGCTGAGCGGTTTTGGCCCCTTCAGAAGTGGACTTTGGCTTAGAAGCCAGAATGGAAGGCAAAATGCTCCCTCTAAGCTGTGAAGTCTGGTGGATTTTGTGTCATCTACAGCCATCTACAATTCATGCACTAGACGTTCCATAGCAATTTTTTCCCTATAAAAGAAAACCACTTTAAGTAGTTTTTAATTATCTTCCCACAGGGTTCGGTATTGTGTGTAGAAGAATTAATTAACATGTAGCCTGTAGGTTTTCACTGAGAAGAGTGACATTTCTCTCACTAACTTCAGTCAGAGGAATTTTAACCTCAGGGTGTTTTACATCATATTTTCAGCTCTTTTTGCACCCAGTTTACTCTGTGGAAATACCTGTAGGATGGAAAGGAATCCAGTAAGTAATGAAAGGAAAATCTGGATTTGTGTGTGTGTGTGTGTGCCAGTGCACACCAGTACACTGTACTGGCATCTCTTTTGGCTGGCAGAGTTTGGGCCCAGCAGAGTAGGTGGCAGGACAGTCAATATACTCTGTCATAGCTACTGACCAGGAAAGGACAGGGCAGGCAAAAACTGCAGCACTGAAGCAATCAGCCCAGGCCCTGGTAGACAGGACAGTCTTGAAAGCCCCTGAGCAATCAGCCCAACCAGGCCCCAGCAAAAAAATAAATAATAATGGCCCAAGCTGCAACATTTATAGTTCAGCCTGGCAACTAGTGGGAGGGTTAGGGAACAGGTACATGGCGGGGAGCATGTGAAGGCAGTAGCATCACCGAATTCATTATGTGACTTCTGGGTCCAACCTGGAAGTGACAATGGGTAGCTCTAGGAATCACTGGAAAACCATGGAGTTTCTAGCTATTTTTAGAGCTACTGTGGGTTGCATCTGGAAGTAACATACCACTGTAGTGGTTGGCTATAATGGTTAAAAAATATGTCTGTACTGGTTAAAACTTGTCTTCCTTCGCCACAAGCACTGGTAGGCAACAAAGAAGACTGGTGGGAGGCTTCTCACCATAGCAGGAGGCATGGCAACTCTAGCAGCACTTGAGCAATCAGACCAGGCTCCAGAAGAAAGAACAAGCCAAGCCTTGCCTGCTTAATTGGCACAGGCCTTGGCAGAATTTGGCCGTGGCTGAGAAGCTGGGAAGGAGAAATGTCTTGGGTGGTAGATAGGAGACAGCGAAAACAACAGAGAAACCTCCTATCTGATTGAGATGAAATTTTCAGGAACAGAATCCTTCATTATAAAGCGCTTTCCTTCCAATTGTCAAGCACATAGGGCAAAGTGTCCCCATCTTACATTTCCAGTTTGAATTTCTTTTCACCCAGCCATTTGAGGTAGAATTCCCATGGTCTGTGACCTCAATTCAAAGGAGTTCCACTATCAGGGTTGCCAACCTCCAGATGTAGCCTGGAGGTCACCTAGATCTGTTCCTCTGGAGAAAATGGGAGGTTTGGCAGCACACCCCTGCTAAACTCCCTCCCCCCTCCAAATGTAAGAATTTCCTCTGCCCTCAAATCTCCAAGAATTTCCTAGCCCAGAGTTAGCAACTGTAAAACTGACAGGAAAAAGAGTTCTAATTTACATGCCATTAAAATGGTCACTTGCGGAGTGGACAGAGGAAGGCCAGTGGTGGGGATGAGTGCTCCCCCCAGCTACTTGCTGCTACGCAGGGTCTATCTTTAAAACTAAACAGGAGCAGCCATTAAAGCTTGATGCATACATGAATTCTGTAAATATACTGTTTTCAATTCAGCATTATTCTAAACAATGCCCAATCTAATAGTTTCCCAAAGCCATTGAGAAAGTATTACATTGCTTCAACCTGTGATATAAAGTGAGTAAAATGTGAGATAGTAAGAGCTTTACCCTGCTTCTATATATTTTATTTTTGTAACTATATACATATTTAAACCTATTTTGTAAATAATTTGTTTCCTCTCCCCCATTGCAGGCTGCTTTCTGCACCAGATAAAGACATTGCTTTGTTCTTAGATTTTGTGTTGAGAATTGGGGTTTTAGTAGTGTTTTTTTATGAGTGGGGTCTGTGTGTGTTTGTGTGCGCACAGGCCATTTTTAATGCCCTAATATTTTCTTGCTGATTTTTACTACAGTTGGCCTTTGTAAAGTATTTCCATGCTTCTGTTTTTTATTCCATTGTTATTGATTTACTGCTTCTTACTATTTTATTCACTTATTTTACTTTAGCTCCTGTTATTACTGTGTATAGTCCAACTACAAGTGAATGCTAGACTTGTGTCTTCCTCCAACTGGATTGCACACCCACTCCAAAGTAGCCCCTTATGATGAAGCAATCCTGTTGTGATCTCTTACTTCTTGTCAAGGGAGCTGCTTCTTTAGATTTTAACATTTCGGAAGCAAACATCAGTTCTAGCAAAAGGACCTACACACCAGTAATAATCTATACATGAGTTACAAAATTCTACTAAACATTTGGAAGGGATATGCAAAGAGTATGATACCAGAAATAAGGTTTATTAAGAGCAATAATAAAACCTCAGGAGAAAAAATGAGCAAATGATAGCAGTAAAAATACCCATTATTCAGAACCTTCTGAAGAGTAAGCTACCACAGTCAGACAGGACAAAAGAAATCATATGAGGAGTAACGTCAAGAGAAGAGATGTGTACAATTACCTAGTCTGAAGTCCAGTGAGGCCCAAGACTGATACAAGGGTCCAGGAAGCTAAGCAGTAAAGAAGTCAAAAGCGGGAAGGGAGGATTATTGTATCACACATCAGAAGACTGCCCAAGTAGCAAATAAGATGAAGTCTTGTGGCAGGAAAATCTGCACTTTGGGCAAATATTTTGTTCTTGGGCTGTGGTTTGGATACCTAACAGGGGTGGGGCAAAGACCAGATGTGTGTCCAAGAAAAAGAATCTCATCATTCCAAAACAATAAAATGTAGATGGCTGTAAAAGTGAGAGACCACGTAAGGCTTGAGGGGTAGGTTCCAACCTGGGTAAAGGGAGGAAACTGAAAAGATATAGCTGACCTAGAAATGGACATTGGAAACTGTATGTGGTATAGCAACAGAGTCCATTGTGGGGAAAGGCCTGCTAATAAGGTCTAGGAGTCTTTTACTGATGAACTGAATGCTGGTTTGAAGCGAGCTAGGGCTTGTCCAAAAATCTCATTGGAATGTCTATACAGCTCAAGACAGGGCCAAACTGGATATAGTAGCATCCACAGGTCCGACCAGTGGATGCTGTTGCCATTTTAAAGGGATTTTAAAATGCCACAAGGGCAGTGCAGTGAGTGAGGCACTCTTGTTCCACCAGCACCTTTTCAGTTGCCAAAGTGGTTGCACAGGTGGGGGGGGGTGAACACTTCAGCCCATTGTGCCACCCCCATAGCATTTTTAAATCCCTTTAAAATGACATGATTGTCCACAGGTCCAACCCATAGATGCCATCACATCATCAATTGTTGTTCAGTCGCACAGTCGAGTCCAACTCTTCGCGACCCCATGGACCAGATTACACCAGGCCCTCCTGTCTTCCGCTGTCCGCTGAAGTTTGCTCAGTTTCATGTTCGTTGCATCATCAATTAAGTGAGCACAATTGCTCAAGTGCAAAAATGGAGGCAAGAAGTTTTCAGCATCAAGACAAAAGTAACAGGGATCCAAGTGGCATAGCAACGGCACAAGTTATGTATTTGTTTAGAGCATTTATACCCCACCTTTCTGCCCTCATAAGGACCACCAACATGCCTAAAAAATTAAAAACCAACACAAATCACATGATTAAAACAATTGAAACTAGAATTAAAATACACATATAAAAACATAAAAACAACCATTAAAGCATTGGGGTAGGAACAGAGGAATCACTGAGGAAGCACCAAAATGATTTTTTAAAAAAAGTCTTTACCTGCTGGCAGAAGATGGCAACAGAAGGGGATGGACAAGTCTCTCTGAGGAAAGAGTTCCATAATTCAAAGACACATTTCAGTGAGCTTACAATCACATTTCTTCCCATGGATTTCATGATTGCAGAGACACTACCTCCAAGTTGCATTATTTGGAGTTAAACATTTTAGAATAAAGATACATAAAAACAGAATAAGCAAAAATAAATGCTCTGCAATAATTTGTAAATTACATTAGATTTATGCAATTGAACATGCAAATTACCTATCACACATGATATATTTTTCCATCTGATCCCAAATTGCTGAGCATAATGCCCACCCTGTTACTGCCCGTATGAGGCTTTCCCAAGAATGCTAAAGAGCTTCTTTCTCTTTCTGCTGTCTTGGGAAGAATTTGTTTTATCCAGAGAATCCTGTAAGTAATTGTTGTGATAAGAGGGATGCCAAAAAAGTGTACCTTCTCCTTATACCCTTCCACCCCTGTTTGTCTGTACAAAACTGATAATCATTGAACACCAAACTTCACAAGGCACAAAATTATACAGGAAAAGGGAGAAAATAGCACTGAGGCTCAGCTATTGCTGCTGTCTGTGTCCGGAGGAGACAAGATTGCCTACATTAAAATTGTTACTTGGGCAGCCAGAAAAGGAGCTACCTCAAGGGAATGAAAAACATTGGATTAAAGGCTAGATAAAGAAAAGAGCCAAGAGGACATTGAGATTAGCCATTTTATTTCCAGCTATAAAATATTTTTAACTGAGGCATAGCAGTTATTTATCTTTTCTCAAACCACAGTAAAATATAGGGTGAAAATACAAGTGTGAGAAGAACACAATGCCTTTGCCCTTGAAAATACATGCATAAGGATACAGAGAATAGTCACTTGTTAGCTGTGTGTGAGCATTGTGTAGTCTGTCTGCCTCTGGCACTTAACATCTTACTTAAAAAAAAAAATTAAGTATACTGCCTGGATACTAGTCATGCCCCTGCATGACAGTTGCAAAGTCTTTCCCATCACTTTTTGCCCTGTGTTATCTTTGAAACAGAGTCCCAAACAAGGATGTTTTAAAAAGCCCATCATCCGTATTATAAATCTGTACAGAGATAATAGTTGTTATCTTATTTGATCACTCAAAATGGTTAAAACAGAGTTACATCCTCCTAAGCCCATTGACTTCAACTGTACTTAGAACTGCACTGTCAGTCCCATAGTAGCAAGGGCAATCCATGGAAGGAATTAGAATTGTGCCCTTCTAAATTCACTGCAGGTAGGATTGCCAGCTCTGGGCTGGAAAATGTTGGGAGACTGGGGGGGATGGAGCCTGAGGAGGGTGGGGTTTGGGGAGATGAGGTTCATCAAAGGGGTATAATGCCATAGAATCCACCTCCTAAAGTGGCCATTTTCTCCAGGTGAACTGATCTCTGTCACCTGGAGATCTAATAGTGGGAGATCTCCAGCTACCACCTGGAGTCCGGCAACCCTGACTGAAGTCAATGGGCTCAGAAAGGTGTAACTTTTCTTAGGACTGGGTGGCAAATAATTTATTGGGGGTGGAGGAGGGGACAAGAGTCAGACTTCCTTCATTTTCTCCCTCATGTATAGGTAACTGGCATAGCCGAGAGAAGCTTTGGAATTCTTTCTATCCTATCAGCTCGTAGTAGAAACCTACAAGAGTCAGGTATTTGTTTATTTTCTAGATCTCTCCTCCTGTAACAATTCCATCTCTGTATGCAAAAAACCCACCAAAAAAACCTACTCCAGCTGTTCCTTCACTCTATTTCCCACAGACAATCCATTTGATGCAATGGAACAACAAGGACTCTGGATGGAGAAAGATGACAATTCATAGGAAGTTATTTTTTAAAAAATGCTTTCCATGTACCTATTCCTCCTCTGAATCCTCTGTCTCTTTTGTTCTCACTAGACTGCTTGTGCTTCTCTCCTGTTCACACAACCACAAGTACAGCCCCCTCCCAATATATACACAGCTGTGCACAATGCCATTGGCTGAAAAGAAATTGTGGATGGCCATTCAGCCCCAGAGGGCTTAAGCAGTGGAAGGACATCTCCCGCAGCCCCGTCAGAAGTAAACACGACTGGGCCAGAAGCGAGATGCTGCCACCAGTGGGTGAACAGGGACTGGGGGGAACATTTAAAGGCTGACAGTCAGACAGTTGGGGAGTGGGCAGCAGGAGCAACAGCCTGGAAGCTGGCCAAGGATGCCAAGAACTAGATTAGTTGTGAGAATGCCCAGGAAGCCATAGAAGATGCCTGAAGTGGGAAGGTTCCAGGAGAGATTTCAGGAGTGCAGGTGAGGTCAGCAGTGGGGACCAGAGGCTATGAAAGGCCCGGATCAGTGGCAGAGCTAACCTTAGCCCAGGAGCAAACCACAGAAGACTGAGCAAGAGGGCAGCAGCAAAGAACAAGCCCCATCCTCAAAGGACCGGGGGAGAATAGCCAAAGGGGCTAGAAACCCAGGAAGAGGAGGTGCCAGGTCATCTAGGACCTTGTGGAGATGCCCAAAAGCCTGCCAGGTGGCTAGAGTTGCCAACCTCCAAGTAAGGCATGGAGATCTCCTGGAATTACAATTTATCTCCAGACTATAGAGATTAGTTGCCCCAGAAAAAATGGCTGCTTTGGAAAGTGGACTCTATGGGATTAGATTGCACTGAGCTCCCTCTCCTCTCCAAAACCCCACCATCGTCAGGCTCCACCCCCCAAATCTCGAGGAATTTCCAAACCCTACACATGGCCCAAAGGACAATATGGGGCAAGGAGTGGGAGCCAGAGAAGGACTGTTCTTATTGGGAAGGCACCAAGGTGTAGGGGTGGGCTCTGAGTCCAAGCACTTTAAAGAACTGCCTAGGTGATTTTCTGTAACATAGGTGGCCAAGAAAGGGCCTGGGAGGGTAACCCTAACATGCCAGGGCAAAGGGTCCCTTGGTCTGAGGCCACAGTAAAGACTTACAGAAAGACAAATGTTTTTCTCATATCTCAAGTTTGCATACAGCTAGTAGCACTTGGGTATTACAATACAGTTCCAGATACCAAATGATAGATCTTTGAATCCACATTATAGGGCTTAGAAAACAGATCCCTTGCTCATCTGCATTCTGAAGCTGGCACATCACATGCATACCCATGTAATGAGGGGCCTGCACACCCAATCCCATCTAGCTGCACACCCAATCCCATTTTTTTTAGTATCAGTTGGTTTACCAGCATACAATAGTAGCCAGTGCAGGATCTTTGCATGCATCTAGGCCACTCTGCCCATATCTCTTATGGAAGAGTTTGTACAACTATGGCCCATTCTGCATCTAGCATTTGTTCCATTGTTTTACCAAACCCACATTGGAACTGAAAAAGATGTGGCTCAAAACCACATTCAAATACCCTGAGCCAACACTGTACTTACTGCAGAATCACCCCTGAATGGCCATAAATCTATGCAGACAGTACCATAAAGCTGAGAGATCAAAGGAAGTGAAACCAGCATGCAGTGTGGAGGCTTCCATAAAATCTGACTTTTAAAGAAAGTGAAAGTGGCACGCAATGTAGAGGGGAATTTCTGTTCCATCGTGGGTTTGGTGAAACAGCGGAGTGAATGCTAGATGCAGAATAGGCCAATATCATAAAGGACTACCAGCAGAGAACATAAGGGCCTAAGATACCATGCTAGGGATTGCCAGTAGAAAAGTCTTCTTTTTAATAACCCATTATAGCTAATTCATGCAAGCCATACTGCAAAGGATGGCAGAAAATGAAAACAGCCTTGAGGAAATGCCTTCCGAGCCACAATTCAGAGAATTAAATGGTCGCAATTGAAAAGCTTAAGTAGTAAGTGGGGCTATTTAATTTAAGTTTGGTGTAGTGATTAAGTGCGTGGACTCTAATCTGGGAGAACCGAGTTTGATTCCCCACTCTTCCACTTGCACCTGCTGATGTGACCTGGGGTCAGGCACAAGCTCTGGCACAACTGTTCTTGAAAAAGAGCAGTTTCTGTCAGAGTTCTCTCAACCCCACCTACCTCACAGGGTGTCTGTTGTGGGGAGGGGAAGGGAAAGGAGTTTGTAAGCCACTCTGAGACTCCTTTGGGTAGTGAAGGGTGGAGTATAAATCCAATCTCTTCTTCTTCCTCTTCTTCTTCTTAAGTCCTTCTGTTTAATTGATATGGATCGGGTATTGGGTATTGTGAAAGAATCTGGAGACCTGTTGCCTATCATAATAGGCAATACTGGCCTTGATAGACCAGTGGTCAGACTCAGTATATGGTAGCTTCTTGGTAAATCATGTGTTCAGCATGAACAAAACATCAAATCATAGAATCATAGAATGTTAGAGTTGGAAGGGACCTTGCAGGTCATCTAGTTCAACCCCCTGCACTCTGCAGGAGCATAGCCAAAAGATAGCCCTACATACCTACAACATACCCAAAAGATGGTCGTCCAGCCTCGCTTGAAAACATCCAGGGAAGGAGCATCCACCACCTCCCGAGGCAGACTGTTCCACTGCTCAACCACTCTTACAGTTAGGAAGTTTCTCCTGATATCTAGCCGGTAATGACTCCCTTATAATTTCCACCCATTAGATCTAGTCTTGCAATCCCAAGCAAGAGAGAATAGATCTGCTCCATCTTTTACATGACAACCCTTCAAATACTTGAAGATTGCAAATCATATCCCCTCTAAGTCTTCTCTTTCCCAGGCTAAACATACCCAACTCTTTCAGCCTTTCCTCATAAGACCCTCTCACCATCCTGGTTGCCCTCTTCTGGACACACTCAAGCTTGTCAACATCCTCCCTAAAGTGTGGTGCCCAAAACTGGACACAGTACTCCAGGTGAGGCCTGACCATAGCAGAATAGAGTGGAACTACTACCTCCCGTGATCTGGACACAATGCTTCTGTTAATGCATCCTAAGATTGCATGTAGGCACTATGTGTAAACTGGATAGCAGGATCACACCTGCTGACTCACCCACTTCATGTCCATTCACCCCTGTGTCACATACAGTCTATGCATATGCAAAGTAAGTGCACACATGCTCTGGGCAAGCAGTCAGGAATTCCAAAACATGTGAATGGAGCCGCCAGGCATACAGTTTGTATGCCTGTAGGCTCTGTAGTGACATGAGTCTGAATGTCCATATACTAGGATGGCGCTGTTGGGGATTTGCTTGTGTTAGCATGTAGCCAGCAGGCACAATCACATGCACAGTGCATTGCCTGTACATGCATAAGGACATGTCTAAAATGTTAGGCATTAACCAACTGCCTAGTATGGTTCCTTTCACAGAGCTGTTAAGCTTCTAACAGCACAAAACTGCAACATTAACCAAGAAAATAATGAAGCCAAATTGGATTTATGATCCAGGGAGAGGTCTGTATAACCTCCTGGCAGGTAGCGTTTATGGCAGATGCTTGACAAGTAAATCGTTATTTATGACCAGGATGGCAGAACAGCCAAAAAGTTTGTCAATACATGATATTATAATGCTGCAAAAGAAAAATACCTCACAACCTTCTGCAAGTTGGGCTGGATGGGGAAAAGCCCTATTAATTTTTGTAATGGATGGTGCCAATGGTATGAATAAGATTTATTATGTTAGTCAAATGAAATTGCATGTGATGAATGCACAAGTTCAACAATCAGTACCTGCACAACAAACCTAATTAAATGATATGCCACTGAAGATGATTTACACAAAATGATAATGAAGCAAATCACGATATGTGTTTAACAGGATTTATTCTGAATGAATGGGAAAGGTCATAATAATTAAGGAAGTGGTCCCTTGTGTTAACAAAACTAATTTTAGGCCTGTCAGTTTTAATGCCTATAGTGTTAAATATGGGATCCAAAAGTATGTTTATTTGGAGATAGGAAAACAGAGTTTTGAAAACAGGCTGATAAATATAGGCAACAAAACCTACCAGCAAAGTAAACAGTGTTGGAAGCTAGTTAGCTAACTAAACCCGTTACGTTTCATGCATGAGCTGGTAGTGAGCTTTTGGTGACAGAAGATACAGACCCAGAGCATCACAAAAGAGTGTTTTCTTCATCACAGAAGAGTCATTTTGCTGACACAGAGATCCAGGACTGTGTTTGCAGCCCCAGTTCTATAAAAGTTCACAAGGGTATACTTAATGCCGTGCCTTAACAGCTGGAAGTCTAGGGCATTGACTTTCAAACTGCTTCCCAAGCAGCCCTGGGGTCCTTCAGAAACTTTTCAGAGACTGATAAATGAAATATAGCTCAGTAATGGCTGAAAAGCTCCACAGTTTGAAGCCGCACAGTCCAGAAATGGGTTATCACCTTGTAAACTGCTGGTGAGAAGGCGACCTGAGTATGCTCCCCCAAATTCACAGATTAATGTAGAAAGGGCTTCTTGCCACAGGAAATTATAACCACCAAGTGCTACTACAACTATACCTGAAGAAAATACAGCAATGTAGATAACAACTTCCAGCAGAATAGCTTTGATGGCATGCTGTAGCAAACGGGACCATGGAGGTATTTCAGGGTACCAAGATTCTGACACAGAGAATTTCTTTTTCATTTCAGTACATTGTAGAGGTCATTCAGGACATATTTGACAAGCGAAGATTCTTCACATTATATTAAAATAATTTATATCAAAGAAACGGGATAGACATTTACAGAAACAGCTGTCAATATCCCTTCATTCCAGGAGGCAACAAGCAAAACAAAAATCATGTTCATTAAATGAAAGGTCATCAGGACCCAAATACAAACAAACGAAAATCCCCATTGAGTTGGTAACCGCTTCTGAGCACAGGAAATTTTCTGGTTTTCATTTTTCACCATGTTGTTTGTTCAAGTGAGTCATTTGGCAATGAAGTGACTCTCCACAGACTCTGTATTGCAGGTGCTTAATTGCACAGGGCAATCACTTGTCTGTGAAATAAGGCTCTTAATGGTACTGTAGCTTCAATCAGTTCCTCCAGATGTAGAATAAGAATTACTGTTAAACCCAAAGATTTCTAAAATGCTTTTAGGCACTCTACAAGTAACGTAATGTGGTTCCCTGATTAATTTATCCTAATTGAAGGTTATCACATTACATTATGCCATGGGAAGAGGCAAAAGATTAGCTGCCAATTATCTGGTTGCACACACACACACACACACACACACACACACAGGCAGGTATGGGAATGGCTATGGGTTCCTACTCTTGTTTTCCAGCATTAAGGTACCACTCTGCTTGTGCCAAGAAATAGCATTGATGAGGCTGGTGTCAGCAGAAAGCCAGCTGAAGAAGTCCAACACACCATCAGATATATGGGCTAAAGCCTTTGGAGCCTATCACTTGGACTCCTTGAGATAAAAGTTGCTCTGTGGCTACAAGACATGACTGCTGAACCCACTCTGCTCATGTTTTATAGTGGGACTTCATGGAGGCCCTTATTTTGGGTTGGGTCCAGCCAGCTTTTCTGCTGATGGCAAAAGGGGGGACAAGCAATCTAGTGCCTTTGTGTGCCAGTCCTATCTCAATGAAAGATCTGTTTTAGAATAACAAACACCTGTACAAAACTAAGGGATTGCTACTGCATATCTAATAATAAAGTCCAAATCCTTGTGGATGTTGAAAGCCATGCAACAGAGTCAGGCATGAAGGACTGAAAATGTTCTTCAGATTGTAAGGAATACCTATGTATGCAGAAAAACCATAAATTCCAAAATTGCTTCTTAAAAATTGCATAACCTTCCCCTTCAAAAATATTGCTGTTGCCAAAGCAACCAAAACTGGTGTCTTGAATCCTGCAAAGGTCTTGCAAAATCTTGCAAAATTTTGGTCACAATTTTGGTTGCCAAGGCAACCCTTCAGGATGCCAAAAACAAGAAGAGAAGAAGAGATTGGGTTTACACCCCGCCCTTCACTACCTGAGGGCATCTCAGAGTGGTTTACAATCTCCTTTCCTTTCCCCTCCCCACAATAGACACCCGGTGAGGTAGTGGGGCTGAGAGAGCTCTGAGAGAACTACTCTTGAGAGAACAGCTCTGAAAGAACTTGTGACTGACCCAAGGACATGACAGCAGCTGCATGTGGAGGAGTGGGGAATCAAATCCGGTTCTCCCAGATTAGAGTCCACATTCCTAACCACTACAACAAGCTGCCTGCCTCACACTGTGTTAGATGGAATTAGCTTAGAGATGTGCTCTTTCCCAAGCTTTCTTTTGGCTGGTTTTTGGGTGGGTATGGCTCCCACTTGCCAACCAAAACTGGAGTTGGCAATGAGACAGGGGGAAGGTGGTTGGGCAGGAGACCTGGAAATGGCACCAAAATTCCCCTTCCCTATGGCAGATATTTTATTATTAAAACACTGCTACTCACAGTCCAATATTATGCTTATAGTATTAGTTATAAATGAATAGCAGAGGAGTAGCCATAGTGGTGTGTTGTAAGAATACAATCAAGGAGTCTTGAGACTAACAACTGTGTTGGGGCATGAAACTTTTATGGATTACATGAAGGTTCTATTTCAGTAGTCAAATAAATGGATACACATGTGGTCCCAGAGGATGGTCAACATTAGACCCAGAAAGCCATGAAGTGCAATGTGAAATAATGGCTGTGTCAGATTTCTGTGCAGAGCCCCAGTATGTCCCTGATAAGATGATAGTACATAAATCTCTATGGTGATACTATTTTTCTTGCTGTGAGGTCATCAGCTGATGATCTGGAAATGTGGCCCATGAATTGCATGGCCTTCCGGCCCTACTGTTCAAGAATGTGCCTTTCCCCATTAGTAACCATGTCTATGTTTATGCTTCAATATTATACTTCTGATCAATATCACTGGCCTCTTCTGCTCAAAATCATGCAGCAGCAGCAGTGTCATTTTACTTCACTGACAGTGTCTTCTTGACCAATCGTAACCTCCAGTTTATTCACAAATTTGCAGCTTCAGATTTTTTTCCCCAAGTTCATATGAAAAAGAATTTTTTTATTGTATTCAGATTTGTTATAATATCAGGGTGGTGTTTTGTTTTAAAAGCTTTTGAAAAGCTTTTGATAAAGTTCAAAGGCTTCTAAGTAAGCTCAATAGTCCTCTTGTGGATCAAAAACTGGCTTATAAATAGGAAACAGAGAGTGAGTATAAATGGGAAACTTTCTCAGTAGAGGGTGCTAAGCAGTGGGGTACCACAGGGATCAGTACTCAGTCCAATGCTTTTTAACTTGTTTATTAACGATTTGGAATTGGGAGTAAGCAGTGAAGTGGCTAAATTTGCAGATGACATGAAGTTGTTCAGGGTGGTGAAAACCAGGGAGGATTGTGAGGCACTCCAAAGGGATTTGTCGAGGATGGGTGAGTGGGGGTCAATGTGGCAAATGGGGTTCAATGTGGCCAAGTGCAAAGTGATGCACATTGGAGCCAAAAAATCCTAAATATAAATACACATTGATGGTGTCTGAACTGGCAGAGACTGACCAAGAGAGAGATCTTGGAGTAGTAGTAGATAACTCAATGAAAATGTCTAGACGGTGTGTAACTGCAATAAAGAAGGCCAACGCTATGCTGGGAATCATTAAGAAGGGAATTGAAAACAAATCAGCCAGTATCATAATGCCCCTGTATAAATCATTGGTGCGACCTCATTTGGAATACTGTGTACAGTTCTGGTCGCCACACCTCAAAAAGGATATTATAGCTTTGGAAAAAGTGCAGAGAAGGGCAACTAGAATGATAAAAGGGTTGGAACTCTTTCCCTATGAAGAAATGTTAAACAGCTTGGGGCTCTTTAGCTTGGAGAAACGACAGCTGAGGGGTGACATGATCGAGGTTTATAAGATTATGAATGGGATTGAGCAGGTTGAGAAAGAAGTACTTTTCTCCCTTTCTCACAATACAAGAACTCGTGGGCACTCTATGAAATTGCTGAGCAGTCGGGTTAGAACAGATAAAAGGAAATACTTCTTCACCCAAAGAGTGATTAACATATGGAATTCACTGCCACAGGAGGTCGTGGCAGCTGCAAGCATGGACAGTTTCAAGAGGAAATTAGATAAACATATGGAGCAGAAGTCCACCAGTGGCTATTAGCCACAGGGTATGGATGGGAACTCTCAGTCTGGGGCAGGTGATGCACTCTATTCTTGGTGCTGGAGGGGGCAGCAGTGGGAGGGCTTCTGGTGCCCTGGCCCCACTGCTGGACCTCCGGATGGCACCTGGTATATTTTGGCCGCTGTGTGACAGAGTGTTGGACTAGATGGGCCATTGGCCTGATTCAACATTGGCTTCTCTTATGTTCTTATGTTCTTATGTTCTTATAAAGACCAACCTGCACCTCCATGCATGGTCATGCAGCCATGCCACTATGAATCATGAATCATCTTTGGTTTGCCCAGATTATGGGCATGGACTATGTGGTGAGATTCTTACCAAATCCTCTTCATTTTACTTATCCATCCATGTGCTCTGCTTCACCTCTTTTTTCTATGCTAGACAAATAGAAAATGGCAGCATCCATATGCTACAGTTCAATGCATGTGCTACAGCAAGTGAACTGTAAATCTCAAGGGATAATGAAATAATGCACCTGTGAATGATCTTTAGCATACATGTGCCAACAATGTGAAAAGAACCTTCCAAAAAGCCTTCGAGCATGCCCGCCAGTGAGTTTGGAAAGAGCAAACAATGAATTAAACAAGCCAAGTGAGTTTTTGCCTATCACTATGCATGATTAGTTGGGTTAGAATGTGGATGTACATTGGAATGAGTCTTCCATGGCAAGCAGTGTAGCACAGATCAATGGCACTCACACTTGGATAAGCATTTCAATAAGTTTTGGGATGTTCATCTAATCTGCACTACCCAGCCTAGCAAGTGACATGCATACAGAACTCCTTAGCTGGATCAGGACAGTAATTTATTGTAACCAAAAGTGTGGAAAGTTACGCCTGATTATATCTGCAAATAAATTATGGCCATTTTGTTATCATTCCAAGACTTCTAGTGCTTTGCTGTACACTGGTTATATTTTTCTTACTATTGTGACTTGGGGGTGGGGGGGCATTGTCATGATCATTCAATCAGGAAAAAAATCTTACAGAACATATTTTAAGTTTCTGGTTCTTTTAACTAAAACACTACTAGACCATGTTTTACTTACAGTGTCTCTCAGTGGTTTAGGATGGCAAGTAACTCTGATGCTGGAGCAAATCCAAGATATGCTAGTGTATTGAGAGGTGTGCCAACACATCAGGAGATAGTGCTGGTGCAACCACTATGACAGCATATAAAGGGACAGTGGGGGGAAAGGAAAAGGGATGAGAGTAGTTGACTCAGTATCCGAAGCCTTCCCAGATCATTCCACATCTCGTGCATTGGCATAACACTATCCAGCAACAAAGCTGGCATATTCTAAATACCCCCTAGAACTAAAAAAGAGTGAAAGTACACTGCCCCCTGCCTCCCACCACAAACCACAGTGCAGTTGAGGATACCAGCTAAGACTGCAGCTTATCACAACTCTCCCATCCAAAACACCTGTATCTCAAATGTTAGGACAGACATCAACTCCTGTTGTGCACACTTATAACACACACATGGGAGGGACTTTGGGAACTGCAGACAAAGGCACTTTTCATTAAAAGGAGTAACTGCATAAATAGTCATGGAAGAGTACAAACATTTTTGTAGCATACTTCTAACCCTACTCTAAACAAATGAATACATGAAATTGTGTTATACTGAGTCAAATCAGACTCTTAGGTACATCAAAGTCAGTATTGTCTATTCAGACTGGCAATGGGTCTCCAGGGTCTCAGTTTGAGGTCTTTCACATCACCTGCCTACCTGATCTTTTACTGAAGATGCCAGGGATTGAACCTGGGACCTACACCAGTTTGGCATAGTGGTTAAGTGCGTGGTCTCTAATCTGGGAGAGCAGGGTTTGATTCCCCACTCCTCCACTTGCGCCTGCTTGGATGACCTTGGCAAGCCATAGTTCTGATGAGAGTTGTCCTTGAAAAAGAGCAGTTTCTGTCAAGAGCTCTCTCAGCCCTACCTACCTCACAGGGTGTCTGTTGTGGGGAGAGGGAAGGGAAGGGAGTTTGTAAGCCACTCTGAGACACCTTTGTGTAGTGAAGGGTGGGGTATAAATCCAATCTCCTCCTCCTCCTCCTCCTCCTCCTCCTCCTCCTCCTCCTCCTCCTCCTCCTCCTCCTCCTCCTCCTCCTCCTCCTCCTCCTCTTCTTCTTCTTCTTCTTCTTCTTCTTCTTCTTCTTCTTCTTCTTCTTCTTCTTCTTCTTCTTCTTCTTCTTCTTCTTCTTCTTCTGCATTTTCAAGCAGTTGTTGAGCCATGGCCTCAGTATATGATCAGAACCCTTATAGATAAGGACAATGCATCCCAGATAAGGCAGTAAGGGATGGTCATCCTCTGCTTGAAAACTGGACTGCTGGATATGTTTCTCTATGCTCTTATGCCTGAACAACCCTTTCTCCCTCAACAGCCACTAGCAGCAAGTATACATAGTGCAGAAAGGGCAACTTCTTGCAAATGTGCAGGCAACATAGTACTGTGATGTCAGCATGATTTCTAATGCCTATGCTGTATCTATAGATTCAAGCCTTGCCTCTTCCTTCTGTTTTGCTGCTGATCATCCTGTTGCTGACAAAACAGTGAGCATTGCATTTAAAGCTTTCAAACCCATGTCTTCCTTTGGTTACATGAGTGCTTTGCCCCAGTGAACTGCTGAGAAGATGACATGACTGTTATCTGTGAATGTGAAGTTCTCTGTTTGTTGTTGCTTTAGTGTCTGTATCCCCTTGCTCAGAAAAATGCTGCTGTTTAGTGCCCACTCTTGAACCTGAACCCTCGTGTAGTTTAGGCCTTGACCCTTCAGTCTGGACCACTTTTGCTGAGGGAGCTGCAGAAGCGTGCAAACAATGTGCCTGGATCAATATGAGAGCGGTGGAAAGTGCCATCAAGTCACAGCCAACTTAATGTGACCCTGTCAGGTTTCCTAGGCACTGGTGGTTTGCCATTGCCTGCCTCTGCATAGCAACCCTGGACTTCCTTGGTGGTCTCCCATAGAGGTACTAAATGGGACCAACACTGCTTAGCTTCCAGGAGCTGATGAGATCAGGCTAGCCTGGACCATCCAGGTCAGGGGTGAGCAATAGGGACATCTGGCTAAAGGGAGCTTTAATGGAGGAGGGGAACAGAAAGGGAGCTTTGATGGAGGATGGGAACCAAACCCACATCTGTAAAACCCCCTGGAGTATGTTAATTCAAAGATTCCTACTGGGCACGCCAAAGCCCATCCTACACTGGAGATGTGTTTCATTTGTTCCCTCTCCTATTGTGTTATCATGTTGGCAGTGGCATCATGATGTCAGGAGTTGTAACAGAGCCCTGACATGAATTGATTGGCTGCTTCCATCTAGGGTTGTCTCAGGGAAGTATCAGCATGTCCCTCTTCATTGGTGGGTTGTGGCAGGCTTGTTGTGAACTCCAGTGCAACTCTAATTTTCATTAAATTGTGACTTTTGGGTACATATGGCCTCTTTGCTGAGTTAGCCAAGGATACTGACCAGTGGTGCTGGTGCTGCAGCGGCATCAGCAATGTGTCAGTGTTCAGAGTTTTGTCTTGGCTGCCCAATGTCTTAATTAGAAAATCACTTGGGAACTCATGGTATGCTGTGGAACTGACTAATGAATTTCTCTTGCATGTAGCAACTTCAGTAATTTGAAAATATTTTAAAAACTTTGAGATCCATTCCCTAACTGAGCCAGACTCTACTTATGTTGAAAGGCATTCGGAGTGGAAAAGACATCAAGAAATGAACACAGTGACAAGATTGGAGTAAAATCAGTTTAATGTAAGTGATAATGACTTTGGTTAAAATGCTTTGCTGAGGGAGGGATCCCACCTGTGCCATCCAAGGCATTTTTTAAAAAATAGGAGAGCTCTGCTCTTTAAAAGAATGCTTTGCACCTCCTGACACCACAAAAATCCAGCTCAGCCCTAATTCTGATATGACACCCAGCTTGGTGAAAACAATGAATATTGAAATAGATTTTGCAATCTAGAGAAGCTAATCATTAAAACGTTCAGAGCCTGTCAGCAACCCTGTTTTTCTTTATGTTTGTCTTGCTTTCTCTCCTCTCCTTCCCACATTGTTGTTCTGGGGGACCCATATGTTCTTCCGCCCCTAAAGAGATGGTTCCTTGGAACAATCAATTAGGTGGTTTAAGAGGCCATTTAAGAGACAGAAGAACAGGAGAGGAGAGGTAGTTTGAAGATTGATGGGTTGCTGTCAGCATGCTGCCTCACTCTCCAGGTTGGTCCAGATGAAGTAGCAACAAAGGAAGCTTGCCCTCCGGAGATCTCTCCCCCCCTCCAGTACTTTGGAAAGGCAATTGATGTGATGTATGTTGCAGAGAAAAGAACAGCATGACTACCATGGTTACAATTCTCAGTACACCCACTGGAGCTGCAGGTAGAGCTGGGGGCTCTTCCTGGCAGGAAAAAATGGTGTCAATTAGTATATTTCTTCATCAGAACATTCGCAGAACAGTGGCAGATACACTTATTTTTATGCCAATGTCTTTTTTGTCTCCTGTACTATGCAGTGTGAACAAATACATTGCCATATGGAGAAATAGCTGCAGCATTTCTTTTCTAGCCACTTGTCTGCATTTCCCCCCCTTGATGCTTCCATTTCTTTGTCCTTGATTTAATGCTGTGACTCACAAGAATAATAAGCCTGATGCATCTTGACGCTGGCAGTCATAATGATACACATTTAATGAGACAAGACTCTAAGACTGGGGCATGTCAATGTATATGTGTACACACACACACACACACACAACTTTATTTTCATTCTGATCTCTGCAACTATGATAAATCCAAATATTAACTATAAACTCAATTGACTGGTTCTAACTGATTTGTTCACTTAATCTCACCCAGTTTTGTTCCTTAATGCAGCCCTCATTCCATAAGTTTTTTGTCTGTGCAGGTTAGGATTGCCAGGAATGGCCTGGCAACGGGCAGGGGACTTAGCTGGGGAAGGAGCTCACCAACAAGGTAATGATAGTGCCAGCAATGTGCTGGCATCCCCATCCACCCATAAATGACACTGGTGCATTCCCAGGGGACATCAGGGACAGTCTAGCATTTGGTCAAAACTCTATGGTTTAACCAAAGAAACCAGTTGAAATCATGGACCTGTATGAATACAGGTTCAGTTGTACTTGCATTGAAAGTAACATGTGAATAACTAAGTGCAGTATTTAGAAAATCAAACTACCCTGGACATGGATTCTATGTACATTCACTGTAACTTGTGTAAATGTAACTTGTGAATAGGGCTACTGTACTGAAACCCAAGAGAGAGACACACAGACTCTGATGCAGCCTACATGGAATGTGAAGTATTAACTGGGGCAGAATGTTTGACCCACTCCCCCAGCCAACAGGACACCCCCCTCCCCGGCAAGGGTCAGACTAGCAACAAAAGTTTTGTGCTCATATGGCCATCCCTGCTTGAACCCAACCATACCCTTCTGTGAAAAAGTACAACAACAAAAAGGGAGGAGGATAAAAAAGATAAAGGCCAAGGTCAAGCCCATAGCCCCTCACCTAAGGCTAGCCTCCCAACCATGGGCCAAGAAGGCAGATGGGAAGGAGGCCATGCCATTAGGAAGTAGGCACCAGCCACATGGGGCAAGACAGAAGATTGCAAAAATAGGCTCAGTGGAAGGGGGAACAAGATGCAAAAGGGGGAACAGGATGATCATTTCAGGAAGTCCTAAAAGGATATCACAGATGGAGGGGAGGTAGGACATGGAGGGATGTGAAACAAATATCATCCACTCAAAAACAGATAGGGACAGAGTTATAGAGTGCCCCTCAACATCCCAATCCAAGGTAGCCAGATTCCCTCTCCTGCTCAACTGTGGATGCATGGTCATCCCTTCAGTTTGTGTTAAGTATGGAACTCAACAACGTTTTGATTTCAGCAAATGATTTCAGCTTTATTCGTAACAGCAAACACCAACTCAGAACACACCAGCAACAAGGGGAGCACAACTCCTTCTTTTAAACTCTCCCGGGCTGTCAAAGCCCCACCCAAACAAGATAAGAACCAATAACAATACAGGGATAAAGGCCAATCAGGACCGTTCCCTCTTTGCTACAATATCACTCAGTGATTGGATATTTACAGAAGTTTCTTAGAAACCAACCAATAGTAATGCGACATCTGAGGAGCCACATTCAGAACCAAGCTTAACATGTGAAAGTATAGCAGTGATTCACATTTCAATACACAACAGTTTGTGTCCCAAAAGATGGGTGTCCCAATAAGGGTTCTGAAATGAAACATGTTACCAACACAGCATGTACTTCTCTCTTCCTCTTGGTCATTAATGCTAAGTATTCCCTCAGTGGTGATAAGTACCTTCTCTGTGCCTCTCTTACCACCAAACTGTACTGTTGTGTACTCTAGGGATGCACATCAGAAAGTTCTGTGACAGAGTCCTGTACCACGCACCTTACCTACTGAACTATGGTGTGTCCTAGGCTGGGGTTCATGTAGTGATGGGGGGCTGTGATTTGGTATGGGACATGGGGGTTGGCCACTGCAGGGGTAGGTGGGGTGATTGGCTCGGTTGTCATTGGCATATTTACTTTATTTACTTTATTTATATCCCACCTCAAAGTGGTTTATATCCTTCTCCTCTCCTTGACTTCATCCTCACTACAACCCTGTGAGGTAAGTTAGGCCAACAGTGTCTGACTGGCCCAAGTCACCCAGCAAGCTTCTGTGACAGAGTGGTGATTTGAACCTGGGTTTCCCAGATCCTAGTCCGACACTTTAACCACTACACCACACTGGCATCCTGCGCTGTGTTGTGGCTTGTGGGTGGGAATGTCCCAGGGGGGAGGGCTTTATTGATTACTGAATATGACCTAGCAACAAGCATGGACTCACAGACTCACACTCACACACAACACACATACACTCACCTAAATGGCTGGCCAGGCCTTTTGGTGATAATCAGTCAGGAGAGAGCTACGAGGGAGGGTCACTGCCTCACAGGTCACTGTTCCACCTCAAATGTCCTTAGCTCTTCTTTCTGCCTTTGTCTTCCCATTAGGAGGTCTTGCCATTTATGATCATCTCAGCACCCATCACTTCAAGCCCTGTGACTAGGTAGGGCGATCTTGACTTAAAAATTTTCTGGACATTTGCTGACATGTGCCTTTTTTCATGGCCTCTGGGACTTCTCTTTTCTCCCAGTAGGGAACTGACTAGGGGTGTGCATTCAGCATTAATCAAGCCAAAAAAATACCTTGCCGGGTACTGGTATAGCTGAACCCGAATAAAAGCCAATTTTTTCCAGCTTTTATTTGGGTTAACTATACTAAGGAGAGGATCAGCTGAGGTGACAGGAGCTGAGAGCAGTTTAAACCGAGCTGCAAGAGAAGCAGGCCCAGGATCAGCTGGGACAGTGGGAACCTCTCTTTCCTGCCTGCCACACGCAGTTCATGAGGCCATCTTCTTCTGTGGCATGGGTTAACCCACAAAGTGGGAGAAGCCCGCCAAGCCAGGTCTGTGTGCGGCAGGGAGAGACCTCCCCACCTCGCACACAGATCCTGGGGCAGTGTTTTCCAGTTTGGGTCTACTGGACATGAAAAGATTAGGGATTTCCAAAAATCCCAGATCTGAATCCCATACCAGTATTTGGATCTGGGATTTTTAGGAAACACCAAAAAAAAGTTGGGTCCAATAAACCCAAACTGAAAAATTCCAGGTGTTATTGTTGTTGTTTTGCAACACCCCTAGAGCTGATAATAGCCCTTTTCAATCACCATGGTATAGGTCATTTGGTGCCTTCTAGCTGGTGGTCTCTTTATTCATGTCATTCCAGGGGTGATTTCCCACTAAAGCTGCCGCGGGGTTGCGCCGCCGTTTGCCCCGAGATTTTTAGTCAATTTCACACCCGAAGCCGCGGGGCTGCATTTTGACCCGCGGCTCGCTCGATTTCCCCGCAGTTTCGTAATCCTGTTTTTTGAGGATTACGAAACTGCGGGGGAAATCGGGCGAAGCCGCGGGTCAAAATGCAGCCCTGCGGCTTCGGGTGTGAAATTGACTAAAAATCTCGGGGCAAACGGCGGCACAACCCCGCGGCAAGCTTTAGTGGGAAATCACCCCAGGTCTTCTCCAGACCAGGGTCTTCAGCCCACACCCATGCTTTAATTCATTTCATTCTCTCATTCAATCAGTTCCTGTCCACACCTGGGCAGGTCAAATATAATTATAAGGTGCTTCATTATGAGGTTACTGTTGTGTACTGCCTCTTCAAGAAACTATCCCAGTAGGCCTCAGAGCAAGCAGGAGAGTAGGAGGGACTCAGTCCTTTTTTTCTCATTCTCCCTGCTAGCAGCCTGTGGGAGTGCAAGGACTGCTAAGAAACTTCAGAACCATGCCAGGACAATCATGGCCTACAGCTCTACAAACTAGGGTTGCCAGGTCTTACCTGCGTCATGGCAGGGGGCTCCAGCCCAGCTCCTGGGGTCTTCTGGTGCATGTCCAAAGTGTGCATGCTGCAATGATGTCACCTCTGGCATGTCACTCAGGGGACAGTCTAGCATTTGGGTAAAAAACTCTATGGTCACCATAGAGTTTTTACCCAAATGTAGAGCATCCCTTGCATGATTAGCCCAGCATGATGACTTCACCTCTGGGTGATGTCATCGCACTGGGCACATTGGGCATGATGGGGCTCTGGACAGGGCTTCCCTGCTGGCCATCTGGCTGGTGGCAGATTAGGGCCCTTGAAAGTGGGAAAACCCCTGCCACCATTGGGGGGATGGCAACCCTACTACAAACCCTATTCTTTATTCCAACAGCCAAGTTACCTGCCCTACAGTTACTGTTAAAAAAGAGGCCTTTAGCCAAACAGAACTGGGTGTTTGTTGTTTGCTCCACTACGCAAAAGTTACATTGAGCAGTTTGTGCTTTAAATTGTTGCCACACATTGGTTGGTGGTAAAATCTCAGTGCAATCATGTCAACATCTGGGGTATGGAGAAACAGCCTTCTTGCTTCTGCTTTTCTAGGCCCTGTGATTTCCCCCCACCCTTCTATTAAACAGTCTAAAAGCTTCACAATACTTAGCTGGAGCCCCTTAACAGGTAGAGATATAAATTTTATGTATCAAATCGTTATCATGATAGCACCTGGCTAGGGTGATCTGCTGGCACATCTCAGAGATACGCTGAGGTAGCACCACATCAACTCCCTTTGCACTCCCCCTCCCCAGGTTGCTCTCCTAAATATATGTTGCAATAATGCATTTGAAAAGATCTTTTATGTAGGACTTCTGCACTGCAGCTGTAGCAGTCCTAGGCCATTTGCATCCCAAAATAAGTATAAACACTTTAGGATTTTTGCAGCATTCTCTACAACACAAAGAAATCTTACTAAGAACATTCATTTTAACAGACTTTCATGTCCTTATCATTTAGTGCCAAATGTTCCATTTTATTCATACTAACAATACTGGGCAAAAAAAATCATGGCCTTAAAGAATTAAAATCTCTGGGTATAAAATCAGGATAAGGAATAAAAAGATAGACATTTCCTTGATATAACATTGCACTCAGAAAAAAATACTTGGATAATTTTTAATGCAGTTCTTGTTGCTTCTGTACTTTGCATCTTGCTAGTGCCCCAGGAATTAAAGTGTTAGTTTTTTTAATGTTGCCTCGGGTACAGATTTCAGTTCAAGTTGTACCAACAACTGGAGTGAGATCTTCTCATTATGTAGTACATACATGTGTGCAGGGAGCACCCTACCAAGGGATCTTATGGACCTAAATAAGCAGGTAACTATCTGTATAAAAATGTGGTTGGATCACCAAATGATATAGAGGTCTGTTCCAGGAGTCCAAGTTAGTTGCTGTGGTCAAATAATAGTGTCTTGTGACTTTTTAAAAGTCATTTAATGTTGGCACAGATGTTCACGGACCAAAGCCAGACATCAGATGCATGAAATGTTACATTCAGTTGGCAGCAATCTCTCCTTATAATAATTATCTTTTGGTTTCACAAGATTCCATGCGCTCCCATTGGCTGTAAAATGCCCTCCCTCAGCCATTGGCCCATCAGCCGCCATTCAAGAGTACTCGCGTGCCATTGGCCGGATGTTGGGTCTGCTCCTCTTCCCCACCCACTCCCCCTTTTGCATGTCAGATTTACTGGCAGACAGCTCTCTCTCCTGAGGAAGACAGTTCTCTTGACTCCTGTGAGGGACTGTCCCCTCAGTGGCTGTTGGTTGGCACCCAAGCTTGGTTCTGTGAGTAAAAAAACAAAGGACTTTCAGCACAACCCCCTCCCCCGCCCATAACCCCCTCCCCAACGGCCACTTTCCTGTTAGAATAAATGGAAAAAGGCTCTTTCTCCTGCTTAGCTTCAGCATGGCTGGCTGGCTCATGAGTTGGGCCAGCAACCATCAAACCATTTTCTTCAACTCCTCGCTATGCAGCCAACTTTCCCCTAGGGTTGCCAATCTCCAGGTGGGACCTGGAGATCTCACACTGTTACCATAGACCTCCAGATGACAGAGATCAGTTCCCCGGGAGAAAATGGTTGCTGTGGAGGGTAGACTCTATGGCATTATACCCTGCTGAGTCCTTCCACACACACCCCAAATGCTGCCCTCCACAGGATCCACCCCCCAAATCTCTAGGTATTTCCCTAATCAGAGTTGGCACCTGTACTTTCTCCTATATCAATAAAGGGCCCTTTCCACACCTATGCTGGCCTTTGGGAGAAAACACATTGGGCCCAGTCCTGATCAGGTTGCCAACTCCAGGTGGGCAATTCCTGGAGATTTGAGGGATGAAGCCTGGAGAGGGTGAGGTTTGAGGAGGGGTAGCACCTCAGACAGGTACGATGCCATAGACTCCACCCTCCAATCCAGCCATTCCCTGGTGGGGAACCATTGTTGCCAATCTCCAGGTGGGGGCTGGAGATCACTCAAAATTACAACTGCTTTCTAGGAGGGAGGGGGGAGGAGATGGAAAGCTAAAGGTTGGTTGATGGTTGGCTGGGAGGGAGATAGGGTTGTCAACTCCAGGTTGGGAAATTCCTGGAGATTTGAGGGGTTGAACCTGGAAAGGGTGAGTGTTGAGGAGAGGTGGGACCTCAGACAGGTACAATGCTATAGACTCCACCCTCCAAACCAGCCACTCCTTCCTGGGGAACCACTGTTACCAATCTTGGGGGTGGGCTGGAGATCACTTAAAATTACTACTGCTCTTCAGGTAGCAAAGATCAGTTCCTCTGGAGAAAATGGTGGACTCTGTCATTATACCCTGCTGAGTTTGTCACAGCAAATTGTCACTGAGTGCCCAAAGCTGGGGCACTCTCCCAGCGCCTCTTTCTAGAGCCTGTTGTATTTATTTCCACAACGGGCCTTATTCCTAGTCTATACATAAAGCAATAAATCACAGAAGGATGAGGAGGGGAGAGTTACCTCAGAGATCAGAAAGCTCAGTTTTGTTGAAGGAGAGGGTGAAGAGTTCGGCATCAGTTTCCCCGGGCACGGTATGTTACCTTACAATGCAGACTGGAACCGAGAATAAAATCCTGCCAACATCAAGCTGTCGATGAAATAGCAAAGCAGTATGAAACAGAATACAGTACGTAACCCTATAAGGTGAAACAATGGCTTTTTCTAGTGAATTAAATAATCATCCTAAATGCTTACTGAGTCCAAATCTAATGGAATTCATATGAAGACTTGATACTAGAGTAACAGTTTCTTCTAGAACCCCCTTCAAAATTATTCTACTGAAGTACTGCAACATTCATGTCTATTATGGGATTTGTGGGAGTTTATGTCTGATTTGTATCCATTTATTCTCTTGTGTAGAGACCATCCTGTTTGGCAGTATAAAAGTTAGGAATGCACTGCCAGCAGGGGCACTTGATAGTAATCATTGGTTTGGATAGCTGGCTCTATATATAAACAGGTCATCAGAAGATGCACTAGTCCTTATGCAGTGTATTGGCCCTCTAGACTTACCATACCAAAAAGGGCTGAAATTCAGTCTCTTAGCAAGATCAGTTTCACTTTCCAGTTGAATTAGGCTCAGGCTAATTCAGAGTTTCTTCCTGATGCACCCAGGATTTGCGAACCCTGGGTTGGGAAATACTTGGAGATTTGGGAGGGTGGAGCCTGGGGATGGTGGGGTTTGGGAAGGGGAGTGTCTTCAGCCAGGTATAATGCCACAGAGTCCACCCTCCAAAGTAGCCATTTTCTCCAAGGGAACTGATCGTGGTTGTCTGAAGATCAATTGTGATAGTGGGAGATCTCCTGGTGCTACCTGGAGGTTGGCAACACTAGATGTACATTTGTGGTTGTATAAAGTTTCCTGTTGGCTATGAACCCTCTCTGTGGTCTTCTCTTTATAATACTTATCATATTAATGACTATAATATAGTACTGATTTGAAGGATCATCATTGAAATGCAGGTAGAGAGTAGGCTGGAGCTCTTATAAAGGTAAAGGTTTCCCTTGCTCAAAAGTCAGTTGAATCGAACTCTAGGATATGCTGCTCATCTCCGTTTCCAAACCGAAGAGCCAGCACTGTCCAAAGATGTTTCCGTGGTCATGTGGCTGGCATGACTAGATGCCAAGGCACATGGAATGCTGTTACCTTCCCCCCAAAGTGGTACAAATTTATCTACTTGCAATTTCTTGCTTTCAAACTGCTAGGTTGGCAGGAGCTGGGGCCAGAGATGGGAGCTCACTCCGTCATGCAGCACTTGGGTCTCGAACTGCTGAACTACCGACCTTCTGGGTCTGCAGTTCAGCATCTTAACCACTAAGCCACCACAGGCTGAGCTCTTATCCTGGCTGCTATACTCATATATGAACTGTTTTTGTTTTTAATGAAAATACCTTTTAGCCAGTGCAGTCCCCAATGGAGCATTTTTAGTAAGGTTGTTGTTGTTTTTACCCATCCAGCCAAGAAAAATAAAGTATTCTATTAAATGTTTTTGCGCAGAAGTGTTCCTCCTCTCTGCCCCTCCGCTCCTAATCACTCATACATACTTTTATTCTTCCCAGTGAGTTTAAGTCATTCTAGAAAATATGTTGAGGGGAAGAGTTCAGCAGAGTATCCCAGAGTAAAGAACATGAAAAAACTTTCTTTCAGTTTGTTGCTTCCAATTACGCAAAATCTATGTACTAAGATACTACACCTGTGAAAACTGTATGGATAAAAACGTAATTTCATATAAATATACAAAGACTTTGCAGGATCAGTCTTCAAGGGAAAACAGTCCCATCCACATTTTTTTAAAAAAATTGTTGTTCTGTACAGTTGTTACAGTCGAATTACCTTAGGTTTTAGTCCCCAAAATAGGTTGTCAATTCTGGATTGGGAAATTCCTGGAGATTTGGGAGTGGTGCCTGAGAAGGATGGAGTTTGGGGAAGGGTAGGAGGTCTGCAGGAGTGTGATAGAACATTTTGTGATGTCACATCCTGTGATGTCACATCCAGATCAAAGCCCAGCTTCTCTTTCTGTACAGTCACTTCATCCCGTCAAAATTCAAACTTTAAATTTAAATTTCCCACTTCATATCATAACTGCCTTGGAAAGGCAAAATAGAATCATAGAATCATAGAGTTAGAAGGGGCCATACAGACCATCTAGTCCAACCCCCTGCAAATGCAAAACCAGCCTAAAGCATCTCTGACAAATATTCGTTCAGCCTCTTCTTGAAAGCTCTCAGTGAAGGGGAGCTTACCACCTCCCTAGGCAGCTGATTCCACCTTTGAACCACTCTGACCATAAAAAAGTTTTTCCTAATATCCAGCCGATACCTTTCTGCATGTAATTTAAACCCGTTGCTTCGGGTCCTATCCTCTGCTGCCAACTGGAACAGCTCCTTACCCTCCTCCAAATGACAGCCTTTCAAATATTTAAAGAGAGCAATCATGTCCCCCCTCAATCATCTCTTCTCCAAGCTAAACATTCCCAAGGCCCTTAGCCTTTCCTCATAGGGCTCAGTCTCCAGACCCCTGATCATCCTCATCACTCTCTTCTGCACCCTCTCAATTTTGTCCACATCCTTTTTGAAGTGAGGTTCCAGAACTGCACACAGTACTCAAGGTGCAGCCTGACCAAGGGGCTATGACCTCCTGCAATTTCTATGCTATGGCCCTTTTAATACAACCCAAGACTGAATTTGCCTTTTTTGCCGGTGCATCACACTGACTGCTCATATTTAGTTTACGGTCCACTCTTATCCCAAGATCTCTTTCACATACACTACTCCCCAGAAACATATTCCCCCATCCAGTATTTGTGCTTGACATTTTTGTGGCCCAAATGTAATACTGTGCATTTATCCTGTTTGCAACTGCCCAGTTCTCCAGAGTATTCAAGTCTTGATGAATATTAACTCTATCACCTCGAGTATGGTCTGTTCTCTTTGCACTCCTCTTCCTTTGACTGGAAGGATAGAATAGAATATCACCTGTGCCACCAATGCCTTCAACTGCCTTCCAAGAGTTTCATAGTCCTCTTCAATTTTCGTGATGGTATTCACGGCCGTATCATTTGTCCCCACATGAACCAGCACAAACAGGTACTGATCAGTAGGCCTTATCAGTTTTGGCAGTCAGTCTGTAATATCCTGAATTCTGGCCACAGGTAAGCAGAACATCTCTCAGAGTAGGGGATCTGGCCTGGACACATTACGTTCCATACCCCTGAGCAGAGAGACCCCGATGACCACCGCTTTCCGTTTCCTTCCACTTCCATGTGGCACCATGCCCTCTTCACTCCCTTTTACAGGTCTTTGTGGCTCTCCTTCCACTCTCATCTCCATCACCCTCTCAAGCACCTCAAAATGATTCTTGAGCTCCAGTGGGCCAGAGCATCATCTTAGTTGACATCTTCGGGTTTGTACTGTAGAAATGAGAGGAGGCTCAGAAGGGAGATCGACTCTTCCTTCTTCTCCTTGACTTTCTTCTTCACCATGAAGACAATTTCCACCAGCCTCTAGCCAGATTCAGGATAGACAAAAGGACATACTTCTTTACAAAGAGAGTGATTAAATGTGGAATTTGCTGACAGAGGATGTAGTGATGGCCACAGGAATAGACAGCTTTAAAGGAGGATTAGGTAGATTCATGCAGGATATGTCTATCAGTGGCTATTAGCCATGGTGACTGAGCGGAACCTCCGCATTTAAACACAGTCAGCCTCTGAATGATAGTGGAAGGAGGCAACATCAGAGGAGGGTCTTGGCCTCTATGCTCTGTTGTTGGCCCTCCAGGTGAATTGGTTGGCCACTGTGTGAGACAGGATGCTGGACTAGATGGACCCTCCCCTGGTCTGAATCAGTACGGCCCTTCTTATTGACTTTGCAGGTGACCATCAGTTTCTCCTAGTTTCTGTTCACCTTCCAAAGCTGCCATTTCCTCCAGGGGAACTGATCTCTGTAACACTTGTTGGCAGAGTTTAAATATGCAAAGGAGGTGGAGCACTGACTATTCAGAGAAAAATAAGTAGGATTATTAAAGAAGAACAAACTGTTATAAAACATAGAAGAGAGAGAAAACTTTGTCTAACGTAACTGCTGAAAGAGGAATAACAACAAGAAGAAAGCTCTGCAGAAGCAGGAAGTCTCCAGAAAAGCCAATCAAGATACAATGAGATAATTTAAAATTGCAAGCAGTCCCTAATCTAGCTATGCTAACCACCATTTCTTTAGCTGTCCCCTGTAGAGTGATCTTCTGATCTTCTTCATAGGGCTGCAGTATGAACCTTGCATATTCCAACAGCCCTAACTAGAACTCAGGCATGGATTCACTTACCCTGTCCCCAATTAATGTTCTAACGGCTTAAGTTTCTGGTCAGCATCCCTTAGCTTACATAGGCATGTACGTTTGTATAAGAAGACATATCAGTTGTAGTACTTGTGGGAACTGAAGCTTTAAAAGGGAAATGTCATCTACCAGAGGCAAGGAATTTGAAGGGCACTGAGCCACCTAAGGATGGAAGATAATCATGTCAAATGGGAAGTAGATTGGCTTTGTGTGTGAGCATGTGCATGTATGTGCAAGTTCAATCATCTGTCTGTCTGAAGAGAGCTGTTTACTATGTGAACTCTAGTGTCACCATAGGTCTATAAGGCAGAACCAGTCATTCTCAAGGACTACTGTTATTTATTGGACAACATTATTTCAACTAGTTTTAGTAGTTTTGTCTTCTTTGCTACATTTCAGGTGATATGTTTGTATAAAAACAGTACAAAAGAGAGCTAGGGAATATGATGTGCTATTTAAAGCAGTAATTCTCAAGCACTGTCCTAATGAGACTTCCTAAATCAAGACAACTACTGTTCAATACTTGAAAATGTTAATTAAGACCAAACCAAGACAGATGGCTTGCCTGCCAACCCCCACTGTTGTCCCTTTCTCTGTCAGAATTAAATCAATGAAAGACTGAAGGAGCATGCAGTGCTCCCTCAACTTTGAAGATCCCTGAGAAAAGGAATCAAAGAGAAACACACATTGGTGGAATCTGCATTGGTATTTTCCACTGCTTTGGCTACACTCTCACTCCGTCTCCAAAAAAGATGTCCACATCTCTTTAGGTTTCTCTCTCCTATTGCACTGTTATAATTTCTGCTGTCTGCATTATTTTATTGCCCTATGGTTTTGGCTCCATTGTGATTGTAGCTTCTCTCCGGCTCAACTGGATGTGGTTAAAAGCAGTATAAGCCCCACCCCCCCCAAGCACTAATCAGAGGCTTATCTGCTCTGTTTACCTTCTGACAGCACATAGAGGAATGTAAGAAACTTTTCCCTTGCTTGGCAAGCTAAGAGTGAATGATTTTATCTTGTTTTGTGATTTTTATATTGTCTGAAAAGTTTAAAATCCCTTCTACATACATACATTCTGCAAACTAGACACCCAGTCTTTACAGTTTTTTGGCTGTTTTTGCTTTCTTGTTTAAACCAAAAGCTGGGCAAAAATGAAAGCTGAGAAAATTCTTCTCTTTGAATGTAAAGAGAAGTTTATAGCTTGTTGGCTTGTTGCCTTAAGTAATTTATTGCCTTGTGTAAAGCTAATGGGTGCCGGCAAATGCTGGGCATGCTAGAGAAGAGCGAGGAGAACAACAACATTCCCAGCCAGCAAGCAGAAAAAAATAGCAAATTTTTTCGTACCAGTTTCAAGCAAGCATTACACCAGCATAAAGAAAGACAGCGTCAGGACTGCTTTAAAAATAAAGATGCAGGTTCAGCCATTGACAATCACTACAAAGGCCATGCCATTCACCTTACAATATTGCACTGAATATGGGTAGGTACAGGTGACTGTTTACCAAGTGCTGTATCTCATCCATGTGCCTATTTAAACCATTTGGTAAGCTGGACATCCTGCAACATCCTGCTGACTGGCAAGACAATTTTTATCATGCTTCATTCAAAAATATCTTAAAGGAATGGTTTAAAATCACCACCTAACGAGATGGTGCAGGTGACCATCTTATGGAGTGAGCTCACAAATGGGTTAGTGGCCACTTGGTAAAGGGTCATGTGCTTTAGTGGGAAGTTGGTGCAGAAGAATTACTTTTACCCCTTACATAGTATATTTGCATGACAAAGAATGAGTGTGTGTTAAGTGCCATCAAATTGCTTCCAATTTATGGAGACCCTATGAATTAATGACCTCAAAAATGTCCTATCATTAACAGCTATGGTGGACTACATTTAAAATGCTGCTTTCCTAATGCAGTACAATCAAAGAAGGAAGGTGAATAATTAACTCTGCTCTAGAATGTTGAGCTTGAGTGAGAGGGTGTTTGTTTTCTCTGATTGGACAGTGCCAGCTGCGGGAAATACAACCATCTCTCTCTGATACGAACCAGGAATTTGTAAAAATAAGCTGTCACAACACCATCTTGTCTGTCAGCTGAATATACTGTTTTACCAACATTTCCTTTCCAATTTCTGACCACCCCATACCATCCCTGCCTATTAAATAAAATCTTTATAATTGTTCACCAAATACAGTCTCCCAGTGCCATTTCAAGGGATCTATAAAGAGGGCTCCTGGTTTTTTTTTCCTGACAAGTTCCTGGGCTAGGCAGAAATCAAATTAGATTCTGTCAAAAGGTAGGACATTCAGATTTATAAAACCGCAAATATTATCATGCTACTGGAGTCCAGCTCAGTACCTGAAGGAACTAAGAATTTAGTGGGGGAAATCTGCCTCAGAGTGGGGAGAGTAACAGGGGTCCATCCTAACAGTCTTGCTTGTGTCTTGCAAAGTGAGGACCGTGTTTTCCTTCATTGAGTCAATCTATCTCATGCTGAGTCTTCCTCATTTCCTGCTACCTTCAATATTTCCTAGTATTATTGCCTTTTCTAGTGATTCTGGTCTTCTCATAATGTGACAAAAATATGATAAAAAGAAACAGGCAATCCCTCAAAATTTCCTAGCAAAATTTTCCTAGCATTATTGCCTTTTCTAGTGACTCATGTCTTCTCATAATGTGACAAAAATATGATAAAAACAAACAGGCAATCCCTCAAAATAGCCTACTAAAAAAGTGCAACAGCACAATGGGGGAGAACTATCCACTAACAGTAAAAGGTATGAAAAGTATTTTGAAAAACATATACTATTACACAGTAGAATTTTTAAATGTATGAAAAGTACATTGTGAAAAACGCATAAAGTTACATAGAAGAAATATATACATCAAGAACAAAATCTAATGGCTACTCACAAGACAACATGAATGGGAGTATTACACACACAAAAATCTGAATGACATAATTGAAAGTTAGCCTACCTAACAGTATATATTACAAATTATCTTCTTCAGCTAAATAAATCTTATTCTTTTTTTCAGATATGAAATGTGCTTCTTCTTCTTTTTGAATGAAGCCTAGGGATGCCAGCCTCCAGGGGCTGGGGACCTGGGGATCCTCTGGAATTAAAGCTCATCTCAAGAATACAGAGGTCAGTTCCCCTGGAGAAAATTGGTTGTTTTGGAGGGTGGATATTATAGCATTGTACCCCACAGAGATTCCTGTCCTCCCCAGGCTCCATCTCCAAATCTCCAAGAGTTTCCCAACCTGGATCAGCAACCCCCCCATTCCCTGCCGGTGGCCACGGGAGACCTGGCAACCCTGGCCACCAATCAAATGAAGAACTGAAGATACCAGTTTCCAGGGCTCTTTTTGTAGCAGGAACTCCTTTGCATATTAGGCGACACACCCCTAATGTAGCCAGTCCTCCAAGAGCTTACAGTAGCCCCTGTAAGAAGTGCTCTGTAAGCTCATGGAGGATTGGCTACATTAGGGGTATGTGGCCTAATATGCAAAGGAGTTCCTGCTACAAAAAGAGCCCTGCCAGTTTCTCTCTCCTTTGCCCTTTAGTATATTTACACACACACTATTTGTACTTCCCTATTGTAACCCCACTCTTAGTTTGAGCACAGTGGCTTGGATTTTTTTTTTTTTTGTTAATACAGTTTTTTATTGGATATATCACATGTTCATACAATTTAAACAAATCACTACATATCCATTTTTCTTACTCCCTCTCCCCCCCAAACAAGGCTTCCCGCACTGCTCCAACCCCATTAATGTCTCTCTTATTCTATTACAATTACTTCTAAACTTATGTTCTCTTACTAACGGTAACAATTCAAAAAACTAACTCTCTTTCATTTTCTTCTTAATAACTATCAAAACAAATCAAACCACGTTTAATATCCCAATTTTTCAACAGATATTCTTGAAAGTCTTTCCAGTCTTCAAAAAAAGTTTCGTCTTCTTCGTTGTTTAACTTTCTTGTTAGTTTGTCCATTTCTGCCATAAACAACGTCTTTTTAATCCATTCCCATGTTTCAGGTACTTTATCTTGTTTCCAACATTGAGCAAAAGTCAGTCTAGCTGCTGTAATCAAGTACCATAATAGTGTTCTCTTGGCTACATTTATTTCTTCCATTTTAAGACCTAGCAATAACATCTGTGGGTCTTTCTTAAAAGTACATTTCAGAATTTTTTGTATCTCATTGTGGATCTTAGTCCAATAACATACTGCTTTATCGCATGTCCACCACATATGGTAAAAAGACCCTTCATGTTTCTTACATTTCCAACATTTGTTAGACATACTTTCATTTATAATAGCAATTTTTTTAGGCGTCATATACCATCTATACATCATTTTATAGCAATTCTCTTTAACATTTACACAAGTTGAAATTTTCATTGACCTTTTCCACAAATATTCCCAAGATGTCATTAATATCTCGTTATTAACATTTACCGCCCATTTTATCATTTGCTCTTTTACAATTTCATCCTCAGTATACCATTTCAATAAAACCTTATACAGTTTAGAAATCATTTTTTTCCCCTTTTCAAGCCATACAGTTTCAATTTCCATATTATTTTCTCTAAAACCATGTTCTCTTTTATCGGTCTTAAATAAGTCATGAATCTGTCTATACTTCAACCAATCATATTCAAATTCCACATCAAATCTGTCTTTTAACACAAAATTTTTCCCTTCTAATTTTAAAAGACTTTTATAAGGTAGCCAATCTAACCCTTGATTTCTTGAATATGGATTAATCACTTCTGCTGGTACTATCCAAAGTGGTCTTTCTTCTGAGAAGAATTTTCTATATCTCATCCAAGTCTCGAACAGTGATTGTCTTATAAAGTGGTGTTTGAAGAATTTGTCCATTTTTACTTTTCCATACCATAAGTATGCGTGCCATCCAAACTTGTTGTCATGCCCTTCTAAAGCCAATAACTTCTTATCCTCAAGATTAATCCACTGTTCCAACCATGTTAAACAGACGGCATCATAATACAGTCTTAGATTTGGTAATTGTAGACCTCCTCTTTCTTTTGCATCACATAAGATTTTCATTTTAATCCTTGGCTTTCTTCCTGCCCATACAAATTTGGATAATTCTTTCTGCCACGTATCCAATACTTTCCTTTGTTTTAATATTGGAATAGTCTGAAATAAGAACATCAAACGCGGTAAGACATTCATTTTTACAGTTGCGATTCTTCCCAATAATGATAGATTCAACGTGTCCCATTTCTTCATGTCTTGCTGAATCTTGTACCACACCTTTTCATAATTATTTTTAAACAGATCAATATTTTTCATGGTTAATTCAATTCCTAAATATTTAGTCTTTGTAACTACTTCACATTGAATTTTCACTTGTAGTTCTATTTGCCTTTGCTTCATCATATTTTTGCACATCACCTTGGTTTTACTTTTATTAACATAGAATCCCGCAACTGAACCAAATTCTTCAATTTTATCCATCAATTGTGGTATTTTCTCAATTGGATCCTGAATCATAAACATTACGTCATCTGCAAATGCCCTGTATTTATATGCAAAACCTTTCACTGTAAGTCCTTCAATGCTGTTATCTTTTCTTATCGCTGTCAATAATATTTCCAATATCCAAATAAAAAACAACGGGGATAGCGGGCAGCCTTGACGTGTTCCCTTTTGGACTTGGAAGAAATCCATCCTTTCTTTATTTATATTCAAAGTCGCTTTTTGTTCTGAATAAATTGCCACAATCATGTTTAAAAAAGACTGTCCTATATCCATTTTTTCAATAACTTGCAGCATAAATTCCCAGTTTAAATTATCAAAAGCTTTTTCCGCATCAAGGAAGAGGAATCCAACTTCTTTTTCTGGATGTTTGTCATAGTATTCAATTGCATCAATCACCACTCTTAAATTATCTCTGATTTGTCTATTTGGTAAGAAACCAGCTTGTTCTTCCGCTATAGTATCTTTCAGATGTTTTTTCAGTCTTTCCGAAATTATTTTTGCAAATAATTTATAATCATTGTTTAATAGCGATATTGGTCTATAATTCTTGACATGAGTTAAATCCAAACCTTCTTTGGGTATCAATGAAATATTTGCTTCTTTCCATGAGTCTGGGATCCGTTTAGTCTTTCTTATCTCATTCGACAGAAGTACTAAGATAGGGGTTAGCTCCTCTTTAAATTTCTTGTAGAACTTTGCAGTAAAGCCATCTGGACCTGGAGCTTTCCCCAACTTTGCATCTTCTATCGCCATTGTGACTTCTTCCTTCGTTACTAAACCATTTAGTAACTCTTTAATTTGTTTTCCCAGCTCTGGAACTTCGATAGTCTCCAAATATTTCTTAATTTTCTGTTGATCAATTCCTTTCTTTTTAAACAGTTTGGCGTAATATTTAAAGAAGACTCTTTTTATGCCATTCAAATTCATAACATCCTTTCCATCTTCAGTAATCTTATTTATAAAATTCCTTTCTTTTTTATTTTTCAATTGCCACGATAAAAATTTTCCTGGTTTATTTGCACCCTCAAATGCTTTTTGCTGTAGTTTCTTCAGGTTCCAGTATAATTCTCTGTTGAGTAGAACATTCAATTGATCCTGTAGAAAGTGGATCTCTTTAATAATCTTTTTCTTCCCTGGTCTTTTCTTTAGTTCCTTTTCCTTTTGCCGAATTTTTTCATGAAGGTCTTTTTGTTGTTGCATCCTTTGTTTTTTATCTTTAGAGTTCAGAGGGATAAGCAAGCCTCTCATTACCGCTTTGTATGTATCCCATACAACTTGTATATCCGTACCTTTGTTTAAATTCAGTTCAAAGAAGCTTTTTGTCTCTTTTTTCAAAGTTTCATTAATTAATTTTTGATCCAATAAGTCCTCATTAATTCTCCAATATAATTGTTTGGGCTTTTCTTTAGATATCCAAAGTAAGGGGTTGTGGTCTGAATTAGTTTTTGGTAAGATTTGTATTTTGTAGGTTTTCTGCGCCATCTCCTCTGACATCCAAATCATATCAATTCTGGAAAAGGAGTTATGTCTATTAGAATAAAACGTATAATCCTTTGTCTTGGGGTTCCACTTCCTCCAAACATCTTCTAGTTTCTCTTGCTTCATTAGCTGAAAAAAAATTTTTGGCAGCTTTCCAACCGTCTCTCCAGTTGCTTTGGATTTTCTGTCCAATACATTATTCACTGTACCATTAAAGTCTCCTGCAAGGACTATTTGATCATAATTTAAACAGTCCAACTCTTTAGTCAAATCTTTAAAAAAAGTCTCTTTCGCACCATTGGGTGCATATATATTTACAAGCAATGTCTTTTTTCTATTCATCGTTATTTCCACGCCAACATATCTTCCTTCTTTGTCTGAGAAGATTTGTTTAGGTTCCAATTCTTTTGCAATGTATATCACTGTTCCTTTTTTCTTATTGATTGCTGAGGAATGAAATTCTTCTCCCAATTTTTTATTAATCAAATACTTATTATCTTGTTTTCTGATATGTGTTTCTTGTAGACAAATTATGTTACATTTTTGTTTCTCTAGCCAATGACTCACTAATCTTCTTTTGTTTGGTGAATTTAGTCCATTTACATTCCAAGATAGAAATTTGTAATCCATAGTTGTTTTGAATTAAATGTCTTTAAAGTCATCAAAGTTGTTCTCTTTAAATCTGTATATATCTCCTTCCATTTTGAAGGTAAATCTCACCGAATTGTAAACAAATGATAATCCATATGGAATCTCCCATCTAAACCTGATACTCATTTCTTTTAGTCTGTCTGTTAATTTCTTGAATTTCTTTCTGTCTTGTAAGATCGATCTCGGAATTTCTCTCAGAATTATTATTTTTTTTCCATTAATTTCCAACGGTTGTGTAAATTGCTTCTTGAAAACGTCTTCCTTCATTTTTGTAGTCACAAATTGAACAATCACATCTCTGGGTAATTGCTTTCTCTTGGCATAAGCTGAGTTTACTCTATAAATCAGGTCAAAGTCTGGATCCAAGTCTCCAACATCTTCCCCTATGTAAGTTGTCAATGTATTAATTACTAGGGCCCGTAAGTCCTGATCTTCCTCCTCTTCTATTCCTCTCAATCTCAAATGATTCTGAGTAGCCCTATATTCCATCATGGACTCCAATCTTGTGTTTTCAGACAAGGTTCTTTTAACTTTCTGTTCCATTTCTTCTGATTTTGTCACCAGACTTTTAACCTCTTTTTTAACGTCTTCCGTATCTTTTTTTATCCCTGCTACTTCTGTTAGTACCAGTTCTTTTCATTCTTCCATATTTTTTTTCTGTACTTGGACTTGGACTTGTTCTATTTGCTCCAATTGTAATTGCAGCTGTTGTTGCAGCTGTTGTTGCAGCTGTGATTCTATTTGCTTTCCCAAACTCTGCACCACTTCAGTCATCCGTTTTTCCATCGCTTCCATAGCAGCCTGCCACTCTTTTTTTTCTTTTGCAGTCATTCTTGGACTGGGTGATGAGGCAGCTCTTGATCTTGACCTCAAATCCGTCTTGAAAATGACTTCCGGGCTAATCAATCTTTATATTAGCAATCTTCAAGCCAAATCGCCACCTTTGTAACTTCTTCCAATGCTTTTTCAGCTTAAAAATAACTTTTTAAAATTTAGTCCTCCTCAAAATGTCGGGCGCAATTTCTCTATGGTTTTCTGGCTAGAGTAGGCTCTTTCCGAACTTCCTGTTTGTCTGTCCGTCACTGTAATCCAACTTCCGGTAGTGGTGGTGTCACACACTAAATCAACCGTCTACTTCCGGTACAGCGACTTCGAAAAACATCCACTCTAGTCTGCTTCCTGTATCATAGAGTCACAGTCAGTTTCGTTTCTGCTACGCAAAGTTTAGACTTAGCTGACCACAGGAATGCAAAACAAAGTCAATTTTCGGCCGTTTTCTCTAGAGGAAAGCTTTCTTTTAACTTTTAAATCAAGCGGAATAGTTCATTAAAGGTTTCTACGCTTATCCGTATGTTTCGATTTCGCGTTCTTCTTTAAACCGGTAAGCAATTGTTCTTTTGTTACCTTACTTGTAATCTCGGGGTTTCGCAGTGCTTCTTTTGTAATCGATGTTAATCTTGATGTTAAAGAGGTCGGTAGATGACAAATTTATGCTGAATTCTCAGCCCAGCTAGTATCTGTAGTGCTGATTAGCAACTGCCCTCTCCGCGGAAGGAGATCAAAGTGTAAACAAGCTTCCTTCGAAGCTTATCCACACCAATCTCAACTCCCCCTCAGGCTTCGCTGCTTGCTTGCCACCCCCCCGTCTGGGGAGTGCTGCGCTGGGCCAGGTAGAGCCCAGACTGTCGTCAGATACTGCTGTACACCCTGCACAAATCGCAAAGTGTGTCAATTCGCCATTTTAACTCCGACCGGAAGCCGGCACAGTGGCTTGGATTCAACATGTTACTGACAGAAGTTACAAGACATGAAAATGCTCCTCTTCCCTATTGCACATGCAGCTCCAGTGACAGAAAAGGAAGAAGGGATTCGTTTCCACTCCTTTCCTCGCTGCAATCCTTGATCCTGCACTTTTTTTTTTTTCCACATGGGTCGTACAACTATAGGTATCATGGGGCGGTGGGGGGGATGAACATGAGTTCTGTTCTGATTTGTCTGCACCTTGCACTGACCTTCGGTTGGCTCTGAGCCAATGCTTGGAAAGAAGCTTTAACAGAAACACTTTATCATAAAAACAGTATTTCCTAGTTGCAGGGATGATAAATGTAATAACCCAGTCCTCCACCCCTCCCTTCCTCTCCTTGCCTGAAAGGCAGATGGGAAAATGTGTGTGTGAGAAGATTTGCCCCCAACTTGCCACTCCCTTCCTGCTGTATGGGATAAACTCTGCTGTTTCTTTCACTATCTGTGGCCTTAGGTGCAGATAGAGGCTACAGGTGTGCATGTGCAAAGCTTCACACCCCTCCCACTAGCCAGATGTCTGTAGTCGAGTCAGGAGTTTCTGGTCTATGCATAGACAAGCAGCCAGGATCCCTGGGTGAGATCTATTGAACAAAGTCTGCATTCTTTAGAAGGAAAAAAAAGATCTTTATTCAATTCATTAGAGCAAAAAGCAATGGAGATTCTATATCAAAACACTACAGGATATTACAGAAGGAAAAAAAATCGTTGGACACCCAGTGGTGTTCCCTTGGCATTACCTTCTGTGGAATGGAATCAAACCCACATGAACTTTGGAAACAGAGACTGGTCAAGGCAGACTTCACTTCATTTCTCTCCATTTCCTAGTTCTTGTCTTGCACACATTCTCAGTGTGTCAGACCCTTTAACCCTTCCTCTTCCAGCTGGGTGGGTTTTACTTTGATTATCCCAAAACTGCATTTGAGTCTCCACATGTACTTCACACCTTTCTTCAATTAAATCAGGGTCCATGTCCCAAACCGTTGTGGCTCAATTCAGAATATCCAAATAGCCATCCAAATAGCCTGACAGGTGGGCAAATGGTCATCTCTGTCCTGTGTACTTGTCTCCATAAAGGAAAACTCCTTTTCTCACAGCCTAAACTCCAAGGAATTTATTGCTCTCTAAGATAAGGGCCTCCCTGAGTGTTAAGTTATACAGCATTTCTGTAGAATCCCAATAACAATATCCATATTATAGTTTTAATAACACAGGCCTCAACAAATCATCACATTGTACAGAAAGATATATAGGAAGAATCATAGCATTATAACTTATATATTACCCTGTCTCATCCTGTTATATCTTGTCCACTATTTTAAAAAATCTCCCAGCAAGAAGGTTCTACAACTTTGTGTGCTGCTGAGGAATTTAAAATTTATGCTTTTAGTCCTAGCCCTTGGGATATGGTGGCCAATGCTTATTTATCTCTCTGAAACTCTTTCAAGATTTGAAAATGCATTACTCTTCTTTTCTCTAGGATAAAACCCCCCTACTTCCTAGTTTTTCTTCACAGGCTGCTGATTATGATGATGTGCCATCATCACCATCATCAATCATCATATTTTAATGGGAATGCCTCAGTTTATTACTTTTTAAAATTTATTTTTATTAGTTTTTCAAGAGAGACAAACACAAACCAAGACAAAACATATAAACAGGAAAGGAAAAAAAACGTTGACAGAAACAAACAGTGTACATCTTCATTCAAACATAATTACATAATTAGAAGATCTTCATTTTTACTCATAAAACAACTATACCTATACCACTGTTCTAGTGTACATACCAAACACATATCCTTAATTCAGTATATTATCTTCTTTCAACCATTTATAAAAACTAGATCAATAATTTCCAAAGATCTCCAAGCTTTTCTCTTCAACAATAAACATTAATTTTTCCATCTCTGCTATATCCCATAACTTAAAAATAAGTTATGTTTTGGATAGAACATTACTGTCTTTCCATTTCCTAGCAAACACAGTTCTCGCTGCCATCAAAATTTGCATTATTAAATAGATCTCCTTTTTCTTAAATCCTTCTGGGATTACATTTAGCAAAAAGCATTCAGGTGTGAGTGGAATTTTTTAATCAAATATTTTGTCTATTATTTCTTTTACCATAGACCAGTATTTTTTTAACTTTAGTACATGACCACCATAAATGAAAAAAATGTTCCGTTACAGAACTTACATTTCCAACATGCCTTCCCTAAATTTTTATTATATCTATTTAGTCTTGCCAGAGAGATATGCCATCTATAAAACATCTTTAGTATGTTTTCTTTAAATGCGCTTGTCCTTACAAATTTGATGTTTCTCAACCAAATTTTATCCCATTGATCTAAGTCTAAACTATGTCCAATGTCTTGTGCCCATGCTACCATAGAAGGTTTTACCCACTCATCTTGCATTTTCCATTCTAATAAAAAAATGATAAGCTTTTTTAATAAATCTTTCATTAGGACCCAGCCATAGCTTGTCCAGCTCCGTTGCACTATCATATACTCCTATTTTTTTTTATCTAACAACCATCTTGAAATAAGTTGGTTTTTCTCCCACATTTATCTTTTATCTCAACCCACATTTTATGTAAAGCTGCTCTAATAGTATGTTGATTAAAAAGGGATGATGATTTGTTGTACCAAAGGAAATAATGCCAACCCATTTGTAGATCATGTCCCTCAAGGCTCAATAATATTTTATCTTCTTGAATTATCCACTCCCTTAACCAACTCATTGCAGCTACTTTAAAATAAAGCCTCCAGTCTGGAAGGGCAAATCCCCCTCTCTCCTTCTTTTCTTGTGAACATTTAAACTTAATCCTAGGTCTCTTATTTTGCCATATAAATCCCTTTATGAGCTTATCTAATTCTTTGGAAAAAAATTGGTTTCTTAAAATAGGTATCGTTTGGAAGAGAAAGGGAATATGAGGTAACACATTCATTTTTATGGTTGAGACCCTTCCTGATATAGAAAATTGCAAATTTTTCCAAATTTCTAGGTCTTTTCTTATTTCCAGTAGTGCCTTTGTGTAATTCTCCTTAAACAAGGAGCAACACCTATTTGTCATAAATATTCCTAAATATTGAACATTTTTCTGTATATCGAAACCCAACATTTCTTGCAGCACCTTTTTCTGGAGAATGCCTCAGTTTATTACTAAACACTGTACAACAATGGGGGAAAAGCAGAAATCTTCAGATAGCCTTACAATCTAAAAATCTTTGCAGGTTTACAATTGAAAGAGCAGCAAGTGCAATCCTTTCCAAAATTTGCTTTGTATAACTATTAGAAAAAGGCATGGATATTATGTAGCCATTACCAGAATGTCACCTATTCCTTTCTGCAGCAGAAATATTCCTTCCAAAGTTCATTTTAAGGGATGAAATGGCAGCTGAAACCTTTCCTCCATAACTAATGGTACAGCTCTCCTGGACTGTACCACTTTATAGCATGCCGAAGAGAGAAGTCATATGTTTCAAAGTTTTCCCACATTAAAAAGCCAGCCTTCACATACCCCAAAACTACAGTTTTAGAAAGAACAGTGCACTATAATCCCTTACTCTTAGACATTAGCTTTCCACAGACAGGAAGCTGTTGATGTAGCAGAACATTTAATTATGTATCCTCCCACTGTATTTGGAACTGGTACAGTCTCAGAAAAGCTTTACCTTATGTTTTTGCCTGAATTGGTCTGAAGGCAAAGAGAAAGAGAGATAATACATATTAGAAGGAGTATTTTGTGTAACAAGGAAGGAATCAAGCTGGTTTTCATAGCCTGGAAGCACTGTGAGTTCTCTTTCTGTCATAAATGTTAAAAACAGTGCTTTGCGGCAACCTCTGTAATATCACTTCAAAGCATGCGTTTTGGTAACATAATAAGGAAGTATATTAGATAGTCACAAAGATTGTGCCAGCTGACGTCAAGAAGAATAATTATAGACAGCAAATCAAACATTTAGAAGAAAGAAAGAGATTACAGGATTTGACACAGCTCTCAAATCTACTTCATCAAATTGTCATTGTGACTTTTTCCCTCAAGTCTGTGCTTTGCTTTGGTGAAAACTAAAAAGACAGAGAATGGATGTCTGATTTCCTAACGGTCAAATATTCAGTCAGTACTCAGTGCAATGCTAAAGAAAACTCAGTGAATAAGCTTTAATAATGTTAGCCTTTCTTCTGAACAATTCCAATTAAGCAATCAATTTTCTTGTGAAGACTTCCATGGAACTGAGGAAAAAGCAGATAATAAAGAATCTTATTGAAGAACAAATCGACATATTTTACTCATATGCACCTGACATTTGGTTTTGTCTAAAGGGAATCAAAATGTGATTGTTCTGAAAAATCCAATATTGTGATGAATTTCCTATAGAATACAATTAACTTGAAAGGAAGAAGCTGTTCTGTTTCTGTGTTGTTCCCTCTATAGAGTTCTCTAACAGGGAAAAAGAATTGTACAATCAAAACCTAAATATTACTAAATCTAAATTATAATTTTAACTTCCTGAATAGACTTTTTAAAAAGAAGGCTCCAAAAGCAGAACTGTATTATGCTTAATGCAAAGCAATTTTGGAATGACTTTCCTCAACTCAAAACTGAAGTAATAACTAGGGACAGGCACAAATCGGTTCATGAGCCAAAATTCAGCATGAATTTGGCCTGGTTCAGAGCCCCCAAACCAATGTTTGGGGAAGGCGCCTTTCCTGAACATTTACTGGACTTTTTTCTGGTCAGGCCATTTGGGCCATTTAAACCTAACTGCTGAGCAGTACAAGTCCACAGCTGACCTGTTAGGTTTAAATGGATGGCAGCCATTTCACTGTTGATTTCACTCCCCCATGCTTCAAAGCAGGGGGAAGCAAAATGGACTGGTAAAATGGCTGCCAGCCATTTCAGCCTAACAGCAGATGGGTGCACCTGCCCCACTGTTAGGCTGAAATTGTTGCTGACTGCGAATGCCATTTCACTGGTCGCTTGGAAGTGGAGGAAGCAAAACCATCCGATGAAATGACTGCCAGTCATTTAAACCTAACAGCAGGCCCATCAGCTGTTAGGTTTAAATGTCTGTGAGCCATTAAACCTGTCCATTTTGCTCCCCCCCTTTGAAGTGGAGTGATTCCCTCCCTTCTCCTGGTTGTGGCTTGTTGCAGCTGGGAGAAAGCCATATCCAAACTGGCCAGTTCCATTCAAGGCATGTTGGATTTGGTTCAGGGTTCAGTTCGGGGGCCGCCCCAAACACCAGACTGGAATTTTTAGGTTCATGCTCATCCCTAGTAAAAACAGCTATGCAGATACCTAATAATAGTATGCAGATCCCTAGTAGTAACAGCTATCCCTAGTAATAACAGCTATGCAGATACCTTTTGTAAACAAGTTCCCTCTCTTTGTTTCTGAGACACTGTTGCTACCCTGAATCACCAGCACTTGTTACATAGAAACGTTTGTTTTCATCTCCTCCTCTTACCACTGTTGTGTAGCCGTTAGAATGCCAGAATGGGATCTGGAAGACCCAGGCTCAAAACCCCACTCTACGTCTGAAGCTTGCTAGGGCTAGTTACTCAATCACTTTCTGTGGCTAGTCACTCAACCATAGGGTTGTTGTGAGGATAAAATGAAGAAGAAAAGAACAATCAAGTAGACAATTCTAGGACTGCAAACTTCCTGGAGATCTCCCAGAATTACAGTTGATCTCCAGACCACAGAGATCAGTTCACCTGGGGAAATGTCCACTTTGGAAAGTGGAGTCTATGGCATTAGACCCCATTGAAGTCCCTCCCTTCCCAAAACCCCACCCTCCTCAGGCTCTACCCCCCAAAACCAAATCCAGGTATTTCCCAACCCAGAGCTGGCAGCCCTACAAAATCACATTAGCTCACAGCAAACATAACAAACAACTCAGCCTACAAGCCCTCCATCTTGCTCCTGAGGGACAGATATACAATTCCCGGATTGATCAAACCATCTCTAAATTAAAGTACAGGAAAGTTGTAAAGCAGCTTTCCTAACAGACCTAATTTACTGTATCAGTAGGAACTTCTAAGATCACTACTTTCCCGGAAAATGGTCTTGTTTCCCAACCAGTAGTTTAACCAGCAGTAGCCTGGACAGTTGCACTCTTGGAAGCTGTACTATAATTGCTGTTAAACAAACTGTGGGTTGGATTGTCTGCTTTTACTCTGCTGGCACTGACACACTCCTGCTGTGCAAGATGCTTTGAATAGTGAAATATATTTTGGCATTGCAAAATGTTCTTGAATTGGAAAATGCCTCATGTCAGTGGAAGCAGCTGGTAACAGCAGAACAAAAGTACAGGATCCAACCATGTTCTTACTGAAATGGGGTTTTTTTGTTTATATAAATAACTGAGCTTGTATACTGAGAGAAACTTCAGCTTTCAGCCACATTAAAAAGCCTTTCAGGAAGCAGAACAAGAAAAGCCTTGTTTTGTCATCCTCAGAACAGCTAAGATAGGAAGTCATCCAGATCTTCAAGAGAAATATAATATGGACATTTGGCAAAGATATACATGCCAGGCTAAATCCATACTCCTGCAGTAGATTCAGGTAATTGCCACCCCTCGAATGAATGAAACACAACACAAATTATGGGTTAAATTGGGAACTTTATTTATACATAAACTGATCTGCACCATTTTATTGACATGTTAAAGCACAGGTTGTATTATTTATTTATTTCTTCACATTTATATCCCGCCCTTCCCAGAAGTGGGCTCGGGGTGGGTAACAACATATAATTTATACAAAATATATTAGTTAATGTATTTACATTAAAATGTAAAACATCATCATAAATATTAAAATGATGGTCATAGTTAATAACAAAAAATTTCTTCTGGTTGTGGGAGGTTCCTGGCCATAGCCAATAGTTGTTAACAGAGTGACAAACATCTCATGGAGGCCATGTATGGATGTCCACTGCCTCAGCCAAAGGCCTGGTGGAACAGCTCCATCTTGCAGGCCCTGCGAAATTGAAGTAGATCCCACAAGCAAGATTCCTAACAGGGCAATCCCACCCTGGCTCAGAGCCACGTCCAGAATCCTTCCAGACCTTACTCATCATGGCCTGCATGCCACTGCATAGAGGGGATGGAGGGGCACATTCCCAGCCATGACTGCTAAGTCTTAAGGCCCATCATACACTCCTTCCAACACCAAAGTGGCCCAGCTGAGCCACCCAGACTGCCAAGCCTAGAGGTACCCAGTATGAGGATCCCCTATAACTGATATCTTGGGGTACTTGACAACTCAAAATCCTCTCAACCCCTTGCTTTTCCGGCCTTCCCATTTAGGGCCTAACCAGCTTTACCAGGCTTATTTATACCTCATCCTTCAGACCATGCAGAGCAGGCGAAAAAAGGGCCCCCATGGCCAATTCAAGTGAGGTCCAAAAATTCCTGCTCAGCCCTGAAAACAGCAACTAGATAATCCCACATGGTCAAAGAAGAGGGCGGACAGGTAGGGAGCTCACACTGGGCTGCACTGCCAAGAGAAGTGTGACTGCCACCAGACCTGGCCAGCAAGCCAGCCCCCAATTTGCCAGCGCTCCCACACTGAGCCCTTGTGATTAACTCTGAGAAGGTGGGGACAGGCAAATGTCAACACCTGCTCCATGAGCCAGCACCCATCTTATAGAAAAACAAATTGTTGATGTACCCCAGGTACACCCCCCCCCCAAACAATCAACACATATGGAGACAAGTTTACTTATATTAATACTTTTGCTATTATGGGAGGGGCTGTGGCTCAGTGTGGAGCGTTTGCTTGGTATGCAGAAAGCCCCAGGTTCAGTATACGGCAGCTTCATGTGTTCATGTGCTACAAAATATATTGTTTTCACCTGAGAACAAATCTGCATATTTAAAAAGTATAAAAAACTACTATTTAGAAATTTTCCTCCAACCACAAGGAAACAAGGTACAAGTAAGGATGAACATATTTTTCTGCTTTACTGCAAAACATGTTGGACAAATGCAATCTGTACTCTTTCCTCCCCCAAAATGCATATACTTCATATGAACAAGGACAATGAGGAAAAAAGGAAAAGTGACAAATGATTCTCCAAACTTACAGTGCTTTGTGACAGTACTGTGGGTGAATAGTTTTAGAATCACATTTCAGTGATTAAATTGACTCCTAAGCCACAATATGTTCTAATTATCCAGTGTAACTTAAAAAATTGTCATTTATTTCCATGTCTCAGAGTTCATTTTGCTTAAAATTACTGCCAAAACTCTGGAAAAAAATTCTCACTCATTTACACCTATTCACAGGGAAGCAGGTTGTTAAATTTCAGAATGATTATTTGCACATGCTAAAGTTGTTAAAATCATTTCCCATATTGGTAAATTTTCTTTACCTTGTCTACATTGCACATAGCAATGGTCCACTAAAAATGATGAGTTTAAACTGAAAACAAGAGATAATATCCCTTTCCCTCCCCCAAAAAATGAAATTAAAAAAAAACCTGAAGCCCAACCAATAACCAATGAAAAATACTTGTGCTGTTTGCAGCCCTCACAGAAGTGGTTGTGTAAGACTTCACCAAATTCTTATGTAACAGGTAGGTCCTGTAGCAGTTTTCAGGATTTAATTCAAGGCATTCTGCAGGTGGAAAAACATCTTTGCATTTCATTTTCATTTTTCCTTATGCAAGATCTAACCTGTCTTCTTGCAGCATTTTACCAAGCTCACACTGTCTTTTCTAAAAAGAAAATGAATCTATTTATTGAGTACACCTGTATCCCACCTTTTCTACCAGAAACTTTGGGCAATGTGAGTCATTCTGTCCATTTTATCTTTACAACAACCCTGTGACATAGCCTATGGAGAGAAAGAGTGGTAGCCCAAGTTCACCTACCAAGCTTCATACAAGAAAAGGGATTTGAGCCTGGGTTTTCCAGTTCCTAGTTCAACTCCCTAACAACTACAACATATAGCACTGATCAACGGACTGTATTGCTTGGTACTCAAATCTATACACTACATTTAGCAATATTTGAGAAAGTTATATATAAATGACAATAGCATTGCCTCTAAATATCCTTCCCATTCCACACAAAGTCATTACAACTACCCTGGATATCTTTAACATACAAGTTCTTACTCTATTTTCCCCAGAGTTCCTTACACCTGAAACACTTCTGTTTCAACATCTTAGGCGCCATGGATGGAGGAAGGAAAGTGTAACAGCTAAGATTTGGGGTGGGGATTCATAGACAAATTTCTGAAGTGATTTGCATTCTGTTTGGAATACAACCAAGCTTCACAAATTCATACTTTGAATCAGGAAATTATGAATCTCAGCTATAGCATCACTAGACTAACTCCAATGAAATCAATGGTTTTAAGGATGGCTAATTCTGAGCTGCATTCAGCTAGATTTCCATCCAGTAGTACCCTAGAAACTAACAAGGTTTCAGGTGTATAAGCCTTTGAGAGTTAAAGCTCCCTTCATCAGATACCTACTGCAAACCAACATAGCTATCCATCTGAAATTATCTGAGCTGCACCACATTGCAGGAGAAGCTGGCCCCAGGATCTGTGTGCCGCAGGGAGGTCTCTCCCCACTGCATGCAGACCTGGCTGGGATGGCTTCTCCTGCAGCACAGTTTAAACCATGCTGCGGGAGAAGCTGGCCCCAGAATTTGCGTGCTGCCGGGAGGTCTCTCCCTCCCACACTCAGACCTGGCTGGGATGGCTTCTCCTGCAGCACAGTTTAAACCATGTTTCAGAAGAAGCTTGTTCCAGGATCTGCTGTGCCACAGCTAGGAGATTGCTTCCTGCAGCACAGCAGCTTCTGGGGCTGGCCTCTCCTGCAGCCCAGTTTAAAAAGGGCTGTACAAGAAGCCAGCCCCAAGCTAAGCTGGTGGGAACAGTGTGCTCCCCGCAACACAGCTGATTCTCGGGCTGTCTTCTGCAGTCCTGTTAAACTTTAAAGGGACTGCAGTCGAAGCCTAAAAAAAACCTTGCTCCCACCGCTCCCGCTGTTTTTGTATCTACCCATAATTCTCGAGTATATCCAGGATTTTCTCGGGAATTATGTTTCAGTTTTCCCAAGACAACCCAGATACATTTGTGGAGTATACCCCAAAAATACTGATAAGGTATTTTTTAGGGTATATTTTTGACTTGGGTAGATCCACATGCACACCCCTAGTATGTAGTTTTAAAAGTCTTTTGTGTTTGCAGAATTCATGAAATAATCCAATCCACGATTTGGAGTTTGTTTTCAGTGAATTTACTGCAACAGGATTTTTGCAAAAAGACAATAACTGACTGCAGACCACTAATAGAACCAAAAGACCTTCAGAGCACAAGCACTAACACATACTAACATACAGCAGAGAGAGAAAACAACAAGAGGTGGGCTGAAATGCAAGAGAAAGCATTCAATAAACCTTAAACACTAGATAATGCACCACAGCTCCTCTTTGTCATGGGTGCTGCGGAAGGGCCATTGCCAGCTCCAGCAGAACCCACAGCTGGCCCCTCTGAAGCTGCAGAGAGCGGCAATTTACCATCACAGCCTGCACTGGCACCTGGCTCAGAGATGGCTGACAAGCAGCAGACACAGATAGATAGTCCTCCCAATTCGCCCCCAAGGGTGGCTCGCTTATGAGACCGACTCCGGCAAGACTTAGCAATAAGGAGATGCATAGCTCGGCTGCAGAACAGACGTTCTGTCAGTCCTGAGTATTAACAGACGCCTGGCTGCTGATACCGCTGTGCTAATTGGAAACAGCAGCAGAGGGCTATTTAGCTTCAGGCTCTAAGCTGGTTCTGTTGTGGAAGCAAATTCATCAATACTCCATGTTGTCTTGCCTTTATTCCACCTCCTGGTTCCAAGACCTTATTCCTGCTACCTATCTCCAGCTTCTGACTCTGGCTTGGTCAACCCTGCTCCTGGTTTGTGATTTGGACTGTTGCTCTGTTCCTGCTACCTTCCTCCGGCTTCTGACTCTGGCTTGAACAACCTCACTCCCAGTTTGTGCTTTGGACTTTCACTTTCAGGTTCTGCTCCACCCCTTTTGGCTCAAGACCTCGGACTGAATTTGGACTTCCCTCTGCCTGCACTCCAGACCTTGACACTCCTAGGGTAAGAACATAAGAGAAGCCAACACTGGATCAGGCCAATGGCCCTTCAACTCCAACACTCTGTCACACAGTGGCCAAAAATACGAGGTGCCATCAGGAGGTCCAGCAGTGAGGCTAGGACACTAGAAGCCCTCCCACTGTTGCCCCCCCAAGCACCAAGAATACAGAGCATCACTTGCCCCAGCCTCAGAGTTCCTATCTATAACTTGTGGCTAATAGCCACTGATGAACTTCAGCTCCATATGCTTATCGAAGCTGTCCATGCTTGTACCCACCACTACCTCCTGTGGCAGTGAATTCCATGTGTTAATCACTCTTTGGGTGAAGAAGTACTTCCTTTTATCTATTCTAACCTGACTGCTCAGCAATTTCATTGAGTGCCCACGAGTTCTTGTATTATGAGAAAGGGAGAAAAGTACCTGTTTCTCAACCTGCTCTATCCCATGCATAATCTTATAAACCTTGATCATGCCACCCCTCAGGCATCATTTCTCCAAGCTAAAGAGCCCCAAGCATTTTAACCTTTCTTCATAGGGAAAGTGTTCCAACCCTTTTATCATTCTAGTCACCCTTTTCTGCACTTTTTCCAGTGCTATAATATCCTTTTTGAGGCGTGATGACCAGAACTGTACACAGTACTCCAAATGAGGTCACACCATACAGAGTCATTATGATATTGGCTGATTTGTTTTCAATCCCTTCCTAATAATCCCCAGCATAGCATTGGCCTTCTTTATTGCAGTTGCACACTGTCTAGACATTTTCATTCAGTTATCTACTCTCTTCGTCAGTCCCTGCCAGTTCAGACCCCATCAACGTGTATTTATAGTTAGGATTTTGGGCTCTAATGTGCATCACCTTGCACTTGGCCACATTGAACCCCATTTGCCACATTGACACCCACTCTCCCATCCTCGACAGATCCCTTTGGAGTGCCTCACAATCCTCCCTGGTTCTCACCACCCTGAACAACTTCATGTCATCTGCAAATTTACCCACTTCACTGCTTACTCCCAATTCCAAATCATTAATAAACAAGTTAAAAAGCATTGGACCAAGTACCCACCCTCCACTGAGAAAGTTTCCCATTTATACTCACTCTCTGTTTCCTATTAATTAGCCAGTTTTTGATCCACAAGAGGACTTGTCCTTTTATCCCGTGACTATTGAGCTTACTTAGGAGCCTTTGATGAGGAACTTTATCAAAAGCTTTCTGGAAGTGAAGGTAAACAACATCTATTGGGTCCCCTTTGTCCATATGTTTGTTCACTCTCTCAAAGAACACTAACAAGTTAGTGAGACAAGATCTTCCCTTACAGAACCCATGCTGAATCTGCCTCAATCGGTTTTGTTCATCAGTGTGCCTACTACCAACTTACCTGGTATCGATGTCAGACTGACTGGCCTGTAATTTCCCAGATCTCCTCTGGAACCCTTTTTAAAGATGGGAGTGGCATTAGCTACCTTCCAGTACTCAGGAATGGAGGCAGATTTTAATGAAAGATTGAATATTTTTGTAAGGAGATCCACAAGTTTACATTTGAGTTCTTTCAGAACTCTCAGATGTATGCCATCCGGGCCTGGTGATGTATCAGTTTTAAAGTTGTTTATCAGTCGTAGGAGCTCCTCTCTCGTCACCTCAAGCTGACTCAGGTCTTTCAACACCCCTTCCTAAATCAGCAGTTCTGGAGTGAGCAAGCACTTCTCATCTTCCACAGTGAAGACAGAGGCAAAAAATATATTCAGCTTCTTAGCCATTTCCCTATCATCCTTCAGTACTCCTTTTACCCCTTGATCATCCAAGGGCCCCACTGCCTCCCTGGCAGGTTTCCTGCTTCTAATGTATTTGAAGAAAGTTTCATTGTTGGTCTTTATGTTTTCTGCTATATGCTCCTCATATTCCCTTTTTGCCTGCCTGATCACAGACTTGCATTTTATTAGCCACAGCCTGCGTCCCTTTTATCAACCTCACTGAGACTAGCTTTCCACCGCTTAAAGGAATCCTTCTTACCTTTTACAGCTTCCATTACTTTTTTTGTTAACCATGCAGGCTTTTTTCTATACCTATTTGTGCCTTTCCTAACCTGTGGTATACATTTTTTCTGAGATTCTCGGATTGTAGTTTTGAATAGTCTCCAAGCTTCCCCTGTTTTAGACCCTTTCTACTTTTCTTTTCAGTTTCTTCCTCACATGTCCCCTCATATCAGAAAAGTTACCCCTTTTAAAGTTAAAAGTGGTTATGTCAGTCTTTTGGGGCAGCTCCCTATTTATACAAATGTTAAACTCAATAACATTATGGTCACTGTTCCCAAGTGGTGCAATCACTTTTACATCTCTCACCAGGTCTTGGGCATTAGTTAGGACCAAATCCAGGACCGCCTCTCCCCTGGTAGGTTCTGTGACAATCTGTTCCATAGCACAGTCATTGAGAGTGTCTAGAAACTCAATCTCTTTTTTCCGACTTGAACACATATTGACCCAATCAATGTGTAGGTAGTTCAAATCACCTATTACGACACAGATTTTTTGTCTAGCTTCTATCTTTAATTCAGTCATCCTTTTATAATCCTCCTCTATCTTTTGATCTGGTGGGCAATAACAAACACCTAGTGTTTAGCTTCCTTTTGGGCCCACTATTTCAATCCACAGCATTTCCATAAGCAAATCCAATTCACTTACCCTCTCAATCTTATTGGACTGTATACCCTCTCTGACATACACCCTCTCTGACCCCACCTTCAACCCTTCTCCCCTTATCCTTCTGATATAATTTATAACCAGGAATCATCGTATCCCACTGATTTTCTTCATCCCACCAAGTTTCTGAAATACCCACAATTCCCCGCAACACCAAGCATTCCGATTCCCTGATTTTACCTCAGACACTTTTAGCATTTGTGTAGAAACACCTATAGTTTCCCATGCCTGTTAAACCCACAACCTTACTTTTGCTGCCTCGAGACCTTGCCAGGCAGTTCATATCATTAGCCACAGTCTCAGTGGACAATTCTAATCCATTTCCTTATAGAAAAGTAACAGCTACCTCTTCATCTCCTTGAGATGAGCCATCCCGAACCAGAGACTTTTCATCTCCTGTTAGCTTTCCCCCAATAGTCAATTTAAAAACTGCTCTGCCACCTTTTTGATTTTAACCACCAGCAGCCTGGTTCCTTCTTGGGACAAGTGGAGACCGTCTCTTTTGTACAGCTCCCTCTTGTTCCAAAAGCATCCCAGTGCCTAACAAACTTGAACCCTTCCTCCCTACACCATCATCTCATCTACACATTGAGACTGTGCCTGTCTGTGCCTGTCTCTCCAGCCCTGCGCATGGAACAGGTAACACTTCTGAGAAGGCTACCTTGGAGGTCCTGGCCTTGAGTTTCCTGCCTAGCAGCCTAAATTTTTCCTCCAGGACGTCATGACTGCATTTCCCCACATCTTTGGTGCCAACATGTACCACGACCACTGGCTCCTCCCCAGCACTATCTACCAACCTATCTAGATCTACTCTTGGGCCTCTGGGAGATGAAGAAAGGGAATGTGGCTCTATTGATTCTCCTGGATCTCTCAGCAGATTTGTATCCTCAGTGATGGTATCTTCCTGAAGTACCTTTCTGGGCTGGGATTGGGAGACACTGTTCTGCTGTGGTTCTAGTCCTGCCTGGACAGGAAGTTTCATTTCCCCATATCATTGGTGCCAACATGTACCACGACCACTGTTTTCACAGTATTCACAATAACTGGATTCTTAGGCTGTCACTTCTCCAACATTTTGTTCCATAGTTTAAAAAATATTGTGGGAAGAGGTCCAGAGACAAGTCTTAACTCTGCTTATAACACATCAGTCCTTATATGTTTGACTGCATCTGAATTTCCATTTTTTCTCCAGCTTTGAATATGATTACCATACAAGCTGTATGAACTGCAAAGAACTGTGGGATGCAGGGAACAGCTGAGCAGTCCCATCCAGCTCCCAAAATCTCCCCTCCAGGTTTCTATAAACTGACAAGGGGACTAAGCAGGATAATTCCCCTAACTTGTTGTTCCTTAACTTTCAGGCGACCTCTGTGCCTCCTACAGCACATTCTGTTCTCATCAGTCAGTTTTCTAGGGGGAGGGGATTGGTTAATTTACAAAATCTTGTTTTTCTTCATTGTTGATTCTCCTGAGTATTTAAAATTCCCTACCTTTTACATGACTGGGGTAGTTTTGATTATTTTTGTGATTGGCATGAGCCCATCCAGCTCACTATTAGAAGGAGCAATAAACTCAACCCAATTGTACCTTAGCATGATTTTCTCCCATGTCAATAAGCAGCATGGCAAAGAAACCTTTCTTGTACCGATAGCCCAGGGTGTGTGCTAACAGTTCATTTCTCTTAAGGTAATGTCAGTTGCTCTATATGTCATTCTTCCAAGCCATTAACCTGGCCTGATGCCTCATCTTCATCAAAATAACTGCATATTCCAGTATCTTTGGTGAAGGTTAATGAACTTCTGGGTTTTGCATCACTAAACAGGCAGCTGGTTGGAGCTGTACACTGCTGAGCAGCCATCCTCAGAGCAAATTTGGAGGTAAACAATAAGGAAAGGAAGGATATTCAAGGTAAACAATGACACTTTTATCACTGGGAAGATGATGGATTTTAATGTACAGCTGGGAGGAAATTTAACAAATTGCATTCAAGCTACTGTTTTCTCTGTGGATATGAATTTCTTCTTTCGATGGGTCATATGTACCAATTATTTCTTCCAGCAGATGAGCTGTGAGATGGCATTTGCAGCCTCCTTTGTCTAGTGTGAGTATAGGAGAAGGGGAGAAAAAAAACTCTCCTGAAAAGGGCAAAGTTGGGTCTCAGAGAAAATATGTATTGAGCACAGTGTAACACCATTGCTCCATGCCTTTGACCTGTAAAAGAAATGCTGAGAGTCCTCTCACATGCCATCACTTATTTACATTTCAGACAGTGTTCTCAAGTGGGAGCCAACTAAGGTATGAAAGAGAACAGTGGGAGGAAGTTCATTCGGTAGTTTTCCCTGCTGGCAAGGCCTAGGGCAAATAACTACATATCAAAGCACTATAATCACAACCCTGCATCAGCCAAATCTCATAATAGCCAAGTTGCCTCCTGTACACATTAGTCTTGCTACAGCCTACAGATGCCTGAGAGATCGATAAATAACACTGGATTACAAGAAAGGGGGTAGAGGGTGATTCTCGCATGCAAAGAGAAACTGCACATTTTTGGGGAGGAAAGCTAAAAGCTACTATAGATATATAGACAGACAAACAGACATGATGACAACATGATGCCCAGCTTCTTCTGCATTCTGTTCATATCTCATTGAAACTTAAGGTTTAATGCCCAAACCAATTAAAACATACTGGTGGGATAGATCCTGCTATTTTTCTAGCAGCAGCTGAATACCATATGAGCTAAGTTTATTTCTCCTCTGTTTTCAGGTACTTTGCCTGGGTCTGGCCAGAAGCACAAGCCCTTGGGCATGAGCCAAAGAGCAAGGCACAAAGGGCTGTTGGCTCCTGGCTTGCAGCCTGGGGCATGCACTAAATTGGTTGTTGTAATTGTGTTTTGGAATTTTCTATGTGTTGTGTTGGGTCCCCTTGGTGAGAAAAACAGCACAGAAGTATCCAAATAAATAAATATTAGATCATCTTAAAAAATTCCAGATACCTTTCATTAAAATTATATTATCTTCCCCTACTCTGCATGGATTTAAAGATTATGAAATGCTCACAATGAATTATGAAATACTCACTATGGGATGTATTCTGCAAAAAAAAAAAAGCCTCAATATATAACAGCCACACAGAGCACAGTCCTGGATAATCTGTACATGTATTTGAATCAATTGTGAGGTGGCATGAGAGTTCTGTCTAGAGGGCTAGATAAATGCAAATTATCACCAAACCATGCTGTTGCCAAGTGATAAACATAGTTGTGTAAAACAGCCCAGAGTATTTGTATAGCTATGGCTTCCAGAACATGCTTTCCTAGAAAAGTATGCTTCTCATTACTGGCTGTAAGGATGTCTCTGTATTCAAAATTATCCCCACAACTGGAAGATAAATGTATGTTTTCCACCAATGTTCAAGTATACCATCAAAGAAAGGACCAGTCAAGCAGGAGACATGACCAATGTTCATTTTGGAAGTCAACAGGTTATTGGTTGGAATAAAGAATGGATCATCTTCTCTTTTGCCATGTTTAAAATTAAAGTGTTTACCAATTGTGGCAGAATGGGCCTGCTTTGGCCTGCAGGCTCTGTTCTGCCTTTCTCTCCTAGGGGTTCCAGATTCCCTGGAGGGGCTTTTATTTGTCTCTATGGTAGCCCACTACCACCACCTGGCCTTTTTGAAAAAATTGCCTGCTGGGAGGGACAGGACCCAGCTTCCTTTCCAAGAACTGAGGCCTTACTTCTGTGTCTCCCACTGCCAGTGCCTGATCAGCATGGGGACAGATCACTGCCTTGTGCGCCCCAGAAGAATGGCCACTTGCCAACTGCCTGTCTTCCTCCTCCTGGCACTCTTTTAAAATAGGTTGTTCAAGATGGTGGAGGTCTATGTGGTACAGAGAACCACTCCCAGCATCCAAAGTTATAAAGTATTTATTTAAAAAAATGTTTACAAGCATACTTTTAGCACAGCACCAGATCTGAGCAAGGAAAACAAAAGAAATCAATAAAATACAAATCCTCTGTCCCTTTCACTATACATACCCTATCAGATGTTAAAATAGCACAAGCTCTTTAAGCTTAGGATGTTACAAATCCCTACAGAGTCTCCATTACCTTGCAGCTTGTTTTCAGCCCATCTATGTGAGCACATGGTCAGTAGCTGCCTGCTCAAGAGGAGAGCAGCACCCAAGGAAAAGAGAGCTTCTTCCTCTGGCCAGGGGTTTTTATTATCTCTCTTTCCCCTTCTTACTGACCTTGCCAGCCCAGGTCAAAAAGGTGCTTCCTTTTATTTTTAAACCCCCAGAGAGGATTTTTTATTGCATTTTTCTAAACACTACAAACTACAACAAAAAAAGGGGGAAAGGAAACATCTACATCTAAGGAGAAAGTAAAGATAACCACAACTAACTAAAACCTCAAGAATAGGAGATCATCATATTAGCTTATAAATGTATTAGTCTAAAATGCTTATATAACAGTGAACATAGTCAAATAAGCTAGGTTATACATCCTTTTAACCATTTTAACTGTTCAATAACCCTCCACAGAGCATCATTAAACCCCAATGCTTTACAACAGCCTTCAGAGTTTCAATCTTCATTTTGTTTTATCTTTTTGGTCTCTCTGTTGGTAGCCTCATTTGGGGGCAGCTGGCCCCTTTTCTGAGTCAGAGTCCTTGTCAGAAGACACAGAGTCCAATTCACCATTAGATTTGCTGTCCTCTTCTTCTTTCACGTACTCTTCTGGCTCACCCAATTGCAGCCTCAGGAACTCACACGCTTTAAAAACAGCGTCAATTTTTTCCCTTTTATCCTTCAGTTTGAAGGTGATGCCTTTGGGAATCAACCACCTGTACGCAATGCTGTTTGTTTGTAAGAAAAGAATTAAGTCCTTATACTTCTTCCTCTTTTTCCTTACTTCAAATGGGATATCTTTTAGGATTCTAGTTTTCAAGGGTGTACTTGTAGTCACTTTCAGGATTAAATCCCTCACATGCCTCTTTGAGAATCTAACCACGATCTCCCCAGGCAGATTATTCTTCTTAATGTACATAGAGTAAGCCCTATAGACCACATCCATTTCACTTACAAGGTATTCTGCTTTTAAATCCGTCACTGGGGCTAATGCATTGCTCAGAAGTTGCTTTAGATTCTCATTTTTTGCTTCAGTAACTCCTTGGAACTGGAGTACCAGATTGGCTCTCTCCATTTGCAGTTGCAACAGCTGAAATTCATCTGAAGCTTGCTTCCTTTCCACAACTTTCATCTTTTTTCTTGCTTTTTTCAAGTTGGCATTCATTTCCAAAACTTTCTCAGCTACCTGCTCAGTCTTTTTTGAAGTTTCAGACAGTTGGAGCTGCTGTGCTGCAAAGTTCTGATTTAAAGTTACTAATTGCTGGTTGATGTTAGAGGGCGCAAAGAATCTGCTAGGAGCTTGGAAAACTCTGTGGTCTCTTCCACTCTTGGACTCATACCGCCCACTGGTTTCAATTTCGATCCTTTTTCAGGCTTTTCCCCGCCATCTTTCCCAATTGTTTACTTTAACCGAAAGTTGCTAAAGTCTCCGAAATTCACCCAAACACTTGGTCGTGCTCTGGTAAGGTTCTTTAAACAGATTTCTCAGCTTTTATCTCCACTCCCCCCTTGTTAGAGTGCTTTTAAGTCTTTGCATCTGGGAGGGGCCCCTCCCCCACTCGCTTCCCATGCTGATCTCAAGGGGGGTGCTTTCTTTTTAAAGTGCCGTTTTCTTGCCTTTACTCAACTCACTGCTCATTGTTGGTCTTCTGACTTTGCTTCGGTTCATTTTAACCACTTGATCTCCGACGCTTGTTCTGGTTAGCAGCTCTAGATCCATACGGACACAGAGTGGCTGGACCATCAGGGCAGAGGAGCTCCTCAATTCCCCATCACACTGGCGAAGAGGCAACCCCTCAAAAGCCCCATGGCTAGGAGCCTTTCACACAAGGCTCCAGGGGGGTGGCGAATGGTCACCCCCCCCGAACCACTAGCGCACAGATCATACCCCCGGAACAGCCGGGAGGCAAGTCTGCTAGCAAGTCGCCATAAACCGGAAGTCATGCTTCCTAGCTTTCTAGCATTCTCGTGCCTCCAAACCTCTATTCCCTGTTAGAAGAAGGGGGGAGGGAGGGCTTGACCCACCCCATTGTCTCTAGTGCTATACAAGTAAGCCGGTTTATATTCCCTTTGTAAACCGCACCCAACACACACATATACACACACGCGTGATATGCTATTTACAGTGCTCTTACATTCCATAGGTCCTTTCTTGGATCCTAGCCTTCCTACAGGTGTAGGCTAGGATCCATTTAGGCTATTTTCTTTTGGAACGAAGCTTGGGCCCTTCACCTGGCCATGTGTATACCTGACCATGTACACGATCGTCCTGGGTACATAACAAGGCCCTTTTGGATGAGCCTTCATAGCAGCCAGACACAAAAATAAATTAAGTTTCTTCCTAACCTTTAGTATCTAGTGTTCTCTACAAAAAACAAATGCTTCCTTTCTTGACAAAGAACATTTAATTTGCTAAAGGTTTGCCTTCTTCCTTCTCCAGAATGTGTGTTTGTCTTACTTTTTCGGGCCAGTCATATAATTTTATAATAGTATTCCTTCACCTGCTCTGATTTGAGTCACTTCTGAAAATAGACACAAGATTAGTTCTGGTATACTGGCCCTCACACAAGTGCACTCGTATTTAAATGGAGAGGGAAAATAAGGTGAACTGTAACTACGGTCACTATATGGGAAATATATTTCAGTATGAATTGATGAAGTGACAATCAGGTGTACATGAAAAGCTCTCATAAGGCTACATGGAAGCTGCCATAAGGACTGTCACTGATGACAAGGAAGTGAGAGAAAGTGCAAATGAGGGCCAAACATAGTCAACACAAAGTATTTCAGTTTAGCAGGATTTAAGTAGGCCTACTCAGAATCCTATTCAGATCTATTAAGATCTTAATCCCAGGAGAGGATTGCAGTGTAAGAGCCAAATTAGATAAGATTTTGTATTTGTGATTTTGTATATGGAATTAAATGATTTTTAAAATTGTAAATAGGAGCTATTTCAGATTAAGCCCATGATTGGGCTTTTCACTTGCCCTATTATCCCATTATTATGCTTTGTTTGAATCTCATTACTTTAAAAAAGTTCTGTATTAGAATAGAGGATCTAGAAAATGCCATGCGTATTTAATTAAAGACTGGTAACTTCTAGCAGTCTTCTAAGGCTCAGTTCATGCTCACCAGCATTAAAATCACACATAGGCACAACAATGTATGAGCCAGCAATGTCATACTAATCACTGAAAGTGATTTCTGTGGGAGTAGCAGCACATTTCTTTAAACTTGCTATCCGGATGCAATGATTGGTATAAAACGATGAGGTCTCATTGACTAAATTAAAAAGGAAAAAGTTTTGGGTTTTTTTAAGGAATAATGTAGAACATGGTGTAGTGGTTTGAGTGTCAGACTGGGATCTGGGAGACCCAGGCTTGAATCCTAAATACAATATTTAAAAAGGGCTCTCCCAAGTGTTCCACTCCATGGGAAAAACAGTGGGGGAAGAGCTTCCATTCTCAGGTGACACCTAAACTGTGGGAAGGTTAAAATGTGATTGTTAGACAGCCTTCCTGCACGGAACATGATCAATTCAGGAAGTGGATAGAAGCACATTTAAAACTGCATTCTCTCAGACATGATCACTAAGAACAGAGAGAGCCTCAATAAACATTTTAAGTTGCACATATGAAAGCATTCTTTGCAATGTTCCCTAAAAGCAGATGCCCCCTTCTACTCTTCTGCTGCTCTTTTCCCCTAAATAATTTCTCCCCTTCCTGAAGTTTCTGTTGAAGATTTGTTTCTTAGCAAAGTGTTACCCAAACCATGCTGGCCTTCTCTTGCTGTGCAACCCTGTCTTTCTTGTTTATTGAATGTAGATTGTAAATCCTGTGCGCAATTTTATTTCTGTATATTTGTGCAGCACTTAGCATGCTCACAGCATTATGTAAATGTTTAATAAAAGTAGCAGCAATTCTTTTAAACTGAAAGCTAATTTTTTTTTTTTTTTTTTTTAGCAGGGGAGCTTACATGTGTATCTTTACTTTTGTTTTCAAAACATAGCACTTGCTATAACTCTTCATGTCCATAGAGAATAGACCATTGTTACACTTGCATCTGTTTTTAAATACAAGAGGAACATGTGGTGATTAGATACCACAGGGACATCTGTTGGCAAGCGGTCTTCTTTCTAATGACAGCAACTGTATTGGAACCTCTAGTCTCTTTACACCTGGCCACACACCAGTTGTTGCTCGTAAGCCAGTGGGAGATAGGAAACATAAGGTTCATGAGTACTTGTGACTGCCAAAGGGAAACTTGATGTCAGCCAAGCACTGGGGACCCAACCGAGCATTGAGGCAGCAAGACTCTCCAAAGAAAATGATTCACCATCTTAGCCAACCAAGGCTTTAAAATCTGGCAAAGAAACAGAACAGTAGCACAAAAAGTTACTTTAAGGGATGAGATTGCCTTTCGAAAGGTTCAGTTCAAATACTATTCTCCCATTTTGTTTTAATTTATCCCATGCAAAAGAAAATGGACCCTGAGTTTTTATTTTGACACTGTTTCATCCAACCCTGATTGAAACGTTGGTTCCTGTGTTTTTCCAGTGTAAATTTTTTATACATGTGCACTTGGAGGAGGGCCTGGTGTGATGTGGTCCATGGGGTTGCGAAGAGTCAGACTCGACTGTGCAACTGACTAACAACCACAAGAACAAATACTCCCAAAATCTTACTGGTGGGGACTGACCAAAGAAATACTATGAACTCTTCAAAGTCCATTGAAGACTTAGGGCATAGAAGGGTGTAATTCTGCTTAGAATAATGCTGTGGAGATGGATTAGAGTAAGGGGGGTAGCTAGGAAACATTTCACACAGGTGTAGAGAGTAATGTTCTGTTTCACTACCAGATACATACCTGATGAAGGGAGCTTACTCTCTCAAAAGCTCATACCCCCCAAAATCTTGTTGGTCTCTAAGGTGCTACTGGACTTGATTCTATCTGATATATTATTGCGGTTCCATGTCTTACTTGGGACACCGAGATCGGCCCGCCTTGTACACACACACCCCTTTGCAATGAACACGCACAACCGGTTTCTTTGGAAATAATGTGGATAAATTTGGCCACAACTTTTATTGGTTACAGCTGTAGAGCATTGGCACAGCATGGGTCCACCAGATCCGACCTATCGGCTGGCCCGCGTGAGTTGACCGTTACCCAGCCAGCCGGCATGGGTAGAGAAGGCGGGAGGGCAGGTTATCGGAGTTCACACGGACGCTTGCCCCTTCGTGAGCTCCCCTGCCCTCTGGCTGTGTGGGCAAGCGCTGTTATTCCTTGAGCTAGCCAGCTCCGTTCAGCCCTCACGCCAAGACCCTTAAGGGGTCCCCAACTCCGGAATTGGCGTGCAGGCCGAATTCCGCCAACGGATCCGGCCCCATGCTGTTACCACCGAAAGTTGTGACAAATTGTGCAACAAAACGAAAAGTAAACACTAACCATACCATGACCTGCAAAGACCCCAGAAACACCCCCTTTCATGCGCTCAAAGTCCAAATCCCCCGCCCCAGCGCCCTAACAATCAGGGAGGGATGGGTGGGCAAACCGGTCTTGCCTCGTGGTCGAGTGGGGAGGGGGAGCGGCTTCCCTTCACCTTATATTGCCTCCCCCTCCGCGACCACCCCCACTACCCCTCCCTTAGCCGGTGGTAAAAGGGGGGGGAGGCGCGTCTTTTCCTGCCACGCTCTAGCCCCCCCCCCCTTCCGACTGGCCAGCCTCTCGGTCCCAGCCCGTCCCCGCAAATGGCGGGCCCGGCTTACCCGGGCCCTTTCTGCTTTAGACAACCTGTAAATGTACCAGTCTTCCACACAGTGAAACCCAGACAGGTAAAAGAGATAAAAATAATATCAACAATTAAATGAAAAGCCAGAAAAGCTAACAAATTGAAATAAAACCACCAAATTATTGCTCATCCTCTTTGAAACAATTTAGGAAGGCTGTTCTAAAGCATAGGAACAACTACAGAAAAGGCCTAAAAATGAAATGCAGCTGCATGCACCTTGGTACATGTTGGCATTGTGAAAAGCACTGCAGTGATAAGTGGAGCTGACACCTCAGTTTCTACAGGGAGAGGTGGTCCTCCAGGTATGTGAGTCCCAGGTTCTAAAAAACTTTAAAGGTAAGCACCAGCACCTTGAATCAAACCTGACAGTGTAAAGTTCCTTAAACTGATGGTTACATGAACCCAATCATTTTTTGTACAGGCTACCATTTTTGCACAAGCTGAAACATCCCATGAAGATTACCATAATCAAGCCACAAGACTACCACAGGATAAGATACCATACTGATTTTCAAGAACAGAAGCTAGCTCATGAGCTATGCATAGCTAGGAAAATGTATTTCTGACAAATGAAGACATGAGACACCAAAAACATATGGGGTAGACTAGTTTATTTACAGCTAGTCACATCAGATGAAAACTGATGTAGCTTTTCAGCAACACCAGTGTTACCATTGGCTTTGCTTATTCTAGCTTGCATGTAAAAGCAGTGCAGAGAGGTTAAACAGCTTCCATGCAATGACTGTTCCATATGTATCAGTCCCAACAGCTGCTTGCAACACTTACACCCACATTACACACACAGCAATAGATGAGTTACTTGGAGGAATGGTTTTCATCCAAAATATATCACAGCACTGAGAAAAGCAAATTTTGTAAGGTAAACTCCTACAGACAGCAAATGGCCCCAAACTGTAATTTATTATATGAAAAAGTCAAGGAAGTACTTCAAGAAAAAGATTTGCCAGGTAGAATTTAGGCATGATGATCTCCCCCCCCCCCCACAAATGGGGGAACACACAAAATAGGCACTGACTTGCAATTCCACAAAGGCATTTTCACAATACTAGGGTCAATATGCTCTGGCTCAGTGGAAATTAATTTTAAACAGAAAATCAAATCTTGGCAATTAACTCTTTAACATTAGGCTAATGGAGTAGTTTGAGAGAGCCTGATTTATATTAACCTAGAGACCTCACAAAATTATGGTGACCAGTGAATGAGTATTTCTAATCCCCTTTCAAACCAAAGCCGTCATTGTTTAGATGCCTCGTAAATTTCTTGTTCCTAATTAAATGGGGGGTCTTGGTACAAAACGCATCTGATTAAATAGGGCTTCGTTCAGTAGGTTAAGTAATTTCAGTAATTAATAGGAGATGAATCTCTCAAACAAATTAGCAAGGGGGACGAAGAAAATTGCCTGATTCATGTTTGGGGCATATGCCAGTGAACCAAGAAGGGATTCCTAGGTTCAGATATATATTATGGGGGAAAGCAACTATTTAGAGAAGTCAGTTGTTTACCCAAAGCAAAAGTTCAAGTCTCACGTCAGGACTGATCTGAAGGCCCATTCTCATACCATTTTGAACACATCAAGCTGTCTTCCACTGAGTCAAACCATTGGTCTATCAAGACCAATATTGCCTACTCTGACTGGCATCAGCTCTCCAGAGTCTCAAGCAGTTAGTCTCATATCTCCTGTTGCTTTTAACTAGAAATGTCAGTGATTGAACCTGAGACCATGTGTGTGCTCAGCAAATGCTCTACCACTGAGCCACAGTCCCTCTCACGGATCCAGCTTAGTTTGTGCCAGGCTGTTGAGACCTATGGCCTATGCTGGCTCTAGCCCATGTTGTAAGCAGAGCCCCTGCTTGACCAGAAAAATGATTGTCGATTACCCAGCATTCTGTCTCCTGCAGTAGCTAGCTAGATTTCTATAAGCAGAGTAGGAAAGTAACTCACCTTCCCTGTCATTTGTCCTTTATTATCCAAAAAGCATACTGCCACTAGGCATAGAGTTTCTATTTAGTTATTACAATTATTAACCACAGTGGGTGCCCCTACACTTACCTCTGAGTGTCCATTCCAAACATAGAAAATACAAGGAGATCTTATAGTAGAAAAAACCTTTCCATAAGGTATGAAATAGTCTCCAAGATTGTATCCTTCTGTAGTAAGAAAGTTCACTCCATCCAATCATAGGGTGACGAACCATATGATGAATAAGAATCCAAACCCAATGGACTATCGATAAGGGGCTGTTTCAAAAATCCTCTTTATGAGTTGATGATCCTTGTATAAACATAAGCAGTTTACATTGGCAACAAAGTACAGTATCTGCATACTTTCACATCAGGCTCAGAATTTGGAATGGACACTTTTGATATCTAATTTGTTTGAATTTGTATAAGAACCTTCATTATTTGTTTATCACATTTATATTCAACATGATAAAATACACCTAGGTTGAGGTCACAGATGCCAATTGAAGCGGAGGGGAAGTGAGGCTATTCCCTCCCGAGGAATTTGACCCACAGTTGCAAGATCACACAGCCCTTTGTAGCTGCGGGCTCAGCCCATCACTGTGTAATCTCACACAACAGGAGTGAGTCATTTTTTTGTTGTTTGTTTCCCATGCGCATAAATGAGGAATCACAGCTCCGCACCAACGCTCCCTCTAAACTGTGGAGTCCTGAGAGCAAAAATTCTACTTTGTGAGCTACCAGCATTAAAGTTACGAGCAGGTGATTTGGCTTCTGAATAAATTCATTTGCTCTGGAGCCCTCCTTCCTGAGCTAAGACAAAAATGTATGAGCCGGAGGCTAAAAAACTGTGAGCTAGCTCACACTAACTCAGCTTAGAGGGAACACTGCTCCACACTGAGGGCCCCCTATGGAGTATGTGATGATACACATACTGCAAAGAGGGGAAAAAACAACGGCGCCAAGCCAGGATGGCCTGATCAGACCATACTGACAGCATGCAGGTGTACTTGTGTGATCAGAGAGGGGAAAGTCCATGGCCCTTCAGAACCCATTTACTACCGGAATTTCTCTGGTGTCTTTTTACTCTACTTCTGTGGCAGAGCAGCATGGGTTGCCAATGACTGCGGGATGCTTCCCAGATGTTGCTGTCTGATTGCACCCTTTAGATCTGTCAGGCATTCATGCCTATGTTGGATCTACTGGTGCATGTGGTCGCAGTCTTAGACTTTTCATATATGAGTTTATTCATTATAATATAGTTCTGTAGACAATATAGTTTCTTTTTCTTCTGTTACCTCTGAGGAAACAGAGGCTTCCAGGCAGTCCAGGAAGAACTGCAGAAGCCTTGGAGGTAAATATTGCCCTCAACGAAACCAACGATAACCTGCTCATGCAACTGTGCTTTATCTATCTTTTATTCTTAGACCTTGAATGTGTGTGTGTGTGAATTGTATTTATTGTTATTGCAACTGTGCTTTATTTAAGTAAACAAACATTATTCTGAGTCCTGCCTCTCGCTTCTTCACTGGGAAGGTCTCGCGGCAGCCCATTCCTCGTAGACACAGACCAAAAGATCCCAAAGGTTAATTATACCTGTGGCGAAGTGCTCAACCCCTAGAGAGCATTTCGCCCAACAGAAGTGACCTGCTTAGGCCAGCAAGGGTCAGAGAAGAAGCTTCATAAGGCTTCCCATGGTGGAGGGGGAGGGGAAATGGGATCTTGGGCAGGCAGCTGTCCATTGGCTTAGGACCCATCACTCCCATAGGCCCATCTTGCAGGATAGAGGGAGTGAGTGAGGCCAGAGTTGTCCCAATCCAGACAGCCCTTTAAAAGGGGCACCCTGGGACAACCAGAGAGGAAGAGTCAGACCTCACCTAAGGCAACCAGGGATAGATTGCTGTACCCCTTCCCCTTGCTCCTTTCTGAGATTCTTCCCCGAGGGCAAGTCCTATTAAAGGAACCCTGGAGAAGGAGACAGCCCTGGACTCCAACTGTGCTTAAATCTGACATATAGATAGACTTTCTGTCAGACCTGAACTTTTAAAAACTTATAATTGCATCTTGGAATACTGGATTCCATAAATGGACTGTGTGTTCAATAACAAAGTACCTTTTTGCATCTGGTCTGAACTGACTGCTCATAAATTTTGGTGACAAAGTGGGAATATGAAGCCCAAGTGACCCACACTGGAACTGACATAGATCAAATTTTTTGCAAACAAAGACAGCAGCTTCCTGTGCCAAATCCCATACAGATGTTACTGAATCTAATTTTACCTGCTACATAGAAAATATATGTAATGATGATTCAAAGGATCCTGTGACAAACTCTGTGACAAATTCTGGTCCTGCCCCTGAAACTCAGATGAAGCTAATGAGTGACTTCAGATGCAGGTAAGGATCTTCAGTCAGGGAGCAAGTGAGTCTGTTGTGTGGACATGGACCTGCCTGGGCTCCCTCCAGGGACTTTTTAATCCCTTCTCATCACCTAGAAAGGAGTAAAATCAGACCTAATTTGTGGGATTGTAATGTGTATACTATGCTTAACATTTGGGAACCTCTTCTACAGCCTATCTGGATTAAATTAAATACATAAATCATTCTAAAAAATTTCTCCCGGCAGACAGTGAACTTTGGAAATGGAAAAGGGGAATTAATGGCAGTGTATTTCATATTTGTGTTCCTCTGTCTAATGCTTCAATTATTTTCCCATAAAGAATTTATGGTCTCTACCCAACAGATGTTGGTCATCTTATGAATACGTCTTGCTGAAGGTAGTACAAAAGAAATGACCTTCAAATACTATAAACTCAGTGGCTCTTATTTATCTCATTGCCAGAGTGAGAGACCTAATAATCCATGTCAAAACACTGAGAGACAGAAAGCAGCCAGGCCAAAGTCTATTGCAGCACCTGAATATGTGATATGAAAGTAGATGTTGTAAAAAAGAATTACTGATCGTAAGAAAATAATTCTTAAATATATTTTAGAAAGAAAGCTTTGGATTGAAACCTACTGTGCTTATACACTTCTGGAAGTTTCTAAGTACATGAAACAAGAGATTAATTATACCCATTAATTAGTTAATTAATTACAGCTTTAAAAAAGTCTTTTTGTGTTTTAAGTTCTAATGTTAAGTGTTCTGTATCTTATTAAAAGGGGATTCTGTGTTGACTGAGATGCTGTATGTATGCTTGTTTGTCAAAAACTTCTCACCAAAATCACAAGTTGTGTTATTTGAATCATCTTTATATTTCCATTAAATACCCTCAGATATGGATAGCTAAAAAAGAAGTCAATGAACAAGAAATCATTCACTTATTGATTATTGACTGCAAGCTTATAGATGCCTTTCCATTGAACTATTGATGCTAACTTATGAGTAAATATATATTAGGTCAGGATGTACAAATAAAAGGTTAGAGGGGGCTTTGAGAAGGAATACTTCACAGATTATTTATTTATTTATTTGTTTCTATTTGTATCCCGCCCTCCCCGAAGGCTCAGGGAGGCTAACAATATAAACAATTTAAACAATATAAACAATATAAAACAATATCAACCAGGTAAAATTATAAAAACAAACAATACAACATAAGCACAACATTTAAAACCAAGATGACGGGAAGACAATGGCATGGTTTTCGAGGTGGAATATCGAAGGTGGAATAGCGGCAGTGGTGGCTCCTACTCAAAAGCCTGGCGGAAGAGCTCCGTCTTGCAGGCCCTGCGGAACTGGACAAGGCCCCGCAGGGCCCGTATCTCCTCTGGGAGCTCCTTCCACCAGGTAGGAGCCGCCACCGAAAAAGCCCTGGCAGTGTCCCAAATTCTATCAAATGCTATAAGCATGGATAAGCTGTAGCAATCATGTGGGGGGAAATGGAAAATTGATACACTTAACCTGTGGACTTTTCCTTTGACAGATATGTTGAAAAGCAGTATAAAATAGGGGATGATCTGCTTTCACAACATGTGAGGTGATCACAGAAAGCACAGTTAACCTGGGTGATTGGGTGGTTCCAGCAGTGAAATTACCTTCCTGCAAAATAAATCTGGATCACATGGGAGGAAATCATTACCTAACTTTAATCAGGACTTGAAAGAGTTCCTAGTGAGTGACTGGCTCCTAAACCTCTAGAAAGAGTAGCTACAGTCTGCTTCCCCTGTAATAAAGAATCATTGTGTGCAAAAGGGAGAAGGAGAGCACAAGAACATGGATCTTAGACATAAATGACAGTTACTGTATATGAGTTGAGCTGGACTGTGCATCTTTAACAGTCTTGGGCAGAAATTCAACTGGTGTAGCTTCTCCATCACTATATTCTTATGAGGGAAAAGAGAACCTTTTGTTCAATTTTTGTGCATGCAACTGCTAAAGGCATAGAACCTGGCAAAGGGGTGGGGGTGGATAGACAGAACCAGCCAAAGCTATAGGAATTAAAATGTTCATTTCTGACGTGTCTTTTCTACCAGCTTTGAAAACTTAACCTTGCTCATTTCCAGAGTAAAAATATTAATTTAGAAGTAATTTTGTTCCACAGTTAATAATAATCTTAATATTTGGGCAATTGTCTTTCTCACAGTTATGGAATATCTAAAGCATGCATATGATCTTGTCTCCTAAAAACAGCTATTTCATTTAAGATAATGCCTTAATACAGCATATTTTCCAAGACATGTGGGGTTTTAATGAACATCACAATTGAATGTTTATAGAGAAAGCTTCCCTCATATTTTAAAATTTCTAATATGACTCTGGAATATTTTTGCTGTTGGGTCCATTTTAGGAGAAGAATGAGAAGTGACAGACCTATACCGATGGCTACCAGTCAGCAAAGCAGGTAGTCACACTGACACATCCGATAGCTTCAGAACACTTCCTCCCTTTTTTGTCCTATGTGGAAAACCACCATCAGGCTGAGTTCAGACTGGCAATTTGCCCCGGTAGGGACCCGGGCCAGCGACAATTCAATCCCGCAGTAAACCGGGCCTTCACATAGGCACATCTGCCTGGTGTCCCCACCCGTAGCCAACCCGTGCCGTTGCGCTTCACTGCCAGATTAAAAAGATACCTCATGTAACCAGTAGCAAATCCCAAAAGCGCCCGTGTGTCCCGCGTTTCTCCACTTCCAAGAAGTCTGAACACTCCACTGATAAGACAGGAGCAATCCGCATTGGGCAAAAGGCATCAGCAGTATGATTGGCTGTTCTCTGCTCTACTGCCCAATGTGGTGCCGACGCTGCAGGGTCCTCCCCCAATCGGCAAAATGTGTTTATGCGCTTATGCGCATGAGTGCATGTGCACATGAGCGCTCATGCGCACGTGCACCCATACACCCACAGTTGAATTAATGGGGAAACGCCGAATACAGCGCGCCTCCGAGGCAGCAGTCTGAACGTTCCTGCGTACCTCCACCCTGTATATTCCGGCAGCGGCCCGGGCTGTCTGAACGGGAAAACCTGGAACAGTTTGTTCCAGGGCTTTTTTGCTGCGACTGGCTACCAGAGCAAACTGCCAGTCTGACAAAATTTGCAACACTTGTCCTGGGAAGTAAATGAACTAATTGTGCATTTCCACAGCTTCCTGTAACAATGTAGATGCAGAAGACTTCACCTAGAGAGAATAAACCATATTGGGCTCTGGGTGTAAAGCAGAAAAGGGTTTCCTTCTGCAGAGAGAGAATAAGATGTCCTTTGGAACAAAAATGTCACACTAAATCAGAGGTCTTTTTATTAACAGCCTAACATATCTTGCATTTCCATGTGAGAAGCATTCCTTGTTATTGAGCAACAGAGTCATAAAACAGCACACTCCAAGAGCACTCAAACTCCTGAAGCCCCAGAGTCATCATCAAGGTGGACAGGGAGGGAGACCTAGACTGTAGCCTGATAAGCAATAATAAGTTGATAGAGAGCCAAAGTCAATTCTTTGTAAAATAAATAAATAAATAAAATAATTCATTCATTCATTCATTAAGAAAATTTCCATGCTGCATCTCCAGAAAACCTACTCCAGGTGACTTTCAAAGTAAAGTATAATAAAATCCTAAAATACCACAAGCCATTAAGAATTCATAAACAATTAAAATCCTGCATTAAAAACCAAGCCAGAACATGAAAACATCATATAACATTTAACCACTTAAAATGAGTCTAATAAAACAGTTCCCAGACTAGAAGCAGATTGTACAGCAATGTAAAAAAGATCGACCGCTTAATGAAAACCCTAAGTAAAAAGAAATGTTCTGGCCTGCTGCCTAAAGCAGAATAGGGTAGGCACCAGGCAAGCCTGAAGGAGGAGGGCATTCCAAAGTTGAGGTGCTACTGCTGAGACAGCCCACCCTCTGGTCACCATGCCTCTCCTCTAAATGCTGAGGGATGGCGAAGGTTGAGGCACAGCTTGTGAGGAAGATTTTAGGTGGCAGGCTAGAATGTATGGGTCATTCCAATATCTTCTGGTGACCCTGGCCCCAAAGACATCTGACTGTTCTCAACCAGACACAGAACTCTCTACCACATGACATCAGGGCCCTGTGAGACTTAATGCAATTCCACAGGGCCTGTAAGGTGAAGATGTTCTAGCCAGGCTTTCGGTTGACAATCCCTGTGTCAAAAGGATCAAAAATTGTATCTGCAACTACCAGCCTGAATGCATAAATGCAAAAAAAAAAATAACAAAACAAAAATAGCAGCAACACCATCAACAACTTAGCACACTGTACCTTCTTTAATTAGAAAGTTAATCTCTACATATATATTACATACCATCCCATTACCATATATCATTTCTTGTAATATATCATTGAATTCCAGTACACATTCAACAGGCTTATATGTTTTGACTTACACCTCACCGATTTATATATTTCATTCACCTTTTCTAACCATTCTTTTGTTTCTCCAGCACCCTGGACTTCTGCCTGTTTGCTCCAAAGAAAGTCCCACTGTTTTCAATGTGCTTACTCTCAAGTAAGACTACAAAGGATTGCAGCCCTAGCCTCTTAATAGTATCTCCTCTGACTACTGCTGTGTCTAAGCTGTTCCCATATGAATTAGATTCTTATATATGATAATGTCTGTGTGCCAAAACCAGTAATGGAATGTTACATTCCATAGAATATATCCCAAATGACAACTAATTCTCAAAAAGCTTTTCACTCTGTCTCTCTCTAAACAAATCCAAGCAGCAGCTAATGGATTTATGATCACTTGTTTTTAAAATTGGCTATTCTATCTAGAAGTAAAGCAAAATAACTATTTCATACATGAAAAGCAAATTTAGGTTTTCATTCACACAAAATTGACATATATGCTCCCAGCAGTTATTTTTTATCTGTTTTGACTTCACCCTTTGTGGATTCAACTTTCAAATGTAGATATTTCATTGCAAATGAGTGCCAATTAGATAACAGTTTCAGAATCTTCAGTGTTTATATATTGTTATAGAGAGTCAAATTAATTAACCAATAATTTTGAAAGTTAAAAAACCAAGAAAAAAACCCCTGCAGAACACAATGAAAATGCCAATAGCTAAAACAGTCTGTTGTACAAATTTTGAGAAATGCATTTCTAGCTGTTAAGGCCAGAGATCTTCTTGTTATCATGGCATCCTTTTGAATTCAAACATGGCACAGGATATTAGTGGTAGGGGCGTGCAGTCAGAGATTATTGATCATAAAAGTATTTCAATTTATACAGCATCAAACTGGATCAGCTATATCCAAGGCAGTCAAAATCTTCCCAGAACAACTCCCAGATTTTATACCATTGTAAATTAATTGTTGGGAATTTAATGGAAACAGCATTTCTCCCAGACAATCTTAGCCCTGGGACTGATCAGGTGAGTTGCCTTGGCTAATCACACAGTCTTTTTTTGGAAGGAAAGTAAATTTTAAACTCTCCTGGAGACTTGGGAGAGATACTAAAGTAAATAATGTTATTGTAGTGAGAGACTTTAACTATCCTCACATTTACTGGGTAAATACGTGCTTGAGTCACGCTGTAGAAATAAGATTCCTAGACATCATAAATGGCTATGCACTGGAACAGTTGGTCACAGAGTCAACCAGAGGGGTAGTGATCTTGAACTTAGTTCTGAGCAGGTCTCAAGACCTGGTGAAATATGAAGAGGTTGTTACAACAATTGGGAACTGTGCACATAATGCTATTATGTTTAGCATATAGGTCAATGGAAAGTTACCCTTTAAGTTTAAAATGGTAAAATTTAATTTCAAAAGAAGGAACTTTACAAAATGAGGGGAATAGTAAAAAGGAAGCTGAAGGGGAAACACAAGAGTCAAATCCCTAAAGAATGCATGGAGTTCTTTGAGAAAGTGAACAGTCCACCAATCATTGTATGATAGGGTGGTATTGGGAAGGAACACCCGTGGTGCTGAGCAGCATGAACCAAACTCTTGTCCATACAGTACATTGGGGAAGAGCATGATGCTGGACACTATTCATGTGCTGGCAAGGAAAAGCAAGGTCACTGAAACCACTCACCAAGGTAGACTTGCCCCAAATGATTGCACACACAAATTGGGTTGGTTTCGTGCAGCCTGCCCTCAAAATACATTAGAATATTTTAATAATGATGGTGCAAATCAGCCATTTAAATAGACTAGTTAAATCCATGTGGTTGTATCTTGTCTTCATTTGATGGGGTGGGGATTACCAGCAAGTGAAAGGTTTATTTCATTTTAAAAAAATTAATGATCTTAAGTCAAACTCAGTAGGTTTAATCCAAAATACTGTGATTAGAGTTCTGCTCATGAAACAGAATGTGTCTGCCTTCCCCCTCTCTGCAGATTGACCATACACCCCAAGTGCTAGTGTCAGAGAGAGTACTTAGGCAGGATAGGAGGAGGCAGCCTCATTATGCCAAATCCAGCAAATGTGTTTCTGATATTTGTTTTAGCAATTATCAAGCAAAATAAGTTAAACAGTAGCACAAACTCATTTCTCTGTATCAGGAAACTAGTGGATTGATGTCACACACAAGACCTCATATTGTTGTGCTGATTAATCCTTAAAAACTACCATAATCCTAGTTATGTGTTTAAAGCTACTGAAGCAAAATACAGTCCCCATCTGATTTCTCAGTGTGTGGTAAAATTCTTTTTATCAGTCTCTAATTAGTTGTGGGCATGGGAAAGTGGTTAAACGGTATTATGGGATAACTAATATACAGTAAATGATCTTGAATATACACTGGGAGACTTTGGTGTAAAGGAGTGGAGCATTCCCCCATGTACACATACACGGCTTTCTAGTTCATTTGGGTATGTGTGCTCACAACTGCTCTCTTCTCACACATATTCTATACCCTGACAAGCTTTGTTCTTGAAGCCTGACTGGTATGTAGGTGTTGAAGTTATCTTTCTATTGGGGTTCTTCACAATGTTGAATGACATCGACTGTTAGTTGGATCCAGTAAGATTGCTCTTATGCCCTTAGGTTCTACTGGGTCAGATCCTACCATCTAGTTTCATTGGTCATGCATGATCCTCCAGCACAAGATGCATTCTGCTGAATAAAGGTGCTCAGTTTAAAATAATTGGGAAGTCAACTTAAGTATTCAGGATTGGATCCCGACCAATTTTTTCCATCAGCTGAACTGAACTTTCCTGCCTCCACCCTCCCACTGCAGCCTACTGAACTCTACTAAAAGAAGCTCTGGTAGGACAGGGAATCCTGGGACATTTGGGAGGTCTGAAAGCAGAAATGGGAAAATGATTGAAATTGTCAATTTAATCTAGATCTAACCTTCAGTCATTAAAAAGATTCCCCTCCCAACAGTACAAACATTTGCCACTATGAAAATTCTCAGTTATATTTCTTCCCCAGGTTCAAATATTTGTTTCAACAGCACTACAAGCTGAAATGTGTAGATTAAGAGAAATTTAGATATATTTTAAGATTGATACCTGTGGTTCTTTTTCTGGCAATTGATAGGTTAGGCTGTGAAACAGTGATTTTCTAATGGAGAGGTCAGAAAGCTTCACGACTTAACAGGCATTTGAACCCCAGCACTGAAATGACTATAGATGAAAAGCATATATCAGCATTTCAAACATTTAATGTTAGTATACTGATCAGGGGTCTTTTCGTAGAAAAACAGCTGCAGGAGCTCATTAGCATATGGTATGCTAATGAGCTATTAGGCTATTAGCATATGCCACGCCCCCTAACATCACCGGAAGTGATGTCAGAAGGGGAAGCAAAAGGGGGGGAGGCATCTTCAAAAGCCTCCCCTTCCATTCCCCCAGCTGGCCTGGGTGGGGGAGCTAAGAGAGAAGGGGTTTGAAGTTTAAACTCCTTCTCATGAGAGTTGGGCCACAGAAGGAGGAAAGAGGGAAGGAAAGAGAGAGAGTAGAGAGAAGGAAAGAAGGAAGGAAAGAGGGAAAGAAAGAGAAGGAAAGGGGAGGGAAAGAAAAAGAGGGAAGAAGGAGGGAAACAGGGAAAGAAGGAAAAAAGAGAAGAGAAGAAGGTGGGAAAGAAAGAAAGAAAGAAAGAAAGAAAGAAAGAAAGAAAGAAAGAAAGAAAGAAAGAAAGAAAGAAAGAGAGAGAGAGAGAGAGAGAGAGAGAGAGAGAGAGAGAGAGAGAAGAGAAGAGAAGAGAAGAGAGAGAAGAGAAGAGAAGAGAAGAGAAAGAGAAGAGAAGAGAAGAGAAGAGAAGAGAAGAGAAGAGAGAGAAGAGAAGAAGGAGGGAAAAAGGAAAAAGAGAGAAGGAAAGGAGGGAATGAAAGAAATTCTGCGGCAATTCGAACCCATTATATCCTATGGGCCATTGAAGTCAATGGTGAAAACATAGGGTATATTCTGGGGGCTGGAGGGGAGGGGTTTGAGGGAGAGGCTCCAAACTCACAGGGTAGCTGATGGAGCCTCTCCTCAAGATACCCACCAATTTTCAAGAACATTGGATCAGGGGGTCCAAATCTATGGGCCCCCAAACAGATTGCCCATATTCCCTCCATTGTTCTCTATGGTGGGAAAAATATAACTTTTTTCCCACCATAGAGAACAATGGAGGGAATGGGGGCAATCTGTTTGGGGGTCCATAGAATTGGACCCCCTGGTCCAATGTTCTTGAAACTTGGTAGGTATCTTGGTGAGAGGCTCCATCAGCTACCCTGTGAGTTTGGAGCCTCTCCCTCAAACCCCCTCCCCTCCAGCCCCCAGAATATACCCTATGTTTTCACCATTGACTTCAATGGCCCATAGGATATAATGGAGCTGAAATTGACATTCAGCTGCCTGAAAGACTCCCGGGGACGCCGGCTGGGGGCGGGGCTTGGCTCCTGAGCTCCCGGAGCTGCGCTCCGGTGCGCTCCCCCCCCCCCGAAAAGACCCCTGATCACTGCCGGCTCGCCCACTAGGCGAGCTAGGCGCTCGCCTAGGGCGCTGGGGTCCACAGGGGCGCCAAAGCGCCCCCGCCCGCCCCCGTGAAGCCGGCGCTGGGAGGGAAGGGGCGCCCCTTCAAACGGGCGCCCCTTTCCTGGCTTTCCTGAGCATGCCGCTACTGCGGCGTGCTCAGGAAAGCCGGCGCTCCCCCCCGTCTTCAGCTGGCGCTGGGGCTGGGAGGAAGGGGCGCCCGTTCAAACGGGCGCTCCTTCCCTGGCTTCCCCCCGTCTCCAGCCGGCGGAAGGGGCGCCCGTTCAAACGAGCGCCCTTCCCTGGCTCCCCCCGTCTCCAGCCGGCGGAAGGGGCGCCCGTTCGAACGGGCGCCCCTTTCCTGAGCACGCCGCCGGTGCTGGGGCTGGGAGGGAAGGGCGCCCGTTCAAACGAGCGCCCCTTCCCTGGCTCCCCCCGTCTCCAGCCGGCGGAAGGGGCGCCCGTTCGAACGGGCGCCCCTTTCCTGAGCACGCCGCCGGTGCTGGGGCTGGGAGGGAAGGGGCGCCCGTTCAAAGCCGGCGCTCCACCCCCCCCGTCTCCAGCCGGCCCTGGGGCTGGGAAGGGGCGGCCGTTCAAACGGCCGCCCCTTCCCTAGCTTCCTGAGCACGCCGCTAGCGCGGCGTGCTCAGGAAAGCCGGCGCTCCCACCCCCCGGTCTCCAGGCCCCACCGGGAGATTGGCATCCCTGTGGGGTGGGCGCCCCAGGCTGTCTTGCCTAGGGCGCCCAGACACCTGGGGCCGGCCCTGCCCCTGATACTGATTATTCCTAAATCTTCTATTCCAGCTACTCCACTATCATCTGAATAGCCTCATACTGACCTTCCTTAAATGAATAGATCTTTTATGTTACTTAGGTGATTAATAATATTGAAGGGCAGGCAACAGTCCACAGGTACTCACCACTTACCATTTTGTTGCTTCTTTTCCTCCTCTCTGATGAGCAGCCATACTTCCCACCTGAGCCAGGAGCTTGGGAAAGAGGTAGCATCTCAACTCTGATTTTGCCGTAGCTTTGGAGACAATTTGAGTCCTTCCCTTATGCAGTGAGGTCAAGCACAAATTCTCACTACTACCCAATATGATGACCACAAATAATGGTTGATTACTAATGTCAGATAAATTTGTGGGTCCCAGATTGCATGGAACCCACAATGGTAAATTAAGGCTCTGATCCTGTGTGAATGAGTAATTGTATTCGGATCAGTGGAACTCATCCACACGTGATCGTGTTCAGGACTACTGCCAAAGTGAATAATTTGCCAAGCACCTACAGGCTAACATTTGTTTGTACAAATTATATGGCAAGTCATTTGTAGTGTATAATTACAGATACAGGGATGGTTCATTAACAATTCACAAATAGAATTAAATAGAATACCTTGGGTATTTTATACACAATGAATAATTCACCAGCCCTCCTGTTTGATATGCAGTGGGATGATCTGATTATCACTGTTACTTTTAAATATAGGAACAACTTCCTGGGGGTTAAATGAGTGGCAAAGATAGATACAGAAGCTAGATGTACACAACACTTATATCCTCTTATTATGTAGTTAAAAAGAAGGCTTCTAGCACATAATGCTTTGACAGGTTTCAAGTACTATAGCTTAAAGGAAAGAAATGTTTCCAACGCCGCCCAGTATCGGCATCCTCCAAGATAATGACAATGTGAACATATAAAGCTCCCTTATACTGTGTCAGATCATTGGTCCATCAAGATTAGTACTGTCTACACAGACTCATAGCAGCTTTCCAGTGTCTTGGGCAGAGGTCTTTAACATCACCTATTACCTCATTTTTTCTGATACTACCATTTTTTTTAAAAAAAAAACCCTGAAGATAGCAGGGTTGGAATCTGGGACCTTCCGTTTCCAAGCAGATGCTCTATTACTGAACCAGGGCTAATAATAATGGCTAATCATCATCCGTGAGAGGGAGATTAATGATCTGTTGGTTTTTCAAGCACCTAACCATCCTAATCTCCCCCTGTCCAAGAGTCTATGAATATTTGGGAAATATGAATGTACCAATTTCCCCATCTTCTAGAGATAGATTTTCTCATAGCATTTTGAAGTTCCGAATCCAAATCGGAGACCTCCAAAAAGCTTCAGTTTTACAATGCTATATAGCGATTTGTCTATTGCCACCTGTAGTTCTTTGTTTTAATTTTAGAAGTCATATTTTTCCGTGTACCTCAGAAGACTTTAATTATATGGATGACCCCATTTTGCTACATACCATTAGGTAAAACCCATAACATTTGTTACCTGAAAGATGTGGTTGGGGTCACAATGAATCATGGAGGGGAGGGGATACTAAATGGGATATTCTCCTGTATATGTGTGTGTGTGTGTGTGTGTGTATATATATATATATATATATATATATATATATATATATATATATATATATATATGTATATATAGTATTAGCATACTATATTAGGACATCTCTCTCTTTTTGTCCCCCATTAGCTGAAGATCAGCTGTTCTCAACATTTCATGTCTCTTGAAGCATGCTTAGTTCTCATCAGGCAAATTCTGGTTAAGTTCCAAAACCTTGATTGTTTGGAATATCTGTAGAATCTTTTCCTTATCTATGGGAGTCTGGGTTTTCTACTTTCATGATTAGTCTGACCCAGTCAATAAAGTGAAATATTATTAATACTATAAGGGCAATAATAATTCACTTTACAGTAACCTAAGCTGAAATACAAATAATTTTCCTGGGGATGAGACCCAACACGTTTTTTTAATTAATAAAGAACAGTTTTAGGAGACCATAATTTTAAGCAAAAGAAAGACAGGAAGTGGTGTTCTTAAACTTTTCCTCAGTGGTTATTTTCCCTCCTGAAATTGCTATTTTCTGTGAGAAATCTCTCAAAATATGCAGATTGTGGAGTTCAAACTAACAATGCTGAGCAGTCATAAACAAACAGAGAAATACCTGTAATCTACACCAAAGATGAAAATGTTCTCCCACTGAGCTCATTTACAATTAACTGGTACTGAATATGTTGCTGATTACAGTGTAGTAGCTGCTTACAGACAGATCTAGATCACAGCAGTTCTAAACCATTTACAGAATAACTGTATAACAGAAGGAAACATCTCATGTAGTGCATAAATGCCAGTGGACATTATTAACATTTAATTTCAAACAAATTTGTTGTTACAGCTCATAACCCTCAGCTGTTTGGAAGAACAGAAGATCAATGAGGAGAGAATGCAAGTGATAACAAGTAGTCGGACAGAAGCTAAGAGTTATTGGCAAAGGCAGCATATCAAAGAGGAGGGAATGTAAAATCGTCTAGTTCAGATAAACAGCTGTTCCTCCTACCATATCTGTTTCCCTGGAGGTCAACAGCCACTGTATCACACAGTCAGCCAAAAATGCCCATCTAGACACACTTGATGACACACAGTTCTACATCCTCCCCAGCTGTTTTACCTGTCATAGGGGGGAAAAGAAGTATCCGTCTTTGAGAAAGCAATTTGGGTTTTCCAAACTGGTTCAGGGGCAGTGGCCTTTAGCAAAAGCAGTCCCATATTTCCTCTGATAAAATTAGAGGTCTTGTTTGACTATTTTTTCATTTTTAAATCCCATTGGAAAATAATCAGGTAATAAGAATTTTCTGACATATAATATTATTTATTTTTATTGTATTTCCTATCCGTTCCACCATAGGTTAGAATTTGGAAAAAGTGGGGGGAAACCAAGTCAATAAATAATTAAATATTATACATATTTAAAAACACATGCAAGAAATTTAGCAACAGCTTACAACCTGCCCGTATCATTAGAAAAGAACAATTTCAAGGTAATATAATCACTAGAACATTGAACATCAGAATTAATAAAAGCTCCCAATATATTGTGCCTGGCTTTAACAAGGGACAATTTGACATGTGTGAGACAGTTTCTATTGTTCTAGAAGTACAAGAACTCCTGTTTTCCATCTAGGGAATGGCTTCAAGCCTTCCAAATGCCATGTAATATCTATAGCAGGGGTCATTAACACAGTGGCCATGGCCCCATGGGTGTCTAAAGACACCTTTTCCAGTCCCCACAAAGTGTTTTTAGAAAGTGGGGAGGGCCAGGAGGGGCTTTTGCCCAGCAGAGCTTCTGACTGGCAGTGGCCACTAGAGATTTGATTGGCTGTGCAAGCTTTTTAAATTGTTGCTTTGTCAGTAGCGGCAAAATATTAGCCAGCATTCCATCACTGCTATATTTTTTGTGCATTACTGTTATAGTTTTTGTAGATTGCTCACTGCTTGGTTTTTGAGCATTACTATTTATGTCTCTGTACAATGCTCTGCTTTCATGTACTATAATTCACAATTCTGCCTTATATGGTTTTTATTACTCATGCTGGCATATACCATATATGTTTGGACATTTTTGACTAGTCATTAATACATGTTTCTGTTCACATCATCTGTTTTGCTTCTTTACATATGCATTATTTATTATTTGCTTTATAAACATTTATAGCCTCTGGTGCTTTGCACATCAGAATTCCAAAGGCTCAAAAAAGGTTTGGGACCTCTGATCTATAGTATACACCAGTTTCAATCAGCAGTGTTGAATGTTGGACAAAGTGTCTGGCAATGATCAAACAGTTTAAATGCACAGTTTCCTGCAGTTTCCTTCTTCCCCCATCCCAGGTGCAGTCACCTCCTTAGTGTGCACTTTGCCATGTTCTTAAAGATGAAAAAACCACAATGACTTGCATATATGAGAGGCATAGTATTCTCTACTGACTGCTTGATGTGACATTCATTAATGCCAAAGACAGGGAAACAATGCAGATGTGAGTGAATGTGCATGTTCTTGCACTGCTTCCTGGAAATTATCCCCATTGTCCCCACCATGTACTCCAAATTATTTTGGTTAAAAGTATGTTCCACTAATGAAAGAGGGGACAAAGTCTCTTGTGTTTTGACCCAATGTTCTCTAACAGCAAAGGCAAGCAAATTGTTCAGATGGGCAATATTTGCCTTCTTGCACTGCCTCGTGTGAGTTGTAGTTATTGGGGAGGGAGACCTATTTTCTCTCTGCATAATTTTATCCTGCTTCATGATAAAGAACTTCTCTGACTGACTGCCTTAACATGCTTATGACTCCGTAGCATACAGAGCAACATGCAAAAAAGCCTGTGGGAGCAGCATTTACAGAGGCGCAAAGTTGCTTGACAAGCCATTACATCTGAACTTTGCAGGTATGCAAGCTGAGCCCCTCACTGGATTGCACCAATGTTTATTTAAACAGTTGAATCAGTGTAGGTTCAAACATTGCTAATATTTGTTCCAAAATTCTCTGCATGCCCGCATGAAGCCTGTTCCTATATATGTTGATTCAGTTCACTGAACACAGCGGAACTTCTTACCCTTAAGTAAGTGTGCTAAGGATTGCTGCCTTTGCTTCACAGCACATTGATTTAACAGAAAAAGATTACCAGTTAAATCCATGGAGCTTGGCATCCCATGTGTAATTGATAGATAAACTCTGTATTGGAGCTTTTAAAAAAATCTGTTTGCTCTTATTTCTCCCTTGATTCAAATAAATGAACTAGTTTTTTATCTCCCCAGAGTAACCTCACTGCCTTCTTTCTGTGTATATTTCTCAAATTACTTTTCTTCCTAATCAGCAAGAGAAATGCTTCCAAAGGGGTGCAATATTACCAAATGTCGTCAGCTCAGCAGAAAGGGATTTGTTTGATCCTGTCAGCCAAAATTATCCATGTAGTCTGTTTGACTAAGGAATTTCAGTTTCCAGAGGACATAATGATTCACACACATAACCCCCTCCTTTAAGGAAAAAAAAAAAAGCCAAACAGGTATGGTCTCATTCCATGCATGGTTTGTGTTCAGTTTCCTTTAAGATGAATTGGAGTTAAGACTGGAAGTTCCATGGAACATAGCCTGAGTACCAGACCTTTGATTCAAGTTGGCATGTTTTTATAGCTCACTAATTTAATGACTTCTGGCTCAGACTGAGATTCTAGAAGCATTAGTTTTCTGGCAAGACTAGTAGCATTAGAAGCAGATGCAAAGACAGCAAAAAATGGCTTCTCAATTTAAAATACCCTGACATAGCAAAAGAGTTGCCATTACTACAGGAACAGTTCAGGTGGTTGCTCATACAGGCTACATAATCAGATGGCATTATGTGTGTAGAAAACAATGTGCACAGGGTGGCAGGCAGGCATGAGTGCATTGGCCTTTTCCCCCACCTATGTGCAATTGCCAATTCATAAGCATGGCATCTATGTATGTGTAAAGTGTGCATACATGAGCTCGATGACCTTAATCAGAAACATTACTGTTTTCTAATGTTCAGAATCATAGGAACAGAGTCTATGCAGGTACTTTGGGGGCACATAGACTCTGTGCTCATGTACTGGTGATTTTGCAAAGGAGGGAAGTGGGATCAGCATGCTTATACTAATCCCCCCTTTACATGCTTATTCCCCCTTTACATGTGGGTAGGGATTTGGTATGCCTTCTTTCAAAGGAGCCCACTTCAGGGGTATATATGTGTCATGACATCAGGGTGTCCCAGCAATGTCAACTAGCTGAGATTTTGTAAATAAAAAGAAATTAATTATGCCCAATTGAAAAAGTATCTTTTTGGTAGTATAAATTTGGCACTGGAACAAAATAAACTTGGGTTCTGGACTCACTCCAATATTTAAAAACACAATTTTTAAAAAAATTATTTACAAAAGATACAAACATAAAAACATATAAGTAGAGGGAAAGAGTGTACAATGGGACAGAGACAAAATAACAAACCTAACTAGCCTCTAGACACTGACCCTAAGCAGCTTACAGCTCCAAAACAGGCATCTTGAGTAGCAGTACTCCTAGCAGTAATGGCGCAAAAGAGTGGAAGTTCTGAAAAGAGTGAAGGTCCTTTTTCCAGCTTCACATACTCTTCACAAGTCTGTGTCCTTCAGCACAATGTTTGCTCTCTCTGTGTCACATCCTTCTATGTATCATGAAATTTGGCTTCCTTGCCCTATATGCTAGCCCAGGTGTCACTTGCTAATTAAGCAACCAATCAGTATGATCAGTTATTTAATCTAGCTGATCTAAGATGAAATCTAGATCACTAGATGTCAAAACCAGCATCTGAGCTGTAGATGACCAACTGTCAAACAATTATCCTGACAGTTCCCAGCTGCTAGCTATTATACTGTAAGGTAAATACATACAGGTGCTTAGTAGGTAAAGCACTTCAATGTCTTGGATAACAGTCCCAAAAACATTTATACAGAGGGTTCTGCTTTCCACATGATAATAATTCAAAGATAAATGCAAACATTTAACATACACAGGGGAATCACTTTCCTGACAATATGAACCATAGTAGCCCAGTCCTATTGATGCTTAGTAGTCCAGTCCCACTGAGCTTGATGTGGTTTATTCTAAGGTTGCTACTCTTGATAAACAACAATTTGGGAATTAGATGCAAAAATCAAGTGGGACAGAGCCCAGGAATATTGGGGTGGAACCCATAGGAAAGGCTTTGTTCAACTGTCACTTAGAGCTAGGATACAACATATCTATCTTTGATAAACAAGGGTAGTGTTAGAGTGCTGGACTGGACCAAGAGTTAAAACTCCACTACATAAATCTCAGTTGGTGTCCTTCAGCTAATCATCCACATTCAGCATAACTCAGTGTAAGAACCTTCATGGGGTTGTAGCAGAAATAAAATGGGTAATCTCTATGTACACAAGCCTGAGTTCTTTGGAGGAAGGATGACATAGAAATGTGAGAAACAGATAAATACCAGGTCAACACAGAGCAACCAGACACAATCCATACATTATCTGTGTTGTAAGCACAAAACAAAGACAAAAAGTGCACCCAGGGTAGATCATTCAAGCAGGCAAACTTATTAACTTATTAAATCATTAATAAGCCTGCCTTTCTCCCAGGTGATTGGGACCCATATATAATATAATTTATAATAAACATACATGCAGAATATCATTAGAATTAGCAACAAAAATCACTTAACCAATTTACAGATGGGATACTCCAATGAGGAAACTAGTCTGAAGAACAATCAATGTATCAGGCACTGTAAGACATAGAGCATATAATTCAGAAAAATGAGGTAAGAGCCAGTCACTAAATTGAAACCAATGACAGCCAAGGAATTACGTGTGTAGAAAATATGCAAACATTTCATGGTTTATCCACACAGAACAGTAAGACGTTGCTTCTTCCCTATCCCCCCCCCCACCCTATACACTGCTGCCACTCGGTCATCTTTCTCATGCAGGTGGGTTTGCAAGAGAAAGAGCAGGTAAGGAGGCTCACTCAGACTCACTGAGCTCACCTAAGAGCTGGTAGCGGGTTCACCTTCCCTTAACTGGCCTGTCATCCTCACCTCTGCATTACCCTACTGACTGCCATGGAGCTGCCTGCCGCTAGGATTGACAGACACCCCCAGTGGAAGTGGCAGTCTCCAGCTGTCAGGCCTTCCCCACCAATCACTAGTCATCTGGGTGGTGGGGGGACTTGCCAGTAGAAAGAGGAAGGCCTAGGCTGGTGGTGGCGAACCTGTGGCACACTTGCCAGAGAGGGCACGCAGAGCCCTCTCTGTGGGCATGCACGCCGTCACCCCAGCCACGGCTGGAGCACCCATAAGGCGGGGTTAGGCCTCCGCTCCACCTCTGCTCCTCCCTGCTCTGGGCCTCCACCTGTCCCAGTCCAACAGGCCCCTGGGAAGCCCTCCCTGACCCCCAACCATCTTTGCAGGGCCACGCTAAAGTGCAGGCCCCTGGGAAGCCCTCCCTGACCCCCCCGTCTTTGCAGAGCTGTGCTAAGTGTGTCCCCCCCAGGTAGCAATGCAAAGAGTCCAGTGGCATCTTTAAGACCAATCAAAACTGATTTCCCACAAGCTGCTGCTCCACGCTCGCTCTTCCCTTTGCCCCACCATATATGCAGATCTGCCCTCAGAGAGAGCTTTTACCTAAATAAGCCTTGGTCTTATAGGTGCCACTGGACTCTTTGCATTGCTACGAGGAGGGGGGGACACACGCAGATCTGCCCTCAGAGAGAGCTTTTACCTAAATAAGCCTTGGAGCGATTTCCCACAAGCTGCTGCTTTGCACTCCCTCTTCCCTTCACCCCAATCATGTCAATTTCACACCATGCGCTGGGCGGTCACATTTTGCCCCACAGCTTCACCTGATTTCCCCAGCATCTACTCAATCCTGTTTTTTGAGGATTAAGTAGACGCGAGGGAAATCGAGCAAAACTGCAAGGCAAAATGCGACCACCTAGCACATGGTGTGAAATTTGCTAGTGAGGCAACTTATCTCTTTCTTCCCCCACCAAATATTTTTGTTCTTGTGCAAATGGTGAAAATTGATATAATAAAAGGCCAGAGGGGACTCTGATTAGTTTAATTGAGAGCCAGTTTGGTGTAGTGGTTCTGTTATGTTCATATGTCTGGGGCAGTGATGCTCTGTATTCTTGGTGCTTGGAGGGGTGTGGCACAGAGTGTTGGACTGAATGGGCCACTGGCCTGATCTTATGTTCTTATGGCCAGGGCTTTCTCTGTAAATGTGTCTCTCTGCGTGGTGTGGAGGTGACTCTCCTCTTTTGAGCTCTTAAAACACAGATGAAAATGCCCTCTTTTGGGGTTGGAAGATAAGGAGTATTCCTTGTGATGCCTTGGGGGGGGGCATTTCTTTAGCTTTAACTAATAGTGTTAGCTATTTTTGGTATAGGGATAGATTTGTATTGAGTGCTTCGTTTTTTTTAAATTTTGTGTTTTTGTAGACTCCAAGTCCTGAACACTCAAAAATGAATACAGAAAAAAAAGCAAAAACAGATAGTGGAAGATCATTCCAAAAGGCCTGGACGGAGTCATTGGGAATGACTGAATGCAATGGGAAAGCATTATGTTTTGTATGTAATGAAAGTGTTGTGTGTTGCACATCAAGTGTCAGACGGCACTTTGACATCAACCACAAAAGTGTTGCCAAACTTGGTGAAACTGAAAGAAAAGAGTTTCTTGAAGGGAAATTGAGGCAATATCATTCCCAGCATCTTAGGTTTAGCAACTATCTTTCTAGAACAAATCATCTGAGAGCTGCCAGTTTTCAAATTTCACTGTGCATAGCAAAACGTGGTAAGCCCCTCTCTGATGGGAATATTATCAAAACAGCCATGTTGTCTGGGAGTAATTTCCTTTTTCATGATTTCCCAAACAAGGATAAAATTATTCAATGCATCTCTGAGATGCCACTTAGCAGAAATACTGTTAAAAATTGAGTCCAGCGCATGGCAAGTGATGTTAGTCAGCAGCTCACCACTAACTTACAAAAGGCAGCCTGTTACTCCATGTGCTTGGATGAAAGCACAGATATTAATAATCATGCAAGGCTAGCAGTAATTTTGTGTTATGCTGTTGGTGACATCATGAGAGAAGAGCTGGTGAAACTGGTGTCTTTGCCTGAAAGAACACAAGGGATAGATATCTACAATGCTGTGATGGAGGCTTTTTTGTCACAAGACATAAGACCATAAAAAGTGGTTTCAATTACTAGTGATGGGGCACCTTCTATGGTGGGGGCAACATCTGGGTTCATACAGATCTTTGTTAAAGAAACAGAACATCAAGTCATTCAATTCCATTGTATTATACATCAAGAAGCTCTTTGTGCCCGGGAAAGCAGCAAAAAATTTGATGATGTCCTCACAGATGTCACAAAAATGGTGAATTACATCATGGCTCATGCTCTGAATTGTCGACAGTTTAAAGCACTTCTTGAGGAGGTTCAGGCACAGTATAATTGTTTACTTATGTACAATAATGTCTGGTGGCTGAGCAGAGGACGAGTCCTGGAGAGATTTGTAGCCTGCTTGGATGAAACTAGGCTGTTTATGAATGAAAAAGGGCAGGGATATCCACAGCTAATTGATATGACCTGGCTTACCAACCTCATGTTTTTTACAGATTTTACACTACACTTCAATGTACTGAACAAACAACTACAAGGTGTAAGGAAAACAGAAGAAAGGATGTTTTGTGATATCAAAACATTTGAGAGAAAACTGCAGGTTTTTGAAAGAGACCTTGAAAGTGGGCAGCTGAAATATTTTCCAAATCTAAAAATGCATTTAGAAAATTCTACATTTGTAGACAATCCTACAAGCCATCAGGAAATCTACAAGAAATTTTCCAGCATTGTAGCAGCTGCAAAGATGAATTTCAGTAACAGATTTTTACAGTTCCATAAGATGGAGACAACCCTAGGGAATTTCACATTACCGAGATTCTGCCGGATTGAAGCCGTTTCTGATTCGTCTTGAAGTAAACCGGTACAGGGCTGCCATTTCACACATGGCTTTCCCTGACCGGAAAAGAGCCGAATCAAAAGCGGTTTGGCAATTCAGACTGCACCGCTTTGTTTTCCCACCGTTTCCCGCCATGCCTTTTTTTAAAAAAATGTTCGCTTTAGAGCGCTATAGCACTATAGTGCTATAAAACAACACTGCAGGCATTCCAATGGGGTTGCTATGATGCTATTCTGCTATAGCGGTATAGCTCTATAGCGCAATAGCGCTCTAAAGCGAACATTCAAAAAAAAAAAAAGCCGGAGATCGCCCGCGCGGGCAAAAAAAGGCGGGAAAAAAGCGTATCGGATCCGGGAGAAGAACTTGACGACTACTTGGAAGCGGTTGACAGGTAAAATGCTTCAGCCCCGTTTCCTGAACGGGACAGAAGCGATTCTGTGTGAAATTACAAATATATTCCAGTAGGGAACCGGTTCTAAAACGGTTCTGTCTGAAATGCCAGACCAGAAACCGTTTGGGAACCGTTCCTCTTCCGGATTATATCATCTGTCTGAAATTCCCCCTTGTGTTTTCTTTTTTCGGTAAATACAGTTTATTATTGGATATATCACACGTTCATACAATTTAACCCTACCTACATATCCATTTTTCTTATTTCCCTTCTCCCCCCCCAAACAAGGCTTCCCGCACTGCTCCAACCCCATTAATGTCTCTCTTATTCTGTTACAATTACTTCTAAACTTATTTTCTCTTACAAACGGTAACAATTCAAAAATCTAATTCTCTTTCATTTTCTTCTTAATAACTATCAAAACAAATCAAACCACGTTTAATGTCCCAATTTTTCAACAAGTATTTTTGAAAGTCTTTCCAGTCTTCAAAGAAAGTTTCATCTTCTTCGTTGTTTAACTTTCTTGTTAATTTGTCCATTTCTGCCAAAAACAACGTCTTTTTAATCCATTCCCATGTTTCAGGTACTTTATCTTGTTTCCAACATTGAGCAAAAATCAGTCTGGCTGCTGTAATCAAGTACCATAGTAGTGTTCTTTTGGCTACATTTATTTCTTCCATTTTAAGACCTAACAATAACATCTGTGGGTCTTTCTTAAAAGTACATTTCAGAATTTTTTGTATCTCATTGTGGATCTCAGTCCAATACTTTACTGCTTTATCACATGTCCACCACATATGGTAAAAAGACCCTTCATGTTTCTTGCATTTCCAACATTTGTTGGACATACTTTCATTTATAATAGCAATTTTTTTAGGCGTCATATACCATCTGTACATCATTTTATAACAATTCTCTTTAACATTTACACAAGTTGAAATTTTCATTGACTTTTTCCACAAATATTCCCAGGATGTCATTAATATCTCGTTATTAACATTTACAGCCCATTTTATCATTTGCTCTTTTACAGTTTCATCCTCAGTGTACCATTTCAATAAAACCTTGTACAGTTTAGAAATCATTTTTTTACCTTTCTCAAGCCATACAGTTTCAATTTCAATGTTCTTTTCTCTAAAACCATGTTCTCTTTTATCGGTCTTAAATAAATCATAAATCTGTCTGTATTTCAACCAATCATATTCAAATTCAACATCAAATCTATCTTGTAACACAAAGTTTTTCCCTTCCAATTTTAAAAGATTTTTGTAAGGTAGCCAATCTAACCCTTGATTTCTTGAATGTGGGTTAATCACTTCAGCTGGTACTATCCAAAGTGGTCTTTCTTCTGAGAAGAATTTTCTATATCTCATCCATGTCTCGAACAGTGATTGTCTTACAAAGTGGTGTTTAAAAAATTTGTCCATTTTTACTTTTCCATACCATAAATATGCATGCCATCCAAATTTGTTATCATGCCCTTCTAAAGCCAATAACTTCTTATTCTCAAGATTAATCCACTGTTCCAACCACGTTAAACAGACGGCATCATAATACAGTCTTAAATTTGGTAGTTGTAGGCCTCCTCTCTCTCTTGCGTCGCATAGAATTTTCATTTTGATCCTTGGCTTTCTTCCTGCCCATACGAATTTGGATAGTTCTTTCTGCCACGAATCCAATACTTTCCTTTGTTTTAGTATTGGAATGGTCTGAAATAAAAACATCAAACGCGGTAAGACATTCATTTTTACGGTTGCGATTCTTCCCATCAGTGATAAATTCAAAGTGTCCCATTTCTTCATATCTTGCTGAATCCTGTGCCACACCTTTTCATAATTGTTTTTAAACAGATCAATATTTTTCATGGTTAATTCAATTCCTAGATATTTAGTCTTTGTAACTACATCACATTGGATTTTCTCTTGTAATTCTATTTGTCTTTGCTTCGTCATGTTTTTACACATCACCTTAGTTTTGTTTTTATTAACGTAAAAACCCGCAACTGAGCCAAATTCTTCAATTTTCTCCATCAGATGTGGTATTTTCTCAATAGGATCCTGAATCATAAACATCACATCATCTGCAAATGCCCTGTATTTGTATACGAATCCTTTCACTGAAAGTCCTTCAATACTATTATCTTTTCTTATTGCTGTCAATAATATTTCCAACATCCAAATAAACAGCAACGGGGACAACGGGCAGCCTTGACGTGTTCCCTTTTGAACTTGGAAAAAATCCGTCCTTTCTTTATTTATATTCAAAGCCGCTTTTTGTTCTGAGTATATTGCCACAATCATGTTTAAAAAGAACTGTCCAATGTCCATTTTTTCAATAACTTGCAGCATAAACTCCCAATTTAAGTTGTCAAAAGCTTTTTCCGCATCTAGGAAGAGGAATCCAACTTCTTTTTCTGGATGCTTATCATAGTATTCAATTGCGTCTATCACCACTCTTAAATTGTCTCTGATTTGTCTATTTGGTAAAAATCCGGCTTGTTCTTCTGCTATAGTATCTTTCAAATATTTTTTCAATCTCTCCGAAATTATTTTTGCAAATAATTTGTAATCATTATTTAATAGCGATATTGGTCTATAATTCTTTACTTGAGTCAAATCCAAACCTTCTTTAGGTATCAATGAAATATTTGCTTCTTTCCATGAATCTGGGATCCGTTTAGTCTTTCTTATCTCATTCGACAGAAGTACTAAAATGGGGGTTAGCTCCTCTTTAAATTTCTTGTAGAACTTTGCTGTAAAGCCATCTGGTCCTGGAGCTTTGCCCAACTTCGCATCTTCTATCGCCATTGTCACTTCTTCTTTCGTTACTAAACCATTTAATGATTCCTTAATTTGTTTTCCCAGCTCTGGAATTTCAATAGTCTCCAAATATTTCTTAATTCTCTGTTGATCAATTCCTTTCTTTTTAAATAATTTGGCGTAATATTTGAAAAAAGCTCTTTTTATACCATTCAAATTCATAACATCTTTTCCATCTTCAATAATCTTAGATATAAAATTCCTTTCTTTTCTATTTTTCAATTGCCACGCTAAAAACTTTCCTGGTTTGTTTGCACCCTCAAATGCTTTTTGCTGTAATTTCTTCAGATTCCGATATAGTTCTCTGTTTAGTAAAACATTCAACTGATCTTGCAGAAAGTGGATCTCTTTAATAATCTTTTTCTTCCCTGGTCTTTTCTTTAATTCTTTTTCTTTTTGTCGAATTTTTTCATAAAGGTCTTTCTGTTGTTGCATCTTTTGCTTTTTGTCCTTGGAGTTCAGAGAGATAAGCATACCTCTCATTACTGCTTTGTACGCATCCCATACATCCCTTGTGTTTTCTTACTTCTCCAGATAAAGCCAAATTTGAAGAACTTGATCTTTCCTGCTTACACTGGTTAGATTTAGGAAATCTAGAAATTGAGCTATTGAAATTTCAAGAAAACTCTATCTGGAAAAATAAATTCTATGATCTGCATGAAACATTTGAGAAGATAGAAGGGATGACAAATGAAAGCACAGTTAGTTCTGAAAATGAAATCCTTAAAGTGTGGAATTCTCGGCCAAATAATTTTAAGTCAATGAAACCACTTGGGATTGCTTTCCTTGCTTTGTTTGGATCATCTCATGCTTGTGAGCAACTGTTTTCAGCTCTGAATTATATCAAATCTGACACCAGAAACAGACTAACAGATGACCTGAGTGCTGCATGTGTTGCTCTCAAACTTACAAAGTATGAGCCAAGGTTAGACAAATTATCAGCGTGCATACAACAGCAAAAATCACATTAATTGTTCAAAACCATGCCAAATGCAAACTTTTACCTTTCAATAAAAAGTTGTTTGTATCATTGAAAGCTCTGTTATTGTGTTTTTTTTTTAAGACAAAAGATGTTAATGTATGAGTTGTTTTTTCTAAACTAAAACCTCAGTATTCAGGTTAAATTGCCGTGTTGGCACTTTGCAATACTTAAGTGGGTTTTGGGTTGCAGTTTGGGCACTCGGTCTCTAAAAGGTTCGCCATCACTGGCCTAGGCCAGGATGCCAGTGTCACACAGGAAGTGATGTAATCATGCCAGCAACTTCTGGGTGATGCTCTGGTATTTTGGCTGAAATAGCAGAGTGTCACCTGGAAGTTGCTGGTATGATGACATCACTTCTTGTGCAAAGCCGGCAACCTGGCCTGAGCCTTTCTCTTTCTCCTGGTAAGTCCCCCCATCTCCTGCCCGTTGCCAGGATGGACCTGGCAACTCTACCTGCTGCTCACCACCTGACATGAGCCACTCAGGCCAAGCAACCAGCCAAGCATTTCTAGAACTGGTGCTTATTGAATTACATGCAAGCTTTCTACTTCTCCAAAACAACTTCTCTAAAGGCAATGAATACGGTAGGCTTTCAAACCAAGTTTCAGGGATAGCTTTATTCTTGGCTGTATTAACAAACTAGAGGATAGATGATGGACATTGTGAAAGGAAATGGAAGAGATTATGTTAGATGCCAGATTAGTTTTTCTGCTAAATTCACTCTAGGCCCTGAAGCAGAGTTGAAGCTCGTGCTTGGCCAGTGAGTGCAGCTTCCCTAGTGAAATAAATAATCAGTATAATGATGCAGGAAAATGGCAGAACAGTCTAAACATTTGCTTTCGACAGTGATGAATTTAAGAGAGTTTTCCTCTTGTGTATCTGTAGCATTATCTGTAATGTTACATTAAGAGCAGCACATTTTGATTGTTTGCTTCCTATGTTAGGAAATCATCTTTTCTGCTTAGCCACACATTGTAATGCACCAATTAGTGTGACACAGCAATAATTTATCATCTTACATGTTACTACAGGAAAAAGATTTCTTAAAATATTTCCTGAAATAGGTCAATGTCTGTGTGTACTGAGGGGAAAACACATTCTGAGACCAAATTATACAAGACCTCATATTGCCAATTTGCTTTCAGATATTAGCAATTCATTTATTCTTCTCTGGAAAAAAAAGCCATTTCACCTAACTTGGCTTTTGTCGATTAGTTTCTTTGACAAATGGCTTTTGTTTCCGCAAGCAATAGCAAAAGCAAAGCAGCTGGGACAGGTGTCAAAAATCTTAGCCATCTGTTGTGCTAATAACCACAAGGCCAAGAATTCGAGGAAGGAGATAACAGGCATTAGGAACAGGGCCATTATCTTGCTGTTGTACTAAACCTAGATGAGCCTGTAACTCCAATTAGTGTGGAAGCAGAAGCTACCAGTTGCCAAAGTGCTTAGAACCAGAAGGATGTTTTGTCTTCAGCAATTATGAGGCCAACCTGAGGTGCATCTGCAGGCATTTATCACTCAAATGATGCAACAGGATTTTTTCTCCCTGTATTGGCTACATAGTCATTTTAATTTTATGTGTTCAGCATTGCTCAATTATAATTAAGGTCTCAAAACATTTTATCTTTGGAATGTTTCTCTATCATGAATGTAGGGAATAGTTCACTGTCCATGTTAAACAGAGTTTTAATTATTTATTTTACATCTTTATAATGACAGACGTCTATGTATAGGCAAATGAGAAACATTAATCTATAAAACTCTGGGTCTATCCATTATTTTCTGTGGCCAGCATGACAATAAAACTGGGAAGTTTTTGCCCCCCTTGTGTTACTCAAATAGGTGGTCTCCTAATTAATTGGGGGAATTAGCTTTAAAGGAGACAGAGCAAGAGGCAGGTAACTGGGATCTCCACCAATGTTTATGGGGAATTATTCCTTTAGAGAACTCTCAAGATAAACCAGGCATAGATTCACCCAGAAAGGTTTTTATTGAAAAATAATAAAAAGGTAAAACACACTTAAAACACACAAACTAGCTAAAAGGAAATAAAAGGGAGAAGCAAGGAGGAAGTGATTTTGGGAGAGGCAATATTTATCAATCTTGAAGAGTGAGGTCCACAGAGATAGCAGCAAAACGGTCAGTGTTTCATGTAGAGAAGATGGACTAAGGTTTGGGAGAGGGCTGATGTGTTTCTCAGAGGGTAAACAAAAGTTGTAAATGTTCCTTGATGGCCCAATGATTGTTGGATGAGAAAACTATCATTTGAAAACTAGTGTTAACTGTTGCTAATTTAGGGTAAATGATTAAGGAGGGGAAGCAAGGTTAGAGTTGATGGGATTAGACCAAGGTGAGGTCATAGCTTCTTGGGAACCCTATTGTCCTTAAATATGCATCTCCTTATGGTGGGGAGAGGGTCATCAGCCAGCCAAAATAATTCACCTTCAAAAATAAAGAAATATTTTCCCAGGGCTGTTTCTGGCATGTCTTTGACTGGACTCTTTTTTGTGTCACTTTGGGCCAGACAGTGTGTGTGTGTGTATATGTGTGTGTGTGTGTTAAAAAAATTATGATTTTTGAGGTGATATTTGTATGAGTGGTGTTTCTACCTTTCTCTTTCTGTGCACTAAAATGCCCCTCTGTGGGAGTAGGGGACTGACTGTTAACACTTGGGGTTGGATCCACATATTCATTCTGCTAGTGATGATGGTTTCCTTCTTCACTAAGAAGAGACTTCCACAGATACATGAGATTTTTCCACTAGCAGAAGGGCTTCTTCTATTGTTGGAGGTCTCCTCACAGTTAAGGACACTTCCATCATTAGTGGAACAGGATCCAACCCTTAGTTCTTCTGAGTAAACTCAAAAGCAGTATGGACTAGGGAGGGGCATGAACTAGGAAAATGCAGTGCAATTTGTGGTGTGCCCATTTCATCAACCACAGACCATCACAAACTTTTAGGAATCGAACAAACTGGTGATATTTGTGACCTGGTAGAATGGCTCCCGGGGCATGCTAGAGACACCAGCTGACTCTCCTTTACCTGCCCTCCAAGTTTGATGAGGATTGCATTTATACAATCTGAGTTCTGACCCCGCCCCCAAAGAAGGTGCCCCCAGGAAAGTGCTTCCTGGGGAATGACAGGCTCCAGTTCAGGAGATTCCCCCCCCCCATCTTGGGGTTCCCCCACTTCTCTTGTCAGTTTCAAATAACTGTTGTCAGTTTCAAGAGGGATTTCCCCCTCTTTGCCTGCCTTCTTTTGTGTTCCAATTTTCTTGTGCAGAGCTTGCAAAATCCCCCAGTTTGGATTTCTTGTGACACTGTGCTTTGAGATCAATCAGCCCTTTTAAGCTTGCATTGTCACAGTGGTACTGGATTCTGCTGGACATTCTGTGCACTGAACTGGTTGTGCCAAACTTGCAAAATGCCCCTCGCCCTGATTTCTTGTGACACTGTGCTTTGAAGTCGATCAGGCCTTTTAAGCTTGCATCGCCATGGTGGTAGTGGGTGCTGCTGGGCATTTGGTACACTGAACTGGTTGTACTGGGCTTGAAAAAAATTCTCCCCTTCAGTTTGTACTGCAGAGATTTTGTGGTTTGGCATTAGTCCTCTTGTGCTTGCATTGCTGCAGTTACAGTCTATGGGACAATTCAAGAACAAGCCAGTAACACCAAACTCACAGGGAAACTTCTGCCCCCCTTTGCTTTGAAGTTTACTATGAAGGTTGATAAGCATCATGATTGGGTGGAGACCGTCTGGAAATGTATCACAAATTGCCAGGAACCTTCATGAACAGCTTCAAAGTTTGTGGAAAGTTCATGTCAGTTATCCTATAACAAACTTATATTTGCAAAGCACAAACTGGCCAAAATTCATCAAAATTTAGCTTGTAAGCTGGTTCATGCCCATCCCTAGTATGGACAAAAGGACAAAACTTATGTAGACAAAGATGAGGCACTTTACTTCAAGTGCCTGCTTAGAAAATCTGAATTGTTCAACCTTCTTAGTCCATAAGATTTTTATGGTGGGATACAGAATTTTCTTTTCATTTTAGGTGAACAGTTAACCAAATATGAATAAGACTGCATTCAGGGCTGTGATGAGCACAAATCTGGATTTCCTAGATCCTAATCCAACACTTCAACCACTACACCATGCTTAAACCACAAAAGGTGCTTTAAGAGAACATTGTTTCTGCACTAAGAATCCTTTCAATAGTGTACATTTTCATTGGCTTGTTCATCCCATTTACTCCTAGGGTTGCCAGTTACCCAGTGGGGTGGAAGATCTTCCTCCCCGTCTCCTGCTTCCCTCCACCAATCTGGCAGGGGGGGAATTAAGTAAAAATAATCTTTGGTGTGAAGGCACTATGTTGCTACCAGGAAAAACCTGGAACTGACATCAGGCCTCACTAGGAATCACCAGAAACTCTGGTTTTACTGATTGTGCCCCCCCCCCATGTCCCTGCCTTCCCCTGAGTCCCACTTGTTACCAGCCATTGGATGGCAACCTTAACCCTACCAGAGGAGCAAATCTGAAAAGCTATTATAACCAATAGGCCTACTGTGATTAATTAAATGTCAACAGGTAGGTATGCAATAACTAACATAGTGATTTTCAATTAACTAAAGAACAACTAAAGTACTGTTACTAGATAGACAGACAGACAGACAGATTCTCTCATCATAATTGTTTTTAAAAGTAAATACCTTTGAACAGTAAAAAATAATAATAAAGTCCCTAACACCACAAAATAAAACACATTGGAGAAAATAGTATTTCTGACTGAAAGTGTAATTGGTGCTGCTTTAGTGTTTGTATTCAACAGTACCCAAAAGATGCAATTAACTCTGAAATACTAGAAAATCAAAATCTGTATAATATAGATATACAGCATCATAGATTAACAACTAAATTACAATCAAAACTCCATTATCTGACTTATTCAAAATTCATTTCCTGATTCACCAGGTTCTACACATGTGTTGATACCATTGCTATGGATAAGAATTACTTGCATGTTATCTAAAGATCTAGTCATCGAAATATTTCAAAATCTTCTTTCAAGATAGTTAAGAACTGGTTCGCACCATTATGTTTATGCTGTTAAAGTAGCCTCCAGCCTGTAATCTCATAAAATGGATGAATCTCATTCTTCATCACATACTTCATTTACCACCACTACGTGCTCAACAGAATCAGACTGAATTTCTGCTGGACACATGGAAATAGAACAATGGAATATATGATGAACCCATTAATAATTTTTCTAGCTCTGTACAGATGTTCAGTGCAAATATAGATAAAATAGAAATCATAGTTGTCCATTTCCCCAACTCAAGGCATTCATCTGAAAGTCTGACTAGCAGGTATGACTGTATATCTATATAAGATCTGTACATACATTCAGGAATTTTGCCTTTATCAGGCTGTTATTCATGCAGCAAATGTATACCTGCATGCAACTTACATGGACATAGGGGCTATTTAACAGAATGTGTGAGGGAAGTGGAGACGTTTAGGCAAGATCACAATTCCTTTCCTCACATCCACTGAATATCTGAATAGGACATCAATTTGCATGATTTCTGATTGCCTAAATAGGGTTTGTTTTATGAAGTCACTGCTGGAAATAAAACACAAACCATTTTTCGCTATAGAAAAATGTTCCATTATCATTTTTTAAAAAATAAATCATTTATATGTGCAAAAGAATGGGAGAATATCAACCCAGAAGCCCATTTTCATTCATTACATTTTACCCCAGATATGGGTAAACCCCAATATATGTGTTTCTCCCAATATGCATGATTGCCATTTTGTCTGAAAGGGGCAATGTGTGTATTTTCAACATCAGCATATGCATACCAGGGTTCTGGTTTACATGTACTGAAGCATGTACAGACAAAATGGTGGTCATGTATATTGGGAGAAATGCATGTAGTGAGGTTTATCCATAAGTGGGGTAAATTCAATAATAATAATAATAATAATAATAGTAGTAGTAGTAGTAGTAGTAGTAGCAGCAGCAGCAGCAGCAGCAGCAGCAGCAGCAGCAGCAAATAAATAGGGTTCTTGAGACCTCCTCATTTAGGATTCCTCTAGGTTTTGTAGTCCCTCAGCAAGAAGCTATCTAGGGGTCAATTCCAGGGGTGGTACAGCCACAACATAGATAGACAAAGCAATGGTGGCACCTGCTCATAGTTACTATGGAGATGGATCCAGTCTAAATGTTCTGCTAATGTAAGGCACTTCCATCAATGGAACTCAATTTTCCTGCCTCTCATTCATCTTCCCAAACTATTGCTCCTGGGGAACAGGGGACCCTCAACAATGGCATGAGGGACCTGTAACAGGAAGGAAAAATTTGCAGAAATTACAGCTTCCTTTCTGTTGGCAGAGGTGGGAAGGCATGATATAGCCCAATCTCATCAGATCTTGGAAGCTAAGAATGGTCAGTACTTGGATGGGAGACTACCAAGGAATGCTCTGCAGAGAAAGGCAATGGCAAACCACCTCTCCTTCTTACTTGTCTCGAAAGCCCCTTCCTGGATTCACCATAAATTGGTTGTGACTTATGTCTGTATGTTATGTTAGCAGAAAATTTAATCTAGATACAACCCATTCTTCCTTATTCACCCATCCAGATCAATACGCAGCCACTGCCCCTAGAAGGGTCATTGTTTGTCATTCCCAGCTTGCTTGCTCGGACAGGGCAAGCTGAGCTCACTGCTACCTCCCAGGTAGATGGCTAAGATTTTTGACACCTGTCCCAGCTGCAGGCCTTCCCAAAGGCCAACCCCTAGTGCCAAAACAGAACTCATATAGTCTTTTCCCTTTATATGTTATCCCGATCCCAAGACAAGTAATGTTCAGCTTCTCTGCATTTTGAGCCCTTCCAGGGTCATTTTGACTTTTGTTCAATATTATCTAAAATAATAGAATGGATATTTTGTCACCTTGCATTAATAGGACTTGTGGCAAAGATGAGATATTTTGTGACAGATTTCCATATGAAAAATCTGCTAGAGACAGTGAGCTGGCTTGTAATTCTAAGATGTTAGCTCTTCCTTTCCAGCAATTTGTAAATCTCAAAGCCTTAAATTAGATTATTTGAATTATATATGCGGGTGAGTCTCTAGACTGCCTTGGATTGCCAAGAATTTGTCATAATACTTGGAATGAGTATGGAGGGCATTACATAAAATAAGCATTAATTGTTCAAAGGCATTCCAGCTTCAGCCCAAGAAATATTCCTTCTTTGCAAATTTGCCTGCTTCTGTTTAACAGGCTATAGAGGTTACTGTAAAAGAAGATAATAAAAGGAAAGCTTTCTACTATAAAATGCATCTTTTGCCTTTCATCATTTTCTGCAGCCATCAGAATCCTCCGCCAACTTTCAGATGCTTTGTCAGGAAAGCAATCAGCACATTAGGCATCATACACAGGAATGTAGATGTGAATCAGGGTCATGTGACAGTCTAATCTAAAAGGGGGCCATTTTATAAGACTATTTTCTGCTCTATCAAGAACTGCAAACATATTAGGAAAATGGGTGTTTTTGTATTCTTTTCATTCCTGTAGCAATTGAACACTCTGTCTCTTGGTCAGGCTGATGGATGTGTTATACTAAATTCTTGGGTTTGCAGCTTGTCCTGCAAAGAGACAAATGCAGGGATCCATTGAGGTTTGCCAATCTCCAGGCGTGGCCTGGAGATCTCCAGAAACTACAACTCATCTCCAGATGAGAGAGATCAGTTGCCTGGGAGAAAATGGCTGCTTTGGAAGGTGGACTGTATAGCAGGTGGTCCCTCCTTTCCCCAAAATCTGCCCTCCCCAGGGATCTATCTCCAAATGTCCAAGAATTTGCTATCCTAGAGTTGGCAACCCAAGAGATATTCCTTTCAGGAGTCACCCTGTCCCCTTCTTACAGTATCTTCCTAATCGATATTAGTAAAGGTAAAGGTTCCCTTGCTCGAAAGCCAGTCGAATCCGACTCTAGGGTTGCAGTGCTCATCTCCGTTTCAAAGCCGAAGAGCCAGCGCTGTCCGAAGACATTTCCGTGGTCATGTGGCCGGCATGACTAAACACCAAGGTGCACGGAACGCTGTTACCTTCCCACCGAAGTGGTCCCTATTTATCTACTTGCAATTTCTTGCTTTCGAACTGCTAGGTTGGCAGGAGCTGGAGCTAGAGACAGAAGCTCACCCCGTCATGCGGCACCCGGGTCTCGAACTGCTGAACTACTGACCTTCCACAGCCTGCAGTTCAGCGTCTTAACCACTTGAGCCACCGCAGCTCCATTTTAATCGATATTATACCCTTCTAAATCCATTGAAGTCAATGGGCTTCTAAAAGATATAACTTAGCTGGATTGGATTGCATTGTTAGTCATGTTGCATACTTCTGGAACTTATGATACAGCTAGGGATGGGCATGAACCAGCTCACAATCTAAAGTTCATGATGAATTTTGGCCAGTTCGTGGTTTGCGAATGGAAGTTCGTGGCAGGTCAACCAGCACAAACCTTCCATGAACTTTCATGTCCAATCTGCATCTAACATTTGCTCTGCTGTTTTACCAAACCCATGCTGGAACAGAAATTCCTCTCTACATTGCATGCCACTTTCTCTTTGATTGATTGTCGGACTTTATGGCAGTTTCCAGACTGCATGCTGTTTGATCTTTTGGTTTTATAGCAGCATCTGCATAGATTTATGGCTGTTTTATGGCCATTCAGGAGTGACTCTGCAGTCAGTATGGCACTGGCCTGGGGCATTTGAATGTGGTTTTGAGCCACATCTTTTTCTGTTCCAGTGTGGGTTTGGTAAAACAGTGGAGCAAATGCTAGATGCAGATTGGGCCTTAAACAGTTTGTGGACAGTTCGTATGGCTCATGAACGGATGCATTTGCAGACAATCTCCACTCAGTCAAAATGTTTACCAAACTACTTGTCAGATTCAAGAGCTCCCCCCCACTTTTGCCAATGTTCCTTCTTGTTCCCTTCCCATTTTCTTGTCTGGTCCACTTACCTGGTCCTGTAATGTGTACAGTCTACAGCAGTCTCAGTCTCTTGTGATGTTTGTGGGTCTCAGAATCTGAAGTGTTGTCTGTGAAAAGTAACGCAGTAAGTGATGCCACCTACCAAGGATGGATGCTGCATCTATGAGACAGTGGAGTTTTTTTGTCTAAAGATGTTGGCTGCTGTGGCCAAAGTGTGTATCAATGTTTTTGGGGTTTGCACAGTGAATTGGGTTTGATCCGCAGTCCTGTGGAACTGCCTCTGCTATTGAAGTGCATGGTCAGAAGTTCAGTCAAGTGATTGGACCCCCTGGGCCTGTAGAGAGAAAACACATGGAGTCGCTGTATACTGAATCAGACCTCAGTCCCTTTTTTGTGAGAATACACACAGCTGGCCAAGACAGAATCAGGTCCTGGGCTCTGACGCTCCAGCCGTATTGATGGCCTATGTGTGGCAAAGAGAGTGGGGGTGATGGTGTACGCGCCCCTGACCCTCATCCTGCTACAATGACTGTTGAAGCAACCAGGACCAGAGCTGGCCTCACAGCCTCCCAAGCCCCTCCGGCTTGGGGGAAGGGGCCTCACTTGCACTGGCCAGCCACCGCTGTCCCAGCCATGCGTGGAAAAGAAATCCTCAGGAGCAATGCTGTGACCTGGCCGCTGAGCCTGCAGTGGCTCGGAGGGCTGGTGTCAGAGCATCCCAAGCCCCTCCTACTGAACTCAGAGGGACTTCCTTTGAAGTAAAAGTGTGCAGAATTCATAAAATCAGCAACAGGAAAGAAGAAATGATGAAAGGGTGGAAGGAAGGAAGGAAGGAAGGAAGGAAGGAAGGAAGGAAGGAAGGAAGGAAGGAAGGAAGGAAGGAAGGAAGGAAGGAAGGAAGGGAAAGAGGGCAAAGAGATGGTGAGGGAGGGAAGGAGAAAAAGAAGACAACTGGCAAGGCCCTGCCGGCCCAGTGAGGGCAGCCACGGCCTCACCAGCCCAGCAAGGCCGGCTGTGGGCCTCCCCCACTGAGCCAGGGTCTGCCTCCCACTCCTCCCAGACAGGCCCCGCCAGCCCAGGCAGGCCAGCCTTGGGCCTCCCATCTCCCCAGACAGGCCTCCCCCCCCATGCAGGCCCCACCAGCCCAGGCAGGCTGGATGTGGACCTACCCCCAGACAGGCCCCACCGGCCCAAGCAGGCTGGACGTGGGCCTCCCAGCCCCCCAGGAAGGCCCTGCTGGCCCAGGCAGGCTGGCCACAGGCCTCCCATACCCCCAAACAGGCCCCACCAGTCCAGACAGGCCAGCCGTGGGCCTCCCACCCCCAGGCAGGCCTTCCACTGCCCCAGTCAGGCCCCGCCAGCCGTGGTAGTCCGGCCACAGACCTCCCCCCAGACTGGCTCCTCCAGCCCAGGCAGGCCGGCCATGGGCCTCACACCCCCCAGGCAGGCCCCACTAGCCCAGGCAGGACAGCTGTGGGTCTTCCACCCCCCAGACAGACCCCGCCAGCCCAGGTAGGCTGACTGTGGGCCTCCCACCCCCCTAGGCAGGCCCCACCATCTCTTCTCAGAAGCCAGCTGTGGGGGGGAAGATGGGCCCTACCTGCTGCAAGGCTTTCCCAAGGACTGAAGAATGGTCAACAGGCAAACAGCCATGGCTGCTCCTCCACTGATCTTTTCCTGACGGCTGAAGAAAGCTGGTCAGGTAAATGGCTGTTCAGCTGCTGAGGTAAACTGTTTGGATTGGAGTTTTGGTGGGAGCTGGCTCTGTGGGTGGGACTCAGGCACACCTGCTGATGGGCAGTTCAAGCAGCCAACTGATTTTGCCAAGCATAAAATGTTGCCATGCAAAAAGACATTTATAAATAAGGACAGGATGAATTCAGCACATAATTAAGCTATAATACCTTTATTATTCTTTTTTTCTTTATAAGAAAAGAGAGCAATTGTGAAACTCATTAAAATGCAAGTGTATATCTTGCTATGACCACATGTTGTTCTGTGAGGAAATAACTGGGGAAATGGGGGTGGGATTGTACTTTGCATGAGATTTCAAAATATCCTGAAACTCCTATGTATAGATGAAACAGCAGCTGGGGTGTTTTTGAGCAGAAAAAATAGCCAGCAGAGGAAAAATTAACCTCTGCTTCCCCATTCTTCTGCTTTTAATTGTACCGCAAGCAGTTGCATTTCATTTCTTAAAAAATAAATCTGCTAAAGAAGATTTAGGAGGAACTTCCTGACAATTAGAGTGGTTCCTCAGTGGGACAGGCTTCTGCGGGAGGTGATGAGGTGATTTGGGGGGTTTTAAGCAGAGGCTTGATGGCCACCTGACAGCAATGTTGATTCTGTGAACTTGGGCACATTACGAGAGGGAAGGCAGGCAGGATTGCATCAATGCTTAGTTTTCATGGCCCTTTCTTACATGCCCAGGGAAATGCTGATCACCACTTTGGGGTCAGGAAGCAATTTTCTGCAGGCCAGTTTGACCAGGGATCCTGGAGGTTTTTTTGTTTGTTTTTTTGTTTGTTTGTTTGTTTTGCCATCTTCTGGGCATTGAACAAGGGTCACTGGGAGTGTGGAGGGAGGTAGTTGTGAATTTCATGCATTGTGCAGGGGGTTGAACTAGATGACCCTGGTAGTCCCTTCCAACTCTATGATTCTATAATTCTAATATTCTAAAAGTAACATGGAATACCATGCATTAAGTAGTTTCATTCTAAGGCAGAAAGTAAACACCTCCTCAAATTCAACACATTTCTATTTATCTGTATCCTTTGTTAAAGATGCAGGGAAAATGAGAACAGCAGGTTCAGACTAGTGTTCCATCTAGTTATCTGTCTTGTAGCCACATCTGAATGATTCATGTGTAACAGTACATGGTACAACTGGAAAAATTCATTCCTAGCAGGTAAAGAAACAGAGGCACCTATGTGCTAGGATGTCCCCTGAGCATCATCCCTAATTGCAGTTCATAGTCTAGCTTCCACCCGCCAGCTGTTAGTCCATTTGACATGGCTCATATTTACGCTGACTTCTAATTAATTTTGAACAGAAAATTTTAATGAGATACTTGACAAAATGATTTGCTAACTCTAATTTGTTTATGTTGACCTTGATTGAACCATTCTTCTGGAATGCATCATAGTATAGGATAATTTTTTTCCCTAAGTATGAGCTAAATATTTATTTTGTATGATAGACACTTAAATTGCTATAGGCCATATTCAACACTTAATTATCCCAGATATATGGATGGTGCCTGATGACATTCATTTTGATATTGTTGTGTACATTCTGATCCCATCACATATAGCAGGATATACCTTTGATTTGGTTTCCTTTGGGGATAAAAGGGCACAGTTTGATAAATGGGAGATTTTCTATTATGCCCTTGTCATGGATCAGCCATTACCTGGTAAGGTTTACATCCACGGACACTTGGAACCTACACAAGGATAAGGGGACTCATGGATCCAGAGGGTTTCCTGATGATTTTTTCTTATTTCTTATTTTCTGGTCAGCAAGGCTGGATCTCCTCTCATAGCTCTGGTCAACCTGGAATGCAGAGATGAGTGGGACTTATCATGACAATTGTTTTGGAACACCATCTTGCAGACTCAGGGATGATTGGCTGAAAAGCTTGGGGGATGGAACAGATGGGCAGATGCTTAGCTGGCAAAGAGAAGAAAACTCAGACAAAGGCAACTAAACATTGGTGAGAAAACGTACTGTGTGTGCCATGTGGCATTGAAGGGACTGAAGCACACTCACTTCTCTAGCACCTTTGTATCTGCACAATGCCATCTGATGGAGCTTTCTGGATTGTGAGGGGTCTTTTATCTCACGTAACTGATGATGCAGACCTGGAAATTGTACATGTTCACCGTGACACTTTTATGACACCTGTTCCTTGCATTCATTGCAATTTGGATGTCACAGATGTTGTGGTTCAGTATCATGAAACTATTGCAAAGCAGTCTGCTCCTCGTGGTATGGAACACTCTCAATTGGTGAGGCCTGATGAAATGGACAAGATGCTTAGAAATATGTAGCCCACTACATTTAGGCTAAATCCTCTTTGTGAATAATAGTACATGGCTGGGTCAGGTTGGTCAAATGGGTCTAGCAAGTGATAAATGCCACTGTGAGAGAAGGCATAGTTCAGCCACATTGAAAGAAATGGTCATGTACCAGGCAGAGTCAAGTCTGTCCCCTTTTTCATATGTGCCAATCCCCTTTGTATCCTGGTGTTCTGACAGAGAAAGTCACGGCCAGTCAGAGCCCTGAGAACTTTCAGAGGGAGAAGGTGGGGGGGGAGAAGGGAAAAGAGCTGTTTCACTGCTGTTTGGGTCTGACAGGGTTTGGACTTTCCTTAAGAGAGGCTAGGGTTCTTGCGCTGTCTCCACTAATTTCAGGTGGAAGTTCACTATCTAGTGTGGAGGTCTGGTGTGGCCTACCCTGGTTTATAATTCTCATAAGTAGTCTCTCAGGTAGGGCTGCTAACCTCCAGGGGGAGCCTGAAGATCTCCCAGTATTACAACTAATCTCCAGACTGTGGAGAGTTAAGGTCTTTTTTCTCACACTTAGTTCATATGATCAAATAAAATATGCCATCACTATTTATAAATCCAAATAAATAAATGAACAACCTCACTGTGAGCTGGGTAAAGTTAACAATTCAGAGCAAGCACATGGAGATTTGAGAGTAATCTGAGGTGTGGATGAAATAGGAGGGTGTGGGTGAAAGAATGAGGGTTCTTAGTATCATCAGCCAGGTTGCAATAGAAGGGGGAACAGGATTTGAGTTGGCTGTTCCCTTTGGTGGGATTTACGCCTGCCCAAATTTAGTTGGCTTCAAAATATTTATATTTTCAAGGTTTGCATTGCTCTATCTCTTTTTCCTAGCCAAACTGTCAGTCTTGTTAATATGCTATTCTAGTATAAACTGTTTATGTACTTTATTAGGAAAGTAACTGACATCATTAGTATATTTTATAGTTACATAGTTTTCTCCTACATTATAGTAATATGTACCAAAACAAAGGTAATTCTGAATATTAAAAAACAGTCTTGATTACCTACTTAAATCATCTTAGGTTTAAAACAGCTAGCTTGTAGGCTTTCTTCTCAGACACTCATAATAGCAGAGTTAAACTTAATCCTATTAAAGATTTTAGAAAGACGGCGTAATTGGAGACTGAATATCTATATGTTTAATGTGCACAATTTTCAATGTATTTTACTGCCTTTGATTTTTTAAAAACCATGCCTTTTTCAAGTTATCAAAATAGACTATTACTATTAACCTAAAGGAATCAAATTTAAATTATTGCAGACAGCTCATCACATGAAATCATTCATATGCAAAGCATGTTCTCCTTGAGTAAAATGCAGAAGTTAATATCAGGAGTGCCATTTCAAAAGGGAATCACATCCAATGCAATTCAATCTCCAACTGATTTAAAATCATTTTTATTTCAACTTGAGAATCAATCCCACCTCCAAGTCAGTTTCCTACTATGGGTTTCTTCAGAATTCTCATAATTTGATGTTTTCCCCCTAATCTTAGCATCTTAGTTCCATTCACAGATTGTGGCCTCCTACCAGAATGATATCCATTACCTGTTTAGAATGAGAGATGCTTTCATAGACAAGTTGCTACAACTTTCAACAAACAGAGATCCAGAAAGGTCAGTTTTAAAAGAGGTATTCTTCTTTAAGGGGATGCTGAATGCATTCCTACCTTCCCAGAGCTATCAGATACATACACTGGGCCGGGGTATGACTGTAGAAGTCACTTAGCCAATGACTGCAAATCAGTTTGCATGTTTGCAGTTAATTAATTTGCTGAATGTAGTTTAATCTTAAGTAGAATGTGTAGGCAAGTGCCAGTGTCCCAATTATAACTTGGAACTAGACTGAGTCAAATGTTGTACTTAATACAGGCTGGACCAGGTTGAGTTCTCTCCTGATCATAAATTTTAAACATATTCACCCTTGTCACAATGTTATCAGAAAGACATATCCCACACCACCACTTCACATGAATTCTGGAAGCAGGCAGGGAGAAAAGGCACAGATAACTGTGCCTAGATGTTGCATCAAACCTGGAAGGCCAACTCTGAACAAGACCACAATTTTCAATGGCATCCCCATGTTTACAGTAATTTTCATTTCTATATACAAATGCATGGGTGAAGTCAATAAGCCTTCCTTAGCAACTGCCTTTTCCACCTTGCAGTGATGTCTCTTGCATACAAAAATATTTTATACAGCCCTGTCTTATCATATTACCTTCATTTCTTTTAGGTACACAACTCATTTTGTGGACTTGGTTAATCACGGAATGCACTTTCCAAAGTGACAACACTCAAAAGCCTTGTATTTTCTTTTCTAAATTAATGTTGACCAGCTTATTGTTTTGAATGTACCATACTCAATGACAGTCCTTTTAATGGGTAATGTTGATACTGTAATTTTTTCCAAAATAGTAATTAAAATAAGTGAAATAGAAAGTGAAGCAGCATGCTATACCATTCAAAGAGAACAATCCCTGCTGGGATATGGCTGCCTTAAGTATCAGAAGACTTTTCCCCCTCCTGCCTTGCAGCTCTCTAATGACAGCTGATCAGTGCTATAATGGAATTATAGCTGGCATGGTGTACAGTCAACAAGAAATGAGGTGGAAAAGATAAAGCCAAAGGAACATTAGACAAAATAACACCCTGCCTCTTGCATATGCTGAATATAATCAATACCAATCAAATGTGGCCAGACAGGTGAAAGCACAAATTATTATTTATTCAACACCTGCTTTTCAGATTTACACTTTTTCCAGTTATCTCCCAATGGGGGCATTTGGGAGGATTATAAATAACTGTAGCAGAAGAAATAAGTAAAAAAAAGAGTCTGTTTCACAGTAATATGATCTGAATGTTCAGTGTCTAAAATGAGAAGGATATTAAGATACACACTTTGAAAGCTGAGAAGTGCATTTGATTTACCTTTTTAAGGTGTCCTAGTAGCCCTTTTAAGGACACATTTAGTATATATTTATTGGGCAAAGTTTTCTTTTCCATCCATTCAAAAATTTATACCTTGCTTGATGAGCCCAGAAGGGAGCTGTTGTGAGAGATCTATGAAACCATGTATAAACAAGGCAGGATGCTTGATTAAGAAAATGCCAGGATGTACATGCTGAGGACTTTGCAGTAAACATGTTTACCAGGTGGACATACCTTGTTCAGACTCTCTTGACTACATGCAAGGCAAGCTTCTATTCAGATTACTTTGATGTTCCCTGAAGAAGTTAGTTTCAAGTATAGTGTTGTGCCAAGCAGCTTTGCAGCTGCACAATAGCCTCTTGTTTGTTATAATTTGAGTCTGTTTTTTTTTTTTAACTATACAGGAATTAAATCATCTAATTTAGTGAAGAGGCAGAATCTCCTGTGGTCATGATTATTTGGGTCACTTGTGATTTTTTCCCTTATTGTGACTATGAAGTCAGATGTATTCTTTAAATGACCAACATTAGATAGAATGTATTGCCAGCTGTTTCACTTGCACAAACAATGGCATCTAATTAGAAGTGATTACAACATTAGCTAAACAACGGAGTCATATTGAGACATCCAAGTAGTAACTCTCCACTCAAAATTTGTGGTTGGTTTTTTTTTTAAATTTATTTTTAACATTTGAGGTAGAGGTGGCAGAAACTTATCAGGGGGTAGAAGTTGTAAGACAGCTGTGAGAAAACAGTGTAAGTATGCAAATCAGTTACATTTGAATTTGCTTAGACACATAACAGCGGTTCTTGGGATAATCAGTACCCTGTTCACAAACCTGAACCAGCAGGAGTTCAAGTATAACTAGTCATGTCCATTAAACCTGTTGCTTTAGCTGTCTAGCTGTTGTGTGAATTGTAATGTTTAGAAGTCTTTCCATGTTTTGTAATAGCTCAAACATACAGAGTCATACAATGCTGCTACAAATAAGTCTTCTGTTCTGCAACTGTAGAGTTCAGCCATACAAAAGATGTACACCAGTATTCCTCAGACTGTATGAAATCACCATGGCTGAGTTCTGATTGGCAGTTTGCCCTGAGATAGGCACATTTCAGCAACGTTTCACAACCAGATTAAAGGACCATTCACACAGGCACATCTGTCTGGTGTTCCCCAGCACTACTCAACCCGTCTTGTAACACTTCCCTCCCGAGTTTAAAAGTTACCTGGTAAAAGTGGTATCAAACCCTGGAAAGCATGTCTATCCCGTGTATATCCTGCACCAACAAAGTATGAGTGCTAAATTCCACGATTTTGATTGTGTGCTTATGCGCATATGCACCCATGCACATAAGCACATATCTCCAGATTAGCAAAAAAGAAAGCCGCGCCTTACAGTCATGCCTTCAGGCCAACAGTGTGAACACTCCCTCATGCCTCCTCCCCGGTATGCTCCAGCATCAGTCTGCGCAGTGTGACCGGGAAAACCCGGAACAGTTTGTTCCGGGGCTTTTTTGCCATGACTCGCTCCTGCTTCAAACTGCCAATCTGAACTCAGCCCATATTTCCAGAATGCCCTAAGGGATTTTCAGGTCTCAATGAACATACCCACTCAGGCTGTAATGGAAACATAGATTTGGGGAGTTTCCGGTCTTGGCGATCGCTATGGCAGTCATCTTCTCCCAGGGTTTCGGGAGAAGCCTGCCAGCACTTGCGGCTGGGTGGGGGAGTGATTGTCCATGCCACCCCAGGTGTCCTTGGGTTGGACTCCTAGCCAAGGAGCGCTAGAGAATCCCCTCGGTGAGTCAAGCTGGAGAAGGGGGGCTCCTCCAAGCCCTGATGGGCCCACTGTAGAGTGTCCCAAATGGGAACAAGATCAGCACACCAGAGCAAGCGTACAGTGATCAAGGAATTATGACTGCAAAGAAACAATCACAAAAAATGTGAGTTGGAGTATAAGCAAGAACCACCCGCAAATACTGTGCTCCCCTAAAAGGAAACGAGGGGGGAGGGGACTTCCCCCTGCTAAGGACCATTTGCAAGCAATTTTAAAGTCAGAAAAAGGGAGTGGCAGTAAAAATTTTGATTAAAGATCTCCAGTGGCTTTGACAAACTTTTACAAAAAGTAAACAATCCTCAAACATGGCACCGCCAAAAGACTCTAAGGACAAACTAGCGAAAGTTAAGCCTTCTTCAGGAAGTTCCAGCCCTTCAAGTTCTGTGCCTAGACAGGAACTCCAATGGTTGCTGTCAGAGGCTCTGCACCCTCTGCTGGAGAAAAATTACAGCTATTGATAATAAGCTGGACACACAACAAGCGCAAACGGTGTTAAACATACAGAAAATTGAAAAAGTGGAGCAGGAGCTTAAAGAGATTGGTTCTAGCTCAAAAAAGGTGAATAAAAAACTGCAGGTGCTTGAAACAAAGTGCCAAATCGAAGAGTCTTGTGTGTTACAGCTGCAAATGGAAAGGGCGAACTATGTTTTGAGACTTCAAGGGAACAAAGAGGAGAGAGGAAGGGTTCTGAGACAGATTTCGGGTGACTTGTTGGCTCCCTTGGCAGAGGTGACATCTGATCAACTTCAAAGCAAAATAGATACAGTCTTTAAATCGTACTCTGAATTTATCAGAAAGAATAATCTGCCTGGGGAAGTTACAGTAAGATTCTCCCGAAGAAAAATGAGAGATCAACTACTGAAAGCAACCAATGGAGTTACCTTGAAGTTGAAAGACAAGGAGATTAAAGTATTGAAGGACGTTCCAATTGAGATAAGAAGGAAGAGAAGGAAATACAGAGACTTGGTGTTATTTTTACAAAGCCACAAAGTCACCTACAGATGGTTGGTACCCGAGGGACAAATCTTCAGATATGCAAATGGCAAAGAAAGGATAGACTCTGTTGAAAAGGCTTGTGAATTTCTGCGTCAGCACAGTCGGCCATCAGGAGAGGGAGAAGGAGCCACTGATGACACCAAGGAGAGTGAAGAAGGAGAGACTAGATCTTCTGATGAGGACTCGGACTCTAAGTTGGGCTATCATCTGAGAGGGGAAAGAGGGAAAAAGTAGACTGTTATTGTTCTCTGGAGTGTTAATTGTGTTTATTGCAGGGCACAGCTCTTTAAGAAACTGGGATTGCTGGGGAAATATTGAAATGTTTTATTAGCTAGATGATCATTTTTGGCGAAAGTCAATTTGCATTCAAGAGGCAGGGTATTATTTTAAAAGCTTTGTATGATCACCGATTTTTGGGGTTTTAGAGGTTTTTCTTTTCTTTCACCCATAGAGTGTAGTTTCCCCACCCCTATTTTTCTGTGTATTGTAGTTTCTATCTTTTTTCTGTATGTGGACTTAGAAAAAGCAATAAAAAAATCCTCTTCAGGGGGCCAGGAAAAAAAAAAGAAACATAGATTTGGAAGCAATTTACACAGTTTTCCTTTGTCATCTGCTCCCACTGACTAGGCAGAATCCAGCACCTTGGTTTACCAACAAATTGAGTGGCTTGAAGCAGGCTGGAAGACAAGTAGAACTATGCTGACGCTAAGTGATTCAGTTAAGAGCCTACAGACTATACAGAACCCAGCATTACTACTGAAGAAGCAAGCTAATATAGCTGTGGGGGGGGGGGAAACCCATCTACCAACTCCACTTAACTTGGAAGATTGCCCCCTACTTTTGACTTGGCAGACCTGGCCACATGAGTCCATACTGTGGTTACCTCAAGGCTAGACTACTGTAATATACTCTACATGGGTCTTTCCATGAAAACAATTTGGAAACTCCAGGTGGTACAAAATGTGGCAGCCTGATTACTAGTGGGGCCCAAGCAGAACATATCGGAGCTCCCACCTGCCCGGCAACGCCGCTGGTGGGCGGGGGCTCATTTGCCGCTCCGAGGAGAGGAGACGGCAACGGAGGGGGACGCTGTGCGTCCCGACGCGGCGGGGGCGGAGCCGGCTGCTTCTAAGGGCCAGGCTCCGCTCCCGCCCTGTGCAGTTGCTCCGCGTGCTCGCCCACCCTCCCACCCTGTTATCAGTGCAGGCTTTGGCTGGTCGTCATTTTGAAGGGGCCAGGTAGGAATTTTTCACTTCTACCCATATTGGTGGACGTGGTGGTGGTGTTTTTGCCTACCTTGCACTGAGGGCAGTGGTTTTAAGGGAATTATTGTGGGAGCACTTAATTAGTCTGGTCACTTGGCAGGTTTATGCAAGCAAGAAACGGAACTGGTGAGCACCTTTCGGCATATCCCGTTAGGGAACAGGCGGTCATCAGGAACTGCCTTCGGATTTCAGGGTCCAGGGTGGGGAATGGTGATCACCTCCACTGGGAACCTTTTATGGCAGGCTCCTCCCTGCAAGTTGAAAGGCTTCAGGGGTAGGCGCTCCTAGAAGGCAACCAGTTGCTGGGCTGCTGGTCACAAGCCAGAGAGTAAATGGCTCACGGCTGGAGCTGGGTGACCCGCCCTTTAAGGGCAAGGGGTTGGTCAGGGAAGTGACGCCTGCCTTGCCTGTTCCATGCTTGCTTAGTTGTGATTGCTGCAATGTTCTGTTAAATAGTTAATAAAGTGGCCCTTGTTTAATTCCAATCTGTTGTCTGTCTCATTATTCCGATTGGGGGGGCAAATGTCACACCCATCTGCAGTCATTCCATTGGCTACTTGATCAGATACCAGGTTCAATTCAAATTACTGGTATCACCTACAAGGCCATTCACAGCCTGGTCTCACATATCTGAGGAACCACCTCTCCTACTATGCTCCATTGCAGCAGCTTTGGTTTCTGAACTGAACCTTTAGAAGATTCCTCTGTGCAAACTGGGACGATCACCAATGGCCTATTCATGTACATTATCTGTGGTAACTCCCACATTCTCACATTCCCTCCTGATATCTGCTTAGGATTGCTCCAAAAGTGTCTGATTTATACTTCAAGCAAAATATAGAAGTAATCTAGTGAGGAGCTCCACTAATATGTAAGAGAGCACTTGAGTCATGGTATATTCAAATGTTGATTGCATTTCTGTAAAAGTTTTGCAGTATTCCTAGCCTCTCCAGTTAGAGGAACTGTCACCTTCCAGGGGAAAGACATTTTCAGTTATTATTAGGTCCCATTTAGAAAGCATTAACTGATTATCCTTGAGGATTAACAATCAGCTTAACAAAGTCTGGTTTTGGCTCCTTCAATGGCGGCTACGTTCTCCCGGAGCTCCTGGAGATGTGCGCCTTGAATCGGCAGATGGGAGAGGGTGCAATGGTACACATCCCCCCGGAGGCTTTGCATTGGGCTCCTAGCCATGGAGTGCTTGGAGGGCCCTTCCTCCAGCAAACAGCCAGTGAAGGGGGGCTGTTCCCTACCCCAACGGTCCCACTGCTGATTTCCAGCAATGGACATGGGAATGCATGCCGGGACAAGCACTTGGTGGCTGGGTGAGTGAATTGTGAAAGGCTATTTCTATGCGAAAGTGACTGTTAAGCAAAACACCAGCAAAAGAGCTGAAAGCCTCCCCTTAATAAACTGAGGTAGGGGAACCCTCCCTCGAAAGGTAAAAAAAGCTGAGCTTTTAAATGAAGATACAAGAGGGGGCAGAATATAAAATGAAACAGGAATATAATAAGGATCTTTTGAGAACTTACCAAGCATTGCTAAAGGATCATGAGACTTTGATAACTTTTTCTAATAAGTAAACAATCTCTCAAACATGGTGCCTCTGAGGAGGGAGGAGAAGGACAAACAATTGAAACTGAAGTTCCCTGCTGGAAATGCCAGTCCAGCAAGTTCTGTCCCTAGACAGGTCACTATCATAGACTTCCAAAATATGTTGACTGAAGCTTTGCACCCTCTGCTGGAACAAATGACATCACTTCACAATAAATTCGATGCACAACAAAGCCAGTTGAATGAAACTAATAAAAAGACAGAGAAAATGGAGCAAGAGCTTTAAAAAGTAGATGCCAATACACAGAAGCTTAAAAAACAAATGCAGGTGATGGGGGGAAAAGAGAGCAACTAATGAAGCTCAACTTTTACAGCTGCAAATGGAAAAGGCAAGCTATGCCTTAAGATTTCAGGGGGTTCCTGAAGCAAAAGGAGAAGACTTGAAGCAAATTATGTGTGATGCATTGGGGCCAGTTGCAGATTTAAAAGTGGATTTTATACAAAACAAAATAGATGCAATATATAGGTCATATTCTGATTATATAAGAAAGAATAATCTGCCTGGTGAGATTGTGGTGAGATTCTCCAGAAGGCAAGTAAGAGATCAAATATTTAAAGCAACAAGTGGAGCCATCCTGAAAATCAAAGACAAAGAAATAAGAGTTTTGAAGGACAATCCATTTGAAGTAAGGAGAAAGAGAAAGAAATTCAGAGACTTGGCGTTGTTCCTACAGAAAAATAATGTCCCCTACAAATGGGGTTTTCCAGAAGGCATCCTCTTCAAATGTAAAGACAAGAAAGAAAAAAATTGACTCTGTTGTACATCAACATGCCAGTCAAGCAGGTAAAGAGGAGAAAGAGGAATATGGTGGCAGCAAGGGAAGTGAAGAAGAAGGAGCACTGGCACCTTCTTCTCTTTTTTTGGCCCCCTGTAGGGGATTTTTTATTGCATTTTCTAAAAACTACAAACGAAAGGAGGGAAGGGATAACTACATACTACGGGAGAAAGTAAAAGAAAACCCACTAAAATCCCAGGAGATGGTGCTCATACAAACTGCTTCCCCATAAAAAGAATGGTTTTTGCTTCTTAATTAAGGCTTACACATATGAAACATTGAATGTGGTCATCTATTAGTCTTTTTAAAGTCTGTAACTTGAAAACCTCCCCCCTTTTGACCTTTGTAAAGAATAAGTAAGCAAAACAAGAGTCATTATACTACTTTCAAGAGATTCGGAGCATAACAACTAGCCATTTGTTCATTTGTTCTTCTCAATCGATAACTTGTTTTTGGGGCTGCCACCCCCAATGAAGAATCTGAGTCCTCGTCAGAAGATGCCACTGCACCATCTTCTTCACTTACTTTGGTGCTGTTGTCTTCTGTCCCTTCTCCTTCTTTTGTTAGCTTTCTGTGAAGATGCAAGAACTCCTGTGCCTTTTTAACAGAGTCCACTTTTTCTTTTTTATCTGTAAGCGACGTTTTTCTTTTCCTTCTTATTTTGAATGGAATATCCTTCAATACTTTTGTTTCTTTGTCTTTGATTTTCAGGGAGGCCCCATTTGACACTTTTAGAATTTGGTCTCTCACTTGCCATCTAGAGAATCTCACAATCACTTCCCCGGGCAAATTATTTTTTCTTGTAAATTCTGAATGCGATCTAAAGACCGTATCAATTTTGCTTTATATTGTCTCTGTTTTTAAATCTGTCAACAGGGCCAACGCCTCACACATAATCAGTCTCAGATTCTCTGCTTTTGCTTCCGGGATCCCCTGGAATTTTAAGAAGCTCACCCTTTCCATTTCCAGCTGCAACAAATGGGATTCATTAATTTGTCTCTTTTTCTTCATCAGACGCAGTTGACTATGAAGCTTCTTGGAGTTGGCATTGACCACTTTAAGCTCCTGTTCCATTTTCCCTGCTTTCTTCACTGTTTTACTGAGCTGGGTCTGCTGTGCATCTAGCTTCTGATGCAATGCGGTGACTTAGTCCAGAAGAGGTTGCAACGCTTCCATCAGCATCCTTTGCAGCTCTGCTGTTGTGTCCTGTCTAGGACCAGGACTCGCTGGGCTTTTGGCATTTCCAGCAGGAAGCTTAGCTTTCATTTTCTCTTTCTTGTCCTTTCATATCGGCACCATGGTGAGAATTTTGTTTACTTTTTAAAGAAGTTATTACAATCTCTGATTCTCTTTTAAAAGCCTGGTAAGTTCTAATTCTTTATTTTAGTCCATCATGTTGGCCGAAATGCTTATCTACGTATTAATTGGTCAAACTTATATTGAGTTCTGGTCTATGTATACAGAGAAAGCAGCTTCGCCCCAAAGAATCCGTTTCCCAAAGAGAACACGTGACAAGGTTTCTTTAGTAAAATCAGTTATTCTCTTTACTGAATAGTATCTTTTGATTCACAGGCATACAAAACAGATGCATTCACACATACACACAGGTTCCTTTAGATACAATAGAAATGGAATACAATATGGGGTTTTAAACTAGAAGATATTTAGGAGAGGGAAATCACGTGACACTTATCTGATTCCTGTAGCTCAACCTTCACAGTGAAGAGTACAAGAGTTGATTCTAACTATGGGAAACTCTTACTGCACACAGTTGGAACCTGCCAACACGTGTGGGCTACTTGGTCGTGACTCCAAGGAAGCACAGTAAAGTTACCTATAGTGGGGTAAGGTTGGGTGGCTAACTGGTCAGGTAGGTGCAGGGTGGGCCCCAGGACAAAGGTTGAACCTTGCTTTTATCAGCTAGTTTTGGGGGCTGGCATTGGGGTCTTCTTCCAGTCCATCCCATTCCTATATTATTGGCTATAGGATGTGGGGTACCCTCCTACTAAGGTGGGGCAATATTGGAAATCTACACCTTTCACTAAAGGAGACATTTGGTCCAATGTGTGAAGATGGGTTGTCATGGAAACCTTAGAACTGCAGATGACTCTAGTTTGGTCCAAGTCATAAACAGGAAACAGTCTTAACACTTGCAAAAGCCAAGCATCCTGTGGGTTACGTGATGACTCCAAATTCCTTGATGGAAGGTAGGTTGTTGTTTCTGTTATCCATCTGGCAGACCATAATGGAGATCCTTTTCCCTTTCCAAGTGCATGATGGGTAGGTGTATGTGCGTAGGTGTGTGTGTGTGACTTCATTAGCATGAAAGTACAGACTGCAGGGCAGCTTCCTAGTGCAGAGAGTCACATCAAACAAAGCACACATTCTCCCATACCAAAGACACTTGTATGCACCATTCAGATGTGCGTGTAGGACAGAAAACAACAAATAAAAGCATTTTAAAAGTACATCTCCTAACAATCATGCCTTTATAGCACACACACCCTCCAGTACAAAGTAAAAAGTTCAATTGTTTTCTTCTTAGTGGGGGAGAGTTCCCTCCCCCCTTTGCCTTTTGAGAAGGGGTTTCTGCTAACTTCACTGTTTCTCACTTGTACTTTGACTCACAGTTCAATGTTAACTTCACTTTAGTCACTTTAGAAGCTCACACACTTGACCACCAAACGCTTGTCCCAGTGTGCATGCCTCGTTCCACTCGGACGCTCTGCAGTGGGACTTTCAGGACATGGGAGAGCCCCCCTTTACCGGCCAGCCACCAGGGAAGGGGCTTTCCAGCAACCCATGGCGAGGAGCCCAACCCAAGGGTTCCGGGGGTGGTGCAGATGATCGCACCCCCTCCCAGCCGCAGGCACTGGCAAGCGACTCCTGGGAGCTCGGGAGATCACTGTCGCCATTGCAGCCACCAAAACCAAAAGTCCCTGAGCACTGGCACCTTCTGATGAGGACTCAGTTTCTGAACATGGGGTGGCTGCCCCTAAATTAAGTTATCAATTGAGAAAAAGGGGGGAAAATGAGTTGTGATTGTCTCTAGATTCTGTTTTACATTAATTTTAATCATTTCTTTATAGAGCTCTTTATATAGTAAGATTTGTTGGTGATTACTACAAGGATTAAGAATTATGTACTCACTTAGCACAGCAAAGCATAATCTTATTCAACTAGAAGTATAGAAAATGCGTTAAAAAATCCCCTATGGAGGGCCAAAAAAAATCAGCTTAACAAAGATTTCCATTCCTTAGTTGTAACACTGGGAACACTCAAACTGGAGAAGTCTATTGCTTTGTAGTTTACTACTGAGAGGCAATGCTCCCTTTAACCAGTGGAGTTTTGTGAGCAAAAATTCTACTTTATGAGCTACTGGCATTAAAGTTGTGAGCGAGCAATTTGGCTACTCCATAAATTAGTTTGCTCTGGAGCCATCCATCTTAAGTCAAAAATCTATGAGCTGGACGCTAAAAAACTGTGAGCTAGCTCACACTAACTCAGCTTAGAGGGAACACTGCTGAGAGGCATGTGACTACTGCTGTTGAAAACTGAATACTGAATCAGGAGGCTGTGATAACTGGAGATACGGAGTCCATTTATATATAAGGGTTAGAATACCAACAATGCCATTCTAGGAAAGCTTTGTAACCTAAGCTCACTGACTTCAAGAGAAGGATGTAATTTTGCTTAGGATAGCATTGCAAAATACATAAGACCTCTCCAGCCTGGTGAACAGAAGATGATAAGCATATACTCAAATGGTCATTTGACACTATATTTTCAATTGCATTTGTCATTTTAAATATTGCCTTTGATTCTAGAATATATACTTTGCATATATAATAAAATAAAATAAAAAATTCAAAAGATGCAAGGTCGAACCTCTGGCAATTCTAGCTAAAAAGAAAACAATTGGTGGAGTGGAGATCTGCTGCCCATTACAGTAGGCCGTACTTGGGCAGGTGGCCTAATGTGTTCTGACTCCATATGAAGCAGTTTCTTATATAAAAATTCCACCGCACTGTGTGTTGAAATAGTTTGTGCGTGCACGCAAACACACAAATCAGCAGGAAAACAGCACTTTTCAACAAATAACTTTTCCACAAATAAAAAGCTCCGCCTGGATAAACCCTCAGGAAATCAATTCCCAAATGGCTGTGCAATCCCCTGTGGCCTGTTTCAGCATTCTTTTGTCACAAATTGAGTTGACAGCTGGTAGTTCTAACTTTCAAGAAATTGATCTCCACACTGCATATTTAGCAAGATGCACCTTGTTAGAGGGTTGCCCTTACACCCAAAAGGAAGCAGTGTGGATAATAGCAAAAGCCCTGGAGACCTGACAGATGGGTTATTTGTATACACCCTTCTCTGGCAGTTGTAAGCTCCATGACATATGCAAACAAAACTGAACAATGAAATGCTGAACACTGAAATGATTAAAATAAAACCTTAGCTTAATTAAAGGGATAGGGGTGGAAACTGTGTGTGTGATAGCTACAGTTTTCAAAGCAAACCAGCACATATTTATTCTGCAAAGATATAAATCATCTAAGTTATCACTGCAGATAAACTTATCTGTCTGCATCTTGGGCAAATTTTGGCCAATGAAGAATACAGCTTTTCAATATATACCTTTTATTTTTATGACAATTTTAATGAGAATTAGACATCCTCTTCCCTTAGAAAGACTGTTTAGATGTATTATAATGTACTTTTGTACCCAACAAAACTGACTTTCACCAGACTTTTGTTCAGCATCTCAAGCAAATCCACTGATTCTGGAAATTTGTTGAATCTCTCGATAGATAGATAGATATACAGATATAGATACAGATACAGATACAGATACAGATACAGATACAGATACAGATATAGATGTAGATAATTTATTTAGATATGTGTCCCACTTTTCTCTCCAGTGGGGACCCTAAGCAGTTTACAGTATATCATATAACAGCCCTGAGAAGTATGTTAGGCTGGCATAGAATGACTGGCCCAAGGTCACCAAATATATTTCCATGGCAGAGTTGGGATTCCCAACTTTTCAGGGTCAGCCATGGTCTTTTTGGGGTCAGCCATGGTCACTACTGGGATGGGAGACCACCAAGGAAGGTTGGAGTTGCTATGTGGAGTGATGCAATGGCAAACTACCTCTGCTCATCTCTTGCCTAGAACACTCCATGGATGGGGTCAACACGAGTCAGTTGTGACTCAATGGCACATTGTTCTTCTCACTTGCTTCAAAATGCCCCCCCCCCCCGAATGTTTGGACTTAACTACAAAATCAACTTCAAATATTGTTCAGCTGTATAATTCTACTGCAATATGTCAATATTATACTTACCCCCAGCGAGGAAAAAATTGTGTTTCTGAACTTTGGAGATTCTCGTGACAATATTATCTGAAACTGAAAGGGCTCTTCATTACCTTACCCTACTAATATGTCTTGCATACTAACTGGGTATGACGATTTCACCCTCCCTCACAGTTTTCTCTTTATATTGTTCTTCACTGAGCAGTCCCTTTTTTCCTTTTCGTTCTTTTGGTTTTCTCTGACTGTACCACCCAGTCATTTTAATGTATATTGTTAGATGCTGACCCAGCCTGAGGAGGGGAGAACTAAATTCCTTGTTTTTGTCCTGGTCTGATTATGGCACATGAGAGGCTGATGGTAATTCAAAAATAACAAACTCTTTTATTTAACTTTATGGGGGAAAGCTCAGGTATAAATCAGGTTTAGGACTTATGAGATGAGGAGGCAACAGGAATGAGGTAACTTTGCATTAAAAATATTTTTTTTCTTACATAAACTACCATCAGCTTCTTGGTCGAACAGACACTAAAGTTGGTGAAGGCAGGAACATTCACCCACATTCCAGTTTCTATCCTTATCCACTGGCTAGGGATCACCCTGTCTTCTAGTAGCTATTTCCCTCAGATTTGTTAGAGATGGGCTAAGCTTCCCACCTCCCTAAATCAGGATCCTTCTTGATCCTCTCATAGTTGCTTTGCTCCCTCCCTGTTAGCTGTCAGTTTTCAACTGTCACTCTTAACTGACACCATCAACTGAAGAATTCCATTTGGATCCCCTGTCACTCAAGGTTCTCAGACCAGGTTACAGTATTAATCATTTACTGTCCATCACAACAGGATTATGCCAAAAAATTGCAGTTTAAACAATCTGCATTTTAGCATCCTGCCTCAAACTGAACTCGTGGCTGGCAGGACTTTTCATGTTTAAGCCTTTCAGAGCTGTATGTGGTCTTGAGCTACCCTGTTACACTTCACTGTGCTTTCTTCTGTGCTTTCAATTTTACATGGATCTTCTAGGACTCAGCTGTTCTCTACTCCCAGCTTACACTTTTGCTCTTATGGTAACTAGGCCATTTCATTTAGTAACCCTTCCTTTTTGTACTAGATGGATTATCTTTAAAAAATGTTTCTACAGGCTCATCATTCTTTTCACTGGAGCTCTAACCCCAGATCCTGAATGGGTGCTGTGATGGATTGCACAGGAAAACAGGCCTTTTAAAATGCTGCTTGCTTTTTAAAATGCTGCTTGTGTCAGAGAGTCAGGGAGTTCAAGAGTTAATCTTCCCTGGAGAGAAGAGCTTATGTGATTGGCTGCTCTACTCACTCTTTGATTAGCTAACATCAGCTGAGAGAGCAAGTAAAACAGCTGATCTGGAGGGAAAAGAAGTCTTTTGCTAAAGTCTGGATCAGTAGCCAAAGGATTTGGCTTCTGAGGGAAGAGACATTTGGGAGTCAATGTTTTCTGAGAGGCAATAGTCAGAAAATTACTTCTACAGAGAGAAGAAGAGAAACCTCATTGTCTTAAATGTATTAAAACTGCTCTGAGGGAGAATTTAAATTCTCAGTCAGGAAAGGTACAGAACAGCCTTAAACAGACAAAGGATACTGGAGAAAGATTTGGCAGAAGGTCTGAGTCATTAGAGTGAACTCCTATACATGCCAAATAGTAAAAGGAGTTACTGCTTCTTAGAGACAAGGACAACTTCCGGCCAGTGAAAGGGGTTGGGAAGAGAACCTTGGTCTGTGATAAAGGGGAGAAGATTAGACACTTCAGGAGTTAGCAAAAAGCTGTAATATCTACAGGAAAACCTAGAACTCTGAAGAAAAAAATCTAGAAACATTAAACAAATGCTGTCCTCCAGAAGAAAATTAATAAGTGTTAGTGCCGAAATATACCAAACAAAATACTTCTCAAAGAAAGAACTAGAAAATTAGTAGTTATAGGTTTTCCAGGCTGTATGGCCGTGGTCTTGGCATTGTAGGACCTGACGTTTCACCAGCAGCTGTGACTGGCATCCTCAGAGATGAAAGAAGGAGTACTCTGTGTGTCAATGTGAGAAGAAGAATGGTAGGCAGGTAATTTATACCTACTCAGGAAAGTGAGGTACATAAGAACATAAGAGAACATAAGAGAAGCCAATGTTGAATCAGGCCAATGGCCCATCTAGTCCAACACTCTGTCACACAGCAGCCAAAATATACCAGGTGTCATCAGGAGGTCCAGCAGTGGGGCCAGGACACTAGAAGCCCTCCCACTGCTGCCCCCTCCAGCACCAAGAATAGAGGGCATCACCTGCCCCAGACTGAGAGTTCCCATCTATACCCTGTGGCTAATAGCCACTGATGGACTTCTGCTCCATATGTTTATCTAATTCCCTCTTGAAACTGACCATGCTTGTAGCTGCCACCACCTTCTGTGGCAGTGAATTCCATATGTTAATCACTCTTAGGGTGAAGAAGTATTTCCTTTTATCTGTTCTAACCTGACTGCTCAGCAATTTCATTGAGTGCCCACGAGTTCTTGTATTGTGAGAAAGGGAGAAAAGTACTTCTTTCTCAAACTGCTCAATCCCATTCATAATCTTATAAACCTCAATCATGTCACCCCTCAGCCGTCGTTTCTCCAAGCTAAAGAGCCCCAAGCATTTTAACCTTTCTTCATAGGGAAGGTGTTCCAACCCTTTTATCATTCTAGTTGCCCTTCTCTGCACTTTTTCCAATGCTATAATATCCTTTTTGAGATGTGGTGACCAGAACTGTACACAGTATTCCAAATGAGGTGGCACCAATGATTTATACAGGGGCATTATGATACTGGCTGATTTGTTATCAATTCCCTTCCTAATAATCCCCAGCATAGTGTTGGCCTTCTTTATTGCAGCTACACACTGTCTAGACATTTTCATTGAGTTATCTACTACGACTCCAAGATTTCTCTCTTGGTCCGTCTCTGCCAGTTCAGACCCCATCAACATGTATTTATATTTAGGATTTTTGGCTCCAATGTGCATCACTTTGTACTTGGCCACATTGAACCCCATTTGCCACGTTGACGCCCACTCACCCATCCTCGACAGATCCCTTTGGAGTGCCTCACAATCCTCCCTGGTTTTCACCACCCGGAACAACTTCGTGTCATCTGCAAATTTAGCCACTTCACTGCTTACTCCCAATTTCAAATCATTAATAAATGTTAAAAAGCATTGGACCGAGTACTGATCCCTGTGGTACCCCACTGCTTACCACCCTCCACTGAGAAAGTTTCCCATTTATACTCACTCTCTGTTTTCTATTTATAAGCCAGTTTTTGATCCACAAGAGGACTTGTCCTTTTATCCCATGACTATTGAGCTTACTTAGGAGCCTTTGATGAGGAACTGTATCAAAAGCTTTCTGGAAGTCAAGGTAAATAATATCTATTGGATCCCTCTTGTCCACATGTTTGTTCACTCCCTCAAAAAACACTAACAGGTTAGTGAGACAAGATCTTCCCTTACAGAACCCATGCTGAGTCTGCCTCAATAGTTTTTGTTCATCAATGTGCCTACTAATTCTCTCCTTAATAACAGTTTCCACCAACTTACCTGGTATTGATGTCAGACTGACTGGCCTGTAATTTCCTGGATCTCCCCCGGAGCCCTTTTTAAAATGGGAGTGACATTAGCTACCTTCCAGTCCTCAGGAATGGAGGCAGATTTTAAAGAAAGATTACATATTTTTGTAAGGAGATCCACAAGTTCACATTTGAGTTCTTTCAGAACTCTCGGATGAATGCCATCCCGGCCTGGTGATTTATTAGTTTTTAAATTGTCTATCAGTCGGAGGACTTCCTCTCTTGTCACCGCAATCGGATTCAGGTCTTTCAAACCCCCTCCCGAGGGGTAGGGCTGAGTCATTATCTTGTAGGAGATTTCCAGGCTGTGACATCCTAATGGAGGAGCTTTCTTGAGAAGGTTCTTTTGCATATGGATTGGCTATTGAAATTCTAATCTTATCTGTAGTGCTGTTGTAAGACGTAGAGCGTTTTGTGTTTTTCAGGATAGGAAACCATGCCCTATTTATTTTTAAACTCTCTTCTTTCCTGTTAAAATTGTGTTTATGTTTTTCCTCAATTGTTTGTTTTACCTTTGGTTTAATTGCTCTTATGATTTCTTTCTTGGAGTAGCCAATTGCTTGAAGTGAGTGGTTTAGATGATTTAGTTAATCATTGAGAAAGTGTGGTTCACATATCTGTCTTGGGCAGTCTACTAATGCTTTGATTATGCCTCCTTTTTTGTCGCGTTTTTGTGTAAATAATGATCCATGTGAGTTGGTTTTCTGTGGACCTTGTGACCTAATTGAAGGTTAGGTTTGCGGATGACCATGATATCTAGAAATGGGAGTTTACCCTCAATTTCTTTTTCCATGATGAATTGTATGTTCGAGTGGATGTTGTTGAGGTGGTCTAAAAACTCCATCAATTCTACTTCTCCAGGACTCCAATTGAATACAGCCTGGAAAATCTACAACAACTAATGAACTCTGGCTGTGAAAGCCTTCGACAATATATAGAACTAAAAACCTTGAAACAAAACTACAAATATACTCTCTTGAGTGTTCTAAGAATTCAGCTCCATATCTATTAGAAAGGCTTTATTTCAACCGTCTCAAAACCTTAAATACCCCTATTATATATATGTTCCCTGCCTGTTAAATAAAATATTCTAGTTTTTGAAAGTTAATTTGCCTCAAATGCCATTTCACAAGGGTTTATAAAACAGGACAAGTTCCTGTACTGGATCTAAAGCCTAAACCAATATCTAAACAAAGTGTGGAACAGTTTCAAGTTTATGTCAATAGAAAAATTATACATACTACTGAAGATTGGCAGGAACTGAAGATTTGGCAGGAAAAATCTCCCAGTTGGGGAGATACAGGGGTTTGTCATAGGTACAGTCAGCGGGATGTTTTCCATTAGTGAGTTTTAACTGAACTTTCCACAACTAGAAACCTATATCATTCATTCTGTAACCCCAGAATTCTATTGCTATCCTTCACATATGTCTACACCAGATAGGAATGACAAGGTTGAATTTCAGGTATGTAGTAGAGGTGAAAGAGATTCTGATTGGTCAACTAGACAGGATGAATAGATTTCACTCACCACCAAAAAAGCCAATTTAAAAAAATAATCTAAATGAAAATTTCCCATATGTGATTCAGGTACTTCCTACATAAGTCCACACATAAAACATAGTGATTTAAAAATGGATAAATCCTTTATGCAACCACAAAGGGTACACTTTAAGTTTCTTATTATATATTAAAATTTATTTTTTTACTGTTTGAGAAAATGAGATATGATATAATCTGAAATTTTAGATAACTTGATCCATTTGATCCCAAATGGTTTTGGGTTTTTTTGATGACTGAAAACAATGGCAACTTTTTGCAAACAGATGTTGGGAACATCATAAAATGCTTCTTTTTTCCAGTGTTCTTTCATGCTTTATAGTGAAATCCTGAGGTCTACTCAGAATCCTATTGAAGTCTACTCATTGGGGCTTACTCCCAGGAAACAATTCTTAGGATTACACTATTCATCTGCTGACCATTAACAAATTGTAATTGTCAAATAAGAGACTTCTGTGTGTCACGTGGGTTCTTTTCAAAGAACATTAGAGAAAAGCATATTGTATTAAATTTATGTATATGCATTGTGTGTGCGAAAATAGGTGCTGCTTAAATTGTTTATGCATTAAATAAAAATTTCAGATGCTACTGCTTTTTTAAAAAGTTATTAGAATGGATATACCATGCCCATTGACCACAGTTTCTCCAGGAATTATTACCTTATCACAATTGCCTGCTTTCCTAAGTAATCACATTATAGACTTTTCACATAAAGTGGTATTAATCTCCTTTCCTCCAACATGTGGCATGAAGAATATTCTGCCAGTACCTCAGAAAGAAACTAGATTAGAACAGTAAAGGCTTCAGAAGAATTTTAAAACTGGGAAATACTGCTCAAGGCTTACAGTTTCATAGCCTGCTGAAAGGATGTGTTATTATTTTATTTTCTTTATAGATGATTGAATTCAAGGAATGGGTGAGAATCAATGTTCCAAAAGGGGGGGAAATGATAAAGCAAAGAATGACAAATGTCCTTTTGAAGTATGTAAATATGTAAAAAATCATCATAATACAGTTAAAGCTGGATATGACTGTCCCAAAATTCTTCTGATTTAGGATTAATTAGAATAGTTTTCTTTGAAGACTAGTTCCAGCTTGGTGTAGAGAGCATTTTGCCAGCCAAATTTAAAATTTAGAAGGCTTTCAGCCGATTAGAAAAGAAGGACTGGTTTGCTCCTAATAAATTTTAATACTGTGTTAATGAAGAGCTCTTAAGTCAGCAAAATCAAGGAGGCTTTTTGCAGCTATTAGAGAAGATAAGACTGGCGTGCTTTTAATTTATACACTTTTAATGCAACTAGAGGTATGTTTGAAACAATATCAAATAATATTCCATTCAGCTTCATGTTGTTTTTCTTTCTAAATAATCATAGTTGGATTTTTTTTTCCAGGATACCAATCTGAAGAAATTATACTCTTGAGGCTTGTACAGAGCAGTGTGCCAGCCTAATTCATAAGGCTTTTGCAGCTGTGTAGAAAAGAAGTTAAGGTCTGGCTTGCTCCCAACATATTATTGAGTTACATCAAGAGGCTGATACCTTTGAAGAGTATAGGATTACTCCTGAGGAAGAACTGGGACCAAATGAGTTTAAATCCGGGTGCTCATTGAGAGATGGATGGATTTTTCTTTGTTTAGAGAGATGAATGGACTTTGCCTTGCAATATTATAAAAGATTAATCAATAACAATGTTATACAATGTTTTTACATGCTAAGATTTACTAAATGTTTCTGCCATCAAATCATAGTGTCTGTTTCTCTTGTTGTATTTTCTGTAAGGATAACTGTGATCCCTTGTGTTTGTCTTTATAGGACTGGAGACTGGCATGCAAAGCTAATTAGATACTGCAAAATAGTTTCCAGGACAGGATTGCCAACCTCCAGGTAGGACCTGGAATTCTTCCAGAATTGCAGCTATCTCCAGACTATAGAGATTAGCTCTTCTGGAGAAAATGGCAGCTTCAACAGATAAGACTATCACATCACATTCATGCTGACCTCCCACCCCAAACTCCATCCTTCCCAGCTGTGCCTCCAAATCTCCAGGAATGTTCCAATCCAGAGTTGGCAACCTCACTGCAAGACCATGATGGCTATGAATTCCAGATGGTGGGGAGGGGGAGGGGGACAATAAGGTTGACTTTTGCCTGTTTGGAAAGAGCATGAAGCTAGTAAGAGAGAATATTTGAGATTAGATTTAAAAAGTTGTTTTAAATCAATAATGCAGATCTTGTGATGGCTGATCTCTAAAAACAAATTTTGAATTGACTTGTGCAAGCATAAGCCCTGATCCTTTACCTCTTTGGCATTTCAAGTGAACAACTGTGTCTTGTTTATACAGCAGTATAACATAAGAACATAAGAGAAGCCAATGTTGAATCAAGCCAATGGCCCATCTAATCCAACACTCTGTCACACAGTGGCCAAAAATACCAGGTGCCATCAGGAGGTCCAGCAGTGGACCTCCATGCTTGGAAGTCAATTAAAACAATATTTTATTGCATGCAATAGTATCTCTTATGTTTTCAGGGTATACTATATTTTTCTTTTAATTACATTTCTTGTGAAGGACTGTTGCTCAATAGTATATTGCCTGTTTTGTACTCAGAAGGTCCTAGGCTCTATTCCTGGAATCTCAGCTTAAATCATCTTAGGTAGCAAACATTGGTAAAGGCATTTCCCTGCCTAAATCCCTGGAGAACTGTTGCAGTTGAGAGCAAACAATACTGAGTTAGATGGATCAATGATGCGAGTCAATATCGGGCAGCTGTCAATGTATTTCAATGTATTTATCAAATTAGATGTTAGGGAAATAGGATACTGTGTGCAGGAAATGTATGAATAATTTAGGAATAGAGACACTGTCTCCCAGGATCATTTCTTCTTTTGGTCAATAAATTGACTAACTTGTGTAAAGCACGGATTTGCTTGCATTTTGTACTTGCACAGTTAAACACATTCTATAAATTACCAACATTTGCTAGATTGCATTGCCTAATTTTTGACTCTACACAGTCAGTGGTATCTATTATGAAGAGATTGCAAGAACTGATTGCAAGATTAGCTGCATACGGGCAGAGATCAAAGACACACAGATACACTAAGTAGTAAGTCTCAACTCAAGAATCTCAAATTGATTTGTTTTACTATATATCCTTTAAAAATTAGAAGCAGTGGCAGCAATTGATTAGTGGCAAGAAGCAGGAATGAGAAAGTCATCTAACTGTGTAAGAAACTGGTGTGTAAATCATGCAAACAGACAATCCATTCAAACTTATCCAAACAGCTCACCAAACTATTGGCTCCTTGCCCATCACTGTCTAGCAGGATATGAGCTGAATGAGCAGATGTTCAAACATAATTGCATCTAATCCAATATTCCAAAGCAAGGACATTTTGTGGCTGTTTTAAATCTTTGTACTAAGTGTTTTTTTTTTTTTTTAATGGATACTATGGGGAAACTATGTAGGAAACTGGAGGAGCCAGAATCCTATTGTACCAATACTTTCAGACAAAAAGTCAGGTAGGAAGAGAAGTGACATTTTAAAAAAACTATCTATAAGGAGGTAAAAACTAATGCTGAGCCATGGTGCCCTTCCTTGGATCCTCTGCCATATTTACCTGTAAAACGTTGCAGGGAGTATTTCAGTAGTTGCATGGGGAGAGCAAACTGCTTCAACCAACTTGTTCAACAAATTTGCTAGCAGTAGTAATCATGGTTTTTGGTCTGGGCATAATTTTTTATTGTACCTGTATAACTGCTGAATGATCATAGGGAACATTGCCACATACTCAGTGGGATTCAACTATATTATAACAACCATAGTCATATTAAAGAAGCCATTCTGACAGCGTGTAGATAAAAGGGGGGAAATATTAAAAATAATTTATTTTATTTGTTTTTGTTTACCTCACTTATAACCCACTTTCTTGCTGTGACTCAAGGCAGATTACAGAATATAAAACAATGCAATCAGACAAGATATGATCTCTGGCACCCTTTTTGTTTTGCACACTCTGTACAATGATAAAACAGAGGGAGCTTCCTGACCTTCTCAGCATGATTGCCATTACTGCCAGGAATACAAAGCTAGGCAGTGGCAACACTGAAAAAGGTGAGTGGAAGATAGGGCTCTGAGTGGCAGTGGGAGAAAAATTTTAAAGGCTGTTGGTTTGACAATGTGACATCACTTCTAGGGAACATCTGGAAGTGACATCAACTACAGATTAAAAACCATAGAGTTTCCAGGTTTTCCTAGAAAGTGATGTCATGATATCACTGATGGCAGTTCTTTCATGTCCCTGACCCTGTCTCCTGCTGGTTGACAGATGATGCCTGGCAATCTTCAAGTACTTGAAGGGCTGTCATATAGAGGATGGTACGGAGTTGTTTTCTGTTGCCCCAGAAGGTCAGACCAGAACCAACTGGTTGAAATTAAATCAGAAGAGTTTTTGGCTAAGCATTAGGAAGAACTTCCTGACAGTTAGAGTGGTTCCTCAGTGGAACAAGCTTCCTCAGGAGGTGGTGGTCTCTTGTTCTTTGGAGGTTTTCAAACAGAGGCTAGATAGCCATCTGACAGCAATGCTGGTTTTGTGAACTTAGGCAGATCATGAGAGGGAGGGCAGGAAGGGTTGCCTCAGTGCTTAGTTCTTGTGGCCCTTTCTTACACATCCAGGGAAATGCTGATTGCCACTGTGGGGTCAGGAAGTAAATTTTCTCCAGGCCAGTTTGGCCAGGAATCCTGGAGTTTTTTTGTCATCTTCTGGGCATGGAACAACAGTCACTGCAGGTGTGGAGGGGGAGGTATTTGTGAATTTCCTGCATTGTGCAGGGGGTTGGACTAGATGACCCTGGAGGTACCTTCCAATTCAATGATTCTAATCCTTGTGGACATTACAGTTACATAAATAGGCTGTGATAAATACTTAAATGGTAAAGTAATGGCAGGTGGTGCATTTGACAGGCTGTTTCTTTCAACCAAGGGGACCCACCCAGCCTCCTTTTATTTTGGGGAAACCAGGTTTATTTTTGTTGGCAGAGTGTAAATATGCAGTAAAGCAAAGCACAAGCTGTTGAAAGAATAAAGACAGTTTAAGGAGGAGGCTCGACGAGAGCAGATGTGTGTGGAGGGAGCTCCATGTACTCTGCTATTCCAAAGGTTTCTTTTGGCAGTAACACCAGCCAAAAGTACTCTCCTGGAGCTAGGAAGGTTGCCGATGTGCTTAGTTTGTCTGGTTTGCATCGGCAGCAAGAAGCCTGCAGGACAACCGCCATGATGAGGTTTCATTAGTGCATGTTCCAGCCAAGCCAAAGGAGTCTACATCAATGGAACTCTAAATAATCATAACAAACAAAGCTAAGTACTATTCAAATTTCTTTAAAGGGGTAGAGAAGCAATTGAGGCAAACAAAGAGCAGAATTGTAACTGTGGGGTGTTCTGAGAGGTGTTTTGAGCTAGCGCATGGTTAGCAGCTGTTAAAATAATAAAAAACTCAGATCACTCTTACCAGTCAAAACGTAGGTTAGGATTGATAGAGGCTGGGAGAGTTAAGATACAAGTTACTACATAATTTGTCTTTTATTCTTTCCCTCCTTCTTTTTTGCTGTTGCTACTGTTCCCTTAAGAGAGATCAAAGCTTGTGTAACAGTGATGAGGCATTTTTTCAGAGTGAGGCTGAGAGCAAAGGCAAGGAGACAAAGGGAAAGGTGCCAGAGAGTGATGTGGAGTATTGCTACAGACCGAATCATAGCATCACGATGTGATGGGAAAAACAGAAGAAGCATTTAAAGGGACACTAATGAAGTATGGATTCAGTACAGAACAGAATACAAGGAAAGGAAGTGTTGAACTTGAGAAACTACAGAATTAATAAGGGAAAACTACATTGATTTAAGAGACAATGAGAGAGACTTGAACTAGAATTAAATACTAATGGTGGCATAATGATAGTGATAATAAAGGTTTACACTATAAATTGAAGGAAGGAAAAATAGAAAGATTTACAACATAAATTGCAGGAAGTACTGACACAGGAAAAACAGGTTTCAATAGATATTAATTAATAGACAATAGAGTCTATGGCATCAGGATCTAGTAATACTAGAAAAGGGTCCATACCATCTCCAGGACAGGTAGGAATATTTAGCCATTTAAAGATGAGTGTTGCACAAATGTCAATTAAAGACCTAAAATCCCTTATACAGGAGGTATTTCAACAAACAACGGAGTCCACCTTACCGGCCCTAATAAAAAAGAAATAAAGCCCATTCAGGAAAAAATTGAAGAAATTTCCAACCAAATAAAGAATGAGACAGAGGAAATTAAAAACCAAATCTCATAAAATAGGCTAGAAATTGCAAATATCAATACAACTATGAATAAATTAGGAGAAAAAGTGTAAGATATAAATCAAGAATTACAAGTAAAAAGTGATAAAATGGAGGAAACATTAATTACCCTAGAAATGGACAAAGCTGGCCTAATATTGTGTCAAAATATAACTGAAGAACTAGAAAAAAATTTAAAGGAAGAACTAGTCAACAATATAGTGGATCAACTCAAAGTAGGAATGAAGGAAGACTTACTAGTAGACATAGGTTCTATATATAGGAGAAATTTGGCATATGCAAAACAGAACAGGACACTGAGAGAGGTTCACATAAAATTCTATAAAAAAGAAACTAGAGACAAAATACTAAAAGCTGCCAATGAAAACAAAATGGTAATAAAAGAGGCAGAGATTAAGATTTTAAAGGAGGTACCATGGAGAGTTCACGAGAAAAGACAAAATTATACCACCGTGACTAATCTTCTGAGAGAAAATGACATAACTTACAAATGGTTAATACCAGAAGGGCTGTTCTTCAACTATAAGTGTAGGAGACAAAGAATAGACTTGATCTTCAAAGTGGAAAACTTCTTGGAGAGATTTGGAGAGGATTTGGGCTAGCAACAAGAAGATGAGAAAGAAGGAGAAGAAGAGGTGGATACAGGAGATGAGGAGTTGGCACAAAAGAAGGGACCAAAAACACCAGGTGGAAAAAATGAAAGAATACCAAAAGAACAACCTCATCACAGATAGTAACCAGATTTCAATACAAGAGCAGAAACATAGACAATACAAAAGTAAATGATGACAACTAAGCAATTGAAGATCCTATTGTCACGATCCTGCCCTTCCGCCTCAGCGTTATCACCCCTTCTCCGGGTAGCCTTGAGACTCACAGGGTTATTTTTCTCCTTCAGGGTCATTTCAACCAGCACAAGAGAGAGGAAAGGTTATTGTTTGTAATTCTTAAACCTAATTAATACCAATAGCAATTCAGAGGTCAGTGACTCAATCCAATTAAAAAATAGGTAATTTATTACAAAAGCTAATAACAAATAAAAACTGACAAGTAAGGGACAAGGGAGTGTATGAGGTGCAAACACAAAGAAACAAACAGCTATTGAACTGACTATATATACTTATCCTAAACAATAGCTTTAAGCAGCAGCAACTGGAGAAGTTGGGCTGAGGCCAGGGAGTAGCAGTACTCTTTCTGGCTTAATGGCCTTGTAGCAAAGATACCATCCGCCTGGTCCTGACAAGCCTCACAGAAAGATTCCTAGAATGCACCAAACATCCCAGCCTCTCACTCCAGTAACACCATGAGCAGATACAGCATAGTTACTTCGGCTCTCTCTCTGGAACCGAGACACAAGTAACCTTCAGCGTCTTCTTGCTTTTTTGCCCTGCCTCGCCTCTCACCAAATAGCAGTCTAGCTGTCAACCAATTACTGCCTAATTAGTGGTCAACATGTGGCAAGTTTAGATGATCTACTGTCAAGATTTCCAAGTTACGATGACTTTGATAGTAAACAGCTGCATTAGGTTACACCAGCTGATAATTAGTAACAGATGTTACATTGGCTGTGCTGCTATGCTGACTTCATCCAGCTAAGCATATTACCTATCTAGCTTCAGCAAACACTTACAGATCTTGAAGGGCAATATCTTGACACCTATCCATTAATGTTAATGGACTTAATAGCCCCCCCAAAATAATCTTCCACCAAATAATAAAACTTCATCCAGATATAACATGTCTTCAAGAAATGCACATCAAGAAAAATGATACAAAATATTTAATAAACAGAAAATTAGGAGAACCATTTATAGCAGCAGATGACAAAAAGAAAAGAGGGGTAGCACTTTACATTAAAGATTTCCTTCACCCAGAATTATTTAATTGATCAGATGATGGAAGAATTATAGCAGTAATGCTAAGGAAAGATGGGAAAGAAATCAAATTGTAAACATATATGCTCCTAACCAAAACCTAGATAGATAGATAGATAGATAGATAGATAGATAGATAGATAGATAGATATAGATATAGATATAGATATAGATATAGATATAGATATAGATATAGATATTTAGAAGTATGAAATATATGGGCTAGGAAGAATGTTGAAGATATATGCATAGTGGGTGATTTCAATGCAGTTTTTGATCTGAAAGTTGATAGAAAAAGCCAAGAATTAAAAAAACTGACATGATTCTACCAAAAACCTTTTTGCAAATGGCAGACGAATATACCATGTTAGACGCTTGGAGGACTAGGAACTTAGAGGGAAAAGTTTTCATCTTTTACTCAGCTAGACATAAATCTTGGTCCAGGATAGATATGGCCTGGATAACGTCCTCAATGATAAGAGACCTAAAAGAAGTAGAAATCCTACCAAGTACTTTTGCTGACCATAATCCTCTTTTGGTGACATTCCATTCATTACACAAAAAGGTCAGATGGAGGATGTATACAGGACTGTTGAGAGATCGAGAATTGGCAGCAAAAACAAAAGTAGAAATACAATATTTTTTTAAAAGAAACTTGCAGCCAGAAATATCAAAAAATACAGTTTGGCATGCATTGAAAGCCTTCCTGAGAGGATGGTTTATTTATCAGAATGCCTGGAAGATGAAGCAAAGAAAGAAGAAGTTTGAGAATACAAAGAAAAGGATAAAATTGAAAGAAGAGAAAATGAAAACCTCTCTTGAACCTGAAATAATAAGAACCAGAATAAGAATGTTACAGCACCAAATGAATATCTTACTTACTCAGGAGATAGCTAAAAACATAGAATACTCCAAACAATATTATTTTGAAAATGCCAATAAACTGACAAGGTGGCTAGCTTACAAACTCAGAAAGGAAAGAGAGAAATGAGTAATTATAGCATTAAAAGATAAGAACAAAATAAAATACTACCCCCAGGATTTTAAAAAGATAGTGGCAAACTTTTATAAAAACCTATATCAACAAAAGCTGCAAGATAAAGTCCACATAAAATTTCTTTAGTACAAAATATTCACAAGAAGTTTAATGAAAGTCAAAAGGAATCTCTAAACGAACCAATATCACCCTGTGAAATAACAGAGGTGATTAAGAAACAGAAAAAGAAGAAATCTTCAGGTCCAGATGGTTTCCCAGTGGAAATTTATCAAGAATTTGAAGAACAGATTTTTACCATTTAAAGAGTTATTACAAAATATAACCAAATCAGGAAAAGTCCCTGACTCGTGGAATGAAGCTCTTATTACTTTGATACATAAACCAAGAATGGATGAAAAAGATATCAAAAATTATTGATTGATCTCCCTGTTGAATGTAGATTATAAAATATTTGCAAACATATTGGCATCAAGATTTTTAAAAGTATTATCTCAATGTATTCATCAAGACCAAGCTGGTTTCCTCCCAAAAAGACAGATAAAAAAAAACATAAGAGCCATCATCAATGTTTTAGAATACTATGAAATACATTTGGAAAAACAATTAGCCTTAGTGTTTTTAGATGCAGAAAAGGCATTTGATAATGTATCGTGGGAATTTCCACTCGATGATTGTAGCAATATATAAGAAACAACACACAAAGATTATAATGAATGGAGAGATGATGGAGATTATAGAAATACAGAAGAGAACAAGACAAGGATGCCCCTTATCCCCATTATTATTTATTTTTACATTAGAGTCACTAAATGACCTGGTGAGAAATAATGAGCAAATAAGAGGATTGAAAGTTAGAGGGGAGGAGTTTAAATTACAAACATTTGTGGATGATCTGGTTTTTATATTAGAAAATCCACTATCATCTATTACACATCTCCTGGAGACAATCCAAAGATATGGAGAGGTAGCAGGACTTAAAATAAACTTTTAAAAAAACAAAAATATTAACCAAGAACTGTACTCAAGAAATAAAAAGTGAGATTTGTAATACCTCAAAAATTGAGGTCACAAACAAAATCGAATACTTAGGTATAATAATGATAAACAGAAACAGTGCATTAATGGGAAAAAACCTACAAAAAGTTACCAGAAGAATTCAAAAAGGATCTAATGAAATGGAAAGATATTCAACTGTCATGACTGGGCAGAATAGCTAAAATAAAAATAAACATACTTCCTTGATTTCTATTCTTAACCCAAAATTTACCAATCTTGAAGAAGAATCAGTTCTTTGTAGAGCTTGACAAAATCACTAGGCAGTTTATTTGGTACCCCAAAAAAGTGTGAATTAAATGAAAATATTTACAAGATAAAAAAGAAAGAGGTAGATTAGGGGTACCAAATTGGAGCTTCTATACCAAGCAGCATCTGCAGTTTGGATTAAAGATTGGTTAATGCTAAAAGATAAAAGAACATTAAGATTGTAAGGTCATGATCTCTACATGGGCTGGCATGCCTATGTTTGGTATAACAAAGCTAAATCAACTCTCAAGACCTGTTTGTGGCCTGGGAGCTGACCCACTCGTGGCTGTGACATCTGTCCTCCCAACGGGGTCATCGGAGCTGGGAGTTGGAGAGGGGTCATCAAAGGAGAGTTGCAGTGGGGCCTCAGACAGGCAGGGGACAGGATTAAGGTCACCCCTTTAGTCCCTCTGCAAGCATGTATCAGACATGCCCCGTTCATCCCTCTCTCTCACTCTCTGTTCTGTTGGGTCATGTGCTCCTCCTCCCCAGCCCCTCCAAATCTCTCTCCTTTTATTTCCCCTGCCCCACTCCCAGTGCCACCCATGTTCCCTGCCCCCTCTACTCCTGGTCTGGCCCCACCTCCTGTGATAAGCCAGAACTCCTTCTGGGTGTTCTGGGTGTGGCTGCGGGTGTGCCAGCAGTGGTTCTGTTGGCCAAGGGGCCACACCACCACCACCTGGGTTCCTCGCTTTGTCTGCCGTCAGCCCTCTCCCAATGGTGTCTGCACCGCGGGTCCTTGGGGTAAGGTTCAGTGGTGCATGCTCCAGATGCCACGCTCTGCCAGCGCCCCTGTATCCTCCCTGGCCATCAACAGTCGCCTCCCCCAGGGCTTCCCACAGCGAGTTGCCATGCCACGGCTCCATCTTCTGGTTTCCTGGTGAGTTGTGTGGTCGGGGCGCCTCTGGGGGGTGGGGTCCTCATCCTGAGGCCACTGGATCAGGACATCAGCATATTCTAAGAACTACCTTGATAAAGTGTTGGAACAATCTAAAAGAAAAATATTATACAAAAACTCCGAGGTAGGTATCTCCTCTAGAAGCATTCATTAAACCTACTTTGTTGACTGAAAATAAGAGGGAACCTTATGAAAAGTTACTGGACAAAAATAGTAAACTGAAAAATGTTGAATCACTACGCCTAGTGAATATAAATTTGACATGGTTGGAAGGCACACAATTAAAGTCTATATATAACAAAGATAAAAGCATAGGTTTCTACACAACAACAAATGGATTGGATAAAATATGGCTCTCATCCAATGATGATTCAAAAGATATATAAATTTTTGCTGGAGAATTATATGCAGGATGATACTGTCAAATGCCCTATGATAGCATGGATGAAAGACATAGGACACACTGTAGATATTGATGACTGGAACAAAATATGGAAATCAATGAGATCCCTTAAATCTGTGCCTTTCAAAGAGAATTTATACAAAATGTTTCATAGGTGGTATTGGACCCCTGATAAAATTGCTAAATGTACTGCCACGGTTTCAAGAAATTGTTGGAAATGTAAGATTAATATTGGAACCTTTTTTCATATGTGGTAGAAATGCGATAAAATCCAAACATTTTGGAGATCTGTAAATAAGTTAATACTAGAAATAAGATAATACTAGAAATACTGTAAATAAGATAATACTAGAAATACTGTAAATATGATTATACTAGAAATTCTAGAAATAAAATAAAACTACTAAATATAATTCCTGAATGTTTTGAGTTAGATGATAGATACTTGTTAACATATGTATTAACTTCATCAGGAATTCTGATAGCCCAATATTGGAAAACAGATAAGCTCCCTTCTAGAGAAGAAATAGCTTCAAAATTGTTAGATATGGCGGAAATGGACAAACCATGTTAATTCATGGGGAAGATAAAATCTTATTCCAAAAAAGGTAGAGTAGAATGTATAAATGGTGGGGAAAAAATCTTTTGTAAAGACTCTGAATGTATAAACCAATTTACATGTATAGAATTGTTAATATGATAAAATTTTACAAAGGCCGAGGACAGACTGGCAATTTGCCACGGGATGGGACCCGGGCTGACAACGACTCAATATCGGATTAAATGGAATGTTCACACAGGCACATCTGCCTGGCGTCCCCCACCCGTAGCCTACCGGTGCTCTCGCGCTTCACTGCTGGATTAAAAAAACACCTGATAAAAGCCGACGCAAATCTTGAAAGCCTGCAGTTGTTGCGCGTTTCTCCGCTTCCGGGGAGTCTGAACGCGCAGCTGAAAAGCCGGGAGCAACCCGCATTGGGCATGAGGCAGCAGCGGTGTGATTGGCTGCGCTCCACTCCACTGCCCAATGCAGTGCCGGCGTTGCAGGGCAAAAAAAAAAAATCGCCAAAATGCGCTTGTGCGCATGAGCGCATGAGTGCTCAAGAGCTCATGCGCACATACGCCCACAGCCGAAGTAATGGGGAAACAGCAAATATAGCGCGCCTCCGGCGCGGCAGTCTGAACGCTCCCGCGCGCCTCCGTCCAGTATCTTCCGGCAGAGGCCCCCGCTATGTGGACGGGAAAACCCGGTATCGTTTACTCCGGGTTTTTTTTGCCGCGACTTGATACTGGGGCAAATTGCCAGTCTGTCCTGGGCCCCATAAAGTAATTAAAGAAAGAAAAGAATAAAGTCAGTTTATTAAGAAGAGAACAAACTTTGTAAGAAAGAGGAGAAAGAAAGAGAAGCCTAACTGTCTTAGGAGGGAATCAGTAACAAAGAGATATCAGCAAGAGCAGGAAAAACCCCAAATAAGCAAATCAGGAAACTGGAAGGAGACTATTTGAAAATAGTAGGAAGTTCCTAATCTCACTATGTTAACTAGTTGTCCCCTCTGCTGCCCCCTGCAGGATGTTCTTGACATCTTATTTATCTATGCATGATAGACCTTGCATATTTCAACAATTTTAAACTATAAACCTTCCCCTCAGTCACCAGGTGTTCTAAAGGTAGTGAGTGTCTAGGCTTTAGGTTCACTGCTGTGAGGTAAGTTTTGTGGTGCACAGGCAGAATATTAAGGTCATTGAAGCAGGAACTATATATTAACAACAAAGATTTCTTTATTTACAAATAGGTTTCAAGGAACAGATCAGCAGCACAAGTCTCCAGATATACAAAACAGAAACCTAGCTGAGGCACATCAATTTAGAGAGTAGTTTCAATTTTCTTTAGTACTTCCAAGCATAAACAGGTGTTTACTGATTAGCCACTAGGCTGGATCCTAACAAACACACAGGATCCCACCCCTACACTACCCTGTCCTTTCCCAAGAACCAAACTCAAAGGCCAGAAACAGGCCTAACAATTGGGTTATCTCTGTCAGAAGTAGAGCCAAACCGTTCTGCCACACTACCAATTAGAGCTACCCTTCACTTTGTTTGGTGTTTTCCTGAGCCAGACCTGAGCTCTCACTGCTTTCTCCCAGAGGCAGAACTGAACTGAACTGCTGCTGTGTTTCCCTCCAACATTCCAACCCCCTTCTCAAGATGATTGGATTCTGGAGCAGCACTCCCATAAGCATAAGTGAATGGCTGTTTTCCCTTTCAGGGGAGGGACAATCTTCTGTCAATCACACATGAGATAACTCATGTCAGTTCTCCCATGTCCCTGCCCCCCATTTCCAGCTGGCTGGCAGACAATGCCTGGCAACCCTAGTGGAAGTGACAGTTTCATAGACTGTGATAAATACTTAAATGGTTGTGTTGTAGAAGGTGGAGGGAATATGCATTCATGCAAGAAAGCAAAGATTCTGCATTAACCAAGCTAAGGATAAATAGATTGATGTACTGCTAGTTTAATAAACCTGTTGAGATGGTTGTATCCTGTTTTTTGTTTATATAAATAGTTATATCCCTCCTTTTCTTTCTTTCTTTCTTTCTTTCTTTCTTTCTTTCTTTCTTTCTTTCTTTCTTTCTTTCATACCCTGCCTTTCTGCCCTCATAAGGGCTGCCAAAGTAGCTAACAAATTAAAACCACATTTTAAAACCATTAGAACCAACAAAAACACATCATTAAAACAATGTAATCAGAGTTAAAATGCATACAAAAACCATAAAAACAACAATTAAAACACTGGGCACCAAGGAAATATCCCTGGGGGATGCCAAATGAAACACACACAAAAACAATTTTCATCTGCTGGTGGAGGATGGAAACAAAAGGGAACAGATGAATCTTCCTGGGAAGAGAGTTCCAGAATTCTGGTGCTACAACCAGGAAGGCCCTCCCCCAGGTTGCCAACCACCTAATCTCAGGCAGTAGGGACACCTGAAGCAGGGCCTCCAAAGATTACAAAGGTGGTCAGGAAGATTCATAAGAGAGTAGGATATATTGTTCCCAAACCATCTAGGACATAATAGGTGTCACCTTGAATCTCTGATCAGACTTTCCTCTCACTAGTAGCACTTCCATTTTGTCTGGATTAAGCTTCAATTTATTAGCCCACATTCACTCTGAAACTGCCTCCAGGCACTGGTTCAGGGTTCCTACAGCCTCCCTCGTATTAGCCACAAGTGGAAGATACAGCTGAGTGTTATCTGCAGATCAATGAAAGCATGGCAAAATTTCCAGATGACCTCACCCAACTGTTTCATGTAAATGTTAAAGAACATAGGGGGTGAGATGGAACCTTGCAGGACCCCACAGGAGCAGCAGCCCCCTGGCACCACCTTCTGAAACCTCCTGTCCAGGCAGGACCAGAACCACTGCAGAACAGTGTCTCCCAATCCTAGCCCAGAAAGGCACTTCAGGAGGATACCATCACTGATGGTATTGAAATCTGCTGAGAGGTCCAAGAGAATCAACAGAGTCACACTCCCTTTCTTTATCTCCCAGAGGCTCAAAAGTAGTTCTAGATAGGCTGGTAGATAGTGCTGGGGAGGAGCCAGTGGCCGTTGTACATGTTGGCACCAATGATGTGGGGAAACGCAGTCATGAGGTCCTGGAGGAAAAATTTAGGCTGCTAGGCAGGAATCTCAAGGCCAGGACCTCCAAAGTAGCTTTCTCAGAAGTGCTACCTGTTCCACGTGCAGGGCCGGAGATACAGGCACAGATCAGGAGTCTTGATTCATGGATAAGATGATGGTGTAGGGGGAAGGGTTCAAGTTTGTTAGGCACTGGGATGCTTTTTGGAACAAGAGGGAGCTGTACAAAAGACAGTCCCAAGAAGAAAACAGGCTGCTGGTGCTTAAAATCAAAAAGGTGGCAGAGCAGGGCGGTGGCCCCAAAATTAAGCTATCACTTGAAAAAGAAAGTGGGGGGAGCAAATATTGTACCCTGGAATCTCTTAAAGTTCTTCAATTTGTATAATCTTTTCTTATTTGGTTCTTTATGGAGGCAGACATGAGGGGGCTTCAATTTTTAGATATTCAAGTTTAAACAGACTAATAGATGAACATCTTCAATGAACTTTATTTGCAAATTTGAGCTAAAAAGCTGATCATAAGCATTATGTATGACCACCATCTCTTGGGGGTTTAGTGGGTTTTCTTTACTTTCTCCTATAGTTTGTAGTTTCCTGTCTTTTTTCTGTTGTAGTTTATAGAAAATGCAATAAAAAAATCCCCTTCGGGGGGCCAAAAAAAAAAAGTGGCAGAGCAGTTTCTAAACTGAATATTGGGGGAAAGCTGACAGGAGATGAAAAGTCTCTGGTTCGGGATGGCTCATCTCAAAGAGATGAAGGGGTAGCTGTTACTTTTCTACAAGGAAATGGATTAGAATTGTCTAACAATATGGACTGCTTGGCAAGGTCTCGAGGCAGCAAGAGGAAGGTTGTGGATGTAACATGCATGAGAAACTATAGGTGTTTATACACAAATGCTGGAAGTGTCCTAGGTAAAATCAGGGAATTGGAATCCTTGGTGTTGGGGAATAGACATTGTGGGTATTTCGGAAACTTGGTGGGATAAGGAAAATCAGTGGGATATGGTGATTCCTGGTTATAAATTATATTGGAAGGATGGGTGGGAAGGTGGCTCTGTATATCAGAGAGGCTATACAGTCCAATAAGATTGAGAGGATTCGCTTCTGGAAATCCTATGGGTTGAAATAGTGGGCCTAAAAGGAAGCTTAACACTGGAAGTTTGTTATCACCCACCAGATCAAAAGGTAGAGGAGGGTTATAAAATGATGAATGAATTAAAGATAGCAGCTAGACAAAAAAACCCTGTGTCATAATACCTACACACTGATTGGGTCAATATGTGTTCAGGTCGGGAAAAAGAGATTGAGTTTCTAGACACTCTTAATGGCTGAGTTCAGACTGGCAATTTGCCCCGCTATAGCCACGTTTCAGCGACATTTTAAAAGCGGATTAAAGGGGGCATTCACACAGGCACTTCTGCCTGGCATTCCTCACCCATAGGCAACCCGTGCTGTCTCGCTTCATTCCCGTGTTTAATAGATACCTCATAAAAGTGGTAGCAAATCCCCGAAGAGTTCCCCACCCATAGGCAACCCATGCTGTCCTGCTTCGCTCCCGCATTTGATACCTCATAAAAGTGGTAGCAAATCCCCGAAGAGTGCCTTTATGCTGTGTTTGTATGCTTCCCAGCAGTGTGAACACTATGCAGAAAAGCCGGGAGCAACCCACGTTGTGCATAAGGGAGCAGCGATATGATTAGCTGTGCTCCACTCTACTGCCCAATGTGGTGCTGGTGCAGCGGGATCCTCCCCAAATTGGCTAGATGCCTATGTGTGTATGAGTGCATGAGCGCATGAGCACTCATGTGCTCATGCACTCATACGCACATAGGCATCCAACCGATTTACCAGGAAAAAGCTGTTTACAACTGCGCCTCCAGGCCAGCCATCTGAATGCTCCTGCATGCCTCCTCCCGGTATGCTCCCACATCAGTCTTAGCTGTGTGACCGGGAAACCCTGGAACAATTTGTTCCGGGGCTTTTTTGCCACGACTGGCTCCTGCTGCAAATTGCCAGTCTGTCCTCAGCCAATGACTGTGCTATGGAACAGATGGTCACAGAACCTACCAGGGAAGAGGCAGTCCTGGATTTGGTCCTAAGTAATGCCCAAGACCTGGTGAGAGATGTAAAAGTGATTGCACCACTTGGGAACAGTGACCATAATGTTATTGAGTTTAACATTTGTATAAATAGGGAGCTGCCCCAAAAGACTGACACAACCACTTTTAACTTCACTGATATGAGGGGACATGTGAGGAAGAAACTGAAAGGAAAAGTAGAAAGGGTCAAAACCATTGGGGAAACTTGGAGACTATTTAAAACTACAATCCTAGAAGCTCAGAAAAAATATATATCACAGGTTAGGAAAGGCACAAATAGGTATAGAAAAAAGCCTGCATGGTTAACAAACAAAGTAATCGAAGCTGTAAAAGGTAAGAAGGATTCCTTTAAGTGGTGGAAAGCTAATCTCAGTGAAGCTGATAAAAGGGAACACAGGCTGTGGCAAATAAAATGCAATTCTGTGATCAGGCAGGCAAAAAGGGAATATGAGGAACATATAGCAAAAAACATAAAGACCAACAATGAAACTTTCTTCAAATACATTAGAAGCAGGAAACCAGCCAGGGAGGCAGTGGAGCCCTTGGGTGACCAAAGAGTAAAAGGAATACTGAAGGATGATAGGGAAATGGCTGAGAAGCTAAATGCATTTTTTTTTTTGCCTGTCTTCACTGTGGAAGATGAGAAGTACTTGCCCACTCCAGAACCGCTGATTTCAGGAGGGGTGTTGAAAGACCTGAGTCAGATTAAGGTGACGAGAAAGGAGCTCCTACAACTGATAAACAACTTAAAAACTGATAAATCACCAGGCCTGGATGGCATACATCTGAGAGTTCTGAAAGAACTTAAATGTGAACTTGTGGATTTCCTTACAAAAATATGTAATCTTTCATTAAAATCTGCCTCCATTCCTGAGGACTGGAAAGTAGCTAATGTCACTCCCATCTTTAAAAAGGGTTCCAGAGGAGATCCAGGAAATTACAGGCCAGTCAGTCTGACATCGATAGCAGATAAGTTGGTAGTAGGCACATTGATGAACAAAACCTATTGAGGCAGAATCAGCATGGGTTCTGTAAGGGAAGATCTTGTCTCACTAACCTGTTAGTGTTCTTTGAGGGAGTGAACAAACATGTGGACAAGGGGGACCCGATAGATGTTGTTACCTTGACTTCCAGAAAGCTTTTGATAAAGTTCCTCATCAAAGGTTCCTAAGTAAGCACAATAGTTACAGGATAAAAGGACAAGTCCTCATGTGGATCAAAAACTGGCTTATAAATAGGAAACAGAGAGTGAGTATAAATGGGAAATTTTCTCAGAGGAGGGTGGTAAGCAGTGGGGTACTACAGGAATCGGTACTGGGTCCGATGCTTTTTAACTTGTTTATTAATGGTCTGGAGTTGGGAGTAAGCAGTGAAGTGGCTAAATTTGTGGATGACATGAAGTTGTTCAGGGTGGTGAGAACCAGGGAGGATTGTGAGGCACTCCAAAGGGATCTGTCGAGGATGGGGAAGTGGGCATTAATGTGGCAAATGGGGTTCAGTGTGGCCAAGTGCAAAGTGATGCACATTGGAGCCAAAAATCCTAACTATAAATACACATTGATGGGGTCTTAGAGTTGTAGTAAATAACTCAATGAAAATGTCTAGACAGTATGCAACTGCAATAAAAAAAAGGCCAGTGCTATGGTGGGGATTATTAGGACGGGTATTGAAAACAAATCAGCCAGTATCATAATGCCCCCATATAAATCAATGGTGCAACCTCATTTGGAGTCCTGTGTACAGTTCTGTTCACCACATCTCAAAAAGGATACTATAGCATTGGAAAAAGTGCAGAAAAGGGCAACTGGAATGATAAAAGGGTTGGAACTCTTTCCCTATGAAGAAAGGTTAAAACACTTGGGGCTCTTTAGCTTGGAGAAACGATGGCTAAGGGGTGACATGATCAAGGTTTATAAGATTATGCATTAGATAAAGCAGGTAGACAAAGAAGTACTTTTCTCCCTTTTTCACAATACAAGAACTGCCACAGGAGGTGGTGGTGGTGGCTACAAGCATGGAAAGCTTCAAGAGGGAATTAGATAAGCATATGGAGCAGAAGTCCATCAGTGGCTATTAGCCACAAGGTATAGATAGGAACTCTCAATCTGGGGCAAGTGATGCACTGCATTTTTGGTGTTTGGGGGGGCAACAGTGGGAGGGTTTCTAGTGTCCTGGCCCCACTGCTGGGCCTCCTGTTGGCACCTGATATTTTTGGCCACTGTGTGACAGAGTGTTGGACTAGATGGGCCATTTGCCTGGTCTAACATTGGCTTCTCTTATTCTCTTATGTTCTTAGATCATTTAAGATTTTTCAATAGCAATTGAGATCTCTTAGGTCCAGCATTGAATTATTTAGAAATGGACACAATACAATCCATTTCAAGGTTGTGCTCAAGGTAGCTTTATGGCTCAAGGCAACTTATAATAGTTTTTTTTTTAATTTTAATGAATACCTTTTTATTATTTTGTAAGCCACCTTGGGTAAGTCCCTGGAGATGTGGCATAAAAATGTTCTAAATAAATAGATTTACCAGGTTTGAATTGCCACTGTGCTATGAAAGCTTCCTGGGTGTCTTCTCAGCCTCACCCACATCACAGGGTTGTTGTGGGGATAAACTGAGGAAGGGGGAATACTATAACTTATTTGGATTTCCATTGCAGAAGAAAACTGGGGTATTAATGAAGTAAATAAATAAAAACATACAGAACCCCCCAAAAAGCCCAAGTAACTCCTTGCCTCTGTTTTGCATTATTTATACAAAAAAAAATGTTTCTTCTCAGTAAGGAATAATAAAAGGGTAAGGCATTCCTTTGTTTATACCAATTGGTTGTTTAAAACGGCTGTAGGACAGGGAAATTGATAACTGCAGATTAATATGTTAATTATGAGAAGAAATGAAATTGCTTCCAAGTAGAAAATGAGAACTCTGTCTATTGAAGAATTGTGAAGGTGAACATGGAACACATTACTGATGATGAAGCTTACTCATTTAATAATTTGATAGGGAAAGAAAGAACATATTCTGAAGAATTGTTTTGTCTTTTTGTGGATTAATACATACAGTTAACATACTCCAGTAATAGTCTTTTTTAATTGACATTCCATAAGGATAAGGGCATTGTGCTATTAATGTATATATGTGTATGTATTTATGATGCTTGTTTACATCTGTATTAATAATAACTAATAAAATACACTGTCTCAAACTGATTCTCTCAAGAGGTGGAAAAGAAATTTTCTAAAGAAATAAATACATTATATTTTTCAAATACAACTTTTTAAACTTTTCACCACCTCCCTTTGGGTTACATCTCTTTCAAATAAATGTTTACCACTACTGCATTTGCCTGTCCACAAGTCCATTCTGGCAGATAAACTTTATTGGTTGTGCATGGTGACATCTTTCCAAGAACTTGTTCCTACAGATTACAGATCAAGATGGGTAGCCATGTTAATCTGTCTGTAGCAGTAGAAAAGAGCATGAGTCCAGTAGAACCTTAAAGACAACAAAATTTGTGGTGGGGTATGAGCTTTCGTGAGTCACTGAAGAAGTGAGATACTGAAGACATGAGCACTGATCCACGAAAGCTCATACCCTGCCACAAATTTTGTAAGTCTTTAAAGTACTACTGGATTCTTGCTCTTTTCTACAGATGATGGTAAGTGTTCTTAGGCAAGACTCAGTTTGAACTGTGCAGAGCAGGGCTTTTTTTATGATACTGACCAGTACTGAGTACTGGCACCATTTGGGGGGGGGGGTGGAAATTGGCACAAGCTTGTATATGAGTACTGACTCCTTTAAAAAAAAAAAAAAAGCACTTGTGCAGACTTCATACTCACTTTTGTACTGTATTGTCTACTCTGACTGGCAGCAGCTCTTCAGGGTCTTAGGTGGTCATTTGCATCACTTACCTCCAGATCCTTTTAACTGGAGATCCTGGGAATTCAGCCAGAGACTTTCTGCATGCCAAGCAGATGCTCTATCTATGGAGCTTCAACCCCTCCCTGTAACTCACAGGGCAGGTTCACAACATCTCTACTTATTACAAACAAATTGTTACAAACAATTAGTAATACCATAGGGGGTATAGTCAAGCCAATATGGATTTTCCTGTTAATCTCACCTGCAGGCTTTTGCAGGAATCATTTAATACAAAAAGTGAAATGGTTTGCAGAGAAGTCCAGTATATTCATCGATCAACACAGCAGGCCAGATGTCAGGGGCTCTTGGGTATCGTTCCTAGCTTGCTGTTCTAATTTGTTTTCAAATTACCTTTCTGAGGCCAGGTTATTCATCTGTGAAAATTGCTCGGTATGGATATTTATGCAGACATGTATGCAGAGATACTCAGCATTATGAAACATTATGCACCCTTCATATAATTTAAAACTATAAAATTCTTATTAGTTGGTCAAGAACTGAAGTTGTAATTTCATCCCAGCATCACAAGCAGTTAAATTCAATCTCATTCTAAACCAAGTTCTGTCTTGTCGACAAAGAACTGCAACGTGTTTACCATTTTTTGAGCCATCACATGCTATGGGGCTCATGCCCATTTGAACAGTGAGGCTAGAAAGTGACTTGGCTAGACATTACTGTTCATTTTATTGAAGTGAATGGGCAGAATGACTAAACATAAGCTTGCAAAACATAATTATGTGCAAGTTCCAATGTGGATATAAATGGAGTGGATATGATTATGTAGAGATGACCTCTGTATCAGCATGGCTAAGATTCTTTCCAGATTTTGAAGCAGCCAGTATTATAGAGGGATTAAGTTGCTGGACTGACCAAGATTCAAAGTTCCCACTTGCCACTGAAATTCACTGGATATGATCTCAGGTCAGTCATGCTCTCTCAGCCTAACCTACCTAACAGGGTTGTAGGGAGACTAAAAATGAAGGGAAGAAGAGCACTGGTATGCCACCCTGAGCTCCTTGTAAAAGCATTAGGATATTAAGTAAGTAAGTAAATAAAATATTGGTTTAGCCAGTTGTGAGAGTATGGCTCACTGGTTGCTTATGGGAACTCAAAACCTAGGGGGGAAGGTCCTAATGGACATTTACAGTAAAGAAAAATATATTGTTCCAGGTGTTAAGCAGAAACAGCCCATTCCTGTTCAAGAACTTCTTGCCAGACATAGAACAAAATAGACATGGAATAAAAACACTGAGTGGAAGAGAAATGGCTGCTAGTGCTGTTCAGCAAACAAATATACAAGGCCTTGTGCACAGTTTTGCAGTGCTATAGCTAGTTCTTATGCTTTTGCTTCTGCAAAACATTGGCTCCAATCACACATACAATTAGCGATGCAAGAGGGATGAATGCCGGGCAGATTTAACAGCCGTGATCAGACGTGAACATCTGGCCAGCGTCCCACACTTGTCAGCAACCCATTTCACTCCGCCACAAGAGAGGAGTTAAAAGACACTGGGGAAAGCCCACTATCAAACGGGTTGCTACGGGCCACAGACGGACTTCCCCTGTGTGATCACAGACAGCAGCGCTGCCCAAGTGGCAGTGCGGCACAATTTTTTTAAAAAAAATTCTTTGCACAAGTGCATGGGAGCATATCTGCATGTGCATATCTGCATATCTGCATCTGTATATGCATGTGCACAATGGTGAAAGTTGCAAAAACAAACCTACTGGAAGAAGGATGTCCAGATGACCTTATCGCAATCATTGTGAGAGATGGCTGTCCAGATAGGCAAAATCATGGATTCAGAGCACAAATACCTGGAAAGTACTTGATTTTCCCGGTGTTGGAAAACTCACTAGGGAACCGGGACTGTGTGATCACACAAATGCGGGTCAAATTGCTAAGGAGCAAATAGCCTCACATTCCCCCCCCCACATTATCTGGCACATGTGCAGTTTTTTGCACAATGCCATGCACACCAAAAGAAAAAGTCAGAGTTTAGTTTTGCTTTTCTCATGCAATATTCCAGCATGATTAATTAAACAACCCTTCCTTGCCTACAAGATGCCCTCCATATGCAGAATGGTAACCTATAGCTCAAATCCGTAGTATTAAAATGCACCTGTAGTAACAAAGCCATAAACATTGTTGCCTGGGCCTCTTCTAATTCAAATGAAGTGCTGGTCACCAATGGGGGAGCACTGAATTGGCCAGTTTATCAGAGAAGGGCTGAGGGAGAGAATATAAGTGCTCTTCAACTATTAGTTGCAGGCATTTCCCATGTGCTGTTGCCCACCCAGCCTTCCTAGAGTTTTTTGGGAGTTCCCTTGACTGGCCCTTAGGGAACCTCTTTTTTGCCTGTTTCATACTGACTCTGGTGGGTGAATATAGATAGATCTGGTCTCAGGCTAGTTAACCCCAAAAAGGGAACCTACAACCAACATACCAATGGATAAAGCCTAAAAAGGTCAAGGAACAGACAAAATCTATGTAGTATACTTATTAAAGCAGACTTGTTTTACAGAACATTGTGAATAGGAATGGGCACAAATCGGTTCAGAAACTAAAAATTCATGATTAATTTTGGCACCAGCACTAACTTTCCACAAACTTTCCAGCTGTTTGTAGCAGCTCATGAATGGAAACATTTCCAGAGTGTTTCCACTCAATCTAAATGTTTACAAAAATTCAGAACAACAAGGAGGGGAAACTTGGAGGGCATGTAGATACTCATACAGGGGAGGTCTACTGTGATGTCTCTAGTTTGCACAGGATCCATTCTATATACTCCTGAACCTCCTGAACCTGTGCCTCTCAAAATTACCTGTCATTTCTCCAGAAATCACTTTCCTGGGGGCACCTTCTTTGTGGGGCCATAACTCGGACCCTGTAAATCTAATCCTCATCAGACCTGGAGGGCAGGTGGAGGAGAGTCAGCCAGACATCCTGATGAGTTTGGTGTCTCTAGCACACTGAGGGAGGGTGTTCTAGCACACCACAAACCTCACAAACAGAACAGGTTCTTTTGACATCTAAAAGTTCTCAATGGTTTGTGTTTTGCAAACCAGGCATTCCACGAACCACAAATTGAACTGCATTTTCCCAGTTTGTGCCGATTCCTAATTGAGAATCAAGGGGTAGTTTAAATCAGATTCAATCCAGACAAAATTTAACATACTGGAGTTTCATTGCAATCATACTTAGGGCCAAGACATTAACAAAATAAACTATGCATAGAAGAAGTTACAGAAGATTAGGAGGATCCTGTGAGAATGGACTATATGTATTTATCTTATCTACAGCTCATATATTTGGTGTACATAAGAACATAAGAGAAGCCAATGTTGGATCAGGCCAATGGCCCATTCAGTCCAACTTTCTGTCACACAGTGGCCACAAATACCAGGTGGCATCAGGAGATCCAGCAGTGGGGCCAGGACACTAGAAGCCCTCCCACTGTTGCCCCCCCCCACAAGTACCAAGAATGCAGTGCATCACTTGCCCCAGATTGAGAGTTCCTATCTATACCTTGTGGCTAATAGCCACTGATGGACTTCTGCTCCATATGCTTATCTAATTCCCTCGTGAAGCTATCCATGCTTGTACCCACCACTACCTCCTGTTGCAGTGAATTCCATGTGTTAATCACTCTGTGGATGAAGAAGTATTTCCTTTTATCTGTTCTAACCTGACTGCTCAGCAATTTCATTGAGTGCCCACAAGTTCTTTTATTGTAAGAAAGCGAGAAAAGTACTTCTTTCTCTACCTGCTCTATACCATGCATAATCTTATAACCCTCGATCCTGTCACCCCTCAGCCATTGTTTCTCCAAGCTAAAGAGCCCCAAAGATTTTAATCTTTCTTCATAGGGAAAGTGTTCCAACCCTTTTATCATTCCAGTTGCACTTTTCTGCACTTTTTCCAATGCATCTTTCTCTTTGTATGAGTGATGCCAACCAGTGCTGCTAACACCAAAAATATGCCAAAGTACAAACACTCTTGGTTTCTGCATTAAATTCAGTAAAACCAACCAAGACTATGCCCTTATATAACTGAATAAGCCTCTTATGAAATTAAAGGATAACAGGCAGAATCTATTATTTTATTGTTTATGTTATTACAGCTAACCTTTCAAGGGTTTGATTTCAAGTGTTGTCTTTGTATAGAGTATATGAGGCTTCTTTTTTCCTGCAAATCAATGGAGGATTATATTATGAAAATCTGACCTGGTAGGTGGAATATATTCAGGTTCAGTCAGTAGCTAGTGAAAATGTGTTAAATACTGAACATTTCATTATTCTCCAGACAACTAAGCATCACTGTGAGAAGTATTATTGTTCTTCCAGATGCTTAAATTTCAGGAAAATCAGAGCCAAATGGGATCTAATATTTAAGCATATTTAGTAGGACACAATATTTATTTTTTAAATCTGCCTTAAAACATGTTGATGGTTGTTTATCCCATGAGAAATCTATGTTTAAGTCTGTAAATGCATTGTATGAAATTACAGAGAAGAATAAATGGGCTTTGTAGTCTTGATTCAAATCCTCACATGTAACAGTGTATTGTGCATGAGAGTCTGTCTTTTTGAATGCTAGTCCAAAGTTGTCCCTGATATATATTCATGTATTACAAGTTGGTAAGTTCATATTTGTGCTTGTGGTTTCCAGAATTCTGTTGGATATACTTAGGTTGTCTTTGGAATGGGGATGAAAACTATGGCTAGAACAAATTCTATGGGAAAGTGTGTTTTGGGGAGGGAAGTTGAAGAAAAGAAATAGTAGTTTTGCGACCGTTTTACAGATGGAGAACTGAGACTCACTAAGAACACTCAGACTGATCTTAGGTTTGAATCCATGTTTCATAAACTAAGATGAATGCTCTAATATTTCTGTTCCCCCAAAGAGTACCTTGCAAAGTTCAGGGCACTGTGAAAGCTGCATTGTAGGTCATTTCTAGGGTTGGGCACAAACCAGGAAAATGTGGTTCAGTGCAGTCTGTGGTTCACAGTGTGCACAGTTCACAAACCACGGACTGTCATGAACTTTTTGATGCAACGATAGAAAGTCAGACATGACAAGAAACTTCCAACGGGGCTCCCCAAAGTTACCCCTTGATGACAGCTTGGTGGGCTACCCCAACCTCACCAGACAAGCTAGGGAAGTGTGCCCAGTGCCCACAACTTTTACAGCCCCCCCCCCCATCGGGGCTGATACAACCCACAACAAATTTTTCTACTCTGTGGAGGGAAAGAAACCTGTTGGTGTCGGTCTTCTGGGCCTCCTACAATTCTCCAAAGGCAGATTTGGAAGGACAAAAAGGCAGACATGACAAGGGACTTCCAACAGAGGTTCCCCAAAGTTACCCTATAACAACAGCTTGGCGAGCGCCCCAGCCTCACCAGACCAGTGGAAATCAGAGTTTTCCATTATTAGTGTTGCAACAACAGAAAGGCAAACATAACAACAGACTTCCAACACACAGGGGATCCCCAAAGGTACCCTATGATGGCAGTGTGGTGGGCACTCAGCCCCACCAGACAAGCAAGGGAGGCATCCCCAGTGCCCAGAACTCTCAGCCCCCACAAGGGCTGATGCAGGCTGTGGTGAATTCTTCTACTCTGTAGAGAAAAAGAAACACCTGTTGTGTCAGGTTGGCTGGACCATCCACAATTCTTCAAAGGTAGATTGGGAAGGACAGAAAGGCAAACATGACAGGACTTCCAACAAGGGCTCCCCAAAGTTACCCCATGACCCCCAGCCCCACCAGACAAGCAAAGGAAACATGCCCAGTACCCACAATGTTCACAGCACCCCCAAGGGCTGACACGTTGTGGTGTATTCTTCTTCTCTGCACAGGAAACATTCGTTGGTCTGGCTGGGCCCCCACAATTCTCCAAAGGCAGATTTGGAAGGACGGAAAGGCAGACATGACAGGAGACTTCTGACAGGGGCTCCCCAATGTTACCCCATGACGACAACTTGGCAGGCACCCCAGCTACATCAGATGAGTGGAAATCAGAGTTTTCCATTTACAGTGATTAGTGATGCAAACTGTCTTGCATAATAAAGACTGTACAGTTTTTTGCCCAACCAAGTGTTTATGGATTGAAGTGCTGATGTATGTTCATACACTGAAATAATGCAGGGGGACTATTTCAGATATGTTCCTAAGTAGCAGTTGTGCCTCTAAGGTTGCTTCCATAGTGGATGTTCGGACTGGTTCCTCTACAATCTTTCCATGTTACAGGCAGATCCCATTTCTGGGATCCCAGTAATGGACCCCCTAAAAAGGTTTCCCACATTTACACTGTCCCATCCCTCCTAAGTGTGAGCACTAGGGATGTGCATTTGGTTTGGCTGAGCTGAATAATTGGCCAAATACAGCTGATTCGGCCCTATTCGGCCCAACCACATGCTGAATCAGATTCTCTGATCTGATTTGGCATGCTGAATAGAAGCCGCTGAATACTTGCCAAAGTATTCGGCAGGTATTCAGCAGCCAGGAAAATGGCTGGGGAAGGGCAGGAAGGGGGGAAGTGAAAGTTTGCTTACCCTCTTTCTGCCTTTCCCATCGAAACTGGCCTTTTCCCACCTCTTCCCTGGGCCCAGGGGGAGGGGAGGGGAGGGGAGGAGGCCAGTCACAGCCAATCACTGCCAAGTTGCAAATGCATTGTGCAGCCCTTGCAAGGTTGGTGTTGCTTGTGCTAGCACAGCACATCACCTACCTTGTTTGGGGGGAGGGAGGGAGAACTTGCAATGCTCCCAGTAGGGGTGAGTTGCATCCTCTTTGGCCAATCACAGGACAGTGTCATTTTTTTAAAACTGTCCTGTGCTTGGGCAGAGAGGATATAAGGAGTCCTACCTAGTGGCTAGACTCCATTGCTTCCTTCCTGCATGGTGGCTGCTGGCTGTGAGAGATTGTGTTGCACTGGCCTTGGCTTCAGCTGCTGGCTGCTCTCTGTGCCTGGCCTGCCCTCTCCCTGTGGACTGGACTCCTGGACTTCTGAGAAGAAAACTTCACCAGGTTTGATTTAAAGTAGGAAATTTTTAATTTTTAAAGGGCTTTTCTCTATTTTTCTCTGTTTTTAAGGGGGGTTCCCTTCTCTGGGTTGGGTGGATTGGTCTGGGTGGGGGGGTCTGTGGGTTCTCTGGGGTGGGGTGTTGGGGGTTAGGGTCTGCTGCTATAGTTTGAGAGATTAAAAAGTTTAAAATGTTCTGTTTTCTCTTTAAAAGTTTAAAACTTTTACTCTTTGTTGCTTGAGTGTGGGGCATGGGTTTTTCTACAGTTTGGCCTTGGGGGTTTTCCTCCCTGTTTAGTGAACTGTTGTTGTGAACTGTTGTTTTGTTGTGAAGTTTGTGGGTTGGTTTTAAGAAAGTTTACCATTTTTCTTGTTTGTTCCTTCTGGTTGTGGGGGGGGGGCTGGTGCCCTGGTTTTCTTTCTTCTCCTGTTCTCCTGTTTAATAGTTTTCCTGTTTAATAGATAAATAGTGTGTATGATTGCCTAATGGTGTAATAGGTAGATCTAGTTGTGGGGTGTGTGTGCTGGTGAATGGTGAGGTGCTCTGCTCTCTCTCCGATCTGCTTTGCTGTTAGTTCAGTTATGTGGCATTGGTTTGGGGGTTTTGTTGGTTTAAAAAGGTTTTGCTAGGCTTGGTGGATGGGTGTTTCTGGTTTGTTAAAGCTATTGATTTAAATAGGTCACTCTAATAAGCGTCTGCTCAGAAGGAATTCTTTTATTTTAAAACTCTTCTAAGTAATCTGGTGTAGGTCTCTAGTTCATATATACCTAACTAAGCCAGAATAGGATACATTGCCTAGGGCGAACCCCAGCTTTTTAGTTCATCTCACAGACACCTGCATTTCCTTCCTATAGGAAATCAGGATTGTCCCAGTAGATTAGCCAGAAGAAGTTTAATAAAGAGACCCAAGCACTTCTAAAATGGTTTGTTTCCATCTCTAGGATAGCTTTATAAAACCTTCTGCTAGGGAGAAGCAAGATCACCAAGTTTTAAACCAGTACCAAAAGAAAAAGAAGAAAAAACTGAGGAAAGGATAGTTTAGGGTCCTCTGGAAATTAAAGTAGATATTTGGTGGAAGGGTTCTTAAAAAGGTGTCAGGCTCTGTCAGGTTCAGGTGTCAGTGCAGTTAGTTAGGTGCCTAAACACCCTACCCATAGATTAGGCAGCGTTTGGCCCAGGGTAACACAATGACTGGCATTGCCCTGAGGGCAAGACAAAGGAGAAGACCAGAGGGGTGAAGGGGAGAGTTAGGGGGAGGACTGTGGTTTTCCCCCCACCTCTGTGCAGGACTGTTCCAAAGCCTCCTGGCACCATTCCAACCTCTGGCCAGAGTGATGCAATGAAGAAGCCACATTTTTCCTGAAGGCTGCTTCTGGGGTGGCCCCAGAAGAGGTGTCTGCGAGTGCTGGCACTGCAGGGGTATGCTGCTCAGACAGCTATTGCTGCAAGAGCTGTCTTTGGGGTTGATATCTGGGGATGGTTCGTCTCCAGAGATCACTCCATGGACTCAGAGGGCTATGGAGAGACTGGAGGAGGAGCTGGGTGGCTGCCACCAGCCTACTGCTCCAGTCCCTCTAGGCTCCAGCAGGCCTTCTGGGGAGGGACAAGAAGGGAGGCTGGAGGGGACAGAGGAGGAAGAGATGGAGGAGATGCACCCCAGAGTGCCACCAGCTCAACCTCCTCCTCCCAGGAAGCAATTTTCTCATGTCCCCAAGACATGGTGTGTCTGCTCCAAGCTCATCAAAGAAGGAGGCTCAAGTGGTGACCAAAGCTGCTGGTCAGCTTGGGTCCCACCATCTCCGATGTCTGAAAGTACTTCCAGCTTTTGGAGGACCCACAGTATGCACGGTGCCAGCTGTGTAGAGCCCAGATCAGCCATGAGAAGGACCCATGCTATCTCACACCTGCCGGGATATGGAACCACCTGAAAAAGCACCACCAGGCAGAGCTTCTTCGGGGAGGGGGAGACTTGCTGCCACTGGGGTGCCCAAGTGGCCACCACTAACCAGCCAGGAGGTGAGTCATGCAGCGACCACCTCTAGAGCTCTCCCACAGAGTTCTGCAGCAAGGGAGAGACACCAGGCATCTCTGACTGAGATGTTTGGTGAGGGTGGCACTAGAGTGCTGGGGGGGGGGAGTATGCCCTGCAGGATGGTCACTCGCTACATTGCCAAGTTGACTGTCCTAGAAGGGTTTCCCTTCACAGTGGCTGAGAGTCTTGCATTGCGAAGGATGCTCAGGTATCCCATGCCCTTCCCACACCACAATGAGCAGGACCGTGGTGCCCTTGCTTTACAGGGCTGCCAGGAACTTTATGAAGGAACAGTTGTCCCATACTACAGGGAGGGCTGTTCACTTCATGTTGGGTATCTGGACCTCCGATTAGGGGCATGAAGTGTATCTCTTGCTGATTGCCCACTGGTGGCAACCCAGCGACATCGTGGGTGGAGAGTGGGAAACAGCTGATAGGCAGGGACAAGGCCCCCAGGCCAGGCTCTAGTGCACACCAAACCACTCAACGTGCCACACACGGGGCCAACATCAGAGCCATCATCAGCAGGCAAGTGGGTAGGCAGTGACATCATCATGGGCTTCATGGTGACAGACGGTGGCTCCAACATGAGGGTGGCGACTGAGGAAGTGGGCCGGAGGAGCATTTCCTGCATGGCCCACCTTCTCTAACTCATGGTGAGGGATGCCTTGGCTCTGCTCATCCCCATGTTCCACATGGCACATGAGGGACTAGCCTCATTGTTGGAGCCAGGCACAGAATGTGCAGACTTTGTTTCAGAGGTGCACACACTGGTAAGGCGGCTGAAAGAAGGTTTTGAGGCGCACTTTCAGCCCTTCTTCACTGAGCAGAAGGCATACATATTGATGACCATGTGTGACCTGTACATCAAAGGCAGGGTCACCAAGTGGGTCAACAAGTTCAATCACTGGAGAGAGGCACTCTCCCAGCAGGTTGAACACAGGCAAGCCAGCAGTGTTGCTGGGAGCTGAGGAAGTGGGGGACGAAAGCAGCACAGCTTTCCAAACCTCCCCCACTCAGCTGTATCTCCCACACAGCTCCCACCATGAAGACTGGAGAGATGGCACTCTTAGGGTAGCTCGCTGGCCCCTCTGGGAGCAGTAATAGGCCCATGAGACAGGACACGGTGGCTATGATGGTCAGGGACTACCTTTTGGAGCCCTGCAAGTCATAGTCCACCTGCCCGCTGAACTACTGGGCTGTGAAGGAGTTGGTCTGGCCAACCCTCTCGGTCGTGGCCCAGGGGCTCCTCTCACATCCTCCTACGAGTATTCCAAGCAAGCATTTTTTTCACATGCAGGCAACATTGTCAGCCCACATCACTCTTGCCTGAACCCCTGGACAGTGGAGAAATTGGTCTTCCTCAAGGTCAACTTGCCATTGTTTGGCTTCCTGGACCTGGACTTTGAGGGTGATCGAAGTGAGCACATTCTTGTTCCTGCATCCTCTCTCAGTCTGTGCTGGGAAGTTTGGGGAGAAATGCTCTTCCCAAAATTAAAAGGAGAGAGAGACCAAAGAGAGACACATCCCCCAAATCATTCTGATTGGCATGGCAGATAGATGCCCCACCAAACCCCCCCACTGGCATTCTTTCACCCAGGCCACCCTCCCCAGAACACCTCCATAAAACCCCAGTAGCTGTGAGGCACTGGGTGATGTAGGTTCATTCTGGGTACCATCCATCCCCAAACAAAAATTGAATACTGGTTTAAACAGCAGCAAAAAATAGTTTTTACTCTAGCTGGAAAAATGGGCAATCCCATACAAAAATGAGAAAAACCCACAGGAGTGCCACAGAGACTGACATTTTTCTTTGCAGGGGTGGGTGTTGGTGGGCATGGGCAATGCTCCCTCTAAGCTGTGGAGTCCTGAGAGCAAAAATTCTACTTTGCAAGCTACCAGCATTAAAGTTGTGATGAGCAGGTGATTTGGCTACTGCATAAATTCGTTTGCTCTAGAGCCATCCTTCTGAGCTAAGATAAAAATGTGTGAGCCAGAGGCTAAAAAACTGTGAGCTAGGTCACAGTAACTCAGCTTAGAGGGAACACTGGTGGCAGGTGAGGGAGGGCCCATGATGAGGGGCAGCTGGCCACACCTAGGCTAAGGTCCCTCAAATGGGACAGTGACAGCAGTGCTTTGCTGCAGAGAGAGGAGGATCAGGGTGGACAAACACCCCTCCCTCTCATGTTCTGAGGCCTTCCCTGGGTTGACTCAATGGGTAAGGGTATGCTTGTGGACTGACTGGGCAGCAGTCCACAAAATACCACTACACAGAATTTGAGTCTTTCTCTGGGGGTGCTACTCTAGCTCACCTCCTCATGGTGCACCCTGGGTAATGCTAAAGAGCTAGAACATCCCTCAAGTAGGCAATCCCAGGATCCCCCGTCCACACTGCCCATTGGACCATTGGCCCGATAAGCAGTCCTTCTTAGGGCTACTTGACAAAGGGTAAAGGGGGTACTCATTCAGTCCTGTGGTGTGTTCAGCTGCTTGGATTGGAGGGGAAGTAGTTGGGGATGATCCAACCAGGGTAGCTAGGCTTTGAGTGCCACAAAGTACACAGAGCCACATTTTAAGTTTAACCAACTAATACTAGTCTTCTTATTGTGGTACAAGAACTACAATCTGGATAGGAAAGATAAGAGAGGACTGAGTAGCTAAGGGTGGAGGCAGGTGGTGGTATGTGTGGGAGATGTGAAAGAAAGAAAGAAAGAAAGAAAGAAAGAAAGAAAGAAAGAAAGAAAGAAAGAAAGAAAGAAAGAAAGAAAGAAAGAAAGAAAGAAAGAAAGAAAGAAAGAAAGAAAGAAAGAAAGAAAGAAAGAAAGAAAGAAAGAAAGAAAGTTGTTTCCTGGAGATCGCCATTCTACATATCAAAGGGATAGTAACAGGACAGAAAACACCACAGGAAGGAAAGGTCAATGTGAGAAAGGCTATCCAGCTATCTGTCTGTCTTGCTATAAAGTCTGATGGAGCATGATCCAGTGAAAGTACCTTCTTCACTTCAAGCATGCCATGCTTGCTGTGTATCCTTTGGAAACTCCCAAACAGTCCATCTGATCTGGGGGGGGTGTCAGTGAGATAGATAAGGTTGTGTGGAATCTACTTCCACCCATCCTTTCTTTCCAAGTTTCCCTAGGTCGGGTTTGTGTGTGGAGGGAGAATGCCTGGCTTGAAGGTTTTGAATGCAGTAATGCTGTACAGGTTGCCACTGACAGGCACAGGATTCTGTTGCCATGCTGGTACTATAGCATTCAAAGCACTTGGTTCTGCTGCCCTTTCATGAAAGCCCCCATTGACAGAGATTCTCTGGTTTGATGTTACATAAGAATAAGAGAAGCCAATGTTGGATCAGGCCAATGGCCCATTCAGTTCAACTTTCTGTCACGCAGTGGCCAAAAAGACCAGGTGCCATCAGGAGGTCCAGCACTGGGGCCAGGACAATAGAAGCCCTCCCACAGTTGACCCCCCCCAAGCACCAAGAATACAGAGCACCACTTGCCCCAGCCTGAGAGTTCCTATCTATACCTTGTGGCTAATAGTCACTGATGGACCTCTGCTCCATATGTTTATCCAATTCCCTCTTGAAGCCATCCATGCTGCCCACCACCACCTCTCTGTGGCAGTGAATTCCACGTGTTAATCACTCTTTGGGTGAAAAAGTACTTCCTTTTATCTGTTCTAACTTGACTGCTCAGAAATTTCATTGAGTGCCCATGAGTTCTTGTATTGTGAGAAAGGGAGAAAAGTACTTCTTTCTCGACCTGCTCTATACCATGCATAATCTTGTAAACCTCAATCGTGTCATTCGCAGTTCTTGTTTCTCCAAGCCAAAGAGCCCCAAACACTTTAACCTTTCTTCATAGAGAAAGTGCTCCAACCCATTATCATTTTAGTTGCCCTTTTCTGTACTTTTTCCAATACTATAAATACCCTTTCTGAGGTGTGGTGACCAGAATTGCACACCATCGATTTATACAGGGCAGGGCTTGTATAAATGTTGGTCCTGTTGAGTCTCCATATGGCACACTTGCACTGCCACTGTGCCCTTTGTTCAGGAGCAGGCCCGTAGCTAACAACTTTTTGCTCAGGGGGCCCATGTTTTTCTCAGGGGGGCCACCACCAATGTTCCCTCTAAGCTGTGGAGTTTTGTGAGCAAAACTTCTACTTTGTGAGCTACTGCCATTAAAGTTGTGAGAGAGCAATTTGGCTGCCACATAAATTAGTTTGCTCTGGAGCCATCCTTCCTGAGCTAAGACAAAAATCTGCGAGCTGGAAGTTAAAAAAGTGTAAGCTAGCTCACACTAACTCAGCTTAGAGGGAACACTGCCCCCCCCTCCATTGGGGAACCATGATTGCACGGGGAAAAATATAGACCAAATTCAATCTCGTCAGACAAATTCAGTACAATTGAAAGAGAGATTTGATTTTATGTTTTTAAAACTGGACAGCACAATCACAGTAGTATTAATCTTTGTGTAACAGAACTAAGTTTTCAAAAAGTTTTCATTGAGACCTGATACTGAAAGGCATGCAAAGCAGCAACAGAAAAAAGGAAAAATATTTTATTAGAGAGCAGAGAAGACTATTAAGCCAAAACCAGAAATAGCTTCCCCCCCTAGAATTCAGTTTCATTTTACAATAAAAAATACTGAACTTCTTCCTGCAAGGGGCTGCTACTTTGATTTGAACTTGTGGGCATTTTTTGGAATTTTAAGAAAGGGCAGTGGTCACAATCACAGAATTGATACATTGGGAAGCAGGACCAATCACAAAATGGCTGCTAAAATATTGGGAGGTTTCAAGCAGAGCATCCACCTGTGATCAGGACAACTGTCTCCAAATGTGCACGCTCTGTAAGACCAAAAGTGATTTCCCTTGGGGTCTTCAAAAACACCTCCTGCTTTACTGAGGTGAAAGATAGTCAGAACTGGCTGTTTGCTTTGGTGAAAAAGTGCTGGGTAAGAAGCAAGTAGCCACCAGCAAACACATTGTTGGGCACCACATTGGAGTTTACCACTCTAGTCACTACGTGTGTATATATATATTTCTACCCTTAAAATATAGGAACATTCTTAAAAAGAAGAGAAATGTTGATTGAAAGCCTTCCCATTAACAATGGGAACCACAGTTAAGACCTTATCGGAAGCAGGGGTCTTTTTGTAGAAAAACAGCTGCAGGAGCTCATTAGCATATGGTATGCTAATGAGCTATTAGGCTATTAGCATATACCACACCCCCTGACATCACTGGAAGTGATGTCAGAAGGGGAAGCAAAAGGGGGGGAGGCATCTTCAAAAGCCTCCCCTTCCCTAGCTGGCCTGGGTGGGGGAGCTAAGAGAGAAGGGGTTTAAAGTTTAAACTCCTTCTCACTAGAGTTGGGCCACAGAAGGAGGAAAGAGGGAAGGAAAGAGAGAGAGTAGAAAGAAGGAAAGAGGGAAAGAAAGAGATGGAAAGGGGAGGGAAAGAAAGAGATGGAAGATGGAGGGAAACAGGGAAAGGAGGAAAAAGAGAAGAGAAAAAGGTGGGAAAGAAAGAAAGAAGAGAAGAAGGAGGGAAAGAGGAAAAAGAGAGAAGGAAAGGAGGGAATGAAAGAAATTCAGCGGCAATTCGGCCCCATTATATCCTATGGGCCTTTGAAGTCAATGGTGAAAACATAGGGTATATTCTGGGGGCTGGAGGGGAGGGGTTTGAGGGAGACACTCCAAACTCACAGGGTAGCTGGTGGAGCCTCTCTCCAAGATACCCACGAAGTTTCAAGAACATTGGACCAGGGGGTTCGATTCTATGGGCCCCCAAACAGGTTGCCCCTATTCCCTCCATTGTTCTCTATGGTGGGAAAAAAATTACTTTTTTCCCACCATAGAGAACAATGGAGGGAATAGGGGCAACCTGTTTGGGGGCCCATAGAATTGGACCCCCTGGTCCAATGTTCTTGAAACTTGGTGGGTATCTTGGGGAGAGGCTCCATCAGCTACCCTGTGAGTTTGGAGCCTCACCCTCAAATCCCTCCCCTCCAGCCCCCAGAATATACCCTATGTTTTCACCATTGACTTCAATGGCCCATAGGATATATTGGAGCTGAAATTGACATGCGGCTGCCTGAAAGACTCCCTGGGACGCTGGCTGGGGGCGGGGCTTGGCTCCTGAGCTCCAGAGCGGGCTCCCCCCCAAAAAAGACCCCTGATCGGAAGGAACTGGAAATGCAGCTCCAGGACAACCTTTCTGTCAGGAATAAAGGGGCGGGGGGGGTGAAGAAACCTCCACTCCGTGCCGCACAACCCTACCGGACAGGGACCTTCCCCTCCTGCCCTCCTGCTGCGCTGGCCCTCCTCCCCCCTCCCCCGCAGCTGCCACACCCTCCGTGCCATATTGGGGGAGAAGGTGCCCGCCGCCTCCAGAGCCGCAGGGGGAGCCGGCCCGGCCCATCTCCTTTCCCCTTCCCCTCTCCGGCCTTGGTGACCGTAGGGAGAGGGGCGAGGGACGGGGGGAGGGGGCCGGAGGGAGTAGGGGGAGCAGAGGCTCGGGGGAGGGGGCCCACAAAACCCGTGGGGGGGCCGGGCCCCCAGGGCCCCACGCAGGCTACGGGCCAGTTCAGGAGTGAGTGTTAGGCTCCTGGCAAACAAGCAGCCTCCCAACAGTTCGCTTTCCCTGAGATTCTTTGGGAGAGGCTGAATGCTGGGTGCCTGCCTCTGTTTGCCTGCTTTGCTGAGTCCTGGCTGGGTTAGGTTTGATCCCTAGTGGAAACAATGGAGAGAACGGGGGCAACCTGTTTGGGTGCCCATAGAATTGGATCCACTGGTCCAATGTCTTTGGGACATGGTGGTTTATGTGGGGAGGGGTTCCAGAAGCTACCCTGTGAGTTTGGAGCCTCTCCCTCAAACCCCCTGCCCCATAACCACCATTAGACCCTATGACATTTTGCCATTTACTTCAATGGTCCATAGGGTATAATCGGGCTGAATATTCAGCACTCCCAAATACCATCCAAATTGGCTTGCATTGCCAAAAATGGTATTCAGGAGGTATTCAGGTGCCCTTATATGATGCCCCAAAATATGGCCGAATCCAAATCAGGCTGAATTTTTTTTAGTGCACATCCCTAGTGAGCACCTTTGTATGCTATGAGGGTGAAAGTAGGTGTGACCATGCAAAGGGTGCATGTCATGGGGGGAAGAAGACCTCAATCCCCTGTGTAACATGGACCCCCACCCCCTGGCACCAAACCGATCTTGCCAGCCCTAGCAGGACATCAAAAGAGATCTCGGAGTCTCCTGCCCCGATCTGTTCCTGGCCCTGGGGTTCTCTGCAGAGGCAGTACTGCCCAGAGGCACCAGCAGTTGCTAACTAGGAATAGGCATAAACCAGCTCGTGAATTACAGTTCATCACAAATTTGGGCTAGTTCATGACAGGGCAACAAGCATGAACTTTGCTGGAGTTTTGGGTTCTTGAACAGAGCTTGCAAAATCCCAAGCACAAGGCAAAACTGTGCACTTCATGGCTGGCCTCTGGAGCAGCCAGCAGGACTGTTGGTCCATGGCCCAGGCCCACAGAAAGGACAGTCGTGTCACTGGGCTACAAAGTGGTTCGGCTCCATGTGTAGAGAATGGATGCACCACACAGCACAAAATATTGCCACCCTGTGATACAGAGAAGCCTGAAGGAGTGGTTATGCTGGTCTGGTCTGGGAGGCCAGGGAGAGTTTGGCAATTTGGCTGGTGTACCGGCCGCCTAACACACCGGCCAATAGCCTGCCGTCCCTGATGGAGGCCATAGCAGGCTGGGCACTGGAACACCCTAAGCTGATTGTCTTGGGTGATTTCAATGTCCATGCTGAAGACGCGACCTCCACTCAGGCAATGGATCTGGTGTCATCCATGGCAGCACTGGGACTCTCCCAATATGTAACAAACCCCACTCACTGGGCAGGGCACACACTTGATTTGATCTTTGCGGTGGGCCAGGTTACTGCTTTGGCAGTCCCATGGTTGGACCACCATGCCCTAGGGGCCTGCTTGAATGTACCACCCCAACCCTGTTTAGGTGGCGAGCGCATTTTGGCTCGCCCGCAGAGCCAGATGGACCCTGTGCAGCTCCAGATGGCTCTGCAGGATCCGGTGCCCCCTGACAGTTTGTTAGATGAGCTGGTTGAGGACTGGAACAGCCGGCTATCTGCTGCCATTGACGAGATCGCTCCACGGTGCCCTCTACGCCCCCGCTCTAAGCTGGCTCCTTGTTATACCCAGGAGTTATGGCTGATGAAGCAGGAGCTCAGATGGCTAGAGAGACATTGGCGTTGAACTCAAAACAAAGCAACAAGAACATCTTATAGGATGTTTATGAATGCCTATGAAATGGCAGTCAAAGTCACAAAGAAAGTTATCTATGCGGCAGCGATTGCATCCACTAGCTCTCACCCAGCCCAATTATTTAGGACGATTCAGTCAATAACAGCTCTGCCACAGGGCAGACCAAATGCTAGGGAATTGGACATTGGCCGTGAGGCTTTTGCAAGCTATTTCACGGATAAAGTCTTGGCGCTCCGCCACAACCTTCCCACTGCATTTGATACAGTAAGTGAGCCTGAGGCCCATTACATGTCTTCGGATTTGATCCTGGATTGCTTTAGCCCTCTCAGTCTGGAGGAAGTTGACAGTTTACTCACAGCTGTGTGTCCAACTTCTTGCAGTCTTGACTGTGCCCCTCCTGGCTTATTAAATCTGGCCATGAGGGGTTTCAAGGTGCCCTAAGGGAGACTATCAACAAGTCCCTCTTAGAGGGGCAATTCCCTGGGGCACTCAAGGAAACGATGGTCTGCCCTCTTTTAAAAAAGCCATCTTTAGATCCAGCCGAATTGGCCAACTATCGGCCGGTCTCCAATTTGCCCTATTTGGGCAAGTTGATCAAGAGGGCGATGGTGATACAGTTGCAGGGTTTTCTGGATGACACTTCCATGTTAGATCCCTTCCAGTCCAGCTTCTGTCCTGGTCATGGGATGGAGATGGTGCTGGTCGTTCTGACTGATGACCTCCAGAGGCATCTGGATCAAGGCGGAATGGCGGTACTGTTGCTGTTAGATCTGTCAGCTGCGTTTGAGATGGTTGACCACCAGTTACTAGTCTACTACCTCGCTGACGTGGGGATTAGGGGGCTCGCATTGCAATGGTTTGTTTCCGTTCTTCAAGGTTGGGGACAAAGGGTGGTGCTAGGGGAACAGCAGTCCAGGAGGCACCCACTCAAATGTGATGTGCCTCAAGGGGCTGTGCTGTCCCCAATGTTATTTAACATCTACATGCGCCCCCTTGCCCAGATTGCCCAGAGGTATGGGCTGGGATGTCACCAGTATGCTGATGACACCCTGCTCTATCTGATGTTAGGTGGCCAGTCAGACTCCAGACCAGATGATCTGGATGGCGCTTTGCAGGCCGTGGCTGGGTGGCTCCGACTGAGTTGGCTAAAGCTGAATCCAGCAAAGATGGAGGTCTTGTGCCTGGGGCGGTGTGGTTTGGGGGTGGGGATCCCATTCCCGACCTTTGGGGGGGGCTCTCTGGTCCCTGTGTTGGAGGTTCGGAGTTTGAGAGTGCTCCTGGATCCCTCTCTTACCATGGAGGTCCAGGTAGCCGCCACTGCCAAGTCAGATTAGGCAGTTGGTTCCCTTCCTTTACCATCCTGACCTGGCTACAGTGATCCACGCGATGGTCACCTCGAGACTAAACTACTGTAATGCTCTCTACATGGGGCTGCCCTTGTCATGGATCTGGAAGCTGTAGCTAGTGCTGAACGCTGTGGCCAGGCTGTTGATGGGTCTCCCAAGATGGGAGCACATCCAGCCTGTGCTGAGGACACTGCACTGGCTGCCAATAGCATACCGAATCTGCTTCGAAGTGCTGGTTCTTACCTTTAAAGCCCTATATGGCGGGGGTCCAACATACCTACAGGACCACCTTTCCCTGTATATACCCCAGAGATATACTACAGTCTGGGTCTCAAAATCAGCTGACCCTCCTTGGCCCGAAGGAGGCCAGGCTAGCTGCTACTAGGGCCGGGGCCTTTTCGGTGGCGGCCCCTACCTGGTGGAATGAGCTCCCGGAGGAGATCAGGGCCCTGAGGGACCTCTCACAGTTCTGCAGGGCCTGCAAGATGGAGCTCTTCCACAAGGCATACAATTAGGGGCTGCCACCACCCTAGTGCATGGCCCGCAATGTTAACATCAAACAGCTGCCTCAGGAATGAGCAGAATGAAATCCAAATGTTTTACATGAAATAACATCAAAGCACTTTGTTTGACAGCACTTTATTGTTTGATTTTCAACTGCCGCCAGTATTCTGATATTTTGTAATGTGTATTTTAAAGGCTGTGTTTAACTCTGTACTATTTATGCTTTTATCTTGTTGTATCTGTTGTTGGAAGCCGCCCTGACCCTGCTTTGCAAGGAGGGCAGGGTATAAATTTGACTATAAATAAACTAAATAAATAAATAACATCATTCATGGTCATGGACGCTGGCACCAACATGCTGGGAGACGTAAAGACTGTGTACCTAAAGAGCACTGTTTGCCTTGCACACATGCTTCAGGTGGTGGTGAGGTATGCTTTGAGGCTAGGGAGCACTGTCAAGGCCACCTGGGATGCTGCAAGATGTGGTCCTTGCTTGAGACTTTTTGTGCAGCATCAATCTGCCCATCTGCTGCACAAGAGGCAGGGAAAGGGGGAATTCCACCTATACCATGATTGAATGTTTGGTGGAACAGAAAAACATCACACAGGATGTAATCTCCTCCATGACCATCCTGCATAGGGAAGAGGAGCTCAGCATCAGGTCCAATGACTGGCTGACCCTCTCCCAAATGGTGCATGTTCTCAAGCCTTTTCAGGACACCAGCAATTCGCTATGAGCCCATACAGCCAGCCTGGGGCAAGTTATCCCCCTGCAACAAACTGCCATGAACAGTACCAAAGTTCATGAAATATTCATGCCGGTCATCCTTCCCTGAATATTGCTTTGTGAGCCACAAATTAGCCAAAATTTGTGATGAACTTAAGTTTGTGAGCTATTTCGTGCCTATCCCTAGTCATTTCTGATAAATCTGATAGCTTAGTGCTATACATTATTGTTTTAAAACTAGCATTGCCCTTACTTGTTTCAGAGGGTTTACAGAATCTCCACTAGGGATGGGCATGGATGGGAAAAATGGAGGTCCATGGAGGTACATGGTTTGTGAACTTCATGAAACACCAACCATGAACTTCCATGGGCTTTCCCAGTTTACAAACCAGTTCGTAGTTCATGAGATCCATGATGGGTGCAACCCAGAAGTGGGCTCAGAAGGCATTTAAATGCCTCCTGAGCTCCCTTGAGTGCATGCCACAACAGCAGCATGGCTTCAAAGGGTTTCCTGGTTGTTAACATATCTGGCCCACAGACCACCCCAATGGACCAAACAGACCACTGAAAAAATTATGGTCCATGGGCGATCCCTCAAAACAGCAAATGCATGGACCGGGCAAATGGAACTCAAAATGGGCCCTGGTCCATCATGAAATTAGGTCTGTGGACCTGTCCATGCCCATCCCTAATCTCCATACTCAGGGTATATATACATGCATACATACAGGAATGAAGAAACACATGTGCACATACCTAGCCCTATTCATGCAACCAAATAGAGGATATCAAATGGATGAGAAAGGGAGAGGATAATGTCAGCAGGTCCTGTCCCTGTCCTCCATGTGTTCATTAGCTCCTATTCACATAACGTTCTGTCACCTTAGAAAACCAGGTGGCTGCTATGGCCAATTGATACTATTTTCTATTTCCTTTTCCTTCACTTCTGTCTAAAATTTGTAAAAAGAAAAAAGAAGACTTAAAACATATGAAAGAACTCCTCCCCTCCAAAAAACTTATGCACTAGCCTATTAGGCCAGGGGGGGAAATGCCTTCTAGTGTTTACATTCTGAGATGCTGAGAAGGAATTCATTTTTTCCAAGCCCATTTCTCAGTTCCCCCAATTATGAAAAACTGTCATTGTGCAAAGGCAGTCAGTCCTGTATACATAATGCAAAATACACTTGTCCATCTGCTCTGATGATATTTTAAGATGGTGATCATCTTTACCTAATCATTTATGTAGGCAATATCAATAGCTCATGACCTGGGGGCTTTTCAACATAATTCATCTTCTTCCTAACTTCTGGTTTAAATAATCCTCCTTAAACCTCATTAATTTTCTGTCCCAGTTGTCTGGATGCACTGTATTTAAGGTGGGAACCTAATCCTCTAGGATAGAGTCTTACTTCCTTAGCATACTTTCCTGTCCCTTTGATAGCTGACATTTGCAAAAGACAGTCAGCCAGGACTTCATTTTGCTTTGATCTAACTGAACAAATTAAACTCCATCTTCATGGACAACCCTTTAAGCTGTTTCAGTGTGAGCAGAGCTGTTTGTGGTGGTAGAAAGTGCTGTCAAATCACAGCTGACTTATGGTGACCCCATAGGGTTTCTAAGGCAAGAGCTATTCAGAGGTGGTTTGCCATTGCCTGCCTTTGGCTGGCACTGCATAATGCTTAGGAAGATTTGAATCTCACTGTGTGTTAGCTTGTAACAGGCCTGTTGGTGATTTATGCAAGCAAGAAGTTGGATCCCATTTCTTTTACAGAAGAGGGAAAAGTGTTAGGAACCTCTGCACGTGCTGTACAAGTTTACAACTTTAAACCAACCTATTCTGGAGGAAAGAATATGTTCAAGCAGTCCCAATGCAACTGTGCTGTTCTGTAATCACCCCAAACAGATTGCCTTTCACTCTGATTCACAGCTCAGAATGGCTTATGGAAATGCAGTGCTGCTACTTTACTCTTTTATTGGTCAAACTGATGCACAGCCTTTTATCCAAATGCCCCAGAATACTGTGAGATTGCCACTGTATACCTTCAGCCATAGACGGCCATACACTGCCAGCAAGATCTACCCACTCAGCTTACTGTGGGAAATGTTACAGCTGATAGCAGCAGCAGCATGTCTGATTGCTGTGATCCAGCTTCATCCAAAACTTGCAATGGAGAAAAATCATCCAGAGAGCTTCATGAAAATTTGGTCAAAATACTATATTTTTTCTCCTATTATGCTCTATAAAATTGGAAATATGAATCATGCTCTATGAAATGCTTCATTAAAGGCTTATATGCCCGCTTTTAAGGTCTGACACGTGGAGGCCAGCACCATTTTAGAGCTGAGGCTTTCTAGATTGGGCCCACAGCATGGTGGGACCAGGCAATCTTGTCTCCCACCCACCCCCAAAACAGCTCATCGTGACATGATATATGCTCAAACATCTCAATGCAGTCAGCTTCTTCATGCACCCTTCCCCAACTGGTGTTGCAAGACAAGGGAAGTGACTGTGAAAAAGCCAACAGAGATGTGGCTGATGGGCCTGGCAAAAGGGCAACAAAGATGTCAACAAAGTGACAAGCAAGAACTGGGCATACCTGTATTTTGGAGGAAGAAAGAGGTGAAGAAGCAACAGAGAAGAGCCAGAGGCACCCTGACATCCCCAGCCTTACAAAAGAAGGAGCCAAAGGCGAAACCAGCAGAGTCCACCAGTGGAGCTCTCCTGGTAGAGCAGCCAGCTCAATCAGCTGGCATAACCTTGGGTGAATGAGAAGTATGAATCAGGTTAGTTTAGGATGCATAAGTAGATTCAATAAAGCTTTATTTCACTTTAAAAAGATCCTTGCCCTGGGGCCCTCTGATTGTTCTCTACTAGATTCGAACACACTGGCCGCAGCCTTGCTCTAGGGTCTGAGCAGCCCCGGAGTAGCTACCAAAGGCCAAAGATACCGTTCTATGTTTTACACAGGAGTGAGAAGTCATGTGCAGAAGATTTTTTTCCCCCTTATACTCCCCTAGTGAGAATTTGGACCGGCCTGGAAAGAGCAGTACATTCCCGCAGACATTTGTACAGTGCCCTGCATCCAACCAAACATTCAAAAGACCTCCATATTTTTCCAATGATTCCCCCCGCCCTCTGTAGACCCTCACTTTGCTCCCTGTGTTTTTCATGGGGATCCAACTGATGCCCAGGAACAAAATTTAGGGGACATAGTAGAATGCAATGGAAAGGGTGAATCAGTGAAAATCACACTATAAAAATTTAAGTGCCCTTTAGTCTTTGGAGCTGTATGTTGGATACATACAGGCTAGTACCTTCCTAACCACATAATGGATTACTTTGGATATCTTTCACATCCTTTAAAATCTGTGTAGGGCATAATAATCATAATAATTGGACTGACAAATGGAAACTGCAGATTCCTGCTCACATAAAAATAAAACATGGCGACCTCCCCGAGATGATGTTCCATGCCAACAAAGTACTAAGACCTTTAAATGGCAAAAAGGCCAACAAAAGTTGATGCACTTTTTGTTGTCAATGACTCATTGCCAAGTTAGTTGTAACAATGTAGACCATCTTTACTTTTAGATGGTAATCCTTCCTTTCACTTACCAATCCATTTTTAAATTTATTTATTTATTGGGTTTATATCCCACCCTACCTCCCCCCCCCCCGAGTGGTCTCAGGGTGGTCACGGCATATAAGACATAATAATTAAAACATACAATCTAAAGCCAGATTTAAAACAATACAAAACAAGATGGCATCTTAACAAATAACTTCAGGTGGTCCATAATGCCTCCTGCAAGATGTTAGTTTTGGCACTGGGGCGATGCTGTAGACAAGGGAGGTTGAGATGGTTGGACGTCTGCCTCCTCAACCAAAGACCTAGCGGAACAGCTCTATTTTACAGGCCCTGCAGAACTGTAACAAGTCCCACAGAGCCCTGATCTCAGCTTGGAGCACGTTCCACTAGGCCAGGGCCAGAGCAGAGAAAGCCCTGGCCCTGGCTGAGGCTAAGTGAACATCTTTTGGGACAGGGACTACCAGAAGACGTTGATCTGCAGAGTGCAAGGCTCTCCAAGGCACATATGGGTTCAAGGGCAGCCCCACATAGAACAAGTTACAGTAATCCAGCCTGGAAGTGACCATTGCATGAATCACTCTAGCTAAGTCCTGGAAGGTGAGATAGAAAGGCTGACCTGACAACAGGGGTGACCTGAGCCTCCATTGAAAGGGAGGCATCCAAGATCACCTCAAGGCTCTTCACCCTTGGTGCTGGCATCAACAATGCCCCACCAAGCGCTGTGAGCCAGATTCCTGATTCCAAACCCTCACAGCTCAGGTACAGGATCTCTGTCTTCATTGGCTTTAATTTCAGCCAGCTCTGCGGTAATCATCCAGCCACAGCCCCCAATACCCTGTCCAAAGCAACTGGGACGGAGTTCACCCAGCCATCCCTTAACAGATAAAGCTGTGTATCATCAGCATACTGATGACAACCCAGCCCAGCCCTCCAGACCAACTGGGCAGTGAGGCTCATATAGATGTTAAATGACATCAGAGAGAATATCACCCCTTGCAGCACACCAGTGGGAAACTCTGAGATATCCTCTCCCCAGACGTCACCCTCTGTCCCTGACCATGGAGAAAGGAAGAAAGCCATTGAAATGTATCCTCGTACTATCTATTACAGTCAAAGTGTGGTGGGTTTTTTTTCCTTCTGAGCCTACATGTGACAATCAAAATACAGGTAAATTAATGGCAGAGGCTTGCACATTCCTTGCAAGTGATTAATTTGTGGCAGTCAGAAAAGACATTCTGGGCTGGCTTCTATGCCAAATGAGCTTCAGTTTAGCTACTGTGCTGCAAAGCCAGTGATGAATTTCAATTCAGGGACTGAGTTACACACTCCTTAAACCTCTTGGGCGAGACTCAGATAACGTTCTATTGGGAGAGATGACAATAATAAAAGCAGTGGTTTGAACTGAAGCATATAAAAGTTTCCGTGTTTTCATCTGGTCTATATTCATAGTTACATGTTTCAGATCAGAACAAAGGAACACATTGCAGTCTCTGCAAATAAAAAAGTTCCCTTTTAAAAGTTGAATTTGTCTGACATCTAAGGCATTTGCTTCTTATAACACTGTACAAAGATTGCTATCATACATCAAGTTTATCTTGTATTTGTTCAAGACAGGGTGGTCTGTAATGGGGATATACCTTGCAAGTAGGAGAACCCTAATACTTGAAATCATTTTGATCATGTTAAAGTTCAGTGGCTCAGCTAAACTCACTCTGTCCATCCTATAGCAAATAATTTAAATTCAGAAACAAGAGCCTGGATAATCTGTATCCATGTTTCAGCATGCATAGCCTGAAGCATTTATTAATGGTCATAAAATTATTCAGCCTATTTTAAAACCTTGCCACAGAATTACTGCAGTGACCTCTTTGCGCAGTAAATTACACAGGTTGGCTTTTTTCTGCTGCATGAAGAAATATTTCCTTTTTACTGGTAATAAATTAACTGCTGCTCTATTTCACAGCATGACCCTTTGTGCTTGTGTTTATATGAGAAGGAACAAAGGGGCAGGTGAGCATTTCTCAGATTCTTTTTCATAAATTTGAATACAATTTTTCTGCCATTTTTTGCAAATAAGGAATGAGCCATGAGTATAGGAAATCCAGTGCATGTCCGATGCAGGATGAAATTGGAAATCACCCATTATTATTCTAGAGTCCATCCTGTGACATAAATATTCATTAAATTAGGCCTCCCCAAATTCTGCCCACCAGCCATGTATTATGGCTTGCCAAGTCCTTGACAACCAGGGATGTTTCAATGCTCGCAAACCAGTTTCAATGCTCTTATCCAATGCTGTGCCCAATTACTTGTCGGCATCTTGTTTTGATACCATGTATAGTTATGCCAACCTGACAACAAGTCATGCCCTTCAAGTTTCAATAGTCTATTGGTCTCCAAATTAATTCAGTCCTTAATCCAACTCAGAGCCAGTTTGATGTAGTGGTTAAGTGTGCAGACTCTAATCTGGGAGATCCGGGTTTGATTCCCCACTCCTCCACTTGCACCTGGCTGGATGACCTCAGGCAAGCCATAGTTCTGATAAGAGCTGCTCTTGAAAAAGAGCAGTTTCTGTCAAGAGCTCTCTCAGCCCCACCCACCTCACAGGGTGTCTGTTGAGGGGAGGGGGAGGGGAAAGAGTTTGTAAACCGCTCTGAGACACCCTTGGGTAGTGAAGGGCGGGGTATAAATCCAATCTCTCCTCTCTCTCTCATTGCTGTAGCCTTATAGTACAATACCCAATCCGGTAATGCCATACCCCCCTTTTTTGAAGTGTCTTGTAAATATTTTAATTTTATCTCTTGGCCTTTTACCTTGCCACAAAAATTTCCTAGTTATCTTATCCAAATCCTTAAACAAATTAAAGCTCTTTATAATTGGTATATTTTGGAAGAGGAATATCATACGTGGTAACACATTCATTTTAATTGTCAAAACTCTTCCTGAGAAAGTAATTCATAGATCTTTCCATCTCTCTAAGTCAGATTTTATTTCTGTCAGAGTCTTCATATAATTATCTTTAAAAAGCGTACTACATCTGTTCATAATATTTATCCCTAAATATCTAATTATTTTACTTACTTCATAACCTGAGATCTCTTTAATATATTCTATTGTTTTTACATCACAGTTCTTTGTTAAGATCTTGGTTTTACCTTTGTTGATTTTTAATCCCATTACTTGGTAAAGTATATGGTATTTACAAACTTTATAACCCACCTTTTTGCCCTCATCAGGGCCACCAAGCTGGATAACAGATTAGAAATATACATAAAAACACATCTTAAGATCCAGTAAAACAAAAGAAAAAACATTCAAACAATTAAAACCAAGTTAACATCCACATACATAAAAATAACAGTTAAAAACAGGGCAGGAAGGAGGGATCACAGAATGCAAAATGAAACAAAAAATGTCTTCACCCATTAGCAGATGACAACAGACAGGAACAAGAAATTTACTCTAGGGAGAGAGTTCCATAGTTTTGGAGCCACAACTATGAAGGCCCTCTCTTGGGTTGCCACTTGCCTAATCTCAGAAAGCAGGGGCACCTAAAACAGGCCTCAGATGAGCAGTCTGGTAGGTAGATAAGGAGTAGGTTTTTCTTCAGGTTGGGATTTAAAGATCAATAGCAGCACTTTGAATTGTGCCTGGACACAGATCATAATAATTTAAAATATTAGATAGCACAGTCTTCTTTTGTGCCTGCATAGTTGGTGGCCTTCATCATCCTGGTGCATGCTTTGCATTTACAGAATGAAGCTACAGTTCCCAGAGGAGACAATAAACATTACAGACACATACATATTTTTTTGATAACACTGGTAATCAGACCTACAAAACAAGCAAAGCTGGAATATGAGAGACATGAAGATTGTACTTCCAATCCCATCTGGCAGGATCAAGACATCCAAGGAAAGGAACTTCCTTAAAAGTTATTTTTTCCCTTTCAGGTATTTTGGGTGGACAGGTGGGAGACATGACAGCTGTGGAAAATCAGTATGAAAGCACAAAAAAACAGTGTTTGTGATATGAACTCAAAATGCTCTCGTGAATTAACATAGACAGGCAAAATAGGACATAAAATGGAAATCATGCAATTTCCACCTATCTTAGCAGAATCAAACCACTTCTCTCTTTTTTTGCTGATTGTAACAAAGATTAAGGAGTGGAATGTGGGAACATGGCAAGCATAGTGAGAGCACATAGGATTTATGATCCAATTCTGACCAATTTTGAAAGTTTGAAATAAACATTTTGGAAAGGTTTGAGGTGCAGATGGCAATTTGTGATCAAACTGAGCCAACTGGCATGATCTCAAGCATCCCTGTTGAAAATTCTCTTTGTTTTTACACTTCTATGCAAGAAGTGGAACAGGGGACACTGTTGATGCAATAGCAGCCAGGCTATGTCTAGCTGTGTGTAGGGTTGCTAACCTCAAGGTGGGACCTGGAGATCTCCCAGAATTAAAGCTGAACTCCAGACAAAACAGATCAGTTCCCCAGGAGAAAATGACAGCTTTGGAGCATGAACTTTATGGCATTATATCTCACTGCGGTCCCTCCCCAAACCCCACCCTTCCTGGGCTCCACCGCTCCCAAATCTACAGGAATTTCTCAACTCAGAGTTGGCAACCCTATTTAAATTCAGTAAAAGGATGGGTTACAAATGCAATGAAAGAATGGGATAATGGACAGTGATGTTTCCAGAGGGGCTGGCAAGCTAAAGCTAAGCAGGGTGGTACAGGAAGTAGAGGAGAAACCATAAATGAGGGATAGAGAATAAAGGTGTCAGTAGACATTATGACCCAACTGTCATTTGAACAAAGTAGGAACACTTCCTGCTGTCCCACCTATCCATGTGTCTAGTTGGTGGTCTTTGTCACCCCTCCTTTCTCCCTCTCCCTCAGTGGGTAACCACAGAAAGTGGCTTTCCATGACATGTAGTCTGGTCCTTTTATAAAGCTGAATGACTGGCTAGAAGCCTTCCATGGCCAAAATATGTTGATTGATTATGCCTCTGAAGTATTTGATGAGTAGCCCTAGAACTGGGCATATTTAGGATGGTGCTATAAATAAGGCCTCTTTTCTGCAATAGCACCATTCTTGATTTATTTTGTTGTGGTTAAAGCAGAAACTTCTGCCTAAGAATGGCAGAACAGAGCTGTGTAGTTTCTGACCTGGCTAGGCAATGTATATCCCTATTAGAAAATTTTCCTGTCAATAGTACCATCTTTTGCTTAAGTATGGCATGGTCCAGCTTGGTCCAGGCGTGGTCCAGCTTGGTCAGGCAGTTGAAAGGCATGGAGGATTACTGCAAGAGCAGGCATACTGAAAGGCCTTGTTGATGGAAGCAGACAAACACCAAATGGTAAGCCCCTCTAGGGATACAATATTTATTTGTACTCAGTGGCCAACTGACTGGTACATTTGTTATTTGTCCGCATGGTTGGCTACCAAGCAGTGAGGGCAGCTCTATAGAGGAGGAGGGACAGTAGGACTCCCATCAGGTAAAATGGGTATGCTGGAAGTGCTGCCAATTGCACTGTACTATATCATGCTGTTACAACATGCAAAGAGTGCTCCATATAACAGGGTTGGTCCCATCAGAAGCTATATAAGAGCCATAAAAAAACCCAGCTCCCTGCTTATAACTGGAGAGCAGAATGTTTGAGTATCCTGAATTGCCGTGACAGCTAATGGTTTTTTATTTTTAATCCTTTCATTGAAAGGATGAAGGACATAATGTTAGGAGCCTTTGTACTTGTGATACAAGGAAATCCTCGTAATGCTTTGGGCACTGTTAATTCTTTATAAAGTACACAACAGTACCTCAAAGGACACAAGAAAACTTTGTTTCAGCTAAATGCACACTACATGAATAGAAAGGCTTTTTAAAAAGTTATTCATATATCAGATGAAACGGCGGAACAGTGTTGAGAATCCAGAAGATTTATAAATTAACCCATTATTAATACATCAGCCCCTTTCATTTCAGGCCAGCATGGTGTAGTTATTAGCCCTGGACTAAGAACTGGGGAGGAATTCCCAACCTGCCATGAAGTTCACAGGGTGACCTTGGGCTCACTCTCAGTTTAATTAAACTCATAGGATTTTTGTTGTGAGGATAAAATGGAGAGGGGAGAACAGTGTTGTAAATTAGTTGTAGATTTTCCAGGCTGTATGGTTGTGGTCTTGGCATTATAGTACCTGACATTTTGCCAGCAGCTGTGACTGGCATCCTCAGAGGTATAACACAGAAAGATGAAGTACTCTCTGTGTCAAAAATGGTAGGCAGGTAATTCGTATCTACTCAGGAAGGTGGGGTTGGGCTGAGTCATTATCTTGTAGGAGTTTCCCAGGCTGTGACATGCTAATGGAAGAGCTTTCCTGAGGAGATTGTTTTGCATATGGATTGGCTGTTGAAATTCTAATCTTATCTGTAGTGCTGTTGTAAAATGTAGAGCATTTTGTGTTTTTCAGGGCATGGTTTCCAGTCCTGAAAAACACAAAATGATCTACATCTTACAGCAGGAAAAGCACTTGGACAGATTAGATATCTCACTAACCTCTGTAACTCTTTAAAACTAATTCAGTCCCCATGTCCTGGCCTCATAAGCTTTTCTGGGCCTAAAAACTGGTATTTATCTCTCTTCCTTTGGAAGAGATTAATGTGCCTGGGAATTTGACTCTAACAGCTTGCACATCCATCCCTCCAAACTGTTAAATTTTCACAGTTATGCAGGAAGAAGAACAGATACCACCCAGTTTAGTGCATATGAATCAAAAGCTTTGATGAAAAGAAAGTGAGAATTCCTGTTGCTATTGCCATCTGTCTTCATGCCGGCATTGATTCTTGAAACAACTGCATTGAACAAACTAGGTGTTATGTTCTGAAGCTGAATCTGTCCTATACTTTTACATATTAAGCTTCAGACATAAAGAGGATTGTAATCTGTCGCATTCCTATTGGCTGGTTTCTATGAAACCTCTGTAAATAACCAATGACAATGTATATATGTGTTTTGGAGGGAATAGACCTCATTGGTCTTTATCCTGGTTTTCTCATTGGTTGTTAACTTATTTATGGGTGTGGCTTTGACAGCCCGGATCATTTAAAAAGGGAGCTATGCTCCACTGTTCTGTGTGTGTGTGTGTGTTGTTGAGCTGAGTTTGCTGTTACAATAAAGCTGAAATCACTTTGCTGAAATTCAATCATGTTGAGTTGCATACTTAACACTAGGCATATTCTTCATTTTGTCATAAAGAATTGTATTGGTAAGATAAAGATTGCAGTCTGTATTTTGGGATTTAATTTTGTTTATATGAAAATCTGTTTAACAAGCTATGGATAGGTTGGTAACACGGAAAATTAGGTTAGGCAGATCAGCCTGTTGTGGCTACAGGTGTGCATTTGGATATATCTGAGCTGAAAATATACCTGGAAAATATTTTTCAGGTAAATTTTAGCTTCCCAAATGTATCCAGGTTTTCTTGGGTAAACTGAAAAAAATTCTGAGAAAATCCTGAATATATTTGGGGATTTCAGATAGATCTGAAAACAATGGAGAGGCAGGAGCAGATTGCTCCGACCTCTCAGTTGTTTGTCAGGCAGGCTTATGCAGCTGTCCATTTAAACTTTAAAGGGACTGTGGAAGTCAGCCAAAGGATCAGTCGGGATGGCTTCTGTTGTAGTCCAGTTTAAACCGGGCTGCTAGAGAAGCCAGCCCAAACGTCCTGCTGGCCAACTCTACACTGCCTTCTCCTGCCATCCAGTTTAAACCAGGCAGCGGGAGATGGCAGCCCAGGCAGGATTGGTTGTGCCTGTGGGTAGCTGATAGCTCCACACCAGCGAAGCTCTGTGCTGCCTTCTCCCGCGGCTTAGTTTAAACTGGGCTGCAGGATAAGCCAAGCCAGCCCCAAGATCCAGCTGGTATTTTTTACTGATATTTTTCAGTTTTGGTCTGTTGGAACTGAAAAATTTCAGTATTTCCAAAAAAATCCCAGATCCAAATACCATATCAGTATTTGGATCCATGATTTTTTGGGAATCCCAAATTTCTGGGGGGGGTCCAACAGACCCAAACTGAAAAATACTAGTAAAAAAATTGCATACCCCTAACTGTGGCCTCATGGCTGTTTCTGACATCTATAGTTTTGTCTGTTCATAATTTCAAGCATTTTTTTAAAATGCTCTCCATAGGTACCTATGAAGTTGCCTCAACACTGATAGATCTATCAAGCCCAACACTGTCTATTCTGATTTGCAGCAGCCATTCCTAGCCCTGTTTTTGAGATCCTTGAAACTGAGACATTAGGGACTGAACCTTGGAACATCTGGTTGAATCTATAGTACTCAAGTCCATAAAATGTCTTTATATGCAGATGACCTGGTTCTCTATTTAAGTAACCCTACATCCTCTCTGCAAATGTTGCTTCCAATACTAGAGAAATTTGGCTGGCTGTCTGGATTGAGAGTAAATCCATCCAAAACAGAGCTATTTCCAATTTATTTATCTGCTGAAGCAAAAGCAACTCTTGAAAATGAATTTAGGTTTAAATGGACTGAGAAGGCATGGAGACACTTGGGAATTTTTATCCCAGGTGACTTGAAAGATCTATTGAAGGTCAATAACCATCGCCTCCAAGAAGAGGTAAGTAATAACATGAAAAGATGGAACAACATGCATCTCTCTTGGCCAGACAGATTCCATCTGGTTAAGAGTTTCATCCTTCTTAGATATGTTTTTTTTATTTAGGGCATTGCCAATTAAAATACCTCAGTCGCAACTGAAAGTATGGCAACGAGAGCTGAATTATTTTTTATGGGCTAACAAAAAGTCTCGGCTTAATTTTAAGATGGTTCATAACCCCAGAGAACGTGGAGGTATGGACATCCCAGATTTAAGACTCTATCATGAGGCAGCTTCCTTGATTTACCTGGTAATGGCAATGACCCAACACACAGTTGTGGGCTGGCTGCAGATAGAAAATGCTTTCTCTCCAGCTAACTCCTTAGCTGACTTTTTGTGGAACAGTAAGAGGAATAGAAATACAATTAAATTTTCTTCTCCATGTCTAGACAGCATGATTGCAATATGGGATAAAAGACGGAAAAAGATATCTCCAGGGAGATCTTTACTGTCTTCGATGCAGAACCAGAAATGGTTCCCTCCCACAAATTCTCTGTCAGCAAGTTGTACCTGGAAACCAACTAGAAATCTATGTTTAATGGATCTACTTGATAATGGACTATTGAAATTAAAACAGAATGTAGAGGATCTTTTGCAACAGCCTCTTTCGTGGTGGCAGTATCATCAAATTAGACATTTGACACTTTCTTCTACTGTTAAAGAGTCAATCTCAAGGCCTCTCACAGACTTTGAAATTTTGCTCAGAAATATACCTGAGCATACATCTGGTCTACTTTCTAGATTATATGATATTCTGTTATGATTAGAAATGCCAAAAGCTTATTCTTACCAACAGCTTTGGCAGGTACACTGTCAACAATGAATTTTGAAGGAGGATTGGCCAGGTATATGGGGGCAGTATGTTTCAAATTAAATATATATTCTCTTAAATACCAATATATTAAGTTACTGACAAGTTGGTATTTACCGCCTACAAGAATGCATCGTATCAACAAAAAGAATTCTCCAAGATGTTCAAAGGGATATGGCGGTGTAGCAGATTTTCTCCACTGTTGGTGGACTTGTGAACAAGTACAAGACTTCTGGAGAGGTATTCTCTTACACATCAAGAATATCACAGGGATGGATCTTCCGTTTCTGCCAGAGGTTTTGCTATTAGATTATTGGAAAATGCCATCTGGAAATTAAAATGCAACCAATTGACCTCAACTCTAATTTCAGCCACTAAAACATTGTTAGCCTCAAAATGGAAAGATAAGAAAATGCCGATGATAGATCAATAGCTCCGAAAGTTGGGGGACTTTTTTTATTTTAGGTAAACTGAATAATAATACACAACTGAACAGATCAGATCAACAGAAACTAGCATACACTGAATTGTGGTCTCCTGTTATTCATTATTTGATGGAAAATGACATTTTACCAAATGATGAGAATTATGTGGACTTGATATGAATATAAGCAGATCCTTTTGTTTTGATGGTCGACCAGGTCTTATTTATCTTGACTTCACAGTTTCGTATACTTTATTTATAGTTTCAATATATGTGTTGTGTTTAATATATGTGATGTATTTTAAAATTAAAAATTTAGTTATTAAAAAACATCTATAGTATAGTGAAGCAACAACAAACACCTGGTTTCCTTTAACTTAATGGTTATTATTTAACACTGAACTTCAGGGCAGATAACTAGGCCTGAAAAGAAAGAAATTCAACAATACCAGCTGTTCCTTGTCCATTATACCCAGAATTGTCCTGGGCTGTTCTTGAACAGTCTGCATAAGGCCAGGAGTCCTACAGCTTACCAGCAGGGAAGTTAACTGTGTCTCCCCTACTGTAGAGTTTTTGCCCAAATACCATTGCCCCCATGTCACCAATGTGATGATGTCACTTCTGGGCCACATTGGAAGTGACATAGACATGTCGTTGTGACATTGGCTGGGCCTCATTCTTTTCCGAGGCAAGTCCCTCCTTGCTGGCCAGCAGCAGGGTGGTGGGGCCTGGTGGCAGGTGACCTCCACCAGGGGGTCTGGCATCCCTACTCCTTATTCAGGCTCCTCTTGGTGATCCCCTGTCACCCAGGAGTAGCATTTAGTGGCATAATATGAAGATTCACACTCCTGACACCCCCATCTCAGAGAGACAGCAAGCAACTGAGAGGACTTCGTTCCCTGCTTATGTGCATATTAGGTGTCCCAAACCCCTTCAGGGAAACACTTTCCTCACCTAGCCCCCCCCCCCAAGGTTATGGGGTCCCTTTTCTCCAGTAGAAAACTGACAAACCTCTGTTCCTCCTGCCTCCTAGTGCCTTGAGTCACCAAAAGGTAAACTATGCTTCTTTGTGTGCGTGCATGTGTTAATGGCTAGTCATGTGGGTAAGAGTTTCAGTGCAGTCAGAACACTTTGCAAGAAAAACATGTTATTAATGGAAATCTCATCTTTATCTGGAAATCCTCCATGGGATCCAAGTCCTTCAGTGCAATCAAAAACAGTTACACCCTCTAAGTCCACAGAAATCAATGGGCTTAAAACAGTGTAACTTTTTTTAAAGGTTTGCTCTGTTAGGCATGCAAAGTGTATGTTCTTCTATATACAAAACAAAAGTAGTGACTTCTGTGTTTACGCTGCCATTTTGTGACTGAGTCACTGACTAGTTATTCTTATTTGACTAAGGAGCATATATTTTATATCCTCATTCAGGGACTGTGAATAAAACCATACATTGAAATCAGTGGGGCAGCATATTTTGGGTAGGTCTTAAAAACCACAAGTCCAATCCCTAAAGCTCTCCACGAAATGTAAAGATTACAACCAATTTTACTGATAACAGAACCAAAGTTTCAACATGGTTTGATAGCTATAACTGATCAAAATATTCAAAAAATAACCCTGATTTTTTTTAAGGAAGACGTTATGTTAGTTTTCTTGTTCTGGGCAAGAAAAGCACTTGGATACATTACCTCTATAACACTTTAGGACCAATTCAGTCCCCATACGCTGGCCTCATAAGCTTTTCTGGGCCTAAGAACTAGTATTAATCTCTCTTCTTTTGCAAGAGATTAATGGTGAATGGGAATTTGAATATAACAGCTTGCACATCCATCCCTCTGAACTGTTAAATTTTCACAATTATGCAGGAAGAAGAACAGATACCACCCAGTTTAGTGCATATGAATAAAAAAATTGCATCTTAAAAATATTTCAGGATGTCAATGTTTTCCTTTATTTCAGCTACACTACTAATATAATTGAGCCAACCTTCTCTTTCTTTTTTTCCAGATGTATAGAGGCCTTTTCCCCTAAATCTTTTCTAAACTATCTTCAATTGCCAGTTCTGGAGAGTAATCTAACAGAGAAACAAAATCATACAGCTTAACAACCATCAAAATACATCCCACTCTCCTAAAACTGAAGGCCAAAATGAACTTATGTGAGACAGTCACTATTGTTTGTTCTGAAGCAGAGATGTTTAAAATAAGTTTTCCCAGGAAACTTTGGAAGTTTCTATACTTGAAAAGACTTTTTATTTATTTATGTTAACTAGGTACTGGAAACATCTAAAACATTCATTAAAACATTGTATTTTTTCATTTGTAAAAGCACTGTGTCATTGTTTTGTGTGCAAAAAAAAGGAGGCCACAATTGTAAACACTTTCAATTTATTAAAATGCTAATTTGGATTGATTTATTTTCACATGGATAATTTTGTTCACAGATAATTACTCCTTTTGAATACATGTTCATTGTTCCGGAAAATGTTATTTATTTATTTTATTTTTTAAAGGAAAGGAAAGGGGAAAAGCTCAAGCTATATTAAATTGAACTCGTCTTTCTCTTCACTGTTCTCTGACTATCAGCGGTAGATTTTCTTCATTTACTTCATTAAGAGGCAATATCTCCCTGGAATAACATTGTGCACATGACTGTAGCCAGGGTGGTCCAGTGTTCTGGCGCACTCAGGACTTATTTCTTTTTTTAATAAAATGCTTTTAATTTGTGTTTTCATTTAAAAAATACAAACCTTTCATTTGGGAAAGAAATGGTTGAAAAAAACACTCTTTGGCTCCTTTGTCTGTGAGCAGGGCTTCATGATCAGAACTGATAGGGTAGTTTCCATTCCAGTAGCACCACTGAAACCAACAAGATTTTTGGGGGGATGAGATTTCCAAAGTCGAAGTTTCCTTTATCAGATACGACAAAGGGGTAATTTAAAGCAGAAGAGTCCAGTTTCCTCAGCCTTGGGAAGTAGCTCTTCCTCCCCTGCTTCTGTGAATGTGCCAATTCATTGTGGATGGTGTAGCCCCACCTAGAAATATTACAGCTGCTCATAGTGAGAAAGCTAACAATGATCTTGGCTAAGTAGACCCCAGCACTAAAGTACACTTGTGCCTTTGGGTATTCTTAGGGCCAAACTCTATATGACATTAGTCACAAGTTAGCCATGGGGACTTGTAGCTATATTGCAGTGGTGAGTTCCTTGTGGTAACTCTAATTAAAAGCACTACAGGGTGCCAATTTGGCTTAGGACCATGACATGGGAGATAAGAGGTTCCAGCCTACCCCCACCCACATAGGTAATTCTCCCAAGCCAAAACAGCTTGGGGGGGTGGACATATAAGCATGTAGGGTACATGCAGACCTATGATGGAGCAAATAATGCTCCCAAGGCTATTTCAGCTTGGGGAAATGATAGGGAAGAGAACATAGGTGCCCCTCCTCCCCCATGCTGCAATACTGATTAAGCCTCCCATTTACTAAGATGGGAAATTTCCTGCCCCCAGCCCCGAGTTTTGTAATTTGCCCCCCCCCGAAAATGAGGGGAAAATATCACCTCCAATTACTGGTACTCTAGGATTTCCCCTAGTAAAGACCACAGAGACTAGGGGAGGTAGCCTAGAGTGTCACCCAGAGGCGACATCACATCCTCTCCTAGCTCCACCCTCCCCAGGCACCATCCCTCAAATCTCCTGACATTTGCTGAGGCAGTGTTGGGAACCCTAGTCCTGATCCAAATTGGCCCCCCTGCAGCACTTTTAGATGGAGTTGCCATTGGGAACTCATAGCTACAATACTGTGGCTAACTCATAAACAATGCAACATGCAGTTTGGCCCTTAGTGAAACTTTAAAGAGGACACTTAATATTGGTATATCAAATTATCATATCATGAATGGAGGCATCTTGGTGCACTTTGTCCTGACCTTTACAGCACACTATTCATCATGTTGCCTTGAGCCTCTAATTTTAAAGCTGTAGCCTTGTGAGAATCCATTAACATCTCAACAATGAAAAATGGTCTTGTATACAACACGGTATTGAGAATCAATGGAAGAGACTTGGATTCACAATAAAAGTTATTGGTTTTTCAATAATACTGAATGTTAGATCAAAAAGAACCTTGGAGATGAACTATTCTCACTTTGTTATTGTTTGTGATAGTGGTCCATCTCTCTATCTTTATCTATTTGCTATAGCGCTTTATTACAAGAAGGCCAGAATTCTCTCCTCTAAACAATTCCAACTTCAGAAGTTTTGATAAAAGTCTGAAGGCCACTTACCAGATTTAAACTTAGGAAGACAGGGAGTGATCTCTGAAGTCTGTGCAAAAAAAGAGTTATATTTGAAGCAGGACAGTATGCCATTTGGAAAACATGAGACATTCTTTCAGGTAGGAAGTAAAGCTAGCAATATTATGAAATAAAATCAATTGTTTTTATGGTTATTATTGTTGATTTCGTTGTTAGCTTTTTATATGTCTATGCACATTTTAAAAAATAAGTTCTCTCATAAAGCTGTCATTTTTAATTGGGAAATATGAGGTATAAAAGTTGATCCAAAGGATATTTCCTCACAATTTCAAGCTACAAGGAGAAAAAAGTATTGCTGTTCTTCAGATGATTACAGTTTTCACTTACAGAGCAAGTACAGAAAGACATGAATTGTTATGTGACTAAGCTTTTTGCTTTTTCCCCAGGATCTTCAATTGCTGGTTAGAAGAGTCTGGGTTATCTTACAGAAATGGAACATGAGCAAATGTAAACGTTGCACCCTGGCCTTAAATAGTTGCAGTCAGTTTCTTTCAACATTTTTCTTCCAGGATTTCTTTTCTGATATTAGAACTTGGTAAGGTGAAAGTATTCCTCAAGCACCAGGATAAGCTATGGGAGGTATTAAGGTTGTTCCTCTTTCATACCCATGCCATGCTTCTTTACACATGAACAGGAGGTGCTGTCTGCCTTTTCTCCCTGCCACGGAAGGAGCAAGAAACGGAATGGGGTAGCTAATTAGTGCTTTTACACTAAAATACAGAAAGGGCCCAATACTTCCTTGTCTCTGACCTCTTGTACCATGTCTGGTTTGGTGTGCATATATGTTTATAATACAGCCTCTCTGTGAAGTATATTTGTACAAGGAATAAACAAATAATCTCCTGGTCTGTCTAGAGGACAAATAGGCTGCCTGTCATACAGCTTTGGAAATCAAAGCCTGGATATCTTTGTTTTAATTATCATTAATACCCATCTTTCTTCCCAGTGAGACCTCGAGCAGTTCTCATCATTCTCCTGTGCTCCATTTTCTCCTCACAACAACTTTGTGAGGTTGAGTGCATGATTAACCCAAGGCACCCAATAAGCTTCAATGGCAGACTGGGGATTTGAACCTGGGTTTCCCAGATCCTAGAGCCCCATTATCAACCCTGTCTATGTTTCCCTCTATCTATTTTAGGGTCAAAAAGATCAGGAGGGTTTGGAGGGATGGGCAGAGTCCCAGGAGAAAAATGGAAAGAAAAATAAGGCCTTAGCTACTTACTAGAAGTTCTGACCATAGAGTTCTGATGATTCCTAGAGCTACTCAAAAGTGACAAGGGTAGCTTTTTTGTGGTGCTTGCTAGAGCTACCTTTATCAATTCTGGGTAGTTCTAGGAATCATCTGGAACTCTGTGGTCAGAATTTCCTCCAAGTATATGAGGCCTTATTTTTCTGTTTTAGTTTTTCTCCCCAGGATGGTTGTGCCCTTCTGTTTTGGCCTCAGATTCCACCTGCTGATCAGGTAAACATCAGTGGACAAGGGCTACAATTGCCATCTGCCATAAGCAGACAAATAGGAACCCTAATGAGTTAGCTAGCTGGCCCTTCCAATCTATTCCGGGGGAGATAGCTATAGCATTTATTTCTCCCAACCTGTTCTGCCTTACAGAAGATACAAGCAAAGCGTTTCACCTGCCTGCCTAGCCTGGTATTCATGTGGTGCCAGAATAGCTCAGGCAATTGAGGCTTGTAGTAATATAGAGTCAGAAAGCCAGTGAACCATGCTATCACTGGCTTAAAGTGGAACTCATACAACTGTTATTTTGCACATTCACCAAGACCTCTTTTAGGAGGCCGGAGTCCCTTTTCCCTTGCTGCCCCAGCCCTTACCACCTTGGAAAATTAAATCAGACAATGTAAAAGATCTACACTATTATTAACTGGAGTTTTGCTGCAGGCTTTTAGGGATCTGTTTGCTTCCAATACACTGTTGGAATATTTGTAAATGTACAGTTTTATCAAGATACCATAACTCTCCAGCATTCTGAGTTCTCCAGATGAAAGTGAATCCTGCAGCTCTTCACTCACATACTCTCCCCCAGTGTCTCACTATCCAGAAAAGTGGGGATGATTTAAACAGCATATTTTGACAAGTTAGAATTCAAGTGCTGAGCATTTTAGCAAGGTAACAGACTTACCAAAGTCTCCAGTGCCATTCACAACCAAAAACCACATCCACATGTGGCTCCAAAGTGCACATAAAAGCACCAAAGGGGGATGACTCATTCTCTTCAGGGTCATCTGCTACTTGTGCCAGTTTGGTGTAGTGGTTAAGTGCATGGACTCTTATCTGGGAGAACCGGGTTTGATTCCCCACTCCTCCACTTGCACCTGCTGATGTGACCTTGGGTCAGTCAGTAGCTCTGGCACAGCTGTTCTCTCAAGGACAGTTTGTGTTAGAGTTCTCTCAGCCCCACCTACCTCACAGGGTGTCTGTTGTGGGGAGGGGAAGGGAAAGGAGTTTGTAAGCCACTCTGAGACGCCTTTGGGCAGTGAAGGGTGGGGTATAAATCCAATCTCTTCTTCTCTTCTTCTTCTTGTACATGCAATAAAGAACTGCATACACTCCTCTGACATCAACAGTGATGGAAACAGCTCTGTCCATATGCTGTGTATGTATGTCAGTGCTCTTCAGTCATGGGCAAATTATCTGCTGCATATTAATCCTTCCAACTACATGAGCTAGTCGGTGGAGGTGGGAGCAATATGAAGATACAGTAGGAGGTATGAAGAATTGTACCAATTCAGCAGCATGGGAATACATCACATTAACAAAAGACCATGGTCCCATGGAGCATCCTGACAAAGTTAATCCCTTTTGAATAAAGGACAAATTGGTTAGGGCCAGACCTAGGGCTTTTTTGTAGAAAAAGCCCAGCAGGAACTCATTAGCATATTAGGCCACACCCTATGTTACCAGAAGTGTGGTCATCCAGCCACACCCACCTTTTGTTTCTTATTCTGTTTACCTTGTTTCTTGTCAAAACCGAGGGCTTTTTTTGTAGCAGGGACTCCTTCGCATGTTAGGCCACACAACCCTCATTTAGCCAATCCTAATGAGTTTCTGATTTGGGTGTGGCCTATTATGCTAATGAGTTCCTGCTGGGCGTGGCCAACTTGGGAGCCAGCCAGAACTCCATTCCTGTGCGTTCCTGCCCAATAATAGCCCTGGCCAGACCAATTATTTGTCATGGACCTTCAGATCCAATCTAAAAGTCTGGGTATATTCAGATGCACACAAACATCCTTTCACGTGTGGGCTCCTCCATGCATAGTCTATGCCAGTCCATGTATCCCATAGCTAATCTGTGCATCAAAGAATGCATATGAGGATCAGCACCTTGTTGAAATGCAGAAGCTCCTTATTACTAGCACATGGTATGAGACAGCACTAGCTTCATATTTGGGAAGATGTGTGCCATAAATCTTTGTGTCCACATTAAAATCACTTGGGCTGAGGACAGAGTGGCAATTTGCTCCGGGAGCCAGTCACAGCAAAAAAGCCCCAGAACAAACTGTTCCAGGGTTTCCCGTTCACACAGCCTGGGCTGCCGCTGGAGCATACTGGGTGGAGCCATGCAGGAGCGTTCAGACTGCTGCCCCAGAGGCGCACTGTATGCGGCGTTTCCCCATTAATTCGGTTGTGGGTGTATAAGTGTATGTGCACGTGAGCACTCATGTGCCTAAGCGCTCATGTGCATAAGCACATTTTGCTGATTGTGGGAGGACCCAATCATGTGCACTGGGCAATAGATCGGAGCATGGCCAATCATACCGTTGCTGCCTTCTGCCCAATACAGGTTGCTCCCGGCTTATCGGCGGAGCGTTCAGACTTCCCGGAAGCAGGGAAACGCAGGACACACGTGCGCTTTCAGGATTTGCTACCGGTTAAATGAGGTATCTTTTTAACACCGCAGTGAAGCGGGACAGTGCCAGTTGGCTACGGGTGGGGGACGCCAGGCAGATGTGCCTGTATGAACACCCTGTTTACTGAGGGTTTGAAGCGTCGCTGAAACGGATCCCAACCGGGGCAAATTGCCATTCTGAACTCAGCCTTGGGCAATCTCTAAATTCTGCATATATTTAAAATATTATATCATAACGCAATGACTGGATGTCACTGAAGCAGCAGAGCAATTTTCAAAGCAAAATTTCACTAAAGAAGTTCATCCTACCATAAAAAAAAAAATGGGAGGCTCCAGTGGCTCTTCTCTATATCTCTTTTGCTTATATGATCAATTGTTCCTGATTTTGTCAGGCGTTGTAAACTCCTAGCGGTCCTGATGCATGTAAGTCAATTGTTCCTGATTTTGTGAGATGCAAACTCCCAACTTTCTTCATGCATTTGTTAACCATTGAAATTTAAGTGAGTCAAGAGGTTCTAATTCTAGTATGGCTGACTTTTACCAGCAAGTCCAAAAGAACAGATTTCTCAGAAAATATAGACACATAGAAGAAAACTTTTTTTTTTAAGGGGGAAACAAACTGGACCTGTATGTGCACAGCAAAAAGAGAGTGGGATATTTGTGTCCTAGATTTCAGGTTTGGCAGTTCAGAGGATTTTGTTACGAATATAGATTTTGTTATGAATATAGACCAGCACAAAATGTCTTTTTGTTGTTGTTGTTTTTTGAAGTACAGAAGCAAAAGTAGAGACAAATGAATGTCTCATTCTTGCTGCTTTTTAATTTTTTTTAGAAAAATGGTTGGATCTTTGACCTTTGTTAATAACATATTAAAGGTAAAGGTAAAGGTTCCCTTGCTCGAAAGCCAGTCGAATCTGACTCTAGGGTTGCGGTGCTCATCTCCGTTTCAAAGCCGAAGAGCCAGCGCTGTCCGAAGACATTTCCGTGGTCATGTGGCCGGCATGACTAAATACCAAGGCGCATGGAACATGTTAATATCAGGTATTAAAAAACTAACCACAACACATTCTGACAGAAACCCTAAAACCTTCCTAGTGCAAGAGTGCCACACAGAGTGTCTGGGATCTTGGACCCCTTGGGGATTTTTGTTAGAATGACCCATTCATTTCCATTCCACAATGGACCATCCTGACAGAGTTAAGCCCTTTTGAATAAAGGACAAGTTGGTTAGGGCCAGACCAATTATTTGTCATGGCCGTTCAGAGCCATTAGCAGATCCTTTGTGAGAGTGGAACTATATTTTATAATTCCTTGACTGGTAGCCTCTGACATCAGAGATGGAGCTTTGCATGGCATTGGCTACATCAGCTCTTTGCTCTTAGAAAGGAAGCTGGTTTAGGTCCAACTCGTGACCATAACTTTCTGGACTTTTGTGATTTTTCTTGGGACACTTCTCAATTAGACCAGGAGTTGAGACCCAGAGATAAGCCCTGATATCCCAGTGGGCACAGCACCATCTTGGCACTCAGCTGCTTGCATGAAACAGCGTAGAAAAACAGCAAAGGGAATCTGACTCCTTCAATGTCTTATTACTGCAAGGAATTCTGCACAGGCTGCAGCCTAGGCAATGTATTCAGCTAAGTTAGATTAACTGTATTGCTGTTTACTGGAACATATCTGTGCTATGTTGCTGTGTGCCTTTCTTGTATTTTGTTTTTGCCCTCTTCCCACCACCCTTTTCATTTTTCCCCCTTCTTTTATAATAAACCTTTTTATAAAGACATTTTTTGACTTCATTTAGTACAACTTACTTCTCTGGGATATTTCTTTGAATCTCTTCTCTAGATGCTAGAATGCACAGGTAACTACATAGTTGGTGATAAGGTAATTTCTAGGGTTTCAGTCCTGAAATTTTGTTCCTGCTCTAGTACTGCACTAGGAAAGTACCTTCTCAGTGAGTCTCTTGAAATGTTCTCAAGAGGTAGTGAGTGGTGGCAGTTAGTTACCAGGGTTTTCCAGGGAACCCTTGCTCTAAGGGAGTTTCCCAGCAAGGAAAGACACCGCCATGCTTTCCTATGGTAACACACACATGCTCTTGATATTTATGCACTGTAATGTCGAGTATGCTGAAGAACAGCCCTGAAAATCTCATACTGAAATCTCTCCATCCCCCTAACTGTATCTGTTTATGCCAAGATCCACTCTTTTTTATGTCCACTATTTCTTGGATTTCTTAAATCATCTCCAGTGTGTCTAGCTGTTATGGCAGACTCTGGCCTGCTGCTGGAAACAGCATTTCCCCGTCTAATTCTTTCCTTTACCCCAGAATGTCTAGGGATTGAATGATTATTGTGCTATCATGTGATAGTTTCCCACTCCCACTGACCAATGAGAGAGGGGGCACTCAATGCATGCTTCAAAGCATATGCATAGGAAAACGTTGATCAAATGACTGCTCATGTCCCTGATACTAACCTTATTGTGATTTTAGTTGTCAGAATTTTTCTAAGCCTCTTGAAACTATAAAGACACATTTTAAAGATATATATGTTAAAATAAATGAATAGATTAATTATTTAAAGGTTCTCAGGACCTGAACAGTAAAACAGTGGCTGCTCCCTGCTTTCCCTGATATTTGTGGGTTTGAGTGTTTTTTGCCATTAATAAATAATCTACCAGTAAATATCCCTGTTGTGTGTTTTGTAGGTAGTTACAATACAAAGTTTTAATTTTATATTAAGATTCGAAGTGAGCTGGATATTTTCGATAATTTTCCAGGATGTAAAGCACACAGCCCCGCACTCCTGGCTTTTTCTTTCTCCCAGGCACGATGTCGTTCATTATAATTGGAAATGTAAATGGATCCTTAATAAGTTACATAGCCTTTCACATATTATAATGATTGGAATGTGACTGTCCTGCCCTTATCATTAAGTACCATGCAAGAAAATCTCATATTAAGGGCATCACATTAACAAGAGGCGGGGGAGGGAATGAAGGGATGTTTTGATTCCAGTTCCATCATGATTCATTCTATCTGTATTGGTGAAACAGAAATCCAGCCTTGGAGCTATGAAGCAGGGGGCAGCAAAAAAAAAATCCCTTTTTAGATGTCAGACATTTTCATTCTCATTGACCTATTATTTTAAAATGCAAGGGTAAGCAAATTATTGACATTCATCATAGCGCAAACACATTCTATACAAATAATTAGACATCTCTCTTTCTCTGCATTGAATCTGGAAGAAGTGCTTAGAGTAACAGTTGGTTTTAGACCCCCGTTTCCATCACAGCAGCTGCCACAGTGGCTGTTTCTCAGTCATGTTAAAGTCTTCAGAGTTGCCTTCTCTGAACCATAAACTGTGATATGAGATTATTTTTTTTAAAAAAGTCACTTGATCCTAGTTTCTAGTCTTTGGAGAGTGGGCAGAAGCAGTGAACCAAAGAGAGATGTTAAGTCTTAATAGATTCTGGCAGAAAGATCTATACCAAAGAGCAAAAGAGTTCTACCTGGTGCATTGGTATCGGTATTGCTTCCAATTATTCCAATAATCTATTAAGCATGGATTCTAGTAAAGTAATATATTGCTGTTCCATGCAAAATTAAATTAGCTTCTCAAGTCATAACTATTCTCCAAGGAGTAAACTATCAATGAGGTAGGCGTTGAAAGCGTTGGACTAGGTAGCAGTACTAACTGGAAAAAAATGTTGTTCATGAGCCATCTTTCTGGTTATGCTGTTGCACAGGCATTATCTTCATGGACTGTGCAGGCCTCCATATTTAGAGCCAATGGTCCTATCCCTAACTTAACACAGATATCCAAACCTGCACACATAGGATTAGATCCAACAAGCTTTTCTGCTGGTGAAAAAGGGAAGATGAGGTCTCCTTGGACCACCAAAAAGACTATGCTGGGCATGGCCAGATTAAGGCCAGGTGGTGCCCTAAGCACAGCCCAACAATGGTGCCCTTCAGCCCTTCCACTGCTTAACTGGCAAGACATTAAGACTCAATAAGTGCTGAAGGTGAAATAAGAGGTTAAAAATTCAGTTTTCTTCCAGGCTATCCCCTAGGCCACATCCCACAAATGTATTAAATATAATTTTTTAAAAAAAGTATTTACTTAAAACTAAATAGCAGTTGAGTGTGGCAGTGAAATAGTTAAGGGAATGGTAGCTAGGGAAAAAAATTGTTGCTCTCCTTTCCTTGGTGCCCTAAGCATGTGTTTATTTTGCTAAATGGTTAATCCAGGGCTGACACTGGGGATCCTGAGATCTGCATGTACAAAAGCCATGTAGGATGGGGACTGTACTAAGCAATACTGGACAACGTTGAGTGAAAAAGCTCATTGGATGCAACTCATGATGGGGAACAGGCTAGTTGGGCCTACATATGGGCACAAGTTGGGCACAAGTGTCCATAGCAAATGATGTTCAAACCAGCAGGGAAGGGAGAGAAAGCAAGTGCTGCAAACATGGAGGAAAATGGATCATACTCATCTATTTTCCTTTATCATGAAGGTTTTCATTCATTCTTACTGGATTAAGGAAAAAGGAAAAAGCTTAATCCCCAAAAAGTTAAGTGGTCAAATGAGTGGTCTCTCAGTCACACATTCAGCCACAAGCATCTGACATTTCTTCTGTAGTAACTCCAGGGGCTAAACAGACAGAGCTGCTTTTCAGTTTTAAATCTTCTTGTCCACTTAGCGATAGGAGCAGCTAAAGCAGAAACTTCAAAGATACTTCCATCACTGCTCATAGGGGTTTTGTTGTAGATATTTTTATTTTAAAAAATAATTTCAGATAAAATTGAAGCATTCATAAATACTGGAATGGAACACAGTTGCTAGAGTCCTGTCTGGGCAAAGGCAGCTTAAGTTAGTTCAATGACAGTTAATTAAAGCCCAAGGAAGACTTGCAAATCCAGCCCCATAAAACAATGGGTTTTGATTTAAGCTAACAACCTAGAACAAATGTAGGCCTCTCACTGTACATACAAGTCCAGGAGAGATTTCTTTCAAAGTTTAGAATTTCATCCCTTTTCAATAACATTTCATTAAAAAATTTTCCCTGTTTCTGTTTCATAGTGGAAAGGGGATTGCAAATCCAAATCTTTCTTTTTCTCTTGTTTTCAGCTATTGATTCCCTTAATGTGTTCTGACAATGCTTACACCCATCTAATTCGACTGATGAATTAAAAGGCTTTGGAGGGTATAACTCTGCTTAGGACTGCACTTACAAATGCACAACAGAACCTAGCCAAGCTTCAGCACTTTTAAATCCCAGTGATTTCAACAGAAGGAAATTAAAGATGTGCTGAACTCCTGCTGAAATCAATGAGATGTAGCAGCACTGGTCTTTAGTTGGATTGGCCCATACATTTAACATGTGCTTCTGGCAATCCCAATGAAATGAACAAAATAGTTCTGAGTTCACTAGCCACACACAAGAAAGTTTTAGCTACATAACTTAGTCCAAAATCATTCTGAAAGAGAACACATGGTGTGTCCTTTTCACTCCTGAAAGCTTAAATTTGTCAGACATTTTCTAACAGACAAAAATACCTATTTGAAGCCTTACTTCATCTTGATCAAGGTCACAATAATAAAATATGCCTCCCAGATACTCATGGGTTGTGAAAAGGAAACCTTTCATACAGGTTAATTAGGCTTAGCTTCAGTTTGTTCACAATCTATACACTCACTCATGATGCTCTATAGCCAGCACTAATGGATTAATGCCATTTTTGGCACTCTAGAATGCTCACTTTGCATTTTCATTTACAACAGAAGTCAAAGTTGCATGATTTCCCTTTGTCAACCAAAAAAAAAAGAAAAAAGAGCAACTTGATGAGGCTAATAGGATGTGTGCCTTAGCTGTTTTGATATTGGTTTTTCCAAAGATGTACAAACATGAATATTAAGACATCTGTCTTTTCTGAGTTTGATTAATAATAAACCATTAATTGTTATTCCTTATTCTGTATGTTACTAGGGTTGCCTGCCCCCTGCTGGTACTCTGAACAGCGACAAGAGAAAGTGATGTTACCAGAACTGACCTCAGTACCTCTCTAGGAATCTCAGTGACATCCCCAGAACTAACCTCAGTACCTCTCTAGAAATTGCCAATTCCTAGAGCAGTGTGACATCACTTCAAGGTTTTCCATGGATGTGATGTCATACTGTCAATCAATACCCATTCCTCATGACCCTGCTTCCCTGCTGGTTGCCAACTATGCTTTGGGCTGTCAACTAGTTACATATTTTAACAAATAAACTATTAATTATTCAGTTAAATTCAAAGAAAGGTACAAAGAAAAGCTTCAACAAATATGCTTTTTTATATTTCTCAAGGAAGAGGACAGTGTGAAACAATTTAGAAGTTGATGTTATCTGATAGTTTATGTCTTAAGGATGTAGACCAAGATTCAAAGTATGCATTAGTGGGAGATCCATGATCAAAGCTTATTCTTTAACATTAAATAGCAGTTGTTAGGCAAGGGAAGAGGGATTTGCATCAGGTCCATAGTGGAGGAAGCAGGAGGCTCACTTTGTCATCCTAATATCCTTTCCCTGATAGAAAATGTTCTCCAGAACAGAAAGAAGAAGAGCACCTAAGACAAAATTTACTGTCCTAGGCAAAAATGAAATCAGTAGTCTCAGGTTGAAGTTACTACACTGATCATCTGGTTAAAACTTTAGTAGATAGAGTCACCCTTGAAAGCCTGCAGACCTCATTTTTTTCGTACAAATTCCTCCCAGATTGTTGATGGTGAGGGTAAAATTGTTTAAGATTCTGGAAAATCTTCCAGAACTTCCAGGAAACTTCCAGGAAATGTTGTGAGCAGGTCTAGGCAGAAGTAAGTCCTATTCAATTGGGCTTATTCCCAGCAATGGTTCTTAGGACTGCAGGCTATGGTTGCTCCAGACTCATTAAAAGGTTTCTCTGTGCATACAGAGAAGTGTCCTGGACAACATTGCAATCCTATGCAGAATTACTCCTGTCTGAGGCTTGGGTCCTATGACCGTATTCTTCAGGTGCTTGGCTCCAGCTGCAGCACAGCTCTGTTCCTCTGCCACCAGTTACCTCTGTTTGCACAAGACTCATTGCAAACCATTGATCTTGCGCAAATGGAAGTACTAGCAGCAGACAAAGTGAGCTGCGCTGCAACTGGAGCAAAGGGAGTGCAGAACACGGTCATAAAACCCAAGCCTTAGAGTGGAATAATTCTGCGCAGGATTCAGCTGCAAATCCTGTAATCACATTAGTCATAGCTAGTCTGCCCATCCTGAGAGACCTAGAAATTTATGAGAATAACAAACCTGTGCATCGCTAGAGGAGTATTTGGAAAATGTGATTCAAAGCACTGGCTCATGTAATGCTGCTGGAGCCTTTCTTCTACAGCACATATCAATTGGCATAACTGATTCTGCAAAGTATTTCAGAGCTAAATTGCCCAAGACCAGGGAACACATTAAATATATAAGGGTCAAACAAAATGAAGCACTGAGATCACTGGTCAGACTGTCCAAGTGTTTTACAGTTGCAGCCATGTATTGCTATTATTTGGAACAGGGCCATGCAGGGAAAAAGCAATAATGACAATAGCCAACTTGATTAAAATTAATATGGCATGTGGCTGGGCAGGCCACTGAATTTCACTGGGCCCAAAATAAATGGTAAACCTAGTCAGAGATGGTCCAGCAGGAAGAGGAACACTGGTGACCATCTGTATTTTATTGGAGTCCATTAATTCCCTTCACCAAAGACATCAAAGGCAGCCACGGGATAAGAGAATGGATTCTCTTAAGCAGGGCTTTTTTCGTAGAAAAAGCCCAGCAGGAACTCATTCACATAATAGGCCACACCCAACAGCAGAAATTCATTAGCATATTAGGCCACACCCCCATGTTACCAGAAGTGTGATCATCCAGCCATACCCACTTTTTGCTTCTTATTTTGTCTACCTTGTTTGTTGTCAAAACCCAGGGCTTTTTTTGGAGCAGGAACTCCTTTGCATGTTAGGCCACACATCCCTAATGTAGCCAATCCTAATGAGTTTCTGCTGTCAGGTGTGGCCTATTATGCTAATGAGTTCCTGCTGGGCATGGCCAACTCAGGAGCCAGCAGGAACTCCGTTCCTGTGCGTTCCTGCCCAAAAATAGCTCTGCTCTTAAGCATTTAAAACTGGTTAAACAACAAGTTGCAAAGAGTAGAAATTAACAGACACAATGGAGGAAAGTAAGCAGTAGGGTTCCTCAAGGATTGGTCTTAGGCTGTTACTATTTAATTTGTTCGTAAATGGATCTAGGGGTGAGCAGTGTGGTGTCCAAGTTTTCAGTTGACACAAAGTTATTCTGCATGGTGAAAACCAAGGCCAACTGTGAACAGTTCCCAGGAAGATCTCCACGAATTGGGTGAATGAAGTTCAATGCAGGTAAATGCAAGGTGATGCACACTGGAACAAAAAAATCCCAGCTTCAAGTATATGCTAATGTGGTCTGAACTTGCTGAGAGGGGAAAAGATCTGGGACCACAGTAGATAGTTCAATGAAAGTGTCAACCCAGTGCACTGAAGCCATAGAAAAGGCAAATTCTCTATCAGGGGTTATTAGCGAAAAGATTGAAAATAAGACAGCCAATATTATAATGCCCCCATACAGATCTATGGTGTGGCCTCATTTGGAACACTGTGTGCATTTCTGGTCACCATATCTCATAAAGGACATTGCAGAGCTAGAAAAAGTACAGAGGAGGGCAACCAAGATGATTAGGAGGTGATGATTAGACACCTTCCCTATAAGGAAAGGCTGAAGAATCTGGCACTTTTTAGTTTTGAAAAGAGACAACTAAGAGGGGACATGATAGAGGTTTATAAGATTATGCACGGGGTGAAGAGAGTTGACAAAAAGAATTTTTTCTCCCCCTCCCAAAATATTAGAACTTGAGGGCCATTCAATAAAGTTAATAGGCATTAGATTCAGGATGAACAAAAGAAAATACTTCTTTTGTGGAATTCACTATCAGCTTTAAAAGGGGATTAGACAAATTAATGGAGGATAGGTCTATAAGTGGCTATAGTCATGGTCACTGAAGGGAACCCCCATGTAGGTTGGAGAGTTCAAGACGGCGACGCAGAGAAAAGCACCTGCTGGAGGCTCTCACAAGTTGACCTTTTTATATTTACCTTTTTACTTAACATTAATATTTTTTATTATTTTTCTATCTCTGCCTAACCTTCAAGTGTTGCCTCTCCCACTAACTCTGAAGAAAGCTACAGACAACACAGTCCTTGTAATTTTATCTGAACCACCTATGTGGGAGGAAATGCCCAGCGCTAAAGAGGCCGGCATAAAAGACGCTGAGGAATGCAGAGACTGGGTGTAAATTAAGCCACAGGTTACAAGCTATTACTTTAAACAACCAATTTTTTTTCAAAGTAATAAGTCTTGTGCATCGTATGTAACGTATTGTGTTAACAGGAAATACCTCTCAAAGTTGACTTATTGTTCGTATATAAGCGTTCAAGGGCTTCAGAGGATACAGCCTCACTTCCAGTATCCAAGCAAAAACGAATTAAGGATTATTTTGTCGAAGGCTTTCACGGCTGGAGTTCATTAGTTGCTGTAGATTTTCTGGGTTGTGTGGCCGTGGTCTTGGCATTGTAGGACCTGAGATTTTGCCAGTAGCTGTGACTGGCATCCTCAGAGGTATAACACAGAAAGATGGAGTACTCTGTGTCAAGGTGAGCAGAAAAATGGTAGGCAGGTAATTTATAACTTTAATCTTATCTGTAGTGCTATTGTCCGCTGTATGCCATTGAAATTCATAAACATAAAGACAATTTCAATAGGAAAGAAGAGAGTTTAAAAATAAATAGGGCATGGTTTCCTGTCCTGAAAAACACAAAATACTCTACAGCTGACAATAGCACTACAGATAAGATTAGAGTTTCAATAGCCATTCCACACACAAAAGAACCTCCTCAAGAAACAGGAAACCTCCTCAGGAAACAATCCACAGACAAAAGAGCCTCCACAGGAAAGCGCCTCCATTAGCATGTTCATAGCCTGGAGAACTACTACAAGATAATGACTCATCCCTACCCCACTTCCCAGGGTAGGTATAAATTACCTGCTTACCATTTTTCTGCTCACCTTGACACAGAGAGTACTCCATCTTTCTGTGTTATACATCTGAGGATGTCAGTCAAAGTTACTGGCAAAACGTCAGGTCCTACAATGCCAAGACCACGGCCACAAAACCTGGAAAATCTAAAGCAACGAATTAAGGATTATTTTCTGTGAAAGAGACTACTATAATTAAGATACCCACAGCCAACTGGTTTACACCTCTGGCTAACAACTCTGTTCTGGAGGAAAATCAAAACAGGGAAATATTGGGAGATGATATCACCCCACAAGTAAAGGGGAGTAACGGAGGTACTGAAATCACTGTGGAAGAGATTTTAATGTTGTCTGCCAAGACAGTGGAGTTTGTATTTGCACATTTGCACCAACTGAACTTTAACATCGAACAACTTACAAGGACAGTAAAAAGTGTATGTGGACTTACTCGCACAACTGCAGGAAAGCATAATGAAGATCAATTTGGCAGTAGTATAATGACAGTAAGATTTAGGTCAGATCTGGAGCTGAAACAACCTAGTTCAAGGGAGGAGACTTTCAAAATGGTTTTACAGCTAAAGAAAGTGTGTCTAACAATCTGTCATTATAGAGGTCAGTCTGTTGCCTGGAATTCCAAAAGGCAGGCTGTTAAACACTTGAGAACTTTGTTTCCAAAAAGCAGAATTTTATCTGGTCTTACCACGGTGGAAACCTTAAACTACTCAACCCAGATGCAGAGAAGCTTACTCACTTTTGATAACTCACATGCACCAGCATTTCTCCTACAACAAAAATCTTTCTTGAGTGGCAGAGGGATTTTTCTGATCAGGGTTTTTCCCCATCATAACCCCATTGCTTATAAATCCTTACCAGGTAAAAACATCAGCAGGGAAAAAGAAGGAGGAGAAGAAGGAGGAGCTCATAAAAACTTCAGTAATGAAGACATTGGTCCTTTCTGTACTTGGATCTCATCCCTGATTTTATCAGAGTTCAACATGGGACACAATACCTTGCATTTATCCCTGGTTATAACAGCACCCATTTATCCTGGGACAAGTGTGGGGTGAAACTGGGGTGACCTCAATGTAATGTGGAAACAAAAATACCCCAAGGTAATTACAGGGGTGAACTCAAGTCTAGTGTAGAATGTAAGTTCGGGGACAGAATTGAACCAGGATTTAAGGTATAGTGCAGAAAGAACCATATATATAGGAACAACATCAGAATGCAGATGATACTCTGGCTTCTGCCCACAAACTGCCAACTGGCTATGAATGCGCCTACCTGGAAAACATAAAGATCTTTCAATTCCTTCCCAACCTTCTCTACACTAGAACAACTGGCAATAATAAAAAGAGTAGACTGGGTCAGGACAAAACTTGCAGAGTCCAAAAAGATTGCATTGACTCGAACTTCATCTCTCCAGCCAAAAGGAGATACCTTAGTGTCAAGCTTACCCTTCAAAACCATCATAGATGCTTCTGATAATACAGATGAACTCCATACTACCCATTTAGTGGAATATGAACAGAATGCCAAGAAATCTTCTCTTTCATACACCTCCACATCTACATCAACCTTAACAGACATTAAACTCGATCACATCTCCTTGGCCCATTATACTTCATCTGACAGTCTCATCGAACCCAAACCTGTTACAATGCAAGTTGATGGGGGAGAGTCTGGCCCCTGTAGCAAGGCAGAAACTCAGCACCTCTCAAATAACCCTAAGTCTTTTGCTGTGGAACCTTCCAATCAACTTCTAGAGGTCCATAAGACTGGCCTGCCTGACCATCCAATGGAGTGCCCACCAATGCTCCCTCTAAGCTGTGGAGTCTTGTGAGCAAAAATTCTACTTTGTGAGCTACTGGCATTAAATATGTGCACGAGGGATTTGGCTACTGCATAAATTAGTTTGCTCTGGAGGCATCCTTCCTGAGCTAAGATAAAAATGTGTCAGTTGGAGGCTAAAAAACTGTGAGCTACCTCACACTAACTCAGCTTAGAGGGAACACTGGTGCCCACCTCCAAGGATCCTTCCCACAGTTCCCTTCCAGGAGAGAGAGAGAGAGAGAGAGAGAGAGAGAGAGAGAGAGAGAGAGAGAGAGAGAGAGAAAGAATCCCCTCAATGTAAAATCAATGCCTAGGCCAAACCCCTGGATCTAGAAAAATGAAACTCGGGGAGAGCACTCCTACCATGATGAAGATACTCACTAAGAAGGGATTTTTAGAAATTTGACTCCTAAGGGGGTCAAAGGGGGTAAAATGAGCTCCTCCCACTGCTTCCTATGTGGCTGCCAGGCTGCTGCCTCCTGGCACCCGCCACTCTCTGATTGATCAGTTGCAGAGCTCAGTGTTCTAAGGTAAAAAAAAAAAAAGTTACAGGAGATTGCAAAGAGCTAATGGCAGTTGAGTAAATCAGGAATGGCCAGCCACCTGTGAGGTGCAGCAATGCAGCTGGCCCAGCCTTCCTGGTGGCTTCAAACTCACTCTCCCCACCTCCTACATCTGACAGACAGCTGTCTGTCAGGTGCAGCAGCAGGGTGCAGGGTGCTTAAAGCCATCAGGGAGCCTGCCCCACAGTAACGCCTTACTGATCCTGCTGGCCCAGCCTCCACAATGGCTTACAATACCGCACCCCCTCCATCTCCTACACTGAATAGGCAGCTGCCTGTCAGGTGTAGGAGAGGGGGTGGGATGCTTATAGCTGTCAGGGAGGCTTGCTCAGCAGGATTGCTGCTGGTCCAGCCTCTCTGATGCAGGTGTCTGTCAGGTGTAGGAACAAGTCCCTACAACTAAACTTTGCAGAAAAGGGTGTGCCAGTGGAGGTCTGGCTATTCTGGTTTCTGTTGATCTCCCTGTTGAAATACAGGTTTTGGAAAGTGAATCCCAGGACCTGACTCAAGCACTGAGGAGATTCAAGCACAGATCTCTTCTCTGTGTAAATGTTTACTTCCCTCCTAAAATTTCTAATCTGCGAAGTCTGGATAGTGTCTGGAATAAGCTCTCCACCACTCTGGAAGTCTTGGACATTCAGTATCCCAACTCCCATGTTCTTTTGTGTGGTGATTTTAATGCCAGAATAGGTGCTGGCTTGCATGGAGCCCTGGACTGTCCCAGAAATAAGGTCATCTTAGAAGTGAGTTCCTTAGACAGATGGTCTAAGGATACAACCATTAATTATGCTGGAGTCAAACTGTCAGAACTGTTTTCAACTCACCAGCTCCACTGCCTACACAGCACCAGGTTTGACTCCTCCCAAGGGACACAAACCTATTTTTCTTCTCAGGGCACTAGCTCAATAGACCACATTTTAATTTCATCTTCCCTCCTGCCCTATACGCTCTACTTTGCAGTAGTAGATAGATCGGAGAGTGATCACAGTCCAATTAGTCTAACTCTAAATTCCCGAATAATTCCCCCCTCTAGCCAATCATCGAACACAGCCGATGGTGTACTTGTTGGTGAGAGGAGAATAAGGTGGTCTGTCCAGCTAAACCTCGATATAGCCAAAATAATGAAAAAAGGAAACATTTGGTGTCTGAGGCAACAAAGAACAATGGAGGACTACAACATGTTTAAGTATTTTGAAGATATAATAAATCTTCTTAGACCCTATCTGGTCCAGAGTAAACCTCAAGCCCCCTCGAATACTATCTCAAGAGAATGGTTTGATCAGGAATGAAGGCAATTCAGGAATAAGTTGACAAGACAGTTGTGGCAGGCACACTATACTAACGGGGGGATACCCTTTGCTCAGATAATGGCATTGAGATCAACCTATAAACATTTGCTGAAGGAAAAGAAGCTTGCATTTGTTAGATCCCAATGGGAAGCACTTGACCTTGCAGTTCACCAAAAAACAAGACAAGTTTTTGGCACTTGGTATCTCTAGGTATGGGGAATATATCCCCCCTTTTAGATGCCCAAATCAGTGCCAAGAACTCACATTTTAACCAGGTCTTTGGCAATACCATTAATGAACCTAGTAATGTTAGCCAAATAACTTAGTGGCTCAGTTCTCCAGATACACCTCAGTGGCCCCCAGTCACAGCTGCTGAGATCAAAAGCCTTACTGATTCACTTCCAAATGGGAAGGCACCTGGAGAGGACATGATTCCTCCAGAGCTTTTTAAGCAGTTTTTTGACTGGTGGGCCCCAGTACTTGCAAAAGTGTTTACTCAGATAAACTTTTCTGGTTCATTCCCTATTGGGTGGAAACAAAGCACTGTTGTGCCAATATTTAAAAAGGGTAGTAAATCAGACCCCGTAATTATTGCCCTATTAGCCTACTGGATATAGCCTCAAAACTCTACAGCAAATTTCTATTGAGAAAACTAGAGGACTGAGAAGCTGACAACTAGGTTATTTTCCCAGAAAAAGCTGGCTTTCAGAAGAGCCAAAGCACCATCAGTCACTGCCAGATATTGTACCATCTAGCCATTAATAGCATAAAGGGTCCTACTAAATATCTTTATGTAGCCTTTGTAGACTTTGCAGCTGCCTTTGCAGCTAGACAGAAATAGGCTCTGAGTTAAGCTGGCAAATACCAATATCGATAAACGTCTCTTGTATCTGATCAGGGAATTGTATACTAACACGTCATCTAAATAAGAGTGGGTATTCATGATCCATGAACGACAGCATTCCCGTGGTTAGAGGCGAGAAGCAGGGCTGTGTCCTTGTGTTTCTCTTATTCAGTCTTTATATTAATGATATCATTGTGAGGTTTTCAGGTGCTGATCTTTTTCCTCCCCATCTTGGGCCAAGAAAGATCTCAGTCCTTCTATATGCTGACAATATGGCCCTGCTGTCCATAACTTGTAACAGTCTGAGAAGGTCACTGTCTAGGCTTAGTGCCTTCTCTAAGGAGAATACTTAAAGATTAACTATGTGAAGACTAAGGTGATGGTCTTTGGGAAGCGGCAGCGCATTTTTAGCTGGACAATAGATGGGTTTCTGGTAAATCAGAGCTGAACCTTTAAACACCTGGGTATTACCTTCTGCGACACACTTTCCTGGAAGGCACATACAGACATGATAAAATCACCAGCACTCCGAGTTATGGGGGCAATCCTTAAATTTTATTATTCCAAAGGGGGATACCAGATAGAACCAGCCCTAAAGTTTTTCCAGAGCAAGCTAATCACCCAACTTTTATACGGTGTTGAGGTTTGGGGATAGAATGATTCCCTGATCATAAATTTAGAGAGAGTCCAAAATCTATTTCTAAAAAGGCTGTTAGCACTTCCCCCAAATATTCCAGTGGCGCTGTTGAGGGCTGAAGTGGGTCTTCCCTCCCTTCAGGCTTGTGCTCATAATTTTTTAAAAAAAAACCTATTGGCACAGATTGAAAAGGGCTCCAGCAGATAATCTTGCCAGTCTCTATTTTTCTTAAAGTTTGAATTACCCTAATTGGCAATCTAAGTATAATGTGTAATCTGCTGGACATTGTTCATGGAACCATTCAGGCTGATTTTAATGGTAAAGTGCAAATATATATACATGATGCTGGCCTAGACAGAGAATTTACACTAAGAAATAAATCAACTCCCTAGTATAAAGTGATTAAAGTGGATCATTGCAGGGCACGTTATCTGACCAAAATCTCGTTAATTTGCGTTCAGCCTTTACATCCCTCCATTTACAAACTATGCAAACAGCAGTGCTTGAAGGCCAAGACACCAAAACACCAGCTACTGAACACCTTTGCATATCTGGCAGCTCAGTCCCTGAAGATCTGTGTCATTACCTGCTGCATTGTCCACTCTATTCATCCCAAGAAGGAAATTTCTTGGCACAGTCTTAGATAAATTGAGCCCCTGCTCCACATCTGGAAAAGTTATACCTTTACTTGCAGAGGTGGAGCAAGAGTTTTCATATAAGGTTGCACTCTTTGCCCTAGCAGCCAAAAAAATCAAATTAAGTTGACTACATCGTCTAGTGCTAAATAGCTAGGGCTATGTTAAGGTATATAAGGTCTTTTTTAGTAACTGGAGTCAAACTGTCAGAATCCTATATTCTTTTCTGTATTAGTTTTCTGTATTCTGTTTTCTGGTTTTGCATATTTTCTGTTATTATCTCTTGTGTTTTAATGCTGATTCTATTCTGCATTTTATAACTTTTATTGTAATGTATGGTATTACATTTGCAACAGCCATTGGCCATATGCAATAAACTGAACTGAACTGAAAAAAGGGGATTAGACAAATTCATGGAGGATAGGTCTATCAGTGACTATAGCCATGGTCACTGAAGGGAACTCCCATGTTCATTGGAAGTAAAGCTCTGAATTCTAGTGCCAGGAGGCATCATCAGGGGAAGGCCTCAGCCTCAATGCCCTGATGTTGGATCTCCAGAGGAACTGATTGACCACTGTGTAAGACTAGATGGAGTACTGGTCTGATCCCGTGGGGCTCTTTTTCTGTTCTTATGTTCAAACAATTATCCTACGCCAAGAAAGGACTTACTTATAAGGATTACTTCTCAGGAAGCTGAAAGCTGGGCAGTGGTGTACTTAGCATATCTGACACTCAGAGCACCAGGGGGGCACACAATGGGGCTTACTTGCAAGTAAACAAACACAAAATTGGGGCTGTTTGAAAGGAGGGGGCATCTGTCAAAGGAGGAAGGGGGAGACAGAAAGCTTTGCTTGAATTTTTTTTTTTTTTTTTTACAAAAGGCAGGGGTTGAGTTTGAGATTTGGTAAGACAGACCCTTTGAGCACCTGGCACAGAGAAGTGGTGAGAGTGTCTCCCAAGCCTCATCCAACCCATACACACACACACACACCAAGGGAAGGGAAAACCAGAACAGGCAAGTTCTGTGTTTTCTGAACAGGCAAGTCCCTGGTGCCAAAGAGCCTTGCTGGGAAAAGGGGAGGGGTTTTGACCCACAGTCCTCCACTCCCTTACTCTAAAATAGGGACCCTCTTATTGCTGGGGTGGACTGCACCTACCATCCCACCCTTAGTATACCACTGAAGCTGGGGCAGGGGATCTTGCTAGTTGCTACTGTTCCTATACTTTTCATCTTATTATTGTTCTGTGCTTTTCATAAACCTTCGGACCAATACTACTTTCACAGTAAAAGTACAGTTACTTTTATCATTTCTATGTGGGGCATTTGAATGAAGCCTCATATGGCAAGAGCTAGTAACATGGCATGGTATTTGTCACATCAGATGACATGTCTTCCTCCTAAACAGACATCTCAGAGTTCTGAGTTTTTTTTTAGCTTGGGATAAGTTTGCAGCAGGTGTCTATGAAGAATCTTATTTTAGGGCAAGTTTCCAAAGTCCTTGAATAGTTTAATATAAATGAGAGCCATATCTTACAAAGACAAATGAGTGGCCTTGTATGTGTGTGTGTTTTTCTGCTGCCCAAAATTACATTGTATTGAGCCACATTTGTCATCCAGTCCCTTGCCAAACAGTGCTCCATTAGCCTAAACTAATCAGTCGAAGGCAGATGGCAATTTGACAGCAAGAGAGACGGGGAGCTGACAGCTTTCCCTCAAAACACAGCACACATACTGTGTTTCGAGTGCCAAGCTACCTTGACATTTAATTTTAAAAGTAACTTAACATAGCTCCTACATGAACAAAACAATAACACAGAGATGCCTTTACAAAATCAATTTAGGTTTATTTAAACCAGAAATCTTGGTGCCCAGAAGGCATGTCTTTTGGTTTTAGAAAAGTTTCCAAGTTGTTACCATGGGGAATATTGGTGGTATTCAATATGCACAGTGGATCGTCTAGGCCATTGGATTTAGCTCTAGAGATGTGCAAAAATTATTGTGTTTAATAAGCAACATGAACAGTTATGAATACACAACTCTTGCTGCTATAATTAGCAAATAATAGAGCTAACCTGATTATCCACTAAATTTACATGCAATCATTCTCTGAATGAAGGTATTATAAGTAGCTGAGTCACTGTTGGACATGAAGTGGCAGACTATCCCCAACACAGAAGAACTTCTGCATTGATAGGACATGATGCCAACTTCTACAAGATTGATCCCCTTCTTTGCTGTGATTCAACTCCTTCAAACATGACAGCAATTTTGAAGGAGAAACAGCAATTACTGAGTGTCTAAGTAGAAATATGCAAAATCCACTGGAGGAATTCCATTGTGCAGTTTCTCTTCCCAGTCTTATAGAGCAGATTTCCATGAAAAATCTGCCTGCCAATTTGTATTTTGGCTGGTTTTCTTTGCATTGCTATTCTAGTTGCCTCAACGTATTGGTACTTCCTAGGCTTTCAGATTTTTTTGTTCATTTGCTTTATCCTGTCTCTTGCTGGCTTATGCCTGGGAAACTGAGCACTCAATGGAGAATTAGTGAGGAACAAAAGTACAAAAGTAACATGAGTCAGATTTCATGAATGATGCTGGTGGACAACTGATTATATCCTTGTGTTGTCCCTTGTTTCTTCTGTTGCCAAGTTAATGCATGTTTATTTTCCTCTTATGTTTTCTTTTGCTTGTTTACAATATTACATCAGTTGCAAGTAATTGTGATGTATGATTCATGCACACTTATTCTTCATTCATTTTCTGAAGTGAAGCAAATAGAAGCAGGACATTTTGTTCTTTTTATAACTACAACAAATGTTCTAAGTAGTAACACTGTGCCAACACCAGTTCTAAGATGCTTTCATTGCAGATAACACGGCTGAAACATATACTACTTGATAAGCTCTAATTAAAACCAGAGGAAGGTTTGCTGCCTAGGGTGGAGGCAGTGGAGATCTAGTAGCATTGGCCTTCCCTGGCGCACTTTCATCTTATATTGTTTCTTACTCCCGTATTATCAGTTACCATCTACTGTGCACATATGTGGAGTTGACACAGGTATTAAATGGTGCCATAAATGATATTATACTTGGATTTTAACAATTATTAGTATCATGTTTAATTAGTTTAATGTATTGTATTTTCTTATATTGTTGTAACCCATTCTGAGCCTTGCGCTGCAGAGGAGGGAGGGCTAGAAATGATGATGATGATGATGATGTTGATGATGATGATGATGATGATGATGATGATGATGATGATGATGATGATGATGATGATGACGGCTATTTTGGGGCAGAAATGCACAGGAACGAAGTTCCGCCTGGCTCCCATGTTGGCCATGCCCAGCAGGAACTCATTAGCATAATAGGCCACACCCAACAGTAGAAACTCATTAGGATTGGCTACATTAGGGCTGTGTGGCCTAACATGCAAAAGAGTTCCTGCTACCAAAAGAGCCCTGGGTTTTGACAACAAACAAGGTAAACAGAATAAGAAGCAAAAGGTGGGTGTGGCTGGATGACCACACTTCTGGTAACATGGAGGTATGGCCTAATATGCTAATGATCTGGTTTGTCAGGGGGTGTGGCCTAATATGCTAATGAGTTTCTGCTGATGGGTATGTCCTATTATGCTAAGGAGTTCCTACTGGGCTTTTTCTACAAAAAAAGCCATGATGATGATGAAGAAGAAGAAGGGGGGGGACTTCTCCAGGAGCAAGGAACACAGGTTTGATTGGGAGATTATCTAAATCACTGCATGACTTACCATGCAATCCTAAACAGAGTTATGGCCTTTTAAGTCCATTGAAGTCAGTGTGCTTAGAAGGATGTAACTCTGTTTAAGATTCTGCTGCTAAAATCTTAGGAGAGACTAACCCTTGTCCCCATGATCTTTAGATTATGGTTCTTTTAGTAAGATAGAAATATGGAAGACCGTATCATAATTGTAGAGTTCATGATTACTGCCACATTGCTCATGCAATTGATCATGGCCTACAAAAGATGTTAGGACCATTAAGAGTTGCAGCTTTAGCCTTGGTTGCTTTGTTCCAATATTTTGATGGCATATTTTGAAAGCCAATGGGAGACCCATCAAATTATTCTAGGAGCCACAGATATCACTCGGCTTTATTTATTACCATGGTTCCCATCATTGTCCAGTTTGTATAGCACCGATATTTATTTAAAACATTTCTATGCCGCCTTTCTACCTAAATACGGTCCCCAAGGTGGTGAATATGATAGCATAATCAAGGCTGACATATCTGACTTATTTACTATTAGGGTCAGTTAAGATCCTGTGCCTCCTTCCTCACTCTGTATCTATGTAGTCACCACATGATCATTGCATATGCTCCCTGATAGGTCAACATTCTGGCAACAGCTTGGCTCAGCTGGGGTCATCCCTTATTCTTCCCATTATTCTTCAGACATTTTGGAAAACCTAGGTTGTGGTCACACATGCCAGTTGAAGTGGAGGGGAAGTGAGGTTATTCCCCCCCCTGAGGAATTTGACCTGCAGTTGCGAGATCACATCTCCCTTCATAGCTGCAGGTGCAGCCCATCACAGTGTGATCAGATGCGACCGCGGGTGAGTCGTGGGGTTTTTTTTGCCATTTGTTTCCCACGTGCATAAAAAAGGAATCGCACCTCTTCACCAAGGGCCCCCATGGGTATGCAATGATGCACATACTGGAAAGGGGGTGGATGGCACCGTGTCAGGATGGCCCAATCAGACCATCCCAATGACATGCATGCGTGCTTGCACAATCACACAGAGAAAAGTCCATCTGCGGCCCATTGCAACCCATTTACTACTGGTTTTTCTCTGGTGTCTTTTTACTCTGCTTCAGCTGCAGAGAAGTACAGGTTGCCAATGACTGCAGGATGCTTCTCAGATGTTGCTGTCTGATCACGCCCTTTAGATCCATCAGGCATTCGCACCTATGTCAGATCTACTGGTGCATGTGATCACAGCCACTTAGGGAGCCATCTTAAGTAGGTCTACTCAGAAGTAAATCCAATGTTATTCAATGGGTCTTACTCTGAGGAAAATGTCCTTAGGATGGCAACCATGTACTGACACAGAATTTTAAAATTTGCATAATGGGAAGTAGAGTTTGATACCATGGGTGATTAATACTTGCTATATTAAGTACAATTTATTTCCTGTTAATCCTACATTTTTCCCCAATGGGAACCCAAAGTGGCTTACATCATTCTCCTCTCCTCTGTTTCACCCTCACAACAACCCTGTGAGGTAGGTTAGGCTGGGAGTGTGCTATTGGCCCAAGGTCTCCCAGCAAGCCTCCATGGCAAAGTGGGGATTCAAACCTTGTTCTCCCAGGTCCTAGTCTGACACTTTAGCCACTACTCCATGACCGTTGTGAAGAGCAGAACAACCCAGCTCTGCTAATGGGAGGGCGGGGTCAGGACAGCCAGCAAGAGGATTTAGCCAGTGAAATGAGACAGCTGGGGGCCTCCCAGGGGGGAAAAAAGCCAAGCAGAGAGGACACGCAAGGCTGTGGGAGAGCCTTGAAAGAAGAAGGCAAGGTGAGAGAAAGCAAACAACGGCATTTGGCCCTGGAACGGTCCTAGAGAGGAGTTGGCCGGCCACCCAGAGAGATGCCTTCTGCTCTACACATCCCCTGTCATTACAAGCCATACAGAGGAAGGCAGGGCAAGCTTGATCTTCAGAGGCAGGAGCCCAGCATCTGGTAAAGGGAGTATGAAAGGCAGGGGACCATCCTCATCTGACAGACTGGTTGTGGGGGAGGAACAGACTTACAAGGGGAGCACTGGTTGTAAGGGAGTAAACTATTAGTTGTTATCACTAATTGGCATGCTATTAAAAAGAGAGGCATGAGAAGGGGACCAAGGATGAACCCGGTCGGGCGGCCCTCCGCAAATGCATGTGAGGCTCCTGGGGTCTGACGTCCTTCCTCTTGAGTGGTGACGCTGGTCTTTCATATGAGGCAAGGCACAAAGGCAACATATACCAATATATTTACTTCGAAATTATCTTGCATATAAGAAATAAAGTATACATCCTGGACATTTTAATATCTAACACTTTTATATTCAGACCTAACACGAATGTTTATTGTCAGTGGCTTTCATTTTTGTACCTACAGCCTTTTTTTTACGTCAGTTACACAGCTGGAACAAAGCAAATATACATAAAGTGACTGAGTTCCTGAAGCCTTTTTGAGCCTTTAAACAGGAATTTGACAGCTCCTATTTCTTTATTATTGTGTATGTCAACTCCAGGCCAAACTAGACAAGACTCCAAACAGCTACCAACAGGAGGGGGCTTCAAAGCGAACTGGAAATGCAAAACTGAGCGAGGGAATGCTTAAACATTTCTCTCACACCATTTACTAAACTAACAGTGCAATCCCGAACAGACTTACACCTTTCTATGCCCATTGACTTTAATGGGTTTAGAAAGGTATAACTCTGCTTTGGATTGCATTTAGACAGCACTGCAAGAATGGCGGTGGAAAGTGTCATCAAGTCACAACTGACTTATGGCAGCCCCCTTAGGGTTTTCAAGGCAAGAGACATTCAGAGGTGAGTTACCATTCATGTTACCACCCTGGTATTCTTTGGAGGTCTTCCATCCAAATACCAGCCAGGGTCGACTGATCCTGTTTAGCTTCCAAGAACTGCTTTATTTTAAACCTGTTAAAATCAGTATTTCCCGGGCAGGAACAGTTTCTCGGGCCTGAAAGGAAAATGGCTTAATTGCAGGACTTCCATGAAATGCTAGTCAATTGCAACAACTGGCCTACCAGAAGAGAACCATCCGGCCTGCAGTTTAGAAAGGGAGGAGGGGAAGGGACCTCTGGTGATGACTGCAAATGTGTGGATTGGGGTTTGTTTGATTTGTTGTTGTTGTTGTTGTTGTTGTTGTTGTTGTTGTTTGGGGGGATGTTTGTTTTTAAAGCTGTTGCATTATTCCTACGCATCATTACCCATGCTTCTGAAAAATAAAAGGGGGGGATATGAGAACACAGCAGGGAAGCTTCAAAGCATAACAGGTGTAAAAGGAAAACCATGGCTAACAATGGAGAGAAAATGGATTACCCAGTGCTCTCTAGAATCCTCCTTGCAAGTGCAATTCAACAGAGGATGGTATCATTCCCCCGACCACACACACAATGCCCTGCTGTGGAAGCAGCCCTGTTTAAATTTTCTGAAATTAATAGTTGTTTTTGTGTGACTGTTCATCCCAGTTTTAGATAAAAAGAAAAGAGTTTAAAAATAGGTAATCCCCTTCTACATATGCTGCATTTAATTATTTTCCCTATTTATTTTATTTTTTTATTTATTTCATTTGTGCCAATGGTTATACTGTCAAGGATAAGGAATAAGCATTGATGACAATCATAGAAAAATATTTTATTAGTATAAATAGTCAATCCATCAGAGTATGTGGCAAGAGAAGAAGTTTGGAAGAACCTGCTAGCAGCAGCTGAGTATCATCTGAGCTGAACGTGTTTTCCCCCCTGTCCTTGCAGGTATTTAAACCTAGGGATGTCCATAGACTTTTGTTTTGCAGCCTAGAGCCTGTGTTATCCAGCTCACTTAATCAAGATGCAGCAAAAAGGTGTTTTCTTTCTTTCTTTCTTTCTTTCTTTCTTTCTTTCTTTCATTCATTCATTCATTCATTCATTTCAATTTGATTGTTTACATTGGCTGTTTTTGAAATTTCTGCAGGCTTTTTTTGGTGACTTTGGAAACAATGAATGAATGAATGAATAAATAAATAAATAAATAATAGGGTAAATTCATAAATAGTCTCAGTTCGTTCTCTGGGATATAATACATTTCACATACTTAGCTTTCTTTATTAGCTTAAATATTCCATTGGTTTTTCTTAGAATGAAAAGGGCAAAAATGCGTGGCACATTCAGTACTCAGAACATCTCTCTCTCTCTCTCTCTCTCTCTCTCTCTCTCTCTCTCTCTCTCTCTCTCTCTCTCTCTCTCTCTCTCATATTAACAGAGGACTGGATGAAGTGATGCTCAATTATTTCATTAAGAAGTTAATTGTCTTCTTAAGATCACCAAGAGCATTCCATTATTTCTTTTGATCTATTTCTCCTTATTGTGACAGGAATTGACAGAAACTTTGAACTGAGTTAAATATAAATGGATTGTGCATGAATTAATGGCCACTTCTCCAACCCAAACAGCAACTATCTCTCCCCTATGAGCTTTCTCATACAGCACTTTTGTCTGTACTACAGATCACTAGATGGCAGCAGTGAGCAGCCACAGTGCTCAGACTGGGAGTGGAGGCACAAAACAAATGAATAGGTCTCCTACTACTCAGATCTTTGTTTCCTTTCACATGTGCAGTTTATTTATTTATTTATTTCAATTACTTATATCCCATCTTTCTCCATGTGGACCCCAGACAAGTGTACAAAACTTCAAATGTTCTTGATACAGAGTTTGGAATCTGCAGCAAACATCCAATTCAGGCATGCAGAAATTCACAGCATAAAGATATGGTGAAGTGAGGGAATAAAATTTAATTTCTGGTTCTTTTTAGCTTTAAAAGGCATCAGAGCTATGTCAGGAAAAAAATGGCAACCCTGAGTTATATGACAGGGCTGATGGAGCAAAAAAGAAACAGACCTGAACATGAAGAAGGTGCTACATAAAAAGTTAATGATAAAAAAAGAAGAAGGTGCTACATCACAGTAGCTAGTGAGGTGGGGATTATCTAGCATTACTGATTATCTAGCACAAGGTAAAAATACATCCTACAGGAAATTGTGCATATGTCCCAGTGAAGGTATCTCTGATAACACTACAGATACCCTATTACCTTTTAGTTCAGTTCCCATCCTTCTTGCAGGTAGTTTGATAGACAGGGACAAGTGCAAACCCACAAGGACTTGCTGAAGGCTTTCATAGGGTGGCTGCTGTTGAACAGTAGCAAGCAGCCAGGCCTAGTTGAATCATGCCAGTTTGGTGGCATCAATTTTCCCTGAGGTTGCTGCCCAGCCTAGGGAAGCTACCTTCCAGATGGGACCTAGAATTACAACTGAACTCCAGACATCTGTCCCCCTGAAGAAAATGGCTGCTTTGGAGGGTGGATTCTGTAGCATTATACCATGCTGGGGCCTCTCCCCTCCCCAAACCCTGCACTTCTCAGACTTCATCACAAAATTTCCAGGAATTTCCCAGCCTGGGGCTGGCAACCTAGCCAGGCACAGCCCCAATGAGTTCTCCCTCAAAGGTAGGGATGCTAGTCTCCAGGTGGGACTTGGGGATCCTCTGAAATTATAGCTCATCTCTGGACTACATAAATCACTTCCCCTGGAAGAAAAGAATGCTTAGGAGGCTGGACTTTATGGCATTGTACCCCACTGAAGTCCTGTCTTCCCCATTCTCCATCCCCAAATTTCTAGGAGTTTCCCAACCAGGATCTTGCAACCCTTACCCCCATCCCCTGCTGGTGGCCAGGGGGACCTGTAGGGTTGCCAAGTCCCTCCAGGGGGCAGGGAAACCCCTGCCTGAGAGGCCTGTTCCCCGCTGGCCCAGATTGGGCTGCTGGGGGGACCCCACCCCCAAAGCATGCGAGGTGCCCGGTGTGTACACGTCACCCGGAGGTGACCTCATCACGTCAGGCACATTGGGGGTGGGGCCACAATCATTCGAGGGAAAATTCTATGATTTCCCCTTGAATGATTGTGGGCCCACCCCCAATGCACCCAATGTGATGATGTCACTTCCAGGTGACATGATCGTGGCACGCGTCCTGGAGGCAGCCCTGGACTCCCCCATTATTCAGCAGGTAAGACTTGGCAACCCTAGCCAATTCAAAGGCTGGAAAGAGCCCTGCCTTCTTCCCCTGCCTTCTTCCCCTGCCTTCTACTGACAGAGCCAAGCTTGGAATGCTGTGGTTCCCTAGCAACAGCCACCGAGGAAATCTGTTGCTTAAAGCTACAGGCACTCCTTTTGTCATTTTGATATTTTTTAAACTGCCCAGTGGTTTGTTCTAGACTTCACATTTTTCTGCAAACCTGGGGCCCTTTTCAGGTTTGTAGAAAGACCTGTCTTGCCCTTTCACAGCTCCAGTCCCTGTATTTAAGTATCCATAGATATGCTGACTTTGCTATTATAATATAAAATGTGTAGTGGTTAGAATATTGAATTATGATTGAGAAGGGTCAAATCTTCATTCAGACTTGAATGTCATCAGGTTACCTTGGGTTGATCCCCACAGTCTGCCTTCAACCGATTTCACCAAACTGTTCGGAGAATGAGATTATGAATTGGTAGAAAAAAGATATCCCCTGTAGAGTCTAATGTTCCCTTCACTGGACCAATCTGCTGCTCCTGCGATCAGGTTTCTATTAGATACGTGTCTCAGAGCCCTAACTCCCACTATCTTATTTTCTGTATAGCCCAGAATATTTCACAAGGAGTTTTATACCAGGGCAGACCTAAATTACAGCAGGAATAAAATATAAGATACATTTTTGCAATAAATTTTTGAAGTTAGATATAAAGTGAAATAGGCAATAGAAATTAGTTACATAGAAAACAAAGCCAAGCAAAATTTCCTGTACTGATCAAAAAGCATTGTGTTTTAGGTCAACTGGAATATAATTATTCTGTGAAAAGTTTCTCATCCATAACATTTTTTAAAACATGGTAACAGCAGGATTTTTAAAATTTAAGCATGAGAAAGCATAAAGTAAGCGGTTCTGCAGGGTTCCTATAGTTTAAATGCAATATGCCTTGAGGTTTTCAATGCTTTGTCTTGTTGGGGGGGGGGAGAAAAAGACCATTTGAGTTCACATTCCACGTTCATGGATATTAAAAAATAGATCAGCCGCTCTTAAATGAAATGGGGGGGAATATGTCTTTCTATGCTTCATATCTCTGTGAGAGTTCATTGTAAAATCTCAGAGGTATTTAGCTTTAAATGCTGTATTTCCAAAGATGGGCTTTTTGGTTTCATTTCTAGGTCTGCAAAACTCAAAAAGATGTTTCCAATTCATTGACAATGGATGGTGCAGCACGCTGTTTTGTATAAAACAATTGCGAAGACTAACATAAGGCTCTCTGGCACTTTCTGGCTTGTAATGTTCTCAGCTTTTGGCACTGTGTCATGGTACATCAATGATGAATATCTATCTTGCTTTCGAAGGTTGCTCACTGGAGCATCCTCGACTCAAAATAGACTTGCATCGCACCAGGGCGTTAGATGTGTTTCGATCAAACTGTTAATGGAAGGATGCTACAGCAAAAGAGGGAAGGGGACTGTAAATTTCATGAAGCCTTCCTCTCCATTATATGTTGAATATGTGAGATGACCATACAGAGTTTTCTGCATTTTAATGTGCAATGATTAGATGTTTAGAAAGCACAGTATGGCTGGCATCACAGGATGCTGTACTGCACATGTGACTTCAGAAACAAATGGCGTTGAGCTCATATTATGAGTATATATGTGTAAGGCTACAGTCATATACCCTGATTCATTGCTATCTCTATGATTTTTTTTTTCAAATTTATTTGCAAAATTTGTATCCCACCTTTCTGCCCTCACAATGACCATCAAGGTGGATAACAATTTAAAACATATATGATAAAATCAAATTTTAAAGCTGTTAAAGTGACCCCCCCCAACATAACCATAACAACGAATCTAAAACAGAGTTCAAATACATATAGAAACATAAAAGCAGCAATGAAAACTTTGGTTAGGAAGGAAGGATCATTTAGGGAATGCTAAACAAAACAAAAAAAGTCTTCACCCACTCGCGGAAGATAGCAACAGAAAGGGACCAATGCTCCCTCTAAGCTGTGGAGTCTTGTGAGCAAAAATTCTACTTTGTGGGCTACTGGCTTTAAAGTTGTGAGCCAGTGATTTGGCTGTGGCATAAATTAGATTGCTCTGGAGCCATCCTTCCTGAGCTAAGACAAAAATGTGTGAGCTGGAGGCTAAAAACTGTGAGCTAGCTCACACTAACTCAGCTTAGAGGGAACACTGAAAGGAACAGATGAATATTCATTTGAAGCTTCTGTGCCATGACTGTGAAGGCTAAGGATGGGCATGAACTGGCTGATGAACTAAGGTTTGTGGTAAATTTTAGCTGGTTCATGATTCGCAAACTCAAGTTCATGGCTGGTAACCTAGCATGAACTTTCCACAAAATTTCAAGCTGTTTGTGGAAGTTCATGTTGGTTCCTGAGTGGAGACATTCCCAGACAGACTGTCCTCCCATCCACTTCAAAAATCCCTCCTGGCAAAGAATCAACAGAGTTGCAATCCTTTTGTCCAACTCTCATAAAACTGTTGTTTCTTTGCCACCATCACTGCCACAGAGTATGTTTAAAAATTAGATTTTCCCCATGTCTTCTTGGATTTGGTCTGAGTCTTCCACCACTGTTGCTCCAGAAGTCTCCCTTGTCTTTTTGTCACACATAGCCTCTCTTAGTAAACCAAGGGGCTACCTGGGCTCTAACACCTAAAAGAGGGTATCTGGAAGCAGTTGGGTCAACTATTTGGGTCATTTCTTCATTCCGGTGGCATCAGGGCATCAATAGGAGCACCAACAATATCAACAGGAAAGTGGCCTAGAGTCATCAGAAAGCCTGAGGGCAGACCATCTTAATAGACCCCCACCCCTGCAGAGTCTTCATATCCCTATAAATCTAACCCCAAGTAAGCAAGTAGTAATCTGTCCATTACAAGGATCTGTTGTCAGTTCCTCCACCCTCAGATCACATTCCTCCTGACCAGAACAAAATACCAGATCAAGAGCATGACCTGCACAATGAGTAAAATGTTATTATCTGAGATAGGCCAATGGTTATCATGGAGGTCATGAAATCCTGAGCCACTCCTAACAAGACAGCCCTGGTATGAATGTTGAAGTCCCCCAGGACAACAAGCCTAGGTGTCCCCAACACCACCCCTGAGACTGACTCTGTCAGCTTAGGTAGGCATTGGGGTGGGTAGTATACTGACAGAATCCCAGACCTGTCTCTCGGTACCAATATAAGGTGCACAGCCTCAAAACTGGTAGTGCCCTGTGCTAGGGGAATAGGGTCCTTATAAAGTCCTTATAGACTACAGCAATATTGCCTCCCTGCCTGCCAGACCTATGCTGATGTATCACCGAGTACCACAGAGCAGGGAGCACAATAGGTAAACCCCTCCCCTAGCCAAGTCTCAATAAAATATGCCAGCTCAGCCCACCAGATCAAGTCATGGATTGCTTCAGTTTTCCCTGTGATTGACCTGGCATGTAAGAACATAGAAACATAAGAAGAGCCCTGCTGGATCAGACCAATAGTCCATCTAGTCCAGCATCCTGTCTCACACAATAGCCAACCAGTTCCTCTCAATGACTAACAGCACAACACTTAGGCCTGATGTTTGCAACCTGGTTCTGGAATTCAGAGGATCCAGAGGATTAATGCCTCTGAATGTGGAGGTTCTCCTCAGTCACCACAGCTAGTAGCCATTAATAGACTTATCCTTCATGAATCTATCTAATCCCCCTTTAAAGCTGTTTATTCCTGTGGCCTTTGCTATATCCTCTAGCAGGGAATTCCACATTTTAATCATTCACTGTGAAAAGTACTATTTCCTTTTGTCCATCCTGAACCCACTGCCCATAAACTTCATTGGATGCCCTCAAGATCTAGTATTTTGGGAGAGGGAGAAAAATTATCTTTGTCAACTCTCTCCACCCCATGTATAATTTTATAAACCTCATATCATGCGCCCCCCCCCCGAGTCATCCCTTTTCTAAACTGAAAAGTCCCAAACTCTTCAGCCTTTCCTCCTAGGGAAGGTTCTCCACCCCCTAATCATCCTTATTGCCCCCTGAAAGGTTGTTAACATGGTTACCAACATCATTTCAGCAGGAAGAAGAGCCAGGAGAGGAAACAGCATGCAGTTGTCTGCTGTCCCTTCCCCTTACCTGGCTAGTCTTCTCCTGCCACCATATCTCCCCCTACCCTACATCCTATGAATCATGGCACCATCTCTCACCCAATTCCATTTCCCCCCCCCAAGTGCATCTCTCCCACCAGCCAGCAAAAGGACCAAAACTAAAGAGGCACAAATATTCACTGTACAATGTTCCAGGAAAACATAAAGCAAACACAAATCCAGACCTACCTCTCATCTGAATCTGAGTGACATACACACACAAAATGTAGCTCTCACCTGGTTAGAAAAAATAAACAAAAAGTGGCACACTGGCACCCTCCTTCTTCCCAGTACAAGAAGCCAGTGATCCAGGCCTCCTCTTTAGGTAGCTCTCCCTACCTTGGTGCACCAGATGAGGGCCAAGCAATGCTGCTTTCTGTAACATCCAGGGTACTGGATCTCCCACACAGCTGAGCCACAGGCTGTGAGACCAGCAGGCTAAGCAACACAAGCCAAGTGCCTTTTGGCCCTTGCCCTTTGACTTGTGCCCCAGGCCCTGAACCAGGTCTAAATAGAGTACCTGCTAGAAAAGGTCCAGTGACTCAGCTGCTATGATTGATGACCAGCAGGGGTCTTCACTCTAACAAGTTCAGAGCCCACACCCTGATTTCAGCCCATCCTTCTCCCTCCAATCCAGGCACCAGCTTTGGTCTAAATTGTAGTAGAGGCCATGTGTATACAGAATAGCTGCTCTGTTCACAAAAAACTGATACAGAAGAATCCTGGTTCATATCTAATAATTGGTCCATTGTAAATGTAGGTCAACACTGGCTAATGATATATACCAAAGAACAAGCGATGGCAAAGTGGGTTGGTAGGATTCTGTGCTGATGTGCGTGAGCCTGTGCATGTACCAGAAAACCACAGAATGAAATCTGGAGCAAACCATTGTTAATTCAGTCCCCTTAAGCAAGAGGCCTCTATTTTTATGGGTACTTACCACCCCAGTAGGAATGTGACTGTCAGTAGGAAGACACAGACTCCAAAGTGTTACTGATAATGAATTAAACAGTTCATTGAAGGCATTACTACACAATACACTACAAAAGCAAATTGCCAACTGCAAACTGAATCAGATGCAGGATGCTGGATTACATATAAAAAATGAATATCAAATCATCAGAAAGATGCAGATGGTTACAGAAAATAATATAAACAGATAAACAGTAGTGCTGAAACATGAGCAAATAAAATTTGGAGTCAGTTCTAAACCAGTAGAGAATACACTTGACAGTGGAGAGATGAACCACAAACCACTAAACCTTGTAAATACACTTCAAACAAAAAGCTGCAAACAAAAAGCCAATCAAAATGCTAAACCATTAATTGTCACCCTACCACCCTTCTGTCCTTCTAGTTTTAACTTGGTTTCCTAGCAAGCAAACTGATACAATTTCATACCTACCTATCCAAGGGTTCAGGAAGGTTGCAGAGGCAGGACTGTCACAGCCTGTGAGCTTCTCAGCTTTCAAACTCTTGAGAATTAGGAGGATGGGAGAACCAGGTGAAGATAGACCATTGGAGTCTTCAGGATAGGCTTGCCATTCCCTCCGGGAGGTTGGGTGGTTGCCCATTTTAGGGGGACCTGATCCACTGGCCCAGGTTTGGCTGGTGTGGGGAACCCTGCCCCTAAAGTGCCAGGCTCGCACCAATGTGCATGGCATGATAACATCACCCCGAGGTGATGTCATCGCGCCAGGCACATTGCCAGCGGGACACTCTATCACTCAGCCTAAAAACTCTATGGTACCATAGAGTTTCTAGCCAAATGCTAGAACATCCCCCTGGTGACGTGCCTAGCATGATGACTTCTAGGTGACATCATTGCAGCATGAGCACTATGTGTGTACACCAGAAGATCCCAGGGGATTTCAAAACCCATACCCATAACATCTTCCTAGTGTCTCAGTACGTTGGTCAGAGCTGTTCTTATCCATCATGAGACTGGTTGGCTTCTAGTTCACTCTAGTTGCAGGTGTTTGTCAGGTGTGTGTTTGTCAGTCTTCAGGCTCTCTCAGCAATCGGCAGTACATTCTGGATCTTTCCAATGATGAGTTCCAGGCTGAGATTCAAGGAAAATTATCCCTGAATGATTGTGCATGCTAAGAGTCAGCGGTGCCTGTTCCGTCTTGTGTGTGGAACGCAGTCCTCTGCAATCTGGTTTTCATGCAACTATTTCACGCATCTCAGCAACTGCCTATCTTAGCTTAGTTGGCAAAGTGTTCCAGTTGACACACCAGTTTCCAGGCTCCTTCAGCTGAATCCACAGATTCTCCCAAAGCAACCCCACAAAATAAAATTTAAAAATCCAGCAATTCATGCTTCTCCTCACCCCATAATATCATGTAGGATCAAACATAATTGAGGTTCTTTTGTGGGAGGGGTCTTCTGTTGTAAAAATCCATTTGGACAAGCTTTAGACAAATTGGCCCTCTTCATGAAAGTCTTATCTCAATACCAAGAGGTGCTTCCCCAGTGTTTACAGCTACTTGCATTTAGATGTTCCTCATGGAATACCCAACAATAACTTGATGCTATATCATTGCAGTCTCAGCAAAAGTCACAATTCCTAATGGCAAACTGCACAGGGTCTGAAATCCATCTTGTTCAAAGATGGAAGCTGTAACTGGGCTCATTCAGGGCAAAAAAGTACCAGATTAACAACCACCATAGGATGAATGAAGGTGCACTTTTCCATGCATCTATCAACATAGATGTCAATGATAACCCACATTTGATGTCTGTACCACACAGTCCTAACTGTGTACATAATACTTTTGTATGCATACATTTGGATGGGACCTATAGCTATGAGTCGTTGGGTTTGCATTGTTAGGATCTCCTCATATTTTATACAAAAGAGTTACACATTTCATTATGTTCATGATCATATGCACTAAGAGCATTTCCAATATGGTCTTCTACGATTATGTTGTTACTATTAAACCAAAGATTCTGATAAATATCAATGAGTAAGAAACTTTCATTCCCCAAACCTTGTGATCTTAAAATATAATAGTATTTAACACATTACATTTAACATATCTTGCATTTTGCATGCTATATGCAGAAACAAATCTCAAATAATTAGACCAAATTTTAAAACTAGCAATTTTCAGTTCAGCTCATTTGCATACAACTCAGATATTGTGTTCTATACATATAATGTGAAGTCAATTGATATTTTATGTATGTAAATCTATGCAAGCTACTGAATTATGCTTCAATTATAAAGCTGATTCAATATCATAATAGATGCTGATTCTCATTGGGTTTTAAAGTTAAGTATACTTGATATAATTTTTGTTCCATACTAAAACAGCAACAGAGGTGTTCCTCTAAGGAAAGTTGCAAATGGGATCAGACAACTTCTCAGCTGCTTTCCAGAGCTCCCTTGGTTAGGAGCACGGACTCTAATCTGGGAGAACCGGGTTTGATTCCCCACTCCTCCACATGCAGCTGTTGGTATGACCTTGGGTCAGTCACAAGTTCTCTCAGAGCTGTTCTCTCAGGAGCAGTCCTCAAGAGAGCTCTCTCAGCCCCGCCTACCTCACAGGGTGTCTGTTGTGGGGTGGGGAAGGGAAGGGGATTGTAAGCTGCTCTGAGACTCCTTCGGATAGTGAAGGGCAGAATATAAATCCAATCTCTTCCTCCTCTTCTTCTCTTTGATTCTGTCTTAACTTCTTTTTTTGCACAATCACACAAACTACATATTCTGACTAGACTATTCCCTGGCCTAGCTGCATTGTTGATTAAAATAACAGCTTAACTAGGGAGGTATAAAAGAAAATGTTGTGCAAATGGTTTTACTGTAGTTTCCTCTGCATCTTAAATATTAGAAAGATTAGATCTAAGGTTAAAGGTGAACAAAGTGTGAGGCATAATGTTCTGATAAGCTATATAGCAATTCTTTGTTTGACTAATGCCCAGGAGAACAATTATTATTTTAATATGATTTAGAGAATTTATATTCTTCTTCCCCAGTGACCTGTTTGAGGTACTCACAGATAAAAGCAACATTGTAAAACAATTGAATTAAAGAATTCATTAAGCATTTACTACACATTAAAGGTGTTAACACTCTGATTGTCCTGCCTTTTTTTCTCAATCCACTCACACAGGTTGCTTCAGTCCAACCTGTTAACTTACTGAAATCAGTCAGGACCTAGAGAGGAGAGGCAAATACTTGGGCCCAATTAAGCTGATCCTTAATTAGAGTTGCCAGCATTGCCTTAGCAGTTGCCAGGAGATTTTAGAGGGCAGTGTCTGAGGAGGGTGGAGTTTGGAGGTGATGTGACATCCCTTCTGGGTGACACTCTAGAAATTTCCCCTAAACTTTATGGTAAAGATCATAAAGACATGGGGGAAATTCTAGAGTGTCACTCTAGAGGGGATTTTCTGACCATATTTCCCCGCCCCCGCCCCCTCTCCTCAATGTGGGATGACTGAAGTGGGATGACTGAAGAGGACTTGGCAGGAGGATCAATGAACTGGGTTGAGGACAGGCAAACTGACTAGCTACCTTCCTGTCCTAAAAATGACATCTCAACTCCCCGAAAAGGAGTCTCCAAATGCCTGTGTGTTGTAACCAAATATGCTAGAATTGTGTCAATTGATGTGGTTCCTGTGCTAGCTCATAGCCATTTGAAAGAGTTTTGAAGGATGGGAGAAGTCAGTGGGATCCATGCATTTGGGAGGGGCTAGCAATAGACCCTTGGCTTGCTTTGTAACCCCCTTCACAATGTACAAGGCTGTTTGAAGTCTATGAATGGATTCCAAAACAGTCATATGATAGCATCCTATCCTTCCATATCATTGTGAAGAAGAAACAGCAAAAATTAGAAGTATTGTAAAAATGAATAGATAGTAAACCAGAACCAAAATTGTATTCCAAAAATTCCAAAATTCTTAGACACAGAATGCAAACTCTGGTAGTTCATACAGCTTGTTTCCAAACCAAAGGAAGTGTTAAAGAGAAGAGTTCATCTCTGGCTCTGATTGCAATTTGTCCTACGTGTGAAGAACTACTCCTTATCTTTTCTTTTTCTTCCCTCCCTTATTTCCTTGACTGATGTTGCTTGGCATGGGCACTGACTGGCTCATGAAGTAAAGTTTGTCATGAATTTCAGTGGTCTGTGAAGCAATGTCTGTGGAGGCTCTACCATCACATTTTGTTAATGAACTTTTAACACGGTTTATGGTGATTTGTGAGTGGAGACAGACTGATGCTGATCAAGTTTACTGTTTACAAAACGCCAAAGTAACAATGAAGGTGGAATTCTCCAGCCTTGGAAACACCAATAAGGAGCCTTCCAAAGCTTAACAGGCACTGCTGGCTGCCAATAACAGAGTTCCCATTGTGGTCTACTGGCTGCATGTTTCAACCCTTGGTGGGAGTGGTCATGTTTTGGAGTTTGGGTGTCAGAGGTGGACTCAGGGCTTTTGAGCCAGCACATCAATTTCCTTCTCAGGGCTTTTGAACCAGCACATCTACTTCCATCCCAGGTCTTTGACCCACCACGGCTACTTCCTTATCAGGGCTTTGAGCCACCATGTCTAACCTCTTCTCAGGGCTTTCAACCAACCATGTCTACTCCCTTCTCAAGGCTTTCGACCCACCATGTCTACTCAGGGCTTCAAGCCACCATGTCAGGGCTTTGAGACACCAGATCTAACTATTTCTCAGTGCTTTTGAGCCATCACGTCTACTTCCTTCTCAGGGCTTGGAGCCACCATACCTACATACATCTCAGGCTTTGGAGTTACCATGTCTACATATGTCATTGCATGCTGGTTTGGGTCTGGGTCTCAAAGGTGATCTCAAAGCACATTGCCCTGATTCTGCTGGTTTGGCAAAAATGCCCCACACATGCAGTTTCTACTGAAGAGATACTCAGGAACTTCGATTCTAGTTCTGTTCTGCTGGTCTTCTGTCTTTGCTTTTTTTGCTGTTCTCCCCATGACATTGGAAACAATGGAGTACGGGAGAACCTTCTGGGGGGGGAGGGACTCAGACCCTGTAAATCCAATTCTCACCAAACTTGGAGGGCAGGTAGAGGGCAATCAGCTGGAGATGCACGGTGAGTTTGGTATCTCTAGCACACCAGAAGAGATTCAATACACTCCTGAACTTCCTGAACCTCCTGAACCTCCTGAACCTGCACCTCATTTCCCCAGAAAACACTTTCCTGGGGGCACCTTCTTTTTTGGGGAGGGGAGTAATTCAGACCCAGTAAATCCAATCCTCACCAAAGTTGGAGGATAAGTAGAGGAGTGAACCAGTTTGGTACGTTCAAGCAGATTTTTGTTCATGGCAATCTTTTGTTTGGTTCCTGGGTCCTCAATGAACCATGAACTGAATTGCATTTTCCCAGTTTGTGCCTATCCCTAGATGTTGCTGTATCTGACTGCTGCAACAGTAGGTACATGAAGAGAGGGGAAAAGGGTGTTCAGTGATGATAAAGCTACCACAGTGTCCTCACTGAAGCTAACTGTGCCTGGTGGGCTGTTGAAATCACCAAAAGACATTTGTCTGCGGACCTTAATTGACTATAAGAGCGCACAGCAATACTTAGCAGCTTCCAGAACCTTTTTCAGTTCAAGACTAGAGTACCAAAGTGAAATGACAGAGAATGTTAAAAAGTAAAGTGTGATAATATACTAAAGAGATCTGTACTAATGTTATATTTTGGACTTGCTGAGCAGGCCGCCTGCTCTGTCCCTGCGGTAACATCTGGCTTTCTGCATAAATATTCAAGATGCCATCATACTAGAACTTCATTGGCTCCTGCTTCTGCTGCCTAATTCTGGGTTGTCTATTCATTCTGTCGAAAGATGTTTCTGGCCTGGGCTATAGCCCACCTCTACACATTGCCTTTGACCCTTCTCCAACAATCAGTATCTCTATTTTTAAACTTTCGGATGCCATGGTTGGGTGTGCTTCTGTCCTCTTTCAAGACCTGAGTGAGATTTTAAAGATTTGCTTTCTTTAAAAAGAACTCCCAATGTGTGAACTGACTGACTTGAGGAAAATACATTTGCAGCAATTAAAATGTCTGGTCCCACCAGCATTTCATCAAGCTATGAACAATAGCCATAATCACAAATTTTCCTCACTCCCCCCCACAAATTTTCCTTTCATTGGGAGTTTCTGGAATTGATTGGCTGCACATGTTGCCTTTGCATTTGCAAGATGAGGCAAGATGCACATGGAAACCAACACAGAGATTTGTCCTCCAGCCATCAGTGCAACTGTTTTGTGTTTGTTTTCAAGATCTCTGGTGCTTTCCTCAAGCATAGCTGAAATTCATAAGTCTGTATTAGCAAAGGTCATTGTTCTGCCATCCAGTTAAACAAATGCACATAAGTAAACAAACCCCCTGGATATAGCCTTTTTAAAAAGCCCAGTAAATAATGTCCAAATTGCAATTAGGGTTCTGCAGAACATCTAAATGTTACTTGACACATTATTCTTTACTTACACAGAAATCTAGGAAATATAACATTAAAGTTGTGCATAGATCATTGCATATGACAAGGGAATACACATACCTATGTATATACAGGCAAGTGTGCATATGTGTGGTCTTGACATAAGATGATCCATACATGAATTTCATGACATTTCCTGCTGAAAAATGCTTCACTTGGCTCTGTAAACAGACACAAAGCTCTTAATTATGAAAGATTTAGGAGATTCTCTCTAAGACTGTGAATTAGGTAAGTTCTGAGTCTGAAGAGCCTCAAGTGTCAAAAGGGATTCCTTGTGCTGGAGGAACGCAGCACTGTTGCCGAGGATACTAGTAGGCTCCACCCCAATGCATTTTGCGGATTTATTTGGTATTCTCAGAAGCTGCATAAAGGTTTTCTTCTGGGTTGAATGTAGAAAACAAATATTATATGTTCTCTTAGGATTATCATTGTGGTCATGAGAATAATACACCTTTCTTGTTGCCCCATAAAGCCACTTTCCCTTTGTGTTCTTTGACCTGTTCAGGACTTTGATGCTCTCATTGGGGAAACTTATAAGGGAACAGAACAAATGAAATGAAATCATTTTACAAAAGAGCAGAGCTGACAAGAGGAATTGAATCTACTCTCCACCTTGTCTCTCTGCTCAGCCCAGCTGACTTTTCTCATCAGACTCTGGCCAGGATAAAATATACTTCAAGCAGTAGAATTAGATGTAGGATAGGGCAGGGCTTAATTCCTCTGCCCTGTGTAATATGACTCTCCCCCAATTTTCCTTACACATGAGTGGGAGGGGAGGTCCCCCCTCAATGGGAGTTGGATAATAACAGCAGGGGACAATCATACACCATTCTGGATGATGAGCAATCTCAGTTCTTGTATCAGCAGTGTTCTCTCACACAGTGAGCGATGATTTGATCCTTCTTCATCATAGGGAGCTCTCTCACATCTCATCTGGCTAGGAACATGTGTGCTTTTCTGCTGCCTCAGCCTCCATTTGTAATGCTTACAAATGCAATAAATAATAAATCAAACAACTCCCAGTCTGATTGTAAGGCAGGCAGGCACAAAGTCAACCCCTATTATCCTACATTGTCACTACCCTGGCAGCACTCTGCTTGCTTGCCAGTTATGCAGGACTGCCAGGCAATGCTCCCTGTAAGCTGTGGAGTCTTGTGAGCAAAAATTCAACTTTCTAAACTACTAGCACTAAAGCGGTGATCAACTGATTTGGCTACTGCATATATCAGTTTGCTCTGGAGCCATCCTTCCTGAGCTAAGACAAAAATGTGTGAGCTAGAGGCTCACACTAATTCAGCTTAGAGGAAACACTGCTGCCATGTCCCTGCCAGGGAAGGGGGATCCCCACCTGTAGCCTGTTTTCCACCACCACTCAGAGTAGCAGTGGGAGAAGAGTTTTTAAAAGGCTATTGGGCTGATGGGATGAGGTCACTTCTGGGAAAGACCCAGAAGGGATATCAGTCCTCCCTAGGAATCGCTACAAACACTAGAACAATGTATGTTTTTGCTGCCATTTTGCTTTAATTAACTGGGTTAATTTTTATTTTTGTTGTATTTCATTTATGTTGTAAGCTGCCCTGAGCCCACCATGGGATAGGGTGGGATAGAAGTGTACTAAATAAATAAATAAATATTTAAGAATAAATCTTATGGCTTGTATTATTAAATTCCAATACAGCTTATTTTTGTTGCTGAGAGACCTTGATGTCTTTTTGATCTGCATTGACCGTTGCTATTAATATTTACTGGAAGTTCTATTGAAATGTAATAATACAAGCCATAAGGTTTATTATTAAATAATGTTTATTAGAGTATAATTGAAAACTGCATAAATACAATATATGAATATTTGTATTCAACTAATTACAGTGGGTTTTTTCCTAGTATTGTTGACTTCTATACACTGTGTTTTCCCTTTGTTTTTGTGATCGTAACTGTCACAAATTAAGCATTTTCTACATGTAAGAAAAACACTATTATGCCTCTATGTCTGCAGTGTGAAACAAATGCTTTTTCCTACTACATGTCAATTAACATGTTCCTTGTGAGTTATTTTCTATGAGAAATACCCACTGTGGAAAAACATCCAGTTGTCAATGCTTACAACCTTTTCATAGCTAAATTTAGACAATGAAGACTTGCTGATGCCATCCAGTACTACCAAAATGATTTTGAAAGGAATATCAGATAAACTGATTTCATAGTATCATTTTTAGTAAGTATGGGACAACGGTGTTAAGGGACTGGAAGTTCTCAGGCAAATATGGGGGGAGTATCTATAACATGGAGAAGTACCAATCTCTTCTCTTTCCTTCACCAGAGTAAGAACATTTAAACCATCCTTATGCTGTCTTGAATTTTTCAAACAGATTATGGGTATTTGCACCAGCAACCAAATTGAATAGTGAAAACTGAATTGGGCCATCTTCTCCCATCTGTTCCCCTGAGGACATTAATAGCCCACACTGGAGCTTTTTTTGGAAATTGCAACTGAGCTCTGAGAGAGCCTGTGGGAAGGGGTCTGAGTGGTACTGTTCCTTCCTGCTTTTCACAAGTGAGGAAAAGTCATTCTCTTGAGAATGGCTTTTAATTTTAATTCACTGATCACTGAATGAATTTTGGCCAGTTGGGTTGTGGACTGTTGACAGTTTCATCAAGCAGAAATGATGGGGGGGGTTTCTTGGGAGGGTTCCAAAAATATTGTATAAAAGAGACCTCAGTATTAGGCTTCTTTACACTGTGTAGTAGATGCATAAAAAGCGCCTGAGACACATCCTTCCTTCTCAGCTGTGCCATATAAGGGATGTTGCATTTTTCCAAGTACCAAAAGGAAATGGTAAACAAGTACAACAAAGTTCTCTCTTTAAAGTTGGTTAAGTTCTCTGAGAATAACTGATAACACAACATAAAAGGAATCCCTGACTACTAACGACATAGTTCTGCTTCTCAGAGAGAACACCCAGCCCTTTCAAGAAGAGAAGTGATTAGGGACTTGATGAATGAGCCCCCTCAATTTATTTCTCTCTAAAGTTGCTTGTCTTGCAGCTAGAACCACAAGAATTGTACTAACATAGATGAATAGATGGATTCTTTCCTGAGAAGATAATGTGAGTAATTATATCATTAAGCCCCTCAAACTGATGCAAAATTATTTTTAAAATATTCTTCTTTTTGAAGTTATAGTCGTGCTGACTGATTGCTTGAAATTTGGGGAAGAAGAAGGGGGTCTAGTTTTATAAACTCTGGTTCAAAAATATCCCATGAAAAACAGGCCGAATTTGTCACAGGAACATTTAAAGCTGGATCCAACCAGCTTTTTTATTGGGAAGGGGCTACTATACTGTAGATTATTGGACCAAAATACATGAAAGCAATTTAGGACAAAGGCTGTGATAAGGAGGAAAAGCAGGCTAGATTGAATGAAACAACTGGCTGTACTCAACCCAAAAACAAATGACTGAAGCTGATGTCAAAATATAGTCTAAAATAAACCTAGCAGATGAATTGGTCTTTATGCATACACTGTCTATTCTATGTATTGGTTCGGGTATGCGTTTCTAGGCTCTTTCTCCTGTTCCTCTTCAGGGTCTTTGTTATATTATGTCACTAGACATTCTTGGGAATGGTCTTTGGCCTCTTGCAATGAGATTTTAAATATGTGGTCATAGGCTTGACCACATACAAATCACCCTATCCCATTACTGGCAAGATTCTGGGGTCTCATTTGCAAGGCTTCTCCATTACTAGGGCAATGGAACCATAGTCCACTCTGGATGCCTTCTTATCATCTACCTTCTTTCAGCATCTGCATATCCCAAATGATAGGGCATGCATCCTCCTTGGTGCTGGGGTTCTACTAGTGGTAGCATTCCCTTGTTATGCTGAGTAGCCATGCTGCCACCTTCGGCTGACCTCTGCTGTTTCTTGAGCAATGAGGCTGCAGACTGATGAGATCCAAGATATGGAATCTGGAATGCCTCATTCCACACACTTATTCTGGGAGTTTGGGATCTTGTGGTGAAGCACTGCTCTGCATGCACTGCTTTCTGGAGTTTCCTTGGGCAGGAACAAGATTGAGGGCTATCTCCATGATGGCACCTGATCTGTAGAATGTCTCAGGTAACGGGATTTTTTCCCTAAACTTAGGGAACTTGCCTTTTTAGGAAAGCTTTTCTGTTTAGTTGATTTCAGTGGCACTGGCAGTTAGTATCTCATTTTTTTATTCATTATATTAGCTTTTTCTAGTCTACATTTTGTCTACATTTGCAGAGGCTGATTCTCCTTAGGACTGCACTGTAACACACAGATAGGCACAATCATGGCCAGCACCTACTTCATTACTTGTATGAAATCATCACTGTCACCTTTGATCTGGGCTATATTACATTCAACATGAGAGTGCTTGACAGTGCCATCTTCTTGGCAACTTCTCCCCTCTTAATGTCTAGTATCACTGAATACATAACTATTGTAAGAAGGGATGCTGCACATTTCCCAGCAAACATGTTTGGCAGTCAAACTTACCTTGTTCAGCTATTACAATCAGACTGTAAGCCCATCTAGGATACATTCAGACTTCATTGAGCAATTCAAACAACGCCAAACAATGCTGCAGTTGCCTGTTGGTCAGAAGCTGACTCACAGCTGATTGGGGGATCAGCTGGAGTCAGGCTGTGACTCAACCAGCCCTCTCAGCAAAATAGCTAGACAATGAAAAGTGAGAGAAGAAAGAGTTCAGTTTCTCTTCTGTCCTCTCCAAGCTGTATTTTTGATCACTGCATTGCAAAAGGAAAGGAGAAAGAGCTAGTTAGGGCTTGGCATGAACTGGCTCACAAATTGAAGTTTGTGATGTATTTTGGCTGGTTTGTGCTTTGCAAAGTCAAGTTTGTGGCAAGTTACGCAGCACAAACTTTCCACAAACTTTCAAGCTGTTTGTGGAGGTTCGTGCCAGTTCATGAGCAGAGACATTCCTAGACAGGCTGTCTTGCTCAATCAAAAGGCTTACAAAACTTCAAAGCAACAACTTGGTGGGTATGTAAAGAAACATCTGCGGGAGGTCTACTGCAACTTTGATGTCTTTAGCTTGCACAGGATGTGTTCTATACACTCCTGAAACGCATTCATTTTGACAGGGACATGTTTAGGAAGCTTAGGAGTGTATAGATTTGATTTTGTGTCAGCTAGAAATGCCAGTCTCACAGCAGACCTCCTCTGGATGCTCCTCTACATGTCATCCAAATTTGAAATAAGAAACCAAATCAGGTTTCTAATTACCCCTCTCCCCTAAATTTCTGGCATCTCAGCAAGTCTAGAAAGCAGTAAAGTTTCCAGGATGAAGGATCAGAAGAACCCAACTTACAACAGATCAGCTGTAAGTCAGCTCCTGACCTCCCTCTGCAAATTGCCAGGTATAGAGCAAAATTTCCCCAACAGGAGATCAGAAGCAAATTCCCAGCTTATCCTTCTTCAGCTGGGAGGCTTCTGATAGCTGCAAGTAGCCCGTTCCTGTGAACAAACATAAACAAGATATGAACAGCTCAGCAATTAACTTGTTGCCTGATTGCCAATGGTGAATGGTAAGTGAGACAAACTGGCAGATGTTTGATCATCCTTAATTGTGAGTTCCCTCCCATCCATTTTATTGGCTGTCACGGGATGGGATGGAGAAAGTTGCACTGATTTCAAGCTACTTTCCATGTTAAAATAGTAATGTTAAAATATTGATGTAGAAGGTGGCTTCTAGAAAGTAGCCCATAGGATTATTTTTTTAAGTGAAAATGAAAGTAAATAAATGTTTAATCCCAATTAAATTCAAATTACATTATTTCTAGACATTTTTGGATCATAATTTTGACAGGCTGATGAATACTTATTGCTGAACAGAATAAATAAGAATTTGGTGACACCATCCTCTCTTCAAAAACAATTCTGATCTAGAAATAATAGAGAGCAAATAGATTAATTTTCCAGCTTTTAAAGAGTCTGGCTTGGGTCAAGATGGGACCCTAGATCTTGACATGACGTTATGGCATAGATTCCAGCCTTAATGTAGAGGGGCAAATTCGTAAACTTCATCCAAAAGTATTAGTTCTGTAGAAGCATAGTAGGAAGTGTTCTGTTTCATGGCCTTATTGATAGCCACTTGACCATGAAATCAATGTTAGAAGGACAAAGCTGGGGACCTACAAGGAATTACTGAGGAGACAGGTTATTTAGAAATAACATCCACCCATTTAGGTTTCATCTACGATTACATAAGTTCTTAGTAGCTCAATCAAGTCACCATAAATGTTTTTTCTTTTTCTTTAATTAACACTCAACATTCTGTGCCTCCTCGGTGGAGCATGCACAGTCTTTTTGGCAAGAAATCTTTTTCTTTTGGTTATTCACAAAATCATATATTTCATTCATGTCTTGGGATTCCTTCTCTTTGTTTTGCTGCATTCTTATGAAAAGATTGATATGTAAGCTTATAGGCACATGACCCAGCAATCTTGCTAAAGTTGAACAAAGTCTCCAGGTCCAATCAATGTCTGCTTGGGAGACCTGCTGAGGATGCTGTCTTGAGTTCCATGATGGAAGAAAAGGCTGTATATCAATGTAATAAAATGTCCCATGGAGCACTGTGTGACTTACTTCCAAGAAAACCAGTTCAGGATTGTGATGCCAAAGTACTGTAGCAATAAAGGATATAAATGGTATAGAACTGTAAAAAAAAGAACAATTTAAAGAACTATAGAGGAATGATGTTTTCTGAGGTCGCTGGAAAAGTCTTTACAAGGATGCTGCAAAGGAGAATCTAGAGTTATATGAAAGTGAAGTGTAGAGTGGAAGAGACACAATTCAGGCCAGCATGAAGTAAAGCAGACCAGTTTTTCATTATAAGACATATCTTGCAGAAGGACCTAGAAATCAAGAAGCATTTTTGACAGTCATAAATACAGTCCAGAGTCTATCAATTACATCTGGTAAAAAGAAACATGGCAAGATACGAGAATTTATGAACAAATAGAAATAGTTCTACAGCAATTAAATAAATCTGGGCAGAATGCTCAAGAACAAGTGAATCTACGACATAAGTGACTGTAAGGCTAAGACGTAAATGCTCATTTTGGCTAGATTTCTTAAGATATGATAGTGAGCCATAAAAGCTATTGAAAGAAATGTGAGATTGGAAATATGCTTTGTGAGAGACTTGCATGTTTCCAGTCTCATATTTCCTTGAAGGATCACAAGATATTGAACCCACAGCACAAGACAAGAAAACACCACTGAGATCAAGCAACAAGGGAAAGCAGGCGATTCAGGGCAAAATTCACAGCAGAAGGTTGCAGGGAAAGAGGCAAAGAGGAAGCAAAAGACAGCAACAGGCTGGGAAACATGCATACTTTGTAGACCTGTTATAAATGTGAGGTTGAAGAAAGGGGATCTAGACAAAAGAAAACATGATGTGAAAGGTTAAAGTATTTACAGAAGAATTAAAAATAAGCACATTAGTCATGTCAGTTGCCTTGTATATGTCAGCAGAGTGACTTAGATTAATCATTTTAATTAACACTGAGTCTTTTGAAGCTCCAGATAACAAAAGAAAATAAAAAAACTATCCAGAACAAAATATAATATTATTGCTGAAAGGAACCTATCCTGATGGTTTGGACATTCAAGACTGAACCCTGAAATAGTACAAGAAGTACAAAAAGGCCATATAACGGTTCAGTGGTAAAAGTATATACTTTGCACGTGCAAGACCCCCAAGCTCAGTCTTAGACATCTCCAGATGAAGACTCTCCTGCAGCAGGGCTTGGGAAACACCCTGAGACCTTGGAGAGCTGCTGCCAGTCACAACAGACAATAGCAAGTTAGATACTGTGCTCTGACTCAGCATAAGAAAGCTTTGTATGTTCAAATATAGACACAGAAATGGGATGCATTTGCAATCTGCAATGAGGAATGAAAAAGGGCTCAAGGTTAAAGCAGTCACTTAGTACATGAAACTTGTTGAAAGGCTTTATTTTGTCACAATAATTCATGAGATGATTGACAGACATCAGATATCTGGGATCAGGTTCTCGAAAAATGCCTGTGTCTTTATATTCCTTGCTCAGCTATTCTGTGTTCTCATGTGAAAATGAGAAGCAGTACAGACTTTAAAGGGCAGGTGAACATTAGTCTAGCCACTTTAATCATAACCTTTGCAGATTTATAAAATTGTTTTGCTTGTTTTAAGAATGGAATTGCCTTATGCGTATCTTAATTTCACAGTATGTCATGCTGATTTGGATCCCCTTCAGTAGCTGAGAGTTATATGATGCACAGTCCATGCACACTCACTCACGCACATAGAATCACAATTCTTTACCTGACCTGCTAAACCCAAATTCTACATCAGGAAAGCTGAACCCCGTGGCCAGAATGCATTATGCAGACTTGAATTGTTGTTGTTGTTTGTAAATGATTCTGTCTTTACTTCTCATGGAGTATAGCCATCATTTGGAAATCCCACCATCCACTTTCTAAGACAACACATCAAAAGTTTCTGTCATAGATTATATGCATTGTTTTGTTGTTATGCTTCACCACCTGCCAACTGCAAATATTTCAAGACTAATGAAAGGACCTGATGGGGAATTTATTTGTGTACTACATTTTTAGGACACGCTTCATGATTGTCTCCTCATTTGCTTTATTCTCAGAAAACATTTGTGAAGTAGGTCAAGCTTGAAAGATAATGATTGACCCATGGTCACCTGGTGAGCTGAAATACATTAAACAATCTGGATGGTTATGCTTACTGCCATCCCCTATCCAACTTGTTTGGATGCAAATGTTTCATTCTCTGTGTAAAACATGGGTTAGAACCATGTTTATATGTTAGAACATAAAAGCAGTCATGCTAGATCAGATCTATGGTACATATGGTCCAGCATCCTGTTTCACACAGTGAGAAACCAACTGGCTCACAAACAGGTTAAAGATACAAAAGCTGCCCCTATGATTTACTCATCCATATCTTTACTCAACCAATTCAGACAATTTCTTTCTATGAAGATGGAGGTTCCATTTAGTCACCTGTCTAACACATGGATCTGTCTAATCCTCCATTAAAGCCAACTAAACTAGTGGTTCATCACTTCCATCTGTGGCAGTGAATTCCACAAATTCATTATTTTCCATTAATTTTTAATATAGTATTTCCTTATTTCAGTCCTGAATCTACTATTGAAGCCCACAACTTCTAGTATTATGTAAAAGCTCACAACTTCTACTATTATGACAAAGCAGAAAAGTTATCTCTATCCACTTTCTCCATCACTTGTGTAAGTTTATAAATTTCTCCCTTGGTTTTCTTTCATCTAAAGTAAAAAAAGGGCCGAACTCCTTAGGTGTTTCTTGAAGGAGAGGTGCCCCAACACTTTGATCGTTTGGGTTCCCTTTTTCTTCTCCTTTTCCAGTATTACAATGCCCTTTTTCAGACATAATAGCCAGAACTTTTAAAGATACAATGACAACATTCCAAATTTGCTGCAGTTATATCAACCCTTATATCTCTCATCTGGTCTTCAGCACTGCTCAGGACCAAGTCCAGGGTTACCTCCCACCAGTAACTTCCATCACTGACTGTTCTAAGGCACAATCATCTATGGTACCTAGGAATTCTCATGATTCGAACATGCATTAACACAATCAGTGTTAGAATAGTTGAAGTAATCCATTTTACACAACTTTCTCTCCTGATTGCCTTGCTTACTTCTTTACCCATTTCAAGATTACCTTGAGGGTTTTGAACAGGCAATCCAGTATTAAATTACCATGGCTACTTGGTGTTTCCAAACATAGAAATTCTGAGGGAGAATCTATTCTTCTCAAGCTTTTTTCCATTTATTGGAACACATACTCTTTTAGGGCTAACCACCCTCTAGGAGGCTTGCGTGGTTCGATGAGGCTGTAGGCTATGCCATGGAGGGCCACCCGGGATGGACAGGCCACAGCAGAGAACTCAGACAAAATGTGATCCACTGGAGAAGGAAATGGCAATCCACTCCAGTATCTTTGCCAAGAAAACCCCATAGACAGTAACAAAAGGCTAAAAGATATGACGCTGGAAGATGAGCCCCTCAGGTCAGAAGGTGTCCAGTATGAAATTAAGCAAACTCCAGAGCATGACAGAAGACAGGAGGGCCTGGCGTGATGTGGTCTATGGGGTTGTGAAGAGTCGGATTTGACTGAAAAACAACAACCACAACAAAACCGTCTACAGTGATAGGTCCAAGATAATCATATACCACTAATTTTCCATATCCCACCAGTTTTCTGAAATATCCATTATAGCTAAGTAAAGTCCAGGAATGGCTTTTAAGAGTGCCACGGGGTCCCACTTCTGGTCAGGAACATTGTAGCACAAGAGGAGGAAGGGCTCCTGCCTTCCTCCCTGCACCATTTTTTCAAGCTGAAACAGTACCTGGAGTGTTATTTGCCAACATGTCCCCCATGCTGTTTTGGGTTGAAAAAAATGCCATTGGGGGGAAGCCTGGAATCTTTCCTCCCCCTGCATAACAGTAATCCTGACCAGAACTGGACTCCTGCAGCACTCAAAAGCCACTCCTGGACTCAACAAAATGGAGGTGTGTCCTTTCAGTGAACTCAGGTATGGTGTCTCACCTAGTTTCACAATTAGTTCAACTAATTCTAATACTTGTATATTAGCAACTATGCTTTGTTTCATTTTCCAGGCATCCTCAGTCTACAAATTTCCCCAAAAACCCTTTGGCTCTTAAAACGCTTGTCATTTCCTGGCACTTTCTTATGTCAAATTCCAGCCTATACCCCTCTGCATTATGAAGACCAGTTAACAATCCCTCACAACTGGATGAAATTCAGCTCCTATCAGCTTTCTTACAGCAATTAGGTTAACAGCTTTTATGTGACCGCTATGATATTAAGTGCCAGAAATTTAGTTCCACTTCAGTTCAGTGGAGCTCATCTCTTTTTGTATAGAGTCAGCTTGTCCCCATTGCCTAATAAACCTAAACCCTTCTTCCCAGCACCAACATACTAATCCAAATCTCTGCCTGTCTTCCTGGATCTTTGCATAGAACTGACAGCATTCCTGATCATAGTTGGTTGGATCCAGCTAGCTTTTCCCTCAATCATCCTCAATTCTTCTCCATACTGCAGTTCTCGTCCCACATAGCTTTTGTACATGAAGGTCCCATGATTGTCAGTATAGCCTTGTTTGGTGGCCAAAGAGGACCTGCTGCTTGGATATCTTGGACTTTAACATTCTTAGCATCTGACTTTTTTCATCCCATTGACTTTTTCTCCAGCACTACACAATTATACATCCCAAGATCACTGGTACCAATGTACAGCAGAACCACTGATTCATCTCCAGTTCCTCTTTTCTGGAACCAAGCATGCCCGTAACAATCAAGATTCCTTGTCTGAGGTCCTCTTTTATGAGTGGGTGTAAGTGTACTGTTTAGCCAGAGTGCCTTAATCAGTTTTACAAAACAAACAAACAAACCTAAAAACACGCAATACAGCAGTAGATATAATCCAGAAAGCATATATAGCCAAGAGCTGTAAATCTGTAAATGGTAACCATAACAACATACTATATTTGATTTAACAAAATTTACACTGATTTTTGCTGCACTGCAAATTGGACTGCTTTGTAGGTTACATTCTTACATTTATCACTAATCACGCCAAATCGGCTACTCAGCAGGGAGGAGGGGTCAGGCTCAGTTACTAAGGTTTTTGTAAAGGACTCATATTGATGCAGTTTTAGCTGGTGGAGCAGGGAGAGGAACCCCTATGCACCGCACTCATTTGTGAGTGCAATTCCTCACCTCCCTCCACCCCAGGAATCACGTATGGATACCCAGCCTTGTAGCCAGGTCAGAGCACTAAATTCTCACCATTTTTCCCAGCCATGAACTCTGGAAATAGAAGGGAGGGAGGCAGATTTATACATGCCATAAATATATAAAGTAAGTAATGATTTCGTGCTATGAAGAGACCAAGAAGATTTTCAGGATTTTCAAGATATAAGCTTTCTAGAGTAAAAGGTCCCTTTGTTAGACATTTTGTCAGAGTTTTGTCTCTCAACAGCTTGTACCTCAAATATCTTGTTGGTATCTAAGATGCTACTGGACTCAAATCTAGCTGTTCTACTGCAGATCAACACAGCTGCCCTCTGAAATTCTAAAGCAAGCAATGTAACATGGAGCCAGGATCTCATGGAACTCAACTCTACAGATACTACTGTTAGCCAAATGGGCTTGTTACCCATTGCCCACATTGCTGTATCACTGTGCTTATTTTGCATGTATTTCAGCTTTACCTAGAAACATCACAGACAACAGGTCTTAGGCTCTATTCCCCTTTGGAACCAGCATTTATATTCTTTCTGTATACCAACATAGGAATATGTCCACTGCTTGTAAGCTCTGGTGCACAAAAATACATCTTACAATAAATGAAGTAGGGTTGGGGGGGGGGTTGTTTTGTTTTTGTTTTTTGCTGTAGCAGACTGGAAACAGTACCTATTTGGAGGGCCTCAAGGAGGCTGTGGTTAAACTATTTTTGAAAAAAATCAACTTTGGAACCTTCTGATCCTACCAATTACTACCTGGTGGCTGAACAGCTCCGGAGTTTCCTGGATGAGATATAGGCACTGGATCCATTCCAGTCCAGCTTCCACCCTGGTCATGGGACAGAAACGGTGTTGGACACCTTGGCAGACAATCTCTGTAGGCAGCTAGATTGAGGAAGATTGGCACTGCTACTGTTATTAGATCTTACAGCAGTGTTTGACTTGATCAGTTATTATCTTTTGACTCACTGCCTCGCCAGCATAAGAGTTTGTGGGGTAGCCCTTCAATGGCTTATCTCGTTACTCCATGGTCGGGGACAGTAGGTGGCACTAGGGAAGAATGTGTCCCCTAAAGCCAGTTTAGTGTAGTGGTTAGGGGCGTGGACTCTAATCTGGGAGAACTGGATTTGATTCCCCACTCCTCCACATGCAGTTGCTGGTGTGACCTTGGGTCAGTCATATGTTCTTTCAGAGCTGTTCTTTCAAGGACAGTTCTTGGGAGAGCTCTCTCAGTCCCACCTACCTTGCAGGGTGTCTGTTGTGGGGAGGAGAAAGGAAAGGGGTTGTAAGCCACTCTGAGACTCCTTTGGGTAGTGAAGGGTGGGGTATAAATCCAATCTCTTCTTCTTCTCTTCTAAATACCCCCTAGAGTGTGGGGTCTCTCAGGGGGCACTTATTTTCCCTGATGTTGTTTAACATCTATATACACCTCCTCACCCAGCTGGCATGGAATTTTGGGCTTGGGTGTCACCAATATGCTGATGACAGCCAGCTGTATCTGCTTTTAGACGGCCACCCAGATGCCGCCCCAGAAAATCTAACCATGGGTTTGGAGGCCATGGTGGGATGGTTAAAAAAGAGTAGGTTGAAACTGCATCCAACAAAGACAGAGGTGCTGTGTCTAGGGGGAGGGGCTTCAGAGCTCAGGTTCAGCTTACTGGCTCTTGAGGAGGTGCCACTGGCACCAGTGCAGTCCATCAGGAGCCTGGGTGTGATCCTGAATGCCTCTCTTAATATGGAGGCCCAGGTTACATATACAGCCAGGCTGTCATTTTTCCATCTATGCCAATCCCAGCAGCTAACCCCGTTCCTGTCGCACTCTGACCTGGCCACAGTAATCCATGCAATGGTCACCTCCAGACTAGACTACTGTAACTCACTCTACGCTAGCCTCCCCTTGAGACTGACCTGGACGCTGCAGCTGATCCAGAATGCGGTAGCACATGTCCTATCAGGAACATCATGGACTGCACGTATTTGACCTGTGCTATGCCAGCTGCACTGGCTTCTGGTGGAGTGCTGAGTCAAGTTCAAGGTTCTGGTTCTGTACTTTAAGGCCTTGAGCAGTCTGGGACCAACATATCTACGGGACTGCCTCCTCCATTACACCGCCGGGAGAGCATTACACTCTTCACAGAACAACTTGCTAGTGGTCCACAGCCCCAGAGGTTTTCAAATGTCCTCGACCAGGGTCAGGGCCTTTTCAATCATGGCCCTGACCTGGTGGAACTCTCTGCCACATAACATCAGGGTCCTGTGGGATCTTATGCAATTCTGTAGGGCCTGTAAGGCAGAGATGTTCTGCCAGGCATTTGGTTGAGGACAGCATCAGTTTACATCAGGGTTGGCATCCTAGATGGACCCACCCATCCCTTGTGGAGTTTGCTTTCTCCCCCATGCTCACAAAGCACCCACAGACCAGAAATGGGAGGGGACCACAAAAATATCATTATTTGCTTTTAACTATCGTATAATATGCTGGGCGTAGTTTTACGGGTTTTTGGTTTTAAATCTGCTCATCACAAACCCCACATTCATGGGGATTAGGCAATCCACAAATATAATATAATAAATAAAATAATTTAAAAGTACAACTACCCATCTGGAACTTGTCATGTGTGTGTCAGGACACACTCCGACCAGCTTAGCAACTGAGACTCAGAGTCCTCAGAGGAAGAGCCCAAGGAACCAAGGAGCCAAGGAGGACATACAGGACCAGGGAGAGCCTAAAATGGCTGCAGCATCTGCTGACAATGATCCAACTGTACTAGAGACCATCCTGCAAGGGAAACCTCCCCACAGTCCCCTTAAATAGTCACCAGGCCTTCACTGGGCAAGATGCTGACTTGGGCCCATACCCCGCCCCCCGCAGGGGACACTCTCACTCTGCAGGACAGCAAGAGCAGAGAGCCCAGGCCAAGGTGGCTCAAGGGAGGCAAAATGCTTGACTGGCTGCATGCAACTCCATCCCCGAGTCAGGGAGTGAGAACCATAACCCTCTGCAGCAAGCACAGTGCAGCTGCAGGTGCTCCACTACCTGCCAGCAGGGCAGCTGAGCCTGATGACTTCCCAGCCTGTTTAGGATGAGGCTTGGGAAAGCTGGCTTGCTGGATCAGCCAGTCCACTAGGTGCAAGCTTCTGTGTCAGTTCCAATTCCTGGTTGCCAGCACCTGTTGGCACTCCCAAGCCTCACTAACAAGAGAAGATGGCACTGCTCCAGGGGAGACCTGACTGGGCCTGCCTGCAGAGCGCAGGACAATTTGTAGAATAAGTGAAACAAAGATCTGATGCCATTTTAGGTCCCATCTACACAGTACAAAGTCCTTGTGTTTGTTGGTAACAACACAACGACTTTGTATCACACATGTGATGGGAGTTTTGTGCCTCCTAGATGCATACTTGCTCTTTTCCGCTTATGACCGTACACAGGGAGAAGCAACCGTAACTGCTGTTTTTGCATCCTCACAAAAGCCATGGAGCCATTACTAGTCCAATTGTAAAAATCACATTGATGGTGGACAGTACCGTCAAATCACAGCTGACTTATGGCAACCCTGTAGGGTTTTTGAGACAAGAGATGTTCAGGGGTGGTCCAAATACTAGCCAGGGCAGATCATGCTTAGGTTCTGAGATCTATCAAGATCAAGCTACCCAGGGCTATCCAGGTCAGGGCAAAAGTCACATTACATGCCCACAAATAAGCCTCACTAAGGACTCAGTAGTGTCTCCATGGGGACGGGATATTAAGCCACTGCCATGGTTGCAAACAGCGGGGGGCGGGATATTAAGTCACTGCCATGGTTGCAAACAGAAAAGAACTGGTGTGTATCAGGTAGTACAACAATCCCATCCCATATGTAATACAAAGCCCATGAGTAGTTTCCCCAAGAAATGAGGACTTCGTAATATATAAACATAGAGTAAAGACATAAAACTGGTCCGTTCAAGAAAATTGTGTTCTTTTCTAAGGTTTCTGGGAACTTTCTGGAAATCAAGAGAACATGTTCCAGATGGATAGCTATGTTAGTCTGCCGGAGGAAAAATAAATGTGAGTATTGTAGCCCTTTAAAGACTAAGAAAACTTTATTCCAGTACAAGCTTTCATGGACTAGAGCCTACTTCTTCAGATGCTATGTGTGGATCCTCACTTTCCATGCATCTTATATAGGAGATCTGGGGGGGGAGAACCAGGTCAAAGGGTCATAAAATGCAGGAAGTACAGACTGAAATACCATTATGGAATATGATTATGTAAAATTCAGGTCTAACCAGGAGGAGCATTTGCTAATTATGCTATAGGTGGAGAAGTCACAGGTTTAGTTACGATAACAATATTTATAGTGAGTCCCTGTTCAGTCTTGGAGGGAGCTAGCATGAAAACTTTGAATAAACCCCAATTCAGAAACAGACACAGAAACTGGACCATTTCTTCTACAATATTTGTAGACCAGCTTTGTGAGAGAAGAGAGCAAATGAAAACAATGTCTGAGCCAACAGATTCTATGTACTTAAAGAGACAGGTATCCTCATACACACATGCCTTTCAAAGTTATGATCCAAAAGCATGAAAACTGCTTTCCTTTCAAGATTTAAGAAGTGATGCTTGAAAGCATGTTTCATATAAATTCCACAGGGACACTTGGTGGGTTCATAAATGCAGAGGGGCTTGTTGACCAGAGTTTGGCTCCCTGGAGTGCAGCCTTGTTGTAAATCTCAACGTATCATTGATTTTCTCTCTCCTCAAATGAAGCTCTTATCCGAATTCTTCCGTCTACAACCCACAACATGCCCAAAAAGTAGATGATTGTAATTTTCTAGCTTAAGAGCTGTTCTATAAATATAACCGAGCTTTCGTTTTTTCAGGGCAAAAACTGTGACAAAGAGATATATGTGTGGATGTGCTATGCTCCTATAAGTCTTGCTGAGAAAATAGCACCAGAATATTTTTCCTGCAACCTGCCAGTGTACTGTCAGGAATTACTGGGAGAAAAATAGGATGTCCAATTAAAAAAAGAAAAAGATTAACTGGTGACTGAAAATATGTAATTAATAAACAAAGAGTTAAAACGTTACCTGAATGAGTAGCTGGCTATAGCTGTAAGTGTATAACTACAAGTGGGCAACCCACATGGACTTGCGAAGGCATCTTTCCTTTTCCTGAAAGCCCCCATAGCCACTCTCTTTTTCCTAATTCCTTTTCTCCTTCCCCCCAGCAGCCAACCTACCTACCTTTGTATGCCCATCTTTATCAGCTCTCACTTATTTACTACCCCTGGCATCTTCTCCCTGGGAAAACTCTAGCTGAGTTACATGGTGCTGGCCATCAAGCCAGGCCCAACTGCACAGTGGGGAACCAGCAAAGACTTCTGGAGGGCACCTCATTTTCCCCTGTATCCCCTTCCCCACACTATTTCTTCTTTCCCTCTTCCTGGCAACCCCATATCCTCACCTTTCTCAGCTTCCTTCTCTTCTTCCCACCCACCAACCGAACTACTATATATCTGCCATCATCTTCAGCTATACTTATTATTTACTTAATTTATACTTTATTGCCTTTCTCCACAATGGGGACCCAAAGAAACTTACATCATTCTCCTCTCCTCCATTTTATCCTCACAAAAGCCTGTGAGGTTGGTGAGGCTGAGAGTCTGTGACTGGTCCAAGGTCATCCAGCCAGCTTCCGTGACAAAGTGGAAATGCAAACCTGGGTCTTCCAGATCCTAGTGTGAAACTATAACGATTACACCACACTGATTTTTGTGAGGGGGATGCTGTTGAACAGTAGTAAGCAGCCAGTCCTAGCTCAGTCATGCTAGTCATGTGGCATCAAGTTGCCTGGTGGGCACTGCTAGGCTTCGCCCTGGAAAAGGTACTTGGAAAAAGTCTTGAAGACTGGCAATATTGTCATGGTTGCCTATCAACCCCCACAATGGCCAGTGAAGAGTGTGTTTGTTTCTTAAAGGTGCATGTGCTGCATCTATTATTCGGGGGGGGGTTTAACCCAATGTATTTCTTTTTTTTCTTTATCTTTTTTATTTAAGATTCAGATTCCCCCACCCTGCTTTTTATTTTAGGTTTTTCTGCAGACATAGGGCTTGTTATACAGAATATTGAACAGCATGCTAGAAATCTAACATGTGTTGTATGTTTGTGTCCATTCATACATACATGCCACTAGCACTCAATATTTTTTCAACTTTAATTGGCATTACCATCACTTAAAAGCTCTTAACTTTATGACCACAGTTATGCGTGCCAATTATTCTGAATGACTTACATACCATATGTGCTGTCAAGTCACAACTGACTTATGGTAGCCCCAGCAAGGGGCTTTCAAAACAAGTGAGAAACAGGTGGTTTGCCATTGTCTTCCTCTGCAGACCCTTCCTTTGTAGTCTCCCATCCAGGGATGGGGTTGACAGTCATAGTGTAATTATTAACTGAGCAGAGACAATTGTGTTACTTGGTGCATGCTTTTGTTATTGGTATTTTATTATGAATTGATTTGGCCTGTTGAGCATTGACCTTTAATGACTTTTAATGATTTTTAACTGTTTATCGGTAATGATTTTCTACTGTTCATTGTTCTATGTATGGCATGTGTCTTCATGTTTGCCACCTTGAGCCCTTGTTGGAAGGGCAGGATACCAATCTAATAAATAAATAAATAAATAAGTACCAGCCCTGCTTAAGTTCCGAGAACTGACAAGGGCAGACTCTACCATGCCTACATCCCTCTGTTGAATGACTTAAATAGGTACCAAATATACATTATGCAGAAGTAGGTGGAGGACAGAAGTGCTAGAATTCTGGACTGTACCACTTATGGGGGGGTTTCATGTAAAATCATAGAATCATAGAGTTTGAAGGTGCCTTCAGGGTCATCTGATCCAATACCCTACACAATGCAGGAAATTTATTTTAAATATTACCATTTTAAAAAAAACCCTCCCTGCAATAGTAAATTAGCTCAAGAGCTGCAGAGTTGCATTATTCTAATTGACTTTGAACTCTGCTTATAACTGCACTGTTAGTGTAGCCTTCCCTGATTTGCTAGAGTGCTTTATATAACAGCAATTTTTACATGCAGGAATATTTTAAAAATACAACTTCCTATCTTCAGTCTGAAGCAGAACATTCTGTATAAGGCATACACAGAATTTTTTTCCCAGTGCTTTCTGAACTGTGAGATATTTTAATTTTTTCCTATGGATTCTCTGATCTAAGTAAAACATTTTGATAAAAAAGTAAGACTTGAGGGTTTATAAAGTAATGGCCTCAGATTAGGTGATCCAAAATTAGAATCCTATTGTATGAAAAAGGAAAGCAATTGGTTTTTGAAGGACAACAAATTTAAAGTCCAATGGCACCTTTAAGACCAATGAAGGGTTATAGAAATTGAAAAGGTCTAAATTCCTGGGGACTTGGTTCCTGAGTTCCAGCAAATTGTGCAGAGAGAGAGAGAAGCTCCAGATTTCATTACAAAACCATAGTCTTTTAATTTTCTTTGATAGTGACTCCAAGTTTCAGTTAGGAAAAGGAATTTTTTTTAATTAAGCAGCTACAGATTACAAAACTCCTGTTGAGGATCTTATACCTGCTGAGGTATTTAAGGATAATATAGATTGGCTGTCAAATTCTTCCTAAATGATTTGCATGTGTTAATAATGCAGTAAAACTCCCTAGGGCTTATGCTGTGGTTATTGCTGTGTGGTTCTTTTGGGAAAGTGAAAGGTAGATAGATGCTTGAATAGTGACAGCTATTGGCCCTTTAATATGTTTGATATTGCTTTAAAATATTTATATTTGATTTTTTTGTCAAGTAATAAGATTGGAAACAGAAACATGGGGGAAAAATTTAGAGCAAAACAGAATTCTGTTATGAAACAGCATTCTACTGAAAATAAATGTCCCTCTCTGTGTCAGAATCAAGACTGTGAGTTCCTTATATTACCCATCCTTTTTGTTTCTGAAAGTCTACTAAGCACTATAAACACTGACGACACTGTCTTTAAAAAAATTAATAGCTATGCGCCACATGCAGAAAACCTTTCGTAGCAATCTGCTTGCAGAACAGGCCTTATCCACCTGACTCCGAGCTGTATTCCCTACATCAATGACCCTCAAGACTGGCAAAGGAGGAGGAGGAGATTGGATTTATACCCTGCCCTTCACTACCCGAAGGAGTCTCAGAGTGGCTTACAATCTCCTTTCCCTCCCCTCTCCACAACAGACACCCTGTAAGTTAGGTGGGGCTGAAAGAGCTCTCTCTAGAACTATGCTTGAGAGAACAGCTCTGAAAGAATTTATGGCTGACCCCAAGTCACAGCAGCAGCTGCACGTGGAGGAGTGGAGAATAAAACCCAGTTCTCCCAGATTAGAGTCCGCACTCCTAACCACTACAACCAAACTGGACATGACACACAGAGAGGGGGCTAAAACTGGGGGGGGGGGCTTGGAAATAGTATTATATCTGTCTTTTACCTGCACAAGCAGAACTAGGAATTCAAGCCAATAATCTAAGTAGCTGATTAATAAAAGTTATCTCATCAATGCCCCATTCCAAGGTTAGTTAAAACTGTTCTACGCTAAATTTTATTCTGTTTGTATGATGAGTCCTACTATTCCCAGTAGCATCGGATGTTAAGGTGTTTGCTGCACTTTCAGGTTACCACTGCTGGGTGGTAACTTATAGCAGACAAAGGGCATGTGCAAAGTACTCCACTCCAGGGAGTGAGTGAGCAAAAATTGGAGTCATTTAACATACTGCAGTGACACTGTACCTGCATAAATACCACTGGTATATATGACTGACCAACACTGGCCATTGGAAGGCTTGGCAAAATGTGGTTGGCATTTGCACAGTACAGACTTGGACTTTCTTGTCTGTTGTCAAGCACTGGCAGCAGTGCCCCTTTTGCAGTCTCAACTCATCAGCATTCTGGGAACCCAGTAGCCTGTATCCTACCCCCTCTCTGCTCAGCAATTTGGAAGCTTTCCTCCAACTTCAGTGACTCTTCTGCTTAAGTGTATCTGATGCAACTCATTGTTAAGGACAAACAGTCCTTAGTCCTGAAAAGCCCTTGAACATTATGCTGCTGACTGTTTATGTTACACAAGGCCACATTGTTGATAAAGTATCATTAAAATTCTGCTGAGATTAGGCTTACCAGTCCCCAGGTGGGGGTGGGGACCCCCTGCTTTTGCAGGCTCCAGTCCACTGCCAATCAGCTGGCCAGTGGGGAAACCCTGACACCAACAGATGTCCTCACTTCCGGAAATGATGTCATTGTGTTGCTGCCATTGGAGATGACACTCTTCTTTTTATAGCCATTTTTACCACAGAGTTTTGCCCAAAAAGTAGAGTGTCACCCCGACATCACCGATGCAATGATGTCACTTCCAGAAATGATGACATTGTGTTGCTGATGTCCCCCCCATCCCCCAGTATGCCCCCCCCCAAATCCCACCACTACCAGGGAGAAGGCACCTGGCAACCCTAGCTGAGACAATATAAAGCCCTGCACAAATAGTATGTAACCACAATTTTAAATACATCTTTCCATTTCAATACTTAAATATGGAAAAGGGGGATAGGTTTGCTTTATTTTAAGAGAACAGTTTTATCAATTGAAATTGTCCACTGGTGGCCAGGCCAATCTAGTCCTACACAGCCAGAGCAGCTGAAGTGGCCATTTTAATTTACCAGTTATACTCCCTAAAAGTCTCCCTTCTCAGTCTTAAAGGTATTGATGCAATTATGAGTTGATAGTGAACAGAAGTATCTCATCCTCATATCCTGTGGAGAGGCTACTGACAGCTCTGTCCCCCAGTCAGCCTTGCCAAACCCTTCTTAACCACAGCCCACCAATGGTGATAACAGATGCTGTAGGAACAGTGCTGGGGTCAAGAGTGGGGACCCTTGTCAAAACATAAGGAGAGATTTTATATATCAGCCACTGACTTGCTGAAACATAAAATTTAAGTTTGGTAGACAACAGTAAGTGATTTTACAGTGGAGTTTGGTGCTCATGTGGAACTGCTTTGTCCCTGACGTCCCTGGATTTTGATACCAGTGTTTCAACTTAGCACCTTCTAGCAGAAATATATTATCTCCTAAGCATGCATTCTCTCACTTTAATGTCATCACAAATATATACAGAAAAAGCATCCTGCCACAAAGGAAAATAACAGATGAATATACTTTTCATGCATTATGATTCCACACATCCACATATCTATTGAACTCAGGATCATAAACATAAGATGAAAAGGTATTTCATTTCCAGAAAAATTTGTGGATCTTGTGTGTTCTGTGAAAGATAGCAAGATTGTTTTTACAACAAATAATTTCCCTTCTGTATACCATCTATTGTGGAATAAATTATTCTCACAGCTTCCATTTCTATGGATGCAGGAAAAAAATAAAAATATGCAAAAGAACAAAAACTCAGTTTACCAATATGTGCCACCCCATTACACTGAATTTTTGGGGGAAATGACTATGGTACAACACAGACTATGTGCAACATACAGCTTCATCCAGTGTGAACGATATTTCCCTACTTTTAACTGTCATATTAGCATTCATGCTGTACTTTATAACATTGGTAATCCTGAACCTTTTGTTCCTTAAATGAGAATTTACATATTCAATTAGGCCCAAAGATGGGCCATGTAAAGCTGCAGGCTGCATGTGGCTATCTGAATAATGATTACATTTGTTTCCAGGGATGATCAGTATGCAAGTATCACTCAAGAGACAGATTGGAGAGTCAATAGAATCAAAAAGGCATAGTCCTACAGCACTGACCAACATTATTAAGTACTATTGGGATTATGGGCAGGGCAGTGAAATGCATAAAACTGAAGTGAAGCAACAGTTTTTAATTGCTCTAAGAAACTCTGCAGGGTATGTTCTTTCAAACAGTGAAAGCATCTTGCCAATCAAGTGACAAAAACTGGGCAATTCCGTTTAGTGACTTTCCAAGGAGAATTGAATTCTAATCAAAAGCAGATGTTACAATTGCAGTGGAATCCTGCAATATATAAACAGCTGTCTGATTCCCTTCTATCTAGTCATGTTTGTAGGACATCTAATTCACTGGACTCTGACTGTGTGTTCCATATTTGACCCCCAGGGGCACATGGGGCACAAATTTGTGCATCATGGTCACGTTACATTCCATTGGGATTATTCCCAGTTTTGCTAGGTTTGAAAAGATATCATCTCCAAATGTTGTATCTCCCCAGGTTTTGCTTTTGCATGTGTTGGCAATAATCAAAAGAGATGCTTAATTTTGCTGATTAGAATATTAATATCTGATTAAGTTTTCCAGTCTGAGATCTTAGTGAAGAGAATTAGAAGAGAATTTCAGAAGCAAGGAACAGTTATACAGAAAGTCTCCACAAGTTGTCTGGCCCATTCATATTGGTGCATGAAGAACAACATCAAAGAGTTACCTGGGTATAATTATAGATACCGGTGGGCAGCCGTGTTGTTCTGAAGAAGTAGAACAAATTTTTAGTCCAGTGGCACCTTTAAGACAATCAAGGTTTATTCAAAGTATGAGCTTTTGTGTTGAACCCGAACAGATGATAGCCATCTAAATTAAGCTTCCACAGGGCCTGCAAGATGGAGCTCTTCCACCAGGCTTTCAACTAAGGAGCCGCCTCCACTGTCACCATCAACGAGCCCAGCCTTCCACCCTAACATCTGGCTTAGGCCATCAAGTGATTCAGGAAGACCACTGAGCTGGAAACTGTCTGCTTGCAAACTTTTTTGGAACGCCACCCCAAGTAACTGAATGATCACTAGCACCTTATGATTTTACAAATTGTTTTAAATGATTGTTGTGGTTTTACTGGTAATTTAGTACCAGCTGTGTTAGCCACCCTGAGCCTGCTCGCGGGGAAGGCGGGGTACAAATTGAATAAATAAATAAATATTCTTTTGGTGTTAAAAACGTCTTCATTATACTGTATGCTAATTTACTGCCCTCTATATGTATGACTGATGTTTCTGTTTCCATTTCATTGTATCTGAAGAAGTGTACAGGTACACAAAAACTCATGCCTTGAATAAACCTTTTCAGGAAACGAATGGGCTGTAGGTGGAACCCAAACTATGTCGTGCTACATATGCTAAACCTAACTGTTAGGCCCAGAAACCTATAGACAGCCATGATAGACCTTAGAGTATCACTATATCTAGCAGAACTGATTGGTCTCCCTGTAGATAATGAAAGATATACGACCAAACCAGGCAGACACAAGATAGGAGTCTCTTTTTACATTAAATTAACCAAAAGAAGAAGAAATCCTTAAAAACCAGATTGATAAGGACTAAAAAGGTTCCTGAAGGGGTAAAATGTTGAGAGCAGCTGAGCATCAGTTAGAGGAGAAAATGAGAGGAGAATGAGAAATCAGCTTGGGACTTCCTAGGCATGCAGGGGGGAAACCCTATATGGTTGTGGTCACACACGCCAGAAAAAACAGGGGGAGAGTGAGGCTATTTCTTCTGGAGGAATTTGATCCACAGTTGCATGATCACACCTCCCTTTGAAGTTGCGGGCGCAGTCCATCAGTGTGTGATCAGATGCAACTGCAGGTGAGTCAAGGAGTGTGCCATTTTTCCCCCATGCACAAGGGATCGATGAATCACACCTCTGCACCGAGGGTTCCCTATGGAGTTTGCAATGATGCGCATACAGCAAAAGGGGGGGGAACAATGGCATGGAGTCATGATAGCCTGATCAGACCATCCCAATGCCATGAGAGCGTGCTGAAGCAATCGGACATGGCGAAGTTTATCCATGGCCCATCGCAACCAGTTTACTACAGGGTTTCCCCAGGTGTCTTTTAACCCCGCTTCTGTGGTGGAGTAGAATGGGTTGCTGACAGCTGCAGAGTACAGAGTGCTTCTCAGATGTTGTTGTCTGTTGCACCCTTTAAATCCACCCAGCATTTGCACCTATGTCAGATCTAATTATGCGTATGATCTCAGCCTAAATTAACCAAAAGAAAAACAGAAATCTCTATAATAGGGGTCCTCAACATGGTTCCTGTGCATGCCATGGTGCCCACTGATCAATGCTCCCTCTAAACTGTGGAGTCTTGTGAGCAAATATTGCACTTTGTGAGCTACTGGCATTAAAGTAGCGAGTGAGCAATTTGGCTACTGCATAAATTAGTTTGCTCTGAAGCCATCCTTCCTGAGCTAAGACAAAAATGTGTGAGCCAGAGGGTAAAAACTGTGAGCCAGCTCACACTAACTCAGCTTAGAGGGAACACTGCCACTGACACATTTTCTGGTGCCCACCAAGGATTTTTAGAAAGTGGGAAAGGCCAGATTGGGCTTTTGCTAAACAAAGTTTTTGACTGGCCATTGGATATTTGCAGTGGCGGCACCAGATATAAATTCTGGGGAGGCATAGAAGAGGCATAGTATTTTTCTGGGTGGGCAAGCTGTAAAGAGATTTCACAAAGAAAAATAAAGTACATTTCATGGCAAAACTGCAATGCTAAATATGTTTTCACTGAAATAAATCATGTTGTTAGGCAATATTCATTTTTATACAGCATGTATTAATCAGATTCAAATTACAATAAGGAAAAGGGCTTTCAAACAAGTTCTAAGTTGCTACATAAACATTTCCACAGTATATACATTAAACAGACAGAACAAGTTGTATCCGAAAAAAAGCTGAATAATATTGGCTTTTATTAGGGCTCAGCTAGATTGATAGCCAAATTGGATTCTCTAATCTGATTCAGCTGAATAAACACCTGAATAATACCAATAAGGTATTTATTTGGCTTTGTAAATACCAAATACATACCGCCAGTGGCTATATAATGTCTAGTTTCTTTTATAAATTGTTTATTAGCATCACTTAACTGTGCTAAAACAGAACCTCCTTTGAATTTCTATGTTTGTTTGTCACTCTCCCATGCCACCATGAAGTCTTTGTGGACTGCACTTCTATTATGAAGCTTCAGTCCTGAATCATTATCAGTAGCCTTTTCCAGTTTTTCTATTCTCTATGAGTAAATGCTTTTTCACCAGTACAGGCATTGTTTACAGTGAAATGGCAATAAGCAAAGCAAAATGCAGAATTTTCTATTACACTATATTCCAACCAGGAGTAGGGTTTGTACCAAGCTGAAATGAAATGTCTCCATGACTGGCCATATTTTGTTGCTGGGGAACTTTTTAGCACCAGCTGACTTCCTTCTTTAGACTGTGCAATGCATTTAGGATGAGGTAATTTCTTTACAAAGGAAGGCACTAAATCAACCACTGAACCAACATCAGGGACCTCTGAAACACTTTCTTCTTCTGAATTATATAATTCACAAAATTCAGATTCACTACTGATAGCTAATCCTCCTCCCCGTCAATTTCAGATTCTTTGTGTTTCCATGACATCAGGCCTTTTGCTTACTCTTGCTGGTTTTATGAAATAGTACTCTAAAGATCGACAAGATGAAGGTTCGAAGGTGAAGCTGGGTGCTTTTTATTGCAATCCATTGCCTTTGTGGTATAAAAAAAGTAATAAGAGGTGTGATTGCAGTGGGATTGACAAATGAGTAAACATTCATAAGCTTTCTCTATATATATTTCCCCTTTTCCTGCCCTAATGCCCTGAGCAGGTATCCTTCATATGTTTTTTTAAGAAAAAGGTCAAGAAAATCAGGGAAGTCATTATAAATTATGCTGATAGGAAGGTACTTCTGCTTATCACTGTAAATGCAAAAAATGCAATAAGATAAATCTCTAACAATCATGCCTGCCCATTAATACAATATCTTGGGACAATATATGTCAATAGGGAGGATATTACATATTTATCATTACTGATAAAACAACTCTTGCAGGAACTGGCTTCCAACAATCCAATCTTAAGATCTTCCTAGACCATCCACACCTAGTTTTAGCATACTCTTTATTTCTCATTACTTTTACATTTATTGGGGGGGGAGAATCACCCAGATGTAAGTAACAGTTGATACAGGAGTGTGGACCAAAAAGAACAGACAAATCTTATGTATAATCCACCAAATACAAGGCTTAGAGATCCATACCTGATGCAGTTCAGTACAGGAAGAATAAAGAACTTATCTGTGAATTTCCAAAATAATTCTCAAAACAAAACAGAACTTCCTAACTAAACCACAGAAAAAATGTAAATCAGAAGGCATTCATTCTAAGGAATGCTTATTATACTTGACCAAAGCAAAGACAAAATTACATAGCATATTCCTAAACAAACCCAAACAGAATCACATATCAAAGCAACAGTCTAGCAGAAATTAACAGAAACCTCTCCTATCTGGAGCAGAAGTTACCTTTAGATGCAAATATGGGAAACATGGAGAACACGGCAATCTCTTGAAGCAGAGATGAGCAATTTGTCCCAGCTAGCAGAGAAAAACAAAATCCCAGCTCTCTGTGAAATCTAAAACTGACTCTAAAGCCGGGCCAGTTACCCTGCTTTCATCCCACTTTGGATAACATACGATCCTATGAACATCAAAAAACTTGACAGAAAAATGGGAAAGCTGTGAAAGTGGAAGTTTATTGCTTGAGAAGGAACCTTGAGGGCAGATTTACATCAGAGATCAAGGGACACAGGTTTGCACGGCAACTTAGAACTCAAGTGGTAAGTAATTGCAGTATATCATGTCAACACACTGCAGGGGGGCTAAGCTTTGCCTTCTTGCTTGATGGGACTTAATTGTCCTTGTCGTGTTGACACAAACAAAGCAACAAATTCTAGCCTGACTGATACCAAAGAGGGTTCAGAAAACCAACACAGGCTCTAATCTACCCCTAGGCCTTAGAAATTCCCCTTTCCCCTTTCCAAGACTGCCCCTGGCCTGCTGCCTTTTTAAAGCATATGCTACCTGCAAAAAACCTATGTTGGCTTAAGAGCTGCAGGTAAAGCATCAAAAGCCTACATCAATAATATGTGGATGCCCTTGCCCTTTCGTCAAGTGATGACATGCGTCTAGCAATCGGGCCAGCTTTTAGTTTGGCATGGTACTAGTCACCACTGCCCCCCTCTGGGCCACCCCGGATATTTTCTTGGCAGTGCAGATTTATAAGAACATTGTTTGGGCAGTAGCTGCCACCACAGCACAAGGATCTTCAATGTATGACTGAAGGTGAACTGCAGCAGCCATTTTGTGGCTGGTTCTGCCTCCTGTGGCAGCCATTGTATGGAAGCCATTTTGAGGCTCCACTCACCACACTGTGTCAGAATTCTATAAAGGTGCCTGCAGGCTGGGGACCCCTGCTCTAAAAGTATCCAGAGAAGGACTAAATATGCTCAAGAAGGGAGGAAATGTTAACACCATTGTATAAGGTGTTTCTTTTCACGTGTCCTGAACCTACTACCAATTGATTTCATTTTATAACCCTAAATTCTGTTTGAATGAAGAAATTTTCTGACCTCTCTATCCATGCCATTCATAATTCTATAAAACAGTTATATGTTTTCAAATCTCAAAAGGCCTGAGGCACTAAGCTTTTTTTTTCTGCACCCCCCCCAAGCTCTATGAAATTCTTGAAAGTTTCAGATGTGTACTCAATAATCTTGACCTAACCAAATTATGACATTATACTTGCTCTTTTGGTTTCAGTTGCTGTCCTGAACATCCCCAGTGCTGAAGCTGCTTTTTTCACAGCTGGAACACAGTACTACAACATGTTTGTGAAATTTCCACCATAGTCCCAAGGTCTGTTTCTTTGGTAGTGATGGCCTTTTAGAACCTATTAGCATATGTGTGGTCCCAGCATGTGAATCACTTTGCACATACTTCCATTAATTCTTATCTACCCTGTAGCTGACCATTCCCCAATCTGAAGAGATTGGAAAGATTTGTAAAACAACCTAGATGAGATTCTGAATAAGGTAGTGATATCTGCCATCTTGCCTACAACACTTTGTAGCTTTTATGAAGATAGTTCCAGAAGGTAGCTGAGTTGGTCTGCGGTAGAACAGCTAGACTGGCAACCTTAGAGATCAACAAGATTTTCAGAGTGTGAACTTTTGACAGTTAAAGCTCCCTTTGTCGGATAATTAGCCTAATGAAGTATCTGATAAAGAGAGCTTTGACTCTCAAAAGCTTATACCTGAAAATCTTGTTAGTCTCTAAGGTGCTACTGGACTTGTATCTATCTGCTTGCTCCTTTTGATACTATTTTTTTAATATAACTTTTTTATTGCTTTTTCACTAAACAAACTACAAAGGATAAGGAAAGAGGGGAAAACTAACCTAAAATACAAAGCTAAAGCAAGGATCATAATATGTTAATTGTATCGATGTCTTGATAGTCTTCCCACAATTATGAAAAATAAAAAAGGAATGTTACTGATTATCATTTTGAAATCAAACTAATACAAGCATGGTTAAGCAGAATAGGTGCATCCTAGTTCCTTACATATAAAAAGAAAGTAAGGCTTTCAGCACTAAACTACACATCACATTTAATACACAGCCCTCGTGTCCCAGGCTACGAGCCCCCTCCAAGGTCTCTGGGGGGACCTAGAATCATCCGGGACCTCTCCCATCTGCTGCAATATTGGGGCACTAACATCAGAGCATAATGAAGCGCACCCGTCCAGTGAGTTGCCAGAACTGGAAGTCAGCAATCCTTTTGATACTACCGACTTCCACACAGATCCTTGTGGAGACTACATAGTTCACTTTCCTTCAGTATATCAACTGAGCCAATTTGGTGTAGTGGTTAAGAGCACAGACTCTAATCTGGGAGAACCAGGTTTGATTCCCCACTCCTCCACATGTAGCTGCTGGTGTGACCTTGGGTCAGTCATAAGTTCTTTCAGAGCTGTTCTCTCGAGGGCAGTTCTTAAGACAGCTCTCAGCCCCACCTACCTCACAGTGTGTCTGTTATAGGAGGGGAAGGGAAAGGGATTGTAAGCCACTCTGAGTCAGACGTGCCTTTCAATCCGACTCAGCTGCAAATGCATGACAGATCATAGGGCATGATCAAACTGCAACATCTAGGAAAGATCCTGCAATCATTGGCAACACGTGCTACTATGGAAGTGGAGTTAAAAGACACCAGGGAAACTCCATTCCTAATGCTTGCCAATGGGCTACGGATGGACTTTCCTCTGTCTGATCACTCAAGCATGCTCTCGCACCATCGGGATGGTCTGCTCATTCCATCCTGACTCCATGCCGGGCTTTTTGCTTGCTTAGCAGTATGTGCAAAATCGCATACTCCATACTCCTCATTGCAGAGATGCGATTCCTTGTTTATGCACATGGGAAACAAAAGGCAAAAAAAAACCCCACTCGCCCAAATGTGCCCTCTGATCGGGCAGTGATGGGCTGAGCCCGCAGCTACAAAGGATGTGTGATCTTGAAATGCCATGTCATTTTCCACTGGGGGAAATAGGCTTGCTTCCCCTCCACACCAAGTGGCATGTGTGACCGCAGCCTGAGACTCCTTCAGGTAGTGAAGGGTGGCATATAAATCCAATCTCTTCTTCTTCTTCTTCTTCTTCTTCTTCTTCTTCTTCTTCTTCTTCTTCTTCATTTGGGCCAATATTCTGTTACATGTTAATTAGCTAGTTGCTGATCCATAAAAAAGGCTCACTTCTTATTTTTGAGTGTGAAACCAATGACAAATGAATCTGTTCCACCCTTTTTGAAAGTGGACATATATAAGGTCAGATATCAGAACATTTCTATCAATACATTTTTGGGCAGGCTCAAAAGAACTCTAAAAAACTAGTTGGGCAAGATTCTCTTTTGCAGAAGACATGCGGATTCTTTGTCAGCAAGATTTGTTCTTCAGTAGATTTAACAATTCTTGCCTCAATAATGCTTCTGCTCATTTGCTTGGGACAGATGTTAGAATGACAGGTCGGTAATTTCCTTGTGAATGCCATCCGGCCCTGGAGACTTGTTAATTCTTAAAATGTGAATTAATTCTAAAACATCCTTCTTTGTCACCTCTGTTTGACATAATTCTTGATGCGCTCCCTAGAAACAATGGTTCAGAAGTAGGTATTGTGCCAATGGCAGCTCCAATGAACACTAATGCCAAGAATTCATTTAGCTTCTCTGCAATTTCCTCATACAATGTTTTCCTTGTATAATAACTTTCCAAAAGCCCCTCATGCTGATCCCCTGCTTCTGTGCTCTTTAAAGACATTTTAATCTTACTTTTATATATTTAGCAATTCTATCTAGCAGAATTCTCTCTCCTTTAGAATCCAAACAGTGTCCCTAACAATAGCTAAATTGGGTGTACATGTAAGCCTGGCATATTCTCTCTTTGCAAATGTAGAAGAAGTAGAGTTGATTTTTATACCCCACTTTTCTCTACCCTAAGGAGTCTCAAAGTGGCCTTCCCTTCCTCTCCCTCTCCCCACAATAGTCATATTGTGAGGTAGGTGGTGCTGAGAGAGTTCTGAAAGAACTGTGACTGGCCCAAGGTCATCCAGCAGGCTCTCCAGATTAGTCCACCACTGTTAACCACTACACCACATTGGCTCTCATGTACCATTATCACCCAATATTTTAATAAGAAGACAAGGCAGAGGGCATGATGAATTCATGCTTCATACTCTTGGTTTCTTAGAGATGGCGCAAGTGCTCCAGAATAGTCTTCCAGTATTCAGACACAAGATACAATTCTAATACAAGAACATAAGCAAGAGATGACTACACAAAACATGCATCATAACTGCATCAATAGAAACTAATTCTGCCACTAAACAGACAGCAAATTGCAATGTGGATGTATAGGAGCAGAATGGGACACTGATCTTCTCTAAAAGGCCAAGAAGCAATAGTAAGGTAAAGGTAAAGGTTCCCTTGCTCGAAAGCCAGTTGAATCCGACTCTAGGGTTGTAATACTCATCTCCATTTCAAAGCCGAAGAGCCAGCGCTGTCTGAAGACATTTCCGTGGTTGTGTGGCCAGCATGACTAAACACCAAGGTGTACGGAACTCTGTTACCTTCCCACTGGAGTGGTACCTATTTATCTACTTGCAATTTCTTGCTTTCGAACTGCTAGGTTGGCAGGAGCTGGAACTAGAGACAGGAGCTCACTCCATCATATGGCACTCAGGTCTCGAACTGCTGAACTACCGACCTTTCACAGCCTGCAGTTCAGTGTCTTAACCGCTTGAGCCACTGCAGCTCCAAGAAGCAATAGACTGGGACATTAAACCTGTTCTGAAGCAAGGTGAGCCACGTGGCCCCTGAAGTACTGGAAGAAGCTGCAGGGTCCATTTATTTTGATCTTGGGGATCGTGGGTGAACACTCACACCTGCTGTCAGCATCATCACAAACCTGATCAGAGTTGAGTGCACCTTGCAGTGCGGCTAACTCTACAAACTGAGCTCTGCAGGGTGCAGCTGGCTCAGCTGACTGCTGGATAGCTGGGCCCTCCAGGGGAGCAGCCCTCTGGGAACTCCACTAGTCAGCTAAAGGTCAATCTTCCTCTGGTGGGTATGGATTCAAATCCACTCCACAGATTGGTGGAGAACCAATGCAGTAGCCCTCTCCAAAGTGAATAACATAATCACTTCTAAGCCAGGAGATCCACATCAATATGCAGATGACACCCAGCTCTATCTGATGTTGGGTGGCCAGTCAAACTCCACCCCAGATGACCTGCACCAGGCGTTACAGGCTGTGGCTGGGTGGCTCAGACTGAGCCAGCTGAAACTAAACCCAGCAAAGACGGAGGTCCTGGGCCTGAGTCGGATCGGTTCAGGGCTGGGGCTCCCTCTCCCGACCTTCGATGGGGTATCTTTGGTGCCAGCATCGGAAGTTAGGAGTTTGGGAGTGCTCCTGGACTCCTCTCTAACGATGGAGGCCCAGGTAGCAGCCACTGCCAGGTCGGCCTTCTTCCATCTTCGGCAGGCTCGGCAGTTGGCCCCCTTCCTTGGCCGCGATGACCTGGCCATGGTGATCCATGCGATGGTCACCTCAAGGTTAGACTACTGTAACACTCTCTACTTAGGGCTGCCTTTGTCGCAAATCTGGAAGCTGCAGCTAGTGCAGAATGCTGCAGCCAGGCTGCTGATGGGTCTCTCTAGGAGGGATCATATTCAGCCTGTGCTGAAAGCGCTGCACTGGCTGCCAATAGCGTACCGGATTCGCTTCAAAGTGCTGGTGATTACCTTTAAGGCCCTGTATGGCCAGGATCTGGCTTACCTGAGGGACTGCCTTTCCCCATATGTTCCCCCAAGGGCACTTCTGTCTGGGGGCCGACATCTCCTGGAAACTCCAGGCCCCAGAGACATGAGACTGGCTGCCACAAGAGCCAGGGCTTTTTCGGTGGTGGCTCCCACCTGGTGGAAGGAGCTCCTAGAGGAGATCCGGGCCCTGCGGGACCTCGTTCAGTTCCACAGGGCTTGCAAGACGGAGCTCTTCCACCAGGCCTTTGAGTAGGAGCCGCCACCGTCACTATTCCACCATCGAGAACCCTGTGCCACCGCACCTTTGTCATCGTTAGGTGCTGGGTGACCCTGGTGGAGAGGGGACAGGCTATTAATATGCGGCCAGGATTATGATCTGCCCCATCTTGGTTTTGCATGTTGATGTCATAGTGTATGATGTTATGATTTTATTTGTTTTATACTGTTTTATACTGTTTAAACTGGCATTTATGCCCTATTGTTAGCGGCCCTGAGCCTTTGGGGAGGGCGGGATATAAATCGAAATAAATTAATAATAATAATAATAATAAATACTTGCGCAATCATGTGGATACCCTATTCATTTATCTTCCTTCCCTTTCTTTGAGGCAGAAATGTCAATCTTGTTGGATTTCTATCTGAAAAAGTATTCTCATGGCGTGATGAATTTACAAGTTCATGGAGGGGGAAACTGTGTTGTATCTATTGCAGCAATTACAACCTGGCACTATCTTCCAACACTATCAAACGCACAGTGGCATAAATTTTTATGGGCCAATGCCCATGAAGCGGACATTTAAATGACTAGATATTTATATCTGAATGCACAGAGAAGATTGTACACCGATACACCGTAACTTGGGAATGGGGTAAAACCCATGTAGGATTGGGGGAGCGGTAGTAAGGAGGGGGAACTGAGTGAAAAAACTGCCTGGGTCAAACCCTCTACATCATTCTGAAATGTAACGTGGATAAAGCATCTGTGAATATGAATTCTGTTTGTATTCTCCATAGACTTGAAACTCAAAAATCTGACCTTGCTGGAAAGCCACAAAGACAATAAACCATTTTTAAAAAATACAGGACTGTAAAGTTATTCTTAATTTGCACAAAAGACTGACTCTGGTCTCTTTGAGTTCTGGAGGTTGTAGTTCTACTTAATGATGGGTGTTTACAAAAGATCTACACCTTTCCTGTATGCTCAGCCTGTTTAGTCCATCTGAATGGTAGATTTTTTTTTTGACAAGGTGCTCAGTGCAAAACAAATGCACATCTCTGAATAACAAAAGCAGCAACAGTGGCAACCTCTAGAATTTGTTTTTGGTTTGGGTGTTTTTTTAACTGAAGTAATTATTGGAGAAGAAAGAAGGAAATAATCATACAGGGCACTTAACAGATTGACAAGTGAATGCCCAACCTATTTAAGGGATGCATTAGCTTTCTGTGCCTCAAGATACACTACATAATAATTTATTATTAAGGATAATGGACTTCCATTGAACAATATCACTTTTTTCAGATGGCAAGAATTGCTGCTCGGAATCAACAGCCAAAAACCTTCAGAGTAATTACTTGTGGAAAGTTAAGGCCTGGCTAGAAATGAATGGGAGGGGAAAGATGTATTAATTGAATGTTGTCTTTGTCCTTTGTGTAAGTACTGTGAGGAAATGACTATTTCAAGGTCCAAGAGCATCTGTTTGCTTAATAGAAATGGTTCTTTTATTAACCAAATGGTTGTGCCTGTTGTAAAGTGGTCATTTAGTTAGAATAGGAGAGAGTTTGAGTGAGAAATCCTTGTGAATGGATCCGGTGCAGCAGCAAGTATGATTAAAGGACCTGCAAACATCTCCCTTATCTTGAAATGCTGTAACAAATCCCAAGGATCCAGTTGCTATAAGTTGCCACCATCCGTTTTGAGACTGCAGCTCTGAAGTGTAATGCATTGCAGTGGTACCAATTTGCTGCAGGGAAGACTTTTAATCCAGGAACAAAGGTGTCAGAGCATACAAAAGACTATCCATCATGGAACATGATCTATCTTGCAGGCATTTCTAAGGAATTAAGTTATGGGCATGTAGAATAGCCTTCTCAAACAGTGGTTCTGTCCACATGATGAAGTCTGACTCAGGGCTGGTTTTCACATGTAAATACTGAGCTTGATTATTATGCAACACTTACTATTTTGAGAAAGGTAATATGTTAGTCACATAGGACATAATCCTACATACACTTACCTGGAAGGAACTCCTACAGTTGAACTTACTTCTGAGTAGACATATATATTGTTGAGTTGTCAGATACCCAGCACTCAGTCACTGACAGCTGAAAGCGCCTAGTGACCTAAGACATCAGTTTTATTTTTAAAAGTTTTTAATTTGTATCATGGCAATTTCTACCAAAAGTGAGGAATTGCGTGTGGAACAGGAATGTTTTACAATTTTAACCCCCCCCCCGGCAATTATAGTCATTTAATTACAGCTATTTAATGGCCATAACAGGTGACTTAAAGTCAGAATGGGCAACTTCATCATCCTGGGCACTCGACCTTGCTTGACTGTGATGCCATCTCTTTTCCTGCCCACAAATGCCAATTGTCCAGGGAGAACTAGCCTACCTGGTGAGGAAGACTGGCTACAGCCCTCATCACCTATGGATGGTCTGTTCACACATGCAGGTTGCCAGCTTAAGTTGAAACCTTAGGTTGCTTCCAGATGGGGGTATATAATGTGACCCCATCTTGGCAGCAGCAGCAGCAAGTGGCATGGGAATGGAGACATGTGGGGTTCACGCATACCTGTTCTCATGCCGCTCCCTGCTGCTTCTTTCCCTTAATCTCTGGTCACCCAGCATAAAAGTACATATATGTCAGTGATTTTTCTGGAACTCCTCACCATGGCCTACAAAATTTTCCCTTTCCCTCACTTATCTTCCCCTCCCATGCTATGAAACTTTAGAACAGCTCTGCAGAGAAAGCCCCCAAAAGGCCATTTTAAGGACTGAAGGGGGAGGGAATGACATGTTGCGGGTTTGAACAGCGAAAGTGGCAGGCACGGAGTGGGCCAGAAGAGAGTGCGAGTATCCAAATAATACTGGAGGCTTCAGCTATGTGCAAAGTATATACATTTATTTACACACCACAGCCACCATCAAACAGAGTGTCAAAGTGCTCTGCTGCAATCATACAAATGAGGAGGAGAAACTGTACATCACTCACTGTACATTTATACAAACACCAGCCAATCAGGCTTCAGTGCTGAGTCACTGTGATAGCAGTGGCAAGACTGCCCTGAACCGGTTATAGCCAGCTCTAACAGAGATTCCTGGCTGTCAGCTACCTGTCACTAGATCAAATACATCTAGCCAGATTTACAAGACATGTGGATCTCAACATGACATGCAGCACCAATCTACCTTTTGTCATTTGAAAAGCACAGTTCAGCTCTGCTCCCTCCCTGTAGCAGTTACGGGTGGAGCATTCAGATGGAAGCTTCACCCACATGTACTTCTCAGTTCTCCCTTTCAACAAAAAAAAAATACTGGCTTTGTGGGGGGGTTTCGTGCAGATCAAAGGAGAAAGCCCTGGGAATGCCACAAATCATGCTTCAAGTGCACACAAAGTCATATGAATGTTCTTATTTAATTGGGGGCTTCCTGTTTTCTGTGTGGTAAGAAATCACCATGTAGAAGGAACCTTTGATCTTTCAACTTTACCCTATCCTCCTTTACCCTAACTGAGACTCAGCAGTCATGGGATAAGAGGACAAGTCCTCTTGTGGATTAAAAACTGGTTAATTTACAGGAAACAGAGAGTGAATATAAATGGGCAGTTTTCACAGTGGAAGGTAGTAAGCAGTGGGGTACCACAGGGCTCAGTACAAGGTCCAGTGCTTTTTAACTTGTTCATTAATTATTTGAAGTTGGGAGTAAGCAGTGAAGTGGCTAAATCTGTGGATGATACTAAGTTGTTCAGGGTGGTGAGAATCAGGGAAGATTGTAAGGCATTCCAGAGAGGTCTGCCAAGGCTGAGTGAATGGGCGCCAACACAGAAAATGAGGATCAATGTGGGCAAGTGCAAAATAATGCACATTGGAACCAAAAATCCTAACTATAAATATAGATTGATAGGGTCCGAACTGGTCATAATTGACCAGATCTTGGAGTTGTAGTAGATAACTCACTGAAGATGTTGACTCAGGGCCAATCTGCATTTAGCATTTGCTCAGTTGTTTTACCAAACCCACACTGGAACAGAAAAAGATGCAGTTCAAAATCACATTCAACTACCCTGGGCCAACACTGTACTGACTGCAGAGTCTCCCCCAAATGGCCATAAAATGACCATAAATCTATGCAGACAGCCACCATAAAACCAGAGATCAAACAAAATGAAAGCAGCATGTAGTCTGGACACTGCCATAAAATGCGACACTCAATCAAAGTGAAAGTGGCATGCAATGTAGATGGGAATTTCTGTTCCAGTGTGGGTTTCGTAAGACAGCAGAGCAAATGCTAGATGCAGATTGGGCCTCAGTGTGCTACTGCAATAAACAAAGCAAACGCTATGCTGGGGATTATTTGGAAGGAGATTGAAAACAAATCATAATGCCCCTGTATAAATCTATGATGCGGCCTCATATGGAATCCTGTGTACAGTTCTGTTCATTGTACCTCAAAAAAGGTACTATAGCAATGGAAAAGGTGCAGTAAAGGGCAAATAAATGATTAAAGATATAGAACACCCCTATCAAGAAAGGTTAAAGAGGTTGCGGCTTTTTTAGCTTGGAGAAATGGCAACTGAGGAGTAATATGATAGAGGTTTACAAAATTATGCATGGGATAAAGAAGGAAGAGGAAGAGGTACTTTTCTCCCTTTCTCACAATACAAAAACTCATGAGCATTCAATGAAGTTAATGAGCAGTAGGCTTAAAACACAAAAAAGGAAGTACTTCTTCACCCAAAGAATAATTAACACATGGAATTCCTCCTGCAGGAAGTTGTGGCAGCTACAAGCATAGAGAGTTTCAAGTGCTGATTGGATATACATATGAAGCAGAGGTCCTTGAGTGACTATTAAACACAAGCTATAGAGATATGTCTGGGGCAGTGATGTATTCTTGGTGCTTGGAGGGCAACAATGGGAGAGCTCCTGGAGTTCTGGTGGACCTCCTGATGGCACCTGGATTTTGGCCACTGTGTGAAACAGAGTGTTGGACTGGCTGGGCCATTGGCATGATTAAAACACGGCTTCTCTTATGTTATTTATTTATTTGTATATTTATTTGTTCAATTTATACCCTGCCCTTCCCGCAAAGGTGGGCTCAGGGAGGCTTACATAAAATGTATATATAAATACAATTAAAAACATACATAAAACACATGTAAACATCTATAAAACTTATGAGATGCAGGGGCTGATTGTAAAGGGATCCAATCACAAAATTAGCACCATTATCAAATTGTGCAGCCCTTTCCTACACTTTCACACCTGTACCATGGCCAGTTCTTCTCATACAGGCATTAACACTCTCCGATCACTTACAGTGATTGCACTATTAGGTTATCAACCAATCATGGCCATTAGCTGGTCCACTGCTCTGTAATCATCCTAATGATGTTTACTTGCCTTGTAATAAAGATTAAGTGACAAAGAAATTAATGATGAGATGCTAAGTCAGCAGGGTAGCATTTAAAAAGGAGGTAAAATTATTTGGTTAATACAAATGCCAATGATTACATCAAGCAGCTCTTGTTCTGACAAGGAAGTCTTCTTTAAAAAGGAAATGTGGATGTGTTTGTTCACCAGCAAGGAAAAAAGGATGGCAGGCTGTGTGAAGTCTCTTGCTGGACTTGTGAAGTGTTTGGGAAAGACTGTAGCCCAAGCAAATGCAAACACTGGAGGAGGCGGTGTATACTATAAATGGTAGTTTCTTTCTATAGGAGGCAGGGCTGTTAGGAATTATTTATGCTGCACTATTTGGAAATAGAACATTTGAAAATAACACCCTGCTCATAATACCGCTAAAACACAGAAGATACATTGCCAGGGCTCTAGTATTTTGACAATATCTATGGTTTTACTATAAAACCAGCGAAATCCTACAGCGTTGAAGATGTCACTTCTGGATTTTAGCTGGAAGTTATGTTGATATATACATAAGGGTTACCCTTCTCATGGCCCACCTCCCAAAGTTTCCCAGGGGTTGCAGACATACTTCCACAACCCTAGTCATAGTTGAGAGCATTCACCATCACCCAAGTAGCCAGTGGGTTGGGACTGTTGGGACATACTCAGGTTTTAGTGACATTAGTGACATTAAGAGGGTTTTGTCACCCTTCAAATTCAGTATGTGTAGCTACAAAAGTTACAGTTCCCATAAATCCTGGTAGGAAATTATATTGGGGAAGACTGATAGGCTCTCGTTGGGACCTATTGTCCATTATGGGTTACATCTCGGGTTCCCATTTGGCAGCTTATGGCAGGACCCCTCCAGGCAATAGCTGCCCCTGCCCACCAATGCTAAACTGAGCAGGGGGTGGAAACTGGGGTCAAGGGGGAGATGATAATCCTGGGGAGAAAAAAAAATAAGGTCTCAGTTGTTTTCTAAAAGTTCTGACCATATCGTTCTTGATGATTCCTAGAGCTACCCAGAAGTGACAAGGGTAGCTCTAGCAACCACTAGAAACTCCTGTGACCCCAAATCCATATTTCTAGTCCTTGTTCTTTCTGAGGTTGCTTTATTGCTATATTTTGCTTGTGGGAGCTTAGAGGACTAGATATTTATCCGTATAAAAATACTTTCAAACACAGAATAGGCATGTTAGAGAAACCGGCATGCTAGGATCCTTGTCCCTGATGTTTTCCTTCATTTCTATGTGCAGGTAGACTTCTGTATGGATGAGCAGTTACTCCTCTGAATGCCAACTTGCAAGACAAAAATAGTATAGCCAAGACACAATTTTATAATCTCATCACTAAAACCTAGCCCCTAATCTGAAGTGTTACTCCATGACAACAGAAGTATACATGCTGAAGGCACTTTGGTATTTTCCTGGACTATTAATCTAAAAAGGTTTGAGAACAGCATCCTAATTTATCCTCAGCACTAAACCAGCTTTCAAAATAAATAATATAAATTACAAACACATGTACTTGTATTTTTAGGAACCAGTTCTGACCCAAATAAACCAGAAAATTGATAGGAATAAAAAAACTTTGCTGTTCTTTCTGCTGGCAAACTGTTGAACATTTTAGAGTCATATGGACTAAAGAACTGTGGACAGGTGAGAAATAAGACCAACTATGCTTCTAAGTATCATCAAAATACAATTCCTGGCTCATATGCATGTGTGCATGTACACACACACACACACACAAAACAGAGCAAACCTGTCAGATACAAACTGAGTCAAAATTAAATTATACCCAAACTGAAAAAAAAATTAAAGTCCAAATGAACAGCAGAACCCATATGGACAGCAGCTTGCTTTAATGAGACAATTAACCATTAAAGTGGAAGAGATTTACCTCCTAGGAGTGTTATGAAGTTTAATTATTAATGTTTGTAAAGCATTTTGATATCCAGAGGATGAAAGCTGCTATGTGCCATAAATACTAACCGTTATTCTCCTCAAATTCTTATTACAGCTAATCTGTCTGGGAAGAGCAAAAATTTGAGCTTGCAGTAGTAGCATTATTAAAAAGACTTCAAAGGATTCATTGTCATCAACACTAAATTTGCTTTCTTCAAAGGAGAAACAAGAACATTTAGAGGGTTTGGTGGAATTATTTAAGAAGTAGTTTCATAAAATACAACTTTCTGAATGAAGGGACGGCCCTGATCTAACTGAAAATAGTTGTGTCTAAGTGCTTTTCAAACCAATCAAACACATTAATAATGATGAGTTTAAGGGCTATTGCTTTTCCTTGCTTCCTTCAGCTGGATTGGAGCCATAATTATATACTGAAAACAATCTACAGGCTAGTGAAACTCTCGCCCCCCCCAACCAGTTTGGTTTCTTAGAATCTCATTGCGTGAATCCAGAGAATCCAAGAATCTAATGGCATCCACATTCCATCCGATCATATCACATGTCTATTTTGATTTACTTTTATTATTCATATATTATCCAGCCACTTTGAAAGACAAGTTTGTCTGAACAGTGAGTTAAAACTACAAGAAATGAAAAGAAATCTTTAAGGGTTATATAGATGTCTGCAGGATCCAAGGAAATTCTCAGTTGGTTCCATGAACCCAAGGGAAAATGTATCCTTCTCATGCTGAAAATCAAGACTTTTGAACTGGAACTCCCAAGGCACTTTGTGTTGTAGTAGGAGTCTGCTGTTTAATGTCAAAAGTACCACTGGCCAAGAGCCCTTGCAGCAGTTTTAAATCATTTTAAAATGGCAGTGGCATCCCTGTGGCAGACACGAGGATGCTGTCATGTGCAGTTTGGCCCTTAGACAGATTGACATTATATTGTTTTCCAGCAATACTCATTCCTTTTTTCTTTATAGTACTTTTGTCATATTTAAATGTATATTCATTTCTGTCATATTCATTTCCCCAACAGTAAGCCCGTGGGTGGCATGGCACCCACTGACACCTTTCTTGGTGCCCAGGAGGGTTTCTGATTGGACGCTGGAGATCTGATTGGCTGTGCAGATTAAAATAACATTGTTTCAAAGGCAGCTGCCCCCACAATGTCAGTTTCATTCTGTCTCACTGCTCTCAAAAAACACCAAAAAACCTCCTCAGAGGCACAGTTAAGATTACTGAATAAGCTGTAGGTGCCTTTGTTGTATGTCTGACCTTTGCTAATATCCATAACGTGACTGGTGATGAATAACACATTCTTCAACACGTAAGTGAATTTTGATCTGCTTTAAATGCTGTTGTTATTAGTTTACCAATATAAAGGGTGGGTGCTCATATACTGAACCATAGGCAGGCACTCAGTATTTTTCTCTGAAGCCTGTATGATCCTGTCCTTTTCTTTCCATCACACAGAGAAGAAATGAGCAGACTTTCCCCCTAACAGAAAGGCTACATAACAGTCCTCAGTTAGGCCTTTGCAGTTATTGCTACACTGCTTACAGCCAGTGTCAGCGTTAACAGTACGAATTAAATCTATCATTGCTCAATAGAAGAGATACATTGTACAAACCCTAACAATTCATTCATATTTTCCTTTCACTCCTGTAACAGTGAGAAGACAATTAGCTTTATTTCCAGGTCCTTGAATTTGTGCCTAGATTCCTGTAAGATATTTCCACTATGGTTTTGTTAAGTATGAGACTTAAGGCAGCAGCTCATAACAAGTGATTCAGCTTTATTTACAAGATAGGAACAAACACAAAACAGGAGAGCAACAGGTCCAGGCTTGGTAGACCATGCCCCTTGTTGAGATAAGAACCAATCAGAATATGAACATAACAACCAATCAAGTCATCTCCCTCCAGAACCTTTCTTGTATCCTGATTGGGCTGCTGCACAGAGCATCCAATCAGCTTGCATGAATTATAATACCAGACTTAAATAGAGGTGAATCTCAAGCTCAGGCATTATGTATACCAATACATAACAGGTTTACTGATTAAAATGTCAGATTAGGATCTGGGAGAACCAGTGCAAATGTCTACTCTGCCATGGGAGTTCATTAGGTGCCCTTGGACCAGCCATGATCCCTCAGCCTAACTTACCTCACTGGCTTATTGTTATGAGCATAAAACAGAGGAAGAGAGAATGATGTTGTAGGCTACTTTAGGTCCCTACTGGGAAGAAAAGCAGGATATAAGTAATGATAATATGTGACCATATTTTCTCATCCCTAAATCAAAAATTTTAAAACCCAATAAATGGGTAACAAAGGCAGCCATTTTGTATTTTACGAAAAGCAGAAAGCAACAGAATTTTTTTTAAAAAATACAATTTATTATTGGATATATCACATGTTCATACAATTTAAACAAACCAATACATATCCATTTTTCTTTCTCCCTCTCCCCCCAAACAAGGCTTCCCGCACTGCTCCAACCCCCTTGATATTTCTCTTATACAATTACATTTACTACTAAACATATTTCTTTTACTAATGGTAACAATTCAAAGATCTGAGTCTCTTTCCACTTCTCCTCAATAGCTGTCAAAACAAATCAAACCACGTTTTACATCCCAATTCTTCAACAAGTATTCTTGAAAGTCTTTCCAGTCTCCGAAAAAGGTTTCGTCTTCTTCATTGTTTAATTTTCTTGTTAATTTGTCCATTTCTGCCATAAACAACGTCTTTTTAATCCATTCCCATGTTTCAGGTACTTTATCTTGTTTCCAACATTGAGCAAAAGTCAGTCTAGCTGCTGTAATCAAGTACCATAGTAGTGTTCTCTTGGCTACATTTATTTCTTCCATTTTAAGACCTAACAATAACATCTGTGGGTCTTTCTTAAAAGTACATTTCAAAAATTTTTGTATCTCATTGTGGATCTCAGTCCAATACTTTACTGCTTTATCACATGTCCACCACATATGGTAAAAAGACCCTTCATGTTTCTTACATTTCCAACATTTGTTAGACATACTTTCATTTATAATAGCAATTTTTTTAGGCGTCATATACCATCTGTACATCATTTTATAACAATTCTCTTTAACATTTACACAAGTTGAAATTTTCATTGACTTTTTCCACAAATATTCCCAAGATGTCATTAATATCTCATTATTAATATTTACCGCCCATTTTATCATTTGCTCTTTTACAATTTCGTCCTCAGTATACCATTTCAATAAAACCTTGTACAGTTTAGAAATCATTTTTTTACCTTTCTCAAGCCATAAAGTTTCAATTTCAGTGTTATTTTCTCTAAAACCATATTCTCTTTTATCGGTCTTAAATAAGTCATAAATCTGTCTATACTTCAACCAATCATATTCAAATTCCACATCAAATCTGTCTTTTAACACAAAGTTTTTCCCTTCTAATTTTAAAAGACTTTTATAAGGTAGCCAATCTAACCCTTGATTTCTTGAATATGGATTAATCACTTCTGCTGGTACTATCCAAAGTGGTCTTTCTTCTGAGAAGAATTTTCTATATCTCATCCAAGTCTCGAACAGTGATCGTCTTATGAAGTGGTGTTTGAAAAATTTATCTATTTTTACTTTTCCATACCATAAATATGCATGCCATCCAAACTTGTTATCATGCCCTTCTAGAGCCAATAACTTTTTATTTTCTAAATTAATCCACTGTTCCAACCATGTTAAACAGACGGCATCATAATACAGTCTTAAATTTGGTAGTTGTAGACCTCCTCTTTCCTTTGCATCACATAAAATTTTCATTTTAATCCTTGGCTTTCTTCCTGCCCATACAAATTTCGATAGTTCTTTCTGCCACGTATCCAGTATTTTCCTTTGTTTTAATATTGGAATAGCTTGAAATAAAAACATCAAATGCGGCAAAACATTCATTTTTACAGTTGCAATTCTTCCCAATAACGATAGATTCAAGGTATCCCATTTCTTCATGTCTTGTTGAATCCTGTGCCAAACCTTTTCATAGTTATTTTTGAACAAATCAATGTTTTTCATGGTCAATTCAATTCCTAAATATTTAGTCTTTGTAACTACTTCACATTGAATTTTCTCTTGAAGTTCTGTTTGTCTTTGTTTCGTCATATTTTTGCACATCACTTTGGTTTTACTTTTATTAACATAGAATCCCGCAACTGATCCAAATTCTTCAATTTTTTCCATCAATTGTGGTATTTTGTCGATTGGATCTTGAATCATAAACATTACATCGTCTGCAAATGCCCTGTATTTATATGCAAAACCTTTCACTGTAAGTCCTTCAATGCTGTTATCTTTTCTTATCGCTGTCAATAATATTTCCAATATCCAAATAAACAACAACGGGGATAACGGGCAGCCTTGACATGTTCCCTTTTGAACTTGGAAGAAATCTGTTCTTTCTTTATTTATATTCAAAGCTGCTCTCTGTTCTGAGTAAATTGCCACAATCATGTTTAGAAAAGACTGTCCTATATCCATTTTTTCAATAACTTGCAGCATAAACTCCCAATTTAAATTGTCAAAAGCTTTTTCCGCATCTAAAAAGAGGAATCCAACTTCTTTTTCTGGATGTTTGTCATAGTATTCGATTGCATCAATCACCACTCTTAAATTGTCTCTAATCTGTCTATTTGGTAAAAAACCAGCTTGTTCTTCCGCTATAGTATCTTTCAAATATTTTTTCAGCCTTTCCAAAATAATTTTCGCAAATAATTTGTAATCATTATTTAATAGCGATATTGGTCTATAATTCTTTACTTCAGTTAAATCCAAACCTTCTTTGGGTATCAATGAAATATTTGCTTCTTTCCATGAATCTGGGATCCGTTTAGTCTTTCTTATCTCGTTCGACAGAAGTACTAAGATAGGGGTTAGCTCCTCCTTAAATTTCTTATAAAACTTTGCTGTAAAGCCATCTGGACCTGGAGCTTTGCCCAACTTTGCGTCTTCTATTGCCATTGTCACCTCTTCCTTTGTTACTAAACCATTTAATAACTCTTTAATTTGTTTTCCCAGCTCTGGAACTTCAATAGTCTCCAAATATTTCTTAATTTTCTGTTGGTCAATTCCTTTCTTTTTGAACAGTTTGGCGTAGTATTTGAAGAAGACTCTTTTTATACCTTTCAAATTCATAACATCCTTTCCGTCTTCAGTAATTTTACTTATAAAATTCCTTTCTTTTCTATTTTTCAATTGCCACGCTAAAAATCTTCCTGGTTTATTTGCACCCTCAAATGCTTTTTGCTGTAATTTCTTCAGATTCCAATATAATTCTCTATTTAGTAGAACATTCAATTGATCCTGCAGAAAGTGGATCTCTTTAATAATCTTTTTCTTCCCTGGCCTTTTCTTTAATTCCTTTTCTTTTTGTCTAATTTTTTCATGAAGGTCGTTTTGTTGTTGCATCCTTTGTTTTTTATCTTTAGAATTCAAAGAGATAAGCAAACCTCTCATTACTGCTTTGTACGTGTCCCATACGACTTGTATATCAGTACCTTTATTTAAATTCAGTTCAAAAAAACTTTTCGTTCCTTTTTTTAAAGTTTCATTAATTAATTTTTGGTCCAATAAGTCCTCATTAATTCTCCAATATAATTGTTTAGGTTTTTCTTTAGATATCCAAAGTAAAGGGTTGTGATCTGAGTTGGTTTTCGGTAAAATTTCTATTTTGTAGGTTTTTTGCGCCATCTCCTCTGACATCCAAATCATATCGATTCTAGAAAAGGAGTTATGTCTGTTAGAATAAAATGTATAATCCTTTGTCTTAGGGTTCCACTTCCTCCAAACGTCTTCTAGTTTCTCTTGCTTCATTAGCTGGAAAAAAATTTTTGGCAGCTTTCCAACCGCCTCTCCACTTGCTTTGGACTTTCTGTCCAATACATTGTTCACTGTGCCATTGAAGTCTCCTGCAAGGACTATTTGATCATAATTTAAACAGTCCAACTCTTTAGTCAAATCATTAAAAAAAGTCTCTTTTGCCCCATTGGGTGCATATATATTTATAAGCAATGTCTTTTTTCTATTCATCATTAATTCCACGCCAACATATCTTCCTTCTTTGTCTGAGAAGACTTGTTTAGGTTCCAATTCTTTGGTAATGTATATCACTGTTCCTTTTTTCTTATTAACTGCTGATGAATGAAATTCTTCTCCCAATTTTTTATTAACCAAATATTTATTATCTTGTTTTCTGATATGTGTTTCTTGCAAACAAATTATGTTACATTTTTGTTTCTCTAGCCAATGATTCACTAATCTTCTTTTGCTTGGTGAATTTAGTCCATTTACGTTCCAAGATAAAAATTTGTAATCCATAGTTGTTTTGAATTAAATATCTTTGAAATCATCAAAGTTGTTCTCTTTGAATCTGTAGATGTCTCCTTCCGTTTTAAGAGTAAATCTCACCGAATTGTATGTAAATGATAATCCATATGGAATCTCCCATCTAAACCTGATACTCATTTCTTTTAACCTATCTGTTAGTTTCTTGAATTTCTTTCTGTCTTGTAAGATCGATCTCGGAATTTCTCTCAAAATTATTATTTTTTTTCCATTAATTTCCAACAGTTGTGTAAATTGCTTCTTGAAAACGTCTTCCTTCATTTTAGTAGTCACAAATTGAACAATCACATCTCTGGGTAATTGCTTTCTCTTGGCATACGCTGAATTTACTCTGTAAATCAGGTCAAAGTCTGGATCCAAGTCTCCAACATCTTCCCCTATGTAAGTTGTCAATGTGTTAATTACTAGGGCCCGTAAATCTTGATCTTCCTCCTCTTCGATTCCTCTCAATCTCAAGTGGTTCTGAGTGGCCCTATATTCCATCATGGACTCCAGTCTTGTATTTTCTGACAGGGTTCTTTTAACTTTCTGTTCCATTTCTTCTGATTTTGTCACCAGACTTTTAACCTCTTTTTTAACTTCTTCTGTATCTTTTTTTATCCCTGCCACTTCTGTTAGTACCAGTTCTTTTAACTCTTCCATATTTTTTTTCTGTACTTGGACTTGTACTTGTTCTATTTGCTCCAGTTGTATTTGCAGCTGTTGTTGCAACTGTTGTTGCAGCTGTGATTCTATTTGCTTTCCCAAACTCTGCACCACTTCAGTCATCCGTTTCTCCATCGCTTCCATGGCAGCCTGCCACTCTTTTTTTCCTTTGCAGTCATTCTTGGACTAGGTGATGAGGCAGCCCTTGGTCTTGACCTCAAATCCGTCTTGAAAGCGAGTTCAGGGCTAATCGATCTTTATATTAGCAATCCTCAAGCCAAATCGCCACCTTTATAACTTCTTCCAGTGCTTTTTCGGCTTAAAAATACCTTTTTAAAATTTAGTCCTCCTCAAAATGGCGGGCGCAATTTCTCTATGATTTTCTGGCTAGAGTAGGCTCCTTCAGAACTTCCTGTTTATCTGTCCGTCACTGTAATCCAACTTCCGGTGCCACACTCTAAAACGTCCGTCTACTTCCGGCACAGCAACATCGAAAACATCCACTCTAGCCTACTTCCTGTATCATAGAATCACAGTCAGTTTCGTTTCTGCTACGCAAAGTTTAGTCTTAGCTGACCACAGGAATGCAAAACAAAGTTACTTTTCAGCCGTTTTCTCTAAAGGAAAGCTTTCTTTTTACTTTTAAATCAAGCGGATTAGTTCATTGAAGCTTTTTACACTTATCCGAACGTTTAGATTTTGCCTTCTTCTTTAAACCGGTAAGCAATTGTTCATTTGTTACCTTGCTTGTAATCTCGGGGTTTCGCAGTGCTTCTTCTGTAACCGATGTTAAGCTTGATGTTAAAGAGGCCGGTAGATGACGGATTTATGCTGAATTCTCAGCCCAGCTGGTATCTGTAGTGCTGATTTGCAACTGCCCTCTTCGCGGAGGGAGATCAAGGTGTAAACAAGCCTCCTCCGAGGCTTATCCACACCGATCTCAACCCCCTCTCAGGCTTGGCTGCTTTGCTTGCCACTCCCCCGCCTGGGGAGTGCTGCGTTGGGCCAAGTAAAGCCCAAACTGTCGCCAGATACTGCTGTCCACTCTGCTCAAATCGCAAAGTGTGTCAATTCGCCATTTTAACTCCGGCCAGAAGCCCCGAAAGCAACAGAATTTTTACTGGTTTCTCCCCATTTGCCAAAGTGGCGCCAGTATAAAAAAAAGATACCCAAACCACACACTCTAGTGCCAGTGCTGGGACTGGGACTCCATTCTACCACACTGAGGTGTAATTGTGCCTTGCAAAGTAGTGTTACATGTTCCAGAGCAGAAGGCAAAAGGAGAATTAGTGGGGAAGTGAATTTGGTATCACTGACCAGCAATTTGTCATAGAAAGAAAAGAAGTATTTTGAAAGAACATATAGCAAAACATTGAATGCAATGCATCCTTAGCTGTGGTAAAATAAATCACTTGTCTGCAACTGCTTTCTCTAATATAATCCATACGTACTTAGAACAGGCTCATTGACTTTAATTGCACTACCTTGCAGTAAATACATATTTGGATTATGTACCCAAGACAAGATCCAGGATCTAAAGAACTACTTTAGGTATGCTGAACCTCAGAGGAATGTTTTAAAAAAATCATTTGGGCAGCAAATCTCTAAGGTTGAATGACAATCTGCCCTCAGTTCCAACCTCTAGGCAGCATAGGAAACTATTGGTCAAGAAAGTTTAGTTCTTGTATATGAAACCAAACATTTTTGGAGAACTGTCCAAACCCCATCAAAAAATATTTGTCTATACATATTCAGCAATATGTAGCATCCACTTTCACTCCAAATAACCTCATTTGGGGGTGGATATAATTCCATGCATTAAATACTACTAGCTAAAAACATAATGGAAAATTCAACTAATGCAAATTCGTGTTCTTTTAAATAGATATTTTATATGGATGGTTTGTTTCATGGACAGCAAACATATCATGGCATGACTGAATGAATTTCATTTAAAAACACTTGGGTTATAGAAGCAAGAACTACCTTTCAAATGGGAAAAGCAGCCCCATTTCTGCATCAGTTCTAGGCATCTACATGCCCTTCCTTGTGCCTTAGAGCATAACCTATACTGCTGACTCTAGGATATTACATGGTTAGCAAAGTTTATGAGTCTTTTTATCCATAAGCGACATAAGCTTTCTATAAAAAGACTATTAGAAGATCTATATAGATACAAGGGATTGGTTTTGACGGCTTGTAGCAGCTGATTACAATAAAAATCTCCCATTATGCCAGAAAGAGAGAGAGAGGTAGAAAAGCACTGTGGTAGAAAAGTACTGAGGTAGAAAAGTACGTACTGTGCTTTACAACAAAGGGCTCTTTGACTGGTTGATTGTAGTCCCATAATGTCATGACACATTACTTTTTACTGGCATTAACTACAATAGCCTATGCCTAGAGCACATCACCAGATCTTGCTGTTCAGGACGAATGGAAAGAGGAGTTAGTAAGAATGTAAAGAGGCGAGCATGTTATCATATTAGAAATTGGGGGGGGGGGCCCCTCACCAAAGGCAGTGCCCTGTATTTAAGGGAACTGATGCCCCAAATAACCTTTTGAGTTGTCCCTTCCCAGTTACTTATTTGAGAACCTCACTTTTGAATCTGATCCAAAGTATTTCTCCATTCTTGCCTTTTTAAAAAAACTAATCATTCCTTTTCCCTCAGTCGCTTTCTCTTAAGCCTAAACATTAACAGACTAAAGATTTGGGCAGTATTTTTTTAAAAAAATCAGACCAATATGCACGTTTTCATTGTTTGTTGAGGAGTGACTTGCAGTGATTCATCTTTCAAAGGCTAAAAGAGCCAACATGATCAGCTCATTTGACCTCCTGCACAGTGTGAATGGAAGAATCTTAGGCGCTACACAAAATCAATGCAGTTGAGAACATTAAAACTCCTGCAGTGGACAGTGGTATTCATCACATAGCTAAGTGGTAGCAGTTATTGTGATGCATGGCAGCTGTCATTAATGATGGGTGAACTCTGTAGACTCAATCTGTTACTGAATTGCTCTTCCTAAACTTCCTTGGAGAATTTTATCCAGGTACATAGAGGCTAGTGGTGCGTGTGCACCAAAGACATCTCAAGCATGGGCATTATTATATTGTCCCTTCAGACTGTAATTTGGTTTCAATTTGTTCTCAGGTGTACAATTTTCCATGCAAGTTCAGGGGCACAGCAACCTAAGATGCTTCCAAAAAAATAATTAAACACATGAGAAGTAATCCCATAGTCTCACAGGGCTATGACAAGAAACAGCTAGAGAACTGTTTGCAGAACAAAGCAGGAGGCTTCTGACAAACAGTACTGGGTCAATAATATATTGCAGTTCAATCAGCCATGATCTAAGAATATCCAATTGATTTTTTAAAAAGAGATAGACCCTTGCTGGGAATGTATTGCAAATCAAGTGCTCTGAATGAGTATCTAGGGGCAATTTCAGTCACCAGTGGAGATCACACAGCATGTCCTGTATTAGGTGTCTTGGGAAGGAAGCCTTTGCAAGAAGCTAAGAGCCTAAGCAGATGTTACAAACGACACGAGCTCAGTATGGGGACTGGGAGCAACTGGGGCTGACAACTTCCAGGTGGGGCATGGAGATCCCCTAGAATTGTTACTGATCTCCAGATGATAAAGGTAGGTTCTGCTGGAGAAAATCCCTGTTTTGAAGCAAGGACTATATGGCATTATAACCTGCTGAGTTCCCTCCCCTCTCAAGACTGTTACCCAAATGGCATATGTGAGGAACTGACCTCCCAAACCAAGATGCTTAGAGCTGGGACATTAGGGGTTAATGCCTCACTGTAAAACACAGCTTGATTGAAAGGCTGCTGCCTGCATGCACCCCCTTTCTCTCCGGCTGGCCAGTGCTAGCTGAGGGGAGCTTTCAAAAGTCTAGTCAGTCTGGCCAGAGGGAGCCAGTGTCCTTTGGACATTGGCTTAGCAACAGCCAGTCAGGAGTATGTGTGTCCAGGGAGTGTCAAATGCCTAAATCCAGGGCGGATGGTAGCTTTATGATAAGGCTGATTACCTGGCAGATCCACTCATGCATTAGGCTATTATTAGTACTAATTGTTTTAATTAATGAAAACGTATATTGACCACCTTCCTACTTTGCAGAACTTAAGGTGACTTACAGTGTAAATAAAACAATATTTTTTAAAAAAACCCTAAAAGACCACAATTTAAAATCTCAGGACTGCCAATGAATAAAAACTAAATCAGTCAAACAAAACTGTCTTCAACTGCCTCTTAAAAACTGAAAGTGAGGGAGATAGGTGCACCTTCCCTGGGAGGCTGTTTCATAATCATGAGGCTGCTACCAAAAAGGCCTTCTCCCTGAGCCCAACAGACAAGCTTCTTTGACCCGTGAAACAGGTAGGAGGGCCGCTCTTTGTATACCAAGCGAAGACCGCACACACGGTCAGGGATCCACGTAGGCTGGAAAAGGACACAAGCTTCACCTCCAGAGACAATAGCCCAAATGGATCCTAGCCCGCACCTATCATATGGCTAGGATCCTAGGAGAAACCAATGGGGAATAGGGTGCACCATAAATAACCTATCATGGGGGTGTGTGCATGTTGGGGGAGTGGGGAACACGGGAATATAAACCGGCCTGTGAACCAGGCAGCCATCTCAAGTCTTAAATGTACTAATAAAGTACAAGCAGTCATCACACAGCCACACATCAGTCTCAGTACTTTATAGAGGTGACAAGGATGGGATCCAAATGAGCAATTCAGAAACTGAGCAGAGCATCGCACCACGCACTGACCTTCCTGACAACGCACCTCACATTGCTGACCCCGGGAGCAGCACCGCACCGCGCTCAGAGTCTTTGGTCACTGCACCCCGCACCGCTCCAGACATCTCCACACCATGTGCGATCCGTATCACGGCGGCTGCCCAAGGAAGCATCCCCTAGTTCGATGTGAGAACCCAGTTCCCAGAGAACTGGGAAACATGGCTCAAGCATCTAGAATATTATGTGGACTACCACAACATCACAGAGGAGGCTGAGAAAAAATCCCTGCTGCTCAGTTCCTGTGGAATTGATACACTCTGCCTCCTGAAAGATCTGCTGTCCCTGAAGAAGCCAAAGGAGGCCACGTACGCAGAAATCGAGACAGCGCTCACAAACCACTTCGCGGCCAAACCCACAAAGATAGCTGAGCGCATAGACTTCTTTGAGCACATCCAGGGTCCCAACAAAACCACAATTGATATCCTGGCAGCCCTAAAATGAGCAGCCACCCAATGTGGGATCCCCAGCTTAAATGACACATTGATGAACCAGTTCATCGTGGGCCTCCAGGAACCCAAGCTACGCTGCAAACTTGCTACTCACGACAACCTGACTCTGGACCAGGCTCTGAAGGAGGCTACAGCATACGAAAAATCCCATCAGAAGTGTCACAGCAAGATGATAAACTTCACCAGCACATCCCCAGTTGGATCAGATGAGGAGGACATCCTTCAAGTGCTCCAACTGGCAAGGCGGAGTACATGGCTCCAGACAGCCGCATGGGCTGGAAAGCTGGCCGCACAGACCTCATGCGCCAGTTACGGAGAGGTGCACGAGCGACAGGCCTGCCGTTTCCAAGATGCTATTTGCCAGTTTTGCAAAAAACAAGGCCACATCGCCCGTGTGTGCCAATTAAAGGGGAGCCATCAGACAATATCCACCTACTGCGGACCTCCACACGATCAGCGTTCATCAGCAACAGCACCAGATATTGAACTTGCCACCTGAAGGCCCTAATAAAATGCATGCCACGGTATTAATAGAGGGGTCCCCATGTAGAATGGAGTTAGACACGGGGTCGGTGTTATCCACAATATCAGCAGACACCCTACAAAGCTCTTCCCTCAGGGGTGACCTCTCCTTCAGCAGCCCCGGGGTTTAATGCTGCAGGACTTCCAAAAGAACCCGGTGGCCATCAGGGGCTGGAGCAAGTTTAGGGTGCAGTATAAGGACTTTGATGGGATTTTGGACTTGCTCATGGTCGAGGGGTGCCTCACGAGCCTGCTGGGACTGTCCTGGTTTGGACGGAGGTGCACAGGGTGGGCATGCAGGTCTTTAACGCTGTATGTAACAAGTTCCCCAATGTTTTTGATGGCACGCTTGGCCAGTACTTCGGTCCCCCAGTCGTGTTAGACCTCAACCCCGCTGTAAGACCCATCCGGTTGAAGGCCAGGAAACCCCTACTGGCACTAAAACCCAAAATTGAGGCCGAGCTGGACCTCTTGGTGGCACAGGGTGTGCTAGAACCCATGAATAACACGAGTGACCCTGGTAAAATCGAATGGGGATGTACCCTGAATAAGGCTCTACAGGACCACATCATTGGCAGGGGCACGGGTTTTCAGCAAACTAGATTTAGCCCAAGCATACCAACAACTCAAGTCTTAAATGTACTAATAAAGTTTGAGCTGTTACCACGTATCCACACATCAGTCTCAGTACTTTATACTCTCCCTGTGATCTTAATTCTTGGGCAGGAACATATGGGAGAAGACAGTCCTTAGGTATCCTGGTACCAAACCATGTAAGGCTTTAAAGGACAAAACCAACACCTTGAATTGTGCTCAGGATCCACAACAGGAGAGATCTCAAGTCCCTAATCTGCCTTTCTACTAAACTAGAGAACCTCTTTCCTGTCAGGATTAAGTTTCAGCTTGTCATCCTCACCTGTCACATGCATCTATTCAAGCACTGTTTCAGAACATCAATAGCATCCTCAGAATTAGTTGGATAAGAAAAGTAGACCTGGGTATTATCCACACATTGGTTACACCACAGCCCTTACCTCCTGATGACCTCTCCCAGTGGCTTCATATCATGGAGGATAAGACTGAACCCTGTGGAACCCCATAAGCCAATGGCCATAGGGCAGAAAAGGAATCTACCAGCACTACCTTCTGAGACCAACCCCCCAGATAGGACTTAAACCACTGTTACACAGTGCCCCTTAGTCTGAGAGGAGGCTCAGTAGGATATTATGGTTGATAGTATTGAAGGCCCCTGAGACATCCAGCAGAACTAACATGGATAAATTCCCCCTGTCTAGTTCTCATTAAAGAACATCAACCAAGGTGACCAAAGCAGTCTCTTTTCCAAATCCTGGTTTGAAGACAAATTGAAATGGATCCAGAAAATCAGTCCTTCAAAGAACTCTTGCAGCTGAGAAGCAACCACCCACTCCAGCATCTTTCCCAAGAATGGAATACTGGAGAATCATTGAAAACTTGCTAGAATTTTTGGTGGGGAGGAAGCTGGTATGATTGCCTTCCAGGAGACTCTTCCACACAACGGTGCTACTGAATTGTAAGAAGTGCTCTTGAGCAACTGGAGTTTTTACTAGACCTCCATCTTACTGCTATACATGCTCTTTCAGTCCCAGAGGAGATTGAAATGAGCAGTACATTTGCAGCGTGTTTGGGGATCTACTTTCTAGGCATTAAAACCCTGCCATCCACAGGCTCCACCCTGAAATATCCAGAAATTTCCAAATTCAGAGTTGGCAACCCTGCTGTAGGGTTGCCAGTCCCCAGGTCCTGGCAGGGGTTCCCCATCCCGAAAACAGCCATATCACTGTGTGAAGTCCCCGATGTAATGATGTCACCCAGAAGTGATGTCATCACATCAGGGATGTTTGAGATCAAAACTCTATGATTTGAAGCTAGTTTTGCCATAGAGTTTTGCCAGGGCTCTTTTTGTAGCAGGAACTCCTTTGCATATTAGGTGACACACCCCTAACGCAGCCAATCCTCCAAGAGCTTACAGTAACCCCGGTTGTGTTCTGATTCAGGAACCAGCTATATCTTTTTCTATGTTAAGCTTGAGTCAGGACAAAGATTTTAAGCATCGACATTCCTATTGGTTGATTTGTGTTAAACCTTGTATATAGCCAATCAGAACTGACTGTACCTTTATGGAGGGAACAGACCGCATTGGTCTTTATCCCTCAATCCCCATTGGTTGTTAACTAAAGTATGGGTGTGGCTTTGTCAGCCTGGATTATTTAAAAAAGGAGCTGTGCTCCACTGTTTTGTGTGTGTTGTCTGATCGTCTTGTTGCTGTAAATAAAAGCTGGATCACTTGTTGAAATCACACTCTTGTTAAGTCTCATACTTAACAGCCCCTGTAAGAAGAACTCTGTAAACTCTTGGAGGATTGGCTACATTAGGGGTATGTTGCCTAATATGCAAAGGAGTTCCTGCTACAAAAAGAGCCCTGGTTTTGCCCAAAAACCAGAGCATCACTGCACGACATCCCCAACGTGATGTCACTTCCAGGTGATGTCACTGTGTCAGGGTCATCCTAGAATGCCTCCCAAATCCCCCTGCTGGCGTGATAAGGGGACCTGGCAACCCAACCCTAGTGTCAGCTCATGAGTAAAAGCACAGCAAGGCCCAACTCAGATTGGGACCACTGTGCAGGAGAAGGAGGAATTCCTGCCTTCTCCCCTGTGCTGTTTAGTAATCAAAACATCCTGAAAGTCTCAGCAGGAGTGTTATTTCCTCTGTGGGAGTCAGCACATGTGAGCATTTGGTGCACATTCTGGTTCCCAATGAAATAACACCCCCCACCATGGCCCCTGTGGTGTTTCAGTAGCTGTGTAATGGTCCCAATCCAAACCAGGCCCTGATGTGCATTTACTCTTGAATTGCCAACTAGAACTCGACTCTGTAGCAAGCTCGTACAGTTTGTAACGTCTAGTTGGACTCTAAGCTTTGAGAACTACTGTAAAAAAAATTACTTGTACATAACATTTCAACCTCAGGCAGGTCTGTGTCTCTACAAAAGAGATAGGATGTCAGAAAAAGTCTACATCAAACACACATAATTTTTAAGGGAGGAAGGTGGTTGATTTTGCAAATTAATATATTGTTGTGAGACTGCTGTCTTATCAGTGTGAATGAATTTGGCCTAGAAGATACGGACAAAATAATATCAGTGTTCCTTGACTACTCTGGAGGTTTCCTAAATAGGAGTCAGCTGTAAGGAGGGGGCTGTCTTGAATCACCCATCAGAACCTTTGTAAGGTGAAGGTTACTTCCAGCCGAAGGAAGGTTGCATGTGTGTAAAAAGGTAAAGGTAAAGGTTCCCTTGCTCGAAAGCCAGTCGAATCCGACTCTAGGGTTGCGGTACTCATCTCCGTTTCAAAGCCGAAGAGCCAGCACTGTCCGAAGACGTTTCCGTGGTCATGTGGCCAGCATGACTAAACACCAAGGTGTACGGAATGCTATTACCTCCCCACCGAAATGGTATCTATTTATCTACTTGCAATTTCTTGTTTTCGAACTGCTAGGTTGGCAGGAGCTGGAACTAGAGACGGGAGCTCACTCCGTCATGCGGCACTCTCGGGTCTCGAACTGCTGAACTACTGACCTTCCACAGCCTGCAGTTCAGCATCTTAACCACTTGAGCCACCGCAGCTCCTTTCTGCATGTGTGCAGAAAGAGTCAATTTAAGCACCAAATATAATTCTTGGGTGGTCCTGAAAGTGTTTCGTCATGCAATCCTAAACATAGTTACTCCCTTCTAAGTCCATTGACTTAGAAGGATGCAAGTTTGCTTAGGATTGTACTGTGAATTTTCCTATAGTCCTTGGCTGCCATAAACTATAAAAATGTTTATTTTTTTCCTGTCAGCTCTCAGCTGTATACAGAGCAGTTTCATAGATAACGCCACCTTTCTCCTGCTAGTTGATATTCAGCGGCACTAACCTGATATTATTTCTACTCTTGCTGAACAGGGCACAGCTTGTGCACAGTTTAGAAAATGTGTCTTGTCATTGGTGTTCTGTTTTTCACTTGCTCCATTGTGGATTTCTGATAGCAAATCTTGTACGAATATACACATGTTTATGGCACCTTTTCATTTTTATCTCTTTTCTTGCCAGGTATAGTTTCCAGTTTGAAAAGCAAGCTCCTATACTACGGTGTTTGATCCGGTACCTCATTGTTTCTTTAAAACCATCTAGTGCAGCTTGTCAGCATATACCAGTCCATCAGTGGCTATTAGCCACAAGGTATAGATAGGAACTCTCAGGCTGGGGCAAGTGATGTTCTGTATTCTTGGCGCTGGGGGGGGGCAATAGTGGGAGAGCTTCTAGTGTCCTGGCCGCACTGCTGGACCTCCTGATGTCACTTGGTATTTCTGGCCACTGTGTGACAGAGTGTTGGACTGGATGGGCCATTGGCCTGATCCAACATTGGCTTCTCTTACGTTCTTATGTTCTTATATAGTAGTTGGTTGGTTCTCCATGTGGGTTTATACAGCTCTGAGAAGAAAGAGAAGAGAAGAAGAGAAGAGAAGAAGAAGAGAAGAAGAGAAGAAGAAGAAGAGAAGAAGAAGAGAGAGAGAAGAGAAGAGAAGAGAAGAAGAAGAAGAGAAGAGAAGAGAATCTTTATGTGGTTTTTCCATATTGCCACATGTCAAGTCGAATCTGCATTTGTCTTTCCCACCAGTGTCCTTCTGACTCCGTCTTCAAAAAAGCTGTCTACATTTGCTTTTGTTTTCACACATCAACAGTGCTAGCATACCTTTGCATGTCTGCATATGCTCTCTTGTGGCAGCTCCACTGTCATTGTGCCTCCACACCACTTTAAATTAATCTTCTCCAAACAACTCTTCAAACAAGCATAGAGAAAGATGGCGTCACAGCAGCACGAAACTGATTTAAAAATGCAAATGCAGATTTAACCAAGGACAGGGTTGGGCATCATCACCACAGTTCCTCAGTGAAATCATGCATCATTAGACCAAACATTAGACCAAATACATTAGACCAAACATCCTGTTAGCCAGGATGCCTTTTGATCCAAATCAGATACTCAAGGCAGCTTACAGATACCATAATATATAAGATCAAACCAAGATTTAAACGAATTACTAAAACAGCAGACATAGAAACAAAATTAAACAGCAGCATAAAGTACTTTTAGCAAAGCCATCTAAAGTACTTGCAAAAGAGATTTTAATCAGCTGCTAAAGTCCTATAACAGTCAGCCTCGTTGTGATGCTTCTCCCAGTATGTGATTGTGGTGTCTCAAGAATTTTAAAATTTAACAGACAATTTGCAAGGGCCAACTGAGATTGGGACCATGAGGGGGTAACTCTTTTCCTCATGCGGCTTTGCTGATCAAAACTGGATTCCCTCGCTGTGTCCCGTTATTAGCCCTCAAAGGAAAAAAAGAAGCAAGGAAAAGGCATGCACAGATGTGAGGGTGATTTTGATCAATGAAATTGCATGGGGAAGAATGAAAAGAGCTAAATAGAACTGAGCCCAGTGCAGCTTATATTACCTGTTTCTGCCCAAGGGAGAATTCAATCCTAAATCTCTCATAGAAATATGTTTCATAAAAAGGGTACCATTGCAGAAAAAAGCCCTGATGTTTCAGTCTATCAGGCTGGTCTCAGACCATTGAAGTTCAAAGTTTTGCTTTATTTATGCAGCTAACTAAGCAAGGAGATTCATGATATGGGAACAATCATTCCTTAAGGTATTCCAGGACCAGGCCATTTTGAGAAATGATTGTTGCTTCTAACTACTTCAGATGTCACTTAAGGATGTCACATGTACATTTTAATTACCACATTGCACTGAAGCACTGACTGGGAAAGGATTAGGGCCTTATTTCCATGGAAAAAATTCCCATTTTAAAACCTCATGCCCCAACCTCAGCTGATATGGTATACATTTTTTTCTGCTGATTAATATAACATGCAGTGTGAGAAGTCCTATGATGGCCTGTATGTTATTTTTAAGGAAAGAAGCAGCTTCTAAAAGCAGTATACCATCATGTCATTGTTCCATATAGTCCTTCCAAGGAGGTGTATTTGCCAGAAATGAGATCTCTTTTGGAAAAGCTCGTTTTTGCTGGATTGTTCCTGCTTAAACCCTGCTGCAAAAATTGCTCCCACCTGAAAAGACTGGGTTTAAGAAAAACTTGTTTTCTTCAACAGGTATTGTTGCCCTGCAAGGCTTTTGAGCCTCTTTTTGGACTGTAATAAAATAATAAACTGTGCCAGTGCGTGTATAAGGAACTGAACCACATGGTAACCTTCCCAGATGCCAGCAGAGACTGCACCCAGGCAAGAGACGTTTCTCCTGACCATCCCAGCAGCTCCAGTGCCCAGCAGGGGTTACCAGCCTATTTCTCATGAAGGAAATATGAAACAGAACCAGTATACACCAAAGCACAGTAACATGCCTTGATAAAATACACGAACTAGGGACTCCAAAAACGCCATTGAGAGTTCCTTCTACAGCAGGCAGCCTCTTTCCCTCCCCCACCTTCACCTGCAAGACCTCACGTAGCCCTGGCAGGGTCTATTCATCGTTGCCTAGTTACTGATTGAGAGCCATCAACAGCCGGGCTAATGCCATCAAGAACACAATAAGTGGCCGGATGACTCATCCTGGCTGTTACCTGGTGTCAGACATGAGTAAGTTTCTAGCTCTCAGTATTGACCATCCCTCAGGCACACCTCCACACACCTCCCCTACACCTTCCAACCAATAGGGTGCTTTCAGGGACGGACTACCAGGAGGCGGGAATCAGGGAGGTAACCAGCCCCCACCCTCCTGCTTATAAGGGGATGCCAGACCACCGGCCCTCTCTCTGCTCTTCGACCCCTATTGAACCTTTGACCCTCTTATGTCCAGCTTGCTATCCCCAACCCTTGCCTCCATCTTTAAACTCTAGGTCTGCAGCCTGAGTTTCCATGTGCTACCTGCTGGCCAGGCCATATGGTTCCCCATTTTTCTTAGTTTCCTTCCCCTCCATTTTTCCTGAGGAACACTCTGCACAAAGGGACCAGTAAGTATTGCCCACCAACAAGTTACCTGCTAATGCAAATGTGCTTTGCCTCTCTCTGTATTTCTTAGGCCTTGAATAATTGTGTGTGAGCTTGTGTAATTGTTTGCATGTGCAGAACTTCAGTAAAAGACTTTATTTTCAACCATAAAAAGTCTCCTGGTCTGTTACCAACACCTCCCGGCGGGGCTGACCTCTGTATACACAGGTGTTTCGCTCTCGCAGCCGATTGCTTATTAATAATCAATCAAATTCCCCCCGTTATTATTCATAATAATGCGCAATCAGGCTAACAGTATTTACAAAAATAAGAATATATGTACATAAAAAGCACAATAGCCATCTCTCTCTTCTCTCCTCGTCCATTATTTCCCCTTAATAATTTTCTCCCTCCCTCTTCTCCATTCTTCTTCCACTTCATATACAGTATTAAGAATCTTTTCCCCCTCAAAAGGCATCCTATAACAACTAGACACTTCTGGCTCTGGTTCTCAACACAGGGCATTTCCACATAGGGGTTTTTTCCCCATCAGTTCTGGCCCCATACTGCTTCGGTTTAGCCCCTGATTTCAGTACACATTTTGTGTGCTCAGTTTTTGCTTCATTTTTTCCACCTTTTCCCCCTGCTTCTTTTGAGACTAATCCCCCACCCCCGCTCACCCCAGCAGCCTTGTGTATGGCAGTGGAGCCACTGCTCTTTCTCTTCATCCCTAACTGTGCATTCGATCTTATTTTTAAATATAATCATATGCCAAAAATAAGGGGGGTGCTGTGACACCACTGATGATGACACCGATTATGAGAGCACCCTACTTTGAAAATCCTGAGTATTCAAAGCACATGAATTGACTCTACAACTATGAAAATGCAGACCAAAGGCAGACATGTGAAAGAACCATACCCAACAAATTCCAATGAACTAGATGAGAAGCGATTGGATTTATACCCCGATCTTCACTCAGAGTCTCAGAGCAGCTTACAAACTCCATTTCCTTCCCTTCACCACAACAAACACCTTGTGAGGTAGATGGGTTGAGAGAGCTCTGAGAGAACTGTCCTTGAGAACAGCTCTGACAGAACTATGGTTTGCCCAAGGTCATCCAGCAGCTGCAAGAGGAGGAGCAGGGTATCAAACCCAGTTCCCCAGATTAGAGTCCGTGCACTTAACCACTACACCAAACTGGCCTTCACTTAACCACTCACCAAACTGCTTATGGATTGACTGTCAAGAAAATCAGGAGTCAGTCAAGCATGTGGAAAAGCCCATTGTAAAAAATACCAGCTTCATAATGCCAGAATGAAAATAAAGGCTCAAAAGTCACTGGGTTCTTCATAAAATTATGACTGTAAGAGCCAAAAGTCAGTTAAAGGTCACTGGATTGGTATGTATCCATCCTACCATGCTGAATGTGATGCCTAGAAAGAAGACCAATCCACTTGACCCAATCCACTTGACCAATCCACTTGACATAATGTTTTTTCAGCTTTTTTAGCAGTGTGATTTGATGTTAAATGTTAACTCCTGTTGTGAGTTACAGTTGCAAACACATTGCTGACTTGACCAATGGGAGCTTGGCTAGAAGTATAGGTGGGCTGGCTGAAAAACATGGCTGCCACACACTGAAAGGTTTCTGTGATTTTCCCTCAGAATATATCAGAATGGCAGTTTCTTGCTTCCTCAGTTTGGTAGCTTAGTGAACAATCAGGAGTGAGGTAAGTGTCCTAGGAAGAGGCAGCTGGTATAGAGGAGTGGATAAAAACGGGGCTATTTTGGGGCAGGAACACACAGGAACGGAGTTCTGGCTGGCTTCTGAGGTGGCCATGCCTACAGCCTCCCCCCCCCCCGGGTTCCCCAGGCACCTCACAAGCCACGGGGCACCTGGGGAAGCCGATCCTGGGAGGGAGCTGTGCTGTCAGGGGTGTGGCCTAATATGCTAATGAGTTCCTGCTGTTGGGTGTAGCCTGTTATGCTAATAAGTTCCTACTGGGCTTTTTATAAAATGGATAAAAATATCCATTCCATTCAAATTCCAGCCCAGCTAAATCATGGGAATACTGTGTTTTAGACAAGGTAACAGACAGTGTATCCAGAGCCAATGATGATATAGTAAGGGTTGACTTAAGTGAAAAATGGCTCCCATTACTGAAACATCTTTGGGGCTACTCATTTCACATCACTGCTATATGGAAAAATGATAATTTCCCTATTGTCTACTTTCATTGATCCCTTACATTCCTGAAGTACAACACCAATATGTTGTATTGCATTGAGTACTTAATGTTCTGGCTGACAGGGTATGTTCTTATATAATTGCTCCCATGTTCAATCTGATTCCAAAGTGATACTTATAATTATAATCTCTCCAATTGTGAGGTTTATATTTTAGATCACTTCAATTGTAGCTTAATTGTTTGTCCATGTATTAACGTTCTGTATATATATATATTTATGGAATCTGCTCAATAAAAATTCAAAACTCCAAAGAAAAAAAATCCAGCCCAGCTGTGAAGTCACTTAATTGCTTTAGGCAAGTCAGTATCTCTCAGCCTGTTTCCTAAAAGCAATACAGTGGGCCTAAAAAAATTAAACCAGCACATCTTCCAAAGCTGCTGCAATGCTGCCAAGATTAATGCTGAGAGCTTTTATTCTTATTTTCAAACCATAAGCCCTCAGTTAGAGTTGCCAACCTCTAGGTGAGGCCTGGAGATCTGCCACCATTACAGCTGATCTCCAGACAACATAGAAGAAAATTACAGCTTTAGAGGGTGAACTCAATGGTAGTCTATCCGGCTGAGGTCCCTCCCCTCCTCAGGCTCTATCGCTAAATCACCCAGAATGATCCAACCCAGAGTTGGCAACTCTATCTTCAGTGCAAAAAGTTAGCTGTGCACTCTGTTCAAATCATGGCTGCCTCAGTCACCTGTGTGGATCAGTACAGGAGTGAATGCTGTTGAAGAAGCCTGTAAATTGCCTATGGTCTAGATTGTACCACTTCAGTGAGCAACATTCATGCCAGATATATCCATCATATGCTGGTTTTCTGCAACCCCTCCCCATCTTTAGCCAAAGTAGTACAATCCAAGGAAAGCATTATTCCTTGATTCTGCTGCATCCTCGTTCCATTTATACTAAATGGACAGATCATGGGTAGCTGTTCAAAAACTGGCCAAAAATATAATTACTGCAATTGCTGATGACCTTTAGTTCTTTTTACTAAAGTAGATATTTGTCCCTGTACACTCATATGAGAATGGCCCCATGGACCACTCAGTGCCCTTAGCTAGTAATCATTTTAGATGTTTACAGAAGCCGAGATGGTTTTATTCTTGTCGCACCTCAAAGAAACCACAATTTGTTAAAATGACATGTTCAAGGAAAAGGTGGACCCACCATCTGCACTGCATAGTGGAACAACTGCTCTCTTCTTCTCCCTTCCTGGTGCATGTGCAGATTTATGAACTGCACATTATGTTCCCGAGGAGATCCTTGAACTCTTGTAGGCTGCACATTTATTTCCCTTGGCAGAGAAACACTGAAGGATTACTAAAGGGAATTGATTGTATTCATGTATTATAAATTAGCTCAAATCGTTTTCACCAGTGTGCCTTGCAGTGTTTGTGCTCTGATGTATAGCAATGTTTGCTTATTTTATTTTTATTTTTTGCTGAGTAAGAACAGCTCGGTTTGCAAATAATGTAAAAGTGGGGTAAGAGAGTGACCGCCAGAAAGGCAATTATTTGTTTTTTAAAAAATTATTTCTAAATCCAGTGCCCTTGCACAATGTTAGCGAACATTAGGTCCTCATCCTTCCGGCTGTCCTTTTCTCATTCCTTGTATAATCAGCTGTCTGATTTGATTACAGACTTCTAAAGCAGATTGGCTATGAACTGCTTGCCAGAGATGCAAACACAAGTAAAAAATAACACCCCTTTGAGGCACATGTGTGTGCGTGTGTTATGATGTTGTCATGAGAAAGAAAAGGAGTTATCTGCTTGATAGGCACTCATTATGTTTGAAATCATGGACCTCTTTTCTCTGTATGTCTGTGTGTCTGCACGCACCACTCTACTTACAAAGCATGGTAGTTGAGTCAATGTAGCTCTAGAAATCCAGCCAGCAGGGAAAACAAAATGAGCAGGTAACAACTATACCTGCTGGGCCTTGTCATCTGCAGCTCAGTGGAGATCTGGATTTCTGAGGGCTTCAGAGAGAGAGGGAAGAAAGCAAGCAAGTGGGAAGAGCAATTTTGCTGGGGCTGCTGAACAGAAAACATTTCATTCATAAAGTCACAGTGGGTTGGGGGGTTTGGTACAATAATCTTTGGGGGCCCTAGGAATGCTCTGGGAGAGCCTTTAAATACATCATTCTAGAGTGTTTTGGCACACAGATGTCTTCTAAACTCTTTATTTGTATCTCTTGCAGTTCCTTAATTTGTTCTGCGACTTGTGAATAGGGGGGAGAAAAAATATTTTTGTAAACATCTGTTTTGAAAAGGAACTTGTTTCACAAACCCCAATAGTCTCTATCTACTTGCTTTTCTGGTCCCTGTCTCTGATTGTTCCCATTCCCATTTTGTCCTTGGGGAAGATTCTGCAGATGCCTTTTTAAAGTTGTTTGAATGACTTGCTAGAGTTGCCATTCCTCAGGTTTGAGCTTCTTCCCTGGGTAAAGATGTGTCTTAGGTAGGCTTACCAGTTATCCAATAATGGTGGGCAAAATCCTGGTAATCGTTACCGATGCCTGCCAATGCTTATCTGGTCAGCAGATGAAAGCAGGCCAACAAAATTGGGGGAGGGTGATCTCCATCACCTCATGATGACATCACTTCCGGTGCAACCCAGACACACCCACTTCACACTGGGGTGACACTCTAGTATTCACCCAGAAACTCCTTTGGGGAAAGTGCTAGAGTGTCACCCTGATGCAATGCTGTGCTTCCAGGCTGCTCCAGAAGTGATTGCCAACTCCCCCCATTTCCCTCTAGTCTTAGGGCTGCCAACCTAAGGCAGAGGCTGGCAACTGGTAAGAATCTGGGGGATATGAGGGGCACCATCAGTGTGACAACATTATATCACTTCAAAAGAAAAACAGAGTTTCTAGTCATTCCTAGAGTGGCATGATATCACTTCCAGGTTTTTACCAGAAGTGACATAATGCCATTGCTCTGGTGGCAATTTTTAATTTTTTTCCTGTTAAGTATGCAACTCAACAAGAGGCAGTGATTTCAGCAAAGTGATTCAGCTTTATTAGTAACAACAACTAGATGATCAGAACACAATGACAACACACAACAACAAGTGGAGCACAGCTCCTTCTTTTAAATGATCCAGGCTGTCAAAGCCACGCCCACAGATAAGTTAAGAACCAATGGCATGACAATGATAAAGGCCAATCAGGTCTGTTCCCTCCATAAACATATTTACAATTGTGATTGGTCGCTTAAAACCATTCCATAGGAACGACCAATAGAAATGTTACAGCTTACGATCCTCTGCATAGAATCAAGCTTAACATGGCACAGAATAGGCTTAGTTTACAGTTTAAGACATTACATTTCCCCTTCCCGCTGGCAGCTGGAGCAGAATCAAGCAACAGGAGTTTGGGGCAGGAAATCCCCTGCCCCCAGTGGAAACTGGGTGTCCCTCGTCTTTAGTATTGCATAATTCTCATGCTTTAAAATGATAAAGTACAGATGAAATTCATTTTGAATGGTTAAAAATGAAACCTCTTATAGGGGTTTTGTTAGCTGGATTGCATGTAATTATTAATAATAATGAGGGGAATATGATTGATTTTCAATAAGCAATCGGCTGCGGGAGCGAGCACCTGTGTATACAGAGGTCTAGCCCCACCGGGAGGTGTTGGTAACAGACCAGGAGACTTTATATAGTTGAAAAACAAAGTCTTTACTGAAGTTCTTCACAATCAAATAATACACAGTCTCACACACAATTACTCAAGACTAGGAAATACAAAGAGAGGCAAAGCACATTTGCATTAGCAGGTAAATCATTGGTGGGCAATACCTACCGGTCCTGTCGTTTAGAGTGTTCCTCAGGAAAAATGGAGGGAAGGAAACTAGAAATATGGGGAACCATGTGGCCTGGCCAGCAGGTAGCACATGGAAACTCAGGCTGCAGACCTAGAGTTTAAAGATGGAGGCAAGGGTTGGGGATAGCAAGCTGGACATAAGAGGGTCAAAGGTTTGATAGGGGTTAAAGAGCAGAGAGAGAGCTGGTGGTCAGGCATCTCCTTATAAGCAGGAGGGAGGAGGCTGGTCACCTCCTAGTAAGTCCGTCCCTAAAAATACCCTATTGGTTGGAAGGTGTAGGGGAGGTGTACCTGAGGAGTGGTCAATATTGAGAGCTAGAAGCTTAACTCATGTCTGACACCTGGTAGCAGCTGGGATGAGTCACTGGGCCGATTCCATTGTCTTCTTAATGGCATTAACCAGGCTGCTGATGGCCATCAATTAGTTACCAGGCAACAGTGAATAGTCTCTGCCAGGTCTATGTGAGGTCTTGCAGGTGAGGGGGGAGGGAAAGAGGCTACCTGCCTGATTTAGAAGGAACTCTTAATGGCGGTTTTTGGAGTTCTTAGTCCTTGCATTTCATCAAGGCATGGTGCTGTGTTTAGTGCATACTGGGTCTGTTCCATTCTCCTTCATGAGGAACAGGCTGGTAACCTATGCTGGGCACTGGAGCTGCTGGGGAGGTAAGGAGAACATCTCTTGCCTGAGTGCAGTCTCTTCTGGTGTTCTGGTGGGGTTACCATGTGATTCAGTCCCTTAGGTATACACTGGCACAGTTTATTGTTTATTACAGTTCATAAAGAGGCTCAAAAGCCTTGCAGGGCAACAGTTTCAATTATGTTTTTTGAGTATGTTTTAACCAAAGGAATAAAACATCCTCTGTTGATCAGTGCAGGTTAATTTCAAATAACCAAATACAGCTTATATAAAGAAGAACCTTCAACAATGCCTAACAATTAGTCAGGAATTGCTTTTCCCCTGAATTTATAGGTACACAAAAGTGTCCCTATTACAGGTAATGTTACATGTCAGGGATTTTGTAAACAACAAAAACAAAGTTTGAACTTCACAGAAAACTAAGCAAATGATAGTGTGGCAAAACTGGGAGCCATACACCCGTGGTCCACAGATCTGCTGGTGGCAAAAGGTGGGAAAGAAGACAGTTATGGCTGCAGCTCAAATGCTATGGAAGCTGTTTACCCAGCGGTTGGCTCTAGGGCTGATAATTATAAAAAAAAACAAAAAAGAACCCCTCAGTTGCAGTTTACATAGGTTCCATAGAGGTCAGCATGTTAAACTGAGGCTGTGGTCACACACACTAAATAATCCACTTTCAATCCACTTCCCAACTGGATTTTTACTGTGTGAACTGGCAAAATCCCATTTGTAAATGGATTGAAAGTGGATTGAAAGTGGATTACTTAGTGTGTGTGACCGCAGCCTGAGATAACAATTCCACAGAACACTCAGACTTAAACTCACCTTCTGATCAAATTCTATATGAAGGATAATTAGCACATACTGATTTTCGTATTTAATAATGAGGTATAAATAACCCTTCAGTGGTTGGGTGGTTAAGAATTACTGCCTCAAGCCTTGAGGAACTGATGCTGATCAGAAAAGGCAGGACTGATTACACGGGTGCAACAGACTCTAAATAAAGCAGCTTAATGTGTTCATGCTTTCCTAGTCTTCCCTAGAGAGGCTTCACCTCTGTTTTAGCATAAATGTATATTTAATATGGGTGGACACTGTGAAGCTCCCTGGATCAAAGGCCTCATTCCTATAACAGTATCCCATAGTCTTCCAACCTTCCCAGTAGGGTTGCTGACCTCCAAGTGGAGGCTGGATCTGCCAGAATTAGAGCCCACCCTCCAAAGCAGTCATTTTCTCCTGGGGAACTGATCTTTGTCATCTGAAGGTCCGTTGTAACTCCAGGAGATCTCCAGTCCCCACCTGGAGGCTGGCAACCCTAATTGGAACTGTTTTCCAGACTACAGATGGATTTTACTGCATCATACCCTGCCGAGGTCCCGTCCCTCTCAAAACCCCTGTCTCCCCAGGCTCCACCCTCAAATCTCCAGGAATTTCCCAACACAGAGTTGGCAACCATATTCCACACCCATGTTCCTTCTCCTTGCACAAAGCTGAGCAATGCCCTCTGACACTACAAACTGTCTCTGAATTGTGTTGAAAAACATTGCTTGATAGCGACTGCCTCCTTCCATATAATCTGGCCCATTACTGAGGTCATTATGAAAAGGCGAAGGCCCTCACCTCCACAGATCAATGAAGAGGTTACCACCACTTGCTGGACCTTCTTATATTTTAATTATTTTGTGTGTGTGTGCATGTGTTCTTGTGTGCTTGCCTGGAAGTCATGGTTGATTTCTGGTGACCCCTACTGGGGGCTTGGATGTTTTTCAGAGAGGTATCTTAATTATTAGCCTGCCTCTGCATCCCACCTCTGATATTCTTGGAGGTCACCCTTCCAAGTACTTGCCAGAGTCAGCCCTGCTTTGCTTCCAAGATCTGATGGGACTGAGAATGCCTGGGCTATCCAGGTCAGGGCCATTTGTTGGACCTTCTTGATGGTGAAACCCGAACTGTGAAACAGAGTCTCTAAAGACTTTCTTGATGCCCAGTCTTTATTCATTTCAATGCAACATTTAAATGATTTTATTTGAAAGAGTATGAGAGTTCAGCTACTGATTACATCTTCTAGCATTTACTCTCTTTTTTTAGACTTAATTGTTTACAGAGCAGTCCTAACCCTTGTAAGTCCACTGAAGCCAATGAACTTAGAAAACTGTAACTCTACTCAAAATAGCATTGTTAACATGATTCATTTTTAAAAAAAATTATTTGAATTCTATTATATATGTTTGTGTTAACTACCTTCTAAATTATACCACTGAAAGACAGGATTAAATATTTAAAATCAATATTTTTCAAAATAATACATATTCTAGATGGGTCTTAGTAACACATACTAAAAGGAGAGTTTTCATTAAGTCTCCAGAACTTGTGACTGAGCCAGCTGCAATATACACTGCCAATGCTACTGTGCCAAACAAGCCGCTCCTTCTGTTTCAGTTGCTGCTTTTGCCGTAGTCACTGTGCCCCATGGTGATCCCTATATAATGTCCAAAAAAAGAGAGAACAATCTGTATTCAAATGCCCAAGTTCAAAATGAGCAGCTTAATAACCATGAAAGCAACTGGCCACTCCATCTGCTTCCAAAAAGCTTTTTGGATCCCATTTTTCAGCAGGGATGTTGAGAACTTTGAAAGGAATATGATCAACATTCAAACTTGCTATGCTCAAATTGCTCATTTACACATGAGTCAAGCCCTTCACCAGATCACCTCCATCCATTTGTTCAAAGTTTGAATCAAACACTACACAGAGCAGCTTGATGGCTATGCAGTACCACCTACAGGATTTCCTACATAATTTACTTTGTATGCTACAGGGCCACAAATACGTGAAGGCAGCCAACCAGAGCAGCTTTTTGCCATATCTCAGAATGAGAGACACAGAACTGCCTAGGGAATGATAGGTCTTCTCTGCCAAAACAGCATATCTCCTATGAGGCAGTGCAAGAATCTGCATGTGCAAATTATTCTCAATCGTAACAGTTGCCTGCTTTTCTTACTCACAAAACACTGGAGCCTAGTCCACACATTCACAGAATACACAGGCAGGGAGAGTGAGTGCAAGTGCATTAGCCCCACTCCCCACCTCCATGTGATCACCTGGTCATCTGCAGGGGTTACCATGTGGAAAAGCTGGCCACATGAACTCTCCCTCCTCAGGACCTGCAACATTCAGAAAGCAACTAGGGCAACTGGTAGAAGTCCAAGAATGCAGTGGCGGGGGAGGAAGCCGCACAACTCCTAGATGTCTCTTTTGTCTATCAAACAAGTTTTAACACTATTTTAGCAGGAAAAAAATGACAATGACCTTGAGGCAATGCAAGAATGTATATAAAATCATAGAGTTGGAAGGGACCTCCAGGGTCATCTGGTCCAAACCCCTGCACAAGACAGGAAATTCACAAATACCTCCCCCCCCCACAGCCCCAGTGACCGCTGTTCCACACCCAGAAGATGACAAAAAACCTCCAAGATCACTGGCCAAACTGGTCTGGAGAAAAATTGCTTCCTGACCCCAAAGTGGCGATCAGCATTTCTCTGGGCATGTAAGAAAGGGCCACAAGAACTAAGCATTGAGGCACCCTTCCTACCCTCCCTCTCATGATCTGCCTAACTTCACAGAATCAGCATTGCTGTCAGATGGCCATCTAGCCTCTGTTTGAAAACCTCCAAAGAAGAAGAGCCCATCACGTCCCAAGGAAGCCTGTTCCACTGAGGAACTGATCAACTTTGGAACTGATCCACACCTTCAACATAAAGGAGTACCAAGTTAGGCAGCAATGAAGAACTCAAGTAGACACCTGGCAACTGTAAGCACCTGAGGAGAAGGGTACACTTTACTGGGGTCCAGAGGTCCAGAGGGGCTCACCAGGAGCCCAGGCTGGAATCCCCATTACCATGAGGAAAAAAGTGAAGGATAAAGTGTTGATTATACCTGAGGAACTTTATAGAAACTTACATCCTTGTATCTATGCATTTATTGTCCAGATCTTTTGTGAGATTTGCTGGAGCTAATAGGGTTGTTACAAGTGGGGACCCACAACAATCGCAAGGGGATCCATTATACATTTGGATTTTATTTCTTCCCCCTATCACTGCTGCTTGGCCCAGCTTCTCCACACCACACACACACACCAGCAAACATCATGCAGCTCCTGGCAGCCAGACCCACCGAGACTTCTCTCTCACCCCCATCAATGACCATGCTGGCAACCTCCATGTAGCTCCCAGTCCTCAGGCCTGCCAAGGCTCCCTCCCCAGCCAACAGTGGTGAGCCCTGAATGTCTCTGAGCATCCAAGCCCATGAAGGCTTCTCCCCACCACCACCATCAGCAGCAGCAAGCCCCGTGTAGCTCTGGCCACTGGACTTGCCAAGGCTTCTTCCCCCACTGTTAACAATAGCAGTGGCGAGCCCTGCACAGTTCCCAGCTGCCAGGTCCACCAAAGTTTCTCCACACGTGCCCCAATAATAATGCCAGCAAGCCCCATGCAGCTCCTGGCCCCCAAAGGCTTCTCTCCCTCCCTCCCTCCCATCAGCAAAGACATCAGGAAGTATGAGCCCAAGATTCAAGGGGAGGGGGAATCTCTCTCCTCCACTTATCTTGCTACCTTTGCTGTTGCTGGGATGGCTTATGGGCCTGGTGCAGTTCCCGGACGCCACCATCATCACCAGGATGTCACAGCTCCTGGGCATTTTTTACCATCGCTGCCGCCAGGCCCTCCATGACTCCTGGGACATGTACAGAAGAGGATGCTTTACTTTGGGGGGATTTTAAACCCCCCTCATATTTTCCAAACATTTAAAACTTTTCTGCACACCTGGAGAATCTCCCAAGATCTGTTTAGCCTCTGTATGGCCCTGATCTGAGGATTTAGCTATCCATAGATTGGGGTCATGGGTGGTTAATAGTATATAGATGAGGAGACAAATTTCTTTTTTCTGAACTTCACATTTTTAGACATAGCCATTTTCCTCTTATTTCATTTTTTCTGTTTCAAGAAAGGGATTTCTCTTTCATTTTTCTTGAAAAGAAATCAATGCATTGCTTTGTAACTTCAGTCCTTGAAGTTGTTTCATAGAATCATAGAGTTGGAAGGGATCTCCAGGATCATCTAGTCCAACCCCTTGCACAAGGCAAAAGATTCAAAAATACCTCCCCCTCCACACCAGCAGTGACCACTGTTCCATGCCCAGAAGATAACAAAAAACCTCTAGGATCCCTGGCCAAACCAGCCTGGAGAAAAATTGCTTCCTGACCTCAAAGTGATGACCAGCATTTCCCTGGGCGTGTAAGAAAGGGCCACAAGAACTAAGCACTGAGGCAACCTTTCCTGTCCTCCCTCTCTTGATCTGCCTGAGTTCACAGAACCCGCATTGCTGTCAGATGGCCATCTAGCCTCTGTTTGAAAACCTCCAAAGAAGGAGAGCCCACCACCTCCTGAGGAAGTCTGTTCCACTGAGGAACCGCTCTAACTGTCAGAAAGTTCTTCCTAATATTTAGCCGAATAATCTTCTGATTTAATTTCAACCCGTTGGTTCTGGTCTGACCTTCTGGGGCAACAGAAAACAACTCCGTACCATCCTTCATATGACAGCCCTTTAAGTACTTAAAGATGGTTATCATATCACCTCTCAGTCATCTCCTCTCCAGGCTAAATATACCCAGCTCCTTCAACCTTTCCTCATAGGACTTGCTATACATCAGAGGGTTTCATATTATACATCAGAGGGTGGCAGGGTTGCCAATCATGACCATGGAACCAGCAGGATATGGTGTGGTGGAGGAGACTTCTGGTTTGCAGGGGGCACGATGGAAATCCCTGGTGCAATAACATCACTTCCAGCCCAACCTAGACATGATATCATTGTGCTATGGGTGATGCTCTTAGACAAATGCCAGAACATCACATGGTGTGACCTCTTCTGGGTCATGCCAGAAGCAATGTCATCATGCTGAGTACAGCAATTGTGCCTCTCACACACATTTTGCTGGGCATTTCTCCCACTGCCCAGTTGAACAGCAGTGGGCAACAAGAGGGGGGGCAGGAGATCCCCCACCCCCAGCAGGAAGATGGCAAGCATAGTGGTGCTCTAGCAGGAGCATCTACAGAGCGTACAGCATGAAATACTGAAAGTTTTGGATTTGCTGTTCCTGCACCTCCTCTCTTCAAATTTCTCATTGATAGACATGGAACTGCTTAGAAATTGATTCCAAATTCCTAAAAAGGATTGTTGAATTTCAGGGACAAATTGAATAAGGAAGAATTAAGACAATTTATTTTAACAACCCAATCAGAAGCAGTATTACAGCAGTGCTCTCAAGAAGCATTCTGAATTTTCTTACGTGATACCCTTCTCTCAGAGAATGTGTTAAATGAGGACTATATAAGTGAGACCAAGAGACAGAGAGATATGTTTTGTCTAACATAGTCTATCATATCAAAAACTACAAGTCCCAGAGCTCCTTGTGCATAGTCAGGAGGGAGACCTGCTAGGAAGGGCAAAACAAAGCACCATAAGACTGTGGGAGCCAGTGCTGCTTCTGGTAGGATTTGCAGGCCCAAAATATATATAAGTGTCGAATTCAGTCACTGTCATGAATACACACAAAACATGCATGCACAAAGTCAGGTTTGCTGCCATGTCTGGTGGTGGCTATAAATACAAATCAGGCAGCCAAAAATGTAAGGAGGTAAAAAAAAATGAGAACAGAAATGTTAAAGGAAACCAATCTAGCCTTCGGGTTTTTTCAAATCAGGCAAGGCCTTTCTGCAATCTGGCAACAATACTGTATCTAGCAGATAAACAAAATCAAGCTGAAAATGATTTCAATAAAAAGACTGAGTCTGTGGCAATTAATTTTCAGTGAAGTATGCATAGTCCTACAGATTTTTTTGCACATTGAAAGGTTTCAACAGGCTAGCACTGATTTTTAAAAATAGAATGCAGCAAGAATGGTTAAGGCATCTTGTCTATTGAGTGTTAACTTGCAAGGAAAATCACTTTGGGGGACTTTATTTATTTTACAAAATTTATACCCTGCCTTTCTGCTCTCATAAGGGCCACCAAGGCAGCTAACAAATTTAAAAACATATATAAATAAAATCACATCTTAAAAACCATTAAAACCAACATAAATACATCATTAAAACAATTAAAACCAGAGCTAAAATGCATATTAAAAATAAAACACTGGACAGGAATGAAAGATCACTGATGGAATGTCAAATGAAACAGAAATATCTTCATCTTCTGGCAGAAGGTGGCAACAAAATGGAGGAGATGAGACTCCCTGCAGAGAGAGTTCCAGAATTTTGGTGCCACTACTGAGAAGGCCCTCTCCTGGGTTGCCATCTGCCTAATCTCAGAAGGCAAAGGTACCCAAAGTAGGGTCAGATAGGTTCATAAGGGAGCAGGTGGTTTCTTAAGTATGTTGCTCCCAAATAATATAGGACTTTAAAGGTCAACACCAGCACCTTGAATTGTGCCCAGAAACAGACTGGGACCCAATGTAGATAGGTTGGGAGGACAGGAGTAATATGGTAATATTCCAATCAACATTCTGGCTGCAGCATTCTATACCAACTGAAGTTTCCAAACACTTTTCAGAGCACATTGCAGTAATCTAGATGTAACCAGAGCCAGATCATGATTGTGCAATGAAAAATTCATGATTATGCAACGAAAAGGCCAGAAAAATAAAGCTTTCAAGTTAATTGGCCTAATGTTTGCAGCCACATTGGTCCTTCATAACAAAAGAAATAGTCAGCAGATGATATTATTAAAAGTAGCAATGGTAAACATTTTTCAGAAAAGTAGAATAGGTAGCAATAATTTCAGAATTAAAACAAACTTTTCTTGTGGCTCATGAGATTATATGTATGGGATGTGAGACTGGTTTCAGGGGATGTATGGGGGGGCATGAAAAAAGTTTGTACCAGGCTTGGGGAGGGAAATGTTCCTGCCTTGACTGTAAGGTCCTGTTCAGATGGGCAGCAAATCCCGCCATTAGCCTGGCTCTAATTTGATCCAGATCTTTTTATCCAACGTTGCATGACCAGACAGCTCCCCTTATCGTGCGTGTACTCTACGGTGGATTGTCTAGATGGTGTCCACCTGAAGGAGCCGTGAAGTCAGGGTTTTTTAAAAAAATCTGCATATGTGGATCTGCGCCTCAACATGCACTTGTTTTTCCACGCATGCATGGAATTGAATGGTTAAAGCACTGCCAGCGGTACTTCCCTCTAGGTACCATTTCAATTAACACAGTTCATGAATTTCATGGACCCTTCAGAAACATGAAATTGTCCAGAATGTTTGAGTGGAGCTCTGCGGCTGTCGTGCATTTACACGTTTATGTGCATATCACTAAATTTTTTAAAATGCAGCTATTTGGGATGGTCTGGAGGATTGCGCGCTGGAATGATCAGATGGGGGAAAGTCTGCCATTGGCCGGTCGGCAAGCATTTGCCCCGGACTGAAACAGGTATCTTTTAAGTACAGCTCCCTGGCACGGTAAAATGAGCTGATCATGGAAGCGACACCTTTCCCAGATGTCGATGTCTGATCGTTCCCTTTAAATCCTCTAGGCACTCATGCCTGGGGCGGATCTAAAGAGCCGTCTGATCAGGACCTAAGTCACTATTTGTGAAGTGCTAATGGCTTGTGCACTGAAAAACTGTGACAAACATCAAGCAGAAAGGTGATGCTGACAGCAGATGAGGAGCATAGGAATAACAATAGACAAAGAGTTCTATGTGGTCACATATACACAATTGTCTTTTCTTTCACAATCAAACATATGCAAGCAGTTTGTCAAATGTTCAACTGTGCAGATCACAACTGCTTTCCATAGGCTCTAAGAAAAAATACAAACTGCTACTTCAAATTATTATTGGGGGGAGTCCTTGGTAATCTCTCTCTCTCATATTTGTTCTGTGTTTTTAGTTAAAGTGTTGCCAACATCCAAACTGCAGTTATCTGGTTTGGAACAAAGAGAAGCAAATGTCTGGAAGAAAAATGACAGAAGTCTGCCCTCCCTAAAGACAGACATTGTCTTCCCAAAAATCAATCACTAAAAGTTCCCTTATAAATCTTCCTTGTCAGTTGTCTACTCAGAGCAAGAGATGTGGGTGTCAGAAGCAGCAAGGACAGAGATTAAATGGGTTTAGACAAAGAGTATAGAACAAAGACACTGCTCACGAGATTCAAGACTTGTGAAACAGTTTGCTGAATGGTGCTGTTACTACTGTTATGATGATGCTGATTCTACAGTGCTTTAAATAGTTTTAAAAGCATTGCATACCTTCTTGGTAATCCTAATAATAATTTTGTAATGTAGCTCAGTATTATTGCCTGTAGCATCAAGGGTCAAAACAGATTTGATATTAGAGAACTGTGAAATACTTTCCCCATGTTTTAAAAAAGACCATGGCTGAGGACCAAACCAGACTTGATTTTTAAAGAATAGGGTCTGGGTTTCTCAGATCCAGCTCTGTTTCCCCACAGCCACACAGGGAATGTCTAGTAAACTTAAGGAGAGTCTGCTTGGCCTTGGAACAGAGCCATGGAAGGAGGAAGGGCTCATGCATCCCTCCTCCAGCAATTTTCCTGTGCCAAAACAGCATGGGGGGGCTGTTTTTGGCATATTCTGTGCAGATGGACAAGCAAAAATTGGGAAATAACTCCCCCAGCACAATTTCAGTGTCGGACAGTGTGTGCATGCAGGAGTCCTTCCTCTCCCCATGGCAGCGTTTCAAGCCCAAATGGGCTGTCCTTTTTTCTTGTTTTTGAATTATATACTTTATTAAAATATAAGACTACAAGTAGAGACCCGCAAGAAACTTGCGGGATGGTCATCCCATTCCTCACACCTTTGCTTCCTCCCCTCTACCCTTACCTATCTCACACTCTTTCTCCCTTCTGGGGGTGGAGCCATAGACTCAACCCTCCAAAGCAGCCATTTTATCCAGGGGAACTGATCTCTGTCACCCAGACAACAGTTGTAATTCTGGGTGATCTCCAGCCCTCACCCAGAGGCTGGCAATGGTAGTTCTCATGGAGGAAATGGCTGGTTTGGAGGGTGGAGTCTATGGCATTATACTGGTCTGAAGTTCCTCCCCTCCTCAAACCCCACCATCCCCAGGATCCACCCCTTAAATGTCCAGGAGTTTCCCAATCCAGAGTTGGCAACCCTATTTCCTTCCCACCCAACAGCCAACTTAACCTTTATCTGCCTTTATCTGTCTTCAGCTTTTTGTCTCCACCCCCTCCCCCACAGCTTCTACCAAGGAAAATTATAGTCTTTCTCCACAGTGGGGACCAAAGCAGCTTACATTATTCTCACCTCCTTTTTATCTGCACAACAACCCTGTGAGGTTGGTTAGGCTGAAAGTATGTGACTGGTCCAAAATCACCCAGTCAGCTTCCACCGCAATATGGGGATCTGAACCTGGGTCTTGCAGACCTATTCTGAGGCTCTAACTGCTGCATCACTACTGGCTTTCATAGGGTGGCTGCTGAACAGCAGCAAGCAGCCAGGCCAAGTTGAGTCATGCAAATTAGGTGGTATCAAGTCACCCAGAGGGTGCTGCCTAGGGATGCCAGCCTCCAGGTGGGATCTGGGGATCCCCTGGAATTACTGCTCAGCTCCAGACTACTGAGATAACTTCCCCTGGAGAAAATTGATGCTTTGGAGGGTGGACTCTAGGGCATTGTACCCCACTGAGGTCCCTGTCCTCCCCAGGCTCCATCCCCAAATCTCCAGGAGTTTCCAGACCTGGAGCTGGCAACCCCACTACCCCATCCCCTGCCAGTGCCCGTGGGGGACCTGGCAACCCTAGACTGCTGCCAGGCCTAGGGTTGGCAACCTCCAAGTGGGGCCTGGAGAGTGAACTCCAGAGATCTGTGAACAACAGAGATCTGTCTCCCTGGAGAAAATGGCTGCTTTGGAGAGTGGATTCTGTGGCATGATGCCCAGCTGAGGCCTCTCCCTTCCCCAAATCCTGCCCTCCTTGCACTCCACCCCAAAACCTCTAGGAATCCCCCAGCCTGGCCCCAAGGCTCCCTCCCTCCCTCCCCCCTCCCTCCAAGGCCGAAAGAGGCCTGGAAAGAAAGGGCCCTTCCCCCCACCCTTTGACTGACAGAGCCAGTCAGAAGCCTCTCCTCCCCCCCCCCAAACGTTCTAATCTCTCACCATTGCTGCCTGGAGTCAGGTCCCTGCAGAGGCCATTTCAAAAGGCTTTTGGGGGGTAATTCAACTGTCCCTGAAGGGATTTCCTCACTGTTTGGATTTTTCTACAAACCCAGGAAGTCTACTGACTATGTAGGAAAAGCTGTTGGGGGAGAGTGAGGCCCCTGTTGGAGGGAATAGGTATTCGCACAGAAAAAAAAAAGTCTGGAATTAGAATAAGGATAGATTAACAGATAACAAACAACAGTAAAAGAGAGAGAGAGAGCACTTGATCAGAGATCACAATATGTTAACCCTTGATGGTGAATATTCTTTAGGAAAAACACACAATATTAATAGGAGTACAATTTCAGCACTGTTCTATATAATATATAAAACATATATAATACACAAAATAAGGTAATTAGGAGAAGGAGGAAGCGGACGGAGAAAAGTGGAGGTAGCTATTCTAAAACGCCAAGATTTAACCAGGTAAATCAGTCCAGAAATTGCTTAATAATGGGTACCATTTCTCTATTAAATCTGTTTGATTTGTGGTACTCATTGTGTCTAAGAATTTTGCCTTATCAATACTATTCATTAAATAATCTTATCTTTTATACAGGATAGAAAGATTTTAATTAGCCAACATTTTCAAGTTCTCATAGTTTCCAATCCAACTATAGAACTTGGCCCAGGTATTTTCATAGATTTCTTCTGCTCAGTCCTTTAAATGTAATAAAAGTTTATCAATTTCTGCTACTTGAAGTATTTTGTTAACAATATCTCTCTTAGATAGCAATTCTGTTGTCTTCCAAAACTTAGCATATAATATTCTGGCAGCAGTTACCACATGCAATATAAAATATAAATCATTCTTTTCACACCTCTCTGGTATTATGTTTAACAGAAATATTTCTGGAATAAAGGGTATAGGAATTTTTAAGGTTTTTTAAATTATTTCATGCACCTCTACCCAAAACTTTTTTGCCTTTTCACATTGCCACCACATATGAAAGAAAGACCTATTTTAGTTTGGCATTTCCAAAAGTATTGGGACATTTTGGTCCATTTTTGACAGGATATCCGGGGTGAGGTACCATCTGTGGAACATCTTGTAGATGTTTTCCTTATATGTTGTTGCTCTCGTAATTTTTAAGTTCCTTTTCCAGATTTGCGACCACTGATCTAATTCTATGTTGTGACCTAGATTTTGTGCCCATTTTAACATAACTCTCTTGACTGTTTCATCTTGCATTCTATGCTCTAATAATAGCTTATACATTTTTCTTATAAATTTCTGGTCCGGGCCCATTAAAATTTTATCTATTTCCAAATAGTTTGAATAGAAACCTAGTACTTTGTCTTTGCCGTATCTTGATTTGATTTGAACTCTTTCCCACCAATTATTTCTTTGTATTCTTTTTAGCTCCAGTCATGTATCCAATAGTTCTTGGTATCTTATAATATTGTCGTCTTGATGTACACTTGGGTTTGTGAAGGCTTCTAGAGGTGCCACCCATCTTGGAGTCTTGGTGCAGAAGTGATTCCTAATTTGCTCCCAGACTTTCAGTAGGGCGGCTCTAAGCCAATGTTGTTTAAAATATTTGTGGCCATTCGCTTTTTTGTACCATGCAAAAGCATGCCATCCCAAAAGGAGATCATGTCCTTCCAGCTTTAAGAGTCTATTATTTTCCACTATTATCCAATCTTTGATCCAAGCTAAAGCTGCAACTTTATAATAGAGAGACCAATTTGAAAGTGCAAAGTCCCTCTAGCTTTGACATCTTGCAGGGACTATGTCTTATAGAATCCAAGAAACAGGTGTATGCAGGAGCAACTAATCTCTACATGCAAGAGCAGCCTCAGGAAGAGAAGAAGACAAAAAATATCCATTCAAGATTTACTTTAAGCTACTTACTGAAACCCTTAAAACAAATAAATGCAGTCCACAAAGGCAAAAGGCACAGAGATAAGATTCTTTTGAAGAGAAGACACCAGACAAAGAAAAAAGATGTTAAGCTCTTTGTATAAAACTATCATTAGGGGAGTTCACCCTCATTCACCAAAAGGAACATCATTTATGCATGTATAAACTGATGGTGCAACCTCATTGGTCTTTTGGGATTTCTGTGTGGCACCGTGGCATGCTTGCACTGCCACAGTGCCACTTGTTCTGGCGTGTGCCACTTATTCTCATGGCAAACAAGCACCTCCCAAGACAGTTCACTTTCCCTGAGATTCTCTGGGAGAGTCTGACTGCTGGTGCTGCCTGCTTGCCTGACTTAAGTGCTGCTGGCTGGGTTTCCCCATTGGAAACAATGGAGGTAATGGGGGTAACCTGTTTGGGTGCCCACAGAATTAGGCCCATTGGTCCAATTGCTTTGAGATGTGGGGATGTATGTGGGGAGAGGCTCCCGAAGCTACCCTGAAAATTTGGAGCCTCTCCCTCAAACCCCCTCCCCCCCAGAGCTACTAACAGCACCATAGGGGGAAGTAACTTTTTTCCCCACCATAGAGAACAATGGAGGGGATGGGGGCAACCTGTTTGGGGGCCCATAGAATTGGACCCCTTGGTGGGTATCTTGGGGAGAGGCTCCGTCAGCTACCCTGTGAGTTTGGAGTCTCTCCCTCAAATCCCCTCCCCTCCAGCCCCCAGAATATACCCTATGTTTTCGCCATTGACTTCAATGGCCCATAGGATATAATGGGGCCAAATTGCCGCTGAATTTCTTTCATTCCCTCCTTTCTTTCTCTCCTTTTCCTCTTTCCCTCCTTCTTCCCTTCTCTTTCTTTTTTCCCATCTTCTCTCTTCTCTTCTCTTCTCTTCTCTTCTCTTCTCTCTCTTTCTTCCTGTTTCTCTTCTCTTCTTCTCTCTTCTCTTCTCTCTCTTTCTTTCCCTCCTTTCTTTCCTTCTCTTTCTTTCCCTCTTTCCTTCCCTCTTTCCTTCTCTCTACTCTCTCTCTTTCCTTCCCTCTTTCCTCCTTCTGTGGCCCAACTCTACTGAGAAGGGGTTTAAACTTTAAACCCCTTCTCTCTTTGCTCCTCCACCCAGGCCAGCTGGGGAAGGGAAGGGGAGGCTTTCAAAGATGCCTCCCCCCCCTTTTGCTTCCCCTTCTGACATCACTTCCGGTGATATCAGGGGGCATGGCATATGCTAATAGCTTAGTAGCTCATTAGCATACCATATGCCATAAATCTAAACAGCCATAAATCTATGCAGACAGTACCATAAAACCTATGATCAAAGAACTCAAAAGTGGCATGGAATGTTCAGAGACAGTATTTGGTGACCTAAATACCAGGTGGGTTTAGGTGCACATCCCTAGTGCACATTTATAAAGTCACATTCCCACTGAGCACCTTCCCCTCCCCAAACGATCTTTCCCAGGCTCCAGGAATTTCCCAAGCCCCAGTTAGCAAACCTGGGAAGGATATTAATTACCCTGTCCTGTTTTCCAGAATAATGTCAATGGCAGCTTTGGGGTGGACATTTGGATCAGGGAAATGATGCACTTCCCTAGCATCACTGCTCCAATCAAATTTGAAGCCTGGGAGATTTGAGAACAGATTTCTCCTCTCCCGTGTCATATCAGTTTTGGCCTTGAGGCATGGATCCATATTTAGCTGTCTCTGAGATTATGTCTTGACAGTGAATGTTTGCTGATATGCCTGCTAGAGGGTCCAGATCATATGGGCAGCTAGTGACCTCATTCCCCATTAAAAAAATACCAGCTTCATGTTGCAGCTTTGCATGGATTCCAGCCACACTAATACGGCCCCATTCATAAACTGGTGGTTGAAAGTGTGGTCAAGTTGCAGCCAATTTATGGCAACTCCACAGGTTTTTCAAGACAAGAGATGCTCAGAGGGGGTGCGTCATTGCCTGCCTCTACGTAGCAACCCCGGGCTTTCTCAATGGTCTCCCATCTAAGTACTGTCTGATGAGATCCAGCTAACCTGGGCCATCCAGGTCAGGGTCTTAACAAATCAGGACTTCAAAAGAATCTTAACGTTTTATAACTAAAAAAATCTCTTCAAATGTATCCACATATTGTGCTGGGATGGTTGTGTGTGCACAGCTCTCACGCAGCTAGACATTTTTAGATTTTCACTTTCCTCCTTCTTCCTTACTCTTTCAATTATTAAAATAACTGCCACACATTCATCTCACTAAATAATACATTGCTTGTCATTCAAAGTTCATGAAAGGTGTTATTTTAATGCAGTTTGTGCATTAAACATGAATATAATCCATTAAAGGATCAGTGTATTACTTGCTGCTCATGTGTGGGTACCATTAATTCTATTAGGGATTTCATTCCTCCCTCATTTTTTCCCCTAGACTTGGGCAAATTGTTTAACCTCTTTTCACCTACATCTTCTCAGCTATGAAAAAATGATTCCATCATTTGCCAGCCCTACAAGGCAAGTGAAGAGAGTCACCCAGTCATATTGTATAGTGCTTTTCCTTATAAAAATGGCATGTGTTGTAGATAACTTCTGCTTATCTACCATCTATTGATTTGTATATTTAAAAAGATCTCTCCCTTCCTCTCTCTTTTCAAATATATATACACATACACATTACAGAGGAACAGTCATGCTACTTTCTTGCAGCCAAAACAACAAAACGTCTTGTGACACCTTAAAGACCAGATTTGTTGCAGCATAAGCTTTTATGACCCAACTGCATCAGATGAATGAAGTGTTGCATTCAGTTGGCAGTGACATTAATACAACTAAATGTAAGATCTTTCAGCTGCTTGCAACACACCAGACGCCTCACAAAATCAGCTCTGGCTCATCAAAGCTCATGCTACAATCAGTTCATTAGTCTTTAATGAGCCAGTTTTAAATATTTTGATTAGGCATATACTTAGCTACTTTGCACCTGATGAGAAATTCATTTTAGTATTGTGCTCATGTCAAGGCAATTTATTTAGAACTGAGACCCCCCAGAAAGGAGTTTTTATTCTCTGGTTGTGTGAGCTATAGGTTTGCCAGCCTCAATATGGGACCCAGAGTTCTCCCAAAATTACAATTGATCTCCAGATTACAGAGATCAGTTCCCCTGGAAAAACTTGGAAAAACTGATTGATTTTCATCTGCAAGGTAGGGTTGCCATGTCTTACCCATCTGTTGGTGGGGGGCTCCTGGCTTTGCTCCTGGGTCTTCTTGCATGCATGCTCGGTGTGCCCAGTGCAATGACATCACCCGGAAGTGATATCATCATGCTGGGCAAGTTCTACATGGTCACCATAGAGTTTTTAGTCAAATGCTAGCATGTCCCCAGCACAATGATGTCACCTCCGGATGATGTCATCACACCGGGCATGTCAAATGTGGTGGGGCTCTTCAGGGGTGGGGCTCCCCTGCTGGCCAGCTGGCCAAGGGTGGATTGGGGGCCCCAAAATCAGGGAAAACCCCATCAGGGGGTTGGCAACCCTACTGTAAAGACATGGGAAGGCCAGAAGCCAATAGGGGATTTGAGAGAGATGGGACTGTTGTTGGCTGGCATCCTCCTATGGGCCTCGAGATTGGATTTTTCTTCTCAACACTGAAAAACCACTGAAGACAATTTGGAGAGGGTTTTTTCCAGTTGAGTTAGACCAGCACAAATATTTAGGATCAAAAGGTCAGTATGACATACAGAACATATATACACAGAAGCCTACAAGTCATGTATGGTAGGAGAAGACAGTGGGGAGAACTGATATGAGGTGAGAAATTTCTGCTGAAAATTTAAATTTTGGTGAGAGGAAATGACCTCACAGGAAGGGGAGGAGATGGAGGAGATGGATATTGCATCACAGAATATGACATCACATCTCCACTAAGCTCCCTCTCCTCCCCAAACTCTGTCCTCCCCAGGTATCACCTACAAATCTCCAGGAATTGCCAAGCTGGACTTGACAACCCTATAATGAAGGCTGATGCTTACCTTTGAAGCATGGTTGTAGTTTCAGAGTAGTCAGTCATGCCACACTAAACATACAAGTGCGACCTGTGGGATAGATGGATTAATGCACCATGGGATTAATGTTTCCCATGGTGGTGCAACTGTTCTCAGCTGGCAGAGTTAGAGCAGAAAGTCATGATACCTCCCACCCATGATCTTTCAGATATAAAAGGCATGATCACACAGAACTGATAGCGAACTGCCAGAGCTAAACCCAGAGCCATATTACTGTGGAAAGTGCTGTCAAGTTGCAGCCAATTTATGGCACTCCCTCACAGGTTTTCAAGGCAAGAGACAGGGTTTAAAATGCAATGACAAGTCACGTAAGACTTCCTAAAGTAGGGTGTGCTTGCATACATATCACAACCTATGATGAACCACAAGCACAAGACTTTGAAAGCAAGGAGCTTTGCACTGATCAAAAGGGTTGAGCTGTGAATTAGACTCCATGAAGTCTACCTGGGGGCAGGAGCTTTGGCTCAGTGGTAAAGCAAATGCAGACAATCCCAGGTTCAGTTCTCAGCATCTGTGGTGAAAAGCATCAGGTGACAGGTGATGTGAAACACCCTGAGACCCCGGAGAGGTGCTGCCAGTAAGAGTAGACTGGTTTTTATAAAACGATGATCTTATTTAGTAAAAAGTAGTTTTGTGTGTACCTATTCTACCAAGACTTTGGGGATTGCTTGCCTTCCAGAACCAGAACTTCTCTAATGTTATGATATAAACTACAATCAAAAATTACATGTTCCAACATTTCATCAGTTCCCATCCCACATATACAACTTTTCCTTAGAGATCTAGCAAATCTCCAGTAAAGCTAAGGGTAAAGCATTATATCTTAAAAGGGTAAAAATTCTTCTGTGATTAGATATCTAAATATTTGATGTAAGGTCTCAAAGTTATCTTGTTAAATGTACTTACATCAAATAATCCTACTCACATCCATCTGTCATTCAACATCTAAAATTATTTGTTCTAGAACTGATCTGGCCTGAGCGTATCCCAAAGACAGTATAAACTGATTAGAAAAACCATAATAAAACAGTTTAGCTTTTTTCACTTTCCATTGTTTTCCATGACTGAACTCAAAATATGTATCTTCTTCACCAGAGGCATTCATGTTAGCACAGTAAACATTTTCATTGATGCCTATTTTCAAATCAGTTCTGTAATGTTCAGATACCCACATCACGTACGCCCAGAAACTTCAGGAGACAAATACACAGTGGTATGTCTAATCCTTCCAGATTACTGATACCTCAGGGTGAGGGTAAATCATTCTACAGGGTTTTCCACACCTTGGAAATCATATTTTGGGGGGGGGGAATCAGTAGATGTTTGAAAAAAGAAAAGAATTATACTTGGCAGCAAACTGGCAGGTTGTTTTTCCTCTTAACAAGAAAATAGCATGAAGGTCATGAATATTAGATCATTGTAAACGTATTTTAGCTCTGGTGTCGGGTTCCACAAAATTATACCCATGATAGTTAAAAATTATATCATCTACCAAGCTGACTGTTTACAACTGGAGGCTGTCAAAATCTGACACTATTCTTTTGTGAGGGTTAGGTGTGAAGCAGTAGAATGTAATAAAGCAAACAAATTGGCATTATTTCTTGAATGTCCAGCATGGTTGTTGATCAACTGCATAATATGAGGAAAACAGAGATGACCTGTTTAGGTTACGTAGGGTTGCCAGGCCTCCCCTGGGTATAGGTGCTCATTGCCACTACTTAGCTGACCAGTGGGAGAAAAAATGACACTCAAACTGAGGGAGATGTAAGCAGTGTCCTTGCATGCCATTATAACTTCCATTGTGCCCAGAAGCAACATCAGCGCCTTGCTGGGGAAAGCAGGGGGATGCTATGACATCACTCCCAGTGCCACAGGACATCGGCACATTATCAGTGAGCACCTGGTAAGGCCCTGACCACCTGGTAAGTCTCCAGCCACCCCTGCCAGTTGCTGGTGGAACCTGATAACCCTAAGGCTTCATGATGATACAAGGGGGTATTTCTCTTCAGGCCTGTCTGTTCATTTTTTTTTAAGGTCTTTAGAGAACCTCTTTGGTTAACCTTATGTAAGCGGTATGCTGAGCACCGTGAGGGCAGGGCACAGAATGCTTTCTGTTGATGGTTTTTGCTGAGGCCCCTTTCTCTCACTCCTGACCTCCCCTGGCCCAACCACCTACTTCCTCCCAAACACACACCATTCTTTGTACTGGTGCCCAATTTTTCTACCTTGGCCATGCTGTTTTTTTGGCTGCTTTCACCCCTTATTAGTCCCCTTCCTTTCTCACTGTGTCTGCTGCTTGAGCCACTATAATATATGTGGACTGGGCATCCTACAGTTCTACAAGATACTCTTCCCAATCACTGCTTGATTGATGTGATTACTGGTCTGAAGGTATTTGGTAAATAAGATATGTCTTACAGTTGCATAGGAACTGTAGCAGGCTCAGGTCTCCCTCTCTCAACCCAGGCATACCAAAATGAATCATTCAAATCTAAATACACAACCATTAAAATAGTCATAGTCATTCTCATTCTATTCATTCACCCATTAGACCTTTCTCACAAGATGGGTGGCTCTTCCTGGAACCATCTGACTTTTCAAGAATGTAATTATTTACAAAGTGTCTGATGAGAATCCTTAACACTGAATTTGAGAACTTTGGTTCTAAGCCCTTAGATCCATCCCAATTTATCTGGAATATTAGAAGGGCAGCCACACTAAACTAATGCATTTGTTTATCTGTATCAGTGTTGGTTTGTTAAAAATAATTGACCAGGCCATATAAATTGCACAGGGATTGATAAAGAAGGTGTGGTTGAATAGCAGCCTTAAAAAAAGGTATTCAATCTCATTTCAAGATCATATCTGACTGGACAATATGGACCAGGAAATTTTTGGAATAATTGTTGCAGTATACCCCAAAACGGGCCTGTTATACCCCAGAATGAAGGTAATATACTATACCACTGTTATGTATTGGTATACATAATGCCTGAGCTTGAATTCTATCTCCTATTTAAGACTGGTATCATAATTTCTGCAAGCTGATTGGATACTCTGCACAGCAGCCCAGTCAGGATACAAGAAAGGTGCAGGAGGGAAATGATTTAATGGGTTGTTTTTCATATTTTGATTGGTTCTTATCTCAACGAAGGGTGTGGCCTACCAAGCCTGGATAGTTTAAAAGAGAGCCTGTTGCTCTCATGTTCTGTGTTCATCCTACCTTGTAGATAAAGCTGAATCACTTGTTATGAGCTGCTGCCTTAAGTTTCATACTTAACAGCCACAAAACATGTAATTGCAGTGGAGCTCTATCTTCGCCTGCTGAATTGCTATAAAGACTCAAGTGACAAAAACACAAAAGATTATGACAAACAATGACTCTGGACTATGGTACCAATTTTTAAATTATTATTTACCTCATCTGTACCCCACTTTTCTTTCCAATGGGGGCCCAAAGCAGCTTACATTGTTCTCCATGTTCCCATTTTATATTCATAACAACCTTGTGAGGTAGGTGAAACTGAGAGTGTGTGACTGGCCCAAGGTCATCCAGCAGGTTTCCACAGCAGAGTGGGGATTCAAAGTGGCATCTCCCAGATCCTAATCTGACACTCTAACCACTAAACCACAGTGGATCTCACACACCATCACACACAGCTATTTCAGCCCTATAACATGTTGAAGCCCTGACCTGGATGGCCAAGGCTAGCCCATCATATCAGATCTCAGAACCTAAGCAGGATCGGCCCTGTTTAGTATTTGGATGGGACACCACCAAGGAATTCCAGGGTCCCAACACAGAAGTTACTTCAATGCACATCTAGGGGTTTTTTTTTCAGGCATGCCATTAAAAAGGAGGGGGTCATTACATCTGCATAGAAGGTACAGTTATGCTCAATTTAAAAATGGTGTTTAACTTGTTTTAAAGGGTCATCTTATATTCAAGGTCACCTTCCTTTTGAGTAAATACTGTAGATTTATCAACATTTTCTGGAAGGATGGGGGCAGTCTCTCCTAATTGACCATTCCTTCAATGAGTTTGGAGAAGCCACCAGCAGTCATCATTTCGTATCACTTCCCATAAAGTATGTCCACCCCAGTGCATTACTTTCAGAGCTACATCACCAAAAGTAATCTTAGCCATATAGTACAGTGATAAGTGACTTTCTAAATGACCTTCAAGGTCATTTTTAGGGTGACATCCACCCACAATCTTCTTTGTAAGTTCATGTGCAATTCATGTGGCATGGGTGCATGCTTTTAACATGTGGGCGCTGTTTCTAAGCAACCTTTCTTAAGCTGGCTGACCTGCTATTATAATTCCCAGTAGCAAAATGATTGCAAAGCTACTTTTTCCATCTTTAGAGATTTGATAATTCCTGCCTTTAAAATGGTTGCTAATTGGTAACTGTATTTAAAAGGGCTTTTCTTAGTTTCTTTTCTATATTAAATCGCTGTGAAAAGGTTTCTGGTATGGAGTATTATTCATAATTTCCCTTGTAAAACTACCTTATGATAATGAGCTCCAAATATAGATTTCTTGGGGGGAAATCTTCATGAGTTGGCATATAGAATGACTTTTATGTTTTTAATTAAAAATATTCTCTTAGATATGAAAAAATATCACTAATGTGCAATGCTAAATTTGACAAATTCAGGATGAGCAAATATATTATGTTTCAATAGTCTGGTTTATCTGTGTAACTGTTAATGAAATGCATAATCTCTTCAACATATATGTTACCATTTTTATTGTTTGGCATCTAGAATCACATAAAATTAATTGATATTATCAGCTTTGAAGATTTAAGACTGCCTTTTGAATCATTCAAACTCATGTCTATTTAAATCAATTAATTTTACCCATTTAAGCCAAATGTTGCAAACATGCTCTTGGGATAGCGAAAGTTCCACATCTGAATAAATGCTACAGTAATTAGGAATGTTTTTAATTAAAGCAGCCATACTTTTTAAAGTCTAATACAAATCAAGATTATGCTGGTATCTTTAAAAAAAACTACAGTATCACGTATTCTTCTGCTGTTTTCATGAGTATGTTCAGAAGCAGAATTTGCCTGAAACACATTTAAAGGTTATTTTACATGTCATAATTGTTGGAAGTGAAGGACTTCCAACAATGTTCCTTTGTGCAGATCACACCGGTGCTTCAAAGGAGGCAGTAGAGCTAGCAAGGATAGATAGGTCAGTTCCTGCATCCTTCTGTGAGGGACAGGAGGCTGTCTTACCCCTGAAAGGTTAAACAGCCAACTAGCTGTTTCATACCTGAGCCTTTGGGAGTGCTGCTCCAGCATCCCATCTCCTGCCAGAGGGAGAATGACATTTTGGAAGGAAGCACATCAGGAGTCCATTTGGGTGTCCCTCAGCAAAACAGCAGATTAAAAGGTAGCTCTGACTGGTAGTTTGGTAGAGTGGTTTAACTCTAACTCTGGGAGAAGACAGAGCACCCAGTTGTGAGGCCTGTCTCTGGTGCTGAACAGATGATATCACTTAGTCTTCTCAGTCTTAGGAAAGGTCAGGCTGGTGTGGGTAGAATCCTATGTATTTGTGAAATGATCTGACCTGGTAGCTAAGCCATAAAAGCCTGTTTGTAACTCTGGCCCGTAGCTACTGCAGGGCCCATGGGGCCCGCCGCCCCCTGCAGTTTTTATAGGCCCCTCCCCCAATCCTCGGCTCCCCTCCCTCCCCACCCCCAGCCCACTCACCCCTGATGGATCACCTGCCTGTCAGCGTTGGTCCAGCCCCAGCCTCTGATCCCCTCCAAGCTGCTGGTGCTTTGCCTCTTCCCAATAATCGCTTCTGTTTTTCTTTCCTGGGTCAGTTTTCTCCACTCCCCCCCCCGCTTTTTCCAATTCCAAGGGCTCCGCACCCAGCAAGGGCTGGAATCTCATCGTTCTGCAGAAGCAGGAAGCCACTAAATCTGTGTGCCTTGTACATTTGAAAGCAACTTAGTTTCTCTTTGACTGCTGAGTCCCTGTTTGGGGGCTGGCACTGCCAGGTTTCTGCATCATATGGCCATTTGAATACAGAGCTAGGTAAACTGGGCAACCTCTATCTATGCCCCAGCTTGGCATCAGGGAGAGAGGGAGACCAGGGGTTCATCTCAGTGCTGGTGGCAGCAGCAGCATGAGCATTTTTATTTTTATTTGATTTTTTTTATTTGTTGTTACATCAGTGTGTTTTTTGTGACCTCAGTGCACATGTGTGGAGCTTTTGCCCCCCCCCCCACATTCCCCAGCCCCCTCCCCACTAAAAATGTCCTAGCTATGGGACTGTTGTAACTGCAAGTGTTTTTTTTAACTGTTATTTGTTTTTATTAGAATACTTAGGCACATAGATATCAATTCATTTTACAGTGTTTCTCAAACTGACATCAGAATAAATGCCAATATATTAGTTAAATTGAAGCAATAAATTAGTACTATTCCTTATTACAGTGTTAATGTCATCAATACCATATTCATCATTTCTTGCTTACTATTCTATGTGTTCTTTATCTGGTTACATAAATTAAAAAGTTATTAGCAGTTAATCTCAGTTCTACTCTTTGCTTTATGAGAAAATACAATCATGTTGTCTTAAGTGTATCACAGTCAGAGTTCCCTTGTCTTATTTTGTATGTACTTATGTGTATATTAATTTGATATATATTGGGTTTGGTTGCACATCAGATGCCATTGTGTATTCTATGAATGGTAGCCATTTCATTTGCAAATTGAAGCACTGTGGGTTATAGTCATCTTATGTTTTCTGTAATCTTTTCCATGTTAAGTAGATCCCAAACTTTCGCTAACCATTTATCTATTGTGGGAGCCATCTGAGATTTCCAATTTGTTGCTATACACGTTCTTGCTGCTACAATGAGGCTTAGTATTAGTTCCTGTTGAGTCTTTGGTATAGTTAGGTCTTGCCATACACTGAGAAATAAATTTTCTGGTGTTAATGGAATTGTATATCCTGCAATGTATTTAATTTGTGATATAATTTCCTGCCAAAAATTTCGTATTTTCTGGCATTCCCACCAACAGTGGGCATGGGTTCCTTTTTGTCCACATCTTTTCCAACATAGTGGTGAGTGTTTTGATGTTATTGCAGCTATTTTTTGTAGTGTCAAATACCATCGTGTAAGAATCTTGTATGCCTGTAGTTTTGTGGTGATAACTGGTGATGTGATCTGCGGTGATGTTCATATTCTTTTCCACATTTCATCTGTGATTGTGGTTTTGCATTCTGATTGCCAGCTTTTCCTCAATGATGTGTCTTGAGGTTTGTTCAGTTCTAATAAAATATTGTATATTTTTGATATTAGTCCTTTGTTCTTTGAGTTTTTGTTTTCTAGTAGTTCCTCAAATGCAGTAGTCTCCGGTGAATTGGCTGCCCTTGTTATAGTGCTAATAGCATGTTGAAGTTGTAGATAGAAGAACCAGGGTATAGTTTGACCCAACTTCCATTCTAATATCTGTTTTGAATATATACCTGTTTCTGTTGATATATCTGCTATCCTTGTCATGTTTGCTTCCCTCCAATATTTGGCTATATTGATCTCATTTCCCGGTGGGAACCATCTTTGAAAAATAAAGGATGATTGTTTAGATGATCTTGGCAATAATTTGTTTCTAAGGCTGTCCCATATTCGCAGTAATGATGTAAGTGTTAAAAGGAATTCAGAATACAACTTGAAGCCCTAACTGGCTTAAGTGCCTCATCCTTGCTTCCCTTATGAGTGTCTGGAGACCTATGCTGTTGAATTCTTCTTTAAAATCAATTTGTACATAAATCTTCTTTGATATTTTTATACAACTCCTATCTCAGTGACCTCCATCGTCTTCTGACTCAGCACAAAACTTACCTCACACCAGTAAACCCAAAGCCTTTATACCTGCTACCCCAACCATACTTTATAACTGAAGGAAAAGTTTTCTTTTTTAACAGCCTGGTTCTCCAAAATTTTAAGACACTCTGTGAATCCCCTTGGTTGATTTATTGAAGCCTGTCATACCTTCCTTTTGCCTGTTTTGCTGTTTTACCCTTGTTTACCCAGAATTCTACTCTCAGGGGTTCCTTACTTCTCCTCCTACTTCTCTCACTAACCATCATGAGGGCAAGATGTACTTTCTGTAATCTGTCTCTATCCTAGCTTAGACAGATATCCAGATAGCTAGAATTATTTTACTTTTCCTATCCAGTATGAAGTTCTAAAGCCATAAGTCTCATGTGTAGGGAAGGCCACAAACTGGAAAAATGCAGATAATTTTGGTTCATGGCATACCCTATTCATGAGCCACAAACTGTCACAAACGTTTAAGAGTTGAAGTAACTGGTTCAGTTCATGAGGTTCATGATGCAGTAAGAGGCTCTGCCCCTGTTCTAGAAACACCAAACTTGCAGGGGACCTCCAGCTGACTCTCCTCTATCTGCTCCCAAATTTAGTGAGGATTGGATTTATGACATCTAAGTTACAGCCCCCCAAAGAAGGTGCTCACATCCTCCATTGTTTCCAATGGAGGAAAAAAACAGGAAAAAAAAGAAAGGACAATAAAAGCCCAGCAGAACAGAATCAAAGTCCCAGAGTCAAAGTCTCTGCAGTAGAAACTGATGATGGGGGACATTTTGTCAGTATGGAGTGTTAAGTACCTGTAAGTGTGCAGCAGAACAGAGCTCAGTCCAAAAGTCTTTAGTTGATGCTGGTATACACAGTCCACAAACAAAGTGCTTCGCCAAACATCCACATATCAAGAGGGGTTTTTATATACTGTACAAAGCACACTTATATACAATATTACAAACAATCAGCACTCAGTGCTGAGTCACTCTGACATCTTGCTTAGAGTGCTGGTTTAGACCAGTTTGCTCCAGCTAGAACTTTCAGCTTGGAGCCGTTACCTGTCAAATAGATATGCACGATCAGAACCCTTAGCTTATGTCTTACATACACTGACACATTTTGCAAACCCAGCAAAACCAGTGCAATGTGCCCAGTAGACCCAGTGCCATTGCAGTACAAGCCCAACAGGACTAAGTCAACCCCCCCCCCTTGCTTTGAGGTTTGGTAAACATTTTGTTTGAGTGGAAGCAGTCATCTAGACAGCATAATAAAAAGTAGAGTCATCACCCTGCCAACGAAAGTCTGTATGGTCAAAGCAATGGTGTTCCCAGTAGTAATGTATGGCTGCAAGAGTTGGACCATGAGGAAGGCCAAGTGCCAAAGAATATATTCCTTTGTATTATGGTGCTGGAGAAGACTCTTCAGAGTCCCTTGGACTGCAAAGAGATCAAATCAGCCAATCCTAAAAGAAATCAACACTGACTGTTCCCCAGATACTGAAGCTGAAGCTCAAATACTTTGGCCACCAAATGAGAATGGAGCACTCACTGAAGAATACCCTGATCTGGGAAAGATTGAAGGTAAAAGAAGAAGGGGATGGCAAAGGATGAGATGGTTAGACAGTGTTATCGATGCAACGAAGATGAAATTAAGCAAACTCTGGAGGACAACAGAAGACAGGAGGGCTTGGCGTCATGCGGTCCATGGAGTCATGAAGAGTCGGACTCAACTGTGTGACTGAACAACAACAACAAAAAGTCTGTCTAGAACTGTATCCATTCACAAACCAGCACGAACCTCTATGAACTGCTTGAAAGTTTGTGGAAAGTTTGTGCCAGTTGACCTGCCATGGACTTCAGTTCACGAACCACAAACCAGCCAAAATTTGTCACAGACTTTAATTTATGAACTGGTTTGTGTCCATCCCTACTTGTGTGAACTTTATTCCATAACAGTCTTTCCCTTTCACAATACAAACCAAGCTCTAATGTGAACAGAAATCACCACACAGAGGGTGCTTGTAGCAAGTTCAGGATGTTGCTGCTCCACACAGTAGCTATAATGGCTAATCCATCATGTGAAGGTAACCATAGTAATGGGATGCACAGCATCCTGGCAGGTGGTGGTACAGAGAGGCCTGTCCATAAGAGGGGGGACAAACTCCCAGAGACTTTGGGGGGACATCCCCATGCAAACACTCATCTTTGCACATCTCTCTCCCAGTTCATTCTTTGGTGGCAGTCTTCATGTAAGGGTGTATGGGCCTCCTCTCCAACTACAAACCAAGAATAAGTTAGCTGGGCAGTGCATGACAACATTCAGTAGTTTAAAGCATTTCTTGATACAATCTTTTCCTGAGAACTAGCATGAGATGACATTCCAGTGGATGTAATTGTAGAGGAAACTGGCTCTTGTTCTTGTAAGGAAAGGTGGATGGAAAGTAGCATTGTTGTCAGCCATCATTTATGCATTGGGACTTACATTTTCATTCTATTCAAGGGTAAGATTCATAAAATCATGAGAAAAAAAAATTAATGAACGAGATGTGTCACCCATCTGTTCAGGCTGGCAAAGTATCATCAAAATACCACTTCAGAGTGGCTGCTGCACAAATCAGTAACATTTCTCAGCATATATACAATAACTGTTGTTGTGAGAAGACAAAAATAAAGTCTTATAAGCCAAAGAATATCGTGGTCTCCCAAATGTGTACCATGAAACACAACTGAAACTTGTGCAAACTTAATGATCTCAAACACTTCCTAGGGCCTTTGTAAAATAGAAATAGCAGGGCTTTGTTTAATTTTAAGGACAATCATGCAAAAGGAATAAGTACAAGATAATTGCTTTTTAAAAATCATTCACCTGCATGTAGGTGGCACTAAAAATGAAAGCCCCTCTGTACACATAACTAGATATTCACAGAGCTGGATTGAAGGGCTGATGATGAATCAGCTGAGAAAAAAATAGAAGGAAAAAAAGAAGGCCACAGCTTTAAGAAAATGCAACAATTGTTACAGTATTGGAGTTCATGGGTTCTTCAGCAGGGTGAGAAAATGAGAGGGAACGTAACAAGGCTTTATACATGTTACATTTGAATCCAAAGAACTGAGAACATTAAGCCCTGAAAATATTGTTGGTTTCTAAGGTACTCCTGGCCTAGAACCTAACTGGCTTCTTCTAGTTTCCTCTAAAGATCGCATCATGGGGGAGTTTATTAGTGCAACATTTCTCTTAGACCCAGGAATATGACTTTTCCCTATGTAAAGTGCTGCAGTGGTAGAGAATAGCTACATTATTCCCATAGACATTACAGGGTTGCCAAATCCAGATAGGAGTTGTGGTTGTTGTTCTTATTTCTTTCTGATATGTTTATGTGCACAACATGCTGCCTTTGTTCCATTAAATGTTTGCTTGTGGGTTTTGAAAGAATTCTGATCTTTGCAAGTGCCTTCCCAAATAAAATATCTGAGCAGAAGAACATCAGGCTGAGCAGAGTAGAATATGTAGCTGTCAAAAACAAAACTTGCAGGCTTAGTCTATTGAATAAAGTGTCTAAGGTTTGCAGTACCTTCAATAAAAGAATAATTTGCTCCCTGCCGAATGTAGAGCAGACTGAAAATCAAATTAGGCTCAATAGCATTAGTATCCTTAGAAAGGTGTAGAAGGACATAATCAGTTTTTCAGACTGCTCCAGCTGAAGAATACTTCATCTTCATGTCATAAACTACCTTTATGCAATGAAAGAGCTCTTCAGTGAATAGCAAAGAAAAGAGCAGCAGGAGGACTCTCCTATGCAGATGCATATTAAACTCAAGACAGGATGCATATTTTGACATTCAAATGTCAGGGACAGAGTAGAGTCCCACCCCAAATAATTTGGGTTCAAAGCAGGGTTACTCACTGGTAAAAAAATTACCCTTTGTTCAAGCTGCAAATAAATTAATGCTTTGTCCTTTAAAAAACACAATTGTACGTTTAGTGTGTCCTAACATCTTCAACTATTATATGAGTATATTTTTTTAAAGAAATAAGCTGATTTAAATAAATACTGAAATTAAGATGCCATCACTGGTGCTGGTAAGAAAGGGCTATGGAATATTCATATGTCATCATGGCAACATGAAACTTTACTAGAAGAGAGTAGTTTTGTGGCAGCGATTGTGCCACTCAAGTAACACACAAGCCAGGTGGGTTGAAGGTACAATTAAAGAGACAAATTCATGGCTCATGGAATTTAAGCTTTCAGTTTGCATAACCATTTCATCTTGTGGCAAACACACTTTTGTAGCCAACCAAGTGAGGACTTTCACCAATGTTGCCAGGGAACAGGTTGACCATGTTCATGCTACTGCCATGCCATCACCACTGATAAAAATGGATGGCTTGCCAGAAGTCCTTCCAGACTGTCATCAGCACATGGCAGTGGCATGTGCAACTTGACTCAGCCTGTGTAAGTCAATATTAGCTGATTGAAAACCATGGAGAGGGGCCATAGTGCCATGTTACAACATCTGCTTTACATGCAGAACATCCCAAATTTAATCCTTGGCATTTCTAGTTAAAGGATCAGATAGAAGGTGATGTGAAAGACCTCAGCCTGTATAATGTATCCAAACCTGACTGCATGTGAGGCTAGGTCCCCACGCATTCATGTGAAGCCTTTGAGCTTCACTCTGGGAGACAATAGCCCGGATCCTAGCCCATGCCAATCAGAGGGCTAGGATCCCGGCCAGGACCTATGGAACTCTCATCCACAAGAAATAGCCTATCACTAGAGTAGGGTGTGTTCTGGGAGTGGGTTTTGCTCTAGAATATAAGCTGGCCTGTGAGCTGGCTAGTTTGTCTTGTTCCAAATCTAACCTAATAAACAAGAGCTGATTCACTATGCTGAGCCTCCGGTCTCAGAACTTTTCAGCCTGATACTCTGGACAGTCAGTGCCAGTTGTCAGACTAAACAAAACTAACCTGGATGGAACACTGGATAGAACCTCTGCCTGAGAACCCTGGAGAGCCATCGCCAGTCTGAGTACACAATATGGACACTGGTGGACCAATATCCTGATTCCATATAAGGCAGCTTCATGTGTTCATGTGATGGGATGAAAATCAATCAGTAAATTATCGGTAGTATGCAGAAAGCTGGTAGTTATATTACTGAGGGCTTCTGTAAGCCCAAAGAACCACTGAGACTGCCTATGACTCTATCTTCTGTCTTGCTTTTATTATTTATTATTTTGTCTCCTCCCCCCCAAAAAACCCTCTAAGAGTAGATATGTAGCAAAATTTTCTACCCTTTTGTTGTGTCTCTGCATGAGTTAGCTCTGTGGGCTTCTTTCCTTCATCAGGAGGCACACCCAGATCAATATTTTATGTGGCAGCCAAAGAGATCAGGTCTCCTGAGGAAAGGGTAATTCTTGGAGAATGACTGGTAATCCTTTTGAGATAAAAGCCCAAACTGTTCCTCCAGTTTTAAGCAAGAAGACAAGAGTTTGAGAGCTGTCAGGTGCTTAGGGAAAAAATCATTAAACTAAGTCCTGAATGTTACAACTATTTCAGTCACTGCGATCACACACACTAAATAATCCACTTTCAATCCACTTTCAATGCACTTTCAAATGGCATTTTGCCAGTTCGCACAGTAAAATCCAGTTGGAAAGTGGATTATTTAGTGTGTGTGATCACAGCCTCAGATGACTGCTTAATGGCAAGCCTTTTGCTTAGCAAATAAATGTGTTGACATGGGGCCAAACCCAAGGACATTATAACACTCTAGTAATAACTTATCCATTCCCTTAGTTGCTTTCATTACTATTATTATTACCAATGCAGCAATATCAGTCACTGCACTGCACCAGTGCATTGGTGCTTCACTGAAACAGGAGTTCGCTCTGGAGTGATCAATCTGACCGATTTCCCACTAGCTGCTGCACCATCCTGGCTCTTCCTTTCTCCCCGATTCTGTGTGTCAATTTCCCACTACTTGCTGTGTGGCTGCATTTTGCCCCGCAGCTTCACCCAATCTCCCCCGCATCTTCTTGATCCTCTTTTTTGTGGCCATGCAGCAAGTAGTGGGAAATTGACACATGGAATCCAGGGGGGTGGGGGAGAGCGAGGATGGAGCAGCGGCCTCACTCTCCAAGCAATTAAAAGTAGCTCTCCATTCCTCCTCCAATGCTGCTAGATCACTCATTCCCTTTAAGCTGCTGAATCACTCCTACTCTCATGTTTCTTTTTCATGCAAAGGAGAATAAGACACACACATGTAACTTTGATCTAGACTGGAAAATGACAGCATGAGCAGTCTTTCCCATCTTTCTCTCCTCTTTGTACTTGACACATATATCTTTGCACCAGACAGGAAAGGAGCTATTGACTCTTTCCCCCTGCATCAAAACTATATGGCTTTTCCAGGGAAAGCTTATTTCTCCCCTGTAGTTCAAGTTACAATTTCAGGTGCTGTTAGAGGTCTGCTTTGGGGAAACAGCACAGGAAAACTTTCCCCACTTGAGCATTGCAGACCTGCTTCCTGTAACACTGTGATTTTTATATGATATGCAATTTTACAGTGGCTTTGCCCACCAAGCCACCATTTTGTGACTACAAAGCCTCTTGCAAAAATTAAGGAGCTCCCCGTAACATAGTCTGCTCTTCCCTGAAATAACACATATGAAAAGATGACAACAACTCCCATGGAGATTACAAATTTCAGCAGTGGGAGAAACATCAAAGGGAGACAAGGAAAGAGACTACTTTCTACATTTTGAAAATCACAGATGAAATTTGCCATGTTGGCTCTGAGACAAACAATACCTATTCTTAAGGGTTAAAAATGGCATTGGAGAATCCACGGGGATTTGTGGGATTATCTAAGCCTGACTATCTACAGGGTTTCTATGGTGGTTATGTTGCCAGTTCAATTGTTACTCAATTCAACCTTGCAACAGAGATTTCACATGGCACAGGGTAATATTGTTTTTACCCTTGTGATCTACAGTTTCCCTTTCACACCAGATGCTGATTGTACTCCCCTCCCCTGTTGTTGTCATGCTGCAGTCATTATTCTGTGCCCATCTTTTCTTTTCTTTTTTAATTGATGTATGCATCCTTTTGCTCCAAATAATGCCATACTTGAAGTTTTTGGTAATGCTAGCTGCTGGAAGGTACTGGATGTCCCATTCATCTACACTGAAAAGACTAATTGACCTTCTGCTCTTTGGGGGGAGGGGAGAGAGCACTTCAGGAAATTTTGAAGTACTAATTGAGAAAACAGAGAAAAACACTTGGCACTTGTATTATCATAATGTTGTAACAGTGTTACAACATTACCCTGCCCCCAATAATAAAAAAATCTCAATTTTGTTGGTATCAGCAAGACAGGTCACTATGAAACTGCAGAGGAAGGGGGTAAAGAGGTTATTTTCTTTCATTTAAACACAAGGAGTCCTTTTGCCTCTGGATGCACAAAAAAGATCATCCAGCATGTCAGGGGGGAAAAAATCCTGGTTTTTAAAAAGTGGAGGTTTTTTTAAGGGGGGACAGACTGTTCACAATTTGTAAAGGAATAAAGGATGGTGGCATGTGGAAAAAGACAGGTGCAATTCAGTGTTATACCTTACTATGATAATTGCATAGTTTGGGGGTACTCAGTTCCACGATCTCAGCTAGTGTTTTGTGACAACCAATCAGTATGTGCTCTGAGGTAATATGGAAGCTAGGCAACAGCAAGTGATGGCAACAGTACAAGATCTTACCCTTCGAAGAAGGGGAAACCATCCTATCCTTTCCCCCAAGGCAGGTAGTCTGTGCTCCCACTCATCAAAACCTGACAGGGCTCCATTTCACATTAGCTCAATGGGCATGAGAGGGTTTTGTCCTCTGTTCTTACAAAGGACTCACAGAACCCATGTAGTACCCACAGAGCTCCCAGAGATCCCCAGACTCCAGCATGAGAAATGCTGCATCAGTGGACAGAAGTGGAACATTTTTTTTTTCATTCTGTATCAAGGATTCATTCCCTTAATATTTATGCCCTCCGGTTGTCCCCTTCACCCATTCATTTCATCATCTTCCCTGGAAAAGACAATTCATCTTTATTTTTTTATCTGTTGCCCTTGCTAAATTCCTAAAAGACAAAAAGTTAGTAAGACATTCTGCTTTGTATTCTATAATATGTCAAACGTGCTGAATGTAACCATATGAAGGTGCCTCTTATGGGCTTGGGGCATTGATACATACAGTTTTGTATTGTCTATTTGGTTTGGTGGCAGCAGCTCTCAAAGTTCTCATGCAGAGAAACACCTTTCTTTTCAACTGGATCTGCCAGGAATTTCTGCAATGAAAAATATATACCATAAAAACAAGCCAAAGCCCCTTTCCTTACATGATTACCAGATATTTTGTCTCAAATATTAAGAAAGCCATAATTGTTCATTTAACCAAGTTAATAAGACCACATGACACGTGCTTTTGCTGCCAGAATCAAAAAAGTTTGCCAATGAATAATAATATGCTGGGATGCTAATGGGAATAGATGATAGTCACAGATGGAACTCCTTCAACGCCTTATGCTTCTCCCCCATGGTTCCCAGACAGATGCGTATCATCAGGGATAAACAGTTGGCCAAAAACATCATCTGCAGTCCTACATAGAACCAGGCATGATTAAACCAATTGAAGCAAATAAATTAAAACATGCCTAACTTTGTGTGGGATTGTACTTGTGGTCTGAAGGTTCAAGCTTTGCCATTTGCTATCCTGGAAAAAAGAAGATGCAAGTTCCATGCCTACTGACTCGGCTGACTAACAGCTTTGCAATGCAGCATAGTGTTTGGATAAAAAGTCAAAACAGAGTTAGAAATACCAGAATAACTCATGCCCCTTGTTTTTCAGCTTGGTGTCCACCTGATCTGCTTTGTTTGGCTGAGCTGTCCTACTTCTGGTAGCAAAATAAAAGGGCATGACACTGTGGGTGGGACAGGACATGATAAGTGCTGGTGCTGTAAATTTGGTGGTGCAAAGAAGGGCAGCCCTGAGCACTAAGCTTATGAGGAAGGCTACATAGACTACTAAATCAAGAAGAATTTGGAAAACCCATAATTCATACTCTTCATGTAATCTCTAAAACAGGCTCCATCTCTTCCTTAGGGAATAGGGCCACTTTGGGAAGGCAAGGAAATATCTGGGGCTTGTTATTAAATTCTGGTTCTATTGGAAATCTTTCTAACTGTTATAGTAAAGGACCTTGAACCATGAAGAAAGGCAGGATACTGATGCTTAAATAAATATCTATTAAATAATTATATTAGACCTCTATGTCCACACCTGCTTATTCCTTCAGAAAACTCAGAGCTTATATCGTTCTCCTTATGGTATCTCATTCAGGCTTTGATTAGATTTATACTTCCTTGACTCTAGCAATACATCAGGTATTCCCAAGCCATGCATTGGCCCTAGACACCTATAACAATGCTCACCAGTATGGAGAAAATGTCATTGTGAAAGACTTTTGCTACTTGAACTTCACAAGAGACTTAAGTCCAAGGCAATAAATTACCTAAACACATATACAATCTATATACTAGTAGCCAAGTTGCCCCCTCCATGTAGATATCTAAATCCGCACATTAGGGGCACTTGGGGGGGCAGAAGGATTTTCCTGCATACTTGGGGCAGTCCCCAGGTGTGCAGAAAAATCTGAAAAGTTTTAAAAACTGGGGATATTTAAATCCCCCAAAAAGTAAAAGAGCATTCCCTGCACATGTGCAGAGAACGCTCTAAGAACTCTGCAGCAGGCCCAGTGGCTGGGAGGCACTCAGGCCTCACTGCTGGTGCCTGGGGGGAAGGAAGATTGGTGGGGGGAATCGGCAGGCCCGGCAGCTGGGAGGCACTCAGGGCTTGCCGCCAGTGCCTGGGGGGAGGCTTACCTGCGGAGCTGCTTCTGCAAGCCAGGAGCCTTTAGGAATACTCCCCCCCCCCATGAGTATGACGGGTCCCGCTTCTTGTAGCTATCTATTTTCAACTACTGAACTGCCTTAAAACTTTGTTTTTGCATCTCCGCACTTTGTTTCTGTGTCTCCACACTTCCCCATATTCCCATATCTGAAAACTGTTAGCTGCTGATGCTTAAGATAACCCTTGCAATGGCAGCAATATTTTCACAAGGCCTGCACAATATGCCAAGGGCAACTAAAGAACCTGTAAGTCTAAATGACAATCATGTGTTCCTAGTTAAATATGTAATCTCATGGCAGAATATCAAAGTAAGAAGAAAACATTTCCAGCTGAAGAGAAATATATTAAAAATATTGAATCTGAACATCATAAAAATACTTCACTGAAACAGTTAATTTCTTTTAATATGAAACAGCATAAGGTTCAAAGAGAGAAAGGTGAGCTACTTAACCTTCAAACAGTATAAAAATATTGCGACTGAAGATGGCATTCCCTTTGTGTCTCATCAAATTCCATGCAGTGGTAATTTCCAAAAATGCCCATAGGGAAAGTCTTGTTAGACTTGATGTGGACCAATAGAGAAGAAAATCAGGTTATTTCTGTCTGGTGAGGGACACATTGTGTTCCAGATGTTATGGGAGGCACAGTACAAGGGATGCTCATTAAAAATGCTAAAACTTGTTTTAATAGCTGAAAATTATCTATGAAAATGCCTTGTCTTTGAGATTCAGGCACTCTGATTACTTAGTGTAATAGACATTTGTCTGTCCTGAGAGATTGAACTGGGAATCAGGAAGGGTTTGGTTCAAAATTCACTTTGCTATGAATCTAAGTCCACTGCTCTTAGCCTCAGCTCTCCATGTCTGACATGAAGATAAATCTACCTTGCTGGTTTGTTGGAAAGATTACAATAATGTATTTTACGAAGCATATTAAACTCTTTAAAGCACTACCCTCATCACTTTTATCAATATTATAATTATCTATCAGTAGAAATGTACAAATGTACAAAGGGAACAGATAGTTGCTTTATCTTCATTTCTACTTTGCTTTGTAATACAGGTGCACATTTGAAATTTATATTCCAATATAGGTAAATATTGCAAATGCAGATGACATCAGCAGATTTTTTCCTCCAGTGAGATATCATTTGGTAGGGTTTCCTTGCTCTTTATTGACTGTTGTTGTCTCATGTATAATGCACTTTCAATCCACTTTCAATGCACTTTACACCTGGATTTTACTGTGTGCAATGGCAAAATTCACTTGCAAATAATTGCTAAAGTGCATTGAAAGTGGATTGGAAAGTTCATTATTCAGCTCATCAGAGTGCCCTATTTGCCATACTGGTATGCAAATAAATGGAAACCAAACCAAAACAAGGGACCACAGTGTGAAGATATAGAAACAGTAAAATCAAAGCACCATGTATTAGCTATTAACCCAGCTACTGAATTATTTTTGAAAAATTATCAAATTAGCTGTACAGATCTCTTAAGCTATATAAACTATTAAAACCTCCACTGTGTGTAATTATTTATATTCAATATTCATGTTCAACACATATCCATACATGAAAAACTAAATTGTATACAAGACAATTCAACAATATACAACTCAACTGAACACAGAAGTCTATAGTTTCTTCTCAAGTAATAAATTCAGGAAAAATGCAAATAAATAACAACTGAAGATCAAGAAGAACAAGAAGAATACCATTTCAAAGACTATCTTAATCAAGTATGACAGAAACTTCTTTAAGGAAGTAAATTACACATTAGCAGAAAAGGTCTAAAACAAAATAGACAAACATTATAATAGAAATGTAACTTGCATTAATAACCAGTAGTAGAAACTATACCAACAAAACATACCACGCCTATTAGGATAAATTAAATTATAAGTCAAAATGCATCAGGTTACTTCATTAAAGTTGGTATAGGAAGTTTCTGAAGTACTAACTTCCTTCAGACTTGATGAAGATATTCTTTGAAACGGGATTGTTAACTGGCTGCCCATATCTTCTTGTTCTTCCTGATCTTCAGTTGTTATTTATTTGCATTTTTCCTGAATTTATTTGTATTATTTATAAGACACATGGTGTCTTTATTACTTGAGAGGAGACTATAGATTTTTGTGTTTAGTTACAGTGTATATTATTTCATTGTCTTGTGTAAAGGTAAAGGTTCTCTTGCTCGAAAGCCAGTTGAATCCGACTCTAGGGTTGCGGTGCTCATCTCCGTTTCCAAGCCGAAGAGCCAGCGCTGTCCGAAGACGTTTCCGTGGTCATGTGGCCGGCATGACTAAACACCAAGGTGCACGGAACGCTGTTACCTTCCCACCGAAGTGGTACCTATTTATCTACTTGCAATTTCTTGCTTTCGAACTGCTAGGTTGGCAGGAGCTGGAACTAGAGACGGGAGCTCACTCCGCCATGCGGCACCCTGGGTCTTGAACTGCTGAACTATGGACCTTCCACAGCCTGCAGTTCAGCGTCTTAACCACTTGAGCCACCACAGCTCCATGTCTTGTATACAATCTAGTTTTTCATGTATGGATACTGAACACGAATATTGAATATAAATAATTACACAATGGGACAGTAAAGTGCACTATTTCCCGCCCCCATGTGTTCCTGCTTACGGCCTTTTACTTGTAGTCACATTCCTGCTTCTCCTTATTCCAGTCATGCCAATACAAGAGACACTGCTAATCTGAACACCCTGCTTACAGTATGTGCCACTGGCCTTCATTTTCCTTTCATGCACTGAAGCAATTCTGTTGTTCAGTATGCAATATCTCTCTCATGCGTCTCATTTTTCTTATATGTAGCCTCAACATGCTGATAGTGCTGTAACAGAATGAGTGTGCCAGTGTTAGCCATATGGTGGCAGAAATTATCCCTATGATGCTGTTCTGGGGATTCTCAAAGTGATGAACCGTGCCTGTCAGAAGCACAGGTAATCCAGTCATACTCTTTACAATTCATTGCTTATTCCAGTTCCTGTTTGTGGATCTTATGAGTGTTAATTGGACTGTGGGTGGCTAAATCTTTTCCTTATTGCCAACAGCATGTGCTAATGCACAGAAGACAGTCGTACTGATGTATAAAATGACTTGTATAAATCTGTTCTGGAGCACTGCATTCCATATGCTAAGCAACAGTGATGTTCATATTAGCAAGCTTTATTAATGTATTTAAATACTTCTACTCTGCTGTTCTCATCTGTCAGAGACCAGAATATTAGCACAGAGGTCACAGGTGAAGTCAAAATCAGGGGGTGACTAGATTCAATATCCAGGGAGATACAAGGCAGAGCAGGGAAGGGCAACTTCATTCTGGTCTGGGTCTGCTGTTAGAAGGCCCACTAATTAGGGTTGCCAGCATGAGTCTGGCAACCAGCAAGAGACCATCCTGGGGGGAGAGCCTTGCTGTTAAAATTAACCATAGAGTTTTCACTCAGTGCTAGAGTGTCACTGGCAATGTGATGACATAACTTCCAGTCATTCTAAAAGTGATTTTAGTACATCATGACCCTGGTGATCAGCTTCCCCATCCCTTCCCCCATTTCTTCCCACTACTCAGCTGAGTGGCAACAGGAAAGGCTGGCCACATGGAGAGAGCTCTCCCTCCCAAAGTGGGAACCTGGCAACCACACCTGGTGCCTTACATCCTCCCTTAGAATCCTATATACAATCCATGACTGTGGAATTGTTCCATACTGAGTAGTTTGAAAACTGCAGGGATATTAGATCATATGTTCATAATTTTAGTAATAACCATTTGAACTTTATACATTATCAGTAAGAATATTCTTCTGGATTAACAACAAAAGCTGTTGTTATGTTCTCACCAAAAATATTTGTTTATTTATAACCTGCCTTTCTCCCCAGTGGGGCCTCAAAACAGCTTACAGTGTTATCCTCTCCACCATTTGATCTTCACAACAATGCTTTGAGGCAGATTAGAGTGTGAGATTGGCCCAAGATCACCCTGCAAGTTTCTGTGGCAGAATGAGGATTTGAAATGGGATCTCCTAGATCCCAGTCCAACACTCTGTCCACCTCACCATGCACTGAGCTACCGGATAGGGCGGGGTATAAATCTCAAAATAAATAAATAAATATAGCTAACACAAAGTTAATACACACGCTAACACCCATAATAGTATCATGCGTGGATCTTTCTTCTGATCTAGACCCTGGATTGACTTCAACACCATAAAAATAAACCAAAGTAGCAATCCCAAAACAGTGGAGACAAAATACCCAGAATTAACAAAATTACAGGAGAGAATTAACCATTTTAAATCCAAATATTTGAGCATGTTTTGTGTACTGGGCTGTGAAAAAACTTGTTGACAAGATTTAATTATGTGTTTGGATAGACAGGTATTTCCATATTTAATGTCTGCTTTCTACAGAATCATTCCTGAGAAGCTGGAAAAGGAGCCAGTCTTCAAAACACAGTGATTCTACTGCTTCCAGAGTTGTAATTGCTATGATTTTAAGACTGTTCAAAAAGTGGAAGCACTGTCTTACCTTCTACTTCTTTAAACAATACAGATCACATTCTATAAAGTTTGAAGAGCAAAATTTTACAGGAAGAGAATTTTTTTAATGCTCTCCCATTTTTTAATAAGTGGTTTGGCTCATTCCTTAACCCATCTTAACACATGCTTTCCTATGATTGCTGAAATGAGTTCTCCAAATTTCTATACCTAGGCACTTTCCGTTCTGCATTTAGAATGGATGGCATCAACCTTTTATCCATGCCCTGCCACTGGATTTTGACACATTTCTGTTAAAGTTTTGATGTATGTTTTGGTCTAACTATGGTATTCGTTAGGAGGTGACCTTTTGTTTTGATTGTTTGGCTGACTGTGGTACTAATAAGCTGAAGGATGAGGTGGCTAATGAATCCTGTTTATAAAAATAATGATAGATGACTTATTTGGAATTCTACCAACACAGCACTGTACAGCTACCTGGAGGAGTCTCTGGAACTGAACCAATCTTATAGTGGGAAGTTTTATTGATTACACTGAGAAAGCACATTTTAATCATTTTTACAGCACTGTACAGCCTGAGGTACTAAAATCCATTAAACAAGGATTATAAACTTTGTTTTTAACCCGATCCTAAATTGTTTCTTGATGCACAGTCAACAGCAATGTGAATGATCAATCTTGGCTACTAAAGCATATTAAAATCAACATGTTTGGTTTTAATTGCTGGTACATCTGACCCTCTATGGAGGCAGCTGTTCATAAAGCTAAATTGCTTCTTCGCTGATAGGAGTTACATTTCAGTTTATGCTGGTCTTTTTTGCTCCCTCTCTAGCCTTTGTTCTATCTTATCTTACTCCTCTCTCTTCCCTTTTCCTCATAGTTGGCCACCATTCCTGTGCAGCCAGTTCTGTGCTTCTGCGCCTTCAGTCCTCATTAGCGGAGTGTTGCTTTGCCAGTAAACCAACTTTAATAAAGGAGGTGAATTATTTGAATTGGGTGATTTTAAGTTACAGACATGCAGGCTTTTTTGTGGCATTTATTACCTTCCCTAAATCATAATCCTTAGAGATACCTCATCATACCATATAGAAGAAGAGAAGAGATTGGATTTATACCCCACCCTTCACTACTGAAAGGTGTCTCAGAGCAGCTTACAAACTCTTTTCCCTTCCCCTCCCCACAACAGACACCCTGTGAGGTAGGTGGGGCTGAGAGAGCTCTTGACAAAAAGTGCTCTTTTTTCAAGAACAGCTCTTATCAGAACTATGGCTGAATTTTTATGGACAGAAGCCATATGGAACAGGGGCTATAATAACAAGGGGAATAGGCATGAGACAGAGAGAGAAGAAGGTGGCTGGAAGCAACCCTAAATTTTTAGTAACATATCCCAGTAAAATACCTATATAAACTCATCCTGTATTAGGATACAGATTCTCATAATGAATTTCTGCTGCTATCAGAACTGAGTCAATGAATGGTGAGAATGAACAGCAAGTCATCCAGGGCTCAGAAGGCACTCCTGGAAATTTTAAGCAGTGATGAGAAAACTGGATGAGCATGCTGTCTCATACTTCACTCAAATATTCATTTTCAGATAAGCATGAAATGGTGTTCACAGAGAATATGGATCTTAAAAGGAATATGATGAGAGGAGCCATGAAAATCAAGAAAAGAAAAACAATGTAGAAACACAGACAGCTCTAGGTTTCCCCCCTTGCAAAGGGTTTCAGCAGCATATGGCCAATTGTGTGAAATTATTTGCCATTTAATAACGTATCTGAGAAAAAGTGAAAGGAATGACCAGAGGTAGATGCCAAGAGAACAAGAGTGTAAGATATAATTTTTTCTGGATGATTTTTGTAAATGCCATGTTTGATGTGGAAATAACACAGTGAACAACAACCAGCCAAGCCGGTTCAATGCCTCTACTAACAACTTTCTACCTAAGACTAAGATGTTTCACAAAACCTTTAACACATCTGTGCTTTGCAACACAGGGTTGAATATCAAGGAGGATGAACTGGTGATAAAGTTCTACTGATGGTTTTTGTGTAACACTGGGAGAAAGATTCCATGTAAAATGATTGATGGGTAAACACCTCTCTACACCCCTTGCATTTTGTCTGCTGAACATCCAAAAATTCTCCACAGGCATTTGCAAGTGTTTGACAGGATACTTGCAATGATGTGGGTGTGCAGTCACTTGCATGCGTGCTAACCTACACACATATAGCATGCCTGTCCCCTTGCTGTCACTGTTTGTATTATTTCCATAAAGGAGGCAGGGTAACCTGCTACAGTGGGTGGCTTTGTAAACAAAGGCTAGGCCTGCACCATTTTTGCCAGCATGACAACATGCCAAGGTTAATGGGAACTGTAGTTTTTACAACCTCCTGAATTGAACTGGAAGACAAGAAAATTACAATTCCTGTCCACCATAGAAATCCACTAAGTTTGAAGTATCCACCAACAGGCACTAACATTAGCAGACTGCCTTTGAAAGAAAGAGTGCTGCCAACTGCACAGGCACAAATACACTCAAAATACTATTCGTTTTAAATTGCAAACAAATCAGCAATACGTTGCTCTACTTGGGGGGGAAATGCACTTCAAGCAGTATGTTTTTTCAAAGCTTTGCAGGAATCACAGCAACACAAGAAAAGCTTTGCCTTCCACATGGAACCGTTTGCTTGTGTCATGCCAGCAGTATGCTCATTTCTGAGAAGCTCGCTAATGAAATTTTGCAACAGTGTAGAAGTGAGTTTTGGTAAAGAGAATGCTTGGCTGAGTTCAAACTGGCAGTTTGCCCCACTATAGCCATGTTTCAGCCATGTTTCACAAGTGGATTAAAGGGGGCATTCACACAGGCACATCTGCCTGGTGTTCCCCACCCGTAGTCAACCCGTGCTGTTTCACTTCGCTCCCGAGTTTAAAAGATACCTGGTGAAAGTGGTAGCAAATTCCTGAGAGCCCGTTTATCCTGATTCATTCTGCTTCCAGGAAGTGTGAACACCAACCCGAAAAGCCAGGAGCAACCCACGTTGTGCATAAGGCAGCAGCGATATGATTGGTTGTGCTCCACTCTACCACCCAATGCGCAATGGGATCCTCCCCATATTGGCCGGATGTGCTTATGCACACATACCCGAATTACCAGGGAAAAGCCATTTACAGCTGCGCCTCCAGGCCAGCAGTCTGAATGCTCCCGTGCGCCTCCTCCCAATATGCTCCCACATCAGTCGGCGCAGTATGACCAGGAAAACCCGGAACAGTTTGTTCCAGAACTTTTTTGCCACAACTGGCTCCCGCTTCAAATTACCAGTCTGAACTCAGCCCTTGCCAGCCTCTTTCACTCTTCTGTTCATTTTTTCATATGGTTTTCAGGGTTCCTGAGAGATTGCAGAAATTATTGATGAAAAATCAACATGGGGGGAAAAAACTGGTTTGTGGTGTCATGGACATGGAACAGGTGGAACAGCAACTAAGGCCCTTATTTTTGCTTCATTTCTAGCACCAACTTTATTTCACTTGGAAAACAGCAGAAAAAATAGAAAGAAATACAGAGAAATGTCATGTTAATTTCATGCTCCATTACAATCATGGGCAAAAGTCAGTGTTTACTAAATGGAAAATGTGAAATGGGTAAGAGAAAAGCCATTTTTAAATAGTCTGGTATCTAAAGATAAATTATGAAGGGTGGAGTTAACAGCCTAGATTATGCCTTCAAATGTCCCACTCTTATAGAATGCCTCCAAGTAAAGTCACAGTTGCTCTCAATCCACAGCCCAATTTCTATAGTGCAGAGTACATTTCAGGGATATGGTATGGGTTTCTAGCACTAAACACCTGGTCTGAGCCACAGTACAGTAGACTATATAGCCGTGTCTGTTGTACCCATTTTTCTGCTTGCTTGAAATCAATTAATTGGAGTAAAGAGCATAAATTCATGCAACGGGGTTCAAAATATTGTTCATTTCCCCCCTTCCATTTGTGTTTGACATGAAAGTTGGAGAAGCCTGGCTCATGATGTTGCCAAGTTATACCACCACATATTCAAAGAATTTCCTAAAGTTGCTTGAGCAAGAAGATAGTATGTTATGAAATAAAATACTCAAGATTACTTAATGCAATGAATTATTCTTTAAAATGTTTTAACAATCAAAAGAGGTTAAAAGCTGGTAAAAAATGCAGGTTTCCTGTCAATGCATGCTTGAGAGAAGAGAGTTAGTCTGCTGGCATTCAGGAAATAATCCAATCCATGTTTTGGAGTTTGCTTTCAATTAATTTTGCAAAAAGACAATAACTGACCATAGGCCACTAATACAATATGAGGCCTTCAGAGCACAAGCACTAACATGTACTAACACTTGGCAGAGACAGAAACGACAAGAGGTAGGCTGAACTGCAACAGAAAACATTCAATAAACCCTAAACACTAGAGAATGCACCACAGCTCCCTCTAGGGTACATTGACTCTTTCACTCTTTCAGCAGTATTTACAGTAACTAGACTCTTAGCAGGTTCTTGCCTCTCCAATATAGTCAGCCTGCGAAAACAGCATTTGACATATGAATATCACACAACTGATTCATCACATGGGGAAACCAAGTTTCTCTCTATTCAGTTCCATTCTTTTCCCATCTACCACTGAGATCTTGTTTTTAGCTCACCCTCCATCATGCCTTCATTTCATACATGCTGCTTTGTTTAAATAAGGCCCTGGTCACACGAAGAATTTGCCCCGCGAGAGGGACAGCTTGCCTGCGGATTAAACTGGCGCAATCATACTTTAACATCTGGGAAGTGTTGCACTCCCGTCTCTAACCCGCAGCTTCAGCCTGAAGATGCAGATTTAAAAGCTACCGGGAACTATGCACTATTTTCCTGATAATGCACGGCGCGTGCGGGCATCTGATCAGGAAGCGCTGGTAGCCCATCACAGCCAGCGCCCATTGGTGTCCCACATGTGCACACAAATGCCTTGCTGCTGTGTTGCCTCGTGTGATCGGCTGCCGGAGGCTTGGGCAGGGAGCCTCGGGGGAAGGTGAGATCACGCTACCACGCGTCTTTTTGTTCCGGCTCTAAAAGCCTCCCGTTCCCTGTGGATTATCCCGCTCATGTGACCAGGGCCTAAATATTATCAAACCCATCACTATTTTCAAGGGAAAACTGTCTCACTTCACAAAAGTCACACACACTGATGACCAGAATTCCCAAGCAGAAGCTTTCTGCCAAAGTCTACAATGTAGACTTGTTAACTCACACTATAGCTGAGGTAGTAACATATCCCAAATGCAACATTTCAAGCAGCAGGTCAGGTCTCACATGATAGAATGTTCACTTATTGGTAAAATCCCACACAGAAAACTATCCTGTTAAAAAAGAGAATTGTCTACAAGACCCTGGATCTATTTTCTATGAGCAAGGGTGTTTTGTTGCTGTTGTTGTTAAGGAAAATTCACACATGTGAGTGGCCACCTGAAGCAGTCTGTAGTCCAAAGGTATACCACTTCAAGAACAAGTCCATAGTCCTAATACTGATACAATGGCAGATAAGCTGAGGAACTAGATATATTCTGTACAATTCATTTCTAAGGTCCACCTTCGATATGCATATACCATGGACTTTCAGCACAAAAGGCCTGTGGATGATGGAGATAGTAGAGGCTGAGTGAGAGAAGTGGCAGGTCACTTCACATGGGCAGCCACTGAGAAATACAGTGGTGACTCCATGGATATGATACAGCTGCTTATCAGATCAACCACATAATGCTGATCAGCCAAATATTGTCCATACCAGCCACCACCATGATCAGTAAACCCAGGGCTTTTTTTGTAGAAAAAGCCCAGCAGGAACTCATTAGCATAATAGGCCACACCCAACAGCAGGAACTCATTAGCATATTAGGCCACACCCCTGACAGCACACGTCCCTCCCAGGATCGGCTTCCCCAGGTGTACCACAGCTTGCAGGGGTGTATGCAGAACCTGAGGGAAGGAAGGCAGCTTCTGGATCGGTTTCCCCCCTGGATCGGTTTCCCTCCCTGGATCGGCTTGGCTTCCCCTAGCGCCCTGCGGCTTGCAAGGTGCCTGGGGAACCCGGAGGGGGGAGGCTGTAGGCGTGGCCAACTCAGAAGCCAGCCGGAACGTCGTTCCTGTGCGTTCCTGCCCAAAAATAGCCCTGAGTAAACCCATATGATAAATGATTTTCAAAAATCACATTTCCTCAAATGTGTCCTCAACATTCAAGTAACCACCACATGGCTGCTATAAAATGATGGTCCTGTGGTATTGGAGGAAAGGTCAGCTAGAGGAATGAGAAGGTTGGAGAAATCTGTGCATGATACTTATTGAAGTTAGTTGACGTAAAATATGATGGGGCCAGGATTTGGAGCAAGTCTATGTATGGTGGGAAGTGAGGGTCCAGAGCAACCACTGTTGAGATTATCAATGCTGATCAGAGTAGATGGTACCTGAGGATAAAACAAGACATGAACTATTCTCCTTTACCAGATATTGGAATAAGTTGTGGCTGCTGAAGCTGGTGGTGTTTTTCTCACATTACCATCACATACTAGAAAACAGACATCTAGGCATTCATTCACCTGTAGGTTTGCAAGTCACTTTCTCTGGTATCAAGGAAACAATTCTAGAGCAGATGGTTTCAGCACTGCAACAACCAAGCATGCTCAGTTATTTCTTGAGGACTAAGGAGGCTGTTAAGTATGAAGGTCATAGGGCAGATTACAAATAACTACTTTAAAGTAACAGGTTTTATACCAATTATTGTTTCTCCCCCTTCAAGGAAGGTACTGAAAACTGAAGAGTTTGTGAGAATAAACTACTTCTTAACTTGAAGTAAAACTGTTTTGAGGCCTGGAAATGAGCTGGTTATTTTGCTAGTTGTTCTATAACTTTTTAAAAAAATGCATGGTGCTATTTTTTTCTCAAGTGTGATTCAAATGGAAAAGGACATAAAGAGTTTTCAAAGCACAATGCATATTTACAGCAAGAACTAAGACTCCTAAAATGGGGATTTGTAGATGAAGCGTTGAATGCAATTTCAATTATAATGTCACAAGCTGTACTTCTTTGCAAAGCAGATTGCTGGTTGCTAGAATTCTGATCCAGCACCCCAATATGCCAAAGAACTTGGTTTATGCTGATTTACGTCTCACTTCTTTCACTTCTTGCAACAGGCTCCAGTTTGCATCCTTCTGTGTACTTGTTTGTGGATCCACAGTAGGTTGCCTGATCAAATGTGCCCAAGTCTTCTATAAATGAGCCCAAGTTACAAAATACTCTATCAGGGAAAACAAAGAGTGGGAGTTTTGTATATTTGATAAAGAGAACATGGCAAAAGGAACAGTGTAACAATGGTGACTGATGGGGAGGAAGGCAAAATGAGTCTTTTCTGTTGTTTGTTTTAGGTAGAATTCAAGTGTGTCTGTTTTCCTTGGACCATCTAAGTGCTTGAGAAAGAAACTGTATTCTTGATCAGACCGTCTTAACTGATCTGCCATTGCTCATGATCTCTATTAAAGAGTGGCTTCAGTCTTGCTATGTTTCTTCAATGCTTTGACTTTGCCAGCAAATATTGATCTGTAGACTACTCTGTCCAAGGGCAACAGCATCATTAATTGCTAAGTGATCTGCGAAACAATTAGAGACCTCCTGGTGGTTGAACAAACAGATGAATGGAGTTGTCTGTCTAATCAAGTACAGCTGTAGCTGTTGTTGGGCTCTTCAGACGCATCTTTCACTTCTCTCCATTTCTGCTCTTTTCATGACATAGGGCATGCTGCTTCCCTACATAGCTCTTTTCTGTGAAACCTTTTTACTGTGCATGAGTGAAAAGAAGCAGCATAATGGAGAATGCTACTCTGCTTGAAAGGAGAGATAAAGAAATAATTGATCAATTGAATTAGTTAATTTATACCCCACCTTTCTCCCCAGTGGGGACCCAAAGTGGCTTACATCATTCTCCTTTCCTCCATTTTATCCTCACAACAATCCTGTGAGGGAGGCTAGGCTGAGAGCATGTGACTGACCAAAGATCACCCAGTGACCTTCCATGGCACAACTGTGGATCTGAGTAAGAGTTTCTCATATACTAGTCCAGGGGTGGCCAAACAGCAGCTCGGAAACTGCATTGCCCCGGTAGGGCAGCTGGGGAAGCGAAGGTATTGCTCCTCAATCGTTCTTCCCTTCCCTGGCCAGTGTTCCTCTTCCTGGGTAGGTCTGAGGTGGAGAGTAGCAGAGAGAGAAAGCATTAACTTTAAATGTGTTCTCAAAGCACCCCCCCCCCCAACTGGCTTGGAGAAGGCATATGTGTCTCTTTAAATCCTTTCTCCAAGCCAAGCCAGCTGGCATGGGCGCGGGGGGGGCCTTGGAGGACGCATTTAAAGTTGCTTTCTTTTTCTGCTCCTCCCCCATTTAATGTTAATAAAAAGCAAATTTGTATATTTTCCAATAAAAACGTGTGTAGTATTTGTTCGTATCTTGCAGCTCTCAAACATCTGATGTTTATTTTATGTGGCTCTTACATTTAGCAAGTTTGGTCCAACACTCTTAACCATCACACCATACATCCACATTTTTAAAAAAGCTGCAGCCCTGGATCTATCTGGGGCTGTTCTGCAGTTGCAGGATGATGGGAGGGACCAAGAGGCCATGCAGGAGTATTTGCTAGCTGTCTGCGGGTATCTGGCAGCAGCCTCTGGGCAGCCAACAGCTTGTTGCCTTGTCTGTTGGCATGGGCAGGCCATGGGTGTCTGTTGTGGGAAGAGGAAGGGAAAGGAGTTTGTAAGCCACTCTGAGACTCCTTTGGGTAGTGAAGGGCGGGGTATAAATCCAGTCTCCTCTCCTCTCCTCTCCTCTCTCTCTCCTCTCTCCTCTCCTCTCTTCTCTTCTTGCTTTCTTTCTTTTTAATATTCTTACCTGTCACAGTTTTGGGCAGTTTTAGGCATTTAGCCAGATCCATTGGAGGGGAAGGCTGTGCCTACACACCTGCCTCTCCTGAGTGGGGGCACCTGTAAGGGGTCTTGGAGTAGATCCAGGTAGTGGAGCTGTCATTTTCCACTCTGCCTCATCCTCTGACTTTCATCTGCCCTTAGGACCCAAGAAGAAGAAGAGGAGGAGGAGGAGATTGGATTTATACCCCACCCTTCACGATCTGAAGGAGTCTCAGAGCAGCTTACAATCTCCTTTCCCTTCCCCTTCCCACAACTGACATCCTGTGAGGTATGTGGGGCTGAGAGAGCTCTTCCAAGGACTGCTTCTGAGAGAACAGCTCTGAAAGAACTTGTGACTGACCCAAAGTCATACCAGAAGCTGCATATGGAGGAGTGGGGAATCAAACCCAGTTCTCCCAGATCTGTGCTCCTCACCACTACACCAGTCTGTGCTCCCAGGTCTGCTACTCCCAGGTCTGCTACTTCTAGGTCTGTGCTCCTAAACACTACACCAAACTTGGCTACACCGAGAAAAGCACCTGAAGTGTCTGAGACCAGGAATACAACATTTCAATGTTCAGCTTAAAATATTATTTTAAAAAATATATATATTGGTGGTTATTTTTTATTCATTTGCTATAGAACGTTTTAAAATATCACCACTGCAGCATCACATTTGGAGAAAATTATGCATATATCTAGTGGCTCCCATGTTATCAACTCATGCAGAAACATCACTTCTCATTCAGTGAATCAGTGCGTCTACATAAGAAATCTCCCCATGGCCACCATGACGTGAGTGATGATAGCAGTCTATTTTTGAACCCAAATCGCAGCATCCCATATATAGGCATAAGTTCATTAAAATGGCATGTCTCCATGAACGTTGCCTAGGTGTGAGCTCAGTGGCAGCCCCACATGTCCCCAGAAGGCAACAGTGTGAGCACCAATGCTTCCTCTAAGCTGTAGAGTCTTGTGAGCAAGAATTCTACTTTGTGAGCTACTGGCGTTAAAGTTTGGAGCGAATTATTTGGCCACTGCATAAATTAGTTTGCTCTGGAGCCATCCTTCCTGAGCTAAGACAAGTATGTGTGAGCTGGAAGCTAAGAAAATGTGAGCTAGCTCACACTAACTCAGCTTAGAGGGAACACTGGACTGAGTACCTCATCCAGCTTTATCCATTTCAAATGATAAACTCAAAAGAGTGCACAAATTTACAATAAGTAGCTTTCTACATCATGTGTGGACAGAGGAAAGCCAAAATTAATAATTTTTGCAAGGGATAGTAGTGAGATCAGCACAGGAGAAAACCAATTAGTGCAGAACTGATGGCATATAATAAGATTTATCATAAGCAATAACTGTTTAAAGAGGTACATGTAACTGATCCTAAAGAATAAAGAATAGCCCATAAAGAAGGGACTGCACAGCACAATACAATTTGCTGAGGGGTTCCCATCCCTCTTCTGCTCTGCAGCATCGACATTCCAAAGACAGTACACAGTCATGGCATTTTTATAACACAAATCCTTCTTTCATTGTAATAGTTGCAGTGTCACAAGGGTCAGGTGACGTGATAGGTTAATAAACTAGCCATCCCCCTCTGAAAACCTGAGTTCAAAAGCACTTTAGAACCTATCTAGAAATGAGTTCAGTGCTCTTGCCCTAATCTTCTGTTATATAAGGGAACAAGACGTAATAAAAAACCCTTTGAAAAATGACTAGCACTTGGCTATTTCCCAATTTAATTTCCCAGCACATATTCCATTGCCTTCCATTCAGCTAGAAACAAGCAGCGATTTTAATGTAGGTCATAAGAAAGGCAACAAACACTTTGCAACGTTAGCATAAGCTCTGAGGGGTGAGGCGGGTACAGCTCTACTGGAGTCCCTGGAGTTCCAGTTGAGACTTTTCCTGTAGAAAGGAAAGATTTGACAGATTTCTTCCTAAACTGTCTCAACTCAGAATGTTCCTCCTTAAGTGCATACATCAGGGCTGGATTCAGTATTATTGAATAACCATGTTTATACATGACTAGTTGCCTGTTGAAAACTGCAGCTAACTACACAGGCATTATATTGACATACACTAACAGTTTCTTGTGGGCTCCGCCTCCAGCTCTTGGCAGTATTCAGTATTATTGAATAACCATGTTTATACATGACTAGTTGCCTGCTGAAAACTGCAGCTAACTACGCAGGCATTATATTGACATGCACTAACAGTTTCATATCTCAGTAGTTACATTCACTAAATAAAATTGATCCAGCAACCAGTTCACTTAGAAAGCAATTAAATGAAGCTGGCCATTTGGGTCTTCTTTCCTCAGAGTAGCATCTAGTTGAACATGTATTATGACATTATCGTAGTGTTTGTTGGCCTGCGCTTCCTTTTCATCGTTGGAGCTGGGCAACATAAAGTGCAACATGTCACATCTTGTGAAGAACGTCGGTTCTTGTGAAGACTAGGGTTCTTGTAAAGACTAGGATTGAAAATTAAATGAAGTAATGCATGCATTTGAAATGCTTTTTTTAAAGATGTCAGAATGAAACAATCATTCACCCTGGTCCTCTTCTATCTTTTCCTCTTTGGCATGGTAGATGCTGTAATTGAGGCTTGTGTTTGCATTATGGAATTAATGTCAGAACCTCTGGATCACAGGGGAAGCCTTTCGGGACAGCTCCTTCCCACACCAAGGTTGCTTCTCCCTAAAATATAGATGTAAGATTGGGCTAGCCTGACCTTGTCAGATCTTGGAAGCTAAGCAGGGTCAGCCCTGGCTAGTATTCGGGTGGGAGACCACCGAGGAACACCAGGGTCATGACGAGGAGGCAGGCAATGGCAAACCACCTCTGAACATCTCTTGCCTTGAAAACCCTACAGGGGCCCCATAATCAGCTGTGACTTCACAGCAAAAAAAAATAAAAATTGGTGTAAGTAAGGTATAAGCTTGCCTTGAACTGGATGACCCAGGCTAGTCCAATCTCTTCAGATCCCAAAAGCTAAGTATGTTTGGCCTGTGGTTAGTACTTGGATGAGAGACCGCCAAAGAAGCCCAGGGTTGCTATGCAGAGGCAGGCACTGGCAAACCACCTCTGAATATCTCTTGCCTTGCAAGCCCCATGAGCAGTCTCCATAAGTGGGCTGCAATTTGATAAGGTTGCCAGGTCTGACTCAAAAACTATCTGGGGACTTTGGGGCCGGAGCAAAGATTGTGATTTCACTTCCAGGTCTGCCCCCCACATCCAGAAGGTTCCTGTGATTCCATGGTAGGAACTTGTGCTATTAACACAGTGGTTGCTTTTAATTCATTCTCCACCCAAGCCACTCACACTGGTACCATTTAGGGTTTGTTTATTTATTAGATTTCTACCCCGCCCTCCCAGCAAGGCCAGCTCAGGGTGGCTGGTGAGCCTGAAAAGCCGGCAGGGGACTTTCAAGGACCCTCCAGGAGAGGGCAGGGAAGAAGGACAACTGGACTCTAAAAGGAGTTCTGGCCGTCACATTAAAGGGACCACATTTCTTTTAAATGCCTTCCCTCCATTGGAAGTAATGGGGCATGGAGCACCATCTTTTGGGGCTCATAGAATTGGACCCCCTGGTGCAACCATTTTGAAATATGGGTGTGTTTTTTTAGGAGAGACACCAGATGCTATGCTGAAAATTTGGTGCATCTACCTCAAAAAACAACCCCTCCCAAGCCCCAGATACCCACAGATCAATTCTCTATTATACCCTATGGGCTACAGTCTCCAATATTCCCTCTAAGCTGAGTTAGTGTGAGCTAGTTCACAGTTTTTTAGCCTCTGGCTCACACATTTATGTCTTAGCCAGGGAAGGATGGCTCCAGAGCAAACTAATTTATGCAGTAGCCAAATCACTTGCTCAGAACTTTAATGCCAATAGCTCACAAAGTAGAATTTTTGCTCACAAGACTCCACAGCTTAGAGGGAACATTGCTCCGCAGGATATAATGGAGCACCCAGTGGACATTTCCTCCCTCCCCACTTTCTGATAACCTTAAAGTGGGGGGAGGGCCTCCAAACCAGGGGATCCCCTGCCCTCAACTGGGGCCTGGCAACCTTACTAATTGATGTCCCTTTGCACCGTCATCACCAAGGTATAAGAAAGAACGCCATCAGAGAATCCTCCCACTTGACCCAGGACTTTTACCTCCATGGTACAGAAAAAAGCCACATTACAGCAATTCCCTTGCCAAAAAAAATGTTAGAAGAGAACCCCTTATTTATTGAAGATACAACCAGCAGCAACAGGTTTCTGTTACAAAATAATGTAGTTTAAATATTGTGAAAATGTTCCTAATTACACGGGCGGTATAACACAAGCAGCCTGAGGAAATCCTGTAGACTCCTTCTGCCCAGTAAAAGCTGGACAGGCTTCTGTTCCAGCAGAGGGGATCCTTAGGGGAGCAGATGGTACTAGTGGATTTGAGGGATCCCAGCCAACACGATTCCAGGTGAATGAGCCGTTAGCCAGGCTTTTCTAGAAGGAAAATGTTAAACCCTGTTAATCCTGACATTGTTGCTTTGTGCTATGACTGACACAAAGTCTGAAAGCTTCTTTCATCAGTCACTCGAGCTGTTCAGAACTCCATTCCTCTTTGCTAGCCATCCATCGCCCAGGCAGCATAAAAGCATGCCAAGGGGACCCCTCATATTCTGCACGTTAATGAGGCTCTGTGGAAATTCACTGGCAGTTCACAAATGGAGGTTCTGTTGAATTAAGGATGAAAATGAATAATGCCATTTGTGCTGTCATCTCTGAAAAATGTGTTTTTATATGAAAACCAGTTTTACTACACTACCTGAGCTGTACTTGAAATTGTTATATAGAGCATGTACATTAACGTCACAGGTCTTATCAGAAGAAAGGTCAAAGGTTTTGAAAGCTAGATTAGAAAATACTGTGTATTTTGACTCTGCTGTTGTATGACATACCATGGAAGGGGTCAAAGACACTTTACTAAAGCTGATGGGGGAAAAGATTGCCATGATTAATGTTCCTTAATATTAATTCATTTATGATCTCTTCACAAAAATAAGGGACATGAATACTATTTAAACTGATTCCATTTAGATTGACTCTTTAGGTCAAGGGTCTCCAACCTTTTAGACTGAGGGGAACTTCCACATTCAGAGCCACTAAGCCTCTGAATCCCAGAGCCAGGAGGCAACATCAGGGGAAGGCCTTGGCCTCTATGCCCTGTTGTTGGCCATCCAGAGGGACTGGTTGGCCACTGTGTGAGAAAGGATGCTGGACTAGATGGACCATTGGTGTGATCCAGCAGGGCTCTTCTTATGTTCTTATATGTAGTGTTCATCTGGCTAAACCTAGACTCATCACTGCTTGTGAACATGTATAAATTGGCCATCAGTTACCACAATTGTCTTCATCAAGCATATCTTCCTTATTTTCCCTCCCCCACCCCCGAGCAGAACAGCCACACTACCACACAATGCTTTTTTGGTCTAGGTGAGGAGAAAATGGGAGAGAGGAGGAAATGATGAAGCAGGGAGGAAGGTAAGGATGGACAGCACCCGAGCTCCTTCCCAGAACTGATGATGTGTTCCTGACATGATGCTCTAGGATTCATAGTTTTGTCTGACATTATGTCAGTTCTGAGTATTCACTGAAAGTGACATCATGCTGTTTATGCACATCATTCCCCTCCATTGCCTCCCTCTTCCGTTGGTTGCCTACCAACCCTAAGGGGAACAAGGGTCAGATGACTGTGGTACAGGAGGACACACTCCCTGAAAATGACAATGGCAGTGCCACTTCACCCTTTCTGCTGCTAACTAATGGTGTGTATACACTTTCACTGGGGGTAATTGATCTAACCAGATGGATGTGAAACTTATGTAGAGCCAGTGTGGTACAGCAGTTGTGCTAAGATCTGTTTGGTTCAAATCCCAAGCATCCAATGGACGCTTGCTAGGTGACCTTGGACCAGTCAGACAGTCTCAGCTTAACCAACCTCCAAGGGTTGTTGTGAGGATAAAATGGAGAAGAGAGTGATGGGAACCATGTGGGTGTCCATTGGAGAGAAAGGCAGGTAGAAATGAAGTAAATGAATAAACAATATGTTCTGTAGAGCATGTTGCGACTAGTTAGGCCCTAAGTGTTCTGGTTGGCCAGCATGCCTGTTAGGCATTGTATCTGCCACTCATTTTCTCTTTCCTTTCGCTGCCTCTGTGCCCAAATAGAAACACAATTTGATATATGCATGAACAGGATCTGAAAGCCAACTGCAATCACAGACACAATGGCACCACTATAATAAAGCAGTTATCACATACAAAACCTTTAATGGCCTTGGACTGCCTATCCTTCCCTGCTTTGCTCTGAGAGCTTCACTCATCTGAACAAAACCTTCACACAGTACCAGTGCTAAGGTTGCCAGTCTCCAGCTGGGGCCTGGAGCGCCCCCAAAGATAAGATCCCCTAGAGAAAAGGGCAGCTTTGGAGGGTGAATTCCATGGCATCACATCTCTGCTGAGCACCCTCCCTTCCCAAACTCCACCATCACTCACCACCACCACCATTACCACCATAGCCAGGCACTTCCTAACTTGGAGTTGGCAAACCTAGGGGATACCCTGCAGACAGCAACTGCCCACAACTGAGTGTTTCTTGTCGTGGCCACAGTCCTGTGGAATGTCCTGCCTGAGGAGATCAGGGAAACTCCCATGTTCCTATCATTCTGTAGAATGTGCACAACAGAAATTTCCAGGAAGGCATGTTTATGAAGGAAACGGATTGTAGTATAATGAAAGTGCTTCAGGATAGTGCTTTTATAAAGGTCTATCACTGTAGTCCATTGCACCGCTTATTATACCCATTACCTTGTTTTTGCTTGCTGCCTTGCCATTTTTTTGTAATACATTTTCATCATTATTTATGGTAAACCATCAGTTGATGTGTTTGTTTGCTTGCTTGCTTGCTTATTTGTTTGCCTGCATTGTCTTCTGTTGTTGTCTATTGTATGTTTTATGCAGTCAGATTGCATTGTTTTTACCTATTGTAACCCACCATGAATCTCAGTGAGAAAGGGCTATAAATTAAGTCATTAAGTAAGTAAATAAATAAAGCGGCCTATTGAGTTCAAATGGAAGGAAACTGCATTACCTTCAGAGACTAACATAAAGAGACTAACAGAGACTTACAACCTGACACAATCAGTGCAGGTTCTGATGAGCTGTTAGCCAAACTTCCTTTCCTACTGATCGTTCCTGGGTGTAAGAGTGTATGACAAAATAAAGAAACTGGCAACAGATTCACATCACAGTAATACTTTATGCTACCATTTCAATAATCATAACTATACTTTCTGCAACTGTCTTACAGATATTACAGCCAAGTATAGCTGTATAGTCATGGCTCTCCATTGGTTCCCACATAATTCCCTACAAATAAATATTTGAAATGGAATTCATGCAAAAGAAGAGCAGCAAGCACACACTGGTGAATGGGTATAATGACATTTTAAACATTTGTTTAATAAATTGATCCACCCTTCCAAAAAGTTAAAGTTGATTATAGTATGTTACTCAGTAAAGGGAGCCATTGGGGTGTAATGGTGAGAGTGTTGGATTAGAATCTGAGAAACCCAGGACTGAATCCCTACTCTGCCATTAAAGCTGTCTGAGTGATTTCGCAACAGTCACATACTCTCAGCCTAACCTACCTCACAGGATTGTTCTGGGGACAAAATGGAAAAGAGGAGAATAATGTAAGCTGCTTTGGTTCCCCACTGGAGAGAAAGGCAGGGTATATATGAAGTAAATAATAATGAATAATGCATTCATTAGCACAGAAATTCTGCTAGATCAATAGTCCGGGCATCAAGAACATAACACAAAATAAGCTCTTCTGTAACAGACCAGAGATTCACCTAGCTCAGCATTCTGTTTCCATTGGCAGTCCACCTGTAGGCTCTGAGGCTACTTAAGGAAACTAGAACAGCTTCTTGAAAAGGGGGAACAAGCTTTAGCCCTCCATTTCCTTGAGAGCAGCTGTTCTTCACAAGCCACCACTATGATCTCCAGCTATCAAGCAACAAGGAAACTTTCCATCCCTTATCTCCCCCGAAATCAAAATACAGGAGAGAAATGGCAGCCAGGAATCTTCCCAAATGGAAAATTGGTCCACTTGAGAGAAGGCTTGATGTTTTTCTTCACTTGTAAAATCTCGGAACTGAGCCAAACTGCACTGTGTCTGGAATGCTTTGTTCTAAATGACGAGGCAGCTCTTTTTATGTACAGGGATGTCACATCATGGCATCATTGGAGAGGTCCCTAATTCTGAAAAACTATGGCTTAGCTGTAAGAGTCAGCATTAGTGTGAAATTTCAGCACCATCTCCATTTTATCTGTTCTCAAGATTTAAGCAGTTGAGAGCATTGATATTTCAAGCTGTTCTTGAGCAAAGGAAAGACAGTTAGAGGAAGGTATATTTTTCTCCATGGTAGAAGAGTTTCTTCTTACAACCTGACACAAAAATAACAGATGCGACTAATGTCTCTGCGGAACAAGAAGCTTAAATTGCAACCTATATGGTATAAAGATAATCTTCTTTTATGAAAATAAAATTGAATTTGATTTTAAGGAATGGTTATGCTTATCTCCCATAATGAAGTATATTCTATAACCCCAGTGTTAAATCACAGACTCACACTGGGCTAATGCCTGGAAGCTAATACCCAAGTACTTAGAAAATGTCTGTCACAAACGGTAGAGAACAGACAGCATATTAATGAGAGTAATTATATAATGCATTCTGTAATTACAATTAATAATGTATAATCATTTGATTAGAGCTCCAAAATAGACAAACTACACTTAAATCCATATGAATAATTACATCCATATCATGACATAGATGATTTAATTGTATTTTTACAGTTACTACTTTAATTAAATAAAGCTTTTATATATGGTGGTCTAACAAATCATTGTGGGTAGGGTCTGAAGGAATTTCCTACCAGGCCAGATAATATGCTAATGTTCAAAAGTTTTTGCTTTCTTTTAAATTATTTTACATGACTATCTCCCTACAACATAGATATGCTTGATTACCCTTTTGTTCAGAACATGGTTTGTTTGCAAATGGTAAGCAGGCCCTTGATACCTCAAAAAATGTTCAGTTGGTTTCGGAGTATGGGAAAATGAGTCAAAATATTCTGCACAAGCATGTTCTCATACTGTTTTGCCCACCCCCATCCATAATCCATCATCAGTTCTTAAAAGGAGGTATTTCATTCTTGCTAGGTTAAGGGGAAACCACAGAACTTGTTTCTCTGATCTAGCCATGCCCATTTTGCCTGGCTGACTCAATGTTCATTGGAAGCTGAAAAAAGGGGGAAAAGGGAAGGGGAAACTCAACCCAAAATAACACTGCAAACCAAGGGGGCCAAGCTGACTAATATAATATAAACATACAAATTTATTAAGGTGTACACTTGTTAAAATAACTTCTGATTAAAATTTTTCCAGTGTCAGATGTATAAAAACATACAAATGCTCATATAAAAGATGGGTCAACACTAAACAACTGAAGACCAAACGCGTTTCGGCCCCAAAGGGCCTTCCTCAGTGGTCACTAATACAGATATATCATTGACACACATTCATAGACCTATATACATATATCAACCCAGGTGTTGTAGCCTGAAATTATAAGAGGAGAAGAAGACAAATTATTTTATATTCTTGAATTATATGCCAAATTTTAATTAAAAATTGCTTCTTACAAAAGTAGTGTTACCTTATATGATTATACAGCTATTGCTGAAATTAGTACTGGGCCATAGGTATATCTGTTGCAGTTTCACCAGTACTTCTACATTAAAGGACAAGTAATAAAGTTATGAATTAGCTATCATAACATCCATTAGTATCTTAAATTTAGTAAAATTTAAATACAAAATAAATTGGTCAACCAACCTGGTAATCAGAATTTTGTAGTAATGAATGTGTGGACTGGACTTGCTGTTTGTGATAACTCTTATCTGTTTTTGTAAAAAAAGAAAAATTATATTCTGTTCTCATACCCTTCGCCCCCCCTCACAACCAGGTGCTCTGTATTTCCCTGGACGTCATATTCCCTCCCATCCTGTATATCTCCTTATGGGCAGTGTGCAATGTCAATTGGTGATTGCATCACCCCTAGGGTTATATATATGGTAGCCATTGTAGCAGCGTGTAACAGTATCTTTGTTTTGATGGAGTGGCACACATTCATTACTACAAAATTCTGATTACCAGGTTGGTTGACCAATTTATTTTGTATTTAAATTTTACTAAATTTAAGATACTAATGGATGTTATGATAGCTAATTCATAACTTTATTACTTGTCCTTTAATGTAGAAGTACTGGTGAAACTGCAACAGATATACCTATGGCCCAGTACTAATTTCAGCAATAGCTGTATAATCATATAAGGTAACACTACTTTTGTAAGAAGCAATTTTTAATTAAAATTTGGCATATAATTCAAGAATATAAAATAATTTGTCTTCTTCCCCCTTATAATTTCAGGCTACAACACCTGGGTTGATATATGTATATAGGTCTATGAATGTGTGTCAATGGGCCCTTTGGGGCCGAAACGCGTTTGGTCTTCAATTGTTTAGTGTTGACCCATCTTTTATATGAGCATTTGTATGTTTTTATACGTCTGACACTGGAAAAATTTTAATCAGAAGTTATTTTAACAAGTGTACACCTTAATAAATTTGTATGTTTATATTATATTAGTCAGCTTGGCCCCCTTGGTTCTCAATGTTCATTGGAACCAGAATGCAAATTATTTGTGCATGTGTGCTGGCTAAATTTTTGTTGGGTCCGGATTGCAAATGTTTTACCATGGTTGTCCCCCTTCATCTGTTCACACAGTACCCCTAATACATCTCAAATTACAAGAAAGGCAGTTTCTTTGGTTGTCTCAGTCCTGCTAGGATGGGAAGTGTTGAATGACTTGTCTTTCTAGTTTCTCCCTCTTACCCACTGGCCTGCTTCCCAAAGTTGTGGGTTCCCATTCATTTGTGTTAATTAGATGCATGTGGTGATCTTGCTCTGCTTCCTGGGATCGCATTAGTTCTGTGTGCATGGTCTAGTACAATGAAATGTCATCAAGGCTCCTTCCACACTAGGGATTTCCCACATTTCAGTCATCTGACTGGTGTAGAGTTTTTTCATGTTTCCAGGTAACATGATCCTCTATTTGTTCACAGACCTATTTTTAAAAAAGCAAAAAAAAAGTAAAAAACAACAACAACAATATCCTGGGCTGAATGCTGTTGGCATGAGCAGTTTATTGTATCTAAAATGTGTTGATGACTACAAGAGGCCAGTCCCTATCAACAATTAGCAACGCAGAAGAGAACTGCCTGCCTTTTAGACAAAGGGAAGGGGAATCATGGGAAGCTCTGTAAACACAAGGAGGGTTTTTAAAAAGGTTGTTAAAGGTATTGCATTTTCCCTATCCAGCATTACTCATGCTCATTTTTTAAAAAAAGCACAAGAGAATGAATTACCCCACAACTCCATTTGTCTTTTAGGGATGGAGGAGAAGATCATCGGAGGCGTCTGCAAATACATAGATTTTTCCTAAAGCTTTTTTTTAAGTATTGCATTATTTGTGTGCACTGCTGCATTACTCATGCTCTTCAAAATTAAAAAAATAGGGTGAGCAACAAATCCTGAGGTTCACATGACAATACAGTGGATTGGGGGCTTCAATGCACACCAGGTATGAAAGGGAAACCATTGCTAAAAATGACGAGAAAACAGACTCCCCTGGGATATCTGGAATCTCTGTTGCAAGGATGATTTCACACAGAATTGCATCATCAGACTACCATCAAAATTCACCCGGGTATGGAAGCAGCCCAACTGATGAATACTCCAGCTGAACAAGTGCACATGTACTATAATGTAGTTAGGTTTAAATGATGAGCCTGGGGCATATGTAATTCTCGCAAGCCAGTGAACCGTGAGCGTGTATCAGCAGTAGCTGTTAGTCATGCTGAATGCTGCCACTGGTTCAATGCAAAACTATTCAAATTGCTGTGAATTTTGAATTGTGACCAAATCATGGAGGCAATCAAATGAAATGTTTAAGTTGACACAAAACAATCATAATGAATAAGGTAAGTCTGAATGGCACTTTTTGCAAAGTTTGCAGTGTTCCTGGTATTATACTTATTTGTTGTCTTATCACAGACATCTAAGATATAGTTGACTTCACTTCATCCAGCTTTGTGCTTTCAGTAACCTGAAGGATCCAAAGCTGCATACTTCTGTTTCATGAATAATTCAGAATTAAAAAAAACAGTGATGCACTTCCTGTCAGCTGTTCAGCATAGGATATCAATCAGAGTGACCAGGATAGATGTGTGATCAGCCTGAAGTCAGATTGAGAAGAATCTAGATAACCAATACCCAGAAACATCTAGAGCTGAGAGGCTAGCACTTTTTAAAGCCCCTTGTCCCCAAAAGGTAGATTGGAGCTTGATCAATAATTATTTAATGGGTTCAAATGACTGCTTCTTTAACAACAGCTTTACACTGACCTCTTTGAGCATGAAGGCATTTATCCTTCAGTGATCCAATGGTAAAATCCTTCTCTAGCAAGTTTAAAGTATAAGGGTGGGGAAAGGTCAGTTAGGAAAATGGTGTATTCTACATCTCCAAGTCTTCTGTACAACTTGTAATAGTGCACTAGTTGACAATTATCCATACAAACTTGGGAAAATTCAACATTTGTGTGGTAAATGTGGAATTCCACTTGGCTCAAACAGGATCAATTTTGTCAGTAATAAAAGCAAAGTACTTGGTAAAGAAGTCACCACGAGTTATTTCTTCCTGACTAAAAAATGTAAAGGGCTTTTTTAAGAACAGCATCTCTCAATAGCAGTGACTAATCACAATGGCAGCAGAAATATTGACACAGAAATTAATTTAAAATTTAAAAGAAACAAACTAGGTTTTCTATAGAAGTATCTGGTGGCTAGCATTTTAATATGAGCTATCTTTATCCCTATTATTTAAATGGTAATGACTATTTGTTTGGTGCCCTTTCAACAATGGTGGTGGTGGGGCTTTAAGAACATAAGGACATTAGAAGAGCCCTGCTGGATCAGACCAATGGCTCATCTAGTCCAGCATCCTATCTCACACAGTAGCCAACCAGTTTCTCTGGATGGCCTACCACAGTGCATAGAGGCCGAGGCCTTTCCCTGATGTTGCTTCCTGGCTCTAGGATTCAAAGGCTTAGTGTAGAGGGTCCCCTCAGTCACCATAGCTAGTAGCCTCCATGAATCTATCTAATCCCTTTTTAAATATGTTTATTCCTGTGACCGTCACTACATCCTCTGGCAGTGAATTCTACATTTTAATCACTCTCTGTGTAAAGTAGTATTTCCTTTTGTCAGTCCTGAACCTACTTTTTGTTGTTGTTGTTGTTGCTGCTGTTTTAATGCTGATTGGAGTGGAACAGAGGTGGAGTCTGGAGTTTCCTGGAATTACAACAAATCTCCAGAGTGGAGTGATCACTCCCCCTACAGGAAATTCATTTTATTCACTAAGATATTTATACCACACTTTTCCTCTTGGTTTAATGGCAGTTTTGGAGGCACAATCTATGACATCCATGAGAGCTTCCTCTCCCAAGTTTGCCTTGCCCAGGTACCATGTCCAAATCTCCAGGACTTTCCCAGGCCAGAGCTGGCAACCCTAGGGACTTGATTCTACTACCAGTACATAAAAGAGTGTCATTGCTTGCCACTGGCCTTCTGATTCTGTTCTAGGATCACCACTTCCTGGCTGTTCTTCTGTCATCTGGGAATCCAGGGAGAGAGTTTATTAAGAATTATGAAGGCAAATGGTATAGTTTTTTGTTATTTCTTTTCCCTGGAGCAGAGGTATCTCTCTGGGTATCCGTATGATCCCACAACATAACAGTCTTCATGGGGTCTACACAAACTGGAGTCAGCCCTGCTTTTTTGTAAGGAAATATGTTGTCAACTGAAAAGTGTGTTTCCCAGAACAAATGAGATACTCAGAATTTCTCTTTCTAAACAGATCTGTATAAAATGCTGCATATAAAAATGTAAATTACATGAACAGATGCTTGTATTTATTATTGTAAAATATAATAATGCCCATCTTTACTTGAATGGAGATGATGTCGTATAAATATAGAGAACAGGAAATCATGTATTTATTTCTCTACAATTTCAACATACTGGATATCAGTTCCCCAGTCATTGTATACTGATATGGCTTTATTTTAAGAATTGAATAATAATAATAAAAAAACTCTCTAAGCCAAGGACTTACTAACTAACTGATTTTCAGCAAAGACCTATAAAATGGCAGCCAAACGACTGAGTGTTCCAAAAGGATGTTTAGAATGGCAATGCTGATGCAGCCTTTATTATGGAGATATGAATAGCTATAATGAATGCTTCAATTGATGTTCTGGCGATTCTTTTGCTAAAAAACCTACTGAATTTGTCTGGCATTCAGAAAAAATTGCTTAATGTGGCCAAAATGTTTATTCAGCTATTATCATATTGACAATGTTCCTTTTATCCCAAAGGAAGTCAAATAATGAACAAATTCAAGCAAATGTGTGAAACATGTGCATATTTAGCATCTGTTATGTTCTTTCTTGGCAGCATTGTTTTAAATGGGAAAATCAAGGCCAAGAGCTCGACCACCAGCTAAGGAGCAGTTGCTATGAATCAGACATTATTGACTATTGTGTGTTTTGTAGAACTGTGTTAATGTTGAGAGTTACAAGGTATTCCCCCCACCCCGCCGCCCATGTTTTTTGGTATGACAGCAACACTTCTGTTACTGATGCTCGTATTATTGAGCTTATTTTATTTACTTTACAACATTTCTATCCAGCCTTTCTGACATCACAAGTGGCACATCTTAATACCATTAAAACCAACCTCCCCACATCATTAAAACAAATAAAACTAGAGGTAAAATATATACAAAGGCATAACAATGATGCTTAAAACATTCAGCGGAAAGGAAGGATCACTGTGGGAAAGCCAAACAAAGCAAAAAAGTCTTTATCCACTGGTGGAAGATGGCAACGGAAGTGGGCAGAGGAGTCTCCCTGGGGAGGGAATTCAAGAGTTTTGAGGCCACAACCAGAAAGGCCTTTTCCTGGGTTTTCATTCACCTAATCTTAGAAGGGGAGGGGCACTTGAAGCAGCATCTCCAGGTAGCTTCAGGTGGTAGTCGGGTATGTTGGTCCCAAAACATATAGGGCTTTAAAAGCCAACAAGAGCACCTTGAATTGTGCCCAGTAACAAATTGGAAGCCAATGTAAATGCACAAAGACTGGAGTGATATTGTCCCTATGATCCATTCAGGTCAACATCCTGGCTACAGCATTCTGCACCCATTGAAATTCGAGAACAGTTCTCAAGGGCAACCCTTCATACAGTATATTGCAATAATCTAAACTAGATAGAACCAGGGCATGCACCACAATGGCCAGTTCTTTTCTGCCCAGGAAAGGCAGCAGCTGGCTAACTAGTTAAAGGTGGTAAAAGGCACTCCTGGCCACAGCTGCCACCTGCTTATCCATCAGAAGGCTGGGGTCCAAGAGCACCGTCAGACTGTGGACCTGTTCCTTCAAGGAGAGTGTAACCCTATCCAGGATAGGTGATACCTTAAATCCTTCTACCCATCAGTAGCACTTCCATCTTGTCATGATTAAGCTTCAGTTTATTGGCCCATATCCATCCAAAACTTCTTCCAGACACTGGTTCAGGGTTTTTATAGCCTCCCTGGGATCAGCCAGAGGTATGAGATAGACAACCCATCCCAAATCTCTGGATGACTTCATCCAGCTGTTTCATGTAGATGTTAAAGAGCATAGCGGATAAGATTGAAGTTTGCAGGACCCTACAGGCCATAGGCAAAGAGGCTGAACAGCAGTCCCCTGGCACCACCTTCTAAAATTTACCCTCCAGGTAGGACTGAAACCACCTCAGAACAGTAAGAACATAAGAGTAGCCAATGTTGGATCAGGCCAATGGCCCATCCAGCCCAACACTCTGTCACACAGTGGCCAAAAATATCAGGTGCCATCAGGAGGTCCACCAGTGGGGCCAGAACACTAGAAGCCCTCCCACTGTTGCCCTCCCAAGCACCAAGAATACAGAGCATCACCTGCCCCAGAGTCCCTATGCATTCTTTGTGGCTAATAGCCACTGATGGACCTCTGCTCCATATGTTTATCTAATTCCCTCTTGAAGCCGTCCATGCTTGTAGTTGGCGGCACCTCCTGTGGCAGTGAATTCCATGTGTTAATCACTCTTTGGGTGAAGAAGTACTTCCTTTTATCTGTTCTAACCCGACCACCCAGCAATTTCATTGAGTGCCCACGAGTTCTTGTATCGTGAGAAAGGGAGAAAAGTACTTCTTTCTCTACCTGCTCTATCCCATGCATAATCTTATAAACCTTGATCATGTCACCCCTCAGCCGTCATTTCTCCAAGCTAAAGAGCCTCAACCTTTAACCTTTCTTCATAGGGAAAGTGTTCCAAACCTTTTATCATTCTAGTTGCCTTTTTCTGCACTTTTCCCAAAGCTATAATATCCTCTTTAAGGTGTGGTGACCAGAACTGTACACAGTATTCTAAATGAGGTCGCACCATTGATTTATATAGGGGCATTATGATATTGGCTGAACTGTTTTCAATTCCCTTCCTAATAATCCCCAGCATAGTATTGGCCTTTTTCAGGGGTCTTTTGGGGAGAGCGCACCGGAGCTGTGCTCCGGGAGCTCAGGAGCCAAGCCCCGCCCCCAGCCGGCGTCCCCGGGAATCTTTCAGGCAGCCGAATGTCAAGTAACTTTTTTCCCACCATAGAGAACAATGGAGGGAATAGGGGCAACCTGTTTGGAGGCCCATGGAATTGGACCCCCTGGTCCAATGTTCTTGAAACTTGGTGGGTATCTTGGGGAGAGGCTCCAACAGCTACCCTGTCAGTTTGGAGCCTCTCCCTCAAACCCCCTCCCCTCCAGCCCCCAGAATATACCCTATATTTTCACCATTGACTTCAATGGCCCATAGGATATAATGGGGCCGAATTGCCGCTGAATTTCTTTCATTCCCTCCTTTCCTTCTCTCTTTTTCCTCTTTCCCTCCTTCTTCTCTTCTCTTTTTCTTTCTTTCCCACCTTCTTCTCTTCTCTTCTCTTCTCTTCTCTTCTCTTCTCTTTCTCTTCTCTTCTCTCTCTCTTCTCTCTTCTCTTCTCTTCTTTCCTCCTTTCCCTGTTTCCCTCCTTCTTTCCTCTTGTTCTTTCCCTCCCCTTTCCTTCTCTTTCTTTCCCTCTTTCCTTCCTTCTTTCCTTCTCTTTACTCTCTCTCTTTCCTTCCCTCTTTCCTCCTTCTGTGGCCCAACTCTCATGAGAAGGAGTTTAAACTTTAAACCCCTTCTCTCTTAGTTCCCCCACCCAGACCAGCTGGGGAAGGGAAGAGGAGGCTTTTGAAGATGCCTCCACCCCCTTTTGCTTCCCCTTCTGACATCACTTCTGGCGATGTCAGGGGGCATGGCATATGCTAATAGCCTAATAGCTCATTAGCATACCATATGCTAATGAGCTCCTGCAGCTGTTTTTCTACGAAAAGACCCCTGGCCTTTTTTATTGCAGTCACACACTGTCTCAACATTTTCAGTGAGTTATCTACTACAAGATCTCTCTCTTGGTCAGTCTCTGCCAGTTTGGACCCCATCAACGTGTATTTATAGTTAGGATTTTTGGCTCCAATGTGAATCACCTTGCACTTGGCCACATTGAACCCCATTTGCCACATTGATGCCCATTTGCCCATCCTCGACAGATCCCTTTGGAGTGCTTCACAATCCTCCCTGGTTTTCACCACCCTGTGAAAACCAGTGTCTCTCAATCTCAGCCCAGAAAGGCAGTCCAGAAGGATGCCATGATCAATGATATCAAAAGCTGCTTGGAGGTCCAGGAGAATCAACAGAGTCACACTCCCTATGTCCATCTCCTAGAGCAGGTCATCTGCAAGGGCAACCAATGCTGTTTCAGTCCCTCAATCAAGCCTAAAACTAGACTTGACAGGATCTAAACAATTCACCTCATCCAGGAAAGTCCCACTCTCTCAGATCATCTCACTGAAAAATGGAACACTTGAGACTGGTCAATTATTATTGTGATCTCTGAGGTCCAGAGTAGGCTTCTTCAAAAATGAATGCACCACAACCTGTTTCAAGGGTGGGGTGACCACCCCCTCTCGCAAGAAGGCAATAACTACCTCTCAGACTCAGCCAGCCAGCCCCCCCTGCCTCAGGGCAGATTTAAGTAACCAGGAAGGGCAAGTGTCATACAAGTAGGAGGTAGGTCTCAGACATCCATGGATCTTGTCCACATCTTCAGACAGAATAAACTGAAAAGTATCCCAAACAACTTGACAGGGCACCATCTGCCTTTGTCGCTGCTAATGCAGAGTCCAATTCGGAGGAGAGATATTTTTACGTGCAAAGTGCCAAGCAAAACCATCACAGTGGGCCACCAAACAGCCCACCTCTTCCAGATCCAAGCAGGCCTCTGACCATCCAGAACAGCTACTCTGGCTTACACTGTTCAGACATAATGGTGGCAGGTAACTATTGTTTCTTTACCACCATCACTGCAACAGAGTATGCCTTAAAATGAGATTTCACGTATGTCTTACTGGATTTGTCCTGAGTCTTCCTCCACTGTTGCTCTTTCATCACCTGCAGCCTTTCAGTAAATAAAAGGACTGCCTGAGTTGTAACATCTCTTAGAAGGTGCCCGAGAATGATCATCTGAGGATCGCACACGCGGTTGGGTTAGCACGGGTTAGTCGGGTCATGCGAAGAAGCTAAGCTTCGCATCCAGAGACAATAGCCAGCCTGGATCCTAGAAGGGACCTATCAGGTAGTCAAGATCCGAGGAATGACCTGTGGGATTTGGGGACACTGTAAATAATCCTATCGTGTGTGTGTGTGTGTGTGTGTGTTTGGGTGTGGTTTGCAACGGGGATTTAAGCGAGCCTCCAGTTTTTGTTGTCTCAGTTTTCTCTAACTGAATAAACTATGAGCTAATTCACTACAAACACATCTCGAACCCAGTATGTTATAATGTTTATGCATATTTCCTTTATTATTGCAGACAAATGTGCTCTTGCTCTCTACCCAAACCATTCTTTCATTTGTTGTCCTTTTGAAGGGATTGCAATTCAAAGTTTTAATGAGAAAGAGAAGGATACTTCTATTTATATCCTCCTAGCTAAAACAGCCAAATAGAAATCAAGGGAGAGAAGGATATGCCCAGGGCTGGGGTGGGGGGCAAACCTGACCAAGGGGGAGAAATGTTCAGCTGAATTTTTTTCCTGAAGGTGGCTTCTTCATTGACAGCACCCAAAAAGAGTAGGAAATCATGTGAATGTTTTAAATTTAACCAGTCTCTAAATGTTGAGAGTTTTCTTATTAGTTTCCTGCTACTGAATAGTTTCCTGCCACTGTAGCTATATTGCTTTTAAATCTGTTTCTTCAGTGTGGTGTAGTGGTTTAGGAGCAGGAGACTCTATTCTGGAGAACCAGGTCTGATAGGGTTGCCAGGTCTGGGTTGGAAAATACCTAGAGACTTTGGGGGTGGATCCAGGAGAGGGTGGGGTTTGGGGAGAGGAGAGGAGAGGAGAGGAGGGGCCTCAACATGTTACAATGCCATAGAGTCTACCCTCCAAATCAGCCATTTTCTCCATGGGAGCTGATCTCTGTCAGCTGGGGATCAGTTGTAAAAGTGGGAGATCCTCAGGCTCCACCTGGAGGGGTTTGATTCCCCACTCCTCCACATGAAGCCAGACGGGTCAGCCACAGTTCTCTCACAATTCTCTCAGCCCCACTACCTCACAGGGTATCTGTTTTGGGGAGAGGAAAGGAAGACAATTGTAAGCTGCTCTGAGACTCCTTTGTATAGAGACGAGCGGGGTATAAAAACTAATTTGTTCTTCTTCAACTTTCTTTATAAAATTCTCTTTTACTCTAAAGTGTGTTGTTGTGAGTTGCCAGGTCAAACCAAGGGTAAACTTGGCTATGTTATCATAGATGGGCTTGACCAGGGTCTCACATCAGGGACAAGGGAACAGATCTCTCAGACCAAGGCAGGTCAGCCTTGACAGGTACCTTATTTTATTCTATGTCTTCATTTTTAAATCTTTATTATGGCTACGGCCTCAAAAAGCTGGAAGTGACCTGGGCCTCTCTGGACCACTGTTATGGAACCTTGCCAAGGACTCCATAGGTTCTCAGAAGTTCCCAAAAAAATGATACAAGAGATCTGGGTTTACTTACAAGGAGATCTTTAATAACACATCAAAGTTACAGAAGATGCAGGCTGAGCTTCTGTCAGTTGACCTTGAGCACATATGCACATAGCAAAACTTAGTCAGACCTTAAGACCACAGGCATAACTAAAACAACACATCTTATACCCTAAAATGTTGGCTACCAACAAAAGAATGATTAATTAAGCTATCCCAAACACTTGGATGAACCAGGCCATCTTCCACCTGGCTTCCAGTGGGAGGAAGAAACAACCCATGCCTTGAAGATAAGCACTGCTAACAAGCATGAGAATAAAGTTCCCCTGAGAGCAGCTAACACTGTCCTCTCCCAAAACTCAGGGCAACTAAGCAGCACCATGTAGCAAAGATGGAGTCTTTGCTCCACCACAAGGACCTGGATGAACTTTACCTTTCCATAACTATAATCCTGTTAGTGTTTCTTGGGGTTTAGAGGGGTTTACAGTGTTCTGTGTGCCTTGGCGTTTAGTCATGCCGGCCACATGACCACGGAAACATCTTCGGACAGCGCTGGCTCTTCAGCTTTGAAACGGAGATGAGCACTGCAACCCTAAAGTCAGATTCGACTGGCTTTTGAGCAAGGGAACCTTTACCTTTACACAGGAATTATTCATGAGGTTTTTTTAAAAAAAATCTATTTATGGATAACCTTTATTCTCTGCCAATTTCTGATTCATATTTATACAATTGATGTGTTACATTCTCACTGGGAAATCCAGCCTAAATTGCACAAAATGAGTCGATTGAGGTATTTTACCAACTTTGATTGCAATTAAAGGTCATTTCTTGATCATTTATCTTCCAGGAAATAGGGTCTTTCCATTTGCTGCAGACAAATGTATTATTACAGAGGTAAATAAATACTAAGGACTTCTTTAATTGTATAAGTGGTAGTAAGTTAATGGCTTCATTTTTAAAGGCAACACCATTACCAGTATCTCCACTCTTGTCATCTTTACTGTTGAAAACCTGCTCCTGGTAGTGCATGTGTGTGTATCTCCATGTGGATTGTACATTTTGTACAGGAGAGACAAAAAGACAGCAAACACATCAGCAGCAGCCTTGCATAACTGTCACATTTGGAGGTTTGTCACTAGAGAAGAAATCTTGGAGATAGATATTGAGAAACACTAAAACTAAAAAATAGGTCCTAATGATAGTGCCTGGCACTGTTACAGCTGATCGCAAGCTTAACTGATAGAGCCTGCTCTCGCAGTGAGAGATTTAATTTTCTTTCAGATAGTTATATGTGCCTGATGTCAGTATATATAAAGTCGTTTGTCAGTACTTGGCTACACAGAGTGAAAGGGAAGCACTGAAGTATCCCATGAGAAGCCAGCTATTTCTCACCAGTTCCTCAATACTCTTAAGTAGGAGCCTGTCCTGCTGCCAGAAATTGACAGAGCTAAAGTTCTTCCTTATTTGAAGATGCAAGCTGAATATGGCCAAAGATTTCATCAACTCTGTCTCCACTAATAAGCACAGGGATATTCCAAACTATATAGCTCCTAAGTGTGCTTCCAAAGTGAATGTTTTATTTTTGTTCAGTGGACTTCCAAGCATGATGCTCCCACTGCTTTTCTAGGAATTCCATTGATTTTCCATGGAAATGTAACTGGGATTTGAATTGTACTGCAGCCCAAAGTAAGTGTTGGAACTCTTCAAAAGATATGTCTCTGCAACTGGGAGCATGCACCCTAACAGCATGTCTAGATCAACATTTTGTTCTGTTGATGAATACTCTCAGGTATAGTACTCCCAAAATCCTACTGATTTCCTTCCAAATAAGAAACTGTAAACTGATAGTTCTACATATCAAAATAAACATTGGAACAACCCCATCATACATCTGTGCAACCCAGAAAGGCCTATGAAGAAATAAATAAATCATTCAATAGCACTTAATTGCAAGTACTAATAAAAAGTTATTCAAATAAAAGCAGGAAGCAAAACTAGATATGTTCCTCTTTTCTTTCTTATGGGTGGTAAGAAATTCTTGTGAATTAGGCTTCAGAACAGTGGCTTTGTTCAAGTGCCACAGTAATTTTTCTTAAATATGTAATTCCATAAATCCAGAAGTTCTTGCCCTTCCCGCATTTAATTCCTAGTAAGGGATTGGTCTTCATTACATTGAGAAAAGAGAGGTGGAGGGAAACATACAGTACTCCAACATATAAATGTATTTTATAGTTTTAGTAATATTCTTCAAGTGATTAGGCCTTCAGCGCTCAGTGAGTCAGCTCCTATTACTGACTTCTATTATTTCATAATGGTTATCACTTCATTATTAAACATCTTTATTAATGTTAATCTGAAGAGTATTGCTCAGCAGTAACATTCATAAAATTTTAACTGCTGAAGAGGTTACAATACTACTTCTCAAAACTCTTATGGAATCTGAAAGCAGTATTAATATTTAGGACTTGATTAAATGGCATCTGAGCCAGTGGTCTGTTTGCAGTGAATGGATACTAGCACTGTCTCCAGTCTGAGATGTGGCTCCACGTGCATGTGGGTAGGCTGATGTGCACACAACTGACCCAGCTTGTGTCTAACAGGGAATGCAAGCCTATGCAGAGTTACTTCCGTCTAAACACATTGAAATCAATAGGTTTAGACTGGAATAACTGCATATAATTTCACTGCAAGGGTTCCAGCACATGAATTACAACAGTGTGATGAGAGAAGTTACAAAACAATACAGCAGGGCAGTCCATAACAAGTCAAGTGGACAGAACAACACAGGCGTAGAGAACGCTCTCAAGACAAAAGCACCAGTCTGTACCTCCTCAGAAAAACCATGAACATTGTATTACAATCAGAATAGTACAGGAATGACATGTTATCAAGCAATATATTCCAGATTATCCAAAGGTGAAAAAATATTCTGTAGCACAGAGGTGGACAAAAGGTTACTTGGAAGTAACCAATAATTAAATAATTAAAATTAGCTCTCTGCCTCTCCTTCAAGGTTGCTATAATCAGTTTGTTATCCTTCCCTTGAAATCTACCACAGCAGACTCTCTCCTTTTTCTCTGTTGATTGAAGGAGCCCAGGGGGTGCGCATGCACACACACACAAATCTGGGTGGGAAAGGAACCTACTGTTGACCCTTTTGCCCTATATCAGAGCTGCTTTTTGCCTCTTCCTGGGACAACACAGAGGTCACTATATACTTCCCCACTGAAGGGAAAGTTATAATTTGGGATGGTGGTGGATTGCTTTGGGAAAACAGTAAACAAAAAGTTTCCCCACTTGAGCACTGCAGATTTTCTCTGGAACACTGTCATTTTTGTCCAAGCTGTGATTGGTAGTTCCCAAGGCTCTTAGGGGAAAAAAATTAGCTTCCAGAAAGATAAAATTAGCTTCCAGAAAGATAAAATCTGTCCTCCCCTGATGTTGCAGATGCAGATAATATACCACTATATTCCAAGAAACATATGATTATATTCAACAAGTTCACCACAGGTATCCAGTGGTTGTCATCACAGCCGTGTTACAGAAACCTGCCTCTGTCTGGCCTGACACTGTTCATGTATCACTTTCCTATCATTCTATATTCATACATGCTGATGGACAGCACTGTTTAACTCAGAGAGCCAGTTTGGTGTCGTGATTAAGAGCAGCAGGACTCTAATCTGGAGAACTGGGTTTGATTCCCCACTCCTGCACCTAAAGTCAGCTGGGTGACCTTGGGTCAGTCACAGCTCTCTCAGAGCTCTCTTAGCCCCACCTACCTCACAGGGTGACTGTTGTGGGGAGAGGAAGGGAAGGTGATTGTAAGCTGCTTTGAGACTCCTTCAGGTAGTGAAGGGTGGGGTATAAAACCAAGTTTCCTTCTTCTCTTCCATCAATCTGGAAATGGTCCATGAGAAAGAATGAATATGCACTGGGACTACAAATGAATACCAATTCAAAGAGCTTCAGATCAAAAACCAGGTCATAAGATTTGTAACTAGTAAGTGAGGACATATCAACTATTGCTATGAATAAATAAATTTCTATGAATAAATTGCTATGAAGGAACTAGTTCCTTTAAATGTGGAGAAGTTACTTAGGGAAGAAACCCTTTGCAGAGTTACTTTTATGTAAATATACACTCTAAATATCTAAATTCTATATTGACCAGCATGATGGGGTTTTTAGATTCCCACAAAGTTTACAAACTTTTAAATGATTCCTCTGCTGAAGTAACTGAGAAGATGGCTAAGTTCCTTCAGTCCGCCATGCTGCTGCGCCAAGAAAAAGTGCAGTTGTAACCTATAGTTTTTTTTTAATGTATTTGTAATACAGTGTTTCTTTACATGTATATTTTTATGACGACTTTGATTTACAGATATATGACAATAAAGGCTGACTTGACTTGACTTGAATTTAGTTTCAGTCAGCTGTTTAAGCCATCCCGCCGCAGCCTGTAGTACCCTGGTTAACACCTCTGTGGCAGAGTCCAGCTGACCATCCAGCAAAAGACAGAATTAAAATACAATACTTTCTCTTTCAAAATAATGAAAGCTAACAAAAATGTTAAAGGGTTCTTTAATGTCTTTAAAATATAAAAAAATCAGATACTGGTAGACTTCTTGAGAAATTACTCCTATAAAGCAAAGGTCTCCAATGAAGAAGGAGGTTGCCTGGAAGCCAGTTTAGGTACTACCTGTCCTATGGGCAGGCTGCCCAAAGATCTTCATGAGTTGGCCTTCCTCACCAAAGTGGTGACTATTAAATGCTGCTTATGCACAGCAGTACATAGGGTTGCCAACTCTGGTTGGGAAATTATTGGAGGTTTCAAAGTGGGGCTTGGTGGGTGGGAACTCAGGAGGGAGACAATGCCATAGAATCCACACCTCAAAGCTGTTATTTCCTCCAGGGGAATTGTCTGATCTCTCTAATCTGAAATCAGTTGTAATCTTGAGAGAACTCCAGGCTGCAAATGGAAGTTGACTACTCTAAAATACCACTGCAGATGCAATGGATCAGCGGAATCCATCCTGACTAATAGCTTGTTTGTGGCCTGTATATAGAACCATAGATCAGAACTTGACATTTTTAACGTATGTAAAAACACTTGCAAGGCCCCTGAATTGAATCAGACCATAATGCCCGGAGAAGGGGGAGCTAACCTTTTCCTCTTCACCATTTTCCAGATCTACTTTGTAAACATAAATCTTATATTTGCCCTGGAAGGGGGAAATTTACAGGCACTCATATCAATTTCCTGGCGAAATGAATAATAGTTAGATGAAAGGGGTTGATAGTGCAGTCCTAAACAGTTATACCCTTCTAAGTCCACTGATTTCAATTGATTTAGAAAGGTGTAACTCTGCTTAGGATTGCATTATTAGATTGGGAAGAGCAGCAAGGGGGGAATCTTCCCTTGGTGCCACGGCCTAAATGCAACTCGGAAGCCTCTGCAGCTGCTTTTAAATAAAATGATTAGTGTTGCTGGGAACTAAGATCAGTGATGTCTCATCTTGTTGAGCTCTTCACATCATGGGACTGGAAACAGCCAGGTTTTATATATACATTAGCAAAACAGCCCTGAGTGCTTATCACATAATAATATAATACTTAGTTATTGTTGCTTCCAGTGCCTGGAAAGAATGGAAAAAAATGCTTGCCCAATCTGGAGACAGAAGGAACTACTAGAGCCTGGAAAGCCACTAACAAAAACATATCGGCAAACTTGGGTCAAATCCTATATGTGCTGGATTAGGGGTAAACCCAACTGAGCTTGGCAGGACTTGTTTCCAAATACACTTCAGACTAGAGGTCTGCATTTATTATACATCAATAAGCTCATGACATATAAACTGACCTGTCCATCAGGGCTCTTTTGCTGATAAGAAGTGGAAACAGGGGCAGGGGAGAGAAAAGACTAGGTATTCCTTATAGAATTTCCTGGAAGTTGCTCCTCCTAGTGGAGAATAAATGTGGTGAGGATTCCATTATGTTTATTTTTTTAAGTATTTGAACAGTGAGAAATTAATTTTTGAATGAAGAGTCCCTACAGAAATGCTTAATATTCACCTTGGTCCCACAGAAGCTGCTTAGAAGACCTTGTCAAACATGTAATTTGTGAAGTGAGTGAAACTTTGAAATCTGTTTTCATTTCAAACAATAGTCCCTACAGTGAAGAGTTGAGGAACAATCAAGGGAGGGGGGAACAAACTGAAGCAAATAAAATCTAATCATTGCACAAAGCCATGGTGCATTGTTGCACTGCACTCAAAATGTGCTTTACCCTCTGATAGGAGGGGAATGCTATTTCCATATTCATAAATGCAGGTGAAATTTATTTAAACATAGCCCTCAAACAAAACATAATGAAACCAGTCAAACAACATCCCCTTAGCTTCAGGCAGCAGATGGGAATATAAACAAAAGAGGCTTCCCTTCCTCAAATGCCTAGTAAAGCCAAATGTTTTTGAGGGGGGGAATCTTCCAAAATTTCAACAGAATTGTTGTATCATCTTTACAGATCTCCTTCAGTGGACTTTCAGAGTGGCAGAGAAACACATTGGTACCAAAGCCCAGTGATTATTACCAATTGTTTATTCAAGGATTCCTGTAACAAAAGAAATTAAGTGAACAACAAGTGATCCTGCAACTAAGTCCATAGAGACTGAGATTCAAGCCAATATTGATTTTAAGCTGGCTTCAATTATGCTGTGTGCTGCTCCTGGGTAAAGCTTGTGAGTTAGCAAGAGACAGCGATTGCAAGGTTTTAATGCGGTGCATTTTCCTGCTGGAATTGAATGTAAGGTCTCGGTCTCCCAAGATAGCTCTGCGTGCAGAAACTGCATGAACAAACCTGAGGCAGTCTTTAAATCAGCAGAGGTTCTCTACTGTTGGGGCTTCCCCATACTTACAGAAAAATAGTGGAGGTCAGAATGATACTTCTCATTCCCCATAAGCCAGCAGAGATAGTGCAAGGCCCCAACACTTCCTGTCCCCCTCAGTTCTCATCTTCCATCAAGTGCTGTTTCAGTTGATTTGCCATTGTCTCATTCCTTTGATATCCTGAACTGGAGGGCCCAGGCTAGCCTACTCTTGTCAGATCTAAAAACCTAAGTGGGTTCAGCCCTGGTTAGTACTTGGATGGGAGACCAGCAAGGAACTCCAGAGTTGCTATGCAGAGAGTACCTCTGTTGGTCTTCTGCCTTGAAAACCCTGCAAAGGTGGCCATGCCAGCTGCTATGGTGGCACTTCCCTTGATGCTTATTAGGTTGCATGTGTCTGTTATGTTTTTCACTTAATATTCTTACAGTGTTAAGTAGTAATGATTTGTTAGACACTTTGGAGATTCCTTGGTTGCAAAGTGGGATAAAGTTATATTGAAGAAATAAAATTTAACATGGCCAGCCCATTCCATAGCAGTGAAAACAGATGCGCTCCAAGGAAAGTATCTTGTTTGGCCGAGGTAACATCAGTGACAGGCTTTGGGAGGAAGACAGTCTGAACAGGATCAGGTGACCTAAAGTACAGACTGGACTAAACCTACTTTGCCCATGACATAATTGCTGCTTTAGAAGAACAAGCATCTTTTAAGCCAAGTCCCCTCTTTAAGCAAGTATTTTGGCTGCAAGGGTTGAGTCTGAGCCTACTAAATCAATGCTGTAAGCTGGCCCTAGTTTACAATGACTATTTAGAAAAAGACAGATTGTGGTTGCCAACCTCTAGGTGGTGGCTGGAGATCTCCCGCTATTACAACTGATTTCCAGGCAACAGAGATTAGTTCACCTGGATAAAGTGGCTGCTTTGAAAGGGTATATTATGGCATTATACCCTGCTGAGGGCCCTCTCCTCCCTAAACCCTGCCCTCCTCAGGCTCCACCCCCAAAATCTCCAGGTATTTCCCAACCCTGAACTGATAACCCTAGACCAGGCACAGCCTTCTGGTAAGAACCAAGTTTAATAAGGTTTTAATCCTGCCCCCAACAGTCTGATACCCTAGGCAACTGGGTGGGAACAATTGAATGTGGACTCAAACTAGTATGCATTATTTGCAAACCACCTTGTACTTCTATCCTAATTTTCACTTATATGAAAAATCCATTATGTTTTGTCACCTTACTGTTGTTTCTTACTGTATCGGTACCACTCCCCATTCTGTCTTCAGTAGTATGAAGTCCAGGGGTAGCCTTACTAGATTACTTGCTTTGGGACAAGACACTTCAGAGACTCATGTTATCTTTGCTATCCAAGCCATTTGGAGGCCAGCAGACTCCTTAAAATGGGTAGCACAATCACTAATCTTGCATCATGCTCCCTGACAGCATCTATATTCTAAGGTGCTTCACTATCAAACAGTTTACAGAGTTCAAGCTCTATCTTCTCCCATATTCAAAAACTGTGCCTTCCCACAGCTGAAGGGTGTCACCTTCCAAAGAAAGGAGTAAGAAATGTACAGCTATCAAGGAACATTAATGCTCCTCTGTAAAAGACCATGACCACCTAACAGTAGCCCAGTAATAGAGTCCATTTACAGTAATCAAGGCACCCATACTCATGACATATCTTTTGTTATTCCCATCAATCTATCTATTCCTCCTCCTCTTTATTCCCACAGATAACAGAATCCTGTATAATTTACTCTCCCATATGTCTTGGCTATAAAAAATAAATTGGCACTATCTATTAGAAAAACAACAAGGTAATGAAATCCATTACTAAAAAGTAGCATGATGAATGAAATCAGATTTTTACCAGCCTCTTCTTCAATATGGAGATTGTACAGACATTCCATTGACAAATTAACACCATTGCTCAGACTAAGGGCAGACAAGGGATGCTAAATAAGGTTGAAATGATTAGGGAGGAAAAACCTGGGAAATATCATGTGCAACTAGGTTGTTTTCCCCCCTCCTGTAGTTGTAAATAACAAATGGCATTAATCATGCTAATGTAGTACAATATTTGTTCCTGCCTTGACATAGTCCATTTAAATATTCATATTCCTGCACTCAATACACATCGAATTATATTAGTTCTATTCAATTAAACAGTGGGTTGTCAGATGCACTCAGAACAAAACGGACTACCTCATCACTCAAAGACCTATCCTGATTATGCCCCACCCCCCAAAAAAGATACTGGTTTGTCTAAGCATTTTTTTAAATAAGAACTTTTAGTGTCATTCTTTGTGTTACACCCCAGGCAAAGGGACTGTGGAAGCTATCCTAAGCCAGTCAAGTCAGAAATCAAGCTCATGTTACTCAATGGGACTTACTCCCAGGGAAGTGCCCTTAGAATTGTGGCCAAATTTGTTTTCCTGAAGTTGCCAGTTACTAGCTACTTTTACTTGGTTCTCTGGGTATTAATATCTGAAGAAGGATCACTTATGACCAGCCACATCCATACTGGGCTGCCTGGAACGCCAATTTGACTTTGCAGCCCACAGGCTTGCAGTGGTGATGTCACTTTGCTTATCTGCCCAACATCTAATCAATAAACTTCTGGGAAAGGCAGAAACACAGACAGTGCTGCATTTTCAATGGAAGATTAGCCGAACTGAAATATCTGACAGCATGGTGTCAGCTTTTCACGTTGCAAAATGAAACATTATTCCACTCTCTTCACAGTCTCTGAAGGAAATGAAAGAGATGTTAAAATGCCAGACACTTAAGTCATAGCTATTCATTAGGAATGGGGGGAGGGAGAAAATCAGTAATTTTGCTTTCCTGAGACAACCTGCAATGTTAGCTATTACCTAAATACATGTCATCCATAAGCTTTTGCACTGGAAGGTCAAACTCAATCATTATTGTTTCATTATCCCTACACAATTGGTGTCAGTTTTGTTCTCTTATTACCTCGTCTAACAATTCACATTCTAGTTTCACTCAAAAAACAGAGTGGGGGGAGCAAATGAGTTTGACTGAGCTGGAGTTCAGAAAAGGATTTGCTGATAGAGATAACATTTTGTATAGCCTGGGTCCACCAAAAAATACTTTGGTATTCCCTGTGAAGTCACACATCTACTTACTCATATACTCTGTTGGAAAATGTAATTGGTTGTTTGGGAACATGAGGTGAAGAAACGACAAGCCATCCAAACATCCCCTGCCCAAACTGACTGTATATAAATAGGGACACTAACTTTGTGCAGTGCCAAAGATTTTTTCATCACTGGTTGGTGCTGAGAAAGTGAAGGGAGGAAAGCTACTCAACAGAATCAATAGAACAAAGTTTAAGTTCAGTGGCACTTTTAAGGCTAACAGAGTTTTATTCAAGGTATGAGCTTTCATGTGCATGCACACTTCCTCAGATATTTTCCTCAGATATCTTTCTCAGATATATTTTGGCATTGCACATGAAAGCATCAGATGGCAGGAATATCCAAAACAAGGCTTCCAAAGTTGACCATAGTGGTTACAGTGGTCATATCCCACTTCCTCTCCCCACTGGCTGAGACCAACTGTGAAACTTGAAACCAACTCTACTGCATCCGCAAATGAGGCCAAGAGAAGTGTCCACCAGCCACCAAAGGAGCAGCTGCTGCAATTCATACTAGCCTATTATGGGTGGAGAGAGGAGACAATGTATACCACCACTAATCAGTGCAGCATACAAATATACCAGATAGTCGTCTTTTCTTCCCATTGAAAGATGGTGTGATGAACTGACCTCCAAAACCAGGATGCTTAGTGCATTAAAAGCATTGAAGTGGGAGATTAGGGGTTAATGCCTCACTGTAAAGCATGGCTTGATTGACAGGCTGCTGCCGTTGTGCACTCCCTTCTCTTTGATTGGTCAGCACCCGCTGAGGAGAGCTTTCAAAAGTGTTGTCAGTCTTGTCAGAGGGAGTCAGTCATCGTTTGGACTTTGGTTTGGCAGTTGCCAGTCAGGAGCAATGTGTGTGTCAATCTGAGGAAAACAGACAAGTCCCTTGGGAAGTGAAGTCCTTGCCCTTACTGTGTACAAAGCACATTTGAGAAAAAGTTCAGAAATCAGAACTTAAAGTCTAAGTGTCAGCCCTAGCTGAATTCCATTTATGCACAGCCTCCAGAATTGGGGTTTAGGTTAGACAGAAGAGGCTGGACAGTAGGTTGGAAACTGCCAGTCTAGCCAAACAGAAAAGGATTATCGCTCCTAGAAAGAGGAGGATATTTCTTACCCAGTTATTCTGAGGGTTCAACTCAGAAGGGACCCTCAGTTTGTGTGAAAAGGGAAATGATAAAAAATGATAAAAAAGGGAAGGTTATAATCCCATAAGGAAAGTATTCAAATACAGGAAGAAAGTACTAACTACTAGGAAACTAAAATAGTTTTATGAAACTTTATTAAGACACATTGTTGATTAAAGAAATCTCCAAGACAAACCTTCCACAGTCAAGAATTGAGTCTCTAAGAAAATAAGCTCCAACAATACTCTGTTGCCTGTTTAAAAGATCATTATAATTTGTATAAACAACAACAGTTACCTCAACTTCTCATCTCCTGCCCTATTCCTGGTCCAACTTTGCCTGTTCAATAAAATCAACCTTTTTGTTTTAACTTTACTTTGTGTCAAGTGCCATTTCCAAATGGTTTTATAAGAGGGCTCCTGCTGAGTTACAATAAATATCTGGCTTGGGCAAAAGCCAAATAACTTCTCTATCACAGGGTGGGACACACAGAAAGTTATGGTTCTATTATTCAAATATGTTACTAAGAGGCTGCTCAGTCAGAGAGGGGAACAGTGTTTCGGTGGGAAAATCTGCCTCAGGGAGAATAAGAAGCAGTGGTCCATCATAGATGGTATCTCTTCCTGTGAGGCTCCACCCTCTTACCCCAAGGTGGCCTAAAGACTGCCATCTTGTCCCCCATCCATTGGGAGGTACCCACTGGCCTCAGAATGGTAGTGGAGGGGTTGCATCACTTAATTCCGCTTTCTCCTAGCTGGCCCTGGCCCTCTCACAGCCTTGGGTCATTCAATGCTGCTTCCTCCCTGGCCATCTCAATAGAACATCTTTTTATTCCCCCTTGGGCTCCTCCCTCCTCCAGTCCACCTATCCTCACCCTATTCCTTCTCCTTTGACAGACTGCTACTGGGCTGCCCCTGCGCTACTTTCTGAGGCAGCCCTCCAGTTGGTCCTTTGGCCCCAACCCTGGACATTTCCCAATACTTTTCATGGCTGCTGTAATTGTTATTATTCTCACATGGGGGCTATGCACATAAGAGTTGCTTTTCAGCACCAAAGGATCCACAATTTTTTGAAAGCTCAATGAAAACTGGGGTTCCAATGGTAGTATGGCACTATATATCCTCAATAAAGTCCAACCTACCTACTCAGAAGTAGCCCCTCTTCAGCAAAGCCCCTACGTCTCCCATTTTTTTCTTTTTTCCTTAAGTTTTCAACCTAATTAATTACTTCCTGTTTTCCCCTCTCATTACACTAATGAATGAAAGACTAATTATCACCTAGGGGGGCAGGGTTAAGTACAGATCTTTTATTTATGGCAAAAAATTAATGGTTCTTTCTTATCCTATTGTCTACTATTATAATAGTACACTTACAAATCAAGATTGTTCAAAAATAAGCTCTCTCTCCCCACCAACAAAAGCTCATAATTTATAATTAATTTCAGACAGCTAACCAACTGCAGAAGAGAAAAAGTAGCAATTAATTAATCTAGAAGGAGAAGGAAAGAATAAATGTCTCAGGGGATGTTGCACCAGAAAGCCTCAGTAATGATTTTACTATCCAGATGCAACAGTCTGGCACTTATATGCATTTTAAGCTGAACAAAAACAGCAACAAGTCAGGTATGAATGGATGAAAAAACAACATATAAATGCTACAGGTTATGATGGCACCTAGATCAGGGGCAAGCAGAAGGTCACTCAGGAGTAACCAGTCACTCAATTTGGATGTGATATTGCTTTAGAAAAACAACAGTGAAAAAGTTTCTCCACTCAAGCACGGCAAACTTGCTCTGAAATGCTAAAAAAATTGTACAAGACACCACTTTTGTGACTGGCTCTACTCACTAAGCCACTACTTTGTCACTGGTGCCATCCAAGGCTCTTGAAAAAAATGAAATAGCTCCAGAAATATAGTCTGCCCTCCCCTCATCTAGATTGTCCACAAAATGGAATAGCTGATGGTAGAGAATTATTCCAGTCTAAACTCACTAAACTATAGTCGAATCTGCATTTGCATTTTAAATCAGTTTCGTGCTGCTGTGACACTGTCTTTCTCTATGCTTGACAGCATCACAGCAGCACGAAACTGATTTAAAAATGCAAATGCAGATTCGACCTATACATTTGTCCATGAGTTGGGTCAGAGTTACAGCATATGCAGGCTGCATCTGGCAGCACTATGATGGGGCAAATAATCCCTTCCAAGGACACTGAGGAACAGGAAATGCCAAGGGGGGGAACCAGAAGTCCCACCTTCCATATGCTGTGGTCCAGTTGAATTGGATCCTGTGGTGCTTGGGGAAAGAATTTCCCTGCATCTGTTGTTTGGCTTCAGGGAAGTGAGCCATGTCAGTAGAGCCTGGTAAATCATGAACAAACATATCATCTAGGTTGGCCCTTACTGTGTGGATTTATAGGACAATTACCTCAGCCATGTGTTCAGCTTGTTTGCTCAGGCCTTGCAAGGTAAAGCAAAGCCCCATATCCCTGGACCTAAATTCTCTAGGTAATGAACCTTTACCTCCCAACACCAGCTTAGATCAGCTAAAAACCCTGAGTTTTCATGCTATCCTGGAATTAATAACATTGAAGAATAACAATGGTGGAACCTCACTATCAGGCACTTGGGCCTAAGCGCAGGAGGGGTAGCTTGGAGTCCTCATTCATCTGCCCAAAATACAGCATCAAGTAGTGCAGCAGCTCTGGAATCTTTATAGTAGGCATTGATATAGAACTAGCTCTCTGGGAAAGAATTATGGACACTGGTCCTAGTGTCACCTAGCTGCCTTCAGTTTCGTCCTCTGAGTAATGGCCCAGGTGGTTCAGGAAGTTGAGAAGTTATGGACCCATGGATCTCCTGACTCAAGCCCCACAGTGCTGATATTTTCTTTCCCTCTGAAACTGGTCTCTTTTTAGCCCATGTGGGCACTTGTGAAAATCTTTCACAAGGAGGGCGGGATATAAATCCAATAAATAAATTAGTCAGTGCAGAGTAGCTAATCCAGGAACATGTGTGAAAAACACATGGGTTGTTCTCTGAAGATTGCAGAAATTGTTCACAATCCTCCACCAAGTTATACACAAGAGCATAGCCTTAGCAGGGACTGGGCAGTTTGTGTCTCTCTAAGACAGGGATCCCCAACCTTTGTTGTGGACACCTTTGGAAATCTGACGTAAGGTGGTGGGTGTAACTGTAAAACAACTGCTACAGGAGGTGGAACCAACCACACAATGTCAGGGAGTGAGGTTTTGCATAACTCTAATGGTAACTCTTCAACATTTCAGGCAGAAACTCTGTTGAACAGGATGCCTTTCAAAATGAACACACTGGTTTTAAAAAAATTGCTTGCATATACACACAGTTTACCTCCAGTCACTCAGTGAAAATCCTTGTGCTAAGGTAGCAGCTTCTATCAACACAACGTTCAGCCAATCAGAAGCCCTCCTGGGCAAAACCCTATTTGGCCCTGCCCACTTTCTACGAAAGAAAAGTGTCAACTGGAAGGTGTTGGCGGGTGCCGTGATGCCCATGGGAATCATGTTTGGGACTAATGCTCTAAGAGCTATTCCATCCCTAAATGTTCAGCTTTCACTAAATCTTCAGCTCTTGGGAGACGGAAGTACAAAATATAGGCAGTATTTTGCCCTATTATTCAGTTAAGAAGTAAATCTCCTCCTGCCTCCCTGTTCTCTGGCTGAGTCCAAATACACTCAAGAGTCTGACAAGCACTGAAGCCCAGATTTAATTTTACTTTATAATTCAATATTATTTTTTTGAATATAACTATATTAGATGACTTGTAATTAGGATATTACTTTTTATTTTCTTATGATGCCCTCCATAGTGCATTTCTGAACCAGAATCACCATACCCTTTTTTTTCTTTTAAATTTCATTGTAATGTATCCATTTCTGGCTACCTGATTTAAGAGTGCCTCTTAAATCAATGATAAAATACCAGAAATACAGGACGGGGGGAGAAAGTAGGGGCAACTCATCTTTCTCTTCATTTCTTGAGCAAGCGACTTCTGTGTCAAGCAGCAGATCCACTTTGCAGCTCTCAGATCCACTTTGCAGTTCTCACAGCCTGACAATGTAGAGAGTCTCACACTCTTGATGTGCCAATTGAAGTGAAAGTTCAACCACTGCTTCAGAGGCACAGAAGAGCTTTGGAATCCTACAAAAGCTTTAGCACAATCCAAACCAAAACATAAGATGAAGATGCACATTTCTGTTTACTCAAAACACTGACTTTGTGCATAACTGTACAGGAAGAAACCAGTGCTGATTCAGATAGCAGTATTATTTTTACTACTTAAGTATTAACTATCCAACCATAGTAATTGTTCTTATTGACACAAGATTTTTTTCATTGCTTTTTTTTAGGAGAGAGAGAGATGCCAGAACTCTCAAGATGGAAATGGAAGTTTTCAATCTTTTTAATTTCATTTAATTTCAATCTATTCATTTAATTTCAATCTATATATTGAAAACTCATGAACTTTTAAACATTTTTAAAAAATTGTCAAAGTGCTTCCAGAACTCCATTCCACTGCGTTCCCCCAGAAAAAAGCCCTGGTTTCCATCATCCAGAATTACAACTGATCTCCACACATTAGCAATTAGTTGCCATGAAGTAAATGGCTGCTTTGGATGGTGGACTCTGTGACATTATGCCCTAATGTGGTCCCTCCCCTTCCAAACCATGTTCTTCCCAGGCTCCACCCCCAAATATCCAGGAATTTCCCCAGCCCACAACCTTAGTCATACTCTGGTCTTTAGCAACCTTATTTCCCTTGATTTCCCAGCTCCAGTCCCAGTATTCAAACTCTTCCCAAAGTATCTTTCAATTTCCTTCCAGCATCTCTTCTAACAAAACCCTTGAATCTTGATCTATAACAAAACCCAGTTTTAAAAACTGTCCAGTGGCGTAGCTGCAATTGACTAACCCAAATGTTATAAGGTTGGATTGAATAGGACCATGGGTGGTGAGAGACTGTGAAAGGGATTTGTTTGCTGCTTCTGTCTTCTCACTGAATTCGTCCTTGAGATAGTGTAGTAGCAGAGAAACTGCAGTGGGTAGTGTTGGGAAATTCCTGGAGATTTGGGGGCAGAGTCTGGCGGAGATGGAGTTTAGAGAGGAAGGGAGCTCAGCAGGGATGTAATGTCATAGTGTCCACCCACCAAAGCAAACATTTTCTCAAAATGAATTGATCTCTGGAGTCTAGAGATCAGTTGTAATTCTGGGAACTCTCCAGGCCCCACCTGGAGGCTGTCAACCCTATTGTATAATTGTACATTTTATGTAACAATAACTGCAAGGAAGAAGCTAAACTAGAGAGTGAGACTCACAAGAAACTGGAGAACATTAGGGTATGGGGAACTGCTGATCACTGATCTGCGCTAAATTACAGACCTTTTTCAGTCTCTTGTACCCAGTCCTCGGTTGGGGCTGGAGCGCACAGGAGTGGTGCTCTGGGAGTGAGGTGCCCAGGGGGCGGGCACATGACCAAGCCCCGCCCCCTGCTCCCAGCAGCACTCAGGCCACGAGGAAGCAGAAGAAGGAAGGTAAGTTGCCTGCCTCCTGCCCCATTCCTGATTCCTCGGCCATGCAGAGGTGCGGTGGCCCCAGAAACGCCTCCTGCCCCATCCCCAGCTTCCTCCAGAGTGCCCCCCACCGCCTTTCTCTGCCCACCCACCAAGGCAGACGGCAGAGAAAAACCTCCGGAGTGCCCCCCTGCTTGCACACTGAGGTGGATGGGCAGAGAAAGATCTCCGGAGTGCCACCCCCACCGCCTTTCTCTGCTTGCCTGCCGAGGTGGATGGGCAGAGAAAGACCTCCAGAGCGTCCCCCTGCCGCCTTTCTCTGCTTGCCCCCGAGATGGATGGGCAGAGAAAGAACTCGGAGCACCCCCCCGCCACCTTTCTCTGCCTGCCCGTCAAGGCAGACGGGCAGAGAAAGACCTCCAGAGTGCCCCACCATCACCACCTTTCTCTGCCTGCCCACCAGAGCACCCTTTATCTGCTTGCCCTATGGAGTGCGCATCCCCTGGAGACAGGACGGGAAGCCAGGCAGACATACCCTATCTCCACCCCGAGCCCCTCTGCTTTTGCAGAGAGACTGGGGGGGGTTAAATGTGTGGCTTCCCTGCGTGATCTTCTCTGAGTGCCCTGCAGCCACAGAGCACTCGGAGAAGATTGCACAGGGAAGACAGGCATGTCTGCCCAGCTCCCTCCCTGTCTCCAGCCAGTCCAGGCTGGCTGGAGACAGGAAGTGAAGCCAGGCAGACATGCACTCCTTCCCTCCCCCTGAGCCCCTCTGCTTTTGCAGAGAGACTGGGGTGGGTTAAATGCATGGCTTCCCTCCGCGATCTTCTCCGAGTGCTCTGTTTAGGGGCTCGGGGGGAAGAGGACATGTCTGCCCGGCTTCCCTTCCTGTCTCCAGGGTGTGCGCACTCGATAGGGCAAGCAGAGAAAGGGTGCTCCAGTGGGCAGACAAAGAAAGGCGGCTGGGGGGCGCTCTGGAGCTCTTTCTCTGCCCATCTGCCTTGACAGGCAGGCAGAGAAAGGCAGTGGGTGGGAGATCTCTTACATCAGGGGGTGTGGCATATGCAAATAGGTTATGCTAATGAGTTATGCTAATGAGCTCCTGCACCTCTTTTTCTACGAAATGACCCCTGCTTGTACCAGCTTTGGAGGGATCTCTCTCTCCGAAGGATCCATCAAACATACTGTGAAGCAAGTTCCTGTATTCCTAAAGAAATCTCTTCACTGAGGCTGCCGCTGGTAAGGAAAGACCTAGGTCATTTTTTAAAAAAATCACATAATCTAAAATACTATACAGATAGCTATTGGAGGGATTTTTTATTTGTTTGTTTGTTTGTTTTGCAGCGGCAACTATTCCTCAAAGTTTTCATAAGAATTTGGCCATACTGTAGCTAACAGAAATGGAACACAATTTTCAACTTTTCTGTCTTAGGCTCACAATTCCTTATGTAACTAAGTCTTTGCCCAGTTCATGCCCTGGTGTCTATCAGTCTGGCAGTCTGAAAGCCCCATTTGCACACACAAGAGTATTTATGCTATGTAAGCAAATAATTCAAGGTACTGAACATACCTCTCATTCAACTTCAATCCTTTTAAATTATCGCCATCATGGGAAAAGCAATATGAAAGCACCTGGTTGCTGTCATACTCGGAAATAAATCTGAATTTATTTCTACAATAATTCTAAGAAACCAACTTCGTTTTAAGCAAAAGCTCCTGAATAAACTCTCAAAAGCTTGGGCAGGGAGGGAACTCGGCTGTAACAATACAGGCAGTCTCTGTTTAGTAGAAATGGCTGACTGTAATGATGAATTCCTTTTAGATTTATCTCTCTGCTGAGTTTTAAAAAATCTAGATTCAGATGCTTTTACAGGTAAATGGAATACCCCCCAAGCATCAGACAAAACTAACTACTGGCAGTGTACCAAGGACAAAAGGGTTTTTCTCTTATCAGTGTTTTTTTTCAGACACGCTATTTTCTGTGGTGTCAAGGGAATTTCCATACGATTCAAATCTGCTGTTCTCTACTATTAACTTCTTTACCTTGAGCAATCTCAACAAAGTGCTCCTGATGCATTTCTTATATCTGGATCTCTGATCTGGATCTCTTTGTGTACTGTCCTTGACAGAATTCTCAAGAGCTAAACTAGATGTGATGGCATCCCCAAGTCCACTATGGGGGTGCCTCTGCCAATTTAGGAATGAAATACCCTGTTTACAAAAGCCCCAGGGGTCCAATTCTGATTGGAAATGTGATGTGGGGGGAGGAAAGGCATCTGATCTCCCTCCCCCCACTCCCATGCCTTGGCAGGGGCAACAGGTGCCTCTTCCCCCACGCCATGGTCTTGATTGGGATCAGGCCTCCACAGCTTTTGTAAAGACAGGTAAACTTTTCCACAGCTAGTACAAGATTGAAAGGCAATTTTATCTGACATCTTCTGCTGGAGTTCTCCTAGAGTTACAGTTCCTCTCCAGATCAGTTCCACTGGAGAAAATGGCAGCTTCAAAGAGTGGACTATGCTGCATCATATTCCTCCTGAGCACCTTCTCCTCCCCAAACTCTATGCCCCCCAGATACTGCTCCCAAATTGTCAGGAATTTCCTATTCACACCCACTGCAGTTTCCTCCCTACTACACTATCTCAAGGATGGGTTCAGTAAGAAGACAGAAGCAGCAAACAAATCCCTTTCACAATACCTCTCCATCCTGTTCAATCCAGCCTTATAACATTTGGGTTAATCTGTTGCAAGCTATACCACTGGAAAGTTTTTGAAATGCCACATCATATTTTAACATTGGTCCCATCAGCTATTTGCCCCTCTGTCTTTGCTTATCCATGTAGGGATATTACTGAAGTTCATGCAAATTGTGGTTCTATCCCCATTTCTCCTAGTTTGGGACCAACAGAAGTAGCGATGCCAGCTTCCAGATGAGACTGGGGGATCCCCTGGAATTACAGCTCATCTCCAGACTACAGAGACCAGTTCCACTGGAGAAGATTGGCGCTTTGGAGGGTGGCCTCTATGGCATTGTACCCCATTGATGTCCCTGTCCTCCCCAGGCTCCAACTCCAAATCTCCAGGAGTTTCCCAACCTGGAGCTGGCAATCCTACCCTCTCCCCTGGAGGCCAGGGAACCCTAAACAGAAGTCATATTGTTTTCTAACAAAACTCAGTAGGGATGCCAGTCCCCAGTCAGACATTTTTGGGGTTCTCCTAGATGCTGGCCAGCTGGCCAGCAGGGGGGAAGCCCCGCCCCCAACAGTCCTCCATGCCCCCATGCATGTCTGACCATGTCATTACCAAGGAGGTTTGAACTGCAGTTTCCTGTACCTCACAGCAAAGCCCCTTTGAAACTAAGTCTCAGAATAAAGTTGTGGCCACCTCTCACACACATCCAACTAATGAAAGACTTCGGGGAATTTCAGACAGACGATATAATCCGGAAGAGGAACGGTTCCCAAACGGTTTCTGGTCTGGCATTTCAGACAGAACCGTTTTAGAACCGGTTCCCTACCGGAATATATTTGTAATTTCACACAGAATCGCTTCTGTCCCGTTCAGGAAACGGGGCTGAAGCGTTTTACCTGTCAACCGCTTCCAAGTAGTCATCAGTTTCTTCTCCCGGATCCGATACGCTTTTTTCCCGCCTTTTTTTGCCCACGCGGGCGATCTCCGGCTTTTTTTTTTGAACATTTGCTTTAGAGCGTTATAGCGCTATAGCGCTATAGCGCAATAGCATCATAGCAACCCCATTGGAATGCCTGCAGTGTTGTTTTTATAGCACTATAGCGCTATAGCGCTCTAAAGCGAACATTTTTTTAAAAAAAAGGCGTGGCGGGAACCGGCGGGAAAACAAAGCGGTGCAATCTGAAATGCCAAACCGCTTCTGATTCGGCTCTTTTCCGGTCAGGGAAAGCCATGTGTGAAATGGCAGCCCTGTACCGGTTTGCTTCAAGACGAATCAGAAACGGCTTCAATCCGGCAGAGTCTCGGTAATGTGAAATTCCCTTTCTTTTTTTTTTTTTGAAAAACCATTTATTAAGATATATTAAAAGTTCAAACATACATTGAAACCTAAGTTATTATACCTCTTTTCCTCCTTTCACTCTCCCCCTTAATGGCTTCCCACAGTGCTCCAACCTCCAACCCAAAACTTATATCTTCTTCCTCCCTCCTTTTCTCATTAGTCATTTCTACAGATAACATATCTTTCAACTGTTATTCTTATCCAATCATGTCCCTTTTCTACTTTTCTTAATTTTCAGTAGTTATCAAAGCAAAGCAAATTGTCCTTTACATCCCAGTATTTCTCTAAATAGTCTTTGAAATCTTTCCAGTCTGCAAAAAATTCTTCTGCTTCCAATTTTTTAAGTTTCCTTGTCATTTTATCCATTTCAACCATAAAAAATAATTTCTTTATCCATTCCCCAATTTCAGGGACCTTGTCTTGTTTCCAATATTGAGCATATATCATTCTGGCAGTTGTGATCATATACCACATCAATGTTCTTTTTGCCAAATTTACTTCTTTCAGTTTAAGCCCCAAAAGTAGTATTTCCGGTTCTTTCTTAAAACTACATTTCACAATTTTTTCCATTTCTGCATGGATCTCAGCCCAAAACATTTTTGCTTTTTCACATGTCCACCACATATGGTAAAATGAACCCTCCACTTTTTTGCACTTCCAACATTTGTTTGACATATTGCTATTCATATTTGCAATTTTTTTCGGTGTCATATACCATCTATACATCATCTTATAACAATTTTCTTTTAAATTATCACATGTTGATATTTTCATTACATTTTTCCATAAAAATTCCCAAGAGGACATAGATATTTCTTTGTTCATGTTAATCGCCCATTTTATCATTTGCTCTTTAACTGTCTCATCTTCAGTATATCGTTTTAACAATATTTTATACATTCTAGAAATCATTTTCTTACCTCTCTCAAACCATATCATTTCAATCTCATTATATTTTCCCCTAAACCCGAAAGCTTTTTTATCTTTTTTTAAAAAATCATAAATCTGTCTATATTGTAACCAACCATACTTAAAAGCCAAATCTTCTTTCATTTTCATTTCAAATGTTTTTCCCACTAATTTCAACATATCTTTATATTGTGCCCAGTCTTCTCCTCTATATGTCGAAAATGGTCTTATAACCTCCACCGGTACAATCCAAAGTGGTCTCTCATCCGAGAAGTATCTTCTGTATTTGGTCCATGTATCAAATAATGTTCTTCAAATATAATGATGTTTAAAAAACATTTTTTCATACCATAAGTATGCATGCCAACCAAATTTACAATCATGGCCTTCTAACACCAACAGTTTCTTATTGTCCAACTTAACCCATTGCTGCAACCAAGTTAGGCATACTGCATCATGGTACAACCAAAAATTTGGTAATTGAAATCCACCTCTTTCTTTTGCGTCACATAGTGGCCGAGGACAGACTGGCAGTTTGCCCCAGTAACCAGTTGCAGCAAAAAAACCCAGATTAAACCATACCGGGTTTTCCCATCCACACAGCGGGGGCCTCTGCCGGAAGATACGGGACGGAGGCGCGAGGGAGCATTCAGACTGCTGCGCCGGAGGCATGCTATATTTGCCATTTCCCCATTAATTTGGCTGTGGGTGTATGGGTGTATGTGCGCATGAGCGCATTTTGCCGATTTTTTTTTTTGCCCTGCAACGCCGGCACCGCATTGGGCAGTGGAGCGGAGTGCAGCTAATCACACCGCTGCTGCCTCATGCCCAACGTGGGTTGCTCCCAGCTTTTTGGCTGCACGTTCAGACTCCCTGGAAGCGGAGAAACGCGCGACACATGTGGACTTTCGGATTTGCGACGGCTTTTATCAGGTGTTTTTTTAATCCGGCAGTGAAGTGCAACAGCACCGGTAGGCTACGGGTGGGGGATGCCAGGCAGATGTGCCTGTGTGAACGTCCCATTTACTCCGGTATTGAATCGTCGTCAGACCGGGTCCTTTCCCGGGGCAAATTGCCAGTCTGGACTCAGCCAGTATCTTCATCTTAATCCGTGGTTTCCTCCCAGCCCACACAAACTTTGAAATTTCTTTTTGCCACAGACTGAATACTTTTACATCTCTTACTATTGGGATTGTCTGAAATAAAAACATCATCCGTGGTAAAATGTTCATTTTAACCACCGAAATTCTCCCCAATAGTGACAAATTCAATGTATTCCACTTTTTGGTATCCTGCTGTATTTTAGACCAAAGTTTGTCATAATTGTTCTTATACAGGTCTATGTTCTTCATTGTCAACTCGATACCTAAATATTTAGGTTTTTTTCACAACTTCACACTGTGTCAGTCTCTGTAACTCTGCTTGTTTCTCTCCAGACATATTTTTGCACATCACCTTGGATTTACTTTTATTTACATAAAAACCTGCTAAATCTCCAAATTCTTTATTTTTTTCCATTAGCAATGGTAAATTCCGTATAGGGTCTTCTACCATAAACATTACATCATCTGCAAACGCTTTGTACTTATAAGAAAAACCTTTTTGAGTTAAACCTTTGATTTCTTTGTCTTGTCTGATTTGTCCCAACAATACTTCTAGTATCCATATAAATAATAACGGGGAAAGAGGACAACCTTGCCTCGTCCCTTTTTGTACTTTAAAGTAATCCGTCATTTCAGTATTAATTACCAATGCCGCTTTCTGTTCACAGTAAATTGCTTCTATTATATTTCTAGAATGTTCACCGGTGCCTGTTTTTTCATCACATTATACATAAAAGTCCCAATTTAAGTTGTCGAAAGCTTTTTCTGCATCTACAAAAAAGAAGCCAACTTCTTTATCTGGGTGCTTGTCGTAATATTCAATAGCATCAATCACCACTCTTATATTATCTTTTATTTGTCTATTGGGCAAAAAACCTGCTTGCTCTTCTTCAATTACATCCTGCAAATATATCTTGAGCCTTTTTGAAATAATTTTCGTAAATAATTTATAATCATTGTTTAAAAGGGAGATTGGTCTATAATTTTTCACATTTGTTAAATCTTGTGCTTCTTTGGGGATGAGCGAAATTGTAGCTTCCTTCCATGATTCTGGTATTTTCTTTGTTTCTCTTATTTCATTTGTTAAAAGTTCAAAGAATGGAACCAGCTCCTCTTTAAATTTCTTATAAAACTTTACAGTAAAACCATCTGGTCCTGGAGCTTTTCCTAACTTTGCCTCTTGTATTGCTTAATATATCTCTTCTTTCGTTATTGGGCTGTTTAACACTACCTTAATCTTCTCCGATACTTTTGGAATCTTCATTTTCTCCAAATACTTTTTTATTTTATCCTTATCTATTGACTTCTTTCCAAAAAGATTTGCATAATATTTAAAGAAGACTCTCTTAATTCCATTGCTATTCACAATTTCTTTTCCCCCATCCATGATTCTACTTATAATTTTATTCTCCCATCTATTTTTCAATTGCCATGCCAAAAATTTTCCAGGTTTATTTGCCCCTTCAAAAAATTTCTGTTGCAGCTTTTTCAGATTCCAATACATTTCTTGATTCATTAAAGTATTCAGCTGTTCTTGTAAGATCTGCATTTCTTTGACAATTTTCTTTTTCCCCGGTCTCCTCTTTAACTCTTTCTCCTTCATTTGGATTTTTTCCAGCACCCTAGTTTGCTGTTCTGATCACTTTTTCTTTTCCCTACTGTTCAAGGATATTAATAATCCTCTCATCACTGCTTTGTAGGCATCCCAAATTGTTTGTATCCGCATATGTTGAGTCATATTTGTTTGAAAGAATGGTTTAGTTTCTTTACTTATAGTATCTATTATCTCTTGCTGGTCCAGTATGTCCTCATTCAATCTCCATCTAGGTTTCCCTCTTCCTTCTTTTGATATCCATACTATTGGATTATGGTCGGAATTCACTTTCGGCATAATTTCATAAGAACATAAGAACATAAGATAAGCCAATGTTGAATCAGGCCAATGGCCCATCTAGTCCAACACTCTGTCACACAGCGGCCAAAATATACCAGGTGCCATCAGGACGTCCAGCAGTGGGGCCAGGACACGAGAAGCCCTCCCACTGCTGCCCCCTCCAGCACCAAGAATAGAGTGCATCACCTGCCCCACTGTCCGAGTTTTCAAAGCTAAATCACCAGTTGTCCATATCATATCAAACCTTGAAAAAGAGTCATTCTGTTTGAGTAAAATGTAAAGTCTTTAATTGTACGGTTCCATTTACTCCATACATCTTCCAGTTTCTCTTGTTCCACCAAATTAAAAAATGCTTTAGGCAGTTTCCCATTTTTTTCATCTAATCTTTTCGATTTCCTATCTAATTTGTTATTAATAGTGCCATTAAAGTCTCCTGTTAATACAATTTGATCATAGGTCACCTGATCCAATTCTTGCATCAGATCTTCAAAAAAATTCTCCTTTGCTCCATTCGGGGCGTATATATTCACAATCAGAGTACTTTTTTGATGCATACATATTTCCACCGCAATATATCTCCCTTCCTTATCCTTAAAAATTTCTTTAGGTTCAAATTCTTTTTTAATATATATCACAGTTCCTCTCTTCTTTTTCCCTGCCAGTGAATAAAATTCTTCTCCTAATTGTTTGTCAACCAGATACTTAAAATCCTGTTTTTTAATATGGGTCTCTTGCAAACAAATTATATTACATTTTTGTTTTTCCAGCCAATGTTTCACAATTTTTCTTTTATTGGGCAAGTTTAGCCCATTTACATTCCACAATATCAATTCGTAATCCATCATGCTGTCCAATTACTTTTCTCCAAAGTCTTTTTCATTGTCCATCATAAATCTAATCATCTGCGCTGCAGTCGAAATTGTATGTCTTTGAAGTATGAAAGACTTCTTGCTTGCCCGAGAGATACTTGGCCCAAGAGATATTCAGCTGTCCAATATGGTGGAACTCTCCACCGAATAACATCCATGCCTTGAGGGACCTGTTACAGTTCCGCAGGCCTGCAAGGTAGAGATCTTCTGCCAGGCATTTGGTTGACGACAGCTGTCTGACTGGGGACTGGCATCCCTTCTGAGTTTTGTTAGAAAACAATATGACTTCTGTTTAGGATTCCCTGGCCTCCAGGGGAGGGGGCAGGATTGCCAGCTCCAGGTTGGGAAACTCCTGGAGATTTGGAGTTGGAGCCCAGGGAGGACAGGGACCTCAATGGGGTACAATGCCATAGAGGCCACCCTCCAAAGCGCCAATCTTCTCCAGTGGAAGTGGTCTCTGTAGTCTGAAGATGAGCTGTAATTCCAGGGGATCCCCAGGTCCCATCTGGAAGCTGGCATCCCTACTTCTGTTGGCATCCCGCAACCAATTGCTTATTGATAAGAGCTAATATTCCCCATAATCATGGGGCTACCATGCTGTACAGTCCCTTAATCAAGCTTGTGCACAGTTCATACTTTATTTCAGTTCATGAAAGGCATAAAAAGCCTTGCAGGGCAACACAACCACCAGGTGGCACCTGGAGATCTGCCACTATAACAATTGATCTCCAGGCAACTGAAATCAGATCCCCTGGAGAAAATGGCTGCTTTGAAGGGTGGACTCTATCGCATTATACCCTGTTAAGGTCCCCCCCATCCCCCAACCCCACTCTCCTCAGGCTCCACCTCCCATATCTCCAGGTATTTCTCAACCCAGAGCTGGCAACTCTATTGAAGCCTGGTTTATTTTGTCAAATGCTGGTAACAGAAATTCTTGCAATGACTTTCAGAACTTCTTGCACTAGATCCAATCAGCTTATCTGCTAATAAAAAAAGAATGAGGGGTCCCCTATGACCACCACAAAAGGGAAATTGTGGGACCTGCATAAACAAACTTCATGTGGGATGAGGGCTGTAATAAGAAAGGGAATTAGGCAAAACTAAATGAAAAAGTTGCTGGATCCAATCCCATTTTTCAAAGAGAAATGCCCCAAGCATCTATTGGTGCAATTCTAATGTAACCAATGTTATTTTCTCTTTAGCATATTATTTTATTTCTGTTAAAAGGTTTAGCATTTAGGTCTCCAAGCAGGGGCAGTTAGTAAAGTTGATCCACTGCAACAGCCCCACCTGCTAAGTCAGTATGGCCGACAGCAGGAGAAAGAAGGGCCGGAGTTTGACTGAGGGAACTGCTAAGTACTTTGCAGGCCCAAGATAGAGAACTAGCACCAAAAGCAGCAGCGGGAGCCACTGAATAGCACACAGGGGAAATAGCAGCCCCACACTATAAAGTCAACATTTTGTACTTGCTGTTTTCTTTGTGTTACTGGGCTCCTCTGAAGAAAGGTGCATGCATGAATAACACTTTTTGGTCTTAAAGGTGCCACTGGACTCAAACTTTGTTCTGTTGCTTCAAGTTCAGACCAATACGGCTACTCACCTAAATCTGGGCTCCATTGGTTAGGACTTGTCTTTGATCAAAGTGTCTTTTCTGAAGGGCACTGAAGATCCTATCTCTACAAATGTTGTGATGTTCATAGCCATTATGATTCAGTTTTACCTGTAATTGTAAAGTTGTTGGGTTAATGATAATGTTTGTTACTTTGAAAACTGTAGCACTTTGAATGTTATCCTTTTGACACAATTTCATAATTGCTTGCCAAGCCACAAAGGTGCTGTCATTAATTGACTTAAATCCCCCCCCCAAAATTCTCCAACTGGAAAAGATCATTTAGGAGAGCAATCTATGTACCCAGGGTTCTGCTAGGCTACACTAACATAGGATACAATTATTTGTAAGGCAATGAAATAAATTCATGTAACAGCTAATTGTGCAACAGCAGTCTTCCACCTTGGAGTGTTACATACATAAGGCTTATTTTTACCCAAGCCTTTTTTGTACCGCTGTATAATTAAAAGGGGGAAAATTATTCTTCTTGGTTAAGAAAGAAACAAAACTATTTTGGAAAAGCAATTTGCCAGGAGTTATTAAAATAATCAAAATGCTGCAATCATTTGTATTATTCTACTCTTTCCAGAAATAGAAGGGGGGTGCTTACTTGTAAGTTGACTTTAATGAAGGTGCACCCAGGGTGAAATCCATTATATGTGAAGAAGCTGAAAATAATCAAGTTCCTATGCAGGAACACAGAGAACTATTGATACAGTTTTGTGAGTTTCACAAGGTCACACAATGTGATTATTAGCACTGCAGGCCTGTTCAAGAAACATTCCAGTAATTATGAACTGCTATACTGTTACCCACAAATAGGGTTACCACTTTCCAGTTGGTGCCAGGAGATCTCCTAGAATTACAAATAATTCCCAGACTACACAGATCAGTTTTCCTGGAGAAAATGGCTACTTTGGAGGGTGGCGTCTATGGCATTATACCCCACTGAAGTCCCTCCCCACCCCAAATCCTGTCCTCCCCAAGTTCTAACCCCAGACCTCCAGGAAAATAAGCCCTCTTCAGTTATCTGTGGTTCCTCATGACTATATTCCTTAAGACAAATCCCAAAAGAACAGCCATATTAGTCTGGGTTGTAATGACATGAGCTTTTGTAAACAAGAACATTCTTCCTCCAATGTGTATAATAAATTATTGCTTTTTAAAATTCATGCCACAACAAACCTGCTAAGATAGGATTTACAGAACAAACAGTTAGGTCAGTATTACCAAGGAGGTTTGAACTGCAGTTTCCTGTACCTCACACCAAAGCCCCTTTGAAACTAAGTCTCAAAATAAAGTTGTGGCCACCTCTCATGCACATCCAACTAATGAAAGACTTCTTGCTTGCCCAAGAGATACTTGGCCCAAGAGATATTCAGCTGTCCAATATGGTGGAACTCTCTGCCAAATAACATCCATGCCTTGCGGGACCTTTTACAGTTCCGCAGGCCTGCAAGGTAGAGATCTTCTGCCAGGCATTTGGTTGAGGACAGCAATGGCCCCATCTGTCTGGAACTCCCACCTCCTGTCTCTCTGTTAGATATGAGACTCAGGCAGCAGCTCTTTGAACAGTGAAGTCAGCTTTAAGATAGGACAACAGCAAAACTGGGGAGCAACAGGCTCCTTTTTAAACAGTCGGGCTTGCAAAGCCACACCCATATGTACAGTAAGGACCAATCATATCACAGAGATAAAGACCAATCATACTGTTTCCCTCCTGCACATATCTTGTTTCCTGATTGGGCAACTGTGCAAAACATCCAATCAGTTTGTTATGTTTAGGATACCAGGTTTCAGTGGGAGCTGGAATCAAGCTCCTTCTATTTATGTATCTCCATACATAACACTCTCTATAAGGCACTATTAGGAAATATTAACACCATCTTAGGATATGCTGTATTTTTATCTGTTTTAATTTGTTTTAAAGATTTTGTATTTGTTATCCTATTGTACACCACCCTGAGCCTTGTTTTGCCAGGGGAGGGCAATTTAAAATAGAATTGTTGTTGTTGTTGTTGTAGGTCTTCTTGCTTCCAATTAAGTTGTGATGGTGTTCAGTCATAAATAACAAGAAGTCCTTACAATCCTACTTGTCTCTGCTGATTGCTATAAGAGCAAAATTTAGCAGGGTTTGGGTGCCTAACTGAGTACTCCCTGAAACACCACAAAAAGAAAATACAATACCACAAAAAGAAAATACAATACACAAAAGAAAATACAATACCAAAAAAAAATACAATTCTTGGTGTTGAGGCAAAACGTGGTAGTTCTATTTGACTGGCATCAGTCTATTCTTTAAAACCCTAGAGTAGCCGCTACTGAAAGAAAACAAGTAGTATGACTTAACAGAAGGTGAAAAACCCAGCAACCGCCAATTTCCATCCAGAAACCAGAATCCAGTATCCCTGTTTCCAAATTCTGAGAACAAATTGAGATAACAACAATCACATCTGGTTAGTTTTCCAGCATGACTTAACTGAAGGACTGCCGCTCCCGATATAGACTCACTTGCAATCTTAGGTATCTGCTAAGCTTCCACTAGACTCTTTAGTACTATGGTAGTAATCAATTATAGTGCAATCGTAAGCAGTGTCAATGGGCTTAGAAGGGTGTAACTCTGCTGAACTCTCACTGTTCTTGTATCAGTTAAGCAAATTCACATCCTATTAATTAAAACAAGAGAGTGAATTATCTCCAAGTGACATCCATGGAGCTTAAAAACAATCATCTTTGACTAGATTGCACCTTAAATATTTCGGCACATTTTGTGGGCTCCTCTCACCAATTGTTGGAGAATGGTCGTGCTGAAGTTGGTGAAACATTCTAGAAAAGCCAATGACTGTAAAATCACCATACAAGTAGTTTCAGATTTTTTTTGCCCTATATATGTCATTCATTTTGAGGTACTATACATATCCTTCTCAGAATGTTTTGCTTACCCTTAATACACGATCCATTTAGAGAAATACTAAAAGTTGCAGTGCTATCAAGAATGTTAATTTTATTTAAAACTACATCAATTGATATTACCATGCCTTGCCACTACCAGACTTTAGAGATTAGTTAATTCCCAATGGCACTACTTGTATAAAGTGACCTATCTGAAACATTGTTTTCATCAGGTGAGAAGCTCTATATTCTGTGCAGTGGGACGCAAAGTCTTTTTATAATCTTTTCTTGCCAAAAGGTTCCAAAGAAATGGGGCATTCCTCATGCAGTGCTGCTCAGTCAGTCCTTATCACTTTAATGATGTTTATCTCGCTAAGGAATAATTGAGCACACTGCAAAATGACAAAATGAGCTAGTTTTATCAAACACATAGTTGTAAGGATTAATTTTGAGACTGTTAGCTCTGTCTAATTTTTGTTTGAGCCTGACAAAAAACCCTATGAATTATTGACCTCCAAAATGCCCTCTCATTAACAGTCTTGTTCAGGTCTTGCAAACCAAGGGCCATGGCTTCCTGGACTGAGTCACTTCATCCCATGTTGGCTCTTCCTCTTTCCCTGCTGCCTTCCAGAAATTACAATTGATCTCCAGATGACACAGATCAGTTCCCCTGGAGCAAATGGCAATATGGGAGGGCGAATTCTATAGCACCACATCCTTGCTGAGCTCCCTCTCCACCCAAACTCCACCATCCCCAGGCAGTACTCTCAAATCTCCAGGAATTTTTCATGCCAGAATTGGCAGCCCTAGAGCATCATCTCCTTCCCACCATCTGTCCCTAGTTACAGCTACTAGAAAGTAAATTTTGAAGAAGGAGAAAGTGAAGAGTGTTACAGAAATCTAGGCTAAACCACATTTATTTATAAGCAGAGCAAGAATGCAAAGTCATGTATCAGAAAAAGGTAATTTCTTCCAACCTACAAGATTAGGGGCAGTGTTTTTTTTTAAAAACAACAACAACAACATTTGGAAACGTGGCAACATAACTGATATAGATCTACCCTGAGCAGAAAGTCATTCAGGCTGGGAGGTTGTTACCCCCCCCACACCCCAATTTTATGGGGAATACCATAAACAGTGATCATAACTCTGAATATGTAAAGTCATTCCGAAACATAAAAGTCAGTGAGGCCCCACAGGGAATGTTTACAAAAGTTTTCTATAAAGCAGTAACACTGAGGTGTGATGAATAGATGAAGATGAAGTACTTGCTATTAACAGCAACACATTCAGAAAAATGGCAAAGAAATTATGCTTTTCTTCTGCTGGCAAGACAAAGAACGCAAACCTATGTGATCTCTATATTTATTTTGGGGAAACAATAGGATATGTCAATAGGATTGTTCCTGAGCAGTGCTGTTCCTGACAGTTGCCAAGAAAATAGAAAGCTGAGCTAATGATTTTGGAGAACTGATCCTCCCAACAAGTTCATTCAGAATCTGATCTAAATACCAATTGTGATGCAACATAATCACAGGAGATGGCAATAATCATAGCAGTAGTCAGAGCAGCACAAAAATATAGCCATCTTTCTCCCCCTCCCAATGGGTGATGGTATCTCTTTCCATTTTTTCCAGTACTGATTGTGGCTCCTTAGTCTTAGAAAGAGATGGTTAGACAGTGTCATCAATGCAACGAACATGAAATTGAGCAAACTTCAGCGGACAGCAGAAGACAGGAGGGCCTGGCATAATCTGGTCCATGGGGTCGCGAAGAGTCGGACTTGACTGTGCGACTGAACAACAACAAGTCTTAGAAATAAAAAAGTACCTCATAATGGGAGGACTATGTTCGTGAGGGCTGTTTTGCATTGTTCCACAATTTTCTTTTTTTTTTTTGGTAAATACAATTTATTATTGGATATATCACATGTTCAAACATTTTCAACCAACCTACATACCCATTTTTCTAATTTCCCCTTCTCCCCCCCCAAACAAGACTTCCCGCACCGCTCCAACCCCATTAATATCTCTCTTATTCTATTACAATTATTTCTAAACTTATTTTCTCTAGCAAACGGTAACAATTCAGAAATCTAATTCTATTTCATTTTCCACTTAATAACTATCAAAGCAGATCAAACCGCGTTTAATGTCCCAGTTTTTCAACAAGTATTTTTGAAAGTCTTTCCAGTCTTCAAAAAAAGTTTCATCTTCTTCGTTGTTTAATTTCCTTGTTAATTTGTCCATTTCTGCTAAAAACAACGTCTTTTTAATCCATTCCCATGTTTCAGGTACTTTATCTTGTTTCCAACATTGAGCAAAAGTCAGTCTTGCTGCTGTAGTCAAGTACCATAGTAGTGTTCTCTTGGCTACATTTATTTCTTCCATTTTAAGACCTAACAATAACATCTGTGGGTCTTTCTTAAAAGTACATTTCAAAATTTTTTGTATCTCATTGTGGATCTCTGTCCAATACTTTACTGCCTTATCACATGTCCACCACATATGGTAAAAAGACCCCTCATGTTTTTTACATTTCCAACATTTGTTGGACATACTTTCATTTATAATAGCAATTTTTTTAGGCGTCATATACCATCTGTACATCATTTTATAGCAATTCTCTTTAACATTTACACACGTTGAAATTTTCATTGATTTTTTCCACAAATATTCCCAAGATGTCATTAATATCTCATTATTAACATTTACAGCCCATTTTATCATTTGCTCCTTTACAACTTCATCCTCAGTATACCATTTCAATAACACCTTGTACAATTTAGAGATCATTTTTTTATCTTTCTCAAGCCATACAGTTTCAATTTCAATATTCTTTGCTCTAAAACCATGTTCTCTTTTATCGGTCTTAAATAGATCATAAATCTGTCTGTACTTCAACCAATCATATTCAAATTCAACATCAAATCTATCTTTTAACACAAAATTTTTCCCTTCAGGTTTTAAAAGATTTTTATAAGGTAGCCAATCTAGTCCTTGGTTTCTTGAATATGGATTAATTACTTCCGCTGGTACAATCCAAAGTGGTCTTTCTTCTGAGAAGAATTTTCTATATCTCGTCCATGTCTCGAACAGTGATTGTCTTACAAAGTGGTGTTTAAAAAATTTATCCACTTTTTCTTTTCCATACCATAAATATGCATGCCATCCGAATTTGTTATCATGTCCTTCCAGGGCCAATAACTTCTTATTGTCCAAATTAATCCACTGTTGCAACCATGTTAAACAGACGGCATCATAATACAGTCTTAAATTCGGTAGTTGTAAGCCTCCTCTCTCTTTTGCATCACATAAAATTTTCATTTTAATCCTTGGCTTTCTTCCTGCCCATACGAATTTGGATAGTTCTTTCTGCCACATATCCAATACCTTCCTTTGTTTTAATATTGGAATAGTCTGAAACAAAAACATCAAACGTGGTAAAACATTCATTTTTACAGTTGCGATTCTTCCCATCAGTGATAAATTCAAAGTGTCCCATTTCTTCATATCTTGTTGAATCTTATGCCACACCTTTTCATAATTGTTTTTAAACAAGTCAATATTTTTCATAGTTAATTCAATTCCAAGATATTTGGTCTTTGTGACCACTTCACATTGAATTTTCTCTTGCAATTCTGTTTGTCTTTGTTTCGTCATATTTTTACACATCACTTTGGTTTTACTTTTATTAACATAGAATCCCGCAACTGACCCAAACTCTTCAATTTTTTCCATCAATTGTGGTATTTTCTCAATTGGGTCTTGAATCATAAACATTACGTCATCTGCAAATGCCCTGTACTTGTAGGCAAAGCCTTTCACTGTAAGTCCTTCAATACTATTGTCTTTCCTTATCGCTGTTAATAATATTTCCAATATCCAAATAAACAACAACGGGGACAATGGGCAACCTTGACGTGTTCCCTTTTGGACTCGGAAGAAGTCCGTCTTTTCTTTATTTATATTCAAAGCCGCTTTTTGTTCTGAATATATTGCCACAATCATGTTTAAAAAAGACTGTCCAATATCCATTTTTTCAATAACTTGTAGCATAAATTCCCAATTTAAATTGTCAAAAGCTTTTTCCGCATCTAAGAAGAGGAATCCTACTTCTTTTTCAGGATGCTTGTCATAATATTCAATTGCATCTATCACCACTCTCAAATTGTCTCTGATTTGTCTATTTGGTAAAAATCCAGCTTGTTCTTCCGCTATTGTATCTTTCAAATACTTTTTCAGTCTCTCAGAAAGTATTTTTGCAAATAGTTTGTAATCATTATTTAATAGCGAAATTGGCCTATAATTCTTTACTTGAGTCAAATCCAAACCTTCTTTAGGTATCAATGAAATGTTTGCTTCTTTCCATGAATCTGGGATTCGTTTAGTCTGTCTTATCTCATTCGACAGAAGTACTAAAATAGGGGTTAGCTCCTCTTTAAATTTCTTATAGAATTTTGCTGTAAAGCCGTCTGGTCCTGGAGCTTTGCCCAACTTTGCATCCTCTATCGCCATTGTCACTTCTTCTTTCGTTACTAAACCATTTAGTAATTCCTTAATTTGTTTTCCCAGCTCTGGAACTTCAATTTTCTCCAAATATTTCTTGATTCTCTGTTGATCAATTCCTTTCTTTTGAAATAATTTGGCGTAGTATTTAAAAAAAGCTCTTTTTATACCATTCAGATTCATCACATCCTTTCCATCTTCAACAATCTTAGATATAAAGTTTCTTTCTTTTCTATTTTTCAATTGCCATGCTAAAAACTTTCCTGGTTTGTTTGCACCCTCAAATGCTTTTTGCTGTAATTTTTTCAGATTCCAATATAATTCTCTATTTAAAAGAACATTCAGCTGATCTTGCAAGAAGTGGATTTCCTTAATAATCTTCTTCTTCCCTGGTCTTTTTTAATTCCCTTTCTTTTGTCGAATTTTTTCATGAAGGTCTTTCTGTTGCTGAATCTTTTGCTTTTTGTCTTTGGAGTTCAGAGAGATAAGCATACCTCTCATTACTGCTTTGTATGTATCCCATACAACTTGTATATCCGTTCCTTTATTCAAATTCAATTCAAAAAAACTTTTCGTTTCCTTTTTTAAAATTTCATTAATTTGTTTTTGATCCAGTAAATCTTCATTAATTCTCCAAAATAGTTGTTTAGGTTTTGCTTTAGATATCCAAAGTAGGGGATTGTGATCAGAATTAGTTTTCGGTAAAATTTGTATTTTATAAGTTTTTTGCGCCATCTCCTCTGACATCCAAATCATGTCAATTCGAGAAAAGGAGTTATGTCTATTCGAATAAAACGTGTAGTCCTTAGTCTTAGGATTCCACTTCCTCCAAACATCTTCTAATTTCTCTTGTTTCATCAATTGAAAAAAATTTTTTGGTAACTTTCCAGCTATTTCACCACTTGCTTTGGACTTTCTATCCAATGTGTTGTTCACTGTACCATTAAAGTCTCCCGCAAGGACAATTTGGTCATAGTTCAAACACTCCAGCTCTTTAGCCAAATCGTTAAAAAAGTCTCTTTTGCACCATTGGGTGCATATATATTAACAAGCAATGTCTTTTTTCTGTCCATAAAAATTTCCACGCCAACATATCTCCCTTCTTTGTCGGAAAAAATTTGTTTAGGATCCAAATCTTTTGAAATGTAAATCACTGTTCCTTTTTTCTTATTAACTGCTGAGGAATGAAATTCTTCTCCCAATTTTTTATTAGTCAGATATTTATCATCTTGTTTTCTTATGTGTGTTTCTTGTAAACAAATTATATTACATTTTTGTTTTTCCAGCCAATGATTCACCAGTCTTCTTTTACCTGGTGAATTTAATCCATTTACGTTCCAAGATAAAAATTTGTAATCCATAATAATGTTAAATTAAATATCTTTAAAATCGTCCAAATTGTTCGCTTTAAATCTATATAAGTCTCCTTCAGATTTAAGAGTTGATCTCACCGAGTTGTACATGAATGTAAGTCCATATGGAATCTCCCATCTGAACCTAATATTCATTTCCTTTAGCCTGTCTGTCAATTTCTTGAATTTCTTTCTATCTTGTAGAATTGATCTCGGAATTTCTCTCAAGATTATTATTTTCTTTCCATTAATTTCCAACGGTTGTGAAAATTGTTTCTTGAAAACGTCTTCCTTCATCTTTGTTGTCACAAATTGAACAATTACATCTCTGGGTAATTGCTTTCTTTTAGCATAAGCTGAATTTACTCTGTAAATCAAGTCAAAGTCTGCATCCAAATCTCCTTCATCTTCCCCTATGTAAGTTGTCAATGTCTTAATTACTAGGGCCCGTAGATCTTGATCTTCCTCCTCTTCTATCCCTCTCAATCTCAAGTGATTCTGGGTAGCCCTGTAATCCATCATGGTCTCCAACCTTGCATTCTCTGACAAGGTTTTTTTAACCTTTTGTTCCATATCTTCAGATTTTGTCACCAGACTTTTGACTTCCTTTTTAAGTTCTTCTGTATCCTTTTTAATCCCTGACACTTCTGCAAGTACCAGTTCTTTCAGTTCTTCCATATTTTTTTCTGTACTTGAATTTGCACTTGCTCTATTTGCTCCAATTGTTGTTGCAACTGTGATTCTATTTGTTTTCCAAGATTCTCCGTCATCCGTTTCTCCATCGCTTCTATAGCTGCTTGCCACTCTTTTTTTCCTTAGCAGTCATTCTTGGACTGGGTGATGAAGCAGCTCTAGGTCTTGTTCTCAAATCCGTCTTGGAGGCCACTTCAATGTTAATCAGACTTTGTATTAGCAATCTTCAAGCCAAATCGCCACCTTTAGAACTTATTTAAGCGCTTTTTCGGCTTGAAAATAACATTTTAAATTTTAGTCCTCCCCAAAATGTCGGGCGCAATTTCTCTATGGTTTTTCGGCTAGAGTAGGCTCCTTTCAAACTTCCTGCTCACCTGTCCGTCTCTGTAATCCAACTTCCGGTAAAGATGGTGCCGCACACTAAAATGTCCCTCCGCTTCAAACACAGCAGCCTCTAAAAGCCTCCACTCTAGCCCACTTCCTGTATCACAGAGTCACAGTTAGTTTCGTTTCTACTACGTAGCGTTTAGACTTGGCTGACCACAGGAATGCAAAACAAAGTCTCTTTTCAGCCTTTTTCTCTAACGGAAAGCTTCCTTTTTACTTTTAATTCAAGCGAAATAGTTCCTTAACAGTTTCAACGCTTATCCATACGTCTCAATATCACAGTCTCCTTTAAACCGGTAAGCGCTTAATCGTTTGTTTGTTACCTTGCTTGTAGTTTCGGGGTTTCGCGGTGCTTCTTCTGTAAACGATGTTAATTAGATGGTAAAGAGATCGGTAGATGGCGAATTTATGCTGAATTCTCAGCCCGGCTGGCATCTGTAGAGTTGATTTGCAACTGCCCTCTTCACGGAGGGAGATCAAAGTGTAAACAAGCTTCCTCCGAAGCTTATCCACACCGATCTCAACCCCCCTCAGGCTTCGCTGCTTGCTTGCCACTCCCCCGCCTGGAGAGTGCTGCGCTGGGCCAGATAAAGCCCAGACTGTCGTCAGATGCCGCAGTACACTTCGCACAACTCGCAAAGTGTGTCAATTCGCCATTTTCTCCGACCGGAAGTCATTGTTCCACAATTTTCTGAAAGGTCAGCTGGAGCTGGGATTTCAGTGGCTCCTACTGTAACACTGCATCTTCCATCCTTCTGTATTCACTCAGTACTTCCCAGCAAAGGACCCACTTCTCATAATTTTCCTTCTATACTATTGCTTTCCAGCTAATCAACTCCTTAATTTTCTGTTGGAGCTTGCTGGTTTTCTCTTGGCACTCATGGTTATGTCCAGGGTTGGCAGCTCTGTCCCTGCACTTTTCTCAAGGGACTGCAAACCCCACCAAAGATGTGCTGCACCACTTGTCTGCCAGGATGCAACAGTGGGTGGCCTCAATTTAGGAGTCAGCCAGGATGAAGGAACCCAGATAGCTTTCAGCTGCATGCTCAGCAGCAGAAGCCAGCCCAGCCAAGTTTCTACCAGAGGAGACCCTGGCTCTGAGACCCAGGGGAGCTCTGATGAGGGGGGGACAGCAGGCAGCACTGACCTTCTTAGAGGAGGTTGGGTGGGGCAGCCAGCCCTTTGAAGAAGTTCAAGAGGAAGGGCAAGACCCATTCCCTGGCAGAGCAGTGTGGGGAAATTGGGTGAAAAGAAACCTTCTCTTCTTGCTCTATTCTGACGCTCTATCTTGGGACATTTGCCCAACAAAAAACAACCACTCAATTCCAGTGGATCCTGACAGATTATTTTCCAATTTTAAGGGTTTATTTATTTATTTATTTACTTCACAGGCTGCCACAGTCATTCAAGTTGAACCAGCAAGTTTGGAAAATTCTGTCTCACACCTATAATGTTCCCAGCCTGAATGCCATAATTGTGATTGTGGCTGCTGTACTCGTTCCTGCAACAAAAATGTATGGAACATGTGATTATTAACAGAGAGGTGGTGGAAAGTGCTGTCAAGTCACAGGACTTATGGCAAACTGTAGGGGTTTCAAGGCAAGAGACGTTCAGAAGTGGTCTGCCATTGCCTGCCTCCACGTAACGACCCTGGTATTCCTTGGAGGTCTCCCATCATTATCATCATGTAAGTGGAAATATCTCAGCCTGTTTCAAAATTTGAAAAAATTGAAAAAATACCATGGATTGTTACATTTCCTTTAACTCTGCCACCTAAGCCTTTTAAACAAGTTTTCTGGGCACTTATTAGCAGTATTCCCTCTAAGCTGAGTTAGTGTGAGCTAGCTCACAGTTTTTTACCCTCCGGCTCACACATTTTTGTCTTAGCTCAGGAAGGATGGCTCCAGAGCAAACTAATTTATGCAGCAGCCAAATCGCTCGCTCACAGCTTTCATGCCAGTAGCTCACAAAGTAGATTTTTTGCTCACAAGACTCCACAGCTTAGAGGGAGCATTGCTTATTAGTAGAGCCCAATACTACCAACGCCCACCCCATAATGAACAATTGTAAGGACACAGATACCCGAAAGACCATCTCTCCCTGTATGTCCCTGTGCACCAGCTAGGGTCTTTAGCTTACCACTTTCTGGTTGTTCCTTCATTAAGGGTGTCCCACATGACATTGACAAGGACTCATGCTTTTTGGTCATTGCTCTCACTTTATTGAGGCACTGGTGTGTGCGGGGTTCCCCCCCACCACTCGAGATTTCAGTGAAGTGTAGGTTGCATTTTTATTAAATTTATTATATTTTATTTATTTATTTAATTTCTACCCCACCCTCCCCTCCTTGGTAGGCTCAGGGTGGCTTACATGGAATTTTACACAACTAAAACAAATATAGGTAAAATCATAAATAATATAAATATAAAAACATCACAAAGGCAGCATCCAACAAAACAAACAATCAGCTTCCGTCGTCGTCTGGGTTATGCAGGCTGTTAAATGATGTTAATGTTGATGTTAGCATTGGGGCTAGGACCTCAGTTTGTATGATGTGGCTCCCTAGTCGAAGGCCTCGTGGAAGAGCTCTGTCTTACAGGACCTGCAGAATTGTAAAAGGTCCCGCAGGTTTTATTAGGCTTTACTGCCCTGACCTGGATAGCCCAAGCTAGCCTGAACTCGTCAGATCTTGAAAGCTAAGCACAGTCAGCCTTAGTTTGAATTTGGATGGGAGACCACCAAGAAATACCAGGGTTGCTACAAAGAGGCAGGCAATGGCAAACCATGGCTGATTGTCTCTTGCCTTGAAAATCGTATGAGGTTGCCATAAGTCATCTGTGACTTGACAGCACTTTCTACCACCACAGGTTTTATTAGGTTTGGGGTAACATTGGGTTATATTATTTGAATGTTTTAAATACGTAGTTTTTAATTATGTAGCCTTGAGCCATGGGGGAAAGGCATCATATAAATTTTTAAATAAATAAATAAATTCATACAATGTGCCAGTGAGGCCAATCCCAGGTATTCACTGTGTGTCTCAGAACATGTTTTACTATTTATCTGTTTATTAAAACATTTATATCCTGACTTTCCTCATGGTTCAAGGTAGCTTAAAATAATAGTTAAAAACATTTGCAGTTCAAAATTCCAAATCTCTCACCCTTTTTGTTACCCAAAGTCTTCTAAATAACTGGGGAAAATTAGCTGAAGGAGAAGAGCAAAAGGGGGTAACACAGAATCACCAATGTATATCAGGATATTTCCCTTAGAGAAGTCTCAAAAAACCCAGGCAGATGTCCAATTGAAAAATAATAACAGGGCAAAAGCATACAAACAGAACACACATGCCCAAAATAGCTAAGAGCTGGGCTTTCTTTGTAGAAAAAACCCAAGAGGAACTCATTAGCATAATAGGCCACACCTAACAGCAGGAACTCATTAGCATATTAGGCAACACCCCCATGTTACCAGAAGTATGGTCATCCAGCCACACCCACCTTTTGCTTCTTATTCTGTTTACCTTGTTTGTTGTCAAAACCCAGGGCTTTTTTTGTAACAAGAACTCCTTTGCATGTTAGGCCACACACCCCTAATGTAGCCAGTCCTAATGAGTTTCTGCTGTTGGGTGTGACCTATTATGCTAATGAGTTCCTGCTGGGCGTGGCCAACTCGGGAGCCAGCCGGAACTCTGTTCCTGTGTGTTCCTGCCCCAAAATAGCCCTGGCTAAGAGGAAATTAAAGGGAGAACTGGGGAGATAGAGTTTTGAGAGGTGATATTTACAAATCTAGACAAAGAGGACCGTGGAAGACAGCTGCGAAATGGCCAGCATTCCAAAGAGCAAAGAGAGGAAACCCACACGCAAGTGGGGGTGTGGTTTGATGTCAAGAACACACCAGGGGGAAATTCCAGTGTGGCATGGCGACGGGCAGTTTTTTAAGAGGCTCCCGAGCCGCCCAATCCTCTTTTCATTCGTCTGCCCTCTTGGAGGGAGAGCAGATAGCAAGAGGTTTGTTTTTGGCCACGCACACACACAGCAAGTATGTGGGAGAGACCGTTTCTGCCTCGAGGCAGGAGCGATCGACAGAGCAAAAACATGGTCGCCATGTTTTTGCAAGGTGCAGCCAGCCATTTTAAAAGACAAACTATTTTTCTAACATGACAAGAATTATAACAAGAATGAAGAAGATAGGATTTATAGGAAGACAAAGTGTATTTCAACTATAACAAGGCGATTAACTGTGTTAAAATACCCCTTTTGAATTCTTTTTTTCCTCTCCTAAAATTTGGAAAGTGGCCAGAGTGAGAAACGAGAACGAAGTCTGTGTGAGTGATTTATGGGGGTAAGAAGATAACTTTACTCATTAAACTGAACTTAAAAATGCCATCTGCAGGATATTTGAACTGTTGCTAAGGCTTTTTTCTTCATAATTGTCCAGAGTTATAGTGGCTAATTTAAAAGAAGTAAGAAAAATGAGTAATAAAATAATTGGCGAGGATATGGAGGAAGGACAGGACTTAGAAAATTCGGAGATTGGCCAACTTACTGTGGAGCAATTTAAAAAGCTATTGTTAGATGAATTTTGAAGTGCGTTTAAAGAGGTTTGTAAGAGTTTATTGGAGAAACCTCAGAACGTACTTGTGGATGGTGATGGGGAAAAAGAGGGGAATCAATCACAGCTCCAGCAGTATACTGTGGGAGACTAGGAGGCAAAGTATCACTATGCAGGAAACATTGGCTTTACGTAAGATAGGATTTGAGAAACTCAGTGTACAAACGCCATACGTAGAAGAACCTTTGGATGAAGGTTGAAGCACGTTTAATGAGGCCTGTAAGAGTTTTCTGGAGAAACCTCAGAACTCATTTTTGGTTTGTGATGGGGAAAAAAGGGGAATTACTCTCAGCCCCAGCAGTGTATTGTGGAAAATCAGACCAGAAGGCAATGTAACACTGTGCAGGAAGCGCTGACTCCATACAAGATGGGACTTGAGAAAGTTAGTGTCAAAAAGCCGTACTCAGAAGAACTTCTGAGGAACTTTGTGATGTTGGAGGGGATGAAAAAAAATGTTTGGGAAAGTTTATCCAACAAAAAAACTAAACTTGTTAAAGTAAAATTAAAGCCCAGTATAAGGAAACTTGAGAAGCGTGGAAGAAATAATAAAAAGTCAAAGAATACTGGACAGAACTCTTTTTTTCTTTGCCTGAAATGTAGAAGGAAACTTATGGAAAGGGAAGCTCATGTATTTAAAGAGAGAAGGCATTTATATATGGTTGTAAAAAAGAAAAGGATGCAGAAAATCAAGAAAATATTAGCATATTACAAAATGGTTTAGTATAAGTATTTTATAATAATATGAAGAGAATTTATTAAGAGGCATGAGGCATTAATATTTTAGTTATTATTTAGTTAATATTATAGTTTAGAACTTTGATGTCCCAGCTCATTTGATTTTTGTTCTGTCTTTAAGAGATGAGATATAAATATTATAGCTAAATTTTTGTTTGTTTGTTTGCTGCAAGCTGGTGAAATAAAGTATTAAGAAATAGGGTAGATAAGTAGGTAATGGTTATAAAATACTATATACTAGGTAAATACTATGGTTATGAGATGTTATACACTGGATAAAAGCCATAAAAGTACAAGTAAGAAATTATACAGTATCTTAGTGAGGTAAAATAACTTTTGTTAGAATAGATATACAAAAGGGAAAAGGTGATGGTCTGCAGGTGTAAAGATGGATTGAAAGCAGAATACAATGCAATGCCAAAGAGTGTGAAGCTGGCTAAAGTAGTAGGAAAGGTAAAGTTAGAGGTAAAATGAGTATTCTATGGTTTATAAAAAGAATTTGATAAGGGTTAATTGAGAAAAGATGAGGAATTAGGAGAATTTAATTATTATTATTATTATTGTTTTGTTTTGCTGAAATGTTATGAATTATAGACAGATAAATAAGAATTATTTGAAGTTAATCTCCTATAGAGTTTGATTGTTGGATTAATTGTGACTAGGATTAATGTAAAGAAAGATTTAAGATGTGGTTAGAAATACACCTAGCAATGGGATCTGAGATGATGTCGGGGAAGGTGGAAGTATTTAGCCATGTTAGTCATGTTAGAATTTTGTGTTAAGATACGATATGGCAGTCTTTCTTTTTATGTATTTGTTGATGTTTATGTATTGTTGATGTTTGTCTCTTTTTGTGTTGCAAAATTAATAAAAATATTGGGGCGGGGGGAGAACACACACACAGAGACTGCTGGCTTGGTGCACTTTATATAGGAAAATTGTTCCCTGGGGCTCTGCTAACACGATCACCCCAAAAACAGCACCTTGATGGCTTTGTCCAGAGATAAAAGAACTGGGAGAAACTTGATGAGATTTCCTGAGGTGTATGGAAATTATAAATATTTCTGGGTGACAGTACCTGGGGTGATAATAACTGCTTGATGACCCTGCAGTTGCTGGATGGGAAACTACAAGGTTTTTACAACTAGTGTCAAATGGCTACAAGCTAGGTACAAGGGTGGAGAGAAAAGTCAATTCAGAGTTTTCCTGCGACCCCCTTTTATTTCTTAATTATGCATCTCCTTAATGATGGGGAGATGATGACAGTCAGTCAACCCACTGTCTTCACCTTCCAAAAACAGAAATATTTTCCCAGGCCTCTCTGTGGTTACACTCTTGCTGGCATCCATTTTGTGTGACATTTCAGACCAAGCATGGTCTTATCACTGTTATTTTTGGAGGTGATATTAATATGAAGGGTGTTCTCCTTTTTCTATGTACACAAACTGTTCCTTCTGCAGGAGGAGGGGTCTGAGTTCTAACATCTCCCCTTAAAAGATGCCTGGCATTCAGGCCCTCTCAAAAGCCCTTTCAAAAAAGCTGGCCTTACAGTGGCTCCTGAAGATCTCTAAGGAGTGTCCCCCTCACCTCTTCAGGGAGCCCATTCCACAGAGCTGGAGCCTCAATGGAAAAGGCCTGAGTTCTGGCTGAGGCCAGACAAGTCACCCTGCTACTTCCAAGCTATTTCAGGTTTCATGTTCTAATGTTCCTCACCAAAGGCTCCTAAGTAAGCTCAATAGTCATGGGATAAAAGGACAAGTCCTCTTGTGGATCAAAAACTGGCTTATAAATAGGAAACAGAGAGTGAGTATAAATGGGAAACTTTCTCAGTGGAGGGTGGTAAGCAGTAGGGTACCACAGGGATCAGTACTCAGTCCGATGCTTTTTAACTTGTTTATTAATGATTTGGAATTGGGAGAAAGAAGTGCAGTGGCTAAATTTTCAGATGACATGAAGTTGTTCAGGGTGGTGAAAACCAGGGAGGATTGTGAGGCACTCCAAAGGGATCTGTCGAGGATGGGTGAGTAGGCGTCAACGTGGCAAATGGGGTTCAATGTGGCCAACTGCAAAGTTATGCACATTGGAGCCAAAAATCCTAAATATAAATATACGTTGATGGGGTCTGAACTGGCAGAGACAGGCCAAGAGAGAGATCTTGGAGTCGTAGTGGGTGACTCAATGAAAATGTCTAGACAGTGTGTAGCTGCAATAAAGAAGGCCAACGCTATGCTGGGGATTATTAGGAAGGGAATTGAAAACAAATCAGCCAGTATCATCATGCCCCTGTATAAATCATTGGTGCGACCTCATTTGGAATACTGTGTACAATTCTGGTCGCCACATCTCAAAAAGGATATTATAGCATTGGAAAAAGGGCAACAAAGAAGGGCAACTAGAATGATAAAAGGGTTGGAATACCTTCCCTATGAAGAAAGGTTAAAACACTTGGGGCTCTTTAGCTTGGAGAAATGACGGCTGAGGGGTGACATGATCGAGGTTTATAAAATTATGAATGGGATTGAGCAGGTTGAGAAAGTGCTTTTCTCCCTTTCTCACAATACAAGAACTCGTGGGCACTCCATGAAATTGCTGAGCAGTCGGGTTAGGACAAATAAAAGAAAATACTTCTTCACCCAAAGAGTGATTAACATATGGAATTCACTGCCACAGGAGGTGGTGGCAGCTACAAGCATGGACAGTTTCAAGAGGGAATTAGATAAACATATGGAGCAGAAGTCCATCAGTGGCTATTAGCCACAGGGTATAGATGGGAACTCTCAGTCTGGGGCAGGTGATGCACTCTATTCTTGGTGCTGGAGGGGGCAGGAGTGGGAGGGCTTCTAGTATCCTGGCCCCACTGCTGGACCTCCTGATGGCACGTGGTATATTTTGGCCGCTGTGTGACAGAGTGTTGGACTAGATGGGCCATTGGCCTGATTCAACATTGGCTTCTCTTATGTTCTTATGTTAATGTCTGAGAAAGAGTTTTTTAAAAAGCAAACATTTCTGAGAAGCAGCACAAAACGTCTGGATCATAATTAAGCACAGAGAAAATGAAGAGTAACACTGGGCTTAATTTGAACACTGCTGTCAGTCAGAACCTTCCACTAGGAAATTTAATGAATATCTGTAACCACCCTGAGAAGTACCAGGCTAGAACATACATAATCTGGTTGTCTGGTGTGCCACACACCATGAAAGAATTGGAAAGGCTGAATTCATACATGTTTGCTTCTGCTGTGTTATTCAGAGGACCACTGAGTTGGCTGTTGTAGTAAATTAGTCAGCTCTGTTGCTCTGATGACTGGAGACTGGATAGCAATGATAACATTCCTATGTGGCTGCCAGGTGTCCAACGAAACTGTTCACAGCATCCAAAATAGCTTTTTTAATGGGTAGGCAAAGTATCCAGCATTGGGTGGTCCTCCTTGGAGGAAGTCTTTGGATACCGCAGGAAGCAGCTTTCCATAGCCTCAGCAAGTGGCTCTTAACTCTTGCGTTAGTATTCTGTGGCTTTATTTTATCATTTGGGATTCCTATTCATGTGGAACCTGTTCTTGAATGGCATTGTTTCTTTGTCAATTACAGCCTGTGTTCAGATGCAAGAGAAGCAGAAGGTTGTTCCATAGCCTTATGCTGATTGTTTTAGGCATTTGCCTGTTTATATGACTACGAAACAGAGTTATATTATATTGAACAAAGCTCAGGGTCCGCATCCCTTATTTGGCAAGCTACTGCTTCCAGATACAGGTAGAGTGAAAGAACAGTCTTCTGCTTTATGATAGGAGTAAGTCTTGGTTTCCAAAATACAGGATTCAATGGCCTGGATCCAGCCAGCCTTCCCCCTGCTGAATAAGAGAGGACCATCTCATGTTTGACTGCCAAAAAAAGCTATGTTTGGGATCATGGGACCTGACTTAGTACAGGGGCTGTACTAAGCAGGGGAATTAGGTAAAACTGAGTGAAATAGCTGGTTGGATCCAACCCTTTATCATTCTGCACCAGTTGATAGCGGTCAGTGGTTTAGCCCATATGGGACTGTATTTTGACCAGACATGTTCTCATGCCATTTAACTTAGATTATCTGCAAAAAGAGACCTTATTTTAAAATGATAGAGTAGATTTATATAAAACAACAGATGTCAGTTTTGATCCTAATCAGACTTAAAGCGAAAGCCTCTGATTTCAACAGAACATTTTGATGTGGAGGTGTTGTTACTAGCATTGTATGCTTGGCCATATTCATTCTGATTGTGAGAGAAATACAGTTAGCGGTAGTGGCTGCTAACTGCTGCAATTTCTAAATGAAATATTAGGGAAATGACTAAGCTCATTTAACACAATTTGGTCATTTGTTATTGCTAAGTAAGAGCAAAGGAGCTGGAACAAATAATAAGCCATGCATTCCACCACCACCCCCAAACCATTTAGAGTTGTCTTTGATTACTATTAGGAACATTGAGACATCTTTGTTTGTATTCCAACTGAAATGATACATTTCTGATGGCCCATCACAGCCACTACACCATCTGCTTTCTCCAGGCTATTTATTCCAGCTTTCTCTATTTTTTATTCCATCTTTTAATATTAGAGTTTCTTTCATGGAGTTGATCATTATGCTGATTTTTTCCCCTGCCACACCTGCTCTTCAGGACCATACAATTATCTTGATCTAGACTAGGCTTCAACAGCCTTTGACCCATTGTGCCAAATGCATCCAAAATGCCACTTATGGCCTGTTAATTCTTAGCAACTCCCTTACCCCAGTCTTTGGAGTATCATGTAGGCAGCAAAACAAGAGATGATTGGCTCCTTGCAGATCACAATGCATGGGCATGGCTGGTGTCAGACTCTTGAACAAAACTCACTCTCAACAGAACTCTCTCATAGTGATTTGTTTATTGAGATATGAGGAGGTGTCAAGCTAAGCACTTCTGTGTCAGAACTAATGAGGTTGGCACCAGTTCTGTTTTTATTCCTAATTCAAACAGGGGGCCCCAGTACTCATCCAATCAATCCATCCATTCAGCCTGCCTAAAACAAGCACAGGCTTCTACTCCCCCCAACTGCGAACCTACAGCTCCATTATCTGTGACAGGCTGGCTAGCGGAGACAGGCATCCAAGGTCATCCACATTCTTCCCAGTCGGGAGGCCTCTTGAGAAAGTAGTTATCAAGCAGCTAAGTGAAGCACTTCCCACACACTCACCCACATGGCCCCTCTGCCCCACCAATGTCCCAATACATGATGATTACAGGTAAAGGAAAGAGAACAACAGAAATACATGGCAAACAAGGACTCGAGTTTGACAGTGAGCTGTGTTCAGTCTGAAGAGCTGCAAGCTGTACAAGGCCAAGAACAATGAATCAAGGTATAAACCTGAATATGAGTAAATATTATATTTTCCCATACTACTGGCTAGAAACCTGAAAGTGAGCATGTATGGAAGCCCCTGAAGCTGACCGGATAACGAACATATTAAACTGCATTATACCAAGCCAGATCATTGGCCTGTCTCATACAATATTGTCTACTGTGATTGGCTGAATATTCTAAGCTGCCCCTTGATTATTCAGTCCAAAGGTACCAATTATTCAACACATGGCAGTTAATGAAAAATTTTCCAACATATAAGTCTCAAAATATATCTTGTCTTCAGCAGTGTTCTTCTATAACATAGACTCCAAAAAGTTGTAATGGAAATTTTTAAATTCCTCTTTCCTACAGTTTCCTGGAAAAAAACCCTTAAATCTACATCTGTTTGCACAGGGGAGAAATTAGAATGGCACCAGGGTCACTAACTTTTAGGCATTGTACAGGAATTTTTATTCTCCCAGGTATTTGATAGATAAGTTCTTTCAATTGTAACTACAGTCTTCTCCTCCTTTGAGAATTGTTTTATGCTGTTTGCAGTGTTTTATTTATTTATTTATTTGCAACATTTATATCCTGCCTTTCTGCCCAATCAGGGTCAACAAGACTGCTAATAAAAAAGATACGCCATAAAACCAATTAAAAACCAGATCTAATATACATATAAAACACAAGACAGGAGATTAAAACATCAGGCAGGAGGGTGGGATCATTGAGAGAATGGCAGACAAAAGGAATAGGTCTTCACCCACTGGCAGAAGATATTGATAGCAGGGCACAGACAAATGTTCTCCGGGGAGGGTGTTCTATAATTTTGGCACCACAACCTCTTGGGTTGTTACCCATGTAGCCTCATAAAACAGGGGCACCTGCAGCAGGGCTTCAGAAGATGACCACAGCAACTGGGTAGGTTTTAGGGTTGCCAGGTCTGGGTTGAAAAATACCTGGAGACTTTAGGGGTGGATCCAAGAGAGGGCAGGGTTTGGGGAGGGGAGGGGCCTCAGCATGGTACAATGCCATAGAGTCCACCCTTCAAAGCAGCCATTTTCTCCAGGGGAGCTGATCTCTGTCAGCTGGAGATCAGTTGTAAAAGCGGGAGTTCCCCAGGCACCACCTGGAGGCTGGTAACCCTAGTAGGTTTGTACAGGAGGAGGTGGTCCTTAAGGTATGCTGATCTGAAACCACATATCAGCATCTTGAATTGGGCCTGGAAACAAACTGGGAGCCATTGTAGATGGACTAGGACTAGACTGCTATGGTCCTTACAATATCCTGGCTGTAGCATTATGTACCAACTGAAGTTTCTGAACAGTTTTCAAGTAGACCTAGGAAAAGACTGCAAAAAGTTCAACTCTATGTGTTGTCGAAGGCTTTCACGGCCATAATTCATTAGTTGTTGTAGATTTTCCAGGCTGTATGGCCGTCGTCTTGGCATTGTAGGACCTGATGTTTCACCAGCAGCTGTAACTGGCATCCTCAGAGGTATAACACAGAAAGATGGAGTACTCTCTGTGTCAAGGTGAGAAGAAAAAAAATTCTGAGGATGCCAGCTACAGCTGCTGGCGAAACATCAGGTCCTACAATGCCAAGACCACCACATTCATACGGCCCGGAAAAATCTACAACAACTAATCAACTCTGTGCTTTCTTCGGGTTCAGTAGCACCTTAGAGATCAACATGATTTTGGGGTTATAAGCTTTCAACAGTCAAAGTTCCAAGGGACTTGAAAGCTTATATCCTCAAAATCTTGATGATCTCTGAAGCGCTACAAAACCTGTAAGGACTACTCAGATGGTTTTAGTACACGTCTCTTCTCAATTAAGGCAGGAATCTGACTGAATCTCCTCAGCATCCAGCTCTCTCAAGACTTTTCTGATCAGCTGATGCCAACCAATCAGATTGCTTAGAGCAGCCTGGCACTCAAGGCTCTCTGGCTCTGTGAAGAATTAGCCCTTCACAGTCCTTCAGTTGTTGGTACAACACTTCTAAGCCTCTTAAAAAGTGCAGTCTGTGACACCAAGCTTCATACTCAACAGGCCAGCATATTTTAAGATTTGTATTTGGTACAAAAGTAGAAATATAATGTGGCTAACACATGCACACACACACATATATATATTCGAGGGTTTTCAAGGTAGTTTGCCATTGCCTGCCCCCCACGTCACAACCCTGGTATTCCTCAGAGGTTTCCCATTCAAGTACTAGCCAGGGCTGATCCTGTTCAGCTTCTGAGATCTGATGAGATTGGACTAGCCTGGGCTATCCAGGTCAGGGATATATATATATATGTGTGTGTATATGTATATATGTGTGTGTGTGTGTGTATAAAGAATAAAATAAGAAGATATCTATCTAATCTTATTTTCTTTCTTCTGCTCCCAATATGATTCCCTGAGATTCTTGCATGATATGACAGATGGGAACCTTATTTAAATTTAGAAAGCGTGAATACCACATGCTGAGCTAGACAGAACAATTGAGCTTGGTTTCCTTTGCATGAATTTTATTTAATGCTAGATTCAGGTTAGAAACTTGAAGATGGTGTAAATGCTTGAGAGGAAATTGTCAGAAATACCCACATTTCTCAGAATGCATGATGCTTAGCTTGTAGAGATGTGTAAAAAGTGACCTAAAGGGATCACATTTCCCAACTTGCTGTCCAAAAAGATGTTAACATTCTGTTATTTATTGGTGCCCATTATGAAAGTCCTGCACCATCCCAAAAGGAGTAAAAAAATGTCATGGTTGCCAGGGGGGAAGAAGGGAGGAGAGAGATTATCCTTGAAAGCAATCAAAGGCTAGAATAGTTTCTACCAACTCATCACTGAAGTTGCCATGGGCACCGTCTAAGAGCCTGGGTTTAAATGTCAAATTTCCCCTGATTTACTGTCCTTTTTAACTATTCATCAGACCTGTATCATTCAATTATTTACTTCTCCTTTTTTGTTATTGTTTAGATAGTATCTAAATCCTGCCTCCTTTCATTTCTGCCTCATTTCAGTTCCCGTTAATGTTTGTTTCTGAATACTGAAGAAATGGGAAGAAATCAGCTTTTTAGCAAATATGCTTCAATCATCATATTTTCCTCTTGTAAAAAGAGAGAGAAGCATATCGATATACTCCTTTTGAAATCATTGGTATATTAATATTTAGCTGTGGAAAAGAACCCCCTCATTAAAGATTGCACAGTTAAAAGCAAAACATACTAAGTGCTAAACAAATGCAGACCTAATAGTGAGTCCTGTCCTGCCTTCTTGTTTCAAGGCATATGGTGCATTTCGCTATTGACTTGCTAAAATGCATTTTCTGCAGGGAAGGAAGAGAAGAAGAGAAAGGCCACCGCATCTGTGGTGAGATCTTGGCAGGGGGTGGGAAGCCAAATCCCATCATTTATGGAATGCGTGCATTTGATGTCAGGGAGCTAAACTGCCCATCAATTGAATTAATGTATCAGTAAAATTGAAATAAAGGGCTAGAAGAAGCAGTTTAGAGAAAATGCTTCTTTTCACTTGCTATTCTTCCCCTCTCCTCCCCCCCCCATTAGCTCCACTAAGCTGGCACAGGACATCTGGGACCCCTTTGGGTTTTGTCAGATTGATTTGGGTGGAGAGGAAACCCACACAGAGCTCAGCTGTCTTAAAAGAAAGACGAAGGGGGAAGGGAAGTCTTGCATTTGTGTTTTCCTTTGCCAGTTAATACTGTTACCATGTAAATGAACCGTAATAGCCTATAAAGTGAGCAACCTATGAATGGGTGAGAAGTTCACATCTCTTTTGCTACTGTCGTTTCAGTCTGTCCGGCTTCATGCTCAGTGGGGCAACAGAGCATTCATTTCTGCTATTGAATGCAATCTTCATGTGAGAACAGACATTTTGAACAACACTTTAGAAGAAGAAGAAGAGATTGGATTTATACCCCACCCTTCACTACCCAAAGGAGTCTCAGAGCGGCTTACAAACTCCTTTCCCTTCCCCTCCCCACAACAGGGGATGAGAGAGCTCTGACAGAAACTGTTCTTTTTCAAGAGCAGCTGTGCCAGAACTATGGCTTGCCCAAGGTCATCCAGCAGGCGCAAGTGGAGGAGTGGGGAATCAAACTCGGTTCTCCCAGATTAGAGTCCGTACACTTAACCACTACACCAAACTGGCTCTTTAGCTTCACATAGTTCTGGCCTCAGATCTGTGCACATAACTCCCATATGGCTGCCAGCTTAAGGCAGCACTAAAAAGTCAAGGGTACTTGGAGAATTTTTCAAATAAAATACAAACACCCGTTAATTCCACTCATGAGGACCAGGCCAATGGCTCATCCAGTCCAACATTCTGTGTCACACAGTGGCCAAAACCCACTGGACAGTGGCCAGAACTCCAGAAGACCTCCCACTGTTGCCCTCCAAGCATTGAGAATACAGAGTATCACTGTCCCAGACATAGTGTTCCATCTAAACCTTGAGCTCATAGTCACTCATGGATCTCTGATCCACATGTTTATCCAATCCCGTCTTGATGCTTTCTATGCTTGTAGCTGCCACCACTTCCTGCAGCAGTGAATTCACTTCTTTGCATGAAGAAGCACTTCTTTTTATTTGTTCTAAACCTACTGCTCATTAATTTCAGTGAGTGACTACAAGTTCTTGTATTGTGAGAAAGGGAGAAAAGTACTTCTTTCTCTATATTCTCTATCCCATACATAATTTTGTAAACCTCTATCATGTCACCCCTCAGTTATCATTTCTCCAAACTAAAAGGCCCAATCTCTTTAACCCTTCTTCCCAAGGAAGGTGTTCCATCTCCTTAATCATTTCAGTTGCCCTTTTCTGCTCCTTTTCCAATACTTTTTTTCCCGGTATGGTGACCAGAACTGTAAACAATATTCCAAATGAGGCCACACCATAGACTTATTGTTGTTGTTGTTGTTCAGTCACACAGTTGAGTCGAACTCTTTGCGACCCCATGGACCACATCATGCCAGGCCCTCCTGTCTTTCACCAGGCCCTCCTTTATACAGGGGCATTATGATACTGCCTGATTTGTTTTCAATCCCCTTCCTAATAATCCCCAGCATAGCATTTGCTTTTTTATTGCAACCACACACTGAATCAACATCTTCAATGAGTTTTCTAATATGACTCCAAGATCTCTTTCCTGGTCAGTTATGGCCAGTTCGGACCCTATCAATGTATATTTATAGTTAGGATTTTTGGCTCCAGTGTGCATTACTTTGCACTTGCCCACGCTGACCCTCATTTATTCATTTATTTATTTATAACCTGTCTTTCCTGTACAGGCAGACTCATTTGCTACATTGATGCCCACTTGCCCAGCATCAACAGATCCCTCTGGAGCACCTCACTGTCCTCCCTGGTTTTCACTGCCCTGAACAACTTAGTGTCATTCACAAACTTACCTATTTCACTACTTACTCCCAACTCCAAATTATTAATGAACAAGTTAAAATGCACCAGACCTAGTACCAAGCCCTGTGGTACCCCACTGCCTACCACCTTCCACTGTGAAAACTGCCCATTTGTACTCACTCTCTATTTCCTGTTAATTAACCAGTCTATAGTCATCAAGAGTACTTGTCCCCTTATCCCATGACTGCTGAGTGTACTTTATCAAAAGCTTTCTGGAAATCTAGGTAAAACAACATATATTGGGTCACCCTTGTTAACTCCCTCAACTCTAAAAGCTTAGTGAAATAAAATCTTTCCTTACAGAATCTATGCTGATTCTTCCTCAGTAGCTTTTGTTCATCAACCTGCCTACTAATTCTATCTTTAATAATGGACTCCACCAACTTACCCTCTATCAACATTAGACTGATTGGCCCATAATTTCCTGGATCTTCTCTGGAACCTTTCTTAAAGATGGGGGTTACATTAGCTACCTTCCAGTCCTCAGGAATGGAGGCAGATTTTAGTGATAGATTGTATATTTTTGTCAGGAGATCCACAAGTTCACATCTGAGTTCTTTCAGAACTATTGTATGTATGCCATCTAGGCCTGGTGATTTGTCAGTTTTTAATTTGTCCATCAGTTGTAGGTCCTCCTTGTTCATTACCTCAATCTGACTCAGGTCTTTTGACACCCCTCCTGAAATTGGTGGCTCTGGAGTGAAGACAGAGGTAAAAAAAATGCATTCAGCTTCTCTGCCATTTTCCTATCATCCTTTAGTAATCCTTTCACCCCTTGGTCGTCCAAGGGCCCCACTACCTCCTTGGATGGTTTTCTGCTTCTAATGTATTTGAAGAAATTTTAATTGTTGGTCTTATGTTTTTGCAATATGTTCCTCACTACGAGTAAGGCCTGTTGTGGGAAGAAACACAACGAGATCTAGAAGGAAATTCCAGGTGAGTGTTCCGGCTGTGGCTGGTGGGGCAGCAGAGGGAAGAGGAAAATAGAGGGAGGCAAGCCATATTTATTTCCTTCTGCTTAGCAATAAGGCAGGGTTGTCTCAAGTCATTTTGCTGCCCCTAGTGGGTTGTATGGGAGGACAGCCTCATAGTAACAGGTATGGTTCCCTCCACCCCTGACTTAACGCTGATTTGGGGTTATGCTGTGGCAGCTAAGGTAGAAAAGCACCTCCTCCTATGCCATGTCTTCTGGGTTCCAAGGGTCTGGAAAGCGGTTCCATAGCCAATTGCAGGGTTACCAACTCTGGGTTGGGAAATACCTGTAGATTTGAGGGGTGGAGCCTGGGGAGGGAAGGGGTGGAGAGGGACCTCAGCAGGGTAGAATTCCATTGAGTCCATTGCCCAAAGCAGCCATTCTCTCCAGGAGAACTGATCTTGGAGAACTCCAGGTGCTGCCTGGAGGCTGGCAATACTAAGGGGAGGGCCAGACCTGTAGATATGAGGGGTAGAGCCTGGGGAGGGCAGGGTATGGGGTGCAGAGGGACTCCCAGAGTTAAGCTTCCTTTTGGGCCCACTGTTTCCACCCATAGTGTTTCTGTAAGTGAATCTGTTTCTCTTAGATTCTCAGTTTTACTGGACTGTATATCCTCTTGGACATACAGAGCCACTCCACCTCTGACCCTTCCCTCCCTATCCTTCTAATTTATATCCAAGAATCTCTGTATCCCACTGATTACCCTCATCCCAACAAGCTTCTGAAATGCCCACAGTGTCTATGTTCTCCTCTTACACTAAGCATTCCAGCTCTCCCCCATGTTACCTCAGGCACTTCTAGCATTTGCATATAAACTTCTATAATTTCCCAGAACCGTTTGGCCTGCAACTTTCCTCCTGTGGCCTCTAGACCTTGTCAGACAGTCAATATTGTTCGTCACCCTCTCAGTGGCCAGTCCTAATCCATTTCCCTCTAGAACAGTAACAGCTGTCCATCTTAGAGATGAGCCATTCTGAACCAGAGACATTTCACCTTCTGTTAGCTTTTCCCTTTTAACGCAGATCTCATGTTATCATCACTAAGGGCCAAGATTACAAAATCTTTGAGTTTGTTGGGGGTGACATGGACTTTGTATTGGATGTGCAATGGGAGTTCACCCCCCCCCCGGTACCGTTTTCCTGTCCTCAGACTGACTCATGTAGCCACTATTGGCTCTGTTGTAAAAATGACACACAGCCACATAAGTAATATGATTTCATAACAGATCCAATTATCTGTTTTATAACAGTATAGAAAAATAGTGAGGAAAAACCCATTCTGAAGGCCCATTTACACATGGGAAAGTTTCGTGTTAGTTGGTAGGTGACATGAGATATTTGTATCAGACTTGCAACAGGAATTCTGTGCGGTTGGCTTCATTGAGGAAAACTGCAGTAATCTGATTTCAGCCCTGACCTGGATAGCCCAAGCAAGCCCAATCTCCTCAAATCTTGGAAGCAAAGCAGGGGCAGCCCTGGCTCGTATTTGGATGGGAGATCTCCAAGTAATGACACAGAGACGGGTGATGGCCTCTGAACATCCCTTGGCTTCAAGTCCTGCTAGGGGTCTCCAGAAGTCAGCTTGACTTGATGGTAAAAGAAAAAGAAAAAACGATTAAAGAAGTAACTTGATTTCCCAACAGAGACAGTAGTGGTTCCACAAGACCAAGGATAAGAAAATATGAGGGTGGGTGAGGGGCTGAAATTGCTTCTCCCCATGTGCAGTAGTTACAAGGAGAAAAGGGCCACTGTGTATCTGGAAGGGACAAAACTCTCATTGCACATCTGATGCAAGCTCCTCTGGTTGGATCACCTTCAAGTACCAAAAATGCTACACTGGGAATCATGGGACCTACAAGCACAAAAGCCATGTGTAATGAGACCTGTAGCTGGGAAGGGAATTGGGCAAGATTGCATGAAAAATACCTGGCTGGATCCAACTCTTCATGTCATCCCCCAACAAACACAAGGACTTCATAAACCAAAAATAGTGTGAACACAAAACATACAACTGCTCATGTAATTGAGCAAACTCTGGAGGACCACAGAAAAGAGGAGGGCCTGGTGTGATGTGGTCCATGGGGTCATGAAGAGTTGGACTTAACTGTCTGACTGAACAACAACAACACAACTACTCAACAATATTTGCCAATGGACTGACAAAAATATACCCTTAGGAAAAAGGAATAGATTAAAGTTTTCTATTCCCACACAAATCAACTTGAACACAAGATGTATGTCACACATGTTAACTGTGACCTAATGTATCTATCACTGTGAGGAAATGTGCACAAGCCAGGCAGGATAAAGCTGCACTGATGGGATCATGGATAAACCCATTAGATCTAGTCTTCCCTCCTGGAGGAGCAGAGAACATTGCCAGAGGCAGGCCTAACAACTAGGTACTCAGTTCTGACAGAAGTAGAGCCAAACCACTCTGCCAAACCACCAAGCAGAGCTACCCTTCACTCTCTCCACTCTTTTCCTGAGCCAGACCTGAGCTATCATCTCTCCCAGAGGCAGAACTGAACTGCTGCTGTTTCCCTCCAACATTCCAACCCCTTTCTCAAAGGTGATTGGATGCTGGAGCAGCACTTCCATAGGCTCAAGTGACTGGCTGCTTCCCTTTCAGGAGCAGGATCGCCTTCTGTCAATCACAATGTCCTTACAGAGCAATGCATAAACCACAGTTCTGCATGTGTGTCACTTACTAGATTGGGAAACAGGAGCGTAAATCAGATCTGCAGCACTGGACCTCTGTCAGTTTGAGGCTTTAGTGGCAGTCATGGCCTTCTTGCATATCCCTGGAGCACACAGGAACTTGCTTCTCATGTTTTTACTCCCAGTTCAACATAATCATATGTGACTTTACTAATCTGAGTAGTGATGGGATCCTGAAAATTGATCTGAATCTTAATGATAGCACAGTGAGCTACTTCAAAACATAAAATCACATAAAATCTTGAAATTTGCTAGGCCATTTGAGCCAAACTCTACTTGTACCTTAACACAAGGAAACAGGAAATCTGGGTTGTGTTCCTGCCTTTTCCCTGCCCCTCTCTCTCCCCGTAGCTTCCCTATGAGACCTTGTGCAAGCTGTTAATACGCCTCATTCTTTTGCAGCCCATCTGTTAAGGGGGAATAATAATAATAATCTCTTTTTCACATGCTGTATGTTCTTTCACAGGGAAAATGTATTACTATGCAGCAGATTGTGCACTGGTCTTGATAGAGTGACTACACTATTAGAAGCACTTCTGAATGCAGATCTTGTATGTAAACCTGTCATTCAATGAGAAATGCATGCATTACTATTCATGCAGTAAGATTAGTGTTAAAGTCTCCATACAAACAAATCCAAAGTGTATATATGCTTACTCTGAGAAAAGGGGGCCATATGAAATGTTGGTGTTCAGTTGCAGGATTACATCCCATTATTTTAAGGTTTTACAATTTATTATGATTTGAGAAGGTAAATAATCATACGACAATGCAGAGGGGAGACTGGGAATATCTGAACTAAGCACTTGTTTTCACTTCCTGTTTCTAGGTGTAACACTTAGGTATGGTCAGATGAGCAAGCTAAAGGGCTCTTGGCCTTTGGTTCATGTCCTATCACCTTGGGTGAGTGGCTTCATGGAATCCAGCACCTGCCCAAGATAGAGCCGATTATTTTGTTTATTTTATTTAAATTGTAATGTTCTGTTGTTGTAAGCAACTTTGGTCTCTTTGGAGAAAAATCAAGGAATAGGGGAGGGTCTGTGGCTCAGTGAGTGAGCATCTGCTTGGCATGCAGAAGGTCCCAGGTTCAATCCCCAGCATCTCCAGTTACAAGGACAAGGCAATTGGTGATGTGAAAGACCTTAGCCTGAGACTCTGGAGAGCCACTGCCAATCTGAGTAGATAATACTGATATTGGTGGACCAATAAGAACATAAGAGAAGCCAATGTTGAATCAGGCCAATGGCCCATCCAGTCCAACACTCTGTCACACAGCGGCCAAAAATACCACGTGCCATCAGGAGGTCCAGCAGTGGGGCCAGGACACTAGAAGCCCTCCCACTGCTGCCCCCTCCAGCACCAAGAACAGAGTGCATCACCTGCCCCAGACTGAGAATTCCCATCTATACCCTGTGGCTAATAGCCACTGATGGACTTCTGCTCCATATGTTTATCTAATTCCCTCTTGAAACTGTCCATGCTTGTAGCTGCCACCACCTCCTGTGGCAGTGAATTCCATATGTTAATCACTCTTTGGGTGAAGAAATACTTCCTTTTATTTGTTTTAACTCTGACTGCTCAGCAATTTCATGGAGTGCCCACGAGTTCTTGTATTGTGAGAAAGGGAGAAAAGTACTTCTTTCTCAAGCTGCTCAATCCTATTCATAATCTTATAAACCTTGATCATGTCACCCCTCAGCCGTCGTTGGTCAATGGTCTTATTCAGCATAGGGTAACTTTATGTGTTCATGTATAGTTAAGTAAACATTCTCAGATGTATAATTCTGTTTTGGAACTCACTGATATAAATGTTATTGTTCATAACTTTGTTTAAGGGCAGTGGCATTTCCTCTTTCAGTTCTCTACCTGATCTCATAGCCTAAAGTACCTGATTATCAGGATACTGCTTCACACATCTATCATGTAACATTTACTGTGTCTCTGTTTGAGTTCAATGACACTGTGAATGATTAACTATGGGTAAATTCCAGCTCCACAGAAATACAGAGGAAAAATTCCCATTAGTTCAGTCTTTTCTGATTTCTCATGAGATCTAGTCTTTTGATACACAGAGATTTTTGATCCTGGGCCCTATAATTTGAATAGTAGTCTTTCTACTTGCTATTTATTTTAATTTACATTTTTATTTCATATTCTTTGTTCGGTCTGGGCACTTATAGCAAGCTATAAAATAGGTTACTCATTTTATAGTAGAGATGAAGGGCTGAGGCATGAGAGCAGAAAGCCTGTGGCTATGGAGCTAGGAAGGAGGGAACAGAATCCAAATTCAAGCCAAATTTCCATCTGCTAAACCACAGGTTCCCATTTTGGCAGGCAACCAATGAAAATAGTATCTTAGATCACATGAATAAGCAGCTGCCATCTTCAACGCTGATTATGTTATACTTATACAACAGGCATAAATGTAGAAGAACAAGGGCAAAAGAAAGGTAACCTAAACCAAAGGGAATAACACACTGAAAGATTTGTCTCTTCTATTCAGAACTGCTTGATTGCTTTTCACATCTGTATTTTTTTCCTGCTGACAAGCAAAGCTTGAAAGTAATAAGTGCTGCATGAATTAAATACATCACACTTGACTGCCTGGGTACTGGTGAAGCTTCAAACCAATCTGGGTTCTATCAATGTGCTGCTATTGATTTTGGTGCTTTGACAGAAAATGTCTGAAAAACAAATTATGAAGAAAAAAACTAATAAAAGTTAATTTTCCTGTTATGTTTCTTTGTCATCCATCTAAATTAGTGCTGAACTTGTAAACAAGGTTGTGTACATGTACCTATCAGTAAAGTTAAAACATTTATCCTTATTTTAACACAGAAAGCTGCACATGCACTTCTATCTCATAAGAAATTCCTGACATTGAACTCACAATTTTAATAGTCTCCTTCTTATAGAATTTATCTCTTCTCTTCCGTACAAATGGCACTAGAGAGGGAAAAGATGTTTGGCAGCTTAGTGTTGTTATATTTTCATGCCAAATCTTTCTGCTGGCCTCTTAGAGCCTTTACTGTTGGAGCTACTGTAGGTTCAGTGGTTTTCAAGCTGTGTTCCTAGGAAACAAGGATTTCCTCAATGACAAAAAAAGATTAATGGTGGGCAAGTTTCCCTCACAGTTTCTCCCTACATGTTTAGCCATGGGAGAGTGTCAGGCAATAGAGGTGTGTACTGGGGAAAAAAATGTTATAACTTCAGATTCAGGCTTTGGAAGGAAATTTTTTACTGTGATTACTTATTTTGGGGTTGGACATTCAAATCCATGTATTTTCAGAGTGTGGGACCTTTATTTTCAATGGGGAATGTATGAGGGTCTGGAACAGCTTTTTCGTAGAAAAAGAGGTGCAGGAGCTCATTGTCATAACTCATTATCATAACTTATTTGCATATGTCACACCCTCTGACATCACCAGAAGTGTGTCAGAAGGCAACACCCACCGCTCAGGCTCCACTGGACTGTTTTGGATTGCTAGCTATGGGGGCAGGAGTGCACAGATTTGCCTTCACAGAGGAGGGAGAGCTTATATCTGAATAAATCTTGGTCTTAAAGGTGTCACTGGACTATTTTGGATTGCTAGCTATGGGGGGGGAGAGAATGTGCAGATCTGCCCTCACAGAGGAGGGAGAGCTTGTACCTGAATAAACCCTGGTCTTAAAGGTGCCACTGGACTCTTTTGGATGGCCAGCAAGTGCAGGAAAGTGTGTGGCTGTTCATGGGTCGATGAGGGCAGCACAGAGGATGTGCATGGCCTCGAGCAGGTAGGGGACCAGGGCAGTGGTGGTGCAGAAGCACAGGAGGAGGCCGAGGAGCTGCAGGAGGCTGGGGTGGAGCTTCTTGCAGGCCTCGCAGGACTTGCCGGGGCCCACCTTGCAGAGGCACCGTGCCAGGACCGGCATGAAGGCGGGCAGAGCCTGGGCCGGCTGGGTGCCATGGCCCACATAGTGCTGGAGCAGCTCAAGGGCCAGATCGCGGCAGTGCTCCACTGGGTCACCCAGCAGGCCAGAAAAGGTGAGGGGGGGCTGCTGGGAATAGGGGATAGGGCTTGCTGCATGTGCCCATCCCCTGGGCTCCTTACTGCCGGAACATCGCTCCTGTGCGCTCCTGCAGGAAATGAGCCCTGAATGCCACCAAATGTGCACAGAATATACTCCTCCCTCTAATCTATACATACACACCTCAAGTTTCAAGTCTATTAGACCAAGGCGGTAAATTTAACATATCCCCAAAGTAGATGCGTCTAGGCACAATCTCATATCTCTCCACTGATTCCTAAAATGGGAGCCAGGCTGCTGCCTAGCAGGAAAGCTTTGGGTAGCCATGGCATTTAAAAAGCAAAAACAAAAAAATCTGTTGGCATTTTCCTACTCTTAAAGCAACTGTCAATAAAAAAATTCTTACCTTTCCACTGAAAACTCTGCACTTACTATCCTTCCTTGTTGTAGCCTGTTTCTTTGAAACAAAGTAGAAGTGGCTGCTTTTGCACATCCACTCCCATCACTTTCTGTCAGTCTGCCATTCTTAAGATCTACTGAAACAAATGACAGGAATGCCTATTGGGAACAATAGGGATATGCTGCTTGTTTCACTGTGAGGCAGATTTTCCCACCAAAATGCTGCTCACCGCTCTGACTGAGCAGCCTCTTAGTAGCATATTTTAATAACAGAATTATAACTTTCTGCATGTCCCACCCTGTGTTAGAGAAGTTATTTGGATTTTGCCCAGGCCAGAGATTTATTGTAACTCAGCAGGAGCCCTCTTATAAATCCCTTTGGAAATGGCACTTGACACAGAGTAAAGTTCAAACAAGAAGGTTGATTTTATTCAACAGGAACAGTTGTTTCAGGAATAGGGCAGGGGACAAGAAGTTGAGGCAACTGTTGTTATTCATACAAATTATAATGACCTTTTAAAAAGGCAACAGAGTATAGTTGCAGCTTATTTTCTTAGAGACTCAGTTCTTGACTGTGGGAGGTTTGTCTTGGAGATTCCTTTCAGCAACAATGTGTCTTAATAACGATTCATAAAATATCTTAGTTTCCTGGAAGTTAGCATTTTCTTCCTGTACTTAAAAACTTCCATTGTGGGACTATAACTTTCCCTTTTTTACTCCTGAGGAATCTAAGACAGTTTCCCTTTTCACACAAACCAGGGGTCCTTTCTGAGTTGAACCCACTAAATAACTGGGTAAGAAATATCCCCCTCTTTACAGGAGCAATAATCCTTTTCTGTTTGGCTAGACTGATAGTTTCAACCTACTGTCCAGTCTCTTCTGTCAAACCTAAACCCCAGTTCTTGAGACTGTGGACAAATGGAATTCAGCTAGGACTGACACTTAAGACTTTAAGCTCTGATTTCTGAACTTTCCCACAAATGTGATGGTACACAGTAAGGGCTAGGAGTCGTGTCCCTTCACTTCCCAAGTGAACTTGCCTGTTTCCCTCAGACCAACATATACACACACCCCTCTTGACTGGCTTCTGCCAAGTCAAAGTCCAGATGACAACTGACTCCCTTTGACAAGACAAGACTTTTGAAAGCTCTCCACAACTGGCACTGACCAATCAAAGAGAGGGGGGATGCATGCATGCAGCAGCCTGTCAATCAAGCTGTGCTTTACAGTGAGGCATTAACCCCTAATCCCCTGGCTATCTGCATCTGATACACTAGGCATCCTGCTTTTGGAAGTCAGTTCATCACAAGGGATACCTGGCCTACTAGATATAATGGGATCCAGGAATGCCAGTTGACTCACATAGGCTCCATTGAAATATGTTACAGAAGAAGAAGATTCCCCAGATCAGTGCTTTGGGAGCTGGCATTCCAGTTCCAGAGCATTTTATCTGGGTCCATGGACTATCATTCCATTTTGGAGGTTGTCATTCCAGACTGAGGGCAGGTTACTTGTAATCCATTCCACAATTTTACTGCAACTTCTGTGTAATGTAATATATTTCAATGGAGCCTGTGCAACTCAATTGGCATTCCGGGCTCCCATTATATCCAGTGAGCCTTCAGTCATCTCCTATTGTTCCCAATGGGCACTCCTGTCATTTATTTTAGTGCATCTCACCATTATGCCCCATAGGGGACTTTTAGAGGGGGTGAAGTAGCTGTTTTACAAGCAAATAACAACAAAATTGCAGGGGAGCCATAAAAGAACAAAAGGGCTCTGTGCCCCCATAAAAGAGAGAGAGAAAGAGAATGGTGACTCTCTGCAGCTTGTCTCCAAAGGTGACTGGTTGGAAGCACTCTGTGGAAACACTTGCAAGGTTCCAATTAGAAGGAAGATTATGCCATTGCTTGAGAAATCAGGTGAATCAAGGAAAAACATAGACACACACTATAGCCACTTGGCAGCACCCAAAGTTTCATTTCAGTAAGAAACCTGGATTTCTAATACCATTCTGGAAAATCATGGTGATGACCTGAAACAGTAGTCTGGAAATCAGTTGTAATTACAGGAGATCTTCAGGTCACACCTGGAGGTTGGCAACACAACCTTGTATAGTTCAACCTTCTGCATGTTTACTCAGCAATAAATCCCACTGCATTCAAGATGCATGTTTACTCAGAAATAAGCCACAATGCATTCAGTAGGAGTGGAGTGCAGCATTACAATACAGTCCTAAACAGAGATCCACCTTTCTAAATTCCTTGAAATTAATGAGGTAGAAGGGTGTAAGTGTAGGATTGCACTATTGGTCTGTCTTCTACAATATCACTTCTAAACATTGGCCTTTAAGGTGCCATGAGACTCCTATTTATTCTTTGCTGCAACTGATCTCTCAATATCCCTGTTTCACTTCAGGCTGGAGACCAGAAGCTAATCTTCAGGGCCCTTTCCGTTTCTGATTCCTTTACTATAGTAACAGAACTTTATTAAATTCTTCTTTCTGTCAGCTGATACTTCCCATGGTAGAACAGTTAAGTCTTTCCTATGCTTTATCAAGCACTCTCCTGAAGAAAAGACTCCCTTTATTTTAATACATTATTTAGTTATTAGCAGAGAATTATGTGGCTTAAATATTGCACACATACTGCGTTCTTAGCTGTAAAGTGCTCTACCAAAAATTAAACAGCTAATCTTCCCCATGAGGTCGATTACACCATAGTTAAAAATTAAAGTTGCTTTATTCTGAAGGGTTTGCAAGCTGTAAATTGAAGGGAAACCTTTGTTTGCCCTAGCTTTTAAGAGGCAAAATCAAGCAGTTTGCAATTTGTCCTCAGGGTCATAAACTGGAGAGCAATCCCAAGCAGGTCTAGTATGCAGAATCCTACTCAGGTTTATTCAGCGGAACTTTCTTAGGGTAGAATTGTTGGTCTCCTAAGCATAGGTTTACAGTTTGTTCCATACCCAATTCATGTTGAATTTGCAAACCTTTTAAGTAGCAAGTTGGAAACTGAACTATTTCAAAATATACTCATGTTTTTACACATGGGTGCCACAGACAGCAAGAGAGCAGCAGCACCAGTTTCAAATTTGAGGAGATGCATTACTGGCAATTTGGGGTTCAGAACTCTTAAGTGTTGTTTTCCTTTCATTGTAAATAGCCGTTTGGCAGGCCTACAATTCGGATTGAGGGTGAACTTTCCACTGCCTCTGTCCTGACTTGAAAGCTGCAGTTAGCGCTTTGAGGGAAAACAGGCCAGTAGAGTGACTGCTCAATAGTACCATTTCAGCTTGGGAAACCAAAGTTGGAGGAATACTTAAATCCTTGTCCTGACTACGGTTGCAAATCCCCAGTTGGGGACAGGGGATCCCCTGGTTTGGAGGCCCTCCCCCCACTTCAGGGTTATTAGAAAGGGGGGGTGGAAATGTTCGCTGGGTGCTCCATTATAACCTATGGAGACCAGTCCCTATAGAGTATAATGGAGAATTGATCTGTGGGTACTTGGGACTCAGGGGGGTGTTTTTGAGGTAGAGGCACCAAATTTTCAACATAGCATCTGGTGCCACTCCTCAAAAAAATCCCCAAGTTTCAAAAAGATTGGACCAGGGGGTCCAATTCTATGAGCCCCAAAAGAAGGTGCCCCCACCCTCCATTATTTCCACAGGAAGGAAGGCATTTAAAAAGAACATGGTCCCTTTAGATGTGACAGCCAGAACTCCCTTTGGAGTTCAATCATGCTTCTTCCCTCCCCTCTCCTGCAGGCTCCTCGAAAGTCTCCTGCTGGCTTTTCAGCCTTACCTGGCAACCCTAAATGGTACCAGCGTGTGTGGCTTGGATGGAGAATGAGCAACCACTGTGTTAGAAGCACAAGCTCCTACCACAGAATCAGAGGATGTGGGGGAGGGGGTTGACTTGGAAGTAAAAAGTGATGTCACATCTTTGTTCCTGGCTCCACCCCCAAAGTCCCCAGATATTTCTTGAGTCAGACTTGGCAACCCTAAGCCTGACCCACACAATGGCTCTCAATCTGAATCATGCCCCTGCATGGCTATTGTTCACAAATTCAAAGTGTTTTGAAGCATCAAACACAGAATATTTGGTCTAGCTTGATCCTGAGACCACATCTGACTATGGTCCAGAAGCACTGCTACCTCTAACATGCTCACACAGGTTCTATGCACTTTATAAATGCATACATGTTTAATTTGTGAGAACACTACAAAAATTAATTGGAAGTATTAAAACATTGCAAAGAAATACTGTTTTCCCAATTTAATTGAAAAACTAATCTTAAGAGCTTGCTGAATTTCCATGCACCCCCTACCTTTAAAATCAGATGTGGTGCCCTTGCCTTACTTTGCTGTGGTAGATTTCAAGTCTGACTGTACAGGGCTGGTGAACTAATACAAGTTTTCCTCGGACCCTATGTAGAGAAGAGACACCAGCAAGCAATAAGCAACCCAAGAAAGTACATGACTTGTCATAAAAACTAGATACAGACTAACTGAAGTGGTTTGCACTACCATCTTAACCATAGCTACATCCTCCTAAGCTCAGTGGACTTAGAAGGGTGTAATTAAGGTGGCACTGGAGAATAATGTCATGATTAGTGTCCTGGAATCTTGGTGGTCTCACACACATGAACCCGTGACACTGCCGTATACTGAGTTAGACCATTGAGCTATCAAGGTCAGTATTGTCTGCTCTGACTGGCAGCAACCCTCTAGAGTCCCAGGTCTTTCACATCACCTACTATCTGAACCTTTTAACTAGAGATGGAACCTGAGATCTTTTGCATGCAAAGTCTTTACTAGGTGCTTCTACAAATGAAACAGAAACTATAGTAACATTCAACATGTTGTCGAAGGCTTTCACAGCCGGAGTTCATTAGTTGCTGTAGATTTTCTGGGTTGTGTGGCCGTGGTCTTGGCATTGTAGGACCTTAGTAACACATAGTAACATTCCATCACAAGAACTGTCAGAAAGGAGTTAAAAGAAAGTGTTATATTAAAAAATATTTTAAAGACTCGAATTGAAGGGGAAGATATCTAGAGGCTATAATCTTGACCTCTAGAAACCTTGTCCCACAACTCTATGTCTACCCCTTCAATTCATTTCCTCTGTCAGTGCTTCTCCCTTCTCTAGTTAGGATAAGATACAATAATGTTTGACAATATAATTAAATCTATATGTGTTTGTTTTTTGAGTTCTTCCCCAAGAAGTTATTAAATCCCTCTGCCATCGTGTTATTGAACATTCAGAAGGAAGTGTCAGCATGGAAGGTGGGGACTGAAATATCAAAAATTGTAATATTTTTTCATCATGGCTTTGAAAATTAACCCTTCATACTTTTCTCTCTTGTCCTGTTAACTCTGAAATCTTTTTGTTCTTTCTGTCTGTTCCATTGCTGTTGCTCCAGGTCAAGATTCTCAGACTTTGTTTGTAGAGCCTTATTAGAAGTTCAAACCCTTTATAAGCAACCATCCTGCCAAGAAGAAGAAACCTGTGATCATTTCTGGTACACAACTGGCCAATAGGGTTGCCAATCCCCACTTGGGGGCAGGGGATCCCCTGGTTTGGACCCCCTCCCTTCACTTCAGGGCTGTCAGATAGCAGGGGGGAATGGCCACTGGGCGCTCCATTATACTCTATGGAGACTGGTCCCCATAGGGTTTAATGGAGAATCAATCCGTGGGTACCTTGGGGGGCTGTTATTTGAGGTAAAGGCACCAAATTTTCACCATAGCTGGTAGTGACTCTCCTGGAAAAAAAAACCAAGTTTCAAAAAGGTTGGACCAGGGGGTCCAATTCTATGAGCCCAAAAAGAAAGTGCCCCCTTCTCCATTATTTCCAATGGAGGGAAAGCATTTAAAAGGAATGCTTTTAAAATGAATGTTTAAATATGACAGCCAGAACTCCCTTCTGGCTTGTTGGTCTCACCTGGCAACCCTAGTGACATCACAAAAGTTATGCCACATCCTTTCTTCTGGCTTCACCCCCAAAGTCCCCAGATATTTCCTGAGTTAGACCTAGCACCTCACTAGCCAGACAGATACAGACTGAAGAAGGGTGAATGCACACGAAAGTTTATACCTTAAATGTCACTGTCTGCTCCATCCAGAGTCTGTCATTATGTCCAGAAGAAGCACGTCTCTCCATCCTCTAAGTAGCACAGGCAATAATATGACAGGATTCTGCCCTGCACTGTATAGGCAACAAGAAGTAAGCATAGGCATCAACCCCCTTCAACCATGGGAAGAAAATTACAATGCAGATAAGATATAAGAAAGGGTATCCATTTTCCGAAATGCTTTTTTCTAAAACACTAAGGATTGCAAGAACGCTTCTTCTGTAACATATGTCACTTGGAATGTAAGGACTGGGGGTCTTTAACAAGAGAAATGCTGGACATTTTCCCAAACACAGCTGCTGAAGTCCAATCTGTATAGCAGAGAGGACTTGTAATGAGACATAATGTAGTTGTGAGACAAGACATCACGGACAATTTCCTGACAGGAAGAGTGAGATTTAATCACTCCGAGCTGCTTCTGCAACTACTGCTGAGGCGTGTTAGCTTCACCATCAGGGAAGGAGATGCCTGTCAAGATTGTAAGCAAGCTGAATTGCTGCCAAGCTGCTGCCTACAGACAACAGATGATTCTCATACACCATTTATTTTATTCCTGCACATTCTGATCAAGTGTTGTGTTGTCTTTGTGAACTGTGGGGCTTTTCCATTACAATAAAAGGACATCTGAAAATTGTAATTAAAATGCCATATATATGTTCACGATCCCCCCACTACACACAAAAGCTTTTGCTTCCACCAAAGTAATCCTTCCTCCTCCAAATTTATTGTAGCTATTGTTCAGTTTAATAACAACAAAAACAGCCAGCCATTATTTTCTGGAGTACTAAAAGTTTCTCCAAGAGAAAATGAGAAGAGCTTTGTTCAGAAAAAATTAAAATAAAATATTTATTAACTTAAAATCAAGAGCAATTGTATCTCCTGGGTAACCATCATGCTGAGCTTCATCAACCCATCCTGAGGAGTGCTTAGAAGAACAGGAATATTGAGGCAAGCCATTCACAGCCACTATAGAGAATTACCCCTTGTCCACTAATTACCTGTGTCTCAGCCTCTGCATTTCTTCAGATGTTTTAAAAAAGTTTTTAGCACTCTTGTCAGCCATTTCATAGATGCTTTTGTTTTGCCATCATCACAGCTGATTTATGGCAACTGCATGGGGTTTTCAAGGCAAGAGACTAAAGAAGATGGTTTGCTATTGCCTGACTCTACATTGAGACCCAGGACTTCCTATGTGGTCTCCCATCCAAATACTAACCAGAGCTAACCTGGCTCAGTTTCCAAAGTCTGACAAGATCAGGCTAGCCTGGGTTATCCAAGTCTGGGCATCACATAGCCTAGTACCTTGCAATACAAGACCTGTCAGGTTCTCAGTTTGGATGTGGATAATACATAGAATTTGTAGCTATATGTCATTATAAAATATGTAAATATGATACTCAACTCCATTAATTTTCTTTTGGTTCCCTACGTTTGTATGGAATCTAAGCCAGTGTTGCTAAAACAGCACCTAAGCCCACTGATTTGTGAAGGCACAGCTAAAATAAAAATCCCTGTCTTTTAGGTAGTCAGGAAAGTAATACAATATAAACTATCTCCCATCTACATTTATTTACTTGTTATTAGAATATTTACATTCCATGTTTCCATTCAGAGAACTTCAAAGATGCCTATCAGATAAAAGCAAAAAAAAATCCATAAAGCATAAAAGCTAACAATAAAACCAAAGTACTAAACAGCAATGCCAACATCAACCTCTTTTTTATTTATTTAAAACATTTTATTAGCTGCCCAGCTACTTTGCAGCACTCAAGGCGGCTTAAAATATAACTTTTATTTAAAAAAAATTACATTAGGAAAAACACATTAAATACATCTTATAAAGAAGCAATGGTAACCTAAAAGCAGGTCATCTAAAGCCTGGATGCATACGATGGTGATCACATGGTGCCCATAGAGAAATCAACAAATGTGTATCTCCATGGAAGATAGGGCTGCCAACCCCACAATGGGGGCGGGGTTTCCCCACTTTCTGGACCCCCAATTTATTTGCTGCCAGCTGCCTGGCTGGTGGGGAGTGCCTTGCCCCTGAGGAGCCCCATTGCACCCAACATGATGACATCATGCAGAGATGATGTCATCACACCAGGCATGTCATGCAGGGAATACTCTAGTGTTTGGGTAAAAACTCTATGGTGACCACTGAGGGTTTTCTTACCCAAATTCTAGACCATCCCTGCATGATGTGCCCGGTGTGATGATGTCACTTCTGGGTGATGTCATCATGCTGGGCACGTCAGGCATGCACCAGAAGACTCCAGTAGCTGGGCTAGAGCTTCCCGCTGGGACCCAGGTAACACCTGGCAACTCTAATGGAAGAAGTTCAGTATGTAAAATAGCTCTGCCAGAACCCTTTAGGGAGCAGACTAGCAGTGCCATGATTAGATTACGAGCCAGCTGCTGCAGTGCTGGCAGCCCTTAGGGTTGCACTGCCCACACCTTTACAAAGAGTGCCTGAGTCACATGCAGTCAAACACATGTGGCATCCCCACACACATATCCACTCACACAACACATAGAGGCAATTATTATCAGTTGAATATGTGATCCGGTCCATTCAGGGCATTTTATGAATATCTCTCATTATTTAAAAGGAAGTTGTCAGGGATGCTCTAGGCTGATCCTGCACTGAGCAGGGGGTTGGACTAGATGGTCTATATGGCCCCTTCCAGCTCCATGATTCTATGATTCTAAGTCAGATAAGCAGAACTATGGTTTTGGTGTTGACATGGCAAATCAACCATTTTAAATTGGCTTCTACTCAGTACTGGTAACTGCATACTAGAGCAGGGATGGCCAAACTGCAGCTCAGGAGCCACATGCAACTTTTTCACACATACTGTGCTGCTCCCGGCAGGGTGGCTGGAGAAGCGAAGGGGAGGCATGCCTCCCTGACAGGTCTTCCCATCCCCAGCCAGTGTTTCCCTCCTTGGGTAGGCTTGAGGTGGGGGGGAGCAGGGAAAGAAAGCAACTTTAACTTTAAAAGCATTCTCAAAGCCCCCCATCAAGCCTACAAATGTCATTGGACAAATAAATATCATTATCAATATCTGTTTTTACCCCTTTTGTTTTTATTTTTGGCAGTCTCGTTTAATGTTAATAAGAAACACAATTGCATATTTTTCAATAAAAATGTGTGTAATATTTGTTCATGGCTTGTGGCTTTCAAACATCTGACATTTATTCTATGTGGCTCCTATGTTAAGCAAGTTTGGCCACCCCTGTACTAGAGCAAAAGACAACCCCACAGAAGTTTTCAGTCTGGGAAAAAGGAGAACCTACTAAATGACAAGGTGAAGTTTCTGCCACTCATCTTCTATTCTGAGGTAGGAACAAAACTTTCACTGTTGTTGAGAGAGATTTAGGGTGCTTTGGTTGTTTCCTCATTGCAAATGATATAAAAGCACTAAGGATTATTAGCAGGTTTTAGATAATCCATAAAGTTTTCCATTGTGTACTGTTACAGGGAAGTAATGGGACTGGGTTCCCTCTTATATAAGAAATTTTTCACTTCACTTCATCAGTCGTAAGTATAAGGTTCTCTGTTGTACTGAGGGAATAAAAATGTAGAGGGTACTGGAAGTAACTAATAGTCAACATAAATCTGTCATTGTCAACTAAAACAGGTTACTCTCCACAAAGATGCTTCTAACCATGTAACACACTCTCTTTTTTATAGTTATATTTCAGTTCAACACCCAGTGAAACATTGCTTGGTGTCACACAACAGAGTGTAAACTGGCCCATTAATTGTGTCTCCAACTTACAACAATTTACAACAGACTGTTGTGAGTTTTCACATCTATTGTTGCCTTTGACTTAACTCTCCCATAAGTCATTGCAAAGACTGTGGAAAATCATCTGTGTAAGCAGCCTGACTCTTTAATGCTTGTCACGTCAAAGTTTCTTTCTGGATTACAAAGACTAAAATGGACATGGATTTTAATAGATGTCTGTGACAGCTAGGGAATATATTAGCTCTACTTCTGGTAAACCAGTATGCCACGGTCACAATCAATGTTGCAGAATTCATCCCCCACCTACCTTTTTATAGTAATGTGTTGAATGATAGGTATTGGTGATCATACCTAAAAAAAACTCATAAGAGGAACACATTTCATTATCTTTAAATAATGGGGTACAACATATGCACAGTACATGACCCTCAAGATAAATTTGCATGGCCAAAGGCTCTGTTTGAATGCTCTGCAGGTAGGAAACCTTTTTTAAAAAACCTTATGGCTGTAGAGGTACATATAAAATGCAATGACAGAGTAAATTAATAGATCAGAATTGAAGAGGCCAGCACAAAATCATGAAATGTTTCTACTTTTATTAGACTATGCACTGAGATCTTCAAGAACAGCTGAGTCAATTTGAATGAATTAAATGAAAATATTACGGTGCCATCCTTTTGCCCATGACAAACCATTCTTTCAAAGTCCTCATGAAGTCCTCTTCATAAACCAACTCATACTACAGCTACACTTTGCAAAGAGAAACACCTATACACCAAATTGGCTGAAACTCTCTGGTAAAATCATAGAATTTTTAGTGATTTCCTAGAGTTGTTTCCCCCTGAAGTTATGCCAGTCCTCTGTAGGAATCAGCAGTTCGCCTCTAGGAATAAACAATTCCTAGTGAGGTGTAATGCCATTTCTGGGCTTCCTTGGAAGTGGTGTCATGCCATTACCCAATGCCCTTACCCAGTATCTCTCTGGTCTTCAGTCTAAGTGCATCTCAAAAGATCACAAATGTCCAGTGTAACATGTAGTTTGATCCTAAGGGGTCCTTAGTCCTGTTTCCTTCTTTTTCTGGAAAACAATAATAGTCCATGCTGTGAGACATTGGTATTTATCCAGCAAAAGCTACTACTGTACATTTGATAAGAGCACCAAAAAAAAAAAAGATCCACTCTATTTATGTTGATCCACTTTGATCTTACAAAATAAAAATATACATGAGCCTGCCTTGTTTTAAAAGAACAGACTAGAAAAAAAACATATTGGCAAACTCAATGGAATGGAAAACCATGGTCAATTATCACTACTCTACTTGGTCCACACAGCGAGCAAAAAAACCTGACTTTTGATTTGCCCTGCTGATTTCTAGACCATGGCCGAGGACAGACTGGCAATTTGCCGCGGGATGGGACCCGGGCTGACAGCGACTCAATATCGGATTAAATGGAATGTTCACACAGGCACATCTGCCTGGCGTCCCCCACCTGGAGCTTACCGGAGCCCTCGCGCTTCAGTGCCGGATTAAAAAAACACCTGATAAAAGCCTTTGCAAATCCAAAAGCCTGCGTTCGTCGCGCGTTTCTCCGCTTCCGGGGAGTCTGAACGCGCAGGCGAAAAGCCGGGAGCAACCCGCGTTGGGCACGAGGCAGCAGCACTGTGATTGGCTGTGCTCTGCTCCACTGCCCAATGTGGTGCCGGCGTTGCAGGGCAAAAAAAAAAATCGCCGAAATGCGCATGCGCATGAGCGCATGAGCGCTCAGCGCTCATGCGCACATACGCCCACAGCCGAAATAATGGGGAAACAGCGAATATAGCGCGCCTCCGGCACGGCAGTCTGAACGCTCCCGCGCGCCTCCGTCCCGTTTCTTCCGGCAGAGGCCCCCGCTGTGTGGACGGGAAAACCCGGTATCGTTTACTCCGGGGTTTTTTTGCCCCGACTCGATACCGGGGCAAATTGCCAGTCTGTCCTCGGCCCATATAATGCATTCTCTACCTTCTTCTTCAAGGATATTTCATTGAATTTACTGCTAATGATAGTGCACTGCTACATGATGCTGTGGAACTAGGTTCCAGTGTCCTATTAGGCACAGTGATAAGGTCACTGTTCCAGATTCTCTTCAGATGAGAAAACATTCAGTACAGTATAGCACTCTTAATGTTTAGAATGACAACTTATCCATCTCACAATTTATCTTTGTATGCTTGGCCTGAATTGTATGCTTGGCCTGTTCCTTCAACAATGTGGTGCTATTTAACTGGGGCCATACTGATTCCCTGAGGACAATTTACACATATTGGGGTGCATTCAGAACTTTGAGGGACAGATGGGGAGCATTTGGGCTTTTATACATTTCCTTCTCCCCACTTGCATTGGATTTTGATAGCCAACAGAGCAGTTGATATATATTGACCCTATCCTGAAGATAAGTTCTCAGATCCTAGATTTTCCCCCCAGGCCCTGGAAAAAACTTGCACACAATTAAGAAGGAATCAGAATTAAGGAGCAGGATGGTGGCCATCAAGCAGAAGGGTCTCATTGAATATATGGCTGCTGTCTAAGTATCATGTGCAAATATTTTATTTGTTACAAAATTTATACCCCACCCTTCTGCCCTCATCAAGGCCACAAAGTCAACTAACAGATTAAAAATATACATCATAGAAATGCAGTTTAAAAACCATTTAAACCAAAGAAAAACACATTAATAAAACAATTAGAATTGAAGATAAAAGACACATTAAAAACAATAATTAAACCCCTACCTGGATAGCCCAGGCAAGTCTTATCTCATCAGATCTTGAAAGCTAAGCAGGGTGGACTCTGGCAAGTACTTGGATGGGAGACCTTCTTGAAATTACAGATGCGGGAGGTGGGGCAGGGTTTATTCAGCTACCTCTCTGAATATCCTCCAGGCCCCCAGTAGGGGTCAGTCACTAGAGGTCATCATGACTTCCAGGTGCTCTCTCTCTCTCACACACACACACACAAAACACACACAAAACCAAACCCCTCCCAACAATTAAAATATAGAGAACTCCAAACAAAACAAAAGTCTTAACCCACTGGCAAAAGATGGCAACAGAACCGGACAGACAAGCTGGCCTGGGGAGAGAGTTCCAGAGTTTTATGTTGATTTTATCTAGATATACCAATATAAATGAAGTTGCCTTGTCTGGAGAGGTGTTTCTATGTTCTGATTTTTTTACTTTTGGCTATGTAGTAATGTATACTTGGGGATGGTAGTGTATTATAGGTTAAGAACCACTGACCTAATGGAAAATAAATAATGGGATGAGTGGAAAAGTGACTGAAAATTATTAAGAAACTTCTAGTAGCACTATTTTGTTTTATGTATACACATGATGATACTGGCATTTCCATAATGAAGTATTATTAGTCATTGGCTGGCAACTAGAATCTTACCTGGGTGTGGTTGCTCTCTGTGGCCTCACTGGTTAGTGACCCACAGTTGAAATTGTAAGCTAGCTCTACTTACATGGATTGTGCCAAGGTGAAGCCTCACAGTTATCAATTTGAACCTCTGTCTGTGCTGCTCAGTTTGTGATGGCTTCTTCATATATGCAAGTCATCACTTGATGTCGCAGTTACTGGGTAATAAACATGAAATAGGTGATTTTGTCAAAGGGGAAGGGGAAGCTCTCCTGCAAGATATTTTGGTTTATACTTGTCCATCAGCAGCCTAGTCTAGTCTAGTATTACAGTCTGAGGAAGGTCCAATTACATATCTGCTCTCTCAAAAGGGGGGGATTAACTGGGATTTCATTTTATGTGTTTTAAATTGTAATTTGCAAGTTGTCTTGAGCAGCAAGGAAAAGCAGGATATAAATATTTTAATTAATAAATAAGAAGTCCTCATGGATTCTTTGATATTTTGAATGAGGACACAGACTCACATCGCTCATAATGGTATCTGTGTGTCATCACGAATAAAGTTCGTAACAAATTTTGGCTGGTTCATGGTTTGTGAACTGAAGTTCATCGCAGGTCACCTGGCACAAACTTTCCACAAACTGTCAGGCTACTAATGGCAGTTCGTGGTGGTTCATGAATGAATACATTTCCAAACAGACTGTCTTCACTCAATCAAAATGTTTCCCAAACTTCAAAGCAACAGATTCCTTGTGCCTTTGGTGTGTGTAGCTTGCACTTTTGAACCTGTGCCTGACATTTTCTCCAAAAGCACTTTCTGGGGGGCATCTTCTGGGGGGGACATAGTTCAACCCACCTAAGTCTAATCTGCACATAACTTGGAGGACATGTAGAGGAGAATAAGGTTTTGAGTTTGATGTCTAGCTTTCACAGGGTCTGTTCTATACACTCCTGAAACTCCTGAACCTGCACCTGTCATTTCCCCAGAAAGCACTTTCCTGGAGGCACCTTCTTTGGGGAGGTGTTACTTGGTCCCCATAAATCTAATCCTCGCCAAACGTGGAGGCCAGGTAGAGGAGAGTCAGCCAGAGATCTCCTGTGAATTTGGTGTCTTTAGCATACTCAGGGGCATTCTACTGCATCATGAACCTCATGAACCAAACCAGTTTGTTTACTACCTAAAAGTTCATGACATGACCTGGGCACACTGTGAGCCATGTACCAGATCACATTTTCCCGATTCATGCCCATCTCTAATTATAAAGAACTTAGACAATGTTCAGCAGGACAGAGAAATCAAACCTTACAGTTCCCACCTCTATAATCAAGGGGGAATGGGCTACAGGTATTCAGGAATTTTATGAAGATTCAGGACCCTGTTTTCCACCTTTCTTTTCTTGCTTCATACCCTCTCCTTCCACCATCTCAATGACAGAGGAAAAGTCAATGGGACAAAAGTAGACTGGGACTAATTATTACATAAAACTAATGAAAAACCACACATACATTAGCACTCAAGCTATAGTTGAAGACTTCAGTTTTATTCAGAATAACTGATGGAAAGTGAGATGGATTTCTTACAACGAGGTAGACAGGAGTGAGTTTCCTAATTATTGCTTTAAGTTCACTCATTGTGCTTTTTTAACATGAAGAGAGACATAGTTAAAAATAATAGTGACCTGAAGCACAGTATTGCTTCTAAATGTATTCATTTCATACTGCCAGTTTAGAGATGAGCAATGGTTTCTTTTTTCCTACTCTGATGAAGCCTCTCTCACTTTGCTATGTATAGAAATGATTTTTTTAAAAAACACCCTGATAATCTAGAAGTCATCTCTGCCTTAATGTAACACAGTTGCAGATGTTATCACACAGCAGGATCCACACCAGAATAGGCACATGTTAGAGAAAGCAAAATGGATTGCCTATGCAAGGAATGCAGGATCTGTCCTTTCATACCAACTTGATCTGCCTTGAAAAAAAAACTGAACTAAAAGGTGATTTGAAGGTGCATTCAAAATGCCATTGTTTTTTCTTTAATCTTAGAAAATATTCTGGTGACTCCATTCCATAATACTAACAATATGAGCTACACTGTGGATTGTGTTTGTTGAAGGCTGTATTTTTTCAGGCATAAAGAATATTGTTCATCCTGACGAAGAGCATACTGTTTAATTGTTGATACAGCAGTCACCAATATGGCTTTACTTGTGCTCCTTGCCTTGCCCAACGTATCTATGTCACCCAAGGGAATTACTCAAGGTGGGAGCAAAAAGACCACAGCCTTTTTATGTATCATGATTTCTCAAATATTACAGGTGTTAACTAACTCAGCAAAAACTAAGAAGATTGCCAATTACTACTATTATGAATGGTCCTCCTTGATTAGAACTGCATTATGTAATTACTAGGAATAAGGCCCGTTGTGGAAAGAAATACAACAGGCTCTAGAAAGAGGCTCTGGGAGAGTGCCCCGGCTTTGGGCACTCAATGACAATTTGCTGTGGCAATCTCAGCAGGGTATAATGACAGAGTCCACCATTTTCTCCAGAGGAACTGATCTTTGCTACCTGAAGAGCAGTAGTAATTTTGAGTGATCTCCAGCCCACCTCCAAGATTGGTAACAGTGGTTCCTCAGGAGGGAGTGGCTGGTTTGGAGAGTGGAGTCTATGGCATTCTACCTGTCTGAGGTCCCACCCCTCCTCAACACTCACCCTCTCCAGGTTCGACCCCTCAAATCTCCAGGAATTTCCCAACCTGGAGTTGACAACCCTATCTCCCGCCCAGCCAACCATCAACCTACCTTTAGTTTTCCATCTCCTCCCCCATCCCTCCTACAGAGCAGTTGTAATTTTGAGTGATCTCCAGCCTGCACCTGGAGATTGGCAACAATGGTTTCCCATCAGGGAATGGCTGGATTGGAGGGTGGAGTCTATGGCATCGTACCTGTCTGAGGTGCCACCCCTCCTCAAACCTCACCCTCTCCAGGCTCCATCCCTCAAATCTCCAGGAATTGCCCACCTGGAGTTGGCAACCTGATCAGGACTGGGCCCAATGAGTTTTCTCCCAAAGGCCAACATAGGTGTGGAAAGGGCCTTTTACTGACAGAGGAGAAAGTACAGGTGCCAACTCTGATTAGGGAAATACCTGGAGATTTGGGGGGATGGATCCTGTGGAGGGCAGCATTTGGGGGGGGGGTGGAAGGACTCAGCAGGGTATAATGCCATAGAGTCTACCCTCCAAAGCAACCATTTTCTCCCGGGGAACTGATCTCTGTCATCTGGAGGTCAATTGTAACAGTGGGAGATCTCCAGGTCCCACCTGGAGATTGGCAGCCCTTGGGGAAAGTCAGCCACACAGCGGAGAGTTGAAGAAAATGGTCTGATGGTCGCTGGCCCACCTCGTTAGCCAGCCAGCCATGCTGAAGCTAAGCAGGAGAGAGAGCCTTTTTCCATTTATTCTGACAGGAAAGTGGCCATTGGGGATGGGGTTATGGGCGGGGGAGGGGGTTATGTTGAAAGTCCTTTGTTTTTTTACTCACAGAACCAAGCTTGGTTGCCTACCAACAGCCACTGAGGGGACAGTCCCTCACAGGAATCAAGAGAACTGTCTTCCTCAGGAGAGAGAGCTGTCTGCCAGGGGGAGTGGGTGGGGAAGAGGAGCAGACCCAGCACCCGGCCAATGGCACGCGAGTACTCGAGTGGCAGCTGATGGGCCAATGGCTGAGGGAGGGCATTTTACAGCCAATGGGAGTGCATGGAATCTTGCGAAACCAAAAGATATTTATAAGGAGAGATATCTCACCCCATATGGCCCTATTTACATTTTTTTCCTCATAACCTCAGACAGAAATATATGTCTGCCTAGTGTGGGCCCCCTGCATCTGGTGAAGTGTGCACTCCAAAAAAGTGTATAGAATAAAAGCACATTAGTCTTTAAGGTGCCACAAGACTGCTGTTTATTTAACCCGCTCAGGAGTTTCTCAGCTGCTGCTACTGTGTTACATGGGGGATATATGGCACTTGGAATGGAAACCCACTATTTTCTCTGCATGGGGAAAACCCAATCAATGAGGTCAAGTCACCTAATAAAATGGCCAGTGACCAGACAGAACTGTGTATCCCTAATATAAGTCATTGTGATTGCACTTTATCATAGAAAATCCTTCCAAGCACTGTTCTGCCAAGCCTAGTACCAAATCATTTTTTGTTCTCTGCTCTCTCCAATTAAAGGTAGCAAATATTCATCCAAATGTATCAAGCTGATAAGATTTCTTTTCCCTAAGGTAAATCAAGGAAAGCCCAGAAGATGATTAACAAATCTGCCATCCTAACCCTGCTGACTCACTGATATCAATTGACTTTGAAGGGTGCAGCTCTGCTTAGGATGGCACTCTTAATCACTATCTTGAATCATTAGACTACATTGCACTGTTAGATTGTCAGTGCAGAGGTGTCGAACTCATTTGTTACGAGGGCTGGATCTGACATAAATGTCATTTTGTTTGGGCCGGGCCACATGTGCCATAAAATGTAACACAAGGTATTGGAGATACAAACTTTATAAAGATGATTTCAGATGCTGAATGGCAATAGCAGGTGCGATTGGATTAAGTGTGATTTGCAGAGGGTAGTAAGCATGGAGATACCAGCCCTGGTAATGAGATAGGAAACCTAGGTCTCAGTCTGGTCCAGGAGGATTCAGCCCAGAAGGATGCAAAAAATAAAAGTAAATAAGCCTAAAAAACTGAGCGGTGACTCAAAAAATCTCATACCCTGCCACAAATTTTATTAGTCTTTATGGTGCTACTGGACTCTTACTCTTTCTACTCTATTAGAAACTACAGCATTCAAAAACCAGTGTTTGTGGGGGGGACATTTTAACCCTTCAGGACATTCAGTTGCTGACCTAAGAACAACAGTTCTCTTACAAATTTCAAATGGAGATTAGAAAGACTGCCTATTGCAACAGAAGAACTCTGAGGGAAGGGTGGGGTATACATCCAATCTCCTCCTCCTCCTCCTCCGATTTATACCCCACCCTTCACTTGGAGTCTCAGAGTGGCTTACAATCTCTTTCCTTTCCTCTCCCCACAACAGACATCCTTTGAGGAAGTTGGGACTGAGAGAGCTCTTTGAGAACTGCTCTTGAGAGAACAGCTCTGAGAAAACTATAGCTTGCCCAAGGTCACCCAGCAGCTGCATATGGAGGAGTGGGGAATCAAAACCAGTTCTCCCAGATTACAGTCCTAACCACTACACCAAACTGGCACTACACCAAAATGAAGCTCAAGACAATGCATTCTCCTGGACTGATTTGAGACCTAGGTTTCTTCTCTCATTACCAACGCCTGCTATTGTCATTTGGTGTCTGAAATCACTTCACTCTCCAAGAGATAAGGACATTCTAGCTTATTTGAAGAAATGAGCAGTGACTCATGAAAACTCATGCCGTTACGAAGTTTGTTAGTTGTTAAGATGCTACTGGACTCTTGCTCCCTTCCACTAATAAAGATTGCAAGCTGTGCTGTTAGATTTATTTTTCTCCCGTCTGTTAGAACTGGAAAGGGGGAGATCTCTCTCTCTCTCTCTCTCTCTCTCTCTCTCTCTCCCTCTCATGTGCTCACTGGCTCTTTCACTCCCCCTCCCTCCCTTTGAAGTAGTGTGCTTGCACATGAAAGCTTATGCCTGGAAGGTGCCACAGGACTCCATCTCTCTGTGTGTACATGTCTGGTTCCTTCCCTCCCCCTCTTCCTCCCCAAAGGAAGAGGGGGAGCAGTCAGCCAGTCAAAGGAAGGGAGGCTTTGCTTTCTTTCTCTCCTCTACAAAGCAGGAAGCAGGAGAGGAGAGAGCTGGGCAAAAGCAAGCTGTGATGCAAGAAGCAGGAAACAGGAAGCAGACAAGAGCCAGTTGCTCATGGGTCAGATAGGAGCCCTACAGGGGCTGGGTCCAGCATGCCAGTTGTATGTTTGACACCCCTGTGTTAGGCTGAGTTTAGACTGGCAATTTGCCCTGGTATAGCCACTTTTCAGCCTCATTTCCCAAGCGGATTAAAGGGGGCGTTCATACAGGCATATCTGCCTGGCGTTCCCCACCTGTAGGCAACCCATGCTGTTCCGCTTCGCTCACACGTTAAAAAGATACATAAGAACATAAGAGAAGCCAATGTTGAATCCGGTCAATGGCCGATCTAGTCCAACACTCTGTCACACAGTGGCCAAAAATACCAGGTGCCATCAGGAGGTCCAGCAGTGGGGCCAGGACACTAAAAGCCCTCCCACTGCTGCCCCCCCCCCAGCACCAAGAATAGAGTGCATCACCTGCCCCAGACTGAGAGTTCCTACCTATACCTTGGGGCTAATAGCCACTGATGGACATCTGCTCCATATGTTTATCGAATTCCCTCTTGTAACTGTCCATGCTTGTAGCTGCCACCACCTCCTGTGGCAGTGAATTCCATAATACCTGTTACAAGTGGTAGCAAATCCCGGATATTGCCTTTATCCTGTGTCAGTCTGCTTCCCGGAAGTGTGAATGTTCAGCCGAAAAGCCAGGAGCAACCCATGTTGCTCCCAGCACATATGATTGGCTGTGCTCCACTCTACCGCATAAGGCACGTATGATTGGCTGTGCTCTGCTCTACTGCCCAATGTGCAACGGGCTCCTCCTCAAATTGGCTGGATGCCTATGTGTGTATGGGCACATGGGCACATAAGCACCCATGCGCCCATACACACATAGGCATCCAGCCGATTTACCAAGGAAAAGCCGTTTACAGCCGCACCTCTGGGCCAGCAGTCTGAACGCTCCTGCATGCCTCCTCCCAGTATGCTCCCACATCAGTTGGCCCCGTGTGACCGGGAAAACCCGTAACGGTTTGTTCCGGGGCTTTTTTGCCATAACTGGCTCCCACTGCAAACTGCTAGTCTGAACTCAGCCTTAGTGCCTTTGATCCAGTTTAACTAGATGGTCTGAATAACAGACTGTGGAAGATTTTAAAGTTCAACTAATTTTCCTCCCATGTGTCTCAAAAGAAACCAACTCATATTTTGATCCCAGTTTGTAGAGTATAAATCTGTAGTAAAGCCACTAAAATCAATACCTTTATTATTTTGCCTCATTCACTCACAGCCACCCCCCTTCCTCTCTCTGTCTCTGTATGCATTTGCCCATTTCTTTCTCTCTCTCTGTCTCTCCCTCTCTCACACACACAAACACACATACACTTCTTTTTGATAGATGCGGCTTTAGGAATGAAAGTGCTGGCTTCACACATCTGATGGAGAGACATACTGTTTAACACCAGTTTAAATGAGGCAATTCATTGTTGAAGGGGGAGAGTGCAAATCCATCTTGGAGCATAAGGAAAAGCAAAATTCAGCCTTTCATTTAGTTTTGCTTTTTTTGCATAAAAATGAGGCATGGCCTTCCTGTCCTGTAAATGTACATTCATCACACAACAAGAACAGGATCCAGTGTTATGTTCCTTTTATGGCATTTCTCATGCCTGTGTCTCAGTTCTACAAAAGGCTTGATGGAAAAAGACATACAAGATCAAAGTCAAGCTAAAATGGTTTTGCGAAAGATTTAAATCATGAGGTTTGCACACTTAGGTTTGTATTTAATGGTGCACATGAGCCAACTTTGAAAGAGCAACCAAATAGGAATTTTAAAGGCAGAGAAAATAAGAGCATATTTCAAAAGCTCAGATCCAAGGACATTGTTGTGGGAGTAAATGCATTCCCAGAAGACTGCTAGTAAAATGCATGCTGACTTATATATGAGCAGTTAAGACAAGCACCAATGCCTAAGACTGATACAAGTCAACTTCTTTGGAATGTACATTTGCAACCTTGGATCTTATCCACTGTTTTCAGTACCGCAGTCTGCAAAGAAGTTGCTACCTTTTCAGTGTGGTTCAGACACAGTAGCTATCATTCATGTCAATATAACTTCAAGAACATACTACTTAACAAGCTTTGTATGAAGTCGTCCATTATGAATATTCACCATGGAGCAGGTCATCCTCTAATAACTACTAAACCAACAGAAGGACATTGTGCCAGCATCTGCAATGAATTTCCTTTTGTCTTCTAGGAATATGTCAAGACACTGGTTTTTACTTATAAAGGCTTAAATGGTATCCAGCATCACCACCCCGCTGCTCCTTTTTTTCTTCCACATAACTAAAAAAGGTGGACAAACAATATTCAGGAATCATTAAATAGATTCCAGATCACCTGTCCTACATTAAAAGTGAGTGGGCCCTTAGAGATGTAAGAAGAAACTGTAGTTTAATTAAACTAACCAAAGTTGATTGACCATCTGAACCTGCATCACCTTGCTAACTATGGTTAGTTTAAGCACCTCAGACCAGGATGAGAAACCAGGATGTGGAGCTGGTAAATGTGGAATCATAGTTATGACTATGTAGGGACACAGTATCCTGGCTTAAGCTTGTCTTGTTTTCTGCCAGTGTTTGGTTTTTGCCTCACCTACAAAGTTTCCTGGGAAGGGCAACTCAAAAACAAAACCGGAATTACCTTCAGAGAGCTCTTGTAGAGCCATGTCTCTCTCCACACTCAGCTCTGAATATGCCCGGCAGCAGATTCCTTTTTATCCCTGAGGAGGAGGAGAGGTTGGTTTTATATACCACTTTGTCTACCCTATGGAGTCTCAAAGTGGCTTACAATCACCTTCCATTCCTCTCCCTACAACAGGCACCTTGTGAGGTAGGTGAGGTTGAGAGAATTCTGAGAGAGCTGTGACTGGCTCATGTTCACCCAGAAGACTTCACGTAGAGGAGTGGGGGAATCAAACTTAGTTCTCCAGATTAGAGTCCACCACTCTTGACCACTGCACCACACTGGCAATGCAGCAAGCTTTTTCTATGGCTGAGTTCAGACTGGCAATTTGTCCCGTTATAGCCACTTTTCAGCTGCATTTCCCAAGTGGATTAAAGGGAGCGTTCACACAGGCACATCTGCCTGGCATTCCTGTAGGCAACCCGTGCTCTTCCACTTCACTCCCGCGTTAAAAAAATACGTGATAAAAGTGGTAGCAAATCCCGGAGAATGCCTTTATTCCACGTTATTCCGGAGAGTGCCTTTATTCATGTCATTCACAATTAAAGTTAAAATCAGAAAAGAAGGATGGCAGCTGAAAATAGGTTTGAACCTGGGACTTAAATATTGCATGAGAAATTATGACAGTATATTGTGGTGTTTTTATTCACATATTATTGAGAGCATTTAACAGCATAGTGAGGGGCAAACAAAGATACATGCCACCCTTGGACCAACTTATTTTTTACACTGTGAAAACATTACCTAGATTTGGCATACCCATCTTAGGTACTTGCTATCTGAACTGTTAACAGTGTGAAAGAAAAGAGGGATAAAGGATAAGGAATGCCAACAAACCAATCATCTGATTTAAGAAACATTATATTTGAGAAAAATCACTAGGCCAGATTACCAGCTGCATATTAGCCACTGCCAATGTCTTATTCTCAAAAAGTTTTACAGTATAATAGGTTCAGTACAAAGAATCACAGATGGAGCTTCCCTTGTTGAATGGATCTCTTCCACCATAGTCTGAAGGTATATGAAACACTGCTCCTCAGGGTTGAAGACCACTTAGGTAAAGCATGGGCTACAGAACAGGAACTGCAGCTTGGGGGGAAATCTGCAGAAATCAAAGAACCCTTCCCCCCTTTCTCTTGCATAAGGGCATCTTTGGGCCCAACACATGGTACAGCTGCAAAGAAAGCTCACTACTTCCCTGAGCAGCAGGAATTGATACTGGTGGACTTTTCACAGGGATTTTTTCAATGAGAGATACATTGTTAAGTCTTATAGTGTCCTGGTAGTATCTATTTATGTGCAGAACATATTGGAAATATTTATTTATTTATTTGATTTGTATCCTGCCCTCCCCACAACTGGGCTCAGGGCAGGTTGCACAATACACAATACAACAAATAGACAGCTAAAATATATCTAAAAACCTATCTAAAACAGTAATCAATAAAAGACCAGTGCCTTAACAGATCTCAGCAACAAACAGTTGGTTCCCAGATGGGCATTTGAATCTGAGGCCACAGGCCAATAGCATGTGGACACCTGCTGCCTCAGCTGAAGCCTGACGGAAGAGCTCTGTCTTGCAGGCCCTGCAGAACTGTAATAGGTCCTGCAAGGCCCTGATTTCTAATGGGAGTTCACTCCACCAGGTTGGGGGCAGGGCCAAAAAAGCCCTGGCCCTCTTTGAGGAAAGTTGGCTGTCTCTGAGGCCAGGAGCCACCAGGAGGTTTTGATTACTTAAGGCTGGATCCAACCAGCTCTTCATCTGGCTATACTATGAACAAAAGCCTTTTAGGAAGGGGGCTGTAAAAATATAGAGAATTGAGAGAGACTGAGCTTAAAAACTAGCTAGAGCCAACCTTAGACTCCTAAAACAAGCAGCACAACTGTTAAGAGCAATCACACAAATTTTGACAGTTCTCTGTCTCCAGGGCTGCACTCCATATTAATTAAGGGCGGCTGAACTTCCAGCTCTGAAAGTCTGAAAAAGCCCTGAGACTCAACCCCTAAATGTGAGGAAAAGCTCAGAACAACCTTTCACTCATTTGCCTGAACACTTGGGGGTTCCTCAAGTTACAGCTTGTATACTCTCCTCAATAATCTTAATATTAATGTTTGCCATTTCTATATTTTAAACTTTTTAGATTCCTGCTTATAATTTTAGATATTATATTTTATAATTTTACCGTTCTTTTGCCTGTTATTTACTTGCCTCTTATTATATTGTTTGCTGGTCTATGGCCGTAATAAATTGATTGATACTCTCCTAAAGATCCTGAATCCTAGAAATTTATTGTGAACTCTATAGATGCCCTTAATCCTAATGCTGGAAGCCTTTCAGACAATTCTACTGAGCCATGATCAATTTTACTAGAAGTACCCAAGGCTGTTGTCTGCCTTAAACTGAAGTACACTTCTGTGTCTTGAGCACCTTAGGTAAATACGTGCTATCAATTCACAACTGTCTCATGGTGACCCCAGCAGGGAGCTTTCAAGGCAAATGAGAAGCAGTGATGGTTTGCCATTGCCTCCCTCTGTAGAGTGCTCCTTGGTGATCTCCCATCCATGTACCATCTCTGCTTAGCTTCACAGATCTGACAAGATCAGGATATACCATGCCACCTTCTCTCCCCATGGGCCCCTTACAGATCAACATATTTAGAGAGTAATCCTAAGCAAATGTACTCAGAATCCTATGCAGTTTTACCAGAGTCATACTACTACAGCATCCTTTTCAATCGGGCTGACTCCAAGGGAAGAGTGCCCCGTTAGACTAATCCTAACCTGTCAGATGCACCGAGTATGGCATCAGTTGGCATACACTGGCACAGTGAGAGAAGTGGTCAAAACTGGGGCTCAAAAGAATGAAAGAGGTTTGGTCTGTGACATTTCTATGCAAAGTTCAACTGCATACAAAATAGTCACAATAATCACTCTGGAATTTATTGCATATGGTTTTATATGTTTTCTATATTCATGTTTTAAATGGGTATCCCTATGGAATTCTATGTCTTTGCTCATTACTTGTAGGCTGCTGTATATTAATAGTTCCTATGCATTTCACAACAGGTTACAGCCCCTATTTTATCCACACTAGATCCTGAAAGTACATTCTAGTCTTATGTGCATTTGTTTTTATATGTAATTTGCTATTGAAATATGTGATCAGAGCCACTAGCATAGATGTTTTGAAGGAAGAGGATTATGCAGATTCATGAAGAATAGCTCTATCAGCAACTATTAGTTTTGACAGCTAGATAGAACCTCTATGTTCAGAGGCAGTATACCTCTGAATACCATAAAATGTAGTTTCTGCTTTGAAGATGTAGCTGGTTAGCCACAGCTGGAAGCAGAATACTGGACTAGATGAGCATTTGGCCTGACACAGTAGGGCTCTAGTTATCTTCCTGTATTCAAGGGCCCTTACAGCTGAAGGCATGCTGTGTGGACAATGCAGCATTTACAAAGGGTATGCTCACCATGGTGCTACTCAACATCAATCAACAAAGGCTTGAGCTACCAGTGCAAGATCATTACTTAGAAAGATACCAGCAGGACTGTTTGAGATGAAGGTGGTCCTTCTTACACATTTCATAATTTGTACCCCCGAATAAATGATAGAACTAATAAACAAGGGAACTGCAAAGCCATAGACTCATAGTGTGAAAATTGTGACCTGCTGTTTAAGGGTTTTCTTTTATTTGCCTAAGGACTTTATAAATAATGTGAATAGCAGAAATGGCTTTATAAATTGTTTTTCTGCCTTGATTTGATCTGACCAGCAGCAGCTCTGCAATTCCGCGGGGAGTAATGTCTCATTGTCCTTTGCTCCTTTCTAGACAAAGAAGTATGATGTTTTAATTCAATATGATCCTGCTGTGGATAGTTCAATGGAAAAAGCTAATTTCCAGTTCCAAATTAACTGCTCCTATAAAGCTCCTATAAATATTACACAGCTTTCATTTTAACACAGCCAGAGAACCACTCATAGTCTATTTCCAATGAGAATAAAAGGAATGTATAAGTGTCACTTCATGTCAGTGTTCAGATTCCTATGACAAACTCATTTCTCACAGCTGATTTATGTATTTTTCATCTATATAATTAGTTATTTGGATACATGTGTAATAACTCAAATAAGATGTGCAGTCTCATAGAAATGAAAGCTGTGATGAAACTAATAGTTATATGGGCATGACACCTGAAATGAATACCAATGGAAATGTTCAGTTCCTAACATATTATCGTAAGGGGAAGGGGTTCATCTTGATGTACAAATAATGTAGGTTCATAATTTTGGTATGTAAAGGTTATGCTGGTGAAAACAAACTTCTAAAAAAGAAAGGGGGATCCTACAAGCTTAATTTTAAAAATAAGCTTACAGTCCATGTTTAGGATTTCTTTTCTAAAATTTCTACTCTCACCAGTGCCAAGTTTATGAAAGCTGCTTGTGGTTCCTCTGTAGTGATAGAAAGGCATTCTAAACATCCTCAGAAGAATTATTGTCATTAATTTTCCTGTTCTGACAACTGATTTTGAAATGAAATTCCAAGAGCCAACGCAATCCCGGGTCCATTACTGTCCCTTTAAGAGGGTTCACACACCCCAATAATAGCAAGATTCTAGAACTGAAATGCATGTCATGAAATCCTCATGTCCCCACATGGCTGCCATGAGTCCTGTCAAACAGAAATATACCTGGAGTTCCATGTTTTTAATGTAGTTCATATAACTAGGTGGGCCAAATTTGGATTGGGATCATGACTGATCCCACTAATGCACTAATATGGCTTAAGCCTTCACCCATGGCCACCATTTTCCTTACATGAAATGGCCCCAGAGAGTCACTCTTGTCCCCATTGGATAAATTTACACAATACTAATACTAACATGTAAATTTGCCCAACAGGGCAAATAGTAGTTCTCCAAGGCTATTTCAGATCAGAAAAATGGCAGGGGGGAAGCCCCACCTCCCCATGCACTGTAATCCTGATTCAAATCAGGTCTGTACATGCCTGCAAATTTCCAAGCACATAACTCCTAGACCACATTTATTTATTTACCTTACTTCATTTATATCCCACTATTGTCCCCTATGGAATCCCAAAGTAGCTTACAATATTCTCTCCTTCTCCACTGTATAGGTTAGGCCCAAGTACACTCAGCAAGATTCTGCAGCAGAGTGGGGATTCAAACCTGGGTCACCTAGATCCTAGTCTGACATTCTAAACACTACACCACACTGGCTCTCTTCTGTTGAACAGCCGTGCACAGAACCCAACTTTGTAATGTGTGAATGGGACCTGGTAGTATTGCTACAAATGAGGATTCTTGACAGCTTTTGCATAAGGAGGCATATCTTTCTAGCATTTAAATTACCAACGAAAAATTGCTACCCAGTGACTTGGATACTATACCATTTTAACCAAAGAGATATTTTATACAAAAACAGATACACATTTAAAAGTGATGGACAGTAACAGTTCTGAATCTTCATTATTTTAAGTTGATATTTGCTTTGTCAATTATTTTTTAAACCTACAGTTCCTGTGATTGACTGATCCAGAACTTAATTGAATACACTGCTCTTGTAGTTGTGTCTCAAATAATTTATGAAGGAGGAGGAGGAGGAGGAGACTGGATTTATATTCCACCCTTCACTCGGAGTCTCCGAGAGGCTTACAATATCCTTTCCCTTCCCCTCCCCACAAAAGACACCCTGTGAGGTAGGTGGGGCTGAGAGAGCTCTTTCAAGGATAGCTCTGAGAGAACTTGTGACTGACCCAGGGTCACATCAGCTGCTGCATGTGGAGGAGTGGGGAACTAAACCTGTTTCTCCTAGATTAGAGTTCATGCTCTTAACCATTACACCAAACTGGCTCTATAGAATAATTTATATAGATATGAAAAGCATATATAAATATATTTGTGTGTTTATATATAAACCAACATAACACACTTTTTTCAGAATATAGGTCAAATATGAACAAAGTAAATTGGAAGTGATCTGTTTCCAAGTGCAAATCATAGCCTAGGCTTAGAACACAACAATAGTTCTGACCCAGTTTTTATAACAAATAAAGAACTTTAATCATTAGTAGAAATACAGTACTTTGCACCAAATTTTAGTCCCTTTAAAAATCTCATTTGCCATTTATTTCCCATCTATAGATTCAACATATCTGTTTAGGTTCAATGAAAAGTTTTAATAGCAGCACTTCACCACCCCTTATTTATGCTTCATAACTCTCTGTAATTTGATAGAAGCTTATGACATGCTCATTGGTCACAAGGAAGAAAGTCTAATTGAGTTTTCTTTTGGGTGATGGAGGACTACAGGCTTTGAAGATTAACTTCTTTCCAACTTCTAAATCATTTCAGTTCCAATGTAGTCTAAAAGTTACACACCAAGAACGCCGAATCAAGCAGAGCAGAACATTCCTCTAAGAGCATCTACTGTGCCTCACAGAATTTGTCTGTGTATCAGATTGTGAGTCATTTCATAGTTATTCGGGCCTGCCACCACACACTTCTCATAAAGCAAAGCAAATTGTTAAATTCAAAAAATGCCAAGGTTGACTAGCATCGTGGCTCAACACAAATAGCAACAAATCCAGATACACCTGGGAAACTGTGTGGTTGGTAGTGCAGGCACTGGACTAAATGAAAAGCACTGGGTAAGGATAATGGCTTCACTTTTTTAATCATGGGAACTACTAGTAATTTGGGGGATTTTGAAAAAGTAAAATGATAACATTGGACATTTCTGAAGTCTAAAGTGTTGCGAAGCCCAGGTAGACATAGTAAATATTTGCTACGATTACTTCTCTTGCCATTTTCAATTTCAGTATATTTTCAAACATGTTGAAATTGATGTCTATTGAGACATAAAAAATAGATGAATATTCAAATAGAGGTGCATTTCTTGAGCATATCCATATCCTGCTTTCAATATAAAGTCCTCAAAGGAGCTTATATCCTTAAAAATACATTCACAATATCTTTTCTCTTCCCAACAAATCCCAAAATTATTAGTCTCCTTTGCTTAGTGACTGTTTTCATCTCTGCCTCATTGGTTAAGAGGTCCTTACAGTGCCAACTAGCAAACTGACGCCCTTCCAAGGCTTTCAATGGACTGAGAAGGATGTAATTCTGCTTAGGATGGTACTGATGGAATTTGAGAAAGAGTTTAGATGCCCTTTATCCCAATGCAGGAAGTCTTTTACACCATTCTGATGAGCTAAGATCAAATCAATCAGAATTATGCAACTATTGTCTGCCTTAAACTGAAGTACTTCCCCCGGTGCCTTTAGCACACTGCAGACCAACAGATTTAAAGAGCAATCCTAAGCAGGTTTTTACTGATTTATTTATTCAGTTTATATCCCACCCTACCCCACAAAGCAGGCTCTGAGGAGCTCAAAACATATAATAAAACAATGCATAGTTTTTGGTAAAAAACAAACAATTTCATCTAAGTAAATCACTTAATTTAATTACTCAGAATCTTACTTTCTTGGCAAAGTATTCTTAGGAAGGCACTGTGAATGTCCTGAGAGCCAAGCCGGGAGAGACAGGTGCTGTCCTGCCATAGATGTTGGAATGACATCTTAGAAGGTGCCCATTGTCTATAGCTCTGTTATTTACAACCAAATCTCACCACCATGAGCCCAATTGTGGTGGTGGGGGGGGGCGGTATAAAAGTCTAATATAATAAATAAATAGACATTTACCAAGTGCAAAAAAAGCAATGAATCTGATTTTTTTAAAAAATGTATTGCAACAAGAAAGCAGAAATGGTTGGCACCCTTTACAGTTTCTCACTCACATTTATAACTTGCAGATATTGACTGTCTTCCTCTTACATAGGATATGTGTCAAATTGCTGATCTTATTCACTTTTGCCAGTCACAAAATTTTACCATGAATGTGCTCTGAATTTTAAAAAAAGTATCAATAGGAAAACACTGTACAAGGAGATAGCATAATTTTTAATATATTCGTAGCACATAATATATTTGCCACTGAAGATACAAAGAACCATCATTATTTTAGTCTAAATAAATGATGTGGTATAGTAATTGTTCTTCTTTAATATTCAGTAGCACTAAATAAGGCCAAATTAAGAGTACTAGACTTGTATTTTACATTTTTCTGTTTCAGTCCAAGTGTCCTCCATAATGACTTAAGGCCACTCCACCTGTGATAAGTGTTTCATAGATACCACAACTAGATTGGCAAAACCACATTATTAGTCCTTTGTTACATCCACACATACTGAGGGAATCCCAACCATGCATGGATCACCCTGCTATATAGGGTCACCATGTATATCACATGTGTTTTGTATGTGCATACAGCCATTATACACACAAACTGGGTTCTGGTTTGTGTATACCAAAGCTCTACATGCATGCAAAGTATGTGTGGTGCCCCTGTTCAGAAAACATGGTGATTCTGGACTCCTGGTACATATAGATATAACATCTGAAAACAACTATCATAACAAGGGCATGTTTTTATTCTACCACATGATAGAAAACAATCAATGAGGCTCCAGGATGCAGATGGAACTGTGTAGTGTCATAAAACATGACATCAAGAATTTATTGATCATCAGGAACTTGATCTGGGTAGCATTTGTTACAAAGTGCCACAATATGGTGCCACAATAATGCAATATCTCACCAGAGAGACTTACCAGATGCTGTATAATTTTAGGTACTGGGTTGAACACTGTTTCATTCAATATTTTAAAACCTTGCTCCTGGGTTGACAAATGCTGTTTGCTGTAGGTTTGGGTGATCTTGTTTTCCATTTGTTGTTGTTGTTGCTGCTGCTTTTGTTATATTGAACTGGTTTCAGATATGCCATTTTGTATTTGGTCTATACATTGCCTTGAGTCCCAAATCAGAGAAATGGTCAATAAAAGTTTAAATAAATAAATAAATGGAACTACTGACAGACCACAGACTTCACACAATTGAACTGAATATCAGCTGAGAAGTGGAGCCATTTTCAGAAAAGGTGAAAGTGAAATTGAGAGCATGAGAGCTCTGTCCTAGTACTTTCTTCATTTCTTGGTCTCTTGCTTTTTCTTTTTTTTATATAACAAAGCAATAAATAGCACTCCATGAAGCTTCAGGGCTTAGAGAGAGAAAAGAAATTGGTCCAATAAAAGGCTGGGCTTTTTAAAAAAATCAATGTTGAGAAAACAAGACAGGGAAACCAATATTTATTAGATACCTAAAAATATGTATCATCTTTATCTTCGAGTCCCCGCAAAGTGTCTTGGGTATTCACGTACAAATCATTTTTTTTGTAAACTCATCCATCACTCATGAGTTGTCAAGAGCTCATTATTACTAAACAATCAGCTATATCAAATAGCATTAGGATTAGAGCAGTTATTGTAGCTTTGTGCCATCCTGAAGGCGTCATCACTGCCACATTACCTGCCAAGTTCCAGGAGTAAAAGTCATACCGCGTGCTTAAAGCTTTCAGAATGCAAAAACAGCCCTCATTAGTTTTTATCTTGTTATTCCAGGTTATCCTGTTAAACCAGTACACTATTTTTTATCACTTTGCACTTTTCATGGAATTGCGACCCAACAATTTCTTTTAGTGCTTTGGGCTTGTTTATATTGATTATATAGACCATAACTTAGACCCCTGAAGTCCTATCTGCACATAACTTGGGGGACACGTAGAGCAGCATCAGGGGGAGATTCTCTGCAAGTTTGATGTCTCTAGCTTGCACAGAGCCCATCCTATACACTTCTGAACCTCCTGACAGAATCAAGACCCACGGTGGGTAACAATAATAAATATAATACAACACCCCCAAAATCTATCAAAATAACTAAACACAAATCAAAATTGTGCAGTAGAGAGCAGAAGCCCATCTCTTCCCATGCTGCAGCCCCAATCAGGAGAGCCCCCTCCCCTGCAGCTTTTGTAAATATACTGTCACATTTAGGTGGCTTTGAGTCCTTCAACGAAGGTTGCATTCCAGTAATAATGGAAAGAGCGAAGCTATGCAGTGCAGACATCTTACCAACTAGCAACACCTCTGACTTCTCTGAATTACAGTTCTGCATGTAGAAGCTGCCTTTCAAGTTGTTTTTGAGCTAATAATAGTGCAATGAATGAGAAATGCAAGACAAATTCAAACCAAAATACCCACACAAATAGATACAAGAGAACTGCTATTGATGGTTATGGCAAAAATAAATAGGAACAGAGAATGGTGTTCAGCCCTGGAAATGACATTGTGTTCAAGCAATGTTTTAGGAATCCTCCCAAATCTCTACAGTTTCTATCATAGAGATTGGGGGGAGTCCTAGAGTATTGACCAGAAGTGTTGTTACTTCTTGGAGTTAGATACAGACCTGCCCCCCCCCACCATCTCCAAGGGGTTCCAGGCACAGGCCTGACTATCCTACTGATCACAGTTCTTTGGATCCATACTGCTTCCTTTAGAATCATGTTCTTTTCATAATAAGAACTGGCTGGAGGATTTGGGATCAGGATAAATTATCTCTTGGCAAGGCAGCCTTTAGATTATTTGTCAGCACTTCCATCACCACCACTATAAACTTCTTCCTTTACAGTTTCACATTGTGGTTCTAAAACATTTGCTGTGGGCTGAAATCTGGCATAAAAAACCCTTTCCTGAAAGCTAATTTATTTGTTTCTCTGCTGAAAACAAAGTGAGCATAAGAAGTCTTTTAAATACCCTTTTCATTAATTTCAATTCCTTTCTTAATCATGCTATAACTGAACAAATGGCTTTGGTTTAACAGATTGTTAGCACATGTAAGAGTTCTTTATTTCTGTTCTTTAAATGTTTTTCAGCTATTCAAGCAGAAAAAGACATTAGCAGTGCAGTCCTAAACAGAGCTACACCATTTTAAAGCCCACCAACTTCAATGGATGTAAAGGATTTAACATTGCTTAGGATTTCTCTGTTAGAACATGGCAACCTGCTGTTGTCCTTTTGGTGACAAAAAGAAAGAAAGAAGCAAAACACCCTTTCTCATTGAACATTTTCCTTCCAAGTCACCTACTCTCATATCAACCTTTTAAGACTTCCCTGGGGCTAAAAACACAGGCCAAGCAATATGCTCCACAGGGCAAGAACTGGTGATTATGTCAAATGACAAAAGTCCTAATAAAACCAAATTAGCCCACAACGTAACAAAATGGTTAGATCCTACCAGCTTTTATCCAGGTGCAAGTGGGAGGATCCCCTTTTTACCCCTAAATAGGGGATCATGGGATTCACATATGACAGGAAACCATGTGGTGTGGGACTGCAGTGAAGCAATCAGGTGAGATTGCCCCGTTGCTTTTCTGCATGATTGTAAAAGATGAAAGAGCCCAATGTCATACATAAATATGTATGCACGTGCCAAATTCTGAAGCACATTTTTAGACATTTCTGCAGAGACACATATGAAAAAGGAGCAGTGAATCCTAAGGGAACTGGGGGCTTTGTATACCTCACAGAGATGTATAAATTCCCTCACTGCCACTGCAGCTATTGCCAACCTGAGAGCATGCATGCTTAATTTAGAAGTCAATCCATAAAGAAAGGTGGTTTAGGACTGGCCCATTGTTTGAAATGGCTTTGCAAACCTCGATTTGCAATGAGCATGGCTGAGTGTGCTCTGATATGCCCTGAGCAAACCATGATTAAGGCTGTCAGTTACTCTGGGATGGATCTTTGCTTGGCAAGTTAAGCTATTGTTTCAGCGTACACTCAGGAGTCTGACTAGGGTTGGAGCTATGTGCTGCCCCTGGGGATAGGGAATTGTTCACTGCATCTTTAAATATATAAAGAATTGTGGGTAATGTAGTTTTAGTAACCTTAAGGTCAGCTGGTTAGGAGTGGCCTTCCTGATTAGTCTTATACAGCCTCCCCTTCCTTTGATACATTTGCCCAGGGAGAACTGCTTTCCTTTGCTCAGTTTGTTTGTAATCTTAGTTGAGAAGACGGGAGAGATTCGGCTCCTTTTACCACATGAACCATTAAATAGACGCAGGACTTTAAGGCTCGTATCAGCACCAGGAAAGGGAATGTAAGTAAACTGAACCTTTGAATGCTTAAAGAGTTGAATAAAGTTGCTTCTAAACAAGTGATCAAGTATGTTGAATACTTAGCAGTCCACGCAACCAGCTCCACAGCTGTCAGGAACTGCATAAGTTACTCACAATTAAGTCCTATGTCAGCACTAGGTCCATTGTCACAGAAGTAGCTGCAAAACATGAAATACCTACATACTTTTTGTTCTCCATATAGCATTGTTCTCCATATGATGACATTTTGTTTCGATCAAATAAACATGGCTTTTTTCCCGTATAGTACAGGATGGATGAGACCTCAAACCAGGTTAAATTCACCAGATTTAGGACTTACAGATCCGATGGGGGCATTTTCAGCACCCACATTTACCGCCTTTCTGCACATGTTCCCCAGAGGGTACTAAGATCGGGGTCCCAAAATCATCTGGCCCTTCCAGGCCCAAAAGAAGTCAGGCTAGCTGTGATGAGGGCCAGGGCCTTCAGTGGCAGCCCTGTACCGTTGGAATGAGCTCCCGGATGACATCAGGGTTCTGCGGGACCTTTTATAGCTCCACATTGTACCTGTCTGAGGGCCCATTCCTCCTCAAACCCCACCCTCTCCAAGCTCCACTCCTCAAATCTCCAGGAATTTCCCAACCCAGAGGTGGCAACCCTATCCCCTTCACAGCCAACCATCAACCTACTACCATTATCTGCCCCTGATCTCTACCATCTGGAGAGCAGTTTTAATTCTGAGTGATCTCGAGCCCTCACCTGGAGACTGGCAGCAATGGCTCCCCATCAGAAAAAGTAGTTTTTCTCCGTGGTGGAGACCAAAGCAGCTTACATCATTTTCATCTCCCCCTTTTGATCTGCACAACAACCGTGTGAGTCCTTTGATTCAAAAATTTTGTCAAGATGTGCTATCGGAAATCAACATAATCACCTCACAACTGATCCCTGGAAACATTACTACTTCATCTACATCTACTGAAGAGAACAAACATACAGAACTTATCAAAGGGCAAGGATGGGCGAGTAGGCATCAACACGGTAAATGAGTTTTGATGTGGCCAAGTGCAAAGCGATGCACATTGGAGCCAAAAATCCTTACTATAAATAGACGTCGATGGGGTCCGAACTTGCAGAGACTCACCAAGAGAGAGACCTTGGAGTCGTAGTAGATAACTTAGTGAAAATTTCGAGACAGTGTGCCACTGCAATAAAAAAGGCCAATGCTATGCTGGGGATTATTAGGACGGGAATTGAAAACAAATCAGCCAATATCACAATGCCCCTGTATAAATCAATGGTTTGACTTCATTTGGAGTACTGTGTACAGTTCTGGTCACCACACCTCAAAAAGGATATTATAGCATTGGAAAAAGTCCAGAAAAGGGCAACTAGAATGATAAAAGGGTTGGAACACTTTCCCTATGAAGAAAGGTTAAAGTGCTTGGGGCTCTTTAGCTTGGAGAAACGACGGCTGAGGGGTGACATGGTCAAGGTTTATAAGATTATGCATGGGATAGAGCAGGTAGAGAAAGAGGTACTTTTCTCCCTTTCTCATAATACAAAAACTTGTGAGCACTCAATGAAATTGCCGAGAATCGGGTTAAAATGGATAAAAGGAAGTACTTCTTCACCCAAAGAGTGATTAACACATGGAATTCACTGCCACAGGAGGTGGTGGCAGCTACAAGCATGGACACCTTCAAGAGGGAATTAGATAAATATATGGAGCAGAGATCCATCAGTGGCTATTAGCTGCAAGGTATAGATAGGAACTCTCAGTCTGAGGCAAGTGATGCACTGTATTCTTGGTGCTTGTGGGGGGCCAGTGATGGCCCCACTGCTGGACCTCCTGATGGCACCTGGTATTTTTGGCCACTGTGTGACAGAGTGTTGGACTGGATGGGCCACTGGCCTGATCCAACATTGGCTTCTCTTACATTCTTAATTCTGCTGGCCGTGGCCCAGTTGTCTTTAGCTGCAGCCTAGAAATCTCCTTCTCCTCCAACATTGGCAGTCTGGAGTGACAAAGTATGGGACCAGTTTATCATGAGTAAGAGTCAGTTAGATTCTCTGAATCAATAACAATCCGGTACCACAACTTACTCCAGATTTGTACTTACCTGGATTCCATGGTTGCAATAAATGACAAGCAAAGAACATCTCCTTTCTAACTCTATTTACATCTCTTGGCTTCTTTTTTAATCATCTCCTGTGGTGACCGAATCTCAAGATCCTGAAGTTCTGACTGAGCATTCCTACTGCTATTTGTTTTTCTTGCTTCATTTAGGATTATCTGCCTTAAACTACTTCTTTTGGGGGGTATCATAAACTTCTTATATGCTGTAGATTGGAATTCTACCGCTTGTTGTCTTTGGAATTGTTCCGCTTATTCTTGATGTTTTAAAAGTTTGTATTTTATTGTTGATTTAATTAAATAAAAGGGGGGAAAACAACCCTGTGAGGTAGGTTAGGCTGAAAGTCTGTGACTGGTCCAAAATCACCCACTCAACTTCCACAGCAAGAACCTGGGTCTAGCGGACCCTGCTCTGAAGCACTAACTGCTGCACCTAGGGTAGCCAACCTCCAGGTGGAGCCTGAAGATCACTGGGTATCACAACTGAACTCCAGACAACAGATCTCCCCCCCCCCAGAGAAAATAACTACTTTGGAGGGTGGGCTGTATGGCATTCTATTCAGCTGAGGCCTCTCCCCTCCCCAAACTCTGGCTTCCGTAGACTCCACCATAGAATATCCCAACTCGGAGCTGGCAACCCTAGTCAGGACTGACCCCAATGAGTTCCTCACAAAGGCCTGGAAAAGGCTTCATTCCTTTGCCTTTTTACTGACAGAACCAAGCTTGGTTGCCTAGCAACAGCCACTGAGGAAAAAGTTAGTCCCACAGGAGCCAAGAAGGAGAAGTGTCTTCATCAGGAGAGACAGCCATTTTGGCAGGTTTTTTTCTGTGAGGGAAGAGTGTCCAGGCTGGCAGTGGGCGGGGGAGAGGAGCAGACCCAGCACCAAGCCAATGGCACACAAGTACTTTTGAGTGGTGGTTGATTGGCCAGTGGCAGATGCAGCGCACTGCACAGCCAATGGGAGAGCTGGAAATGGCCAATACGTAAGGGAATTATATATATAGGATACCTTGTAACGACATGTTTAGCAGGCTCTCTGAATTTCATTTAAAAAATCCCTAAGTCTCAAGTCCCTTCCCTTGCAAAGATACATCTTTTCCCTTATATCCATCAAGAGAAGTGCTGGAGACTTTTTTAAATGAAACCTGAGAAACAAAACCTGCTATGCTTATCTTTACAATGATATATTGATATAATGATACTCTGTCAGCCAAGTGTCTTTCTGGAGCTTGGTTGCCATGGAGAGGTGGGGGGTGCACAAACTGGAATGTATGGTTTCATTTCTGCCTGTTATCTGTCTGGTGTCTGGTATAGCCATGTAACCTTGAGACCTGTACTGCCTCTAGTATCCCTTTTCCCTTGGGAATCTTAGAGCGTTAGCTTGGCGGGCTTTTAGCTTAGAAGTGATTGGCCAAGAGCCACTGATGTATGTTTGATTATGCTATAAGTGCTGGCTTCACACACTGGACCTCAGTCCTAACAAAGTACGTTATGAATCCGGATCCTATCTAAGTCTCAATAAACTTTAGTTCTCTTGAATGATTGTTATTGGGAACTGATTTCTCCAGGAGTTCTGACATACTCTAATGTTGATTTTTTTTTCTTTTTTTTAAAACTGTTCAGTGGTGTGGGGAGGAAAAGGCTGCTGAGTGAAAAGGATCAGGGAAAATGGCTGCTACATGTGCTGGAAAATCCAAATTTTTCCAGTCATCAGCAGCCATCCAGACTCTTCTGAGTTCTCAAAACGTTGAAGCAAAAAGTTTGAGAAAGATCAGAGAAAAACTGGGGAAACTCCCAGAGGTGCACAAATGCACCACGATGTTGTTGAGAAGCAGAAGAAAAACCCGCTTCCCAAAAACACTGCTGAAATGGCCTTATATAACCCCCTAAAGACTTTTTAAAAATAATACTATATTTATAAGTGACTGACTGACTGGCTTACTCACTCTTTATTTAAATGTGCAGGGACAGAGTAACATGCAGCAATGAGAAATCTGTGGGAAGCAATTGGGGCCTCCTGTGGGTCTGTGTAAAAACATGCACGCATAAAATGCTACTGATTACACTGAACCATATTGTTTGAAACTAATCCTCTGAACAGTCTTGAGCTGATCATGAACAGCCAAACTGCCCAATGAAACACTGGCACCCTGCTTGCATCTGGCAAGCACAACATGATCTGAATCAGCAGGTGCTCAAGCATGTCTAATTCTGAGGACTCTTTAAGCTGGAAGAGTCATGTAATTATGCCAAATTTCACTTTAATTATGTGTTATACTTCCTTTCATTATAAGCTGGAAATCCAAAACTTTATTTCTTTTGTGCTCATGAAAGCCACCCACTTGCCAATTCAAACCTCAGCAGTTTAAATGGATTAAAACAGTCTTCTAGGGAGAAAAGTGGTACCAAACATCATCCACATATTTTGACCAGCGTAAAATTCACTAATGGTACCGTTAAATATGAAATGTTGGCCTCACACATAGTTTTCATAAAGTATATTTTATTTCCCTTGTTGATTCTTCAGGTTCTTTTAAAATGATTGCATGTGTATTTTTGTGGAACAACTCCTTATTGAGATTGCAAGCATCTGATTTATGATAGCTGTAAATTGTTGAGGTTTTCTAAAGAAAAAAATAGTTGCCTAATGCATTCAGATTCATCAAGATGCAATCTCACAGGTAACATCCCAAACTAGTGAGTTTTGTAGGTAGACGGCCCAGATTCTTTAACAGAGTGCAGTAGAAACAGGATTTATGTTTTTATAAATTGGAATGCAAAGGTTGAAAGTGGTTATAACAAAGAACTATTGCTTGCTTATAAGTCATGAATACTAAGCACAGAATATCAGGAATACTAGTATAAAAGAACTTCAAGAACTTTACAAAACTTCTGTATGAAACAAGCTAATCTACCTTTTTGCGAGCACAGAGGAATCTGATAGTGCAGGAACTGTTTTCTTCAGCTATTTATGCAGAGAAAACATGTTTGGAAAGTCTGCAAGAAATCTTTCCACATTCTTGATGAAACCATGGAGGACAAAGAAGCAGAGACAACATAGGTACAGAAAGGAACATTACTCAAAGCTATTTTGACAAATTGTATTCAAGGAATACAATGGATGAGAAATAAGTACAAAGAAATGTTTCATAATCTCTCTCCTAGTTTGGGTATGTTCTGGTAAGTGCGTTATTATGAGAACATGGTGAAGGATGAGGGACAGTTTCTTCAAGATCATGATCTTGGCTTCCACCTGATACCAAAATGATTTTCTAATTATTTTACTGGACTCAGATAGCAGGAAGCAAAGCTTACTGTTCTGGTCCACTATTCTGTCTTCAGTCATTTTCTAGATAAAATTCTGTCTCCTTATACAAAATGGGAATTATGACGATCTCACCCTCTTCCCTTCCTCCCTACCAGGATTTTTCCTTTTTTCTTCCTCTTCCTTTCTTGCTGAGTGGCTCCTATATTTATTTTCTTTTTATTAGTTGGCTATCCCACCGTGTCATGTTATTATATATTTTGATGCTGGTCCAGCCCAGGGCTTGAGGAATGAGAAAAAACCACCATCTTATATTCTACTCCTGTAATGGCACCCAAGAGGCTTTTGAAAGTTCAAAATAAACAAAATATTTTATCTAACTTGGAGGGAGAAAGGTCAGGTGGAATCAGGGGTAGGATGTATGAGGTAAACTGATAATAAGAATTGAGGTAACTTTATAATCACACTAAATCCAGAGAATATGTTGCCAACAAGTAAGTGTTTTTGCTTTTCAGCAAGGTCTTTGAGATGTGGAGGAGAGAGGCTTTCTTTTTTGCTTTAACTCGCAATCATAGATTTCTGAGTTTCAATGACACTTCATGTTTAGAAGGCAGGAACATACAACTAAATTCTCAAAATCCTTATATTTATACAGACCAGGGATCACTCCTCTTTAAAGAGTTATCTCCCTTTTCACTGGGCAGGGATTACTTCTCTTGACTAGAAGCTTTGTCCCTTTTCAGCTTGAATGGGGATCTTCCATGATCCTCTCATTCCTTTTTGCTTCCTTTCCAGTACTCAGTTAGTGCTAAACTGTCTCTTCTTCAACTGTCAGTTCCCAACTGTAATTTCTTAAGTGATGCTCTCCACAGAACTCCATTTTAACAGCCTGTCACTCAAAGGTTCTCAGACTCTGTGAGGCATTAACCCTTGACAGTCCATCACAGAAGTCTATCCAGAAAATAGATGAAGCTTGCTTAGGCTTTTGCAGCAGGCCAACAATGCCTAACAAAAGCAGACTGCGTTTGTTCACAGGAAGAGAAAACCACATGTCCACCAGTCTCTTTGAATTTAATAGCTACATTTCTAGGGGTTATCAACTGGAATTAAAAAGGGCAGCTTTCTGTGTCACAATTTTATCAAAGGCCACTAGAAGAGACATAAACAAGTATCACTTATGAAAATGGTGTTGTGGGACAAGCTGGGCTTTGTTTGATTGTGTGGGATGTGGGGCAAAAAGACAGAAGTGCTTGGACAGTTCTTTCAAATGTCTGGTTTTAGACAACTGAAAAGCTTTTCATATGTTTTAAGGCAAAAATATGCCTTAAAAATTCTATTCCTTGCAAATATATTTTACATTCCATTTTTTTATATATATATATATATATATGACAGAACATTTAATTAAATGCTGCTTCCTTAAGCATAACAACGCTGCCTTAGTCTGTTGACTGAGAACAGCATCTCCGTTTCTCTTTAATCCTCTCTTCCTGTCACACGATGCATTCCTCCAACCAATCTCAATATTACTAAAGATCTTTCAATCACATTGACATATATTCAAAACAGCTAACTAAAATTAATAGATTCTGAATTTCCACATCACATATTGAATATTAACTCAGAAAACCTCTAGAAACCTAGTGATTTGATACAATGGGAAAGGAGTGAAAATATCTCTCTTCTCAAAGTTATTTTTTTCTTATGCAGTGGTCCTGAAGAATGACAGGAATTTCAGAGAGTTGCCTTCTAATGATTATGGCTGCTATCCAACAAAGAGTTAATTGCTCTTGAGCCCCCTAAAATCCGTCCATTTGGTTGTGGCCATGTATCAGTTCATATGGTGTATATTGAGAACAGAGCATGATGCTTTCAGATTGAAACACAGAGCTTCTTTTCACTTCAGTTTTTGCACTTGGGGACATGCATCCAAATAGAAAATAGCTGCACGCCCCATCAAATGTGTGTGTGTACCTGTGTGTCTCTTTAAAACAAATAAACCCAAACCCAGTAGCAATGGCAGGCTGCAGGACCAAGAACTAACTTACTACATTCTTTGATGGCTCTGACTTCCAAAGTGAGTTCAATGGCTTGGTTTTCTTTAACAAAAGATATAAATTGTTTGCACCACTGATCCTAACAAGACAAAACAAAGTTATACTGCATGCATTTACTCTAAGCACATTTGTCTCTTGCCTTTCAGTGGGACTTATGTATGAGATGCTCAATATGGATTGGGCCCCGAAGGCAGGCAACACGTCTTTGCAGGGGAGTATTCATCACCCAACGCTTGAAGCAGGCTGTGGGAAAAGCAACAAATATTTTTGAAAATGAAGTGTTGAAAATGAAACAAAAACAAGCAAAGAGAAACAGCCAATGTATTTTCCATCTAAAGGCTCATAGATAAGGAAAACTGTAGGAGGATGGATGGTCTCAGGCAGCGCTTGTAGGAAACATAACAAAACAAATCTTCAGATAATACAGATATGAAATGAAGTGTAGCGTAATAAAGTGGGGAAAACACAATGTTTAATTTAACAGGATTATACATCTTGACCCGCTCTCTTCTCCTGGTCGCTTCTGAACCACCCCTAGAGAATGAACACTTCAAAACACACTCGCCTCTCAGTTACACAAATGCTACTAAATCAAATTTAGGTCTTATCAGGTTAAACAGAACAGAGAAGAGTGTTTAGTCTTTTATAATACACTCATTGACCTTAAATCCATTAGGTGTGGAAATAATGATTGTATGGTGTTGATTGTTTTTCTAATATTTTAGTCATGCTATATATTTTCTTAGGGCTTGTACAGATTATCTATTTTAGGCATGAAACTGCTCTTGTTCTCCTCTTGTGCAGCACACATTCATGTTTTTTTTTTCCTGTGACACTTCTGTTACAAATAAACCAGTTTCTCAAGCACTTTAGGAGCAAACTAACCATGATGGTGCAAGATTTGTTAATAGACCTTATTTTAAAATTTAAATAACAGCCATATGCAGCCCTGCTGTGGCACTGAGGAGAGGTTTACCTCTTTTTTTGCACCATTTTCTTGATCTGGATTGCTTGCCCCAGGGCTGTTTTCTGCCCTGTGGGGATAACCGTAAAGGTCCAATGAGGAAATGATTCATGATGTGACAATAGTGCAAGAAAAAGAACTACCTTTCTCACCCTGTGCAAAGGATCAATTTATGGATCTCCAATCATTGTGTCGAGGTTGGCCTACAGGAAATACCAGAAATCCTTTGGAGAGAACCACAAAAATCATGGAAGGAGGTTTATCAGTTGGTCAAGATACGGAAGTGGACTTTCTACAGAGTTCTGAGTACCACATGCAAGGCATAAATAACAGGGGAATTCTCTCATCATCATGCTCTTCTTTAGGAGCTTCTGTAAGCATCAGCAGTTATGACACTTTAGGTCACTTCCGGTCTTGGCACCTTCACTTCTCCCATTTCAGAAATCTGTGTTGCATGCTAATCTCCCTTTCTCTGTTCACTCCTCATCACTAAATTTTAGATTGTAAGCAATGTTCCCTCTAAACTAAGTTAGTGTGAGCTAACTCACAGTTTTTTAGCCTGCAGCTCACATTTTTCCTTAGCTCAGGAAGGAGGGCTCCAGAGCACACTAATTTATGCAGTAGCCAAATCGCTCGTTCACAACTTTAATGCCAGTAGTCCACAAAGTAGAATTTTTGCTCACAAGACTCCACAGCTTAGTGGGAGCATTGACTGTAAGATCCTTGGGGAGGCCCTGACCTTATGATAGCCTGTATAGCACCATGTATATTGGAGGTATTGAAGAAATGTACAATTAACTAGCTACTCAAAAAGACATTTATAGCTAGACAGAATGCTATGTTTTGTTAAGAATATTTACATGCAGCAGTCATAATGACAGAAATAATCTATTAGCCACATTGCATAGTACCTGGAATAACGTGTTTATACTTGAAACACACACAACAACAAACTAATCTTCCTAAACCAGAGATGATAGCAACACTTCTTAGTGGGGCTGCCAGCTCCAGCTTGGGAAATTCCTTTAGATTTAGCAGTATTATCCAGGGAGGATGCCATAACCTGGATAGCCCAGTCTCATCAGATCTCAGAAGCCAAGCAGAGCTGGCCCTGGTTAGCATTTGGATGGGAGCCCACCAAGAAATACCAGGGTTCCTACGCAGAGGCAGCCAATGGCAAGCTACCTCTGAATGTCTCTTGCTTTAGGGGTTGCCATAAACTGGCTGTGACTTGAGGGGGGGGAAGAGACAGAGTTTGGGGAGGGGAGGGACCTCTGCAGATAAAATACCATAGAGTCCACCCTTTGAAATTATAACATCCCCCAGGAAAACTGATCTATGTAGGCTGGTGATTCGTTGTGAATGTGATTCCGGGAAACCTCCAGACTTCAGCTGGAGGTTGGCAACCCTATGAAAGTTCTCAGGGTCAGGACTACTATACGGACGGGCACGAGGGTGCAGCTGTGTCACCTCCGCCCTTACCCACTTCTAGCTCAGTTTGAGGAAGGAGTGCGGTGCGGGGCTTGGCTTGACAGGCACTGGGGTGGCCTCCTCCTCCCCAAACCAACAAGCACCTGAATGCCGGGCTCCGCAGGCGCGCGGTCCTCCTCAACAGACCACGCGGCGTCCCTCTTCTCCGAATGGACAGGCAACTGAGGGGGTCCATGGGGCGCCCTCGGTGCCAGCGCGTCTGGGGCGTGAACGTCATAGATTCCCGCCCCCTCCTCCTTTGAGTGGCTCGGAGCAGCCCCTTAGGCTCAGAAACTACAATGATCTTGGTAACAAACTCTCACCTCTCCATCCCTAAAATTAATCTCTTCAATTGAAACGCCTTTGCAAATACAATCCCCCTCCCCGCATACATTTTTTTTAAAGTATGGTTCGCCCGCGTTTGGTTTCGTCTGCCAGTATTTCCAGCCGGATGCTGCTTCCTTCCTCTCGAGATCGGATCTCTGGGGAACCTAGCTTCGCGCCGCAGCTCCGATTAGAAAACGCGGACGGGCGGGCGGGGTGGTTTATAAAGTCTAAGGATAGACTATCCGCGACCCTCCGGCCAACTGGCCGTCCGTTTCAGAGCAGCTAGCCTGGAATGGACTTTCCCCGGGTTGGTCCTCCTCCCCAGGAAAGCGCTGATTGGCTACACGAAAAGACAGCTCCGTCCAATGGCGAGCCGGCCTTGGCTGCCGGCGCTCTCCTCCCCTCCCGCCTCGCCTGTTCTCAAGTGGAAGCAGCGACAGCGGCATCCCGTTCATGCTTCTAGCGGGAATAGGCGAAGGGGCGGGCGGCTCGCCCGGCGGTATCATCTCGGGGTTGCTTTTTTTCCCCCTTGGGCGGCGGGAGCGGCGGCTGCGAGGCAGAGCTTTTGCACGGGCCGGAGCCTCTTGTGAAAGTAACCGTCCAGCTTCCCCGGGGAAGGGGGGCGCGCTGAGCTAAGGCGGGGGAGCGGCTGCTGCCGCCTCTTCTTGGACGGCTCCCCCTCCCGAGAGGCTTTCGCAGAGCGGCCGGCTTGGGCCCCTGCCTGGGAGGGGAGAGGAGGACAGCCCTGGCAGCGCCCGAGTGGCGTGTGTGAGAGAGTGAGTGAGGGAGAGTGGCGTGCATGTCTCGGGAGGAGCGGCGGAAGGTCACGGCCAAGTGGAGGAGGCACCATGACCCTGGAGTGCACCTTCAGGTAACGGAGCCCGCAGGGTGGATGGGCAGGAGGGGGCGGTGGGCGCAGGAGCCCCTTCGGGAACCTCGGCGGAGGAGCCTCAACTTCTGACTCCGGATTTCCCTTTTTCTCTTCCCCGCATAAAGTTCTAGGATGCGTGTTGTTTTGGTCGCCTTGAGCAACGTTAAATCCCACCCAGAAATCTTTCCGCAGCCTGTTCTTCGAAGTCTGCTCAAAGCTATCCAGCAAGCTTGGCGCTTGGATCTCAAAAGCTACTTTTGGAAGACTTACACCCCAACGGATGGTCTAAGGATCAGTTCCCGGGGTCTAGCCCTTGCCTGGCTGATTTGATGTGGCCTTTAAAAAGAAACTCCCTCCAACGACACCCCTATTTTGTATTGTGTTTTGAAGCTTGTAATTTTTTTTTAAAAAAAAATTAGCTCAGTTAACATCTGTCTTCCTAGTGTGGTACCAAAGCCAGGTTGAGTCTTAATGAAGTTTTCCGTGAGACGTTGTTGCCCTCTAGCGTTGTAAGATGCAGAGAGCTGCTTCCTGGTTGTGCAACTCAAACAGAAAATGTAGTTTAGCAGTGAAGATCGTCTGCATTATTACTGGTTATGAACATTTAAAAATAACTCAGCTTGAACCCAAGAAATCACACAAGACTGTGCCGTTAAAAAAAATCTAACACAGGTTGTTACTTAATTGTCGTTTGTTGAGAAGTTTTATGGTAAAACACTGATAATTAACAGGGAAATGAGAAACAATATTTGGGCTTATAGAAATGTAAAATGTGCCAAGGTGATGGCAAACAAACAAACAGGTGTGATAGTTTTTCACCTAACATTTTAAAACTCAAATGTTATCAGGCACCCTTAACTGATCTTTTAGTAAATATATACGGGAATACATAAAGGGAAAGACAGAACAATGGGTTTTTCACATTTCATCATCAGTGAATAAGTACTGTTGATCTTATGAGCTTGCTGGCTGTCTGTGTACTACTTTAGAATCATTGGGAACAAAATTTGTTATTAAATGCAGAATAAAACCAACATTTTTCTAACTAAAAAACAAAATAACATGGAGAAAAAAATCACTTCTAAACTCACAAAGAATTATCTTTAGGTCATTCTCTCACTGGTAGATGAGAAGTTACATACAGAATAATGATGGCAATATAGTATACCAATGTGTTTCTAATGGCTTAAATATTTGAATATAAGCTGGCTTTGCATGCAAAATAATAAATCCTAAAGATCTCAATGGTACTTACTTCTGAATAAAAATACTTATGTCTGGGGGATGCTACAGTGCAAACCTAGCAAAGTTACCCCCTTCAAACTCTGTTGACTTAAGAGAACTTAGATTGGAGTAACTCTGCATAGGATTGAAATGTTAATTACTTAACTTTAAGCAACACAAAAGCGCATTCCTGCTAAGCAGTGTATAAATGTCTGGGATTAGTATGATCAGGCAGATAACTATTATATACAGTTCATCACATCTTCTCACTATAAGCAATGTTATCTTGGTATTGCATATAGATACCCTATTTTAGCAATGCTAACTTGGTATTACATGTAGATACTCTAGTCAAGTACTCAGGCTGGTTTATTAGTCTCCTTAATTAAGTTCTTTAACATGTTATAGGTCAGACTTGTGGAGACAAGCTTAAGATAACAACTGAAAGATACATGCCTGTGATTTAATAAAACATGAATTCTGCTTGGGTGAACACAGCCCAATATGTTTCCAATCTGAATAGTTCTTGTTTCAACAGCTGTATAATGTGATATAGATAGAAGATTGGATTTGGATATTTGGCAATGAAGCTTGATGATGGGCCTTGAGCAAGTTCTCACTACTCAGATAAACCCACCTTGCAGGATTGTTGTTTAAACAAACAGAACATTAACAAACAAGAAATTCTCTCACTGCTGTGAAAACTACCCCAACCCAATAGACCTTCAGCTTGAAAGTAATGTCACTGTTCACCCCTAGTTGCTGGGTATGAGAGCGTCCCTGCACAGCACCCATTTGAATATGGAGAATGTGTGCTGGATCAGGATAAATCATTGTATATTTGTATGGGTAATATGGTATAGAAATAATGTTATACACTAGATAAACACCATTGAGTCCTGTGAAAATTACATGTTCAGATGTTCTCTCATTGTGGTTATAATTTTCTAAGTAGAAAAATGTAAACAAGTAATAAATCCTTATTTCCCCAATATTAGTTTGTTAGATCATCTAGTGAATTAATTTTGTATCAAATAGGTTTTCCGTGTTCTTGAAAGCAGTCTGTATATATTTTTTGTCTTATAAAAAAATAGGGGTATGATTTGACTTCTGGCATCAGGGTGGAAGAGTTAAATATATTTTTAAATCTCTCCCATTGAAAGAATCCAGTACTAAAAGTGCTGAGTTCTGCCTGAATCATACCATAAATGTTTTTGGTATATCTTATCCTGCTGCGTCATTTTTTTCTAATTGTGAAATGTAGATATTATCCCCACTCCAGTAAATCAATAGTGTATTTTACTGGCTTGGTTTGTGGTAGTCTAATTGAAAGTGGCCTTCTTGTGTGACACAATTAAATAATTTGAATTTCTGTGTCCATTCAGTATGAGTGAATTGGAAAATATTTATAGTATTCTGCATTTTATTCTCCATTTTGTAATTAACTAGTATAATTGTATTGTGCCATATGGTGCACAATATGCCAGAATGCTAACTATTGATTAGCTAATAAGAAATATGATTATTTGAAAGATAATTGAAAAATCTTGTATCTATCTTTAATGGCATAGAGAGTGAAGAGCACACAGCTTAGCAAGTGACCATCAACAGGCAATGCTTGGCATCTCTGCTGCAGCAAGGCTGCTCCATCTGGCCTCTTCCGTCTTTGCACTGGGACATTAAATATATCTGTAGTCCTACAGAAAAGGGAATATACAGTCTGGCAACTTGGGCATCCAATTGTCAGCAGTGAGACAGAAGGAAAGGAAATGCAATCAAGGTCCATAATGTGTGGGTGAGATGCCACCCCAGGGTATTGCCATGTCAAAAGAGATAAAACCACCTCCAAATTAACTGCATTTTATCATTCTGTGTATGTTGCCTTAGGGATCTTTCTTTAGCAAAGGCAGTGTAGAAATCAAATGACTAACAGGCTCCATCCAAAGTCCAGGCTGATTAGACTTCACGCATAGAAAGAAGAAAGGAAAAAATTATGCCCACATTTTCATTTTAAGGTATTTACTATGTGTATGTGCAATGAATCTCATTGTAGAGATTGTTAAAATGTTCAAAGCAACCAACGTAGTGAAAACTTTGCCATCACATTCTCAAATGTGATGGACTCCTGGAAATGTAGGCATATAAGACATTTTTCTTACATTTGTCACCTTGTCTGATGATGTTATAAAGAAGTCCTTAGTCTTCAGTAAGGTTGAAATCAAACAATGTTTCTGATTTTTGCAAAGTGTGTTTTTTCCTGTAAGAAAAAAGGGCAGGATATCTCACTTTGGGGCTTGTTGACTACTCAAATGCACCCATTAACTGTGGTTAAGGGATTGAAAGCTAGCTGCAGGTTTTTGTTCTGGATACCTCCAATTCTTCTCTTCTCCCATGTGAATTCTCTCTTCTCTCACACGCTATAACTATGACTGGCACTTCACTTTAAAAAATGATTTGTGACAGGTAGGGGAGCTGCAAGGACTTATGGGAAACATATCATTTCTCCCTCCCCCATTATTTCCTCTTTCCTGAAATCCCCCATAGTCTATCCCCTTTTCGTACTTTCTTCCCACCTACCAGCCAGCGTACCTTTATCTGCCACTATGTATTAGTCTTTCCCTCCTTCCCTCTCTCTGGCAGCCTCTTCCCAGGAAAACTTTGGCCAAGTTGCATAGTGCTAGTTGCTGGACTGGGTCAGGTCCAGTTGTGTGGTAAGGGGGCACCTCACTTTCCCCTATGTACCCTCTGCACACCATTTCCTCTTTTCTTCCTCCTGGCAGCCCCCATACGCCTTTCTGTGCTTTTTTCTCTCCCACCCACCAGCAAACCTATCTTATCTGCCTCCTTGTCTTTGGATATATAGATCTTTATTTACTCCTTTTATACCCTGCCTTTCTCCACTATTGGGACTCAAAGCAACTAACATAACTCTCTTCTCAATTATATTCTCACAACAACCCTGTGGTTAGGCTGAGAACATGTGATTGGCCCAAAGTCACCCAATGATCTTCCATAGAAAAGCGGGGATTTGAATCTGGTTCTCCAAGATCCTAGTATGAAACTCTTAACCATTAGACCATATTAGCTGTTGTGAGGTGGCTGCTGTTTAACAGTATGAAGCAGCCAGTCCTGGGTCAGTCATGCAAGTTGTGTGGTAACAAGTTGCCTGGTGGTTGCTGCTGGGCCTGGCCTGGCCTGGCTGTATCTTTCCTCAAAGGTCAAAACAGCCCTGGAGAGGGCCCTGCCCATACTCCTGCCTTTTACTGACAGAAACTAAAGACTTGAATGCTAACAATACTGTTGTTGCTGCCTAGCAAAGGCCAAAGAGGGCATTTGTTTCTTAAAGTTCCTGGCACTGCTTTTATGATGGGTTAACCCCCCTCCAGGTATTTATTTATTAGTTTTAGATTTCATATTTTTCTGCAACCCTGGAGCTTTTTCCAGGCCTGTAGAAAGATCTGTCTTGTCTGTTCATGGCTCCAGTCTCTGGATTTATGTATCCACAGGTTTAGTCATGTTGAAAATTAAATATATTGATTAGCCAGAATTTGAAGCTTGTTTAATAACATCTTTTGGTGACTGTCAGCCATGGTTAAGGCCAGTACCAGTGTGAGAACCAGTTCCAATTAAGGCTGTCATTTGGGGGGGGGATTTGTCCTTCAGGGAAAAGTATGGAATTTACAAGTGGTTCATGAACAAATGAAAATGGCTTAAAGCCTGAAAACATTATATTCATTGGAAAAATTATAAGTATCAAGAGTGATTCTGACCTCGAGCACCTTAACCAGAACATACATTTTATCGAAACCATTAAGGTATGTTGCTAAGCTAATATTTTAGGAATGGCGGTCCACTGGATGGATATAGATTTTATTTACTGATCTTGTTTGTGGTTCACCTTTCTCACTGAGACTCTTAAGTGGGTTGCAGAGTAGAAAATGAGGGGAATAAGTAGCCATGCAGTGTAAAACATCCAGTGAACAATACAAAATTGAATAACATTGTTAAGAGCAAACTGACCAGGCTGATATTATGTGAGTAGTTTAGAATGTGGGATTACCAAGGTATAAGTAATAATTTATTTAATATTTATATCCCACTGTTCTCCCTGTGGGTAGCCAAAGCAACTTATAACAACAAATTCAGTATAGATGAACCAAAAGCAAACAACCCCCCAAAAAGAGTGAGTCATGTTGATGTCCCCCCACTCAAAGAATTTTAATGTGTATATAGAAAAAAACCTGGATTTTAATTATTACAAATCTGTTACTAATTTTAATGTCCTAGGTAGGAGAAAAGTTTTTGGAAAGTAGGTTACTGAGGCTGTTGAGCTATTAAGGGCTACATGGGAGAAGCATAGAGCAATGGAAGATATGCTGAATTGTTGTCCTTACAAAACTAATTTTTTTCTCTCCAAAAAATTGCTCATTATTGGACCATATTGCTCTGCTTGTACAAACCTCATGGTGTTGTTTGCAGTTCAGAATCCCCTTGCCCCTGTTTGTGTGATGCTGTTCCAGGATCCTGTTGAGATCCATGTCTGGCAGTAAAGGATGAAGCTTTGCACAAAATGCGGTCTATTAAGAATATGAGGAAGAATGAGGAATATTACTGCATCTTTATAAGGCATCACTAGGTTGGTTATATATGTGGCTCTATCTCTGTGGCAATGATCATACTTCTAATATAATCATCTCTCCCAAAATAATCAGGCTGCCATATTTGGTATCTGTCTGTGTAAATCAAGTAGGATGGCCAGGTCTGTTGTTATTGCAAGAGACCTCTTGCCCTGGGCCCCCGTTCCCTGTTGCGACTTCAGAAGGCAGTGGTGAGGGGATGGGGAAGTGATTCAGTGTTATACCAGTTTTTAGTGAATCCTAGAATGCCATGCCAACACAATAACATATCTTTCACTTTGTGTGGGAAGTGATATCATGGCACCAGCACAGTGCCAATAAGGTAGCTCCCAGCCCTTGCAATCTTTGTCTGGGTGCCAGTGCTAGGTTGGCAGCCCTAAAATTAGATGATATGGCAAAAGTTCAATAGCAACTTAACAGGTTTTTTAAAATAGTGTTTATACCAATTAGACATTCTTAAACTGAGAAATCACACCCAGGAATTTGTACATCTAGGGCTCAGTCATTTAGGTTAGATTGAGGTTCGCCTAGTGTCTACCCTTAGTCTCTTAGCTGCCAGGTCAAAACTTTTCACCCAGACTTTTAATTAATGGGTTTAACATTTTTTTAGTCAGGTTCTAGCCAGAAATGTGTTAGTATATTCTTATTAAGCTGCTCAATGTTTTATGCTGTTTTTGTGCTCTGACTGGGTTTTTAATTATTACAAACTTTAATTATTTTATTTTAGCTTGCTTTATTTTGTAATACACCATTTCTGGAAAGGCAGTGTAGAAATTCTCTAAATAAAACAAACAAAGGATGTTGCTTCTTCAGTGTGCGCTGGGACACTAACGTAGTACCTAGAACCTTAAACTTATTATTTGAAATTCCAAGGCTTCATTTTAAACTGACTTTATTCCTTAAATATCAAAAAAAGTTTTATAATCTTCGCATATGCTGCTCCACACTTCCTGAGTAATTTTGTTAAGTAACTTTCCACACCGGCCTGCAGTTTTGTGCAGTTTCCTACATAAAATGTACTTTTAATTTGGAGGGTATTTAATGTGTTCTGACATAAATGGAGGAGTACATGATATGTTACTTAATCTATTTTTAGGCACATGACACAGTTATCTAGAAACAATAGCATAAATTGTATTCAAATTTAGTCTGAAATCCAATTAACATTCTCATCAAACTTATTTTTTGTTTGTAGGGGAAAGTGTCTATGAAACTCCCTATCACAACTTTATTTGCTACACATGTAAAGATATAAGAGAGTATGCTTGCAAAGCATCCAGTGTAATTCTGTGAACTACTGGCAGATTAAGGAAATACAAAGGAATCGATAGTGCTGAATCTCAGTACAAATCCAATTCCATGGCATAAGTTGAGGGTGTAAATTGGTGAACCTGGGTTATAAAGTATTAATGTAATCTCTATGTTTCTGATATTTGCAGTGAGTGATGAGTTCAGCCTCTTTGGACAGCAGAACTTCCATCCATAGTTGCCAGTAGAGCTGCTAACTCTGAAAACATACAAATCTGGCAAAGGGTGTCGAGAGGCAAAGCTGAGGGGTCAAAGGGTAAAGTGAAAGCCATCTAAAAATATTAATCGTCCAAGGCGCACAGCATTGTCTGTCAGTTTTTATGCCTCCCCCCCCACTGGGGAGATACCAGGAGGGAGAGGAAAGCAAAAAAGGCAACCAAAGACAGCTGAACTAGGGTTAACAGATGTCCTCCTTTTAGAGGACATATCCTCTTTTTTGTGTTTGTCCATCCTCTTTTGGGGTCTTTAAAAAAACTGATGAAAATGTGCTTTTTTGGGTTGGAAGGTTAGGAGTATTCCTAGAAAAGAACAAGAGTCCAATAGCACCTTAAAGACTAACAAACTTTGTGATTGGGTATGAGCTTTTGTGAGTCACTGTTCTATTTATTCAGATTTATTAATATGGTCAAAGGCCAGCATAAATCATATATACATATACATAAAAGAATAAACAGATAATAAAAATATAATTTACATTTGATAAAAGATATCTCAGATTTAAATAAATATTAAATTTAAGAATCACTGCTTAAAATAACTATGGATTTTGCTAGCACCTGCCAAAAACCTTGCACAAGAAGCTGTGGTTTGTGGATTCGCACTGGTAAGGAGCTTCCTAGTAATCTCAGAAACAGGGCACAGTCCTGTGGCTTTCTAAGGAAAGTAAGAAAGAATTTTGCACGAATTTCTTGGTAGAAACCACACTGATACAAGACATGTTCTATAAATTCAACCATACCAGCTCCGAAGGGCAAACCCTCTCATACATGGGAGTCTTTCTTTTGTGAATCACTGCTGACTTCATATATTTGAAGAAGTGGAAGTGACTCATGAAAGCTCATACCCTGCCACAAATTTTGTTAGTCTTTAAGGTGCTACCAAATTCTTGTTCTTTTCTGTTGCTGCAGACTAACATGGCTACCCATCTCACGCTATCTCCAAAGGAATATTCCTAGTTAATTGCAGTTATCACAGCTTAAATAGTAGGGATTTTTAAAATGAGATTTGTCATAGTGATCACTTGTTTGAGGTCAATCCGGAGATATGTTCTCTTTTTTGCTTTTCAAAACATGGTAACCCTAGCTGAACTGTTTTGAAAAAGCTGTTTCTGAGCACAGAAAAGCCTGAGCTGAAAATGGACGCAAAGATTGGCTGCATGGCTAGCTCCACAGATGTCTTAAATGTGCAGTACAGCAAATTGCTTTGTCTTAAAAGGCACTAACCAAGCACCTCCAATTCCTTCCATTATATTAAATATTTTAAAATCTCTTTTCTAGCTGGGGTGGGAGGCAGTCATCCTAGTAGAAAACTTGCCGGATGGCAGCCATAATTACCAAAGATATAGAAAGGATACAGCTATACATATTGCTGGGTTAAGTGTATTAGATAAGTCTCGTTGCTTTTACCAAATAGTTGTTCTTTCTAAGTACATCACAAATAATATTTCATATCTGAACAAAATAATATGTATCTTTTACTTAAAACGCTTCTATGGAGTGACTGGATTTCCATGCTGCACTTGGAAAACTATACTCTTTTCACTTAAATCCTCAGGAAAATTTCTGGGAAACCACTAGGAGAGGTCATTTGGAGTGAGGTGTCAACAATATACAGATGACACCCATATCTGTTACAGGGATTGTATCACCTCTGTACTGAAAGATCTGCACTGGCTACTAGGGTTGTCAGTAGGAGTGTACATTCAGCGGTACCATACCAAAAAAACAAACAAACCAGAAAATACCTTATCAGTATTTTCTGGGTATTTTTTTCAACCAAATATAAAGCTCAGTATTGTCTAAAGGTATCAGAAATGGCTGAGCCCGAAAAATCCCAAAAATATTTGGGATTCTTCAGGGCCGCCAGATAGCTGGTATTTAAAGGGATTGCCTTCCCTTTAAACACCTTCCAGGTAAACTCACCACTTCAGAGTTCACTTGCAGTGAGGCTTGCAAAAGGCATTTAAAGGGACAGTATTCCCTTTGGCCCTTTAAACACTTTCCAGGTGAACTTGCTGCTTTGGAGTTCACTCATGATGCAGCTTGCAAAAGGCACAGGACTATACCCTTCCCGTCTTCATTGGAAATAATGGTGAATGGGGACACTTTTGGGGGAAATCACAGAATTGGACTCCCTGAACCAATCTTTTTAAAACTTGGGAGGGTTGGGGGTTTTTAGAAGAGGCACCAGCAGCAATGTTGCAAATCTGGTGCCTCTACTTCAAAAACAGCCCCCCCCCGAGCCCCAGATAACCCCAGATCGATTCTCCATTATATCCTATGGGAACTATTGACTATAATGGTCCCCACAGGGTATAATGGAGCTGAAAAATTTCAGGAATCCTGAAAATTTACTGAATCCAAATACCATACCAGTATTGGGTTTCAGGAATATCAGGAAATACCAATATTTTTCAGGTTCAATATACCCGAACTTAAAAAATACCTTTTCCCCACACCCTTAGTTGTCAGCTTTCCTGGTGGTTGGAAACCCCCTGCTGCTGCTTGATGTCATAATGCAGATTGTAGAATCATAGAGTTGGAAGGGACCTCCAAGGTCATCTAGTCCAACCCCCTGCACAGTGCAGGAAATTCACAAATACCTCTCCCTCCATACTTCCAGTGACTGTTGTTGTTCCCTGTGCAGAAGATGACAAAAACATCCAGGATTCCTGGCCAAACTGGCCTGGTGAAAAATTCCTGACCCCAAAGTGGTGATCAGCATTTCCCTGGGTATGTCTGAAAGGGCCACAAGAACTAAGCACTGAGGCAACTCTTCCTGCCCTCCCTCTCATGATCTGGCTAAGTTCATAGAATCAACATTGCTGTCAGATGGCCATCTAGCCTCTGTTTGAAAACCTCCAAAGGAGAGCCCACCACCTCCTGAGGAAGCCTGAGAAACCACTCTAATTGTCAGGAAGTTCTTCCAATAGTTTTATAACATGTCCTCTCCCTGTGCCCTGCTCCCAAAAGCTTCTGGGGACAAAGGGCAGAGGCCTGGCAACTCTACTGGATGCCCATTTGTTTCTGGGCACAATTTCAACTGCTGGTTCTAATCTTTAAAACTCTAAATGAATCAGTCCAGGCTACATGAAAAACCATCCTCACCTGTACTACGAATCCTCCATCCAACTTCCCTCCCTCAGAGGGAAGACTTTCCCTCCATTTTTCTTTCCCTCTCTGACTGAGCTGCCCTAGTAATGAGTTTTCTTCTTTCCTGAAGAACTCTTGCTGTCCCACCTTTTCAATATTTAATACTTTGGCTGTTTGCTCAGCCCAGGAATCTGAAGGAAAGATTGGGAGCCCCCTTTCACTTTTACTATGTTTCTCAAAGAGCACTACACTCATCTGAACAATGGTTACCGGTGGTCCCCAGCCCTAAGGGCATCCGTTTAGCCTCACCCAGAGCCAGGGCCTTTTCAGCTCTGACTCACGCCTGGTGGAACACTCACCCAAGGGCAATCAGGGCCCTGTGGGATCTACTTCAGTTCTGAAGGGTCTGTGAAGTGGAGGTGTTCCACCAAGCCTTTGGTTGAGGTGATGGGTGTCCCATTATTCTGGCCTCCCCTGCCTCATTTCCCCTTTGACCCAGCCTATTCAATCGTTATGAGAGGTAAATAAAATGCCCTTTCTAAATCTTGGGCATTCTATAGCCCTTCAAGACATCTTGGTATTTGTTAATTTATTGTGCTGTAAAACATTTTACTGTTTTATTCTTTTTATGGTGTTTTAAATTTGCTTTGAGCTGTCCTGATCCCTGCATGCAGCGAAAGGCAGGATATAAAAATCTAAACATGGGGAAGGTCAGGTGAAATCACGGGTTGAAATTTCTGAGGTAAACCCTGTATATGTACAGACTCTTATGTTTCACGCCAATGGGAGTTTCTTAAGCTCTGCAAAGTTACTTAAAATGTTTGTTAGAGGCCTTTGTTCCAGGGTTTCTGAACTCTCCTGCACACTTTCTTTGAGTATTCTCTGACTCTTTTGGTTTCCAGAAGGCTGATACATTCTTTCCAGTACCCCAGTCCCTTCTCTTGAAACATCAATACTCATCTTGAGTTTTCAGCTGACTCTTAAGGTCTGTAAAGACAGTTTCTAACTACACCAGACAAGGGATCTCTGCATTCTTCAGAGCAAACTCCCTGTTTGACTGGGTAGGGAAATTTTCTTCTCACTAGAAGATCTATCCCTTTTCTTTGGCTCAAATGGGAGTATCCATCTAACTACCCACTCGTCCTTGCCAACTTTCCCCAGTTCTCATTCTGTATTAAAATGCCCTCAGTCAGGGCTGAATTCCAAAACTGTCAGTACTCGACTCTTCTCAGCTAAGGCTGTTTCTCTTCAGCATCCAGTTCAGAGGTCTTTCTCTGTTCAGCTGGTGCTAGCCAATCAGATTCCTTGGAACAGCCTGTCACTCAAGGATCTCTGTTTCTGTGATGAATTTACCCTTCACAGTCCTTCACCTGTTTGTACAGCACTTCTAAGCTTTTAAAAGTAAAGACAAGTGGTTAAGATCTGCCTCCCAATCCTGCTGTCTGAGCCTTTGCTTTCAGAAGTAACACAGATGATGACGAGAGGCAGGGCCCTTTCGGTGATGATATCTTGCCTTTGAAATGCCCTCCCCCTTGAGGCTTACTGGGTGCCTACCTTGCTGTCTTTAGGTGCCAGGCAAAAACATTTCTTTTGTCCAGGCTATTAATTAGGGTTTTTTAACAAATCTTTTGAACTATTTTATAGTCTGCTTCTGTCTGTGGTCTTGTTTTAATGGCTGCTTTTGTTTCTGTCCTAGTAAGCCAAAGGATTTTATTTCTAAGCCACCTTTAAGAGTACTTTGGAGATGCAGTATAAAAATCTCTTAATTAAATAAATAGTATTCAGTGAGTAGGTTTAGGGTGGTAACCTGAGAAAAATGGAGCTGTTTACTGTATTACAAGCTTTTGATTTTTTTTTCCTGGTGCAGTCAACAAAGACCATCCAAATCTCTTCACAGTGCTGGTTTGGGCCTGCTTTGTTGCCTAGGTACATCCTCCCTTTATATCCTTCTCCCTTCCTGGATCAGGCTGAACTGCTTAGAGCCAGCTTGACACATAGTGCTAATAAATAATACATACTGCAATACCTTTAAAGTGATCGATATTCACAACAATATGAATTCCCCATTAATAATTCCAGAACAATCTCTTGTGATTCCTAAAAGAAGTAGTTTCACTTTGTGAACTACCTTACCCCCCACTGTTACGGGGTGGGCATGACTAGGCTTTTTATACTACCAGTAATAAAACTGAGATCACAGCATGGGTTATATTACCATAAAATGTATGCTGTGAAGCTTCACTTAAAACACATGTCCCATTCTATCAAGGGGAGAGCCTTCTGTGTGCATAACCAGTGTATATTTGGATGTGCGTCCCATACAAATCATGGTGCTCATCTGGGCCCCAGGGATGTGACTGAGACCCTGGAGAGCTGCTGTCATTCAGAATAGATGATACTGACCTTGATGGACCGATGGTCTGATTTGGTATAGGGCAGCTTCATGTGTTCATGTGGGTGGTTGTGTCCTTTGATGAGCATACATTTCTGGGCCAGCGGTTCTTGCATGTAAGTAGTTGCTTATAGATTGGTGTCCATTTTGGATTAAAGTCGTCTTGGAAATATTATGTTTTAAAATGCCAGGTTTTGAAGTGGGAACTAAATCATATTTCTGCAGTTGTACAAAGGCCATTATAGTTATGAGCTGATTTGGCCAAAAGCTGTTTCTAAAAACTGCTTGCCATAATTTGTATTAATGTTAACACACTTTAAAATCTCTTCATTCTTTTTCTTTTCTTCCAGCATATATTTTCTATAAATTGTGATGAGGACAGATACATGCGCTGCGATGGTGACATAAACTACTAAACTGGACTGGAATTTGTAACCACCTTCCTTAATCTAAATGTTGCTGCACTTGGAAGCAATCTAAGGCATGACTTACACCATGACTTTTATTGTGAAACTTCATAGACATTTTCAACGAACAGTTATATTGCTGGCCTCTTTTTGTATGGTGAGCATTGTCATTTCAGCATACTATTTGTACAGCGGCTACAAACAGGAAAATGAGCTTTCGGAGATGTCTTCAGAGGTGGAATGCATAGACCTTCCAGTGCTGCCTCTCAACAAGTTAGTGCAGTGGAAGACAGTTAAGTCCAGTGACCCTACTCGGACTGATCCTGTAGTGCTGGTGTTTGTGGAAAGCCAGTATTCAACACTTGGTCAAGATATAATAATGATTTTAGAGTCCAGCAGATTCCAGTATCATATAGAGATTGCTTCTGGAAAAGGCGACCTTCCTGTGCTTATAGATAAAAACAAAGGCAAATACATTCTTGTTATATATGAAAATATTTTTAAATATGTTAATATGGATTCCTGGAATCGAGGCCTTCTAGATAAATACTGTGGAGAATTTGGTGTAGGTGTGATTGGATTCCATAAGAGTAGTGAGAACACTTTGCAGACTTCTCAATTAAAAGGTTTTCCTTTCCATATCCATGGCAATGTGGGTATCAAGGACTGCTGCATCAATCCTCATTCTCCACTTCTCCATGTGACTAAACCATCTAAGTTTGATAAAGGTCCTTTGCCTGGAAATGACTGGACAGTCTTTCATATAAATCATTCAGCCTACCAACCTGTTATATTGGCAAAAGTAAAAGCTCCTGAAAATCTCTCTCCACCTATCATTAAAGGTGCTCTCCATGCAACCGTAGTTCATGACTTGGGTATTCAGGATGGGATTCAACGTATTCTTTTTGGCAATAATTTGAACTTCTGGCTGCACAAACTCATCTTTATAGATGCTGTTTGTTTCCTGTCTGGAAACAGACTTACATTGTCCTTGGATAGATATATTCTTGTTGACATAGATGACATCTTTGTTGGAAAGGAGGGAACAAGGATGAAGGCCAATGATGTTCAGGTAAAGTATGTACAATAATTCTTGCAATGTAGATGATATTCATTCTCAAGTTCAAGATGCAAACAACATTGTAGCTAAACAAAAAAATGAACATGGCTTTCTTATACCAAGCACATCTGTTTGAAACAGGTCAGTTCTCTCAGGCAGTCCAATCAAGAAGCCATTTGAAGGTAGGAAATTGCACTAAAAAAGTTTAAATCCAAAGAATTTGGTTTAGCTTTCTGTTCAATTAATCTATTACTACTGTCTTTTTTGAATGAAAGTTACTAATCTCTCACTGGCATAGAAGTCTGAGAAAATGCCTAATCAATGGTTTTACTAAAGTTATATCCTTGCATATCCATTTTCTAGTACATATAGTTCTTTTTCCTTAGAACCAATTTTAATGATGCACAGGCATCCAACTTTAGTAGAAAAACCAAGAAAAAGAAAAATCCACATGTGAATAGACTGTCATGTGAATGGCATAATATGAAAGCTGAAAAGGAAAATATGAAGTTGTAGGGGTTTTTATATATGTGTTTCTGTATCTGTTTTCGGTGTGAGTTTGCATTGGTATCAGTGCTTTTTTGTTTAAAAATGCCAGTATATATACACAAACACACACACAGATTAAAGCCTACTAAGATTCATTCTCATGAATTTCCTCTCACTTTCTGTCCCACATGAAACTCTTCACCCCCTCCCATGCCTGCCAACACCTCCCTCAGGAATCCACCCCTCCTTACTGATCATTTTAATCACTCCATGGTCTTTTTGGATGTCCCTTTCTGTACTTTTCCTGGTTTCTTCACTAGTCTTTTTGAAATACGGCAGCTAGAATTGTACATGGTATTTCAAGTGCAACCGTGCCATAGAGATGTATGGGATTTTTACATTATTAACAGTTCTATTCTCACTATCTTTCTTGATGACCCCTATCACAGCATTTGTCCCTCCCCTCCCCCCACTCCTCATTGCTGCTGCAAAGAGAGGCTCTTTCTTGTGTTAATCAGGTCTGGTAATTGTCCTGGCAGTTTTCCTCACATGTGTGAAGGGGTCTCATAAGTTGGCATGGCAGACTTTGAAAGTAGGGAATGGCAAACGATAATAACACAACACAAACAGCTTCAGTTGACTTTAAAGAACAGGCTTATTCTGATGCATTCACTCATTCAGCCTAGGAGTCTTTATGGTGCCCCTGGACTCGTGTGTGCGTGTGTGTGTATGTGTGTATGTGCTTTTCATGCAACTAAGAGTCAGTCATAGCTATAGCTTTTCTCTGCTCCTTTTCTGTGGGTCAGACTGTCATCAAAGTCACAGAGAGAAAGTCCCTGGAGAGAAGGGAAAAGCACAGAACATGGAAATCTGACAACCCCTCGCCAGGAGACACACACACACACACACACACACACACACACACACACACTCAAATCATGAGGGTTTCCTTGTATCCACTTCAGACTTTGGGACTGTTCATTTCATGCCTCAATCTGCTCTGGCAAGAGCAGGCCACCAGCAACAGCTGCAGTCTGGAGATAGTTTCTTTTCTGGCCAATGCCATCCCCCCTTCTACTTCCAAGTCTTTTTCTTACTCCAGATTAATCCTAAAATGCTGCTCCATGTTCATTCCCTGCTACTGAGTTCTTCCAAGGGAGAAGGACAGGCTGAATTAGCACCCATCCAGCTGCCTGCCTTCAGGTGATGGGGTTCCTTGGCAGGCAGGTATACCCAGTAGATGGGGAAAGTCGATGCTTTCTGGCTAAATGGAGAAAGTCCAGCAGATCAGAGGCATTACTGTAAAAAAGAGCCCTTCCCAAGTCACAGAATGAAAGCCCAGGCATTTGTTTCAGCACAGTAATTAGCTGGTGTACTTCAGTCCAGCAGAGCATGCTTATCAAAATAGTTAAACAAATTCAGCATAACATTTGGCAAATGATCCACTTCAGAGGGAGCTCAGAGCAGAACCCCCCCCCCAAGAAGGGGCTGCTATCAGCCTGCATCCCTGGGCAGACTTTTCCTGAGAGGAACAGAGGGAAGTTGCACCCAGTGCCAGGGTTCTTTGACTAAGTTCTTGCTTGGTTTCTGCAGGGGTGGGCAGACCAGAGGGACAGTGAGAAAACAACAATGGTTGTTGCTAAGTGGGCCATTTGAGAAGAAGCATGTCACATGACACATGTGCTGGTGTCTTCCTGCATGAAGGGGGAGAAGAATCACACACTTACTAGGGGAAGCCCATGTGCTTACTGGTCTTCCTGATCCTTCACTGGCGGCTGCTGCTATTGCACTGACTGCTGTTTCCAGACCTCTTTCATTTGAGCGGGGACAGCCAATAACCAGTCCTGCCTTACAGTTAGGGATGACAGTCTCCAAGTGGGACCTGGGGGCCACTTGGAATTACAGCTCATCTCCAGATGATGGAGATCAGTTCCCCTCCCCAGGCACCATCCCCAAATCTCCAGGAGTTTCCCAACGTGGATCTGGGAACCCTGTCCCCCCTCGTGGCCAGGGGGAACCTAGCAATCTTACTTACAGTGGCCCTGCCCACTTTCTGAGAAGCTTGGTGGGTGCCGGGGGAAGTACTGGTAGGCACTACATTGGGAAACCCCGATGTCCCACTGGTGTGTGTCAGTGTGTGTGCACTTACATGTACAAGGATGAAATGGATTATCTTCCTTTATTTATCCCTGCCTCTGTCTGCTTTTACTGTCTACCATGTCTCAAATTTTAGACCGTAAGCGCATCATAGCAGAGACCTGTTGTCTTGTATTCTGTCAAGTGCCAAGCATATTGATGGTGCTGTGGTGTATAACTAAAAATAGTAGTGTGAGTGAGTGGCAACCATTTACTCTTATGAGGAAAAAATTAAAGGGGCATGCTTGGTCCCAGTGGCACTGAAAATCAAGCCCGCTTCCACCTATCTTATGTGTTTGATTCCATGTTTTTTCCAAGGAGCTTTATGTGCCATAGAATCCCTCCCATTTTATCTCAGTAACAGCCCTCTGAAGTAAGTCAGGTTGAGAGCATGACCAACCAAGAAGTCCAAAAAGACCCCAAAGCCTACCAGTTGTGTAAAGGGGGGCAGTCATGAGGGGCTGGGGCAAGGAAAGTGCAGGGAAAACTGTAGGGTGGCTACTTCACTGCCAGTGCATTCACAGCAGCAACAAAAATTCTTATGTGAAAGCAGAGATATTTACAAAATTATGCATGGGATAGAGAAGGTAGTAAAAGAAATACTTTTCTCCCTTTCTCACAGTACACAATACAGGAACTTGCGGGCACTCAATGAAATTAATGAGCAGTAGGCTTAGCACAGATAAAAGGAAGTACTTCTTCACCCAAAGAGTAATTAGCATGTGGAATTCAATGCCACAGGAAGTGGTGGAAACTACAAGCATAGACAGCTTCAAGAGGGGATTGGATAAATATATGGATCAGAGGTCCATGAGTGGCTATTAGCTGTAAGGTTAAGATTCTGACCTATAGACTGGAAGGTCTGTAGCTCCACAGTTCAAGACCCTAGTGCCACGTGACGGAGTGAGCTATCTCTGGCCCCAGTGCCTGCCAACCTAGCAGTTTGAAAGCAAGAAATTGCAAGTACTGCTTTGGTGGGAAGGTAGCAGCATTCTGCGCACCTCGGTGTTTGGTCATGCCAGCCACATGACCATGGAGAAGTCTTCGGACAGTGCTGGCTCTTTGGCTTGGAAACAGAGATGAGCATTGCCCCCTAGAGTCAGATTCGGCTAGCTTTCGAGCAAGGAAAACCTTTACCTTTATAGATGGCACACTATGTCTGGGGCAGTGATGCTCTGTATTCTTGATGCTTGGGGGCGACAGTGGGAGGGCTTCTGGAGTTCTGGCCCTGCTGGTGGACCTCCTGATGGCACCTGTGTTTTTGGCTACTGAGTGACACAGAGTGTTGGACTGGATAGGTTACTGGCCTGATCCAACATGGCTTTGGTTATGTTGTTCCCAGGCCCTAACTTAATACTTTTACCACTACCACACAGTGTCTTTCTGCATAGGCTAATCATTGGTTCAGTTTCTTGATCATGCCAGTGTGCAGTGGATACTATATATATAGTAAGTTTTTATGAAGTTTAATTCTCTAATGTACTCCCATTGAAGTAAAGCATGGATTTGTATGAGTAGGTGTGACCTTTGAAAAAAGCTATTTTTATTCTTTCCTGCTTTTCCTCCTCCTCCTTTATAACAGAGAAATCTTGTGGTACAACAGATGGTCAAAGAATACTTTAAAAAAACTGAAAAATATGATCTCCAAACTTAAGAATCTTACTGGAGTGTTTTACTTTAGTAATTTCTGACAAGCATATAAGAAAGTGTTTTTAAAATCTCAGCACGGTTAAGATACAAAGGAGAAAAAAATCTAACTGTGATTTCCAAAGTAGGGTCCAATTTTTAAACTGTTGTTGTTGTTCAGTCGCACAGTCGAATTCGACTCTTCACGACCCCATGGACCAGATCACGCCAGGCCCTCCTGTCTTCCGCCGTCCTCTGAAGTTTGCTCAATTTCTTGTTCATTGCATCGAAGAACACATGTTCTTCTCCAGCACCACAGTTCAAAAGAATCTATTCTTCGGCGCTCAGCCTTCCTTATAGTCCAACTCTCTCAGCCGTACATTACTACTGGGAATACCATTGCTTTGACCATGCGGACTATTGTTGGCAGGGTGATGTCTCTACTTTTTAATTTATTTTTATTTTATTTATTAATTAGATTTCTAACCCGTCCTCCCACCAAAGCGGCTCAGGGCGGTTTACATACACATTTAAAACCAGCATAAATTTTAAAACCAGTAAAATTAAAAACTTAAAATACAATTGCATAAAATTCCAATGAATACAGTTAAGCAGTTAAACAATTGAAATGTGACAGCAACACGTAATAAAGTGCCAGCGCGACACAACCGGTAATATCAGTTCTTACTGGAACACCCAGCAAAACAGCTCCATTTTCACGGCTCTGTGGAACAGCTGTTTAGGTTTATCATGCTGTTTAGGTTTGCCATCGCTTTCCTCCCCGGGAATAGGCATCTTTTAATTTCATGGCTGCAGTCACCATCTGTAGTGATCTTGGATCCCAGAAACGTGAAGTCTATCACTACTTCCACGACTTCCCCTTCTATTGCCAAGGAGTGATGGGGTCAGATGCCATAATCGTAGTATTTTTGATGTTGAGTTTCAAGCCAACTTTTGTGCTCTCCTCTCTCATTCTGAGCAAGAGGCTCTTGAGGTCCTCTTCAACTTCTGCCATTAGAGTGGTATCATCTGCATATCTGAGGTTGTTGATGTTTTCCCCAGCAATTTCAATTCCGGCTTGTGATTCATCCAGACCAGCATTTCGCATGATGTACTCTGCATATAAATTAAATAAGCAAGGTGACAATATACATCCTTGTCGTACTCCTTTTTCTATGCTAAACCAATCAGTTGTTCCATATCCGGTTCTAACTGTTGCTTCTTGACAGGTTTCTCAAGAGACATGAGAGGTGGTCTGGTATTCCCATCTCTTTAAGGACCTGCCATAGTTTGTTGTGATCCACACAATCAAAGGCTTTAGCATAGTCAATGAAGCAGAAGTAGATGTTTTTCTGATACTCTCTTGTTTTCTTGATTTTTAAACTGTACTTAGTAGTTAAGGAAAATTTTATACGATTGCCACTAAATTTTCCATACAACAATAACTGTTTACCATGTTGAATAGACAGTTCAGTAGGTACATCTCAAAATTATGGCAGACGCCTTTTTCTGTGTTGCTCAAATGTAATAGACTCGAGTGCTTCTTCTACATGTACATCTTCACACATGTTCCTTCATTACTTAAGCAGCTTGATCCAGAATCAGATACCTAAGGAAAAATGACATATCTGATCTGCTGTTAAGGAAGCAAAAAGTATTAAGAAATGCATTCTCTATAAAAAATGTTTAGTAATTTAAAAAAAGCTTCAAGTAGCATTTTCAAGATGGAGATTAATTCTGAAACACTGTGATAGAGACAGCCACTTAAATAGTTGTTTTGTTACATAGTAGAATATGCAAAAAAGCTCTTTAAGAACCTTAATCTAATCTTCTTCGTGGTCTCTGTGCATCACACCTATGGGATATAGTGTGCCTGCACTGATCTGATCGGTGTTGTACAAAGCTCACAACGGGATTTTCGTGCCTCCACCCCGAGCCTGTGTGGGAACCCCAACTGCGCATGCCCAAGAGGGTGGGGCATGGACATCCCGCCAGTTCTGTTCTGACCGCCACGCTGTTAACAGCATTTTTTGTTGGTTGGTGATTGTTCATTTCTCCTCACTTCAGGAATTCTTCTTTCTTCAACCGGAATATTTTTCGTAGACTGTTGAACTTTCACCAATAACTGTTAAGGGGGTAGTGGGGTGAGAACTTTCCAAGGTCTTCAGACCTCCCTCCCCCTTGCCTTTATTTCCCTCATGCCTGAGGAACTTGTTTATGGCTAAGAAGTGGGGGTGCTTTAAGAGGTGTGTCTCATGTGGCAGTAAGTTGGCTCCTAGGGACAAACACATGCTCTGTATAATTAGTTTGGGTGAATCTCACCGTCCGGAGGGTTGCGCTCTCTGTGCGAAGTTTTCGAATCAAGTGTGCAGGAATAGAGCAGCAAGGTTGAAAGTCGCCTTTTGGGAAATGGCCCTTGCCCCTCTGTTGTCAACTATGTCAACCAAACACCCCCAGAAGTCGTCTGCATCGACTGAACCTCCACCAACACATTCCATATCAACGCCGAGGTTGACAGCTACCCTCTCGAGGCCGAAACCACCTTGACCAGTCATATCTGCTTCTCACACGGGCCCATCCCCATCCAAGAAGCACTCTTCCAATTCTGTTTCTTTCTGCACTGGTGTCAGCCAGTACACTGGATCATATGTATCGAGTGCAAGAGGAGGGAGCAGACTTTTTACATGTCCATCCAAAACCCAACTCTATGGTCGTCTCTTCTTCCAGGAACAGACGTTCTCATACAACTCCCTCTGACAAGGAAAGCAAAAAGCTTGATGCCTTTGGAAGGCATTTTTACTCTGCGGGAGCCCTAGGAATCAAAACATCCAATTATATTGCATGTATGAGTAGATACCAGTATGCATTATGGCAACAATTTGCGGACATTTTGCCCTTTCTTCCGGATGATAAAAGTCAGGCAGCCCAAACCCCAAAACTGAATTGCATTCAGTGAATCATGAGCAGAACCATTTCTGTATTTTCTGCAGCCCCCTGTGCTCCCTGAAATGTCACTGCTACAGCTTAGGGCAGGGGTGTCAAACATGCAGCCCGGGGGCCAGATGAGGCCCCCAGGGGGCTTCTATCAGGCCCTCAGTGGAACTGGCTGTCTTCTGCTTCTTCTTCCAGTTCTGCTGCTGCTGCGTCATCCTAGGTTTGCAGCTTACACATACACACCTGAACAGCATAAGATTGCAACAGCACAGGCATTTTGATGCAATAATTCAGAGCAAGAGGTGTCAGTTATCAGACACTGTTAAATAAACAAAATATTGCAAGAGTGCTAATGTTTTAAGCATGATTTTGTTTTAAGTAAAAAAACAACAACCCTTTGTGTTTGTGTCATTTATAAAGTTTAAATCTCCACTATCTGGCATGACATTTTATGACACACATGGCCCGGCCCATCAAGGTCTCATTTATGTCAGATCCGCCCCTCATAACATGAGTTCAACATCCCTGGCTTGGGGGGTGATCTGGAGCAGTGCAGAGTCCAGCATGGGAAGGTGCAGCTTGAAAGGGTGATCCTCTGAAATCTCAGGCTTCTACTTCTCCCTTTTGGACAAGCAGAAATATTTTTCATTCATCAAGTGCTTGGTATCCTTTTCTCATTGAATCCTAGTAATTTGTGGATGGAAACTTCTCTGCTTAAGACGAGTAGATTTATTTAGGAGTCTTCGTTAGCCTTTCTTTTGCTAAGTGTTCAGAGTTCAAGAAGCCATCTTATTTCTCACGGAAGATGTCAGCTTGTCTGGAATCTGTGAATCTGTCCCTTAGTTATAGACAGCTTGAAGCTAATTTTTGCCTTTCATTGTATCTCTATACACTTTAATAAATTACATAACAGGAGACTTTGGTCTGATGGGAAAGCCACCTGTGAGCCTTGATGCTTGATGACACTGCCTGGTTTTAAAGAGAGATAAAAGGGAGCTCACCCAGCAAATAGGTTTTGCCTTCCTTTGAAATGTCCTTATTGGAAAGAGGGGGGAAGAGTAAATAAAGTGGCTGTGGTAAATTGCAGTCTAAATTGCAGTGGCTGGACAGTGCTGATCCTGAGTCAAGATGGTCCTGATCCATCACAGTAGCTTCATAATATATGGGACCATGAGGAAAATGTAATTTTTCACTGTGATATAGTTTGTAGCTGTATTGTACTGACCCAGTGGTTATTCATTACAGTGATTTATTTTTGCATTCATTTTGCATTTGTATTCATCATTCCTACCAGTTGTCTCACGCTTTAAAAATGTGCTTTAGCAATCATTTCCAATAAATTATTTTCTTTGCTAGGTAAATATGATGATAATAAACTATTACCCTGCGACAATTTTACACTCCAGTTGCTTTACCTTTTCTATTTAACACTATAAATGTCTGTACATTTTGATATACAAAATTTAAAGTGACAGATTTTGATTGTGGACAGTACTAAGGAAAGTTGTGTTAGCAATGTATTATTTTAAAAACTAGTGAAATCCCTATTATTGGGCATTACATATTTGGGGAGAGCTTGAGTTCTGTGGAACCCCCTTAAAGGATCTAGGGATCATTCTGTATGCCCGTGATTGTCCATGTAATCCCAGTCACCCAGTGTCAGAGGCAGGCAGTCATTTTCCTCCAATAAAGTAGTATGCCTGAGGTCAATGTTCCACTTTTTCTATATATATACTTTCCCCTAAAGGACTGAACAGCTATTCCCCCTTATATTGGAGAAAATTAATGGATTTTCTTGAAATGGCTTCTGGTATCTGGACTAACCTATTCTTTCCACCCTGTCTTTGGGATGCAGACAAGTTTTGGTTCCCCAGATGACTTGCCAATTAGAATTATAATCAGTCAGAACTTACTGAGTGCTGGTGAGAACTGAACTGACAGAGCTGCTGTCTGCTGTTTTAAATGTATATGGTATACCTCAAATTATGAGAGCTTTCGAGGGAAGGCTGAAGAATTCAAATGAAGGCTGAAAGAAGAAGACATTTACTTGTTATCTCTCTAGAGGTTTTGGGTTGGATGACAGTTACTTTCTGCTTTCATTTCCCACCTCCTTTTTATGGAAATATCAGTGACCTTGCTGTTACAGATAGATCAGTGTTTAATACTGAAATCTAGAACATTACTGTGTCATGGCATACAGGGCTGGTTGCAGGAAAAGTGAAACAAATGAATTTTGTTGACATTCCATTCTACCCAGTTTACCAGTCGATGAACTTTATTCTAGTGGTTCGCCAACGTTATATTATGGGGCTTCATCAACAGAATTCTTTCACTATCTTAATGAGAAGCCATCTGCCATCATGCTGTCATGACTACAATATCTCTTCCTGCTGTCCAGTCTGATCTTTAAACCACAGTTGAATGTTGCTGTATAATTTTGTGTTATACAGTTTTGGCAGGAAAATAGCAGCAGCTATTCTGTTACTCTCAGGTTGGAGAATATAGCAAAATCTTTTTGTTCTGCCTGCTTGAAATCTGACCCAGAATGTGTCCTAATGGTGGGGAGAAATTTATATTTTCTCCAACATTTTGTTAGTTAGTACTGTGGGTAGTGTCCCATTTGTGGTGTACATGAGAGATTTTTCCTGCAGAAGAGTTGATTGTTGTATTTCAGTAAACTTTATAGTCACAACTAAAGCTACTATTGGGGACTGGAGTGCACTAAGTGAGCAAAATTATGTTCTTTATTTGATTTGGCATCCTGTATTACACCCTACCAAACAAGCATTTTTCCTCTGCATTTTTGGACTGAGAAGTGGAAATTTATTTTGTATATGTCTTGGAGAAGAAATGCCAGGAAAATACACAAAATGCCTGATTTAGAGAATACATTGTATAGTTGGCCAACATAGTATATGCTTCTGTAAAATCTTCCAGCAGTGTGTATTCTAAAAACAAATGATTTCTTGATTGATGTAATTGCTTTTTTTAACACTGAATGACTGATAATTGAGCAAAATTATCTATGCAAAACAGATATGAAACTATATGAATTGTGTCCAGTAAATTATAACAATGAATGAACAATGAATAACAATAAATTATAATAACAATGAAATTATAATAACAATGAATATTATACCACTATTAATATACAAAAGTGCAAATATTTTATGCTTGCATTTCTTCAAGATTGACCATTCCATTATTATTCTCATTTGTAGACAAAAATAGAACTACAACAACTGATTTTCCCTTGGTTGACTTCCCATTCTACTAGGCTCATGCTGTTTGTGAGAAGTTAGCTTAAACTGAGTGTGGCCAGATTTAAGATACTTGCTGCAGGTACTTGCTGCAGATTTAAGATACTTGCTGTAACCCTAATGCAAGAAAACCATTCTTCACAAATGCAAGAATCACATATAATCCATATTTGAGCCCTGAGAGACATAATCATCTTTGTTAATGAGTACACATTTTATGGCTCATGCTTTAATTGCGCTTTGAAATTTGTCTCCATACAGCAACTCTAAGGTCAGAGATGGAGTATCCAATGAAACTGAAAATCATATCCCAGTGATTCTTTATTATTTGTTTCTAATGTCTGCGGTGTTTGTTCATTATCTTACATTGTAAACTTGCCACAATGGCATGATGAACTGCTAAAGGTCATTTGCTTGTGGTGGCATATATGGCCATGCAAATGAATGAGCCAAGGAGACTCTACAATAGTTTTTCCAGAGTAAGTAAAGGACAGGAAGCACCAGAGTCTATTGTAAGGCTCTGTCATGATCTGCGCCGGATGGAGGCAGGGCCTAGAGGCCTAACTAGGAGGGGCCTGTCTGGGAGTAGAAAGCAGACAGCCTACAATCCCCACAATGCTTGGGGACGGTTTTTAGCCAATCAGAGTACAGGGATTCTGTGAAGAGATTGTTACATTCTTGGTGAGAGGTGTGACTTAAGCTATGAGCTGTGGAAAATGGTGTTCTTTCCTCTCACAGAGCTAAACTGGACTGTGATATAACCTCTGTGTGCTGTGAGGAAACGGTTCTTTTCTCTTCTACGGACTTATCTCAGTGAGGGGACAGTCTGGTCTGAGGAGAAAGATCCCTCACTTAGGGGACAGAGTGAGTTACAGGGACAAGCCTGGTTTATAGAGGGCTGTAGGCCTGAAGTAGTAATAGTTAAAGTGAAGTAGTCGCGTTAGAGGTTTCCTTATTTTGCCTTTTAAACACTGTTATATATTTTTAAAGCACATTGCCTTATTTGCCTTGCCCCAGTATTGTTTTAATAAACCATTTGTTTAAGAGTTCTCTGCCTGGTCATCATGCCTGTGTTTTCTCAGCTGTAAAAGGGGCATTTTGCTTGAGCTTGAGAGGGTACCCTGGGCCTTCTCAAGGGACCGTAAGTCCAGGGTGGTGGCAGTGACCTGCTGGAGTCATGACAGGCTCTTTGAGGTGTGCATCTGTTAGGTGATCTGATGATGATAAGTTAACTGTTTAAGTTACATAGTGTCACAGATATGGCCAAGAATATAGGGGAACAGTTGCTGGACTGGGGGTGGCAGAGAAGTGTAATAGCTTGGCCTCCTTCCAGCCTATGTCCCATCCCAAAGGTTGTAAGTAGTGGGGCTAGGATAAATGACCCCCCCCCCTGACATTGGTGTTGTGTAAAGCCAGGTCTATAAACAATAAGACCATGGTCCTTTGGGACTTCCTGCGCAAGCAAAATGTAGTCATGGCGTGCATGACCGAGACCTGGGTGCTGTATGGGGAGACTGTAGCTCTATTCATTTGGGATGCTTACTCCTTCAGAGTGCTCCTGTCACCAAAGATTCCAGGCATTGAGTATGTTGGCCTAGTGCGGGAGGCCAGGGAGAGTATGGTGATCTGGCTGGTGTACCAACCACCCAATGCACCATCCTGCTGTCCTTGATGGAGGCTGTATTGGGCTGGGCTTTGGAACACCCTAGACTGATAATCTTGGGTGACTTCAGTCTCCGTGCTGATGATGTGACCTCCACTCAGGCAATGGGTCTGGTGCTGTCCATGGTAGTGCTAGGATTCTCCCAATATATAACAACCCCCACTCACCGGGCTGGGCACATGCTTGATTTGATCTTTGTGGCAGGGGTTACAGTGGACTGGATTACTGTCTTGGCAGTACCATGGTTGGACCACCTTCTCTGAAGGCCCGTCTGAAGGTCTCATCCGACCCTGTTTTGGTGGTGAGTGTATTTTAGCTCACCCACGGAGCCAAATGGACCCCATGTGGCTTCAGATGGCTCCGCAGGATCCGATGCCCCCTGGCAGTTCATTAGATGAGCTTGTAGAGGATTGGCACAGCTGACTCTTGACAGCCATCAGTGAGCTCGCTCCTTAGTGTCCTCTGCACCCTTGCTCTAGGCTTGTCCCCTGGTTCACCCAGGAGTTGCAGCTTATGAAGTGAAGTCTAAGATGATTAGAGAGACAGGGGCGGCGCACCTGCAATGAGGCCACAAGAACTTCTCATAGGACATTTATGAGATCCTATGAGATGGCAGTCAAGCATATTGTGAAGCATGAATTCTATGCAGCTATGATTGTGTCTGTGAGCTCATGCCCAGCCCAGTTATTTAGAACAATTTGATCCTTGACTGCTCTGCCACAAGGCAGGCCAAATGCTAGGGAATTGGATATTGGCTATGAGGCTTTTGCGAGCTGCTTCACAGATAAAGTCTTGTCACTCTGCCGCAACCTCCTCACCACATTTGAGACAGTGAGGAAACTCAAGGCTCCATGAACATCTTCAAGTCAGATTATGGATCATTTCAGTCTGCTCAGCCTAGAGGAAGTTGACAAACTGTTCTTGGCTGTATGCCCAACCTCATGCTGTCTAGATCCATGCCTGTCATGGCTAATTAAAGCTAGCTGTGATGGGTTTCGAGGTGCCCTAAGCGAGATCATTAACAAGTTCCTAATTGAGGGACTGTTCCCTAGGACACTTAAAGAAGCAGTGGTCCGCCCTCTCTTGAAAAAAACATCTTTGGACCCGGCCAAATTGGCAAATTACTGGCTGGTTTCCAATTTGCCCCATTTGGGCAAAATAATAGAGATGGCTGTGGCAACTCAGCTACAAAGCTTTTTGGATGACACTTCTATCTTAGTCCCTTTCCAGTCTGGTTTTTACCTGGGCCACGGGACAGAAACAGCACTGGTCACCCTCACGGACAACCTCCGGAGGCATCTGGATCGGGGTGGATCAGCAGTGCTGTTGTTGTTGGACCTGTCGGCAGCATTCAACACAATGGAGCATCAGTTATTGATCCACCACCTTGCCAACATGGGAGTCCAATGCTTGCCTCCTTTCTCTGAGGTCGGGGACAAAGGGTGGTGCTAGCGGAACAGCTGTCCTGAAGGCACTCACTGAATTGTAGAGCACCTCAAGGGGCAGTGCTTTCCCAACGCTATTCAACATCTATATGCACCCCCTTGCCCAGATTGCCCGGAGGCATGTGTTGGGTTGTCACCAATATGGGGATGACACCCAGCTCTATCTGTTCTTGGGTGGCCAGTCTGATGCTAAACCGGAAGATCTGGACCGGGTGTTACAAGCTGTGATTGGATGGCTAGACTGAGCCGACTGAAATTGAAGCCAGTGAAGACGGATATCCAGTGCCTGAGTTGGGGCAGTCCGAGGGTAGGGATCCCACTCCCAACCTTCGATGGGGTACCATTGGTGCCAATGCTGGAGGTTAGGAGCTTGGGAGTGCTCTTGGATGCCTCCTTAACAATGGAGGCCCAGGTAGCTCCCAGAAGAGATCATGGCCCTGCAGGACCTTTTACAGTTCCACAGGCCCTGCAAGATGGAGCTCTTCCACCAGACTTTTGGCTAAGAGGCCGTCAACAACACCAACAACATCATCACTAAAGATTACTAATGACAACTGAGAAAGACAGAGCCCAGTGCCCTGACTCCGTCATTACAGCCTGTGCCTGCCCCATATATATGATAAAGATTGAGAAGCTGATGAGTAAGGCAGACCAGAGATTACATTAACATAACTGTTGCCGCCATACCTAAGTATTAGTTTTCAACCAACTAGCACTTTATGATATCAAATTGTTTTTAGATGGTTTTATCTATGTTATAATTGTTTCTATGTTTTATCCTTTTGTAAGCCGCCCTGAGCCTGCTTTGGTGGGGAAGGCGGAGTATAAATTGAATAAATAAATAAATAGAATGTTTCTGCTCATCAGAGACAGAGCTGGTATAGTCTTTCAGTTAAACATGCTAAAAAGGAGTTTAGAGACCCAAAATAGAATAGGGTTGGAGAAAGGCAACAAAGTAGCACACTTTTACAACCTTTTATAGATTAGAAGCCATCTAATCTATATCTTTTTTTTTTTAAACAAAATTTTTTTATTGGAAAAACAATCAACCTTTTCAATAACGGTACCAATACAATTTCGGAAAAAAAAAAAAAAGTTCCCAACCCTTCCCCCCACCCCCCTAATAGGCTTCCAACACTGCTAATAACAAACAAAAATATATGTTAGACGGTAATCAAATTTAAACTTATATGCATTGACAAACCAGGTAACACATTATATAAAACCTCTACCATTGCAACATATTCTCAAATAACAGTATAATACAATTCCAAATTCATTTCACTTCTCGTTCAATATCCATACGTATCCAAGTTATATATTTTCCCCTTCATTCTATATTCAGTTTCTAGATACAGTTTCAATTCTTCCCAATCTTTTGTATACTGTTCTGCCATGCCATCTAATCTATATCAATAGATATTATGTGTTGAGGCGTTGGTGCAGAAGTGTCTGACAATAACATGAATGTCCAGATCAGGTGTATTGGTTGAATCCAAAATATATTCATAGGTATGAGAAACTTATAATCACTATTTTTAAATAGACTTTGTTAAGATAAAAAGTAGGAAGCACAGTAACTTTGTATGGTGTTTGAAGTTACACAATAATCAGTTAGCGAAGAATGTGTGCCCTTATCAAGTGGGCAGCTAGCCATTATTAGGAGATGCTTTTAAAAACCTTTAAGGGAAGTTGAATTGATTGGGAGCTTCTTCTTACAAGGGGCCCCTTGCTTGTGACTTGCTTATCTTCGGGTAAGAGATGTTTATGGACTCATGCAATTTCTCTCCTTTAATTATCTATGTAGCTGTAATGGATAATACACTTTTCTGTCAAGTCAGACAATGTTAAAGATGCAAAGTAGCTAGACATGTTTTGAAAAAGTCCTCCCTTAGTCCTCCTATGTTGAAGAACTTCTGGCCAGTCCCCCATCTTCCATTCTTGGACAAGGTGCTTGTTTCTCAGCTCCAGTGGCTCTTGAAAGAGACTGATTTTCTGAATGCATTGCAACCTGGCTTCAGGCTGGGACTGCTTTAGTTGTCTTGGTTGACGACCTGTACTGAGAACTAGATAAGGAAAATGAGATCCTTTTAGTTCTGCTGGATCTCCCAGTGGCCTTTTATACTATTGGCCATAGTAGCATATTGAGCTACCTCTCAGCACTGGGACTGGGAGGCACCATGTTATGGAGGTTTGAGTCCTTGGGTGGGGGGAGTCCCAGAAGGGATTCCTTCCCTATGGTCATTGGCCTGTGGTTTGATCGTATCCCCATGCTAATAAATATCTATGTGAAGCCGCTAGAAGAGATCATCAGGAGGTTTGGGCAGTGTTGTCAACAATATGCGGTGGGTGGTGGTGTCAACAACTCTACCTTTCTTTCCCACTTAATTCTAAGGATGCTGTTGATGTTCTGAACTGGTACTCAGTCAGTAATGGGCTGGATGAGGGTGAATAAACTAAAACTGATAATCCTGACACGATAGAAGTTCTCTGGGTCAGTAAAAAGGCAGACCAGGGACTTGAGATCTCTCCTGTCTGTGATGGGGTTAGACTCGTCTTGAAAAGCCAGGTTTGCAACTTGGGATTGCTATTCAACATAACATTACCTTTAAAAGCCAGGTGGCTACTGTGATTTGGAGTGCTTTTGCCCAACTTTGGCTGGTATGTGAACTGCATTCATGCCTTGATCAGTTAGATCTAGCCACAGTGACTCATGCCTTAGTTACATCTATACTGGACTATTACATTGTGCTCTACTTGGGGCTACCTTTGAAAAGTGCTTGGAGGCTACAGCTAGTTCAGAACACTGCAGCTAGATTGCTAGTCAGAGCTGTTGGGAGCATGTGCTCCTGATATTGCAGCAATTACTTCAGCTACCAATCCACTCCCGAGCCCAACTCAAAGTGTTGTTTTTGACAGACCATCTTTTCCCATATGTTCCTGCCCAGGAATTAATATTACAGGCAGAAGCCTTCCTGACTGTCCTGTCAATCAAAGAACCTTGTTTGGTGGGTATACAAAAGACAGCCTTTTCAGTGGCATCCCCATAATTATGGAACAGTTTCCACAGGGAGGTGCACCTTGCCTTCTCACTTTTGATTTTAAAAGGCAGTTAAGTTTCCTTAGTTGTGATTTTAAATTTTGGATTTATGTTTTTAATGTTGTAAGCTGCTTTGAGCTCTGAAAGGAAGAAAGGCAGCTAATGAATGTTTTAAATAAATAAAATAGCTATGTTTTAATAAAATATTAAAATGGAAGCAAAGATTTTCTAATAGTATCATCTGTATACAATGAACCTAAAACATATTGCCAGGAATTAATTTATCTGATATAGGAAAGCTAACTAGATGCGTAGGGTTTCTTAAATGCATGCCTATATCTGAATCAGGCCTGACCAGTCATGTAGAACAACAGAAAGATTTTCCTTTTAATTAGGGTCTGAATATATGGGATAGCATGCATCATGATAGAGAAGACAGAGTAAAGGCATTTGAAATGTCTAACTTGACATTAAATTTGAATGTAATTCAACAGATTTTTATGCACTGCTAGCACAATAGGCCTATATGTTTTATTATCATTAAATACACGTACAGGAAAGAATTTAAAAAATCAGCTGTTCTAAATTTGTCATAGGACTTGTTTTACCTTCCCAGTTTTGGGAAAGTTTTGCAAAGTTTTCACAAATATATTTCATACTAGCGGCAAGGCCCGTAGCAAGCGCTGATGCAACGGGCGCTAGCCGGACTCCCATTGGAGGCCCCATCCCCCTTTTGTTCTGGCAGCACCTGCAGGGCCGGGCCCGGCTGCCCCCCCGGCGCAGCTCCACAGTAGCGGAACAGGGAGCAAGGGAGGCCGCATCGTTGTTTGGGGCAGCTGCAGGAGGCCCCGTCCCTCTGCTGTCTCCTCCCCGCCGCGCAAGGCGTCCCCGGCCCCAGTCAGCCCCAGTCGCTTACCGGGGGGGGGGGCGCCGCAGTGAGGGAGGGAGGGCATCGTCGAGTTGTCCCTGCCTGCCGAGAGCCACCAGAGCACCCATCTGGTCCGGCGGCTAGAGGCAGACTGAGCCCTGTAGGCTGTCTGCTGGCTGTGTGGGTGGGACCAAGCCCACACAGCCAGGCACGTGAACCAATGGCTAGGGCCCAATTGTGACTGGCACAATGGGCAACCTATTTTGCCATGCATTTTTCCCTTATTTGGGCATGCCTTATTTGGGCTGACCACTACTGTTTTATATATAAGGAAAGGATGTGATATTTCCCTGTGATTAAGACCTCATTAGATTGTGGGCATTTACACTTCTAAGTAAGGAACTGTGCATGTACATCAGAGCTATATGATTTTAAGCCTGGATACTTTTATACAATGCTTGCAAGCCTAAGTTTCTTGTTTTCTGAGCACAGTGTTACTAGTGGGACAATATCCAGCAGTAAGAAACCCCAGCAGAAAAATTCTGTCCCTGGAACTCTCATGCCAGTTTTAATAATATTCAGTACTGTTCATGTCCTCTAGAAGCTTTTAAGTGGATAAAATTTTACGGCTTAAGCATTGTAAGCATAGGCGATAACACACTGGAGCAAGAGGAGGCAAATATCTGTCTTCCCTATCCTTTGCCAACTGGACACTTTGGCAGAGTATCCTGGCCAACTGCAATTCCCTGTCATGCTGTTTCTCCTGACTTCTGCCTAGAACTCAGAACTTGAGCAGATTTACTTAATGACAAGTGATTCACTGATTCCCTTTGCTGATAACTAGTTGGTACCTTATGTATGAGTTCCAGTCAGCATCATTAGATTATAATGATAATACCTGCCATTATAAAGTGCTTGGAGTGTTCAAAGCACTTCACATTCATTATCTTATAAACCTTTCAGCCTCTCCGTAAAGGAGATTAGTATTAGTATCCCCATATTGCAGATAAGGGACTGAGGGACTGAAGCAGAGGCTGAAGCTTGCCTAATGTGCCCAAGTGAGTTTGTGATAGAGATGAATCTAACCAGAGACTTCCAGTTTCTAAATCATAGGGTCAAACTGGATATGAGGTCATCCCCCATTTTAAAAAAAAGTTAATTAGGAGACTCGGGTGGTTACTTCAAAGATCAGGGAAAGATCATTGGAGAAAGGGGTGTTTAAGTCTTTTTTATGACACTTTAATTATTTAAATCCCCTCCCCAAGCTTTCCATTAGCTCCACAAAGGAGGGGGGAGTGAGAAGAAAGAAGACAAGTACTGGCTGTATTTCCTTTTTCATAGTGAGCCATTTCACATTATCATTTTCAAACCGTTATTGTCCAGTCATGGACTAAACTGGTACAGGGATGTCTTTCCCTCCTGGTAAGGAGCTGTCTCTGAAGCGGTGTGTCATTTCAAACTGCGCCACTTTCTTTTCCCACCATTCCCCCCCCCCACGCACGATCTCCCTGAGAGGGCTTTTTTACATTCTATTGGGAGCGCTATGGCACTGAAGCAAGACTACAAATCAGCGCCATAGCAACCCCATTGAGATGCTTGGACTCCATTTAGATACACTGACATTTGCTACTGCTGTCACCTGGAAACAAGGAGCTCACTGGATACAGAGTTCAAGCGCCGGGGAGGGGGAACTGGACAGTTTTGAAACCCAGGAAGCTTTCCTTCTTTCCTTAACTCCCACAAACCATGGACTGTGTGTGCTTGTGTGTATGTGCCTGCATCTGCACTTCCTCTAAAGCAAACTTTTAAAAAATCGACCAAACATCTGTCTTACGAACCACTTATACCCCGATCTCCTACTTAAACACGCTGTCCAGTCAGGTTCTTGTTCCAAGTGACAGCAGTGTATTTAAATGGACTACAGGCATCTCAATGGGGTCACTACGGCACTGGTTTGTAGTCCTGCTTCAGCACCATAGTGCTCCCAATAGAACATTTTTAAGGGGGCTTTGGCACTTTAATGATGGCCACGGCTTCTCGCAGCGCTGAGAGACATGTGCCATGAATCAGTGGATAGGAGGAGGCACAATTGTCCGCGCTTCCCATGGAGTCCTTGTTGATGGACTCCTAGCCAGGGGGCTTTTAGGAGAGCCCTTCCCACGGCACACAGCCGGCGAAGGGGGGCTACTCCCTGCCCCGAAGGTCCTGCCCTGATTCCCAGAATTGGATTCAAAGCGACCGCCTGGTCAAGCATTTGGAAGTGCAGTGATTTAAATCTGCGTAGCGAGATCCCAGGGAGACGTAATGGATCGTCTTGAAGATTGATGAGTGAGTTTTTAAAGTTGAAACAAGACATCATATTCTTTAATGCAAAGTCTCCCCAGTACAAGAGGGAGAGGGGAGGGGACACCTTATCCCCACAAGCGATTTAAAGAAGTGGAACTATGGTGGAGCAGACTGAGCAAATAGAGATAATGGACTACAACAGAGAGTTTTCCAGAATTTTAAAAGCGTTTTAACAGACCTTCAGGACTCTGGCATTTCACCAGCAAATGTAAACACCCTTCAAAGATGGCGATTATGGCGCAGAAGGAATCAGGACCCATTCTTTCTTCAGGAAGAGGTTGATCGGCTGATTGAACATGTGACCTAGCTGGACTAGATCATGTGACTCTGCAAGAATCATAGACTCTTTCTGTTTGGTCAGGTGGAAGCTATATGCCCTCTGCTGGTCTTCAGGATGCATTGAAGGGATAACAGAGAAGCGGCTGTGCAAGATGAAACAAAAGAAGCAAGGACTCTTTATTTTAGACAAGCATGTAACAGCTGGAATAAGGACATAACAGACTAGCCAACAACAACAAAAAAAGCGTTGACATCTATAGAGGAAGAAAGACAAGAAGATTGACTACAAAGAAGAAGAAATGAATTTAATGGTTTAATATTTGTCGAAGAGATAGGGTTCCAAATTAAAAATATCTGAGGGGGGTGGCAAGCACATAAGGAGAGGCCGTGGTCTTTTGAAGTCTGTAATCATGATATAATGATGGAAATACGCTTTGTTGGGCCAGATAAGCTGATATTGATTCAGAAACTATTATTATTGAATACTCCTCATCTTAGAAAACTTGTGTAAGAGTAATAAGCAAATTTAAAAGCATTGTATAACTTCCATCACTTGGGCTTTTAGTTAGATTTTCTTTTCTTTCTCCTGTAGTTAGAAATTCCCCTCCCTATATCTTTGTTGTAGTTTATAGAAAATGCAAATAAAAAATCCCCTATGGGGAGGCCAAAAAAAAAAAAAAGAACATTTTTAAAAAACAGGATGATTGAACACGGGAAGAAGAAGGGCACAAAAAGAACTGTCACTGCAGGAAGCGCTACAGGGCATTTTATGCAGCCCCCCATAGCGCTTCAGAAGCGGTAGAAGGGACTGAAGACTGGTGGAAAGCAGTTTGAGTGAACAACACTTCAGGTACGCTTCCCAAATGGAACAGAAGCATTTTTGTGTGAACAGGTAAATATATTCCATCAGGGAACAATTACTAAAATGTGTCTGTCTGAAATGACAGAAAAAACTGTTAGCGAACAGTTCCTGAAACGGAATACATAGGCTGTCTGAAATTCCCAGTGTGTGTATGAGCAGGAAGGGGCATGGATAATTAACTTTAGAAGCCTGTGGGAAGGGGGGAATCATAATTATAGATCTCTCTTGTCATGTCTTTTTGTTCCTTAGCCACTATGCTGCACCTGGGTACTATCAGTTTTTTATTTAATGGGCCTAGACTGGAGTATATGTGCCTAGGAGTGTACTGTAAGTGGTGTGTTGTTAAAGAGGGTAACCCACCTTCACATAGACATCTTGGTACGTTCTGCCATATGAAAGAGAGACACAGGGATGAGTTTGAAGAATAGGAGAGAAACAGGCCTGGGCTTTTCTGGATCCTCATTTTCGTTGCTTGTAAGTTCCTGTTTCTTCATTTTTTTTGTTCCATACCTTTTTTGCCCTCTAGGTCAGGGGTGCCAAACCTATGGCCTGTGGGCCACAACCGGCCCACCCAGGCCTTTAATGTGACCCAAGAGTGGGGCTGTCTTCTCCCCCCCTCCCCTGCCCATCCTTGCTGTTCTGAGCTTGAGCTGCTTTAGAGCAGGCATGGCTGCCTTAGAGCAGAAAGCAGAGGGCAAGGCTGCCAAACTTTCCAGCCACTGCTCCCAGCCTCCATAGTCCTCATCCCATTTAGGAGCGGGGATGGTGGTGTCTTTCTGCTGTGATCCTTATGCTTCTTTTTTTAAAAAAAATCCCACTATTTCCCCACCCTTCCAATTTCGGCAGGCACGTTTTAATAGCACGGGGGGGGGTAGTTGGGACCAGTCAGGTTTAAAATATAGAGTTCTACAAAGGCTGAAAGAGTTGGGAATGTTTATTATTATTATTATTATTATTATTATTATTATTATTATTATTATTATTATTAATTCAATTTATATGCCGCCCTTCCACATGGGCTCAGGGCAGCGAACAAGGGCAGCAATGCCATACAACCAGATAAAACATAAAACAACCATAAATAAATAACCATAAAACTCCATGTCAGCTAACGGTAAACAACCATAACACAGGAAAGAGCCATTACAGGGTAAGCACCACACAATCACACTAAAACACCCAGTTGGCGTTACTCCAATGGTGCCCATATACAACTGAGAGCCCCATGCCAGGGCCAGAATGCCTCTAGTGGCTATATGCTGGTGGTATCATAGCGATGTCATAGCTGTGGCAGCCCCTACTCAAAAGCCTGGCGGAAGAGCTCCGTTTTACAGGCCCTGCGGAACTGCATAAGGTCCCGCAGGGCCCTGATCTCCTCCGGGAGCTCATTCCACCAGGTAAGGGCCGCCACCGAAAAGGCCCTGGCCCTGGTCGCAGCATATTTAACAACCTTGGGGGCTGAAATAACCAACAGATGATGCCCCCCTGACCGTAGTGCTCTTGAGGGAACATATGGGGAAAGGCGGTCCCTCAGGTAGGCCGGACCCTGGCCATATAGGGCTTTAAAGGTAAAGCACTTTGAAGCGGATCCAGTATGCTATTGGCAGCCAGTGCAGTGCCTTCAGCGTTGGCTGGATGTGGTCCCATCTAGTGAGACCCATCAACAGCCTGGCCGCCGCATTCTGCACCAGCTGCAGCCTCCGGATCTGCGACAGAGGCAGCCCCATGTAGAGAGCATTGCAGTAGTCTAGCCTCGAGGTGACCGTTGCGTGGATCACCGTGGCCAGGTCGTCGCGATCAAGGTAGGGAACCAACTGCTGTGCCAGCCGCAGATGGTAGAATGCTGACTTGACAGTGGCTGCCACCTGGGCCTCCATTGTTAAGGAGGCATCCAGGAGCACCACCAAACTCCTAACCCCCGACGATGGCACGAGCAGCGCCCCATCAAAGGACGGGAGTGGGAGCCCCAACCCCAGACCGGTCCGACTCAGGCCCACGACCTCTGTCTTCGCCGGGTTTAGCTTCAGCCGGCTCAGCCTGAGCCAACCAGCCACGGCCTGTAATGCCCTATGAAGGTCATCAGGACCTGAGTCTGACTGGCTGCCCAGCATCAGATAGAGCTGGGTGTCATCCGCATATTGATGACACCCAAGCCCACAACTCCAGGCAATCTGGGCGAGGGGGCGCATGTAGATATTAAACAACATCGGGGACAGCACTACCCCTGAGGCACCCCACACTCAAGGGGATGCCTCCGGGACCACCGGTCCCCAATCGCCACCCTCTGTCCCCGACCTTGGAGAAAGGAGGCAAACCATTGAAACATTCCTAACCCGGACCCGAAGATACGTAAGGGGCCTCGAGTTCGCTAACTGTCTCAATCGTGGCGGGCAGGTCGTGTCAGGGCGCCAAGACTTTATCTGCAAAATAGCTCGCAAAAGCCTCACAGCCGATGTCCAATTCCCTAACATTTTGCCTGCCCTGAGGCAGGTCCGTCAAAGTCCGAATTGTACTAAATAATTGGGCCGGGCGTGAGCTAGCAGATGCAATTTCAGCCGCAAAGAAATCCTTCTTCGCCGCTTTGACTGCCATCTCATAGGCTCTCATAAACATCCTATAAGATGCTCTTGATGCTTCGTCATGAGCACGGTGCCACCATCTCTCTAGCCGTCTCAGTTCCCGTTTCATCAGCCGCAGCTCCCGGGTATACCAATTGAGGCTCGCCTCAATCAAGCCCAGAGAGGGCGCCTGGGAGCGATCTCGTTGATGGCTGCAGAGAGTCGGACATGCCAGTCCTCCACTAGGTCATCCAACGAGCCGCCAGTGGGTCTTGGATCCCGCAAGGCCCTCTGGAGCCGCACAGGGTCCATCTGAGCCCGCAGGCGAGCATAAATCTGCTCGCTGCCCACAAAGGGTCGGGGTGGGACATTCAGACGGGCCCTCAGGGCCAGGTGGTCCGACCATGGCACTGCCTCAGCAGTGATCCGGTCCACCTCCACCCCCGCGAAGATCAGATCGAGCATGTGCCCAGCCTGATGCGTGGGGGCCAATACATACTGTGAGAGTCCCAGTGCCGCCATGGACGACATTAGGTCCGTAGCCCGGCTGGAAGCCGCGTCCTCAGCATGGACGTTGAAATCACCCAGGACAATCAGTCTAGGGTAATCCAACGCCCAGCCTGATACAGCCTCCAGCAGGGACGGCAAGCTACTGGCCGGTGCATTAGGCGGCCGGTACACCAGCCAGATCACCAAACTCTCCAAAGCCTCCAGCATCATGCCAACACATTCTGTACACGGACTGGAGCACCCTAAAGGAGTAAGCCTCCCAAATGAAGATAGCCACTCCTCCCCCCCCGCCCCCTAGTCCGTGACTGGTGAAGGACTGAGTAACCCAGCGGGGCTAACTAGGTAAGAGCCAACGTCTCCCCCTCCCTCACCCAGGTCTCGGTCATACACTGGAGAATTTTGAAGCATACCAGCATAGAAAGCGTGCAGCAACCTTGACGGGAGCTGATTTTGTAAACATTTGTAGAGAGAAAATAAACTTTTACTCCCGTTTGGTAAGTCCTGGCTGTTTAGTAAAATTCCTGGCTGTTTAGTAAAATTCTCTTTGGCATAGTGAGTTAATGCTCTGATTTCCAAGCTTAAATACTGGCAAGATAATTGGAAAGAATTTTAAGAACCAAAGAGAAAGAAGGCAGGCACAGAAAGATAGTGCTGGGTTTAGCCAGGAAAAAAGAAGGCTTAGAGGGGACTTGATTGCAGTCTTCAAGTATTTGAAGGGCTGTCATGTAGAAGATGGAGCAGATCTATTCTCTCTTGATCCAGATTGCAAGACTAGATCTAATGGGTGGAAATTACAAGGGTGTCATTATCGGCTAAATATTAGGAGAAACTTCCTAACTGTAAGAGTGGTTGAGCAGTGGAACAGACTGCCTCAGGAGATGGTGGGTGCTTCTTCGCTGGACATTTTCAAGCGGAGGCTGGACGACCATCTTTCAGGTATTTTGTAGGGCTATCTTTCGGCTATGCTCCTGCAGAGTGCAGGGGGTTGGACTAGATGACCTGCAAGATCCCTTCCAACTCTAACATTCTATGATTCTATTATTCTGTGAAATTCAAGGGAATCCAGTTTTGCAGAGAAATATTAGTTTTAACACCCCCCCTCCTAATGTGGAGCTCTGGTGTAATAATAACAGAACAAGAGCTTAAGAGAACACCCAAAATTATCATCTCAAACCACCCTGTAAAAACCCCCTGAGACACTGGAAGGTCTGTAGTTTGGCAGTTTGAGATCCTAGTGCTGCGTGATGGAGTGAGCTCCTCTCTCTGGCCCCAGCTCCTGCCAATTTAGCAGTTCGAAAGCAAGAAATTGCAAGTAGAAAAATAGGTACTGCTTTGGTGGGAAGGTAACAGCGTTCTGTGCACCTCGGCATTCAGTCATGCCGGCCACATGACCATGGAAACATCTTCAGATAGCACTGGCTCTTCAGCTTGGAAATGGAGATGAGCACCGCCCCCTGGAGTCGGATTCAACTAGCTATCAAGCAAGAGAAACCTCTACCTTTACCTTTTTAGTCTATACTACTGTGTATAGTTTGCTGTAAACTGGATCTTATTGTATAGTTTTACATCACTTAATGTATGCTTTGCTTCAGCTCTGTTTTATAGATTTCTGGTTGGTTCTACAACTCAGATCCTCTTTCATTGTTTATTGAATGTTCCATCCTGTTGATTGTAAACTCAGTCTGTGTAATCCACCATGAGTCCAGTGAGAAAGGCAGACTATAAATAATGTAAATAATCTTTTACTTTGCTTGAGATTGTGCATTAGCCAGGTCAGCTGTTTTTTCTTGTCCTTATTTGTACAGCTTTGTCTTGCTGTTGGTTTTAATAGCTTCAGTCAGGAGTGGACTGAGAGAAACTGGATCTTTTTGTTAATATACAAACAGGGATACAAGTTCTTTGCCAGAAGCCACCTAGGGTTGGTAGGTCCCCTTGGCTTGCTAGCGGGCAGATTTGAGGGGCATTCCAGGGATGGGCAGGGGTGTTGTACAATGTCCCCAATGTGATGATGTCACACGGAAGTGATGTCATCACACTGGGGATGTCACATGGTGATGCTGTGCATTTTGGGCAAAACTCTATAGGGTTTTTGGCCTAAAACCGTAGAGTTTTGTCCAAACAGCAGAGCACCAACACACGGCATCATGTCATCAAGATGTCATCATGTCAACATCCCTGTTTGGGGGTGGGGATTTCCCTGTCGGCCAGCTAGCCGGCAGTGGACAGAAGCTTGAAAAATTGGAGGAAACCCTCCCCAGGCTAGGGGTCTGGAAACCCTAAAACCACCTGATTTTTGCTTTTCTAGGTTTCTTGCTTTTTTTAGTAGCAGGGCTGGACTGATGGAGAAGAGTCAGCAAACAGAGTATAAATGTTTCCATAATTAAAAAGGAAGAAGCCAATCCATTTTTTTTTTAAATCTGAAAAGATCCAAAACAACAAAGTGAAGGTTGGTATGGTTGTTGCAGTTACCTTCCCCTAATAGATATTCATAGAAAACGTTCTTTCATTTTAACAGCTCGGCCTGGGGGGAAAAACACTGTAAATACATGACTTATTCTTGAAGATCAATTTTTTAAAAGCAAGTTCAAAAGAAAAGTGTAGTGTTGTCAATCTATGTCCAATCCCTCTCAGGGTTTCAAATAAAAGTGTCTAGTCCTTGTTTTAAGTGTCTTGTTCTCAGAACACTTCAAAAGGATCGGTGTGTTTTTTAGTTTTGCTTTGTTTCACTCTCCTTTGTTCTGTTCTTTTTCTTTAGAGATAATAGTATTTTCTGCCATTTAAAACCAAATGTACAGCGCAGAACAGTAGTTTATGATATTTTAGAAAGGTAGCTCATTTTCTCATAAGCTCTGGAGTGTTAACAGGAGCTGATTTAAACATGGCAAAATCTATGTAGAAGCCTCTGAAATGCCTGTTAGTATTCACCATGGCTGGAGTAACATTTAAAAGGCACACAAGCTATATGAAAATCATCCATAGCTGATGTGCACGTGTATGGCCTTAATAGTCTTATAAACATTGCACATCATGGTGTGACAGGCTGCATTTTTTAAAAGCTTAGAAGTGTTGTACAAACAGCTGAAGGACTGTAAAGGGTTAATTCTTCACAGAAACAGAGTGCCTTGAGTGACAGGCTGCTCCAAGCAATCTGATTGGTTAGCATCAGCTGAGCAGAGAAAATCTTGAGAGAGCTGCACGCTGAGGAGAGATTCAGTCAGATTTCTGCCTTGACGATTTCAGCCCTAGCTGAGAAGAGTTGAGTACTGACAGTTCAGAATTCAGCCCTGACTGAGAGCAGTTTAACATAGACTGGAGAACTGGGGAAAGTTAGTAAGGACGAGTGGGTAGTTAGACGGAGACCCCCATTTGGGCCAAAGAAAGGGGATGGATCTTCTAGCAAAAGCAGTATTTCCCTACCCAGTCAAACAGGGAGTTAGTGCTGAAGACTGCAGAGATCCCTGTCTTGGTGTGGTTAGAAGCTGCCTTTTGAGACCTTAAGAGTCAGTTAAAAATATTTATTTATTTATTAGATTTACACCCTGGCCTCCCCACCGAAGCAGGCTCAGGGTGGCTTAAAAGCTCAAAGACAAGTACTGGCATTTCAAGAGAAAAGGTTTGGGTACTGGAAAGAGCGTATCAGCCTTCTGAAAACCAAAGGAGTCAAAGAATAGTCAAAGAAAGTGTACTGAAGTGTTTGGGGAAACACTGGAACAAAAGCCTCTCAACATAAGTATTTAAGTCACTGTGGCTGCAGTCACATGAGCATTTTGTGCCGATATAGTTGTGTTACCTTTGTGGATTTAAAGAGCACAGTCAGACAACAACATTTGCCTTCTGTGCTCCAGTCATTGGCATCTGGGTCCAGCCCATCCTGGAAGTTGAGTTTGCCGACACCGGGGAAAGTCCTGTCTTTACATATGCCAGCAATTCCACTCCACTTTTCCCAATGTCAGAACCTTCTGTTGTGAACGGACGCCGGGTGGGAAGTATGAACGGTCACTACTGTCTCAGTCATGGGGAGGGTCTTTCACATCCTTGGTAGGGATGTTCACATCAATGCATATGAGCCTAAGCAATCCCCATTGCCAGCAAAGGCCATGCTCTGTGGTTGAGGTACCGCTAATGTGGATGCTTCAGGTTGGGACCGGCATACGGAGGAGCTGCTTCAGGATGAGCTGTCTGGTCACCCTTTCCTGCAAAGATTTAAACCACCACAAATAGAGACACTGCCAGATCATGCCAAGCCTCCAATATGACTGCAGCCATTGAAAAGCTTGAGAACTTCAGGCTTATTGGCCTGAAACATAAGAACTAAAATCTGTGCTTGTACTGGTTTTACCTCAGAAATTTCAACCCCTGATTTCACCTGCCCTTTCGCCTCTATGTTAAATAAAATATTTTGTTCACGCCTCAAGTGCTATTTAAGTTGTTTAAGTTAAAGGGGGCTCCTGATCTTTCCCTCATGTTCCTGGGCTGAGCCAACAGCCAAAATATCATGATAGGGTGGGACAGCCAGAGTTCTTCAGCAAAGAAAAAAACACATTACTAGGGTGGCTCACTCAGTAAAGGGGGGAAAAACTGGAGGGGAAAATCTTGCCTCTGAAGGTGGGAAGTAAACAGGGCAGCTCAATTAGTAAAGAGAATGAAAAATGGAGGAAAAATCTTGTCTCCAAGGGAGTAGTGACGGACATAAAGATCTGGGACCAGCAGAGTGGAAACACGGAACACTGCTGAGTCATATGACTAAGTGAGGAGGGGGCCATTTAGCTCAGAACCCTTGGTGATTGCCATTTAACAGACCAAACAGTCAGTTTGGAATAGGCAGTTTGGATCTGGCAGTTAGAGAGAAGCTGTTGGTCAGTTGATCAAAGGAGTTAGGAGAGAGTGGTCAGCTAACAGAGTTCTGGGGAAACAGCTTGTTAACAGTTTGTGTAAATAATTGTGGCTGAAGAGCACTCTGCACTGATTCTTCTAATATACCAAGGAGAGTAAAAGTATAAGACCTGAGTGGTCACAGACACTAAAAACACTGCTCCACAGGGACTAAGAAACATCTAGGTACTGGACTAAGAGTGAAAAGCAGACAGTCTAAGCCAAGGCAAAGTGATTTGTTTATTCAACAAAGTATCAGAACATCCCATGTAACTATATCCCATCCCCTTGTTGTGTTGTTTGTAAATAAAGCCTGTTCAACAAGCCATGGGGCCTATCTATTTAATGGTAAAGCAAACACACTAAGCAGTGGTCCTTACAAATATCCCTGACCAAGAAGAAATAAAAAACCCCGAAGAGACTATTATAGATTTGTATAGAGGACTGGTCAGAAAAATTATCAGTGTCTCTGACCAGGCACAACACATAGACCCTCATGGTACCGTTAGTATAAAGGGGGTGCGTGGAGGGAGCCAACAGCCAAAATATCATGATAGGGTGGGACAGCCAGAGTTCTTCAGCAAAGAAAAAAACACATTACTAGGGCGGCTCACTCAGTAAAGGGGGAAAAAACTGGAGGGAAAATCTTGCCTCTGAGGGTGGGAAGTAAACAGGGCAGCTCAATTAGTAAAGAGAAAGAAAAAAGGAGGGAAAATCTTGTCTCCAAGGGAGTGAAGTGGATGGGGCCATCATACATGGCTTTTCGTTTTGCAGAGTTACTACTCTCATGGCTTCAGGGGGAAAGGATATTGAAATGTATCCTAAAAAATACCAGTATGTATATAAACAGTGCCCTAAATAACTTTCTAAAGCCTTCTGTCTATAAGCCAGTATCCTAAAGAAAAGGGGCAAAGGGAGTAAAAGCTTTGCATGAAAATGTCCCAGTTTAAGTTACTGGTGCTTCCAGTTAAAGGAATCTCAGGAGTTGGTACTGGAAAAGAACTCTTCTGGCAGTTGGTGGCCCCGGTCACACAGGAGGATTTGCCCCGCGAAACAGACAGGTTGAGGGTGCATCAAATGGGCACGATCACACGGCAACATCTGGGAAGCATAGCGCACCCGTCACCAACCCGTACCATCAGCCCAAAGAAGCGGATTTTAAAAGTACCAGCAAAAGAGTAGTACCAACCAGAAAACGCGGCTCGCAGGCGAGCATTGGATCGCGGAAGCGGAGTTAATCCAGTGCATCCGGCACGCACATGCATCCCATCGCACCGGATGTGTTTTTTCCAAGCCTCCACCATATGTGAGGAAACGTAAGATTGCGCATGCTCAAGAATGTGAAAGTGAAACCCTTTGATGCATTTCACCATTGCCGTGTAATCGCCGGCTATCAGCATCTGCACGGCATCTCGGGGACCTGTCTGATCGCACTACCGCGCATCTTTTTGCTCCTTCTCTAATTTGCCTCCCTTCAACGGCGCAGTATCCTGCTCGTGTGACTGGGACCGGTGTATGGTTTTGCAGAGGTTGCCTGATTAGCCTTGACCTTGTCAGTGTAGTAACTTAGTGGTCTGTAGTTAACTGCAGCTGCCTTAAGTTCTTATCCACAGGATCCTACAAAGTAAACTCCAGTCACATTTATTTCCCCTTGCAAGTCTTACAAAGCACTATAGCCTGAGGAAAGGGAGATGTTGGGAGTGACTTGTGCAACTTTATCAATTTCATTGCCACTTGTCAGCATTGGGGAAATGAATTTTATAAGATTCTGCTTGTGTTTTGTTTTGTTTTTTTGCAGAGGCAATATCCGCTTTGGAGAGGTTGGAATGCCTGGCCTTCAGAAACTTTGCCCAAAAAAATGATATAGTGATTGCTGGCCTGTTTGTTTGGGGACAAGGAAAAAAAGACAAAAACTGTTTTAGTAGTTTATGGCCAATTTTTCACTTAAATTGCTTCCCTTTTTTTCTAAGCTAAGTTATACCTTGTTACACCTTAGAAAATAAACTTTAATTTCTCAAGTAGTCAGTAATGGGCTTTTCTGCCGTGATAGCTGTGGCTGTTTTTCTAATGATATCCCTAAACCATAAAAAGAAATTGAAATTTTAACTGCTTGAAATATTTTATAGGTTGGATAGCAGATGGACCAAATATATTAGTTTTAAGACTCTGCATTGGCTTTTTTCTGCCTCTTTCAGAAGTAATGCAGACAAAAATCTGTAAACCACAATGTATTATAAACCCTGGGCAGCTGAAGGATCTTGTTGTCTGTGGAAATTCTAATGTATATTCTAATGTATTTGCTCCAATGGCTAAGCATAATATTGTAAGGAAACAACCAGCCTACCAGGACAAAGTATTTGGGTTTTAGTAAAACACTTAAGAATTGATCGCATTGCAGAAAACCAGGCAGGAAATGGGTCAACGATCTAGATGAAAGACGCAGATTGTAGTCAGCCCAAGCAGCCAGTGATATATCCAGATTTTTTTTGAATTTTTTTTATTGCTTTTCACTAAACCCTAACAACTACAAACTAAACCCTTAAAAAAAACAGAGTAGGCAAGGATCTTAAAAGGTCTACATGTGAATTTAGGAATTCCCTATAGATATGATTACAAAGTAGTTATAGTAAAGTAGCACTAGCTCGAAGCAGGCTGTGGAAGGTCAGTAGTTCAGCAGTTCAAGACCCGAGAGTGCTGCATGACGGAGTGAGCTCCCGTCTCTAGTTCCAGCTCCTGCCAACCTAGCAGTTTGAAAGCAAGAAACTGCAAGTAGATAAATAGGTACCATTTCAATGGGAAGGTAACAGCGTTCTGTGCGCCTTGGTGTTTAGTCATGCTGGCCACATGACCATGGAAATGTCTTCGGACAGCACTGGCTCTTCGGCTTAGAAACAGAGATGAGCACTGCAACCCTAGAGTCGGATTCTACTGGCTTTCGAGCAAGGGAACCTTTACCTTTTTAATAGTGCATTATCTCAAGTAAAAAACCAAAGTAGATTCTCAGTTCTTCACTTTGACTTTTTCTTCTGGTTACATTTCTTCTTCTTCTTGAAGGGGATTTTGACTTTAAATGATCTAGGAGCTGCCGCCCCTAGTTCAGAGTCAGAGTCTATAAAGTCGCTTAAAGACACTGATGTAGATGAGGAACTGCCACTGCTTGTCCCATCTTACTCGCTTATATCCATAGCATTTTTGTCCTTTTCTTCTCCTTTTGGTTTCGCTGGGGTTTGTTGCTGTTCCAGAAATGTTTTCACTTTAGCCAAAGAGTTATTTTTTTCTTTTTTCCCCTTATAATTGAAATTCAGTCCTTCTGGCATAAGCCATAGATATGGAGTTGAATTTTCTTGCAGTAGTGTTGTAACGCTTTTATATTGTTTTCTCTTTTTCCGTATTTCAAATGGAATGTCTTTCAAAGTCTTTATTTCTTCTCCTTGGACTTTTAAAGTTGTCCAATTAGTTGCTTTCAAAATCAAATCTCTTGTTGATATTCTTAAAAAATTCACAAAAATTATTTTTCTTAATAAACTCCAGGTAGATCTGATAGACCCGGTTCACAATTTATCAGAAGAGCCAATGCTTCGCTTAAGATCTTTCTGAGATTTTCATCTTTTGTTTCTAGGGCCCCTTGAAATCTAAGGACGTATGAGGATCTTTCCTCTTGAAGTTGTAGTAGTTGTTGTTTTGCTGAGGTTCTTTCCTTTTCCACTGATTCCACTTTTTGATTCAAAGTTTTTGTATTGTGTTCAACTTTTTGAAGTTTTTTTGCTGTCTTTGATGTGGACCTCTTTTTGGAGTGTTTCAAAGTTTTTGTTGAGGTTTGTTATCTGGTCCAGCAGAGGGCGTAATGCTTCAGAAATCATGCTTGCAGTATCTATGGTCATTTCCAGTCTGTGACTTGGTGATGATGAACTGGTAGTTCCTGTAGTAAGTTTCGTTTGGGTCGCCATTTTTTCCATGCGCTGAGACATTGTTTATGTTAAAGGTAAAAGTTCTTTGAAGTTCTGAAATCTTTCTCTGGAGTGCTAAAAACCGTTCTTAGCACTAGTGGGTTCGGATGGATGTATACGCTTAAAGTCAGTTTCTGCCTTAATCTTTATCCAGTTATTTAGGCTAGGCAAGGGCTACTCTTCCCCCTCCAGAAGGGTTCCCCCCCTTCTTCTTTAGATTTAAGGTTCACATTTCAATCCACTCCCACAGTGCTTCTTTTAAGTATTTTGGTACTCACGTTTAATATCAATCAACCGCTGCATGATAGGGTAGACTCTTCTTCCACTTCATTTAGATCCTTTGCTCGCTCTGGACTCGGTGTGTGCCTCTGAGCGCCATTGCCGGCCCCAGTGAGGTAGAACCTTTGGGGACAAAAGGGAGCCTCAATACCTCAGCCGCAGCTTCGGGAGCAGCTCTCTTCATGTCCCAGGGTAGAATCCCCCTACAGGGGCTCTAGGGGAGGCTGAAATTGTCCAGTCTCCCTTCTTGCCGCTCTGGTACGGAACACATCCATTGGAGCTTGATGAGATGCAACCGTCTAGCAAGTTGCCGAAACCAAAATCTATGATATATCCAGATGTATTGCATGGTTCATCTGAATCTGAGGACCAAACACAAATACAATGGAAATATAAGTGTCCGGGGAGATGGGTTGTGGTGTGGAGAGTGATGAAAAGAATTTGGATTCCTCATCTATATAACCTTTTTCCTATATATATTTAACACCCTTTTTTGTGCCAGTCTTAAACCACAAGTTTAAATGGCCCTAATACGGTATGTGACTGGTTTGTTACTACAACAGGGTGGAAAAATTTCTTCCATCTCTATCATATTGCTGTGAGTCTGTGGTGAGAAGAAGCCATGCAGAGCAGCATGCCAGCATTTTCCCATCCTCATCACCTGGGTAATGTAGGCTGTAGATGTTTCCACACTGAGATGGAAGAGGATCACAGATTTGTATTGCTTGGAATTCCTTCAGGGGATTAAACAAATAAGGAAGAATGTCACAGTTGGAACCTGGGCCTTAGCTGTGCAGCTTGGCTCTGGCAGTTATTTAATGCCCAGATCTTACTTATTTTATTAGCCTATTACTTAAGGCAATTATGAAAGAAATTAAAGGAGTAGATTGGGGCTTAACTCTTGCATGTAGAAGCATTTGTGGATGGCTGCTTGTAATGCATCTATGTGAGTGATGTTTCAGCGTTGGTAGCTCTATATGCATTTCAAATGAATATAACCTCCCTACTGCAGCTGCTGTTTGGGGAAAGGTATTAAGAGAGCCAGTGTGGTGTAGTGGTTAAGAGCAGTGGACTCTAATCTGAAGAAGAAGAAGAGGAGGAGGAGGAGGAAGAGATTGGATTAATACCCCGCCCTTCACTCAGAGTCTCAGAGCAGCTTACAAACTCCTTTCCCATCCCTTCCCCACAACAGACACCCTGTGAGGTGCTAGTGGTATGACCGCCAAGACCCAAGGAGGTCCATAACACACTCTGCTCAGAACCCAGTGGTGAGGCCAGGACAGCCTGGCTAGCCATCGGAAAGAGGACCCTTGCCTGGGAACTGCAGCAGCATGGAAGGATTCTGCAGCTGAAGCTTCCTCTCAGCAACGCTGCAGACCAGCCAATGTCTGCCTGTGGTCTCTGCTCCCATTGGAGTCAGAAGCGCCTTGGGTGGGTGTCTGCATGATGGGGATGATGTGGAGGAGTCGGACCTCTGGGTGCTGCTTGGCTGCTTCTAGCACAGGCCAAAGGAATGTCTCCGGCAAGAGTCCTGGCCTGCTCCTCCTCCACACCGGAGCACGCTGGGTCAGGGCCCTTTGGAGTGTTTCTGGCCTTGAGGGTGGCCGCGAGGGTGAATCCAGGCCCCACTAGGTGCAGTCTCTGCGCCACTCAGCTCTTGCCCCCACTGGTTTTCTGACTATTCTCGATCATGTTCAAGCAGTCCCTCCCCATCTCCGGCCTTCCTGGGTCCATTCCCTCTGCCACTTCCCATTCCTTCCTACCTGCCTGGGCCCCTGATGTGCCTGCAGCTAGTCTGGCTGGGGAAGCCTTCCAAGGGGTGCCACGAAACTCCGGCTTGATTCTGGGTGGGCACCAGGCCCATGCGGCGGCTCCTCACCAGCCGGACACCTGGAAGGTGGGTTGGTGGTGGTAGCAACAGGGCGGGGCGATTCACACAGACACAGAGAGATGTGGGTTGGGGGGACAAAGGAAGGGGCAGCTGCTACCTCATTGAGCAAGCTCTCTCAGAGTGCCGCCTGGAGGAGGTGCCAGCTGGCCTGGCTGGGGTCAGCTGCTTGTGGAGTATGGGGGTGCTGCTGCCAAGGGCAGTACTGGAGCAAGCCAGGGCAGGGCAGAGCTGGGCTTTTGGCGAGGGAGGGGCAGGGAGGGGAGGTGCGGGCTCAGAAGGCAGCCAGAATGCTGTTCCAGTGCATTTCGACCCAAAAATAGCCCTGGTTGTGGTAAGAAGAAGGGAAGGAGAGTGTAAGACACTTTGAGACTTCTTAAGGTAGAGAACAGCAGGGTATAAAACCAGCTTTTCTTCTTCTAAATCCTCACAAACTGCATGGAGCTCTGCTCTCATAGAGTTAATGAACAGCTGCTGCATGCGGGTTGTTGCCTGTGTGAATGTAGCCTTTGCAGTGGCATCATTTTAAAGTAGAATGTTAAATTAACCCAGTGTCTCAGGCCACTTACACTCACAAACAGCTGTTAAAACATTTGTAACAGTTTATTTGGAAGTAGTTAATCCATTGTTGGAAATAAAAAAGCCATTTAAAAAGCAGTTAACATGCATATAAAAAGCAGGTCTTTTTAATAGCTTTAAAAAGCATTTTTAAGTGAGAATAAAAGCTGCAGTCCTAAACTTACTTACTGGAATGTAATTCCTTTTGAAATAAATGAGCCTTACTTTTGAGTCTGTAGGAGTTTTAAGATTGATAAGATCCAACATGTGACTGAAATTAAATAGAGCCTGGTTAAAGTAATGGGGGGAAACGTAGTCGGTGTTTGTACAATTTTGCACAAATGTAGAATTATCCTCTGTCTTAAAAAATTGCAATAGTATACAAACCAGATTTTGAGAGTGATGGTGGTGTGTGAGTTAGAACTGAGTTGATTGCCAATTTATATCAACCAAAGATCCACATGACTACTACATGCCCTGCACTTCACCAAACAGACAATCAGGTATATCTCTCTATATTAATAACTGAGTTTTCATGTGACTCTTTCCTGAACGTTCCACACGCTCCCCCAGCATTTGGCTCCCTGATCTGTCACTCAGAGGGTGTCCCCAGCCACTGGCTGCGTTGCCTGAGTCCCGACCAGCTGCCACTCAAGGGTACTTGCCTGCCATTGGCTGGGTGCTGGGTTTGCTCCTCTTTCCCTTCCACTCCTTCATCCTCTGTGCCCTGTCAGAATTTATGGCAAACGGCTTTCTCTCTTGGTGAAGACACTTACCTACTGTGTGGGACTAATTTTTCCCTCAGTAGCTGTTGGTAGGTGTAACGAAATGGCAGTTACCTGTGTCTGTTAGATAGCTGCCATCTCTGTTTAAAATGTTTCCCCATAAGGCTTAATTGAGCTGTAGTTCCAGAGAGGGGCCGGCCGGCATCAATATAGACTCCAGCTAGGCCACAAGCCAGAGACATGGGAAACCCTGGGAGGCAGCAGAAATTCAGGCACTCCACAGTTGGCTGGACTAGGGAATGAGTGGAAGTTTCCCTGCTCTCTTGGGCAGGAGAGAGAGGCTGAAGCAGAGCCACAGCCGGTCAAAGGAGAGATACTATCCTGAGCCCACAACC